>CM030370.1:45164029-46542656 GCA_003604175.2 Clonorchis sinensis
AGATTGAACTAGTTTTCACGGTGTGGAGTACTGTCTTACAGTGCCCTTCAGCCAGTACCAACATGGGAGAAATCCAGGCGTCATAAAATAGCCTTTTTGGAGTTGGATACAGAAAGGAATGAAAAGAATAGCACTGCTAATAGCAGCCTGGAACAAAAGAAGCGATCGATGAGCCAACCAATTAATGTTCGGAAGAATGCTTGAGAGCAGGTCACGGAGGGTGGTGCATGGAAATTCTTAGCTCACACAATATTACTAGATAGAAAAATCAAGGAATATAAAGATACAAATACAGATCAAATCGTATCACCGGCCTGATCAGTAAAAATGGTGCCCGGTCCCTGATTCAGCGTCGGTGTGTTCTCTCGTGTCTCATCTGACAACTGGTTTTCTGAGCCACGCTCAAATTTGAACAAAACACCGTATAATTCACCTCCAAGGCGTCGCGCGAGCCAGGCATTCTTGATCACGGCAACTTTCAAACTGTCCACACGGAACCGCGCATACAAATTGGTATGAACCGCGCGCCCCATTCCCTCAATCACAATGAGATCAACCTTTTGTTGAAGAGAACAAACGCAGTGGAGTAAGGTGGTTATCTTTAATGAAAAACGCACCTAGAACAGTTTACCCAGAGTACTGTCAAGGTAAATCGTGCAAAAGCGTGGGCGTGGAAAAAATCCAGATAACACCCAAACACGAGCGGTGAAAACGCATGGTCCATTAATGAGATTCACACCACTAACTAACTGATGTACAGCAGTTCAGACGCTGGAAATGATTCGATTCAAACTACAGTACTAGGGTTGTCTCAGGATCGAGTGTGAAGTTGGTGTTTCCCGTGGAAACACTTAATCAGTTTCATCCTTCAAGTACAACAAGAAATTGCCACAGTTCTCAACGGACGGAATAGGGATTACCAAGGTGTCTGATATGCACAAGGACTAGTGTGGACAAGCAATGTGTGGTCAAATGATAGTTGAAAACGTATCACAGTATTTGAAAAACGTGAGACCGACAATATGCGTTTCCCGAACAAAAATAATGATGGGCAACCTTATGCAATTTGTAGGAAACTTGACAGCTTCAATGAGTTGAATAATTTGCTGCCTTTCACCGGTTTTAAGGTTTTATTGACACACTTAAGTCGCTAAACCTGACTGGTTCAATGAATGTCGCCTGTTAAACGCAAAATTGCTGCAACATTTCCCACCTCAATCCATCCCACACATAGAGAAACGCTTTTTATGTGCTCACCTACAATGTCGCAGAACCTGTTCTAGCAGTGTGCCGACCTCGTTGCTAAGATTCTTAGGTCCTCTGGTGGGTTGATGACCACAACTATGTATGGGACAGTTTTCTATATAGTATCAATGACCGCGTTAAATTAACAGCATGAACTCAGGCCTTGTGGCGTGAAACATCAATAACAAGATCACAAAAAATGGAAGGAGGCGATTATAGTGTGTTTGAAGTTGGAATCAACAGTGCTTTCCACGTTCGGTATAACCAGTATGCATGACATCCTAAATCAGGAAACACCCTGCAGTGTGACTTAAATTATGTCAAAATCGCGTCTTATAAACAGAGAACGGAAACACCTGAACCACCTAGATTAGTTAGGGGCTCTGTATGAGATGATATCTTTCCCTTAGTCAACGCTACAGGTGTATGATAAACAACCAACGCCTCAGTAGAGGCAGTTGTGTTTTGAGGAAACGAGTAAAGCCGAAAACAGTTGTCAGACAGTCTAATATAACGGAAAACACAATGTTTGGCTGAAACCCGACGACAAGGCATCAACGGCAAGAACAGGAAGCAGTTCCAAAAGACAGGGTGAGTAAGTCATTCTCTGAATGCCGTGATCGCGGCGCTGTCTAGCCATTCTGACAATCCTCTGCTGGTTGTACATGGGTGTGTTAGGGATAGAAGTGAGTCCTCGAAAAAAAACTGAAAAGCGTTTAGGACCTAAACTCATGAAATTTGATGATTCTGTTTTTACGTATCATTCCGTTCACAGTACGGTGACCCCGCTGTAATCTCTCTACTGCGGTAACCAAAATTTAAAAAAATCTCAATACAGATAACCAACAAAGACAAAGAACCTCATAAGAGAATTTGGAATGATCGGAGCCTTTTTCAATTGACTGGTCAGAGCTCTAGCACATACAATCACCATCAACAATATCAGAAAAAATCACGGACAACATCAGTAGTCAAAAAGATGTTACACAATCGTAAAACCACAAAGTTTATTTACTTGGACTTGAAGTTAAAAAATATAAGTGAATGAGGAAGGTACCTAGTGCTATTACACGGCATGTATTCCGAAGTGCCTACACCTCCAAATGCTGAATGAGACCATTTGGACAGAAGGTCCCTGTATCCGATTAGCTGCCTCGTAATATAACGACGCTAGCCAAGTACATTGGACATTACGAGGACCCTTTCATGAGAGGCGAACTGCAACAATAACACCCAAACTTTATGTAAGCTCTTTCACACGTCCACTTGCAGTTTGCCTCACTTGGGAGGAGGCCAGGAGAACAACATTCATATCGGTGAGTCGGCGTGTGTGGCACACCGGCAAGCCACCGCCCTTGATGGCGATCCGTGGTTACGGCGATTAAAAGTTCCTGCTGCACAACCCAACACCGTTTCCTAAATACCCCGTTATGAATTCGTCGACACAACCCGATACTAGTAAGGGTTCTGAAACATCGGTGATATCTCTGCAATCAGAAGCCCTGTGACTCAGTGATATGATTGTTTGACACCAAAGTAAAGCAAATTACAACCCGTGATTCAGAGCAGATTTGCATAATCGAATGCATCGCGCCATGCAGCATGGTCAGTAGCAAGTTTCGAGCACAACGTTCTCCAGCATCCTTTTTACTGTGGGTCGTGCGTACACATGGCGCTGATCCGGCACCCAATAAATTGTGAAGAGTTGGCCAATGCAACCTCTGTTTAGTTAAAATCCTGATAGATGCTCATGGTTTAAGGTTTTGCATGCCGCCGAGGCGGCAAAGAATCAGTGACACCAGAAGTCTTGTTACGATGAAGTGAAAGTGACATCATTGCAGTCACTTCATTCACTGCCGGTACCTTCATAGAAGACGAAAACCATTATCATTTCCCTCTTGTTTGAAACGGTCTCTCTTTCTCTCTCTCTCAGATAGACCCAAAGAGGTTAGACAGCCACTGAAAGGGGAATTCGCCATCGTCCTTGAACAAACCACGTGGAAGGTCGTCAGGACCAGGAGTATGAAGACACTCGAACATTTCTGAGGCTGAAGGGCACTTTATGTCCACAATCCATGTTTTTGCTAAAGGCCGATCGCGTGAATCTGAACTAACAGTTGGCCAACTGAATTATTATTCAAGTTATTCTACCCCAAGATCTAAACATTATTCTTTGCTGGAAACCAGAGAGTCATTTTTGTCCTTGACAGTTTCACTAACCCTCGAGGATCTCTTTAAAGAAGCTCGGGAAACAACCTGCAAAAACTTCCATCATTTTTCGTTTCTTCCACATCTTCGATCTGATTCATCAGGCTTCCGGTATTCGTGGACACTCAGATTTACCTGGTATCGGGTCGAGTAGGATTGTGGCACCGAACGCCAGGAGTCTGTTAGCGGGCTTCCAGCGAAGCCACGGCCCTATCAAAGCCTCAATACTTGGGAAAGACCGGCTGGTACACGGGCAAAAGATCCGGCATTCAGAACAGTTTGGGATATCTCGCCCTAGAGATAGTATATTATATCGGATCAGCAGGTAGTTCTTGAGGGAGTAGGCTCTGATACATGTGCTAGATTTCGGGGTTCACGAGTTTCCCAGGGGCTATACGATTTGTGAGTTTTGCGTGAACCCGAAAAGTTCAGTGAACAGGAGCAACGCACAGGATCATGATCGGAGTCCACACAAGCAGTCCAGAAGAGCAGCCCGTGATCAGTACATCTGCAATAAGCACTCCTGTTTGTTTTTGCGTCTCGCGTACAATCTAGGACGACCACCCATTTAAGACTCAGCAGTGCTAACCCTACCGACGTGTGCGTCCATGTCATTAGCCGCCACAACGATGTCTGAGCATTTAGCCTGTGATAAAAGAACTGTCTTCGGCTGATTCAGAACTACAGTCCGTTGGGGTACAACTTACTGCTTTACGGTGACATTCTCTTGAAGAGAGATGAGGTGACTACAAGAAAATCCTGGATCATTGCTTCCAACGACATAGAGACAGATACAATAAACAAGGAGCATTGGGCCTATTTTTCTCGAGATTCTTTCGGAGACGTTCCCAAACGAACGACGTAGGGGTGAATAACAACGGGTATCCAAGCATTAACTCAACGGTTATACACAATACCGAACCCGGTGTATCCGACGGAAGCGGCCTGCACACCAAAACGGGTGCACAGCCGAAAGCGACAAAGAGCGAGGGGGCAATCAGTTCAGTTACAGTAATTGAGTCCTGGATTCAGGATACGAACAGCAGCCGCTTATTGTCAGGTTTGCTTCATTGCTTTAGGCAGCTAAGTAGACGGGTTTGAAAACTGATTTCGAGGTATTTAAGGTTTTTTTTACTAAAGACGGACGCCCAGAAGCTCAGCGTGATGCGGGGCAAATAAAGTGGTCAGTCCTAGTGCTGAGACTTGTTGGGAGCGCAATCACAGTGTAGTGGGACAGGGGAGAAGGAACATGTGGTAGTGTAAGGAACATGTCAGCAGCAGCATCCTTTTGCTTAGCCGTCCTTCTGTATTCAGCAAGACTACCGGACTGACGACAGCACGTGACCGCCGATGTGCCATGGCGGTATTTTTAGCAACGAGTTTCATGGTTGCTCCGAACGCGCTTAAGTGGGCGACAGAATGCAGTTCTGTGGGAGGGTGCTGCTGAGGTTCCCAAAGTCTTCACGGTACACTGTGCAATGGTCATTAACTTGACTACAGGACGTCTGCTGTTTTAAAGCGTGGACGGGTTGAAAAAAGCCATATATATGTACCAAAGCGAGATACTATCGAAGCAACTGTTTTGGTTATTCTCTAACATTCCACTTTCGAACGCGGATATAAAGCGCAGTCATCTGTAAAAGACAGCATTCAGATGTTTGACTCGTGAAGCTTCATTTTGGCCGAAAGTATTTCGAGCTGAAGAGGCGGTCGCCTAAACGTTACTGGTTCGGAACACCATCCGAATCACGAAACGCTTCAGCACAAGTCGCAGTCAGACAAACTGAACAAAGTTGGAGCCGCATGCAGAACGGTTCCACAGGTACATACTCTGACCTTCATAACGGAGTGAAAGGAGTTGAAAATACTGAGCCTTTTCGGAGCAGCTAAGCTTCTCGAGAGCGATCACTAGCCGGAATTTGGTTTTGAATGGTATAGCAGAGTTGGGTAGCACGACATAAAATCGCACAATAACCAGGTTGAAGCGGTCGATCACAGAGTTTGATAGACGTTCTGTGGTGTTTTAAGGTCCGTAATCCAACAATACGGACAAGGCTTGTCTGACATGGCAACGTCACAGAAGGGCTTCAGTGAAGTGGCCAAACAGAGTGAACAACCAGATAGATGCTCAGATCCCGGTTAGAACGTGCAGACCATTTTTGGTACATTTCAATGATGAGCGGGCTATGTTCATTTCTTGGCGGCCAGTGTATGTAGAATATAGATTACGCGAACTGACAGATTTAAAGCAATAACTACAGGCAAAACCCGCTAATGAAACCAGTCCATTCAGCATATACTGAAAAGGGTTTCGGCGTCCCAATCCTCCTTTGAGTCCATTGTTTCCGTGTGCATGAAATGCCAGTGGAGTTCAGCTGTAAAACATTGAAAGGTATGAGGCTGTGTAATGCTACACAACATGTGCGCACTTGATCGTGCTTACCAAAAATAGTGCCCAAAAAATCCATTCTCCCCAGTAAGCTCCATTCAACGCACAGGGCGAATCACGCTGAATAACAAGTATCTACTCAAAACCCTCAAGGGTTTCTTGCGAAAAATCAACCTAATCGGCTGAAAGTGATGTAATGCGTTAACTTAGCAACTCAAGAACCGCTACAATGCACCCTGAACAACAACCGGAAACGTTATCACCTGTTCACGTTTGACCAACTGCACCAAAGTACTTGCTGTCAATCGTAGATCCAAACACGGTCCAATTTGCCCATTCTCCGTGACCAACAGATGCTTAGTGTCCAGAGCTCGCGCCACGGATGGTTCATGAACAGCAATAAGACGTAGGAGTATTTCTAGCTCCTCGAAGGTAACATCATTTATGGCCGGAGCTGCAGAAAACGTAGAATGTGGTAGGTGGGGCTAGATAGATATCGATTTCACATAACAGTACTCGAACTCTAATACATAAATTTTCAGAAGGCAAATGTCATAAATGGTTGAAAGCTTCGCTGCTCACCAAATCCAATTTCGCTACGACGTAGTTCAAACAAAAGGTTAGTTCGTTGTCATAGACCGTCTCGATTTCGACTAACCCTTTAGAGTGAACTTAGCTAGATCAATCCCGAATGCCAGTCCGCTAAATTGGTTATAAGCTACCCGGATAGGCTGGGCATTTTGATGTCATAAGTCTGACTGAACTATCAGGCGGCTGTAATGGGTAATATGATGTGGCGAATATAGTCATTCATGCAGCAGAGATGTTTACTTGCTTAAATTGGCCTATTCTAGTGACTGTGATGGAAATATTATGTTGTAGGCACGACGTGCATTCAGGGCATATGGAGGCACATTGTTTTCGCACTGGCAGGCATACAAACAGAATTTGCCCTGTTTAAGGACGGTCAGGTGCGATTGGGACGTGGGTTAATTCGGCGAGGTACACGTGGCTGCCTCTACAGCAGCTGTGCCGCGCACCACCAGATGGCTCATCTCCAGTACGGGCCACTTTTACTCTGTATTCAGTCCATGTTGTGGTGGCATGAGACTCTGCCACCACAGATCGATTCAACATAAACTGAGAGACGTCCCTTAGATTGGAGCCAACCGAAGGGTGGAAGATGTTGACTTGAGAAGAACAAGTAGAAGACAATCCCTCTGACGTTCCATATATTTGGCTGGGGATATTGCAAGACACAAACCACGAACGAGATTAATCACGCTCGTGTTGGCACAGGCACCTCCAGACGTGTCTGATAGTTTAGCAATAGATCTATCTCTTTCTCGTTTTTGTTTTTCTTTACATGGAAAGAAAACTTGACAATGAGGGGTTAGGGCTAACCCTTGTAACAAAGATGAGGACTGTTAGCCTTCGGCTGCATGGATCCCGTATTTACATACGGTCATTTCGTGCGATTTTATGTCGAACTGGGAACTTGGTCAAATGCATCCGAATATTTACCCGTTCCAAACATCAAGGCCCGAGGTTCGGCAAGCTCTTACCTGAATTAGCCGCCAGGATCACCTTGCTTCCTCGGCTGATAAATTCCAAAGCCAATGGAAGGACGCCCAGTATGACGTCTGGGCCACTGTTGTCACAAAATATAAGTACACAACGATAGGCCTGTTTGTCAGGCCGAATCGCTTCAATCCACTTGTCGTAGTCATCCACCAGCCAAGGACGGGGCTAGGGGAGCGAGCAAACCAAACAAATAGTGCTTTTTGTATCAAACGGAAAGGTTTCAACAAACATTACCAAGAAACTACAGTTGGAATCTATAGGTAAAGACACAAAAAGGAACACCACGAGTACTAGATACTTGAACGAAACTGTCAGAAACAGATGGAGGTGCAAACAGAATAAGATACAGAACTTAGCA
Organism: Clonorchis sinensis; assembly: GCA_003604175.2. Classification (NCBI taxonomy): domain Eukaryota; kingdom Metazoa; phylum Platyhelminthes; class Trematoda; order Opisthorchiida; family Opisthorchiidae; genus Clonorchis; species Clonorchis sinensis. The sequence goes on from CM030370.1 coordinate 45,171,814, forward strand.
TGACGATCTAACTCGTAGTGTGAAAGGCACTCATCAAAACGTTCAAGTGAATATTTATGCTACCCATGTAACGGCGAATACTACTGATGAGGCATGCCAGTAGCCTGTGGTTTTCTCGAAGCTCCACCCTGCGTCTAATGAAAGGTGAAGTTTGTTACGGAACTGATGGAACTGCTTTGCAGTGTTCGTTTACAATTGTGTGACAGTCAATGAATATCCATAAAGTTCAAGAAGGCGCGTGAGAAGGTTCAGTTTTTAAAAACTATGTGCATATGAGATGTTTACTTTCCTGGCCAACCGTTAATAACTGCTTATTTGGTGTTTGCTAATGAACGACTTCGCGGCGGAGGACCTTCATTCTAATACCCCTATGAGATTTCATCATATCTCGAGTGTCTGGATTGTTGTTGAAGTTGCTGACTCACACAAAAAGAATCGTTTTCTAGTTGGACCAGTAAGCAACCGACTGAGTCGCAATGCATAGAAAACAGAGAGGTCCTGCATACAGGCTGTTGTTCTGTTTGCCGAGCTAGGTGCTACGCTCGGTAATCAAACCAACAGTCATCTGGTCAACAACCAGTGAACGAAGCCGGACTGCCAGCACTTCGACATATTGTCAACAATTTCATTGTGCTGTACGCTCAAAACAAGTTGTCGGTTGGATACTTTCACTTGCGAGTAAGCCTCCATACGATAACTACGGTAGTACCTCCGTGAATTGCCGCGGAAATGCGTCATCGCACGTAGCGTAAACTAAGACCATCAACAAAACATTCACGAGCTTGGAAACTAGTAAGACAGAAAGGTAGACGGAATGTCAGACTCATGAGTATAAATGCGCCAAACAGCATTAGAAAATAAAGCCCGTTTGGGAAAAAGGACCGGAACTTCTGCAGTAGCTCAGTATAGTAATAGGATGAAGAGGTATAACATTTGCTGAAAACAACACATATCAACTTGTAAGCTAATTGCCAAGCTCAGCGAGCAGAGCAACAACCACCTGATCCACAAGCAAATAAACACATCCGAGCTACCAATAATTCGAAATTTCTGAAGCCACACTCAAACGCACCACCTTGAGATGCACAAAGGGAAAGACTAACCGGGATTTTGGACAACGTCACCTCCATATTGGGCACACCAAACTTATCCGTTCGAGCTTCACGGAAAAACTTTACCGTTTCTTCTGCACCCCAATCGAAGACGTTACCACCGAGCAGAGCCCGAACCAACGACATCTGCCTATCGGCCCATGACAGCTGGGATAGCTGCTTGAGGAACGATGGAAATTCCTGGAGGGCTGAATGATTTTCTAGCTTTGAAAATAAAGAGCAAAGAGAGAGGTCGGGGGGCTGATTTTGCAGAAATATTGGGATAAGTTACACTGGAATAAGTGGAAACTGTGCAGGTCAATTCCACTTACATACCGCCCCTAAAATAGGATACCCTGAGTTCAATTGCAACCCCTGATAACTTCAGAGGCCATCGTAGCCTGCTCCTGGGAAAGTACGGTGACAAGGACCAGACGGAGATATGATAGACAGGCATATTCCCCCACATGTAAAAATAAGTTAGACGTGACTGGTTGCACGCTCTCAGTACATTCAACTTTAATGCATAACAAGGACAGAATGAAAGGGTTTGATACAGGTCCACACAAAATAGAGACTAGAGGCTCCACCGTGCCCAGCGCTGGACTGACACTAGAATACAATCTAACTGACATGAACGAATAGTGTGGACCTGTTAACCGGAATCAAATACAACACGTGCAGTATATTATACCAGAGGAACAACAAGGTTGAGAAGAAGGCAATATCAAACCATAGTGACTTCAGGTGTCTCACCTTTTTCTGGATACAAAAGGGGTCACCAAAGCCGAATTCCCGAAGAAAATGTTGCTGAGCGGACAACAGACTGCGGACGGTCAGAGCACCTGAGCTACTGGGATTTTTACCGAGCTCGTGAAGATATCCAATGTAGCGATCGGCATACTGATGAGATCGCTCTGACGCATCCGGCATGGTTTCGCACTGACTTTCCTCCGCTTTTATTCGATGCCTTTCAACACCGCGCTGTCATGTATGTTTAGTGGAGAACAGAAAATAGAGAGAAATGGAAAACTTGGAGGATATGGAGATGAAAAACCAACGCTCCAGTAGCTTGCTGTCGTGATTGAACTTATATTGCAACACAGGTATACTATTCGCATACGGAGCTCTTTAAGCAACAATGCCAAAGCTTCAAATGAGCGCGCGCTGGGTAGTGTTACGAAATATGAGTGGCTCCGGTTGGTCGGCTGCCTGTCCACCAAGCTTAGCAATACGTTTGCGAACAATTTGTCATCGGTCGAGGAAACATAATCAGTGCGCTTGTGGGGCCAACAGCAAAAAGGTGAACTGAAAACCTTTTATCGGATAACAACCAAATGTTTGCAACCCTTTACCGCTATGCTTAGCGAAGGGATCAACAAGCGAAAGATGCTGTGCGATTCGCTAGTGGTGTAAAGTTAGGAAAAAGAATAACTTCACTGGCCTTCAGGCATATAATAAGACTATGAAAAATGTCCGCTAGAGGGCCAGCAAATCGACAGTTTCGATGGATGGTATAGCAGAGAAAAGTTAGACTACTCGCTCTCTCAGTTCGAATAGTGCAAAAAGTCATTTTCGTTCAATAAGGGGGGTACTGTGGAACTGATAGCTAGTGGGACCATCGAAATACTACGTAATAAACACAGCGGACCAGACAGGTCAAACCATAATCCTAGGCCTCCACAACGTGAGAAATGGCCCAAGAATGCAATCTCCAAAAACAAGCAAATTCGATTGTATTCAGTGGTAGGATTAAAGGTGGAAGGGTAGTTAGAACATATCACCACCGAGCGCCACATAAAACTCAATTCAATTTTACAGCTTGTGTTCCGTGGTTAGAACCCATCCCCGGCATCTCCACTGATCCTTTCTAGGCTTGGGTAACTTTGCAGTATATCAGCCCTCGTGCTATTTCAGGTGACATGGCAGCTGGGTGATTTTTTTTACGGGGAAAATGAAATTGGATGTGCTGGTGGATATATGGAGGCAAGAGGAAAAATATTATTTAATGAGAAAGCTCAATCCCGATGAACAAGAGTTCTTCTATCGCTCCAGTGTCTCTGAAGTTTGGTACTCGGGTAGAAATCGAATAGGGCCGTTCATAAAGGAGCGGGTGAGAGTTGAGAGAAGAGAATCAAGAAAAAAATATGAGAAAAAACCTACCTCCAAACAGGCAAGCCAGTACGTACGGGCTTCTTCATCTTGCGTGAGGTCCCACGTGTCCGGGGTGTAGCGAGTCGGGTGCTCTAACAGAGGTAATGGCTCTAATGAGTGACCCAGCACGCGATCCAGTTCAAGGTAGCTAGAATCCATTGGGATACGTCGCAACGACAAGGAATGACGCATGCGAGGTTTTTTCTCCGCCTTACCAATTCCATCATCTTCCACTGCGATCGATAAACCATTGAATTCCGACTCAGGTATCTCCGGTAAATCGAAATTACGATGAGAAGGGCCCTCAAAATTCGTAGTTAGATGAGCCGGACTCGGAGGACCGAGCTGACCATCATCGATCAGAGTCAAACTATTCTCCCGACAACGAATTCGAAATTTTCCAACAGCTTCACGCGAACCAGCGACGTAATTCTCGGACCATACAGTTTTTGATTCGTCCGAATCATTCACTGCTTTAATGAAAGCTCCGATGGCGCCTAAATAGCCCTCGTGTCGCAGGAACAGGGCTCGATGAGCGCCGGCAGACCAGAAGTTCACCGCAAACGTGATTAGCTTAAAGTGAAGGGTGAAAAAGCATATACTTATATGGATCACGTCCCATTCAAAAATGCGAAAAAGAATAGGGCATACCAGAAATCGGAATGTAATGTTACCCCGCACTTACAGCAACCGGAAGGCAACAGTGTCAGAAATCCTTAAATGTAAGTAGTAGTATATATATATATATATAACCCTGATTCGTCGACTGTCAACTAAGAATGAAAAGCAGATCACAAGCCGATGAAACTAAATCGAATAAACAGAACACAGACAATGAACATAAACGTGAGTGAAATGCTCCCACATGACCGATAAGAACTGGTGGTTACTACTGGTGCATTGCTACCCATGACAGTGATGATGGTGAATAAAAAGAGAAGCTCACACCGACCAATCTATGCGAAGTCAAGACTCAAGGTACGAGCTGGAACTTGACTAGTGAGGATACTTAACGTTTTACTTTGCCCAAAGAGAAGTGGGCACCAAGATGACGAGGGAAAAAACAGTCTCTTATTTTCTTCTCGAACGGCACCATAAATGACGACTGCAAAAAACCCACTGAGAGAACGCAAATTTTGCGCTGCTGGTACGACGAGTGGAGCTTCAACGTGTTAAAATCCTACCCGGAAGGTTGTCTCCTAGTTTCGCGGCGGTTCGTGAAATACGTACTGTCAATCGTTCCAAACAGGAACGAAAACTGTTGCTTACCCGCGTGCGGCTGTTCGGATCACCACGACTTAGTAGACAATCAAGCCTTCAGAAGGCTTTGCAAACAGATGAGAAATATAGTGTAGAATAAGACTTTAATCAACTGGAACACAGATTCCGAGGTCAGACAGCTTAAAGATCCTTGCTAGTGATAAACTAGTTGACAAACATGGCTGGTCCAAGTAGGGTGGCAAGAAAACCAGCATTCCCTGGCCAAAACCCAGTCCGCACTTATTAAATCTTCGAATCAAAAGGCGCCCACATTTCATCACCATGAAAACCTAACCTCATTATACATTTGGCCCACGGATGAAAAATGCTGGAGTGATGAGCCTATCGCCCGCCTGATATGGTGGCGGAAACGGGTGGGATTCGGACGTTCGGTTATTCTGATGGTGTCTTCACTTGCCCAAAGCCTATTGCAAAATCTCTAGCTCTCTCTCTTTCTAGAGAGAGGAAGAGAAAAACACCAATGCCCTTGCAGCAGCAGCGAACATAGGTGTGTAGATATATCGTCACTGGGCGGGGAAATGTGGGGCACAACGCAGCTTTCTACATGAACAAAAAAAGATAATCATTCAGCTGTAACACCCTTCTGGTGTCTCGCTGCGATGCTACCCGAAGCACGAGGGCTGGGATACTGCCAGGTTTCCCAAGCCTAGACAGAGGATGTCGAGAGGCAGAGTTCGGTTTCGAACCGCGGACCTTCCGGTAAGCAAATTCGCGCTTTAACCACTGAGCCATCTCGTCTTCTACATAACTTCGACAATTTACGAGTGTTTTCGGGTGAACAAAATACGAAAGTGGAGCCACAAGGTAAACAACTTTCGAACTCGTCAGGAGTTGGCAAAATAGGTCAGTATAATTGGCACTGCATTTAGCGACAATATTTTAGGCATTCCGTTGCAGCGACCGCTGATAGGTGAACCTGTTACATTTAACAAATTACACGTAGAAGACTCAAGAGACGAGTATATTTCCCGCGAACAGTTTATAATGTACCTTCCTGAAAATATCCACGGACAGGTGTACACATAGGTCTTTTCCTACTCATTTCAAAGAAGTAATGGCACAAGGTGTCTGACAAAGAAAGCAGAAGTGCTTTAAAAATTGCATCAAAAAGGTAAGGACGATTATCCATTCCTGTAAAACCTGTGGAAATTGCCGTTTGATAGATACACCAAAACGTCGGGCATCTCTGCACACGTAATGTTTTGAAAGTACACGGAAACTCTGTATTTGTGATATTCAGAGCAATTTGTGCAAGTTTTGTGTAGTCTCATGATACAATACAGGTTACACTTGAGGTGATTGGACTAGCTTTGGCAGAAGTATGTCTGATGGAGTTAGTGAACGAATCCCGAAGACCTGGATCATGGTTGCCAATTTGCTTTATATGTGGTGTCAAACAAGCATATCACTGAGTGACAAGGCCTCTGATTGCAGAGATATCATCGATGTTTTAGAACCCTTACTAGTATCGCGTTGTGTCGACGAATTCATAACGGGGTAGTTAGGAAACGGGTGTTGGGCTGTGCAGCAGGAACTTCAATCGCCGTAATCACGGATCGCCATCAAGGGCGGTGGCTTGGCGGTGTGCCACGCAAGCTGACTCACCGAGGTGAATGTTGTTCTCCTGGCCTCCTCCCAAGTGAGGCAAACTGAGAGTGGACGTGTGAAAAAGCTTACAAAAAGTTTGGGTGTTATTGTTGCAGTCTGCCTCTCATGAAAGGGTCCTCGTAACGTCCCATGTAATTGGCTAGCGTCGTTATATTACGAGGCAGCTAATCGGAATCAATGATCTTCTGTCCAGATTGTCTGACTCAGCATTTGGAGGTGTAGGCACTTCGGAATATATACCATATAATAGCATTAAGTACCCTCCTCATGCAATCTTTTTAATTTAGACCTTGAAGTATAACTAAAGGAACCTTCTGGTAGTACGGCAGTTACTTATCTGTGGCAACTGGTGCTGTAGTCTCTGATTAGGATGACATTCATTAATCGAAATTTCACACTTCACAATCGAAAGCAAAAAACTTCAATTTGCTGTAAAAACTAGCACAATTGGTAGTTCATAAAGTCGATACGGGAAGTTGCTTCCGCTACATCACAAAAACGACCCATCAACATCATCATCATCGTCATTGACAGAAACATCAAATGAGAAAACTGGTGCTTCACTGCCGTACTGTCGTGTCAGTTTATTTCAATGAATTTCTATAACGGAAGGGAAAAATATGATGGAGAGGGGGTATAGGACTAACCCACCACAAGCATCCGAGGTTCCTACACCTCCAACATTCAGTCAGGCAACCTGGATAGAAATTGACAACAATAACTCCACTGATATCCGTTAGCGGCCATATCAGCCAAGCACAGGGAGGGTCAGGAAGACCGCATACAGAAACCTCTCCTGGAAAGCGAACAGCAGCAACGGTATCCTAATTTCCTGTGACATCCCTCATTCATTCCTACCACGTTCAATTCTGTCCACCTCTAGGTTTCCGCCACTCTGAATGATCGTCTCGGCAGGTGGTAACACATGGCCCAGCCCACTTAGCTTGAAGCGATGGATGCATTAGTTGAGGGAAGTGCTCTCTGCTTCACCGAAGACCCGTCTCTTGATCACCCCATTGTACACGCGTTTCAGTTGGCCGATTCCGATCATAGTTCTGAGACACCGTTGTCAAAGACCTGAATATGTCTCAGATCCTTCGCCCGCACAACAATACAGCCCGCACTGTAGTCTGATACACGTGTCTTTGGAGACACAGTGAGATGTCTTTTTTGATGACACATGTAGTGCAGACTGAAAAATTGGTCGACTTTTACACCATAACACTGAGAGATTGTCGCTTAACATTTATTGGAGAGGATCGCGTCGGTGGGATGGTAAATTAAAATGGTAATACCTCAAGTTGTGTCGTTCAGAGATCGACTTGTGTCGCTTTTAGCTTCATTGGTACACTATCCTGCACATATAAGGATATTAGCTCATCCAAAAACGTGTAGGAAATTATAATAAAGTTCAAAATACAACTGCAGCAGAGGTTTCAATGGTGTGAGTGGGTTGGAAACAGTAGTCGTGGATGCATGGCGGGACTCGGGAACAAGGCTCCTGGAGAATTCAATATATTGTACTTAAACATGACCACTCAAAAAACATTCATTTGTAAACGAAGAGCATGTTATAACGAGAATCTCTCATTTATGGTATTAATCAAATGAAAATGCTTTTTTATGTTTCAGCTGGAATGATATTCAAGAGACTGAAGTAATTATCTCGATATGAAACTGGTTATAAGGTCTGCGAAAACTCCTGAGCGGCCTACCGCCTGTTTCGCCTTGGTTGAGGTTCATCAGATAGGTCTAGTATCCGAATTTTACCAATCTTACTTTGCAATTGGATGCACTTTCCGGTAAACACTCTACTCACTCACCCACACATACACAGTGACCCTAACCTTGAAAGCTCACCGTGGGTAGAAAACCAAATTTGATTACAAATTCAGCGAACAGCTACGATCGCTTGGCTCTTGGTTTGTTCTCTGAGCTTGGTTTTCGGATTTCCAATGGTTCATCGCCAACCAAGGATACTGTCAGAGTACAGTGAAGACATCATATTGATTGGTACCGAACTGTTCGCAACGCACTTGCCAATCCCGGAAAAATAAGCAACAACAATGGCGATCTAAGTAAGCATTAGTATTAGGCTCAACTGAACCACAGCCGAACCTCACGTTTGTGATGTCCTTCAGTTGAATGTGCCACACAAAGGCCACCTCATGTTTCAGTTGGTGCGATATCCTAGATGACGTAGGATATGTTCTTGAAGAAACACTGCTCACAAAGTTGCTGAAAGATCTCTAACAGCCCACGACCGGTTGCGTGCTTCTTAGGGCTCATCAAGTAGGCGCAGTCCCGGAATTCTTCTTGAACCCAAACTCGCAAAATACCCTCATTTGCACAGTGATTTGCTTTCAACTGGAGACAACTGAGTCTCTCGTCTAAGATGCGCTCCGCCAGCTAGGTACAATTTGCCGCTCAAGTGGAACACAAGGTTGATTGAAACTCGGGGACTGCGCCTGTCTGATGAGCTCCAAAACGAGCGAAACCAGTCGTGTCCTGTCCAAGAGTTTTAAACAATCTTATGACTAATGTGTGCCATCAAGAAAATTATCGCATCCTCTTTGGCTAACTAGTAAACTCCTAAAACACAAAATGGAACGAGCATCTCAAAAACATGTGAGTTTCGAGGAGGGAGAATAATTTGTTCCACGTGGCCGGTTGATTTCATCCATCCGTATCTGGGGTTTCGTATGTGTCCGGCCATCACTGGCCAATCTAAGACTTTGTTAGCATCAGGGATGCCGTGCAAGTCTTTTCACCACTTCTGAAATTAATAACTCCTCTCGTGATAAGATGACGGTTTACCCCATCAGTGGTTAGAGCGCGAATTGGCTGACCGGAATGTCTGTGGTTCGAAACCGACATCCGCCTGTCGACTTTCCCTGTCTAGGCTTTGGCAACCTGACAGTATCCCAGCCCTCGTGGTTCATTCAAAAGGCATGGCTGCTAGGCACCGAAAGGGTGTACAGCTGGACGATTATCTTTTTTTAATTTCTTTCTTAGGATATATTGCTTCCATCTGTCAAATTCATCCGAATCGGACTGATGTCTTGGTTGTTATGGCGTAGCAAATATGTCCCTCGTGCAGGTCCAAAAGACCACTATTTTTCATTATCTCGGGTAGGAAGGACACAGCGTAACTCCACGAGGACGCACCGGAGTATTGCCGTGGATGTTGTCAAGATCTCAATGCGTGCCCGATAATGTTGTTGATCGTCACCATAATGGCACCACCAAAAGCACGCCTACTGTATTGCACAGCTAGATCCGTTCAGTACACTACGCAATGGGAAACTAAGCAGAGAAAATGATGATCAGGCGAGAGATTCAAGCTGATTAGCCCTCGGGTCAGGGAACCTGCCGGAGCGTTATAAATGCTATCATTACAGACTAATCGGTTCTCGTGTGCAAACTGGAGGAAGCTGATGGCATCCCTGCAGAACATCGCTGGCGAACCTGTTCAGAAACCGCTCCATCGTAGTGATCGTGTGTACTGAGTACATCTGTCCGTGTTTGGCACACGTGAGAGGTTTGCCAACCAACCAACCAGCCAAAAGGTGCAAAAACTATGCCAAAAACACATGTTCTTCGCAATTCATGTGTTCCCCCATTGTCCACCTAACTGTACAATCATCAATCCTAAACAAGGATGAAACAGCTGTACAGTTCTTCTCAGCTTTTCAGTGTGGATTGGCTTCACTAAGAGGACGTAATTTCCACTGAAAATCAACAAATCACCGCACACCGCCACCAAAAAAGTGCACATTTCAAATAAAATGGATTGAGAAAACAAGAAACCAATCGTAATGATAGCATTCCACGTACTATATACCACCAAGGTATAGTTGCAAAATGGACCGGATTCAAGTCGCGCATCGAATCGACAAACGGAACAGTGCGAGTCGGCTAATGCGAGTGGGCGATGAAGAAAATTAAACGATCTCAAAAATCGTGTTTTTATAGAAAAAAAAGCCGTCTCTTCGACAAACGAGGGCGAAGTCTACTACAGCTGCAGTGCAGAAAGACACCTCATAGATCACGTAGAATGTGATCAGTGTGAGTTAATGAGACAGAAAAGTTACCGCCTACAAAATTTTGTTTATTTATTTCACGGAACTGATCTAGGTGCGCCACAACGGTCACCACTCATTTGGTCAAATGTCAAAATAGCCGCAATGCACTTCAAATGTCGCTTCTTCCGTTGACAAAGAGGCTCTCAGGAACACATGCACGTCTACATTGTTTACCTCATGGAACGGTAACAAGGATTAAAGGATTAGTTAAGATTTTGACAAGACCGCTAGAGGACATAAGCAACAGTGCACTCAGTAAACATCCGGAATACGAGGCAGGCAACTATGTTCGTTCAGTTGATAAAATTTAAGTACAATGCAGTTTATCAGCTATAAATCATGTACCATCTGTACGTTGATTCCAGCTGCTACAGTTTCAGTCACCGGAAAATGAGAGGGGTGAGAAATGGCTAGGTATTAGGGGCGATGACGTAATCAGCCAGTTCGTATTGAATCGGTCTAGTAATTTTCCGAAAAGTGGGCAGCTACGCACTGAAGGCGATAACCTCGAAGAAGAATCGCCACTGACTACGAGATTGAGCCATTGATATGAGCTGAGCCTCAAAGTCCTCATCCAGGGAGGCGGCAGTTTTTCACCCTACTGAATTTACCGGTTAATGCTTTCATAGTTCGTTTCCAGGTTAGAGACTGCCCACCTCGCGCAACCTAGTGTCAGAGAGCACCTCGGATGCTACAACTACCAGGCCGACTCTACGATGGTTTTCACATGACGTTCTTTCGCCCCTTTTTGACGATTCGAATCACGGTCAAAGTGCTTCATTCGACTGGTATTGTTTTCACTTCAAATCTTTCGTAATAGGGCTGTCAGGCTACTTATAAGGGCTTCACCAGCTTTGAAAAGTGTAGGTTGAACAGATAACTTATAAAACGTTACCTCAGTCTATTCACTAGTGCACGCAAGCAGTATCGTTGCTCATTCAAACGATTAGTTTGATAGAAAACGGTCAGCAACGGAGAAGCCTTACTAGGACACTCCGCCATGGGACTGATTCGTTCGATAGGAAACTGTCTTCTTGTGAGAAAGTAAAACTGTCTTAGATTCATTTAGATCTACTTCAAGCACACCTGCCAGTATGCCCAATAGTATCGCCTCAGAGTCGGGGATTTCCAATAACTACGAACGGTTTGGACTCAACCGGTTGATAAGTCTTTTCCACATCTACATACGCCTGCCTTGATTGTTTGTTTCGCAATCTAATTCGTCCTCGGAAGTCTACAGCCTAAATCATGCTAAGGTTCCCCGGGGTATTGCACTTGACTGTACACAGATTAATGGGACACGTGTCTCAGTGTTGATTATCATTGTGACGGAGAGGAGTGATGGGGTGATGAAGATGATGGTGACGAAGATGACTTATTCGCTTCCAATAAAACTGCAAGGAAGAGTAGAGTTCATCCGATTATCAGACTCGACACAGTGCTTTCAGTAGAACAATCCAGCGCCCACTGCGATAACCATTCAAATAATGAGTTAAAAATTTCGGGGGCAACTTACCTCCATTGTTAAACCGTGGCCGCGAATGAAGAAACCACCAAAGAGAATGCGTGTCAGATTGTGTTGCTTTGCATACAAACAGGCTAGCTGTCCAATATTACTAAAAGGGTAGAAATAACATTTGCATGATGAGTGGTCCATCAGTAAGTGGGAATTCCCTAATTTTTCGGGATGCTGGCTTCCATACCTCTATCCCAGAAGGAATTCGTAGAGTAAGGAAGCCCCAGGAAGAAAAAATAACAATACATTGTAAAGTTGCAACACGGGGGATATGTAGGATGAAAAATATGTCGCCAGAAGTAAACTGTAAGCAAGCTTTCACAGCATCCACGAATACAAAGTTAAACCAGTGAGTGTGAGGACATGATAAAAATGGCATTAACAAGGAGGAATGAGCTCTTGAAAAACACCGAAAACGTTCATCCTCATGGATAGCAGCAAGATTATCACTGAGGACAAAGTATAACGAGTACGCAGTAGACAACAAGTACGCACAAAACAGTGGGAAAGCTATCGGTAACAGAGTATCTGATGTCTGACTGAAGAGGGAATGGTCGTTCACGTTATGTAGATATCAACTGCATGCTTGGTACTTCAAAAACCAAACACAGTACGCAGAAGGTACTCTCTCACTCACCAATGAGGTGCAATCGGATGGTTGACGAGAAAAGCTAAAACTTCAGATCCGGAATAGTGCGGTGGCTTGAATTAGCTCAGACTACTTACAAAGTTCATCCGAGCGAATCGAGAACCCGACAATCATATTTGGTCTGATTGTTTACGCTGTGCAACGACTGCAGGCACCACAGCTCGCACCGACGGACAGTGAAGGTAAAATCGAGTCGGCGCAAGGACTCACGAACAGACGAGTTCAATTGTAAGACCGTAAATTTACGCATGACAACGTTAGTTTAAGCGCATAAGGACTCGGTGGGATATACAAGGGGGATGAAATCTTACATGGCCTCTGGAGTGTCCTACTTCTATCATACTAATTATGGGCAGCAACACAACAGTAATGAACACTTGTGCCTAACTGTCAGACAACCATGAAGGCCTTGGTAAATGAAAATAAAGGGGAAAAGGAGACCCTGATTATTGAGAGCTGAGTCCCACAAAGAACGATGTTCGGCGTTGATAATCACCAGATGATGTGCGAAAAATATGAACACCTGTGGAAATTACATTGCGAACTTCGCACTTTTCTACAAAACGAATGCTTGTTGCTGCTGTTGGATCCGACCCTGTCGGAACCTCTACTTGGTCGGACAGTGGTCACTCTCCGGACGCATAAGTCATTCGGCAAGGCGTAACTAGATACGCAAAGGCTCACGTTGCCGAAACCGGAAGTGAATTTGCTGTCAAGAAGCTATCGTTTGTTGATAAACAGACAAAAACATCGGTTGAAAAGCAAAAGAATGAATTGGTTCCATCAGGAGTAAACTTACTTGCTCACAGCAATGAGTAGGGACTTTAATATATCTGCTGAACACCGCGGGTTATCGGGTGACCGAGCGGCGAGACCAAAGGAACTGGCGATCGCGTCTCCAGGAAGACCGAGCAGCGCATAATCTCCACCGTAAATATCACGAACCAGCATGTCCACCTTTCGGTGATCACCCGCGACAGCCAATTCTAACAACTCATCGAAAGTGTACTTCCCTAAGGAAAAATATACATAATAAATGTAACCAAACATCAGAGGTGAACAGCCAAAGAAACCTAACAAATGAGGCTGTGTGGGATAATACCGCCGTGGGATAACACTGATCAACAGCACCACACTATTGGTCTTCTGGGAAGTCCGCACCCGGTTACCACAGAATTGACAAGAATTTGAAGTTGCTGTACAACTTTCAGAAACGTGTTCCAGAACTTGCAGATTACCATATTTAAGACTGAAATAGGTAAGCCGACGGGTCAAGGTTCGGGTTGGTGTGGATAAAAAACAGTGGTACCGATGTAAATGGCAGGATACGCTAGGTATGTCTGGATTTAAGTGAATTCAGCGGAGAAAAGATGCCACTGCTACAGGCAGACTTTTACAGAGGGGTTCGAAATGAACATAAAAATGGTGCAATTTGGCTTGGAATGTGGAACCTGTGGTTACAGACAGACCTTACAATGAACATGCTGGTATTCAGAGACTCGATTGCACTCCACAAGACTACGGAAGAAATTATCCTTGTTCACCACTGCTGGCGGACGGACCGTTTATAAGGCACCCAACGCGCACACACACGCTCACACGCGTTTGAATAGTAGCTGCGCTCGACTCATATCTGCTCAATAAGGATGAAACCCCTAACCTCCGCTTCATTTCGCACATTTGAACCTGTTTGATTCAGCGTCAGAAAGCAGATACCAATGATACCGTGATTCAATCTTCCAAGTACTGTGAGTAGGCGGAGAGTATAGAACGGGAAAACATGGGGTCACGGTTGTGGATGCAGTAGCCATGGATGCATACATGTACGTTCTGCGCTTTGGATGCGCTTACTGATGAAGTGAAGCTACTATTCTGAAGACTGCAAAACCGCCATTAGCTTTAGAGACCGGCGTATCCCGCTACGAAGTGTCCGTACAGGGGTACAACGATGCATGGACAGTCACAGGCCATTTTAATATAACAAACCATTGACTGAACCAGATCCCCAGGGCACGGTAGGTAGCCCCTTCATAAGGTACACAAACTGTTTACGTAGAAGCACTGAGAGGATGGCACACAAGAAGTAGCAAACCCCTCCGTGATTTAACTTGTTTTTCGAATAGATCTTGAGAGATAATGTTGGTCGGAATGCAGACAACAATAAATGGATTGATATAAACGATACCTCCCCATCTGGCGACAGATTTCGTCTATAGTCCTACACCAAAGCCATGTTACCACCAAGGACAGCAGCATCTGTACTGCGAAACAGACGGATATTCGTGTGCAAAGTGAACGAAAAACAGCAAAGCTTCGTTCACAAATAAAGCATTACCATTAAACAAGAGGCAGGTGATAAGGACAACCAAAACATACAGGCATGCTTGGTTTGAATGCAGGTCGAGTACCAATACCCGCTACATTACGGTCTATCCGAACTGTCGCAACCATGAGAAGTAACGACGCGTTCTACACACTTCGCTTGACTTCTGATGGTGGCAAACCCAGAGCAATTCCCTTCACGAATGCTTTTCGCTTGCCTTAGGCTTTTGCTTCTGGGAGGCATACACACTGCTCACGAACAACAACTTGATGAACGACGGACAAAATGTCGGCTGTTAAATTTAATGAGAGTATATGCTATTTCATTACCTGTTACTGTCAGATACCAATGAGTCCTCGGGATTTCATTTTAAATAGAAACCATCCGGAGAGCCGATGTAAGTCGACACGTTTTCGGAATAAACTTATTAGAATCGACCGAGAACTGAAACCATAGGAGTCCTTTGGGATTCAGTTGACAATCGTCAAACCCTATCCATTTGGGTGCCCGCATAAAGGAGAGCCGCAAAAAAGTTATCAGTGTTTCCACCGCGCGAAACAAGTGAAACTTGTATGGAAATGTTATTTCCGAAACGACATCAAAGAGCTGAATCTGGAATGATCTTACGCGGTCGAGGGATTATAGAATTCACCCTCACACCACCGTCTTTTGATCAGCTGTCTTCTTGTCCTAAAGCAATCATTCTGATGACTTTACACCAAATGGTGAACTCAACCCTTACCAGGCAAGAACCGTACTTGCTGGTCTCGAGTTAGTGTTTCACGAGCCATCATAGGGTGACGAAGCACAAGTGACGCCAGCAGTCTCGTTACAACCGGGGATAAGCTAATCCACCCTGTGATTACACACTCACTGCGAGCCACTTTTTTGAAAAAGGACACTATCACCGACTCTCTTCAGTTGTCTGGGACAATCTTTACCCAAATGCAGACAAACAGATCAAACAAGCGCTGACTGAGGTCTTTGAACAATGCGGGTGGGAGGTCTAGCGGAACATAAGCTCAGTGGCGCTTGAGAGAACATACGCAATCATAAACCTCCGAGATCCTTGATGGTTGCACTCACAGGAGGTTTCCAGGGACCGGTTGCGCGCATCAACTGAAGTAATCTTCGGACAGTACCGGCTTTCTGGGCCTCTTCCGTTTCCTTGGCTTTCCGTGTCCACCGGACTTCACGGTAGGTTCGCACGCTCACTTTCACTAGAAATCTGGTAGTTCATCGCGTCAAGTTATGTTCGAGACCGGCTGGGATCTACCGTTGCCAGAAAATTTTCCCATGTTACGCGGCCCTGGAAAACGAAGGGAGAAGCGACTCCGGACGAGTGCGTGGTCGGAATCCACAAACGTGGCGCCGGCGTGACGTGAGTTTGTCTGTCAAGGTGTTATGTCTGCTGATTCGCTAACTGCTGTATCTGATTGCTGACCCGCTCCAGTGCCTAGTGCCGGAAAAAAACTCACGGAAGGGAACACGACAACTATATTCCGAACAAGCGAGTGTGTGGCGTGAGTACGTGCAAGTGCCAGAATACAACTCAAGCTAGTCATTGGTGGGACACTGTCTAACTTGGTCCAATGCTGACGCACGCAGTCTGGTCTTGGTATAGGCTGCGACTCGCTGCATACTGCGGGGGCGTTGTCTGACCTTGAGCAACGCTGACTCGCGCTGTCTGGGTTTGATAGAAAGCTGTGAGGCGCTGTATATTGAGGGGGCGTTGTCTGTCTGGTCAACATCTACAGAGCTGAGGGTCTCAGTAGATGTCGGGCATTCAGTAGTTGTTTTTCAGGAATCTGACCTTCCTGATACAAGGGAAGAGATTACACTGCGGTGGTGCGATCTATACTGCTTTATGGATCAGAAACGTGGCCCCTACGCGCAGAGGACATACGGAAGATGTCAGTGCTTGATCATCGATGTCCTCGCAGCATTGGTCAGGTTTGGTGGGAACATCGGATTAGTAATGTTGAGGTACGCCAGATGGTCTTAGGAAGAAGGAACTCTCCCGCGATAGATGAATTACTCACGCTTCATAGGTTGCGCTGGTTGGGACATGTACTCCGCATGCCAGAAGACCGTCTGCCTCGCAGAGCTCTTTTCACCCAGCTCTGTGCTGAGTGGAAGCGACCGAGAGGTGGACAGTGTATGACCTGGCAACGAAGTACGAAAATGCTGACCAGTAAACTTAGTCGGGTGGGCAACTGCCGCCTTCCTGGATGGGGACCCCGGGAGTCAAAACACCAATGGTTAATGACATTGGCAGAAATGGCCCAATCGCGCAGTCAGTGGCATTCGTGCGTCAAAGTTATCGCCTTCAATGCGTAGCTACCCGATTCCCGAACAAACTGAACATGCCTTCGTCTCCGAGGCTTGGTTGTACGTTCCAAATTCCCGTTCCCCGGTGATCGAAACTGTAGCAGTTGGAACCATTGTGCCTAGGGTACACGGTTTATAGCTGATAAGTTGAAATGAACTGAACTGAATTTCAGGTTCACGTGCAATGCGTTTTCGTAAATGATTACAAGTAAGGAGACTGTAAATTAATATGGTTCACAGAAGGGTCGTACAGTGAACAGGTCACCTGTGTCTCACGCAGATATGGATCGAAAAATCGAGCTACACAAGGATTCGCGTTCAAACGTGGTGGAGAAAATATCACCTAAAAGCAGCCCTCAAAAAATGCCCATCGCCACGCCTCAAGAGCCGCATCGAAGGATGCATGCAGCTCATTCACTAATCATGAGACCTCATTCCCTATAGCCTGAAGCTAATAAGGCGAGTGGTAGATACAGTGAAAA
Source organism: Clonorchis sinensis (assembly GCA_003604175.2). Taxonomy (NCBI): domain Eukaryota; kingdom Metazoa; phylum Platyhelminthes; class Trematoda; order Opisthorchiida; family Opisthorchiidae; genus Clonorchis; species Clonorchis sinensis. The sequence continues at coordinate 45,189,334 of CM030370.1, forward strand.
TCTAAACCTCAATAAGCAGGTTTTTCCACGGAGGGACGACAGACACTTACCTCCAGAAAGAGCAGTGCCAAGACCCCAAAAGGTTCCGCCTCCAATGGATGATCCACCGAGTCGGGAGTAAGATACGGGACTTTCCACTTTCAGTATGCTGACACCTGACCCAATGTTGACCAGCAAAAACGGAAAAGTATCCACCAGTGCGTCAGGAACGAACACATGGGCGGGAATTGCACGCTTGTCGTAACGGAATAATTCATCTGGGATATTGCGAAGCATGAAAATACATCCTCGTATAAGACACTCCATTTCGTCCTCTTTGTCAAACTCCACGCCAAGCTCCCGAACAATCAGCTCACGAAATCTATAAGCTCCTCCTCCAGTGACTTTGAATCTGATTGGGGTGCGTGCGAAATCTCTAAGTGCACTAACACCTGAGTCGATATCCAGAATATTTGACCGAATAAAGGCTAAACATTCATTGATACAGCTCGTTTCAAATTTGACAAAACACATTTTTCTTCCTTCATGCTCTCGTTCGCGATAGTCGTAGAAAGGAAAGGAGGGAACTCCATCTTCTGAAGGTGTGTCGGTTTTACGACACGGGAAGGGACAATTGTACCGAAACGTGCGCTCATAAACCAACTTTGCCAGAGAACCGCCAATATCCAGGGCAAAAGGAATACGTGAAACTTTATGAGGAAGCGACTGGCGACCGCCTTCACAACCGTTTCCTGAGGAAATCATCTGATTTCTCAAGTGATGGTCATTAAGTTATGATTTGGAATAAGGGGCAACTGCTTTGCAAATATGCTTTGGGGATGAAGATCACTCCATTTGAGATCCAAAGCGATATAGCTGGAGTGGTGGCCTTCAGGAACACTGGAAAGGACGATAAATAAAAGCGAGGAAGAGTTGAAATGAAGAATCACACTTCAAATTTGGAACCACCAAACTAGCCCACAGCTAACCTTCAGGCTAAGGTTATCAAATCTAGTAATTCTGCTTGTTCCTTGAGGCCGTCTTACGACAAAAACGGAAAGAACACATAATTACGGTATTCAGGACTAGATAAGCTGATAAGCAAGCCGTTTCAGATTATCTGAAGCGGGATTAAAGTAAAAGGCTAAAATGAGAGTGCTATCTCCGTGAGGCGGTTTCCACAATATAGAGGTATAACGGATGCTAAAAAACCATGGTAAGCCATGAAAAAATATCACAGGGCTCGCCGGATTTGTTGAAGGCATTTCTCTTGCGCCAGAGTCATTGTCTTCATTGTACATTCACCCCATTCCTATCTTCCCATGACGGCCAATTCAAAAGCAATAAGCCATCACAACTGGAATCACACGGTGAGGATATCGGTTAATGCTAACATGTAGATCTCAACCTCCAATCCACTTAGCACTGGTGAAACAAATTGTGGCAAGTTATTTCAGTTATAGAAAGCAGATGTAAGAGAGAATACTCAGGGCTTGCAGGATGAATTACGAGTCAAAGACAGCCACATCAGTTCTGTCATTGATGCTTTACAACCATAAGTTCCCCTAATTACATTTAAAGCCTTAGAGTCGAAAGAAAAGAGTGGATGACGGAGGGGACCTGGACTGGCCCAAACGTGATCCGAGCCTTTGAGATCCGACCACATCAGACTAACCTCCAGAAATTCTCAGTGAATCTTAAAGAGTATGATAAAAGACAGAACGTTCCGAAGCATGCCTTTGCATTCCCTTGAAAGTGTGTATGCCGTCTGGGACATAACCTATTGGGCGAGTACGGTTAACGGGATTGACAGGTAGAGAGAATAGAACGCACCCTTGATATCAAGGTCGCAAGATTGTAGGTCATCTGTACATATGGCGTTGCTCGAACACCTGACGGAGAGTGAAGATGTGGCCGACGCACCCTCTACCAAGTCGAAATACCACTTGGTTCGTACGGGTCAAGGATTGTTGTGTCGTCGTAAGACGACGAAGAATCAGTGACGCCAGAAGTCTTGTCACAACAGGAGTCAAACTAACACCTCTGTGGTTACTAGATTCAATACACTATTTTCGACTCACATCAGTTATCTGGGACGGTCTCATTCTCCCAGATAGACCCAAATATAACAGGCAGGCACGGGCTGAGGAATTCATTGCCATCCTTAAACAGAACAGGTGGAAAGTCAACAGAACCAATAAAAAAATCGTTCAGCTGTAACACCCTTTCGGCGCCTAGCTGCCATGCCACCCGAAGGAAGCACGAGGGCTGGGCTACTGTCAGGTTGCCCAAGCCTAGACAGGGGAAGTCGAGAGACGGAGATCGGGTTGGAACCAGAACCCTCCGGTCAGTAAATTCGCACTCTAACCACTGAGCCATCTCGCCCCCCAACAGAACCAACAGCAAGATAGCGCTTGAATAAAGATATACACGCGGACACTTCTGAGGTTGAATGGGGCTTCATATTCACATTCCACCATTCTGTTGAAGGCTAAGATTCCAGATTTAAGGTGGCAGATGGCCAACGAAACTGTTGCTCGAAGTACCGTGCCAAACGGTCAAAATACTCGCCTTTGTTGTTGTTCATTTTGGTCCCTGATAGCTTCACTGACAAGAGATCTCTGAGCACTAATAAAAGGAATTAAGTGGAACATCGTGAAGACGTCTCTAGAATTTTTCGCTCCTTCCATTCCTTCAGCTTTTCGAGTCCGCCAAGCTTCGCGGTCTGCACGGACACTCAGTTTCACCTGGTTGTGGCCAGGAGGAATCTATTGCTTGGTCTCCAGCAAAGCTACGGTCCTATCAGAGATCCAATGTTTGGAAGAGGTTGGCCGGGTTGTATTTCAGAGAGCTTTGAGCAGCGCTTTGGATATCTGTTCCAAATGGTCGTTAATATCCGACATCGTACCATCCGGTAGGTGTTCGAGGACCTTTGATTTCTGGGTCAACTAGCTTCTCAATGGCTAGGCGAGATGTGCGCACTTCGTGCAAACCTGAAAACTGCAACAAAAGGTAGCAAGGAAAAAGTGCACCGTCGGAGTCCACGTTGGTATTTCAGAAGGAGTGGCAAACAGTAATTGATCCCCGCCACCGGTGACTGATGAAACTATGGTCTATTTGGATTCAGGACAGGTTCGTTGGTGGTCACCACACTGTCAGGCAATTACCGCTGTTTCAGAAATTCACCCTGAAAAGGAACAGTGTGCGAGCGACATACACCTGAAGCAGGCGTTCTCTGATGTCCGTTCTTGTCGTACCCAATCCAATACGCCCACCCAAATGGGCCTCAGAAGCACTGAGTCTACCTACATGAGCGTTCATGTCGCCAGCAACCAGAACGATGTCTGAGCTTTTAACCCTTTGTAGAAGAGAACCTAAAGCGTCATAAAAACTGTCTTTGGTAGATTCACAGCTACAGTCCGTTAGGGTACACTAAAACACAACAAACAGTGTGCGATGGACCTCAGTTTCTCTCACAGACGTTGCCAAACGAACCGCGCAGAGATGACTATCAACGGGTATCCTATCAAGTAAAAACGCCTCCCCTAGATCTCCCAATGCAATACCCACCCCGGGCGTATCCAACTGCAGTGGCCTCATTATAAGAAGTGAGTAGCCAGAACAAGGAAGAGAGCAAAGGGGTATTCAGTTCAATTGCAGCATTTGCGTCCTGTCTCATTCTGACAGATAGCATGAATCAATGCGGAGGGAATCCAGCAAACCACTTGATGTCTTGATAATTTCGGCATGCGAACATTAAAGGCTTTAGAGGTTTGAAAACAGACTTCGAAGGGTTTCACCCAGAGCCCAAACAAAAGATTTGAAGCGACTGGCGAGACAGCATCCTTGTCTTACATCACTAGATGTGGTGAACTCAGGTGAGAGCTTCCCCTATAATCGTACGCGCCCACAGGAGTGCGCATACAGTGCCCTCATAGTGGATATACATTTGGAAGGGGCACCTTTGATCACCAGACACTGCCAAATTTGCTGACGATTGACAGAATCAGGGGCACAAGGGGTATCCTTGATCACCGGGAGCCATCATAGTTTCCAGTGGCTAAAGGAGTCGAAAGCAGTCTTCAGAAAGCTGTGCCGATTCTAATGCCTCTTTTGGTCAGCATGCGCAAAATAATGACACAGAACACCTTGGATGCCGCAGCTAACAAGCAAATTCCACGATGCTCTTTGCATGACACTCTTGCGCCCGTTTTGATAATTTGAATCACTAGTCAAGTGCTCCATTGCATTTGCATTTTGTTTTCGTTCCAAATCTGTTGTGGGTTTGTCAGACCGTATGCCAGGGATTCACAAGTTTTGAAAAATATAGAGTGAAGACCGTTCGCGCTGGGTGTCTTGTCACGTTTGGAGAATATCTCTCACTGGGTTTCTGGCTCGTATGGTTCTCTCGGGGATAGTAATAAAGTAGGCCAGCTGAAGTGGCATCTGGCATCTGGAGCCCACTGCCCAAAACGATGATGTTGTGAATAAACTATCGTTGCACTTTCTTCTCAAACTGTATCGTTGACATTTGTCTTATTTTAACCGATTGGTTATGCCAGTTGAAATAAGGAGCGGCTGTTTTCCGCAGTGAAAGTCTCCACTACCATCGGGCCTATGCAACCCACAAGTGTCCCCCGTCATCCTTCAGGGTCATAAATAACCGGTGTTTGAGAGATCTGCGTTCAGCAACGTTATCCGCCACCTTAGCTCCTACTAACATTTCTACACTACCGAAGTGTCATCTTTACAATATTTTCCTCAGGTTATTGTAGATTCACCATCTAAACCCACCATAAACAAAACTCTCCGTTGAACTGATTTTTTTGCCGTTACTTACGTCATCGCTATCCGGCCTGATTACACAGACAAGAAAATCTCTGGTTTCATGGACTCCACGTTAAACCTAACGAACCAAGTATATCGGATGACTTCGTAGTGAAGATGACTGCATATTCCATTCACACACACCGCCATGGGTTCAGTCCAAATTACAGCTAGCCCACTGTTCATCTAGGAAGAGAAAACACCAACTCATAGGAGATTCCACTTTGTCCCATTCACTCGAATCATGAAACCAGCCGTGTGGCAAGCAAAGCTTTGCGTTCTGAGCACTTGTACGCTGACCCGTCGTCATCTATTGCAGGAGAACAAGTCCAAGAGTAATCTTACTTCACTCAATACACCGGAATCATGCTAGTCCAGATGCCCATTAATATGTCACTGACTGTGGCGTTTGAGAGAAAGCTGCTACGAATCATGTCTCTCTACACAAAGCGCTCGGCATTTTGCGTGCAGTTGCAAACAAAACACCGGACAGATCTTGGATCAATTTTTTCCAGAAACAAAAAATTTCCGCGAAAGATTGCGATTTTTGAGCCGTTACAACCAACGTTTCTCATATTAAAGCTGGAAGAGACGTCCTTTAAAACGGTTCCGTCACGGCAAGGCAACCACTGCGTAAAGACGAACAGACAAGGCCACTACCAGCGTGCTTCTAGATCGGCCACGGTGGATAAACGTTTTACTTCGTCCACGGAATCCTTCGCCTCCGCACTGTTCACCACCGCAATTCCTGCTTCGTTCACACAAGTCTATGTCAAACTGACTGTAAGTGGCATTCACTTCAATGCCCTCATCGAAACGGTAGCTCCGATACCTACATTCAGGCTAATAGTATTCACAAAATATTATTCACAATGGCAAATCTACGATTATGCTACAATGACTTCCACACACCTGCCGAATATCAGTCGAAGGCGGTGTCTTGTAAACCTGAACAACCGTGACAACCGGTATTTTCGTGTTAAACTAAAGAAATCGTTCAGCTGTAGCACCCTTTCGGTGCTTAGCTGTCACCCCATCTAGGGGAATCACGAGGGCTGAGATACTGCCAGGTTGCCCAAGCCCAGACAGTGGAAGCCAAGAGGCAGAGGTCGGGTTCGAAACACGGACCTTCCGGTCAGTAAATTCACGCTCTAACCACTGAGTCATCTCGCCCCTCGTGTTGAACTTCTTTTACCAAGGTGTGTTCAGGCGTCCAATGAAACCGTGGTTTTCTGAAGCATGCTCATAATGCCTCACAGCTTTCGGAGGAAGTAAGCTTGCGTTTTCGCAGTGCGATCTTGGCGCCACCCATGTTGAACTGTTCTAGACCCTTTCCACCTACTTCCAGACCGATCAGATAGTTCGTTCAGCTGTAACAGGTTTGGTGCATGGTTGCCGCACCGCTCGAAGGAAGCAACAGGGTTCAGATACTGCCAGTTTGCTCAAGCCAAGACAGCAGCAGATGTTGGGTTCGAGGCACGGACTGTTGTTCAGCACGTTCGCGCCTTAAAAGCCGAACCATCCCGAACTCTGGACATTTGACTCTAACTGATAAGAATTTAGCTGAAATTGAAAGGCTGTTACCGGCGCGGATGACCGAATGATTCAAACCGCCCTATAGAGCACGGGATTTCGTCAATACCAAGGAAAATCAGAATGGATGTTGTAGCGGATCAAAATAGGATCATCATCCCAATATACCTCGACGCAAATCCGGTCGAAAATACATCCAGTTATGACATATACATTGTATAAGGTTATAATGGATTAATCCACTGTAACTTAAATGAGCCTACCACAGTTACTATTCAAAAGATATGCGTGGCATATTGTATCGAATCCATCGCATACCGTTGAGTGTTCCTTGTTTCCGACAGGCCATATAGGACCAAAACAGCAAGAAGAGAATGGAGCATTACTGAATGATATGATTGAGGTAATCGGTTATCACTACACGAGATTCCCAGAAGGAAAAACTGCCTGAAAGTGGGGCAAGCAGGATAGGTCGTGGGGTTGTGGCATCCCCTTGAAGAACCAATTTCCGAGGAACACAACGTGGTTAGAGTAGTAGAAATGTGGTCGTAAATGGCTTCTTGTCCGTGGTGATGGGCCTTTGTGAGAGCAGGAAGTGCCAGAGTAACATTGTCTGACTGAGACAGTTTGAGCACGTGCAGCTTTCTTGAAGATGCGCTGGTCGCATCGACGGTTTCATCTATCGGGAGGGTCTTGAAGACGCTTACATTACAGGAACGCCATGAATTGAGCTAGCTACTGTATCCGTCAGACCGATGACTGAAATAGCCTTTACGCCTCAGGTCCTCTCGATCTGGTCTTCCCGAGCTAGCGCTTTCAACAGGACAACTACCAAAGATAGACCGAGCAAACTTAGACGCCAAAAACAAGCCAAAAAGCCACGGACAGTAATTCACAGTTAAAGTGCGTGCATAGGTACCACTGGAAATTCGCACGCATTCTGCACGCGAAGTCGCAAACCGGCGTCCAGCGGATACCGCAACACGATTGCCTGCCGAATCCATACTTTCGACAAATCAGAGCTCGCTGAACAGCCACCCGCATTTTGACCAATCATGTAACAGCAGCAACGTCTGTCATCCCATCCCCGAATGACAGATTGGAAGAACGATTCTATCAATCACTAGAAGCGAACGAAATCGATTTCGCCATAAATATGGAGTTTTTGACTTGGGGAATTCGTCAGCGAGTTAGTCTTGCCGGACTACACGTTTCAGTCATAGGGCTGATACTTAAGCAGCATATGCAATTTTTTCCAAAACATTTGCGTGTCCAAGGCAACTTTTGGCATTAAAATGTTGCATTTCACTGTATTCATGCTCAGAAAAAACCACCGTTATCTGCCCTACTTTTGTTGGAACTCACTAGAATCACACTCAAATTATTTTCGCTGAAACAATAGGATTTTCGAAGCTGTAGTACGGGCTATTTTGTTGCATCGCTGTGCGGTTTGGCCTATTTGATTAGCGAAACTGAAACGTCATCGGGTGTTTGACAGCGGTTGTCTTAGCTCTTCTAGTCGTTGTTGGTTAATCCGTAAGGCTACAACTAGGTAGCGATTTCTCGGTTGTGCACCAAGGAATTTCCATTGAAGAATGTGTCCTTGCAGTTTCCAGCTAGATTATTATCATTATCTGAAACAGTTGGATCGCATCAGGTGTGGCTGCCTTAAAAGCTCATTTGATTTTGGAAGTGAAGACGGGTTGCAATACTTCGACATGAACGATGAGTTGGAGGAGGCCCAGAAAAGAACCCCTTGGTGGTGAGACTTCCACTGTAGTTGAATGTGGGATGTTTAGGAGTTTTGATGAGGACGCCAGGGCCGTCGATTTTTTGAAGGTACATTTTATTGGCATCAGGAAGCAGAAATAGAGTGTAGTTGGTATTTATTGCCCGAAATGAGCGGATTTGAAGCCAAGTCCCCGCCCACTCACTAGGTCTTTTCTACGGCTGCATCCATGGGTGGACGATTGAGGACGCACGTGGTCTTTGGATACTAGGGCTCAAGTCTATACCACCTGGTCTCGCGACTGGCTAGCATGCACCCCTCTCTAGCTTTAACTTCGCTGCTCCCAACAATGCATATGGTTGCCGAAACCCGCTATCGAATAATCGGTGTACACACGGCCCTCTCATTATCCCTAATGGGACTAATTGAGCAAGTAGTGAGTTTACCTTAATAACGGTAAGACTCCAGCTTCAGCGTGGACACTGGTCTGGAATTGTGGACAAAGAACTTAGGGAGTTAGCCACTACAACTTTGTTTAATTATGTATCATAAATGATATCGCGGAAAACGTGTGCGGGTCCTGATTGATTATACATTTTTCCTTTCAGAAACCCTGTCGGGCAAACGTGGCTTCCTGAAGCTGAGAACTGGATTGACCACACATTACGTTTGTACCGATGCAACGAATAACTGGAAACGTGAGCTGTTAAAGGTCGTTGTGTGTTTTTCACGCATGGTTGGCAGGCGGATGGATAGGAAGCACCGCTGTTGGTCGTTGGATCAGTCTATTATGTGTAGTTTGGGATACTGTCAGCCGCGAGCATGCGCGCGGACCAGGCCGTCACCATAGCTAGCCACGGTGGGCGACATCGAGTACGGTTATGAGTATGACGGGCCATCGTTTGCCATTGTTTGGGCTACTGAGCATAGTCGAGGCCCCATACTCGGCGTTGCACATCGACGCAGGCCTAGCAAGTAAGATAAGTTGCCAAGGTAAGCGATACCGTCCACAGTTATGAGTATGACGGGCCATCGTTTGCCATTGTTTGGGCTACTGCCTAGTTAAGGCCTCATTGTTATCGGCCCGCATAGATACTGGCCTACTGTTTATTATAGGTAGCATATGTAGGCGACAGCGCGCACAGTCATGGGTACCATGAGCTGTCGTTGGCCGTTAGATTAGGATAGCATAGTTGGGGCCGAATAATCGGTGTCACATATAGGCCCAGTCAAGGTAGGCGATATCGCGTACAGTTATGAGTATGACGTCCGTTGTTCACCGTTAGTTTTGGTTTATGTGCATAGTTGAGGTCTCGTATGCATCGGTTCGCATAAATACTGGCCTGGTGTTTATCTTAAGTAGCAGAGATAAGCGACAACAGTACAGTTATGAGTATGACGGATTAGGTTGGATTAGGGTACCGCGCCTAATCAACGCCGCACATGGACACGGGCCTAGCAGTTACAATAAGTAGCTAGGGTAGGCGATATTGAATACAGTTGTGAGTATGACGAGCCGTCGTGGCCGTCGGATTAGGTTACCGTGTACAGGTGAGGTCTCAATCAGCGTCGTACCTAGACACACACATAGACACGATAAGTAGTCGAGGTGAGTGGCAACGGTTACCGTTATCATGATGACCGCATTGTGAGGCATTCCAACTGCGGCGAGTCATATTCCTAATAGAAATGATACCATTATGTTGGTAAGATACCTACAGTTATCCCCTGACGCTGTATTGTTCACAAGCATATCCGGGAAATGAAGTCATCTACAGGGATGGCCCCCGCATATCCCCTGCACACTTCATGCTGTCGTCTGACAGTGTTTTACTTAACGGAAGCTGAGCTCCATAGGACAATGTGTTGTGACTAAGTTTGCTGAACAAAATTACCTCACTTGTTAAATCTGGGCGGTAATAAGCAAACAAACGTCAACGACCGATTTTCCTGGGTGTACTTCGCAGTGGATATTCTGCAGATGTTATTTCATTCTTAAAGAACGCCAAAATATGGTAAAAAGTAGCCTCTTTGATTGTGGACACAACTCTTGCCCAGGACCATGACAATCAAAGCCACAAGCCTGACCACGGCGAGCCGAACAGTCCCTCATACACCCAGTTGGCCACGCTGATCGCGGGTGACTCGGATGACCACACAGGCGCGAAGAAAGGCGACTGCGGCCAAACAAGCCATATACAACTCGCCAAATCAGAAAACTGCTGGCTGGCTTCAAGGTGCAGTCCTCTGAGAAAACCAGCCTCATGGGAGCACCACCAAAGAACTACCCGGTGCTGCCACCCAGCGCTCAAAGCATCACAGAGGCACCTACCAAATCGCGCCAAAATGCCCAGAAGCCAAACAGACGCGAGATCGCCCATTGAGCAACAGCGAACCTGGCCGTCAGAAGAAGTTAAAGAAAGGGCTACAAGTAGCAATGGTCGAAATTTTCGCCCACGGGGAAAAACTTCGTCCACCAAACTAATAGGCCCGCGCAAACCGGGCTCCAGGGCGAAAAAACCCTGCAAATGAAAAGCAACCCACGAAACCACCAATCGAGGGAGCAGACAAATATGCCTCAGAGGTCCCTTCGGGCCCTCGACTCAAACCCGACGTGCAGCTATTAAGCCTGCTAACCTCCCTGGTTACACAACTCTCGGCTCCTCACCTTCGGAGGCAGCAGAGACAGTGTTGAAATGCTTGTCCACAAACTGTCTTAGCCTCTTCAACAAACTTTGTGATATTAAACAGTCAGTTTGTCTTGAACAGCCGTCCATTATCGCACTCACAGAGACCTGGCTCACACCAGATGTCTCTGACGCGGAGATCTCAATAGACGGCTACTCTATTTTTCGAGCTGACTCAAAACGAGGGAGAGCTGGTGGGGTTGCTTTATACTTACATGCGGCCCTGCCAATCCCGATTGTCCTCTCTGATACCACTCCTGCACCTTTTTGTGATGCACTGTGGCTTCAAGTCCCGCTGCGCGGGTCCGATTCTCTCCTTCTCGGTGTGGTGCCGTAGCCCCTCGAGTCCTCCGGAAGATGACCACTTCCTCATACGAACCCTTGGGCAACTCTCCTCCAGCTACCACTTCACTCATCTCCTGCTGGTAGGTGACTTCAACGCTCAAAGGCCCCTGGACGGAGCTCCAGTGCGTCGGATCAAGTGGACCCTTTGCAGCGGCGTTGACCGAAGTCGTTCAACAGAGCGCTTGGACTCAACATGTCGTTGCACCCACCAGATACCGCGCGGGCCAACAACCGTCCCTCCTGGATTTGGTCATCACCAACGAAAGACATTTCGTTGATCAGGTGACAATTAACGCTCCACTGGGACATAGCGACCACTGTGTGCTCACCTTTGATTTCATCTGCTATTGGGCCAGAAATCCCGAACCCCAAACGTGGATTCGAAACTTCTGCCGTGCAGACTTTTCGGGAATGCGCATCTTTCTTAACCAAGTTAAACTGGGACCAGCCTCAGTGGAAGACTTATATAGGACTATTGTCCAGAAAGTTCACGAGGCTGACGCGATGTTCGTCCCAAAAAACCAGCACGCAGTCGGATGAGCCGTAAACTACCCAAAAGGATCCGGCGTCTTCTGGAAAAGAGGTCACAACTATTTCTCAAAAGTTGACTACAGGAGACACAGAAGATGAGCTGGCATTTCGTAAAATGCGGAACCGCTGTAAATCGGAAATCCGCCAATGGAACATACGAAAACAAGCCACCATTCTAGACCTCGCCCGGAAGAACAGAAATGTGCTGTTCAAATACATGCGGCATCGCCGAAGAAACAAGCCATCCGCGTTCTCCTGAGGGACAGGAACGGGGAACCCACGAGTGACCCAATAGTGGTATCTGAGTTCTACAGAGATCACTATGCAGGTCTGTATTCAGTCCCAGCGTCCTCGTCACATCCAACCTTGTCAAGGCGTACCTACGAACGGCCTCTAACCGACTTGGTATTCACGGTGGAGGACATTCGTCAACTCCTGCACAAGATCAACCCATTCTGCGCGTTGGGGCCCGACGAAGTCCACCCAAGGATCCTGAAGGAAACGTCGTACACACTGGCAACTCATTTCCATCTGCTGTTTCGTCAGTCGCTTGACGAAGGCCACCTTCCCTCTGTTTGGAAGGAAGCGATTGTCACGCCAATCTACAAAACTGGTGACCGACTATCGCCTGGCAGCTACAGGCCTATAAGCCTCACTAGCGTGCCATGCAAGGTGATGGAACGCATTCTGAAGCGAGCCATTCTAGATCACCTTACTTCCAACAACTTGATTTCTCAAGCTCAACACGGATTTCTCCCAAACCGTTCCTGCGTGACGAACATGCTCGTATTTATGGACAGCTTAACCCAAGCCAAGGACGAGGGACTCATATCGGATGCCATATTTTTCGACTTTCAAAAGCATTTGATCGAGTCCCACACGTCCCTCTGCTCCACAAACTCGAGTCTTACGGGATTCAAGGGAAAATCCTACACTGGATCAAGGCATTCCTATCAGACAGATCATTCCGAGTGAAAGTAGGCTCGACCTACTCTTCTGCGGCGCCGGTCTCCATTGGAGTTCCTCAGGGCTCCGTTTTGGGACCTTTGCTGTTTCTGATATACGTCAATGACCTTCCAGATGTTCTTTCAAGTCCATGTCTACTTTTTGCGGACGACTTGAAATCGTGGAGTTCCAATGCCAGTGCCCTCCAAATTGATGTGGACGCCGCAAAGCAGTGGTCGTTGGACTGGCACCTTCCTCTGAATGACGAAAAGTGCGTCCATATGTCATTTGGAGGAGACTCAGCGAACTCCTTTGTCATGCATGGTGAGAAAGGACCAGAAGACATCACGAGGATAGATGCCAAAAGATTTGGGTATCTGGCTCTCTCCAAACCTGTCCTTCTCACTGCACCTTGAGAAATCGGCTCAGAAGGCATTCGCTGTTCTACGGATGATTCGGCGTACCTTCTCTCGTATTACTCGCACGGACTTCCAAATACTCTATGGGGCCTATGTCAGACCGCTCCTTGAATATGCCAACCCGGTTGTCTACTCAGGACGCACGAAAGACGTAATCCTCATTGAGCGTGTCCAGCGAGCTGCTACGAAAATGGTTGCCGGTCTCAAGTCCATGGACTACGAAACGCGTCTCGTGGTGCTCGACCTCTTTCCCTTGGAGTATCGTCGCCTCCGAGGGGACTTAATTCTTACTTACGCCCTGTTTGAACAAGGCTTGGCCAACAGGTTTTTCACCGTTGACCCAGCAAACACACGGCGGGGACATGGTAAGAAGATTTTTAAGCTCAGAGCGCACACCTTCATTAGGCAAACTTTTTCTCATTTCGGGTAGTTGCTGCGTGGAATAACCTTCCTGAGACGGTTGTCCACGCTCCCTCTAGAACTCAGTTCAAAACACTATTAGACACTTATTTACGCGAGTCCTCGCGCTGGCAAACATACTGCCCCGCGCTGAGAACTTAAAGAGCAGTGCTACACCCTTTTTCACTTGTGCCTTTCAGGTGAACGACAGCTGCTGAACGACAAGAACAAAACCGACCCGGGAAACTTGGGAAAGCCTCGCTCCTGTGTATCAATCCGTGAATCAATCCGTGTGTGATTTCGTGTTTTATCTCTCGTAAACCGGTAACAAAATACAGAATCGGTGATGGTCCGCCGACCTTGAACTTTCGCTGACTTAAAAAAGAAGTGCTATAAGCAAGATATCACCTACAAGTGTAAATGGATTAGACTAACACCACGTTAAATTCATAGCGTCGAATCCCTGTTGTCTCCAGCGAACGGTGGCCGCCGATCTGTTCTATAAGCCGGACAACTTGGTTGCATAGCTCCTGTCACCAGTCAGAGTCATATAATCAGTACGTTGTCGGCAGAAGTGCGTGAGTCTTGAACGGGCATAGGTTGATGTACATTCTAAAAACTGTAACTACTATTTCAGACCATGAGGGAATCTGGTAAAGCGACCTAAATAACAGTTGTCCAAGCGGGCGTGAGAGTCGACGCGTCGCAATACCGCAAAACGGGCCATCCGGCCTCCGTTCGCTTGTAGCGGATAATGTCATATGGTCCATAATTGTGACGGCCGCGCATTTTCCTCCAAGTTTCTGGAAAAAATTGATCCAAGATCTGTCCGGTGTTTTGTTTGCAACTGCACGCAAAATGCCGAGCGCTTTGTGTAGAGAGACATGATTCGTAGCAGCTTTCTCTCAAACGCCACAGTCAGTGACATATTAATGGGCATCTGGACTAGCATGATTCCGGTGTATTGAGTGAAGTAAGATTACTCTTGGACTTGTTCTCCTGCAATAGATGACGACGGGTCAGCGTACAAGTGCTCAGAACGCAAAGCTTTGCTTGCCACACGGCTGGTTTCATGATTCGAGTGAATGGGCCAATGGGGAACCCTGTATCAGTTGGGCCGGACTCTTCGTATTTCATGGTGTTAGGCGCTGTTTTGTAGCTTTGCCGTATGGCTGCTGTGCCGATGTCGGGTACCATCGTTCACAATGACCTTGTTATCTCATTTTGATACGGAAGTGTTCTCGTATCCTGTTTTTGCGCTGTCCTCTACGATTTCAGACGGGGTATATGGGTATACCTATGGTCTTGATGCTTCTCTCGGCTCTGAAGGCAGCCGATCTTCTACTCACGCGGGGAGATCCCCCAAATACAGCATCAATTTGTTTGATTAGTTGTTTATACCTGGCTCCACTGGGTGACAGGTCCTTTACCGTTGCCTTGAATTGTTGGGGTTTATCCCACTCCAGAATCCTCCGCGGCAACCACGGCCGGTACTAGACAGCCTGTTTCTATTGCCCACCAACTTGCAGAGGTTCGGAAGGTCCCATCAAATTGCACACTCCGGTCCGAAAAATGCACAAGCAGATGGCGTCTAGCGACACTGTCTGATTTGACAAAAAGCCACTCAAAGATACACATACTCCCTGCCCTCCCCCAATCTTCAAGCATGCATGACTGGCACCAATGATTGCTGCTTTGCTCCAACGCGGGCCACATAACTTTCTGTCTTCCATGTTGAAACCGTTAAACCAAACGGCTTGGGTCTCCACTTTTTTCTTTTCCTTTAATCCTGTCCAGACTACGATCTCTCAAAATCAAATCACACTCTTCCAACCCAAAATTCCTACTGGAATTTCTCTCGAACTTCTCCCTTGTCTCTTCCACCTGACGTTAATGTTCATCGATACCAACCGTACCAGTATATCCACTAAGTATATAAGTATAAGTATATACAAGTATAAGTATAAATATATCCACTACGATCTAGGGGGAACTTTAGTTCCACTTATTTGACCTGGACTCCTTGTAAGCCCCAACGCCAACCTGCTTCCCATAATTCTAAAGACATCTAAATCACCGGGATGGCAAGCCCGTTGCCTGACAGTTAGGCGGCAGTAGGTATTACTGGTGATGGCACATCAGATTCCTGATAACTTATCAACCAACATGTCACAATAGGTCACAATAGGGGCGAGATGGCGCAAGTGGTTAGAGCGCGAATTTAGTACATCGATAGGTGAACTTAGTCTCGATTGTGTACGCATGACAAACAGAAACTACGGGGATATCAGGCCATACTTGCATCGCGCGATTGGCCCAGCGACGCCAACGTGAGCCGTGACCGTCATTCACACCATCGAGTATCCAGACTGCGGCGTGACAAACCTCATGAAGCAGTGTGTCTCGGACACGTTCCGCGGATGTGCACACTTTTGGGGACAGTTCTATCTGGGCTATTCGGGTCTAAAGGGAGGTAACCGGTGAAAAAAACAAGTTGATGAAGGGAAATCGGCAGTTGAATGCAAGTATCCGTAAAACAGAACTGTCCGGGTCAACTTACAATAGTCTTTTCACCAACCCGCGGGATGACCTCACGTCGCAGATATTTGCACTGACCAGCAGTACGCAGCAATCGGGTGTTCCAAACAACTGACAGGTCATCAGGTAGCTGTAGGAATAAAATCGCACACAATAAAAATATGCCAGGCGGTGGAGACATTTCGTTGGGCATACCATATGACCGGTATCCTGGAGTGACGTAACAGAATACAGACGTTCAGTGGTTGCCCCTCACAAATCAAACGAGGAAGTGCCAAGTTCCGTAGCTTGCAATCAGAGCTCAAAGTATTATTTACAATTTCTATCGTTTCAACGGCATAAAGAATGAATCTACCTGACATGAAAGTTCAAGATTGTCTTGCGAACCGCGTTTAAAACAGCTGACAAAAAGAGCTTTTTCATTGCGCACACTGTCACTGAAGGGCGTCACATGCGCACACGTACACATTGGTGTATGTAGGATTCTCTTCAGGAAACCAGTTCACACAGAGAAAGCCCTTAAACTTCTATTTGATATCCTTTGGAGCTCCGATGACACTAATGCAGACAAGGTAACAGTACGAGGGTGCAAAGAAATCCTGCAACTATGGGTAAATTATTCCAATCTTGTTCGAAATCCCATTTGGACAGATGGTGTGGCTACGTGGTATTTTTAGTAGTATTATAGATTTTTCGATACAAACAATTACAAAGGGAACCAAATAAGACAAACCCCATACACGCTTCACAAATTATCAGCCTCGTCCCTACCTTCACGCCCAAAAAGAAGTTTGTTTACCTCAGGTTTAGAACGAATATATTGTTGGCTCAGCAGCGAGGCCGGTGAAATTTCATATGAACGTGTATACGCTGAAACCAAATCAGCAACAAACTTGACTTCATCTACGTACGCACGTATCAATCAGTAAGGATCACACAGTGCTATCATCATGTCCACAGTCCTTGTTTTCGCTAATACTAACTTCATGAGTAGTTTTTTGCATCAGTAGCTATTTTGCTATATGCTGTCGTGTCCTGTAACCTGCACAATCAATTGTTACAGTGAGTTGCGTCTGATCACGTTAACAACTTATTTTTCCCCGGTTGTGCGGCCGAATTTCTCGAGCCAGTTCTCCTTAGTAGTCCAATGCCAATGGGTCCAGCACTGACTGGACACCCATTTTACAGCCAGTGGCAAACAGCCCTGCCTGTCGATGGGGGAGCACTATTGCTGAAGTCTATAGAGACCTTAAGCAGTTCGCACCTGTAGGCCCCTGGTTGCTTATTTATTTAGGTTGTTTCTGTAGTTGCTCTTTCTCCGATATTCGTGTGTAGCATGTCCAATCCAAATCGATCACCGAATCGAGTATCAGATGCGCTGAATCTGCCAACTTGTGCATCTAAATCTCTGGTAACCACAGTGATGCCTGAGCTTTTAGCCCACCATTACAGGGCATTTAATGCTTCGTAAAAATTGGCTTGAAGACATTAGAGATACAGTCTGCTGGGACACATGCACAAGACAAACTACGGTGAACTTTCACATGTGAGATTCTCTCACGGGCATTGCCAAACGAATCGCACAAAACTGACTGAACGGATATCCGTCAAACAGAGATTGTTCAGCTTGTTGACATAGAACGATGCCGATCCGTGCAAATCCTGCCGCAGTAGCCCTTGGATCACCAGAGGTGTGCAGCCGAGAGTGGTTAGTGAGAGGTCAGTTACTTCAACGATTGTGCTTGGATTTTGAATTCTTTATCCTGATACGTAGTACCTACCCATATGTGACGGTTTGTGAACCTCTATGACTCATTTAGCTGCACTGAGGAGTGTACGTGTGACACTGGGTAGAGGTTTAACCAACACAGCCTCCTGGTCCTTTAGATTGGGGTTTGTATATGTGTGGCGACTTGCTCCTTAAAAATGCAGGCCGCTCTGATGGTCTTAATTCAACTACCGCTACCTTGCGGTTGAGCTTTTAAGCCAATGACTTTGGTTGAGGGCTGTAATTTTCCTCCTGTCTCTTTCAGGACGCACTGGTAGTATCCCAGCCAGCAATTGCACACTTTCAACTAATCTCATACCTTGCCGACCGTCGCGCGATACCATCGCCCGCTACATGCAGTGAGGAGGGCAAGCGAAAACAGGTTCCTACTGACGCTTACATTCTTTCACATTCGTTTTCCCTCTCCTCATTCGGTTGTTAGCGGCACTTCCGTAGACCCATTCTTACGGACTGACAGATCCATTCACAGCCCATTACTGCCAGCTGCAGTATCCACGGTTGAATCGGTCGCCACGACCGCACACTTCTAAATCATTCTTCAAACACCGACGCTCAGTCCGTTTGGCAACTTTTAACTTTTACAGCCTGAAACAAACTGGATGACAGACTCTTCTTGCATGTAGCTGGACACACTCCCTATGCATGTGTGCTGTCGCCCTGAAACGAGGATCCATGACCGACGTAGGATTGTTAAACTGACATTCCAATCAGTATCCTCCCGCTTGTGGCTGCACGCCTCTGGTGATCCAGAAGCCGCTGTGGCTGGTTCTGCTGGGGATGGTTATTGTTCTGAGCCACCGAGCCGAATGGTCCGTGCTTGAACGGTTCCCCTTTCAAAGCAGTCTTTGCGGTTCGTTTGGCAACTTCTATGAGATTATTCCGTTAGCGCACAGATAATCGCCGTCTGTTCATCATATCATCTTACTTCCCAACAGGGTGTAGCTGTGATACACTTAAAGACAGTTCTTTTATGACGTTCTGAGTGCCTTGCCGTGAGGGCCTAAGAGTCCAGCTATTAATGTCGTTGCCGGAGATATGAGTGTGCAAGTAGGTAGGCTTATCGCTGCCGAGGATCAATCGGGCGGTCATTTTGGACTGCAACTACGCCTAGGAAGTCTAGGAATATTAAACTTATGGGTCATTTACACGTATGACGGAATGAAGAAGATTTGGTCAACGTAACCCCCACTAGGCCGCCATCCCGCTTTCTGTCTTGGAGCTATTGTTTCACGCGCCATGATAAGGCGACGAAAGACAACTGACGCTGAGAGTCTCGTTATGACGTGTCAAGCTGATCTACCTGTGATTAACACACTACGGCATTATCGCCGATACTTCCTAGCTGTCTGAGACAGTCTCTGTTTCCAAAATTCAGGCAAACAGATCAGACAAGCGCTGACTCAGGACTTCACCACCGTCTTTAAACAATGCGGTCGGAAGGCCATCCGGACCAGGAGCTTGGTGGCGCCTGAAAGAACATATGCAGTCATAAACCTCTGAGGCCATAGAGCGTTCCAGGTTCACCTTACCAGGGATTTATTTCAATTATAGGGTCCCATAAGGTCCCGCCTCTTCGGGCGGCGTTAATGGCCTTTGAAACGGATACCAGACGCAAACGATGGATCCCTTAGTTTCAGCCTCTCCTCTCGACTACCCACCAGATCTTTATTTTTCAGACTGCACGTAACTTTTCCCATGGACGACGGTGACGCAAGCGAACCACTGCTCAACAGGCGATTTGCAACTAGGAGCGGACCAGCACCGTACTCAGCTCGTCTAGCCATATCCAGTGATGTGGAGGTGAGTTTCGTATCTGCCGCATTTCCTAAATTTGTCAGTTTATTGCGCCAGTTTATGGACATCAGCGCGAAACGGGCCCATCCACTCAACAGTCTTTCACAAGGGATGCATTGAAACCACACGAAATATTAGATCAAGAAATTGAGGTATTCGTTTCAACCATCACTTGGTTGGTTAAACTGTTCTAGAGTTTCGGTTATGATCCCGTTCAAAATCCAATTTTCATTGAAGAAAATATCAGAAATGGAACATCTGTAAGTTGGGTTACTGTATGACGCGAACAACCATATGATCCTCCAGACGAAGAGATATTATATCGAATTTCTGCGGCATCTCGTTCTTTTTCTCATTGGATTGATCACTGCTGCCTCTGCCTCGTTAATGGACTATTTGATTGAGTTGATTTCGGAGTTCAAATACCGTGTGGTTTCATCGCGTATCCTTTACGTACATTGTGCGCTTTCATAAGATCTTTTGCACCGTAAAAATAACACATATTTTCTATTTCCTAAATGGTCTCAGTGATCAATCAGTATCACACAGGATGGTTCACTGCCGTGCCTGGATTCACTTGGTGTTTTATTAACATGTTCCTCGTGAGCGTTTCATCCCTGTTAGTGGTATTTTTGGCGGTGAGTATTGTTTACATTTTTGACCTCAGTTCGCCCCTCTCCTTTTCTAGCCCGTTGCTGCCGGGAGTGGGATTCCTCAAATCAAGTGTTACCTAAATGGACTTAATATTCCACGACTCATGAGATGTCTCACCATGTTTGTGAAGGGTGCTGGCGTCGTCCTAGCCGTTTCAGGTGGTCTTGCAGTGGGTAAAGAAGGTCCGATGATCCATATAGGTTCGGTGGTTGCCGCGGGGATATCCCAAGGTCGTGTGATGTTCTTCCGGTGGTCACTCCGTTCTCTGAGATTCTTTCGAAACGATCGACAGAAGCGAGATTTTGTCAGCGCCGGCGCGGCGGCTGGTGTTGCGGCCGCATTTGGTGCACCTGTTGGTGGACTGCTGTTTGCCTTGGAGGAAGGAGCAAGCTTTGTATACCAGCGTCTCACGTGGACGATAGTGAGTTTTGCATTGGTTTTCCATGTATTAGTTGTAGTATACTGTGCTTATTCATTGGCCTAACGATAAAAGACCTACACACGGTCTTGATAGACTCTTACTACAAGTAGTAGCCTCTATGGTCGTGTAGCATTCTAGTAGGACGGTTGGAACGGCCAGATTATTTTTCTTGCCTGCTGAAAGCACCCAAGTGGTTCTTTTGGTCTTCCTAGTTTCTTAACCTAATTTAAACGATGTAACCAGATGACGAGCATGATTTTCAGCGAACACATGTTGCATCGACCAAGGCGGAGTTCGTACTATCTGGTGAAGTCAGTACGACCGCAAAGACTCCAGGTGTCAGCCTACTTTCTGTCTCGTGGGCTGCTTCACTGGGTGTCTTCTCTCCTCTTTAAGCTCGCCTTCCCGCTGCTGTCACTCTCTGTTTAAATTCCGGTGTTAGTACCTTACACTTTCTCATATGTTCAAGGGTTTATTCAATGGAAACAAAGTGTTCGTTGCCACCCCTCATGAAGATTCCTTAAACCTACTAATGAGGGCAATGTCGATAGCACAAATGTCATGGGTGCATCGCATCGCCCAAGTGGTTAGAACGCGAAGTTACTGACCGGAAGGTCCGTGGTTCGAACCCTGCCTCTGCCTCTCGACTTCCCCTGTCTAGGCTTGGGCAACCTGGCAGTATCCCAGCCCTCGTGCTTCCTTCGGGTGGCATGGCAGCTAGGCACCGAAAGGGTGTTACAGCTGAACGATTATTTATATCGTTACTACACAAAGACGCACTGTCTCCTTGACTGGTTGTGAAACGTTGGCTGTCAGATTTCTGTACTGAGTGAGCAGACCACTGACCAAGTATTAAGGCTTACTGCTAGCACCTTGCAGCGAATTTCTCCCAGAACAAGGCGAGTCAAGCCACCAGCAGTGGAGAACACGTAAAAGCTGTCGAGCAGCTTACATGCTCTTGCTTATGTTAGGAGCACTAATCCCTTTCAGGAACCTTTTATACAATAATAATAATAATAGCTGTAAGAACCGCGTACTTGCCGCACAGTGGTTCTTGCTGCCACAGTTTCGTTTACCGCGTCGTAGTTTGGTGTAAGTTTGCTTAGTGTCGTTCTGAAAACGAGTTACTGATCCTTGCTCAATGGTCTTTACTGGTGAGTGTGATAACTGAGAACCCATGTTTTTTCAATAGTGCGGAAAATTGAAGTCAATGAAAACCAATCACGAGAATGGTTTTCCCTGAAGAAAAGTTCGAAGAAGACCAAGGAAATTGCCACACTGGACTCTGGCATTCAGTCACTCCTGTAGGGATACGATGTGTCGGAGTTCCACAAACGAATAACTGACTGGTTACTTCTCATCAGTGAGAAAGCAACCGCACAGCCAAACACCATTAAAAAATCTACGATTCTGTCGTTCTGCCCCTTATTTGACGGCAATACACCTGTCGTCGGATCTATTTTAATCCATCGAAGAAGCTCAACTTCTGCCATGAAGCTGTAGTCTACCGACACGTCATCTTGTGCATATTCGCGCTTGAGTTTATCTGGACAAGTGACGCTGTCCGGCGTGCCCTACTTTCCACTGCTGTTGGTTTGCCAAGTGAGCCCTAGCGCCCACATCTTATGCCAACATTGTGGATGAAAAATGGCACCCAAATTGCTGCTAACTTGCTTCGGTATGGCATGCTGTTTTTAATTGCTGGGGTTAAAATTGGTGCCGACTGTGTTACTTTATAGTCTTTCTCATCCTGACTTGGGAACTCAACATTGACAAGCAGTCATGTGAACATATGGGGCTTCTCATTGGTGAGATCTGTTTTGTCCATCGTACAAGAAATTGGTCTGGTTTACCTGTTCACGGATGACGCGTGACTATGGTAAACAAATAGTGGGAAATTGTTGAATTCCTTTAGAAACTGAAGACCACTCCAATAGAAGACAGCCGATGGGTGTAAGCATGCCTGTATTGTGAGAAATATTATTATTTCTATTTATTATTTCTATTTCTATTTTTATTATTTGAGAAATAGTAAACGGCTGTGCGGAGCATATAGTTCTGCGGCAAACACCTCATTTGGAAAGTTGATCATCTATTTTTCAGTGGTCCAGATCCGGACCCCATCGGAATGCTATCTTGTTGACACAGCCTACCGTCAAACTCAAACCGGATATTCATTATTCAGCGTTACGCTCATCTTTTGAGGTCAGTATTTAATAAACATCTATGGTTAGCGTACGCGGTCACCTGGATAATGGACAACACTAAGCTAGAAGTGTGCAACAAAGAACTTAGTCCTACTCTGTGTTTTTACTTATACAAAGTTGTTACGATATCTCAGCTCGTCAGCTCTTTAATCTGGCCTTTACATGGTATGGAGATACATGGATTTCTCTAGTGGGTCTCACTGAAGGGATGTTTCCTAGGATACTGTATGCTGGTTTATTTTTTCCTATTTTTCCGACCAATCTGGCCTGCATTCTCGCTTTAGTTCAGTGGTATATAAGTAGGTGCCTGTTTTCACCCGGGCCCACGGCCTTCAAGACATTCTTGGAATCTGGTTCCCTTATTCTGCGGTCGCATTACACCCAGCTGGTTTGCTTTCCTTCCTGGTCTTGGCGTAGCAGTTTTATAATTTGTGCAGGTTCTGATGCGTTACCCTTTTGCAATCGGCTCCACAAGTCACCGAGCTCTCTTTCCGTACAGAGATATTGTCTCTGCTCACGGTCTGGATGCTTCTGTGTCCGACCGGCATTGCACCACATGTCGTCTAGTAAAATTTCAAATGCTGCACACATTCAATGGCCCGATTCCAAAGAGTGATGGTATGTTCTTGAAATAACACGACTTATAAGGCTGCTGAAAACTCTCCAACAGCACACTACCGGCTTCTCCTATCTTGAGGCTCATCTGATACGCGTAGTCCTTGAGTTCCAATCAACCTTACGTTCCAGTGAGCTCGAGATAGCTCAGTAGTTAAGATGTCAGCCTACTTGATCGGAAGGTCCGTTGTTCGAACCCAACCTCAGCATCTCGACTGCTCTTGTCTAGGCTTAAGCAGTCTGACGGTATCTCAACCCTCGAGCCTCCTTCTGGTGGCATGGCAGCTAGGTACCGAAAGTGGCAACTGCTGAACTATCTATGTTCCAGTTGAACACTAAATTGTACGCAAATGGTGAAGTATCCATTCGCAAATGAACGTAATACTAACGCGGTCTCACCTGAATCTCAGCTGAATATCTCGTTTATGGCTTTCTTTTCGAAGAGTTTTCGGGAACCTCATAAGTAGTCTGTTATGTCAGTAAAATATATCTCGAGATATCGGATATCGTGTCAAGCGAAATGAGACGACGGTTTTTGTGCAGCACATACTATCACGAATGGGAGATTCATCTAGGGGCTAAGCTGAGTGCCTCTACATCTTCCAGCTCAATTTTTTGCCAACTCCATTGAAATTACGTGAAAGAAAAAAATGATTGTTTGTAGATGAAATTCTACTCAGGTCGGACAGCTGGTCACGGAATTTGTTCTTTTTCCCACCCGATTGTCCTTGTGGAAGTACACGTGCTGTCAAATCCGGCAAACTTACCCTCGTTCTAATCTAATGACGATCCTCGAGTTGCTTCAGTTTGGTTCATCCACCGTGCGTTTATATGGTATGCAGCTGCGAATCCACTATCATGTTGTCGTTGGCATTCTTTTGTTGTTCATCTCCAATATGTGGAAACGGAACCGCCTGCTTGTAACTGGTTTCACTGAATACTGTTAATTCGTGTAGCATTTGAGTCTCGTCGCAATGAAACCGTTTCACCCTTCAGGCCTCCATCACTGTCCAGAAAAGCCCTCACGTTCAAGGTTTCAAGTGGTGAAATGTGATTCTTCCTTTTTGCTTGAATGGTGCCATGTGTAGGAAGGTTACGTTTTTTCTGGCCAGCGATATAGGCTTACTTTGGAAGCCCCATCCTGATTCTTTGACTCACAAGGCAGCAGGGACTGCTCTAGCCAGAGGGTTCAGGAATTGAAGCATGCAAGTCTAACAAACTGCGCACAGAGGAAGCTTTTTGAGCAGCTCCAGACTTTAGGTCTTTAGAGGTATATCGACCGTATTGTATTATTCGTCGGGGTTGGGATCAATAGTTGGCTCATCAGAATGTGCGCTTTTTGAGGCCAACCTTTTCCAACCGGTCCTACTATTCCCCTAAATATGGAGATGCCTGTCGCCTGGGGGAAAGCCTTGTGACTCCACAACCCTCTTCACAGCAAAGGGTAAAATCGTCGCGTACTAATGCTTCCTTACACTATTGCGCCTCAAAACTCCTCGTCTGGTTGTCATTCGACCGCCTTCCTTCGGACCTTCACCAATTGTGTTCCAGTCAGTATAGTCTGAAAGATCCCTTTAACAATTCGGTTCAACCAACACAACAAGGTGGCACCTCTTAGGATATTGATCAACTATATGATGCATATGCCGTACACCCCGTTGATATCCACTATCGGTCACAGAAGTCGGAACTATTCCATCATGTCTGTGGTTCTTACGGCACTTGGTTTGTTGATAGTGTTGTCGAATTTTGTTCACCACCGCATTCTGTGGCTGCATTTGGGATCTGACATATTAGAATTGTGTTTCGTACCTTGATTATTTATTTGTTGGGCGGACTGACACTGATTTCTGTGGTGCTATCCGTTGGAACAAATGGATTGATATCGGTCACTGCAATAGTGTAGATGGGAAAGTTGACTTTCCAGCACCGTAGCCAAACGTCAACAATGAATATAACAACTACACACCAGCTTCGCGTGGCGTGCTTGTTAGTGCTGCATTGGTTATGGCCATTTTAACGGTAGATCGGTGTCGGTCAATTCAGCTCGACCTAGTCAATACGAAGGTTTCATGGCAAACTTGAATAAGCGCGAATTTGAAAATTGTTCTATTGCTGGGGAATTTGGAACAAAGAGTAGTCTAGGGGGATGTCGAGCAATCACGCGGCTGAATCGCCTAGTGTATCTCACTTTGTTTATTACTATTCTATGGGCATTAATGTTCCCACAGACTTTCGTCGCAGAATCACCGTGAAGAGGGATCAAGATTCCTGGACTTATTCTGGCGGCAGGGATTCATCAAACCGAATGCAATGGTAGAAACTGAACTCAATGTTTCAGCCAAATAGACAGACAAGAGTGATTGGCTATTGAATCCACTCGTAAGTCGATTTAACCCGAATCAGATGAGGAAAGCTGCAGTAATGGTGTTATGGTTTTTGAGGGCTATGAAGGAGGCAGTTAGTTGCCGAAAAAAAGATTATACCAAAATCTGGTCCAAATCAAACACACACTACTGGCGGAATGTTAAACAAAATCATGGCCGATATAAGAAAATTCTTTGCTGTGCAATGATCTGATGCACTCCTCATTTATTCTCCTATTTATACAAAAGCTTATTGATAGCTAATCGATCGATGAATATTACTCCCAATGGCAGTCTGCCTCGTGTTGTGATTTGGAATGAAGAGAAATTTCCAACCCTATCTCGACTGGGTGGCTGGTGATTGATACTTCCCTAAATTGAACTGAGGTCATCGAGCAATATGTGAATTTCTTCGAGCTGGCCTTAGGTCAGTATCTGTGTCCTCGAATCTATGAATGAATCGACTGATAAACACAAAAACTAATTGTTAAAACCTATGTTGACATTTTTTAGGTGGCATGTACGTACCGTCTTTTCATTCCTCATTATTCATCTGTCCTTCCACATGTGCTCAGTACGGGATCACGTTTAAAGTACACCCACGTTGGTCAATGTGTGTTCATCTGTTCCAGGAATTTTTAGGTGAACAGAAGAATCTTGTTTACTACCTCAGATTTTTTATTGTGAAATTTAAACACCCAGCAGAAAACAACTCTTAACAAACATCCCTGTATAAACGCTGTGAGTGATATCTCATTCTTAAAGAGTAGAGAGCAGGTTATAGATTTACTCAGTTTTTAACACATTTCTCCAGGATATTGTGTATGCTGTCGGTGCAAAACAGAAAACAAATAGCTTTTTCGGTCTCCGATAATTCTGATAAGTGTTGCTCTGATTTCCGAAAGTCTGCTAAGAATGCAGAGTACCTGCACGTTACAAGCTTTTGTACCGTGTAAGACAAGTTCGATTTGGTCGACGTTTTGTTCTACAGAACTATCGGTTGAGTTGCCCAAATGTTCGTTGCGGTTAAGTAACTACCGACTGTTTCGTGGAGACAGCTCAGAACGAGCGACAAAGAGGAAGCACAAATCACAGCACCAAGGAAACCTGTTTGCTCAGAAATGCTCTGCAACGGTACCCACGATTATAGCCAATTTAAACCAACTTTAGGCGTGACTCTGTGTAGAACAGTAGAACTGAATGTTAAGGCTGAATGTTGAGGCACAGAGGCTGTCCCATTACTACCTATCAAAACGCCATCAGTTTTATCAATAGGTCATTTGTCTATCAGTTCTCTTGCAAGTGTGGGAATATACACGTAGGTAGAGCCTAACCAAAGCTGAAAACATGTAAAAAAAAGCGCACCTGCCCAAATAACTTTGTACCATGCTGGCTGAACGGACCGAAGGTCAAATCGTCCGCCGTTCAGCTGTAGCAGCTTTTCGGTGCCTAACTGCCATGCCATCCGAAGGTTGTACGAGGGCTGGGATACTGCCAAGTTACCCAAGCCTAGGCAGATGAAGTCAAGAGGCAGAGGTCGGGTTCGAACAACGGACGTTCCGGGCAGTAAATTCGCGCTCTAATCACTTAGGCCGTCTCGCCCACCATCCACCACTAAATATCTGTTCGGGCTAAAACACTACATTCCAGGTTGCAGGACGAAGTAGATGGCCATATATAAGATAATGTATCGATGGGTTCGATGCTGGCTTCGTCAAATCTCGGTAACGTCATCATGGCCTATCATCATTCCCGTGGACTTGCGGAAGGTGATATTACAGTGAGGGTACTACTATAAACCACAATGTTGTAACAGGAAATATCGAGCCCGAAAGATCGCAAAAATAGATTCTTTGAAGGGCTTCACGAAGTTTCTTATGAATGGAGTCCCCCACGTTCGAAATTAACTGCCATTTTCAAAACTATTGAATTTCAACTCTGAATGCAGGCAGAACTACCTGAACAACACTCCTTCTCATACAAAAGGTGTAAATATAGACTGAACATAGCCCCCTTCCTAGACGGAGGAAAGTTCGAAGGTCAAATACCTTCGTCAGAGTCTTCTAATGTTTATTAGTATTCATGATTATCTTTTCATGTGGCCTCCACATTTTGCTGTAACAACTCCATTGCTTATACACCTGAATGTTATTTTTTGTCTACCACAGTTATTTGCTTCCATGGTCTCTATGTTCGTGTTGGCTCTGTTGAAAACGCTCATCCATACACACTCGTTCAACTTCACACCAGGAGGTTTGGCCAGTTTCGGGGCGTTTACGGTAAGTGATACGACTGTATTGCGTTATTCCGGTGTTCAGTAGGTCACTGACATCTGTCTGAGATGAGCTGTTACAAACACCTTTCCGTTCACCTTCGAACTATCTTTCCATTGGGTTTTATGACGAACTGTTCGTTGAAAGAATACCATATAGCCACATGATTTATTCGACGTCGTTAACTGACTCAATATCCACATTGTTATCACCGTCATTGAACAGTCGGAGTTGAAAGGAGAGAAAGTCGGAGTAAGCGGGAGAATCCAAGACTTACAGAATTACTACCGGGTTTTCAAAATTCTAGGTAACTCTCTTTACGGTCACCGATGTTCCGAACTTATTTGAAGATGGGCTTTTAAGTTCCCGTGAGTTGCAATTTCGAAACTATCTTTAATAATGTCTCCTGTAGTAAAACGACTAATATTTTTCCGCATAGTAACTTCCTTGAACTGACAGTTGGAGTAGAACATCTGGACCCCTTTCATCCCAAAGTTGGCATACTTTTTGATATGCCTTTGGGAAAAAATTAGGCAAAGTAACGAACGTAGCCTCTTGGAAAACAATATACTGAAGAAAAAGCGAGCATCTGGCCTGGGAGGATATGAAACAATCACGTAAAAAAACCTCAACTATATATATATATATATACTATGTTCATCTCTTGGGAAAAAAGACCACTCAAGGTGACACTCCGGCTGGTCTTATTTTGAAGAGTCGGTCTCTCTTGGAGGCAGCATTTTTTATGGACTATTTGAGCAAGTAATAATGTTCCTATCCCAAATTTGGTTAATAATGAAATGACTTAGAGAAGCTAGTGCATTAGTATTGTAACTGTCCTTCATCGCTTCTCTAATGGTCTTCGTACAAAGACTCACTTTGTCGTTCACAGACACTGTTGAAATGATGAAGGTGAAACTTGTCCTTGTATATGTCGAAACCAAACTTTCGGAACATAGATAAGTTTATGCAGCCAGTTTTATGGAGAGATCCTTCATTTTTGTTTGTTTAACGTGGTTCTCACTCTCTTGAGTTCTGCCAACTAATACAGAATGTTTGTCAAGGCTGGGATCAGTGTTGGGAATTCTTTGAGAGTAGTTATTTTGAACTGTTCCTACAGCCCCGTGAACCACCAGATTCCACAACTTCGAGGCCTTATTGGTCGCTTCAAGGGTCTTCATCTCGACTGTATGACAATTCCTCATCACAACAAACATCTTCACAAATGGTGACTTTATAGGCAAGGACCAATTGCTGAAGGTAGCAGCTTGTTCCATAAAATCATTTTCAACGAGACTGAAAGCCGTTTGCCCGTCGAGTACACAGCTGTACTGTACATCTACGGTACCGTTTTTGATTCCACATGCAGCATGCGTGGATGGTTTGGATTTCCCGCCAGTCGTCGTCAATTCATGCGACTGCTTCCATTTCTCGAAAATGAAACTTGTTGTCAAACTTCCTCGTTGAATTCGAAGGCCGATGCCATAAGTTTCACGCGCGTTACTTTCACCCATCTGGGCTGTTGGCTTCTGCCCGTCATCACATGCAACAGTTTCCCACCTGTTGTACTGCAGCCCAGCTATACCGTTATGTGTTCTTCGAAAAACCTTCAGCGGTCACACCTATCGCTTTCCATGATCAGATAACCTGTAGAACAAGGCTGCGTCATTTGCACTAAAGGCGTCGTCAGGTGAATAGGATTCTGTTATTTTGGAGGTATTGCGGAACCTTCATTAACCTCTCCATTCAGCGGACGAGAACTAATATCGTGTCGCATAACTTCTCACACCCCATACCCCCCGCATGGATCATGCAAAAAAATCGTTCAGCTGTAGCACCCTTTCGGTGCCTAGCTGCCATGCCACCCGAAGGAAGCACGAGGGCTGGGATACTACCAGGTTGCCCAAGCCCAGACAGGGGAAGTCGAGAGGCAGAGGCAGGGTTCGAACCACGGACCTTCCGGTCAGTACGCTCGCGCTCTAACCGCTGAGCTATCTCGCAACTTGACTCTGATCATGCCATCGTGCGGGCCCGCTTAGCACGTCGCTCTCCGCCAGTACTACGCGTGCCAGAAGAGGGCAGCTCCGTTCATTAACTTCGACAAGTTTCAGTAGCTGAAGTGTGTCGAGCTGATCTGGCCAAAAAGCTACTGGAAACGCACAGTCATGTGGACGACGAAGATTGCTTGGAGGATGAATGGAGGCGCAATGCTCTCAGCTTTCAGAACTGCTTGTCCAGCCCATCTGACTCGACTCAATGAACACTGGATATCCTCGAGATCAGCGAATCTTATTGCTGTCAGAAAGTCCATACCGGCAGATGAGTGGTAGATAAGTTTGTTTACCTGGGCAGTTGTATAAGTTCTGGTGGACTGGCTGGAGATGAGATTACTTTTCGAATGGGGAAAACCAGGACAGCTTTTACCAACCTCGGATACTTATGGCGCCCACGTGACGTCGCTTTGTCTGTCGCTGGCAGAGTTAACACCGCGGCAGTGCGATCCATATTGCTTCATGAATCAGGGACGTGACCTCTACGCGCGGAAGACATACAGAAGATGCCAGCGCTTGGCTATCGGTGTCCAAAGCATTTGTTGGGTCTGGTGGGAACATCGGATTAGTAATGTCGAGGTACGCCAGATGGTCCCAGAAAAAAGGAACACTTCCTCACGCTTCATATGTACGCTGGTTAGGCAATGTACTCCGCATGCCAGAGGACCGTCTTCCTCGCAGAGCTATTTTCGGCCAGTCCTGTTCTGTATGTAAGCGACCGAAAGGTGGACAGTGTATGATCTGGCGACGAAGTACGAGAACACTGACCAGTGAACTTAGTGGGTTCGGCAACTGCCGCCTCCCTGGATCGGGACCCGGGACTCAAATCACCAGTGGTTAATGACACTTTCAGAAATGGCCCAATCGCGCAATCAGTGATGATCGTGCATCAAAGCAATGGCCTCCAAAACTTGGCTGTATGTCTGAAACTCTCCCACTGTCCGGTGATCGAAACAGTAACGACTGGAACCAATCTGTCTATGGTACGTGGTTTACAGCTGATGTATTGATTGATTGATGCTCCTCGCAAGCTCCAACTTTTTTCCTTGAGCCGCTGATCGGATATCGGCCAATATTTCGCTTGTGCCGGAGTGAATGATTTTAAGGTGTTTTTAACGTCACCAGTCATATTGCTTACGTATTGTACATATGTATGTATTACGTATTATTATATTATTATGTGTTATTACTATGCATTATATATGTATGTATCATACATACGGTGATTGGTGACAGTGTCGTACACTGTTCGCTTAAGGGTGTGGAGCCCAATAGTATGAGAACCAATGGTCTACACGATGACTAGGAAATTCCGTTATGAATGGAACAAATGCGTTTTGATAACCGATCTTCGGACCCTGACCCGTTCCTGATAGTAGGCTTGACTTTTTGTTGGTATGTACATCATCAGGTTTCCACATAGCAGTAGACTAAAAAAACTGGATTATGGTCTGCCCATCTAGTTGTGGGTGATGGAGAGTCATAATGTGCCCTTTTAAGACAGTAATATCTCTTTAGGGCGTTATAAGTTCGAGGGATTACTGTAATATTTAGGGTACATGTTGCTGATAATCGTGTTTGTAAGCCTCAACAACGTCAGAAACAAACTAGTGTATAGTGAGGGTACTTGTATTCCCTCTTGGAGTCTAAGGTCCTTACTGTGAAGGGAGACCGCTCCTCAGCGTTTTTTGGGAGTTGTCTCTCAAAAGGTATCATTTCAATCTCAACCTTGCGGGACCGGAGTGCGGCCGTCTTACTTGGGGAAGGGTTCATCTGGGGAAGGGGTCTGTTGAAATATATATATATATATATATATATATCCATTGATCAGTTCCTTACTTTGAATCGCCAATTGCCTCCAGTGGCTCTCACCTTCAGGTTGTGCTTTAGGCGTGTGGTGGTTGTAACGGCATTAAGTGGCATAACTGCGGTCGGACCTCGAATTAGTGCATATGAACAAGCTGACTTGGATGACCGAAAACTTCGTGTTTCACTAACCGCGGAATTTCTGGGGTAATGACAAATTTAATCGTTCCCAGGTCTTGTCCTTTCTACAGTCCTGAGCGAGATACGCTCAGGTAGTATGAATTTCGGTTTTCGGTTAACAGTCATAACAGTGAAAGCTACAACTCAGCAATAAAATTTTGAGTGTTAAGATGTATAGTTTAATTTTCCGGAAAATCAACTTACATGTGAGAATCTCTGAGTTATGCTGATTTAGCTCTGGTTAGAGTTCAGTGATTAGAGCACGAATTTAGTGACCGGAAGGTCCACGGTTGGAAACCGACCTCTGCCTCTCGACTTCCCCTGTCTAGGCTTGGACAACCTGGCAGCATCCCAGCCCTCGTGCTTCCTTCTGTTGGCGTGGCGGCAGTGTTACAGCTGAACAATTATCTTTTTTATATCTTATTTAGCTATAACTTTCAAAATACAGATTTTAAGCAAGAGTGCTGTCCTCGAGCCTTTTTTCAGTTAGACTTTTGCTTGGAGTCGTGTTTGCTTATGAACAGTGTTGTCAACTGCCTTTTACTACTAGCTGACCATCGGTGAAGTAAACTTGCGACAGGAATTTTTTGTGTATAACAGCAATGGTGTCGACAGTGCAACAGCTTTCACGCGGCACGGGTTTAGCAGGTTCGATGTTACTTTTTCGCGTTTTTAACTAGTACTCAAAGTGCACCAATGACACCCCACTCCTGGCTTCCCCAACTTCCGGAGCCCAGTGCCGACAGCTTGATCTGATCAGCAATGTTTTTGAACTTACCCAGTAAAGGATGACATAGACAGTCCTAAGTGCGCGTTTCAGTCGCAACAGCCGCGCACCTGGACCCGTGCTGTCTTCAGATCACCGACTATATTTGACGTTAGTTTCTTTAACCGCCTTCCAAACTCGGCAGTTTGTAGCGAAACTGACAGTACAGTTGTTTAAAGTCCATGCGATGTGTTTTTGGTCTAGTCGTGTAGGCATGTATGTGTAACTGCAACAGCATTACCATGAGTTCTCATTTTTTCTCGAAATTCACTAACGTGACGAACTTTGTACCATTGTTGAGTGGAACAGTTTTCTGCACAACTAAGCACTCAGTCGTTCTGCCCTTGACTTGTGAATAGTCACTATGTTTTAATTTATGGATATAAATTGGGTTAGCTCTTCGCATACATCTAAACTGACTCGGACTATTTGTATTTCCAGAGCTCAGAAAGAATAATGGTTGGTTTGGGAGGTAATTTGATGTCAAACACAGCGATGCAGATTATTTGTTCTGCGTAAAACCCAACATTTGGGTAACCGAGGACCATTTCTATGAAGTAAATGACCGAAAAGGAAAAGAGTGAGTGAGGGAGGGCTCTAGGTCCCCTCCCTCATGTACTCTTTCTCCTTTTTACTGTATGGCTTTAAGTATAATTAGGTGAACTTTATCGTTGTACGGCATTGAAGCGTCAGTGTTAACACTGGCGTTGCTGTCTCTGATGATGATGTGCAGACAAATTATGTAAGCAACTTATCTAAATGAACCGTCGAAGGAGTCACATAACTGTACTCAGCCTGGCTCTGAGTTGATGGGATTGCCTACAACAATACTGACGCACACATAATTCACTCCTATCCCTGTTGTATGGGCATGTCAAGTGCTGACTACTGGTGGTCAAGATGACTGACTTGTCTCTCACTCCTGCTGATACAATCAGAGGATGCGTTGATTGCTATGGCCTTGGTGCCTATGTATTTATTATGAGAACGGAATCGCATCGTAGAACAGGACGCTGGATGGTCTGAGTTGCCAGTACCGTAGAGCGAGTGAATGATCGCGTCCACTGCCCAACGGGTTGGTTTAGGATTTGGGTGCTACTGACACGAGCTTGTTGTGATACAGACTTTCCGATAGCCGTTTTTATGTGCGACTTTGGTTAAACGGGCTAGCTGTTGACTACATGTGTTCTCAGTTGAAGAAGTATGCGCAACGCCTGTGACCAAGCTCGTCACACTTCTTAGTTCGATGCTTAAAGGGCGCACCCGTTCAAAGTATACGTACTGCCCGAATGCTTTGGCTTGCGATAAATAGTTGTCAAAAGTGTTCAAAGTCATTATACAGCAAAGTTTGCGCTACAATCCAGTATATTTTTTATCCTGTTTGGGACCCTCCAGGTGCTTGGATCCGTCGCGTATTCCTTACTTTACTACTTTCCGGTCTCAGTGAACTGAGGAGTGCGCATTGTATCTGTTTCCTAAAAGTAAGCTCACTTGCATGCTTGATTCCGGACACCTAAATTAACGAGCTTAAATCGGGCTATCTAACAAACTAATACTCTCGCATATCTTCACAATCTTTGCTAAACTCTTTCAAATCAGACACGCCCCATAGCTTGGGGTGGTGTACACTAGTAACTTAGTCCCAGTTGTGTATGATATGTCCACTTCCGTGGCTCTTTGATTGGATCCAGTAACATTCATCAGAGACAACCAATGAATCTTAATTTTGAGCTCGAATGTTCCGTCTCGTCAGAGTTGGACAGGAATCAACTGTCATACTATCGTATTTCCGCGTGATATTACATCGTAAAGAATACGACCTCTTCCGGGAATTGGAGGGGTTGGAATTATGGAAATTCTCCTAGTCTCCGACGCGGGATATTACTTTTTATGTGATGGTCACTTCAATCAGGACCGGATTTAAATTTGGAAGTCGTGTTTCTTTGCGGTTGATTCAATTCACGCAACAAATCTGTGTGTGCGTAAAGAAGCCACTTAAAGATTATGGTTTGTGGCTCTCCGAAATTGACGATCAGCGCTGGTGACATTCCTTTGCTTACTGTTCATTAATCGGAAAGACGATCTTAATTTGGTTCCAAGTCCCTCCGTATTAGATTGATTACTTTGTGATTTGAATTTGGATCGACAATATTTAGATTCTTGCTCGTATCCACGTGAGCAGCCTTTTTAGCATCATTAACCAGCACCTGTAACCACCCAGTTTTCATGAGACCTTATAGAATTTTTATAAGTGGATGATCGAACAGACATTAACCAATCGAGCTCCCGGATAGATTAGCCCTATTCTACTAATGATGTAACTTCGGGGCCTTTCCTCGGGGACACTTGATGCAACCATCGATTTACTGTGCTAGTTAGGGCAATCTCACTTTTACTACTATTATCGTTTATTTTTGAAGAGCATGGTCACAGACATAAAAAGTGAATGCAAGCGATGAATGCGAAAGGGTTACAGGAGAATATGAGATAAAAGAAAGAAATGTCTCATTCGAAGTCATGCAACCAACAGTTCCAGTCAGATAGGATGAATCCCAACGTACGTAAGAATTTTGGTAAGGAAACATGCGTGTAAAGTCTAACAACCGAAGAAAGGACAAACAATGCTGAATGCTCTTCAAGGCGCGGTAAGCGCTAGCACAGTCAAGACTCGCACATCAAGCACAAAGTGTCCGTCATACTGGGTCTGGTGTGAGATTCAATGGCAAGAATATACACTCAAGGCCATGTGTCACGCATAAAAGTGTTGTACGTACGCAGAGAACCCACAATCGCGAGCAAACACAAGTCACTGACAGTGACCTTAGAAAGCCCCAGTCCAATAACAGCTTTGGCGGATTGAGGAAAGCAGATCCCTCGATAAGAGATGATCATCGGTTGGTGGACCAAAAAGTCCACATCACAACCAATAGCACGTAGAGCTGAGATTATGGCGAGGGAAAATTCATCAACACCATACTTCTGCTTTTTCTCATTCCACACAGTCACTCCGCGCCCATCCGAGACTATGCTGACGTCTATTACAGTCGCTCGGCGCTCCCGAACGGCGATCAGGTCAGGCTTGATGAAGGACGTCGAAGTTGGTGCTCTCAACTCCTCAAAGACGGTGTATCCCAGGCGACGGAGGCGTTTTGCGAGTTCCCTTGCAACCCGATTATGACGAGCACATCTGGCGTCATGCGTGATCCAGCAGGACTGCAAAATATGCACCAAACTCTCTGGTTGGCCACAGTTTCCACGACATAAGATCGTCTGGCCACCGTGACCATGTCGAGCGCTTCTAACTCTCGTCCTGAGCAGGTTGCATCGGAGCTGGATACCGCGGATAAATATCCGAGGAAACACTCGTTCTGGAAATACAAGCCATCGATTAGAAAGAGGCGAAGCGACCAACTCTCGTAAACCGCGACCGTCAACGCTGTTGTGCAGGCTATCACCCCAAGCAGCCACCAGTTCTTCCTTGGTGTTTACGCATGAACCATGGACACGGATCGGAAGGCTGAGATCCCGAACAACCTTGCCAAATGCGGAATCGTTGACCACATTGCGTAGTACACGGCACTGAGTAGAAAGCAGCTTTTCCATACGCACTCTCCGCTGCATCGGGATTGTTGCACTCAGACTTGGGATACCAAGTCCCCCATGTTGTTTACCGGCATGGATGTAGCTGATCGGGGTATCCTTCGGTAGACGTAGCCAGCCGCGAATAGATTGCCTGATGTAGTTGTCCAACCTTTTGAGCGTGTTTCGGTGGACTTGGCCAAGCACGAGCGAATATGTCAGCCTCGGTATCAGGTAGTTCCTTGTGATCTCCATTCTTTGATGCGGCTTCAACGGGGCACGCGTCACCTCGTCGAACAGTTTGAGCAGATGCTGTCGATGGTTGAAGACTCCTTTCCCCTTGAAAGTAAAGGGGATGCCCAAATATGTTACTGTGTCTGTCGGACCCAGAGGAGTGGTCAAGCGCCACTGCCTATAACCGGTGACAGAGTAAATGTCTTTGTTTCACATATATATTTATGGTGAGTCTATTTCTTCTTCCCACTGCGAACTTCTTAACCATTTGAGACATTTGACTGCCTCCTAACAGTCTCCTCGATCATATGGATATTATTTTCACGTTGACTTCTTACTACTTTCAGTAGCTTGCAAATTAAATAATTTATTTTCTTTACAGTTTCTGGACACCTTTTCCGTCTCGGAGCTTCTTTTGTTTCTTGTGATGGGTGCATTCGGTGGTGTATCTGGTGCACTTTTCGTGAAGGCAAACGCCTTACTCACGCAGTATAGGCAGAAGTAAGTAATAATATGATTTGCATATGACTGATGAGTGACTCAATCACTGTCCTGACTCGCCTGTGCTGACTCCGAGTTTTGTGTGGTGAATTGCGTTGTTGGAATAGTTTATTTGTGGTGTTTGTTTAGTATAACGTGCCCCTGTGTGATTTGCATACCTAATCGTGACTTCTGTGGACCATTAACCATTATGACTGTGCCATGCAACCGTCCGCAATCCCCAATCGCTAATATTTTATGTGCATATATGGATGATAGAGGAACGTAGAAACCGTAAATTCAGACCTGCAAAGGCACAAAAGGAAAACGACGGATAGGTGTGAGAAGATACAGGCCTCGAGGTGGGTGAAAATGAACGTCATATTAGTTAACTAAGAGTGTAGGGTGAGCTAGACAAAGCCTGGGTCAAAACTCGGAGGGATGCAGCATTCCAAAGAGGGAATAATGAATGGATGGCTAGACGAACGAGGAAAGCTTGAGACATGGGACGATATATGGATAGCGACAGAAGTCGTAGTGGTAATGGTGATGGAATAAGGCGACATACTTCACTCTCCGACAGTGAGAAAGTGTTTTCAGTTTATCAGTCAGTGAAAGGCTATTGATGAGGTCTACGATTCCACATTGCATCGACTCAAGGATGAGGATCCCTATCTTAAACCTGATATTCTAAGGGGGGGGGGACGGATTGGGAATTTGCAAAGAAAGGATTTTAGTAGGATTAAAATATTTTCACTTAAACTACAGAAAACCTCTTAGGATCTCATTTTCTGAGATTCCAGTCTACAAAAACGTTATCTGAAGACTGTTCAGACATACATCCACCGTCATTTTTGTTGCATCGGAACACGTTACCAACCATTCCGCATAAAGCGAATCACATCCTATCTGTAATCCTCGTTGAAACGCTTGACGTTTGTATCGGTTGCATCCGCCCATCGTGACCATCGTTTGTTCTACTCAGTCCTCTTCATATTGGAATAGCTATGTAATCTCTTTTCATGTTTATTTGGATCCAAACTCCTTGTGGCGACTAACCAACCTTAAAATAAATTCTGCGCTGATTTACACTTGTGTCTTAGTTCTGTTGTTTCTGCACGAGTCTCATCATCTGGTTATCTGTCGATCAGCTTGGTGAACGAAAAACTGGTTATACCTTGAACGATGTCAATTTTGATAGACTCCTCAGAAGAAAGTTTATTTGGAACTAACGTCTACTATTTTACACTGCGCATAATATAATTAAAATATCTATTAACGATTTAGTCGCCCCTTATCTGTTACTTAGAATATATTATTATCTATGTTAGCATACCGTACATGTGTGAAACAAGACCGAAACATGAGAGTCTAGCATTGAATTCTGTAGCGACTCAGTGAAGCCCTCTACAGTGCGTGCCGGCGCATCCGACCGAGAATGCTTGCTCCTGGGAGTTCAGTGCTGTCGAGGGTACTAAGCACTTATGATTTCCCATGGGCGCATACTACCTTTGTTGATATTAAACTTCTACTCACTGATTCTATGTGCATTCTAAACTCTTTCGAAGAAAGCTGGATTTCAAACGAGAGAATGTTTATCTGTCGGATGTTTCCCAGTACTTGGAGACATCGTGCGGCCGAACAGTACATGGTGTATCTGGTCTTTAGCATAAACCCACCCCCTTTTTGATATTCGGCTAGTTAAGGTGTTACTGTTCACGAGTATTCAGCTAGCTTGACTACGTATTGGCCAATCAAATCTACTTTCACCTCATGAACCCGAAGTACAAAAGCCTTCCCTGTATTTTTCAGGACTGACCACTTTAAATATCCTGGACTCGTTTCAACTAGTTAGTAATCGGCGCCGTCATCGGGGCTCTAATTTATTCACTTTCGGTGATATTGACATTTCATGTTCGATGGGTTTTGGATTGTCATGGGGAATGTGTGCACAACGATACGATTTTCGGAGCAAATTTAACCACCCATGTGTTCGAATTTAGCAAATTAACTTCTGTTTTATCAATCTAAAAAGCCCTCCAAAAGTCTCTGCCCTGGTGACATGTCTCACAAAAACACAATAGCTGATATACTTGGTGAATTCCTCGGTTCAAAGCCATAACCAAAGTATCGTTGCTTGTGACTGATAGACGTCAGCGACTCACGCTCCTCAGATGTGAGTTGTCTTAGAGGCGGAAGTAAATAAAACTAACGGGTGGCCTTACTAGCACTGCCTGTGCTATACTTTTCTGTATTAAGCACTCCAGCTACGGTTTCGCTACTATCCCTGATCAGCTCAGCAGGTCGTTTGCCGCATAAGTGATTCCATTCACTTTTTACAGATACGTGACATCGAAATATGGCAAAGTGATTGAAGTGGTGCTCGTCAGTTTCCTGACTACGTCTGTCGGATTTGCACTAATTTGGCTTGTTCAAGATTGTGGCCCCGTGGCATTTACCACTAATCCACATCCCTTGAAGGTAAGTGCGTTTGCCTCCGAAAGTTATCTAACATGTACGTTTTCACTGTGATGCTGGGTTTTCACTCGCCTATAGTAGGTGTGACCAAGTGCTCACTCCCCCGACACACAGGCATACCGATGATTTTATCGTATAGATGTTTCCACTATATGCTTTTAGCGCGCCCTAACATGCTCCGTATAGGGACAGGGTAAACTCCATTGGAAACTTGTAGCTCATATCCTTTATCCATCAACAAAACTGATGTGAGTCATTGCTTGAATCTTTAAGTAGGGAACTGTCTCTTACTAAGGAAAATATTGGTCTTTGGTTTCTTTGATGAGCTGACCAATCTAGTTGCAAACCCTTCATCAGAAATTGAGATGACATCATCAGTGCGTCGTTTTGAAGCTTCTAAACTGCCAGTATCTAAGCTAGCGTACAACCATGACCTGGGCGTACGAAAGCACCTTCACATCACACCAGTCGTCGCATGGTACCGTCAGCCTAATCATCTTATTCGCTGTATGTATTGGGGCATCTAAGCGAAAATATGCAGCCGCTGGCACTTACCACCTTTTTTCCTATTCTGCCTTGACTAATCTCCCGCACCATTTCATGGCTACTCTTCCGTAGATCACTGAGATAGACACGTCACGCAGGTATCGACTGCACGCCAGCGCTCATGTCTACCGCTTTGCGCCATTAATCAGACCTCTTGCAGTCTTTGTCGCAGCCTTTGGTGTTCGGACATTGGTTCCTGTGCGAATTCCTGGTACTTTATCGGTAGATGGTTAATGCATTTTTGGAACTATAACAATACTATGCAATTCTGTATTCGCTATCTAGAGTTAATCGACTGTGAAATTCAGGTGATTCTGAAACTTTAAGCGGGCTCTGTCGCTGCTGGTATGTACCTCTGCTACCGAGCTATGACTTTCTTGCTTGATTGGCCACCTCTAGACGACCTTCTGTGTGCTGGCCGTTTGACCTGTATA
The DNA here is from genome assembly GCA_003604175.2 of Clonorchis sinensis. Lineage (NCBI taxonomy): Eukaryota > Metazoa > Platyhelminthes > Trematoda > Opisthorchiida > Opisthorchiidae > Clonorchis > Clonorchis sinensis. The sequence goes on from CM030370.1 coordinate 45,229,939, forward strand.
TGAACCCAAGTGGAACATCGACATCGATATGCCATCAGTGACGGAAGTTCACTGTGCACTTTCATTGCTTCAACGCAATAAAACGCCAGACCGTCTGCATCCTGCCATCTTTAAAGAATGTGGCAAATCTCTCATGGCCACCCTGACGGCTTTACTCCAGAGTATATGGGGGTACTGTATGTGTTTACGTAAATTCTTTCCTGAGTTCGCCACATCCTGTCAGGCAAGGATGTCCTCTACCATTCTTTCTCTTTAACTTCGTAATCATTGTGCTATCTTGGTCTTCTTTACCTGTCGCTACCACCTCGGAGATAGAAATACTCCCGGGCTGTTTACTCACGGACATTGAGTACGCCGACAATATTTCTCTACTTGGATACGGCCTTTTAGAAACGCAAACTATCGTAAATAACCTAAATAACTATGCTACACTGTTCGGTATGCGGTTCACACTCATCAGTTTTTAAGTTTATCTGCAACATTGATTGGGATCGAACCCAAATCTCAGTTGCAATTGAACTGATAAATGTGTCGTAGATAGGTCCGTCTCTCTGGACAACTGCCAAAGTCCTGGCGGATTTGAGAAGGACGAAATCACTTCCAGACAGGGAATACTAGGACAGCGTTTGCCAAACTCTGACGTTTCTGGCGCGGACGTGATTGTCAAGAGTGGAGTGTACAATGCTGCGGTCCGATCTATTCTTTTTTATGGCCACTGCGTGCGGAGGTCCTTCGGAGACTGCGTCGCGTGGTTCTGGTTGGAACATCAGAGTACTGCTGATGCACACCAGGTGATTTTCGAGAAAGGTCATCGTCATCATCATTATCGACAACATAAATCGGGAAAGGTCACTCTCCCTCGATGGATCAACTGATCACACTGCAAAGGCTACGCTGATCTGGCCAGGTACTTCGTATACTAGTGGGCCGTGTGCCTCGTAGGGCCCACTTTGCTCAGCCTTTTATCCAATGGAGACAATCCAGGGGTGATCAGTGCACTGTCAAAGTATTACTGGATGATCTGGTGGTATTCCATTAACTGTATGGTTAATGACGTTATCTTCCTTAGGATGATCATGTCAGACAGATACTGTAAGGCTGGTGGCCTTGCAAGAATCTGTACTTCACTGGGTGGACTTTACCCTGCTGGTACGGATGTACTATGTTTTCTAGCCTGAGCAACCACAATTGTACGTCTGTACTGTATGGTATTGCTCTCACCTTGGGTCCTCTTTTTTAACTTTCAGCTCATGTGTGCCGATAATGAATTCAACACAATGTCCGCCCTATTATTCAATACACCGGAGCGATCTTTGCGTATCCTGTTTCACGAACCTCCTGGCACCTTCAACGTCACTACTTTGTTGGTATTCTTCCCGGTCTACTACATAATTGCTTGTCTCACCTATGGTCTCTCCGTTTCATCCGGTCTGTTCATCCCGGCTCTGTTAATCGGAGCAAGTTGGGGCCGCGTCATCGGTGCGTTTTGTGATGACTCTTTTTCAGTGATTGCTACATAACTTTCCCGCTTGCTTTGTACTCTGCCACCTCTTGGTCACACTTTCGATTGTTTCAACTATTTTACAGGGAACTGGATGTATTCCACATATCCCGAAACCTTCCCACATCCAGGCAAGTTTGCTCTGATCGGTGCAGCTGCTCAACTTGGCGGTGTCGTGCGGATGACTCTGAGTTTGACGGTCATCCTAATGGAAGCCACTGGGAACGTGATTGTTGGTCTACCCCTCCTCATGACCTTAATCGTTGCCAAATATACAGGGGATTATCTGAGCGAGGTAAACATGACTTTCGAATTCGGGTTGACAGTATGATCTCATGACCTCATTTTTCAGTCATTTAGGGGCCTCAGTCGGCATTCTGGTTTATAAGGGCCATCTGCATTTTATGTTAGTTCGTCATTCTATCTGGAACCCCCACAGGGAGCCGAAGCGTGGAACGTCAAGTTTGTAGCCGAGCTTTAAATGGATGTATAATCAGTGGGAAGTCTCAGGGCTGACTAAGTGATTTAGTGTTGGAGACTGGGCGCAGGCGCGATTCATCTAGCAATCAGTGAGGCGTTATTGACCGAACCCCTACGGCAAATTCATGGCCCTAGTTGTCGTTACCACAGTCTTGAACGTGTGTCTGTTATATTGGTTGTATGGCTCTAACCTAAAGTCTCCAGCTGTTATTGCTATATTCACCTCTCGGTTGCATTTGGCGTATTGTGATACTGCAGCGCTTAACTAGATCATTCGAAATGCCTGCACCCCGAACTGCCTTTCTGTTGTGGTAACCAGACAATAAGAATTAAGATTATGCGGTGTATGTTTCTTCGATTATGAGCTTACTGTTTTAAACTCGACTGTATCCTGTACTCAAGAGTAGTGTATTTACCGGGAGCATTTCATATAACGTCCCGTGGTATAGGTTCTGATAGAACTTAGAACTTGCATCTCCCAATCATGGTGAACGGTTTATTGTACCGAGTAAGCAAATTTTTTAAGTCTAACTTTTCAGTTGGACATCTCATTTAAACACAATACGTACGTTAGCCGTTAAACAACCGCCAGCTCGAATGAACTGTCGAGGACGCACACGTTTGACGTAGAAATGAACCCCTTCCTCCAGTTGTCCATTGGTGCAGTCTTTACAAAAGCAAATTGATCCCGGCTATCGAAATGTTGACACCCTCTGTTCTTTTCACATATTTCGGAACGCCTCTCTCAGCCTGTCCCAGCTACTCGAACCCATTCATGAGTTCTGAGTAATAGGTGACCACTGATTGCTAACTTGTCCTACGAGAGCATAGCCAACTTTCCCATAGCGGCATCCATGCAACCTTTGTTGCACAACTGACTTGTTCGTATATGAAACGCTCCCCAAGTTCGCGCCCTAACCATTGAACCACCCTGGAAAAAGTTAGTTTTTCGCGTACCAATAAGCGTGTTTCTCTGTGGAGATCAGTAGTACACAACATTGCAGCTCGTCGACCAAACAGTTTAGTCTTTGAATTTGTGATTCCTGCGGAGCAGGAAGTTCAATGCCGCATGACTTCAAATTACAATACCCATTGAGAAAACAGGTTCTCCAGAATCTTACAGAACATAGTTTGCAGATCCTGAAATCGCTATTTCACCCCTAGAAGGAAAATCACGACGGCATTTCATTCACTGGTCGATGCCGATTGACGCCATTGAACTGTATGACGATAGAAGCAAGCCCTTCTGAATTTGACTTCCTGATGCTTCGGCATAGACCGTGTGCACAATGTCCTTGTTGGAACATGTCTCGCATTAGCATCTGTAATAGTGAGAACGATGCGATAAGGCAATCGATAAGGCGGTACACGTACTTTGGTATTTGTAAGGTACAAATATTTGCAATTATTTTGCAATCACGAATACATATTTTCCTCATGTCCTTATCCTGTTTCTGAGGTTTCCGGTCGACTCTAGCCAGGCGTAAAAATAACCTGTTTTTAAAGAACCAAAAGCGGTATCTGTCGACCGCTACAGTGATTACCCCTGTCGGTGCAACGGTACATATGAAAAATGGGAAAGGATATCTAGCCGAAACGATCTACTCTAGGCTTGGTTACTCACTCACTTGGCCTGATGATGCTTTTATGAAAGAGCGAAACTCCGAAGACAAATTTCGTCGGTTACTAAGCCTCTCTGATATGGCGTCTTACTCGCTTGTGTACGTTTCCAGTTAATTCAAACATTTTTTGCTGTTTTTCTGCCACTTGACTGGCTCTGGTGCTCAATCTGAGTCCCCTTGTGCGATTCGGTATACGCACGACTTGACGCATTATGTTAGTAAAAACAGAAGCGAGATATGAAGACGCCTATTCTGTACAGTATCAAGTGGGGAAGCGTTAAGGTAGTCAGAATCCCGAGGGCTAACTAGAGTCGATGTACCTGCTAAAGACTGATAAGCCACCACACGGCAGGAAATATATTAGTCCGATCGATTGAAAAGCTGACGGGAAGGTGGAAACAGGTGTTTTGTGTGTGCCACTTTCGTATATCTCACATTCCATAACCTCAGATATCTCCGGTCCCGGTAAAGAAGTGCAGATAAAATTTCGGGTATTTCGTTCCAGTAGCTGCTTCCAAGAGGGGATACTTGCTTGTCGGAAGCATTTTAGTACCCGCTTGTGTTTCTACTCGGGTCTGTGATATACATGGGTGCAGTGCGTCATCATCAGAGGATTTGTTTGAGCAACTGTCCCGGGAAATGACTGTCATTGTGGATCCTTTCAATAAGGCAGAGAGCATTCAAGGGTCTTATTGGACTGATAATTGTGTGCGGTGCTTCCAGTTTTTAGCACTGACGAATTAAACTCAAGGATTTATTAATTCAGGCAACTCCTGAAACATTCTAAAATTCTTATTATTTTAAGGGCATCTACGACGAACATATTGGCCTGAGCAGTATGGCATTACTTCCTTGGGAACCCGATCCTCTTTCATCGTCCAAACGCGCCTACGATGTGATGTGCTCTCCTGTGGTCTATCTAGAACCTGTGATGCATGTCCGAGCACTTGTTGAACAGATCAGAGAAAATCTGCACCACGGCTTCCCCATCGTTGAAGGACCAGTTAATCCGGCTCGTTTCTCTTATGGAACCCTCGTGGGAGTTATCTCTTCCGAACATCTGGCCATTATCCTAAAGCATCGTGTAAGTTGGTTATTGCTCGGTTGGTTGCAGTTTCATCCTTTTTATTCTCTCAATTCTACACCCTCTCCTTTGTTTCCGATCACAGAAAATACATAGGCTTTCGCTAGTGATTTCTGCATTCATCTCATTGACTGGTGAACCATAACTTATTTCTCTCTTCCCGCAGTAACTATTCCCCTTATGCAGGCATGACTTTTCATTAGTGGATCAATTTTTTTAGTGAAAAGTAAAACATGAATCATTTGTGTATTTCGTATGTGGCGTTTACCATAATCGTCGCTTACCTCTTGTATGTAACTTGACCTTCTTTCTGACTCTCTGTCCAAATTCACTTCACAGATATTTTTGAAAGAAGATGGTACACCGATGAGGTCATTGGAATATGCTGACTATGATTCCGAATATCCGTCCTATGCAAAACTCCACGTGAGTTGTTCTCCATGTCCGTGACAAATGGGCCATCTACTCTCTCATTTTGTGCGCACAGCCCATGTTCATCGTGTATCGCCCCTACGATTAGAAGCAACATCGGTGTTAAGTACCAATGTGTAACTCTGATAAAACCAGAAAAGAATTTTATTGTTTGGGCCTATTTGTGCAGGAAGGTAATAGCGGCCGGCTGCTATGACTGGAATCCTCACTACTCTGGTTTTATCGTTTTCCGACCTGCGAACACTTAGATTGTGTACCGGGAACTTACACATTACAGTGTCTGGCGGAGGCACTTACTCTCACATTTGGCAGTTTTACGACTTTATGGAAGGCGTGAAGCAAACTTAGCTCATCTTTACCATTTGAACATTCCACTTTTAGTTGAACAAAATTCCGTGTATATTGTCTGCGTTGACTACATTGTTCTGGCAAGTGTTTTTAAATTAACAGTTCGATCATGTAGAGCACACATAATGCCCGCAATGCGTTTTCAAGAGAGGACTAGCGTTGTGTGGACTATTTCTGCGGCTGAAATGCTTGCACTACTTTCAGAAGCCAAAATTGCTTTAACTGATTCGCGCCACCTCTTGTACCGAAGACTCGTGTCATTGAGTTCGAAATATGATAGAGAGGTGATATTTTGTATAGCTACAAAATCCTAGATCTTCCGTTTGCCATGCGGTTTAGCAGGTCCTAACCTGACTGGTTTAGAAAAGATTGAAATTGATAACACTCGCTGGCATGATTGTTGCAGTGTGCCTATGCTTCCCACAATTTGAACGACTCTAAACGCAAGTTTGCTTCTGCATTAAACCACACATACTCTGCTGCTCAATCTGCACAACTCGATGGATCAGGTTTGGTCCGGGATTCTAACTGATCGCTCTCGCATGTCATTCATCAATTCATTTGCAGTTGCATTAACACCTAAATTGTTAGAACTGACCAACATCCTTTTCGGAGGACCTCTGGAATTCCCAAAGGCTGCATCAAATTTTGCCTTATGACAGGTCAACATCACAAGCAGCCGCACCGATCTAAAGATCACTGATTGCTGAAGCACCCCGTTATTACCTACTCGAAGCTGCTAGTCTTATCTGAAACGATGTCACTAGAAACGTAGCAACACAATTATTATTCGCAAAGCAATTATTTCAGTTCATACACCTGCCCTAGATCTGACTTTCCTATACTTCTGAAACATGGTGTCCTTCAATCGTTCAGACTCATTGTTGCCGTGCTGTGTCCATTGCTGTACACTGTCTTACGTTTGTGGCCGACAAATGCAATATCATCTCGCTGTTCTGTTGACTTGGTTGACTTCAACTGTCGTGTTTGGGAGCTATCTCAATGGTTAAGGAGCGAACTTATTGATCGAAAGTCCAATGGTTCGAACAATACTTCTGCATCTCGGCTGCTCCAGTCTAGGCTTGGGCAACCTGATAGTATCTCAGCTATCTCCCTTCCTATGGTATGGCAGCTGTACACCGAAAGGGTGTTGCTGCCGTACGCTTGTTATTTTATTAACATTATTCTCATTAATTATTGTGTCCTTTCCATTTCAGGATGTACTCCGGGATTTAACTGAAGAAGATTTGGAGGCCCACGTGAATCTGCGACCGTATATGTGTGAAGCACCGTACAGTGTCCCTGAAGTAAGTCAAGCGTCGTTTGCTTGCCATTTCCTCTCATTTGTGTAAGTCCTGATGTGTCCTTAAGAGTATGGGTGCATAGGTAGCGCCCTTTCAAATTTAGCTGAATACCTAATAGGATTTACAAAGCCCATCCATCTCTTTGGTGTAGATTTTCTCGTTAAGGTCGCTCGAAATACAGACAAAATGAAACGGTGCAGGAAGTTAACTTCTTCGCAAAGTCTGGTTTTAGTCACTCGGATGAGTCGCAGAAAGTTACCGGATGCTTGTCCCCGTTCTGAAGGTATTTTGGTACCCGCCGAACGTATTCCCTCGTGAGGTGGGTCTATTGTCATTGCTGCGACTAATATAGAAATTCTACCGTTTGTAAAACAATAGCCTTCGGGGAAACTGTTTTAGGGAAGAGGTACACTATGTTTGATCTTAACATAGGTAATACTCTCTGATTTTGAGAGCCAAGATACACTCTCGTACTGGTGGGTAACGTCGACGCAGCTATCGCCATTTCGTTGCATAAATCCCCTTTTTCTTTACTCTTGCTCCTTTTCCTTCCAGACAATGACGATGAATCGTGTGTATCATCTGTTCCGACTGTTAGGGCTCCGACACCTACCTGTTGTCGACAGTGAGAACCAGGTAATTCGTGGTATATGAGACTGTCACACATCCTTCTTTTGTTGTGACGGTTCCTTCTGAAAATGCGCGGTCTGTTTTATGTCGGTTGTCGCACAACATCGTTTGTGACTTTTTCAGGACCGTCCCCATCTTGACTACTTTGTGTTTCGGCCACCTTATCTGCATATCAACAGTATTCACTGGCTTTGATATTGGGGTACGAGTGGGTAATTGTGGAATCTCTACCTTGTCCCAGGTCCACTAATATAGTCGTTCCGAACTCTTATCTGACTAAGAATATGTTCGACTGATTCAATCTGCCCCGCAGATAGTCGTTTGGTCGGTTGGAGCGTTTCATGATCAAAGTGTGCTGTTGTTTAGAGTCAGCTACACTGCATTCACACTTTTGTTGGCGAAGGATGTCGGCTAAAATTTGTCAGTCTTTCCTTTGGCCTGAAAGCATGTCTTTCCAAACCTGCGTAGGTCTTTCGGCGTTGAACAATGCTAATACAACAGAATCGTTGATTTTTTCTGAAAACAACTTTTTTGATTGAAGTTAGCTCTAGTTAGTTCATGATTTCTAACCTAGGTTTGTTCTCCACCTCATATGTTTAAACCGCACCCTCTTGGTATTCCATCTATCCCTAAGGAGGGCGAGATGGCCCAAGTGGTTAGAGCGCGAATTTACTGACCAGAAGGTCCGTGGTTCGAACCCGACCTCTGCCTCTCGACTTCCTGTCTAGACTTGGACAACCTGGCAGTATCCCAGCCCTCGTGCAACCTTCAGGTGACACGGCAGCTAGGCACCGAAAGGGTGCTACAGCTGAACGAAGGAAGGCGTCCTAATTTGGCCAACGGTGGTCACCTCTGGCCACCACTTGTTAGCAGCGTGTGAATTAATGTTGTTAACGCTCCGAACTTCACACTTGGAACTATCTTCGCGGCCACCCGATGAGCCAAGTCAATGGTGCCAGTTAAGCGCCGGCATGTATTACTGGTGTACAGCTGTCACGTACGTCCACGAGCGACTGATGTACAGTTGATTCGAACGATAGTAGCAGAGTACGAAACCGCCGAACTGATAAATTGCATAGAATAATGCAACTGGAAGGATACTGTTTGTAGTCAGATAGCAAATCTGCCCCGAAGTCCATGCATCATGTTCTAGTCGCGTTTGTTTCCTAAGGAATATATTTTCGGATTCTTTGAACCCGCACCATGGCAGTTCATCCTGGACTCACAAGCGTAGACAACCGCTTGTATGCACGCAACTAGGGGAGGGTAACGTTTTTTTACTAGTTTTCCATCATGTACAATAGCTGCTTCGTATGAGCCCCAGGTGAGACGAAGCTTGCTGGTGTTCTGTTTCAGTCTGGTGTTTTTTGACCACGTGCAAGGAAAATACAGCATTTATGCACATTCAGCTCTAGCTCCGTTGGTGTTCACTCCTGTACATGGTTGTGTGTTGTGAGAAGGTTTAGAAGATTTCCGCTACCAGTGGGGAATTTTGTCCCATGTATGCGACAAATCGTTTGCAAACCCAAAACCGTCTCAACAGAACCACCACTGGTCGTGGATATCGTGAACACCCAAACTGTAGCTCATATACTGCCATGGTCTTGCCGAAAATACGTCAATAATGTCATTATATTTCCGTTGTATGCGATTCGGGCATACCTTGCCGGCCTGCGACCAAAAAAAGTAAGCGGGAAAACTTGTAAACGTCAAGCAAACAAAGATTCGGAACAGTTTTATCGATGTCTGCAGTTCTCCTAGTCCAACATAGTACAAAATTATGAACTCTGCCGTAGATAGTAAAAGTTCACGAAAACTACGTTTTTGCTGAGCTGAATGTTGATCTGTTTGCGGAGGTTGGAAGTTTTATAGCAAACGTCTCGTCGCCAGTCAAGGCGACATCATCCGTGCTCGGTTAGCTGGGGATGTCTCTTCGGTGGGCCGCAAGACTTTTTTTAGTTTGACTGTCAAACTGAGTGAGCAGATCTACAACCGTTTGATCGATAGCCAGTAAGCGAGCCCTAGCTAAAAATCTCCAACTCTCCCATGGTGTCCCGCTAATGTCGTGTGCCAAAATAGTTCTACCTAATTTCACTAGTTCTGTTCTTCTAGAGAGGACTTTTCCGTTTCGAATGACATGCAACAGTTGACGTTTCAGCCACCGGAGTTTTCAGCTCAGGTGGTCGGTCAGATACAGCCGTTAAAATCGTGAGGAGACCGGCATTTTCTTGCCGTTCCCTTGGACCCTGGGGTTTAGGTTCCTTTCACAAGGTCACTCGTTCCCGCGAACTGCTGAACTAACGTCTGCATTTTGTTTCGGGTAGGATCGCGAAATCACAACCCTGTTGTTTTGACCATAACGGTATTGGAGAGTTTTCGATAGTCCTGGAAATCGGCTATCCATGCATACATAGACATCGCTATTGTCTCTGTCCCATCTTTATCAGGCTACCTTTGGAGGTCGCAATCAAACTAACTTGGTTACATCTAAATAAACTCGTGAGACTGGGTAACTTCCTTATCTAGGTGAGAGTCATTGGCACCTTGCACCTTTCATTTGTTAACATGAAACTTGGATATTCACGAACCGTCCCGAAATGAATGTTATCTGTCACAGGTGGTGTTCATTGCTTCGGGTTACGCAGACCACAGTCTAGGAGCTATTCGCATACAAAGTCGTCCCCACCAACTACGTGGACACGAAAAGACATGAAGACAAATAGATTCTAGCGAGTTACTCGAAAACCGTTTCATTTTTCAGGTACGCGGAATGATTACCCGGAAAGACCTGTGCCGTTTTCGTTTCGAACGAATTGGCGATGAGCTCCGTGTGGAAGAATTGACGTTTTCAAAAAAGGTGAAAACAAAACATCCCGGCGCGATGTGACGACGAGACGATGACTGGTCTGCTAGAGAGTAACGATCAAGATTTTGTGATTCGATTGCACCGTTCTTTCCAGTCGCGTTTTGTCATTGCCAGCTTCGTGATTGTCTTTTCCTTATTTTTTCTTGCTTTTTAAAATTGGATTAAAACCGTGAACTTTTCAGCCGAAGAGAACAGATTCGTTCCGTCACGCTGTATCTTTTTCTACCAATGCTTTAGAAAGGTGTCACTATTTTTATCCCTCATTTGTCCTTTTTCCTCGTTCGCATAATTGGCTGTAAACGGCTACTCACGCAGTTGGCTGGCTTCCATGTGTGTATTGAGATGGCTATGGGTATACTCTCGTATGAAATATTTTCTTCAATAGAGGTTCGTTTGTTTTAAAGTGACGGGATTCATCTCAGTCTCTGGTGGTTTTCGGGGATATCGTCAATCATCGTATGTGCAACGCAGCTAGATGCTGACCCTGTGCTTAAGTGGCTGCCGTGAATAGACTGGAGCTTGTCGTGTTGTCACTGTTTGTTTACCTTGACCTATACTTTTAGCACGTTCATGACCACTACCGAGCCTTTCAACCTAGATTGGTAAGTTTGTCGGGCTTCACTGTACACAGGTCCTCATTAGTCCAGGTCAGCGTTGGAACATTTGTTGCCAGTTGTTCCTTAAATACCCTCAGGTTTTCCACTAAACCCTACTCGAATGAGTATTCGGGCAGTTTTTTTTCTAAGTTGGATACTCTAGCAGGACTTTGACCGGGCAATAATCAAACCTCGCATTAGCTGTTCAGTGGAGTCACCTAGCGCGTTTAGAGAATCGGGGAAGTGAAAACAGACCATCACTGGAGCCTCTTGTTATCGTTCATCTTATTTTCATTGACGGTACTCAGGCCCATCGATTGGCAACCACTGTCCGATTCGCATTGCATTACCACCATTGATAATACCTAAGTATCAACCGGCGCTGACAACACACCGGTGTTTAATAATGAAAGGGAATCAACAACGAGTGTATATTGACCTATTTGATACTTTAGTCGGACGTCAAACGCTTACAGATTTATCTGTGTTTGCGGAGCGTTTTTGACTGTTTCTCATGGCTGAAGTGATGGGGTTAGAAAGGGGTAAGGTCGTAATATCAGGCCCCTCCAGTGTGAGCAATTCGGTGACAGTAGAATTCTCACCCGCTTCCGCAACTCCTCCAGATGCTTACGGGAAGTGACTATCGACAGCTGAATCCAGCAACTGTAGACGCGATCGGTTATATTCGCTATCTGTGCTCGCAACCTGATCTTTGGATCAGCACATAACTTGAGAAGTCGGGTTTTATTTTAGTTATCGGGGATATGTTCTGATTCCTACTTCAGCCAGCACTTCGGATAACTGCGTCTGTGGTGCACCAAATAGCACCTATCAAGCACCTGGAACTATCACCTACTCACTGCTTGTCCAACTTTCTTATGCTCATCTTTCCGCTTTGTGTGATCGTTCGCCGTGGCGAGCCGATTTCCCTGGCGGCATTGTTTAACTTTTCGGTCTGCACGAGATGCTGTTTGATGCGACATTGACTGGTCCCTAAGGTAGTTTTCCATAAGAGTACACAGCACCATTTGATGATGTTTCAGTTGGTCTAGAGGTCTGAAATTCGGCCCGAAAAAGTGCTTCTTCAAGCGGGTCAAATTTAAGGCTATAATAGCCAGTCAGTCATTTCATGTTTTCTTTTTTCGAACTAAACAACTTTCCCTAGAGATGGTAACTAGCTGCTGATGAGTGGCAGTTTATGATAGGATAAGGTAGTGACACCAGCTTTGCTTCCCATCAACCAAATGATTACCATCGTCATTTTGAGCTGTAAAAGCCACGAACTTGCGTACAGTGTTTATCGCTACCAAAGTTTCGCTCACTATGATTCGGGGAGGTGGGAGTAGATAGTTGCGCACTGGAGGTAACAGCTGGTATAATTGTTGTGCCAGTACAGGAGTGTCCATAGACCTTTCGCTGGGGAGATCGAGAGGGGGAAACGATGCATTGAAGGCAACAGCTTGGATGGATGTGCACCATTGAACGCCCGGCTGTGATGTGTCCGACAATGCATCCAAGAATAGATGTGTCCCATCTTGGAGCCCCCCAACGTCGGCGCAGCTGAGTTTGCTGGTAACAGCTTTCATACTTCGCTGCCCATTACCCAACCTCTCACCGGTTCTTCTCCACCCTTCGCGTGGATGTGTGAAAGCTGCTCTTTGAGGAAGCGGGTCGACTGATATACGCAGCACGTGACCAAGCCAGCGCAAAACTTAGTGCCTGAGCAGCTCATCTTTCGTTGACGAACCAATTCTTCCTACAAACATTCGACGCACTTCAACATTACTGATCCAGTATTCGCATCAGACTCGGACAATGCTGCGAAGACATCGATGGTCAAGCACTGAAAGCTTTTTGAACATCTTCAGCCCACGGTGATCAGGTTTCTGATCCATATAACAATATAGAGTCCACCGCAACATTGTAAACTTGACCCTCAAATAAGTTGATGTCACATCTGCGCCACAGGTGATGAATGTTCACAAAAGATGATTTGGCCTTCCCGATCCGGATGGCTAGATCACCGGAATTGATACAGCTACTCAGGTAGACAAATTTGTCCACTGACTTAATCGGCTCATTCTCAAGTATGAGGCTGGGGTTCGAACCCATCCAGTCTTGCAGCAGCACTACAGTTCTCAGGTGTGAAGCGGATGCCAAACCGTGAGACAGGATTAGATTATTTAATATTATTGCAGTTCGACGGCGTCGGATCCTAGGGGACCTATGTACTCTGCATACTCGGTATCTGTGAGTGAATGCCTTGGTAGCATTTCAGCCCCATGGGCATTAGAGGCCGGGAATGAGTGTTCCATAGTCATATCAGTGACGAAGTTGAAGAAGAAAGGTGAAATAGGATAGCCTTGTCTGACACCCGATGTAATGAACTCAGGCGAGGGCTTCCAGTAGACCCTGGAGTCCGTAGGAGTTGGTGTGCAACGCTCTAAGGAGGGACAAGAGTTTATTGGGAACACCTTTGCCCCATGTACACTGCCATAGTGTCTGAAGTCCACAAAATCAAAGGCAGCTTTGAAGTCAAGAGAGACCATCATTGTTAGTCACCGGAAGCAGTGTCGCTGTTCTAGAATCTATTGGATGGTGAAAATGCCATTGATGCATCTTCTTGCGAGACGGAACTTAGCTTGGTTTTCACGGACCTCCCTCCATGTTTTGAGTCAATATCGGACTGCGATTGATATAGCTCCACACAGGATCCTTTTTCCCGTAAAATGATAACTTTCACTATACGCGTGGATTAGCTCGTTGGGTCGAATGTGGATGATGCGCGCCGCGTCGTCTGTGGTGTGGCCGAATACGGGCCCAGGAAAACAACACAACTACTCGTTATTCCTGAATTTGCATGTTCGGCAACTTTTTTTGAGTGAACAGTTCGAGATTACACTGACACCAAAGCACTCATTAAATCGATCAGCACCTCTGTTTTGATCCAAAAAGGGCCGAGATGAACGGCGATGAGCTGATCTGCTTGTGAAGATGTGTGTGTTCGAGGCTTCTACCGTGGACGCTTCTACACCGTACATTCGTCCAATCGATGTGATCTTCAGTTATTCGAACGACCCGCCTCTTCGGAAAGCCCAACTTACTGTGTCTTATCAATGCAAGAGAGGGGCTGCAGTTACGCTGATGGAAAGGTCACACTTCTTGTATAACAGTATGCTGGGCAGCCCTGACGCCTGAGGACATTTTCGAGAACAAAGTTCAGGTTATGTTTCCAAACAACCTACAGTGAACTTTGTGAAAACGTTCTCTATTGTCGATTTGACTACATTGGTGTGCCAACAGAAATGCTAGATGCAAAATTGGTCCTAAGCGTTAACCGGTGATCCCAACGATCCGAGACTGATGTTTATTGACGCTGGGAGGTTATGTGATGGGAACGGTGAATGACGAACCGTCCCAGATATGGCGCTTCAGCAGTCACTCCAACACGCGACGTTCTGCAGCAATGTAAAGCTGTGGAGCAAAACACAAATAACCCCGGTTCACAAGTTTGTTTTTTGTTGTCAGTCTGCACTTCAGTATCCTTGAAGTTCCCTGACACGTTTCCTATAAACACATGATGCTTGTCTGTCTACATCACCGGAATCCAACCTTGGGTATCGCAGGACCAGCTCATGGGGGTCTCGAAGCTCTTCGTGGGCGTTTCTTTTAGTTGGTGTTATTTTTACGAAAGATCAATGCTCTACCGAATTCCCTTGAACAACTGGAACGGTTGATAAATTCGAATGGGAATGAGGGTTGAGACAAGATTAAAAGAACGCGCTCCTTGACAGAACACTCCTTTGGCTTTCGTCAATCAAAATCTCGTCTACATGGGCTGCTTGGCCCAGCCATCGAACAATCGAAGTGACTCACGTGCATCCATAAAAATCGGCTTAAAAACAATATAAAGATAAGGACACTGGCCAGCTATTTTTTATTTGTACGCACCTCAGCCGGTTTTCCAAATAAATGGTCACTTTGTTCTTCAAATTGCGAAACGAGCATGAGCTTCTGGCATAACTTGGAGACTTTTCTGGAAAGATCACAGGTTAATGTGATTTAAACTTCTACATTGAGACGATAAATGGTACATAATATCCGGCAGCTTAGCTTGCGTGAAAAATTTCCGGTGAGGGAAATGAATAAAGAGCGGTTCATCTCATATTTGTAGTGGAGTAACATAAAGTTAATATGACATGGTTTTTTGTTCGGTGTTTCGGTCGTCGATGGTGACCTTCGGGAGTTTAATACTCAGCATTACGTAAAACAAAAAAGAACTTGATGAAATGTACTCATTTGTATTACCATGCAACCAAATTAAGTGTTCTATACAGTGTTCAATCTTCTCTAATTCATTTTCACCGGATTTGGTGCGGATATTCTCGAACAGTTCGTAAAAAGTTTTAAAAATCTCAGACTTGTTGAAATATCAGATAGGCGGTGGTGAAGTTTCATTTATCAGCTCTGTTGTGTACAGAAAGTATGGTACCAATGCTTCTGTCATCAAGTGGCGTCCACTTGTACCAGTGTAAGTCATGCTTGTGTGAAGGCTGGTATGCCATCATTCTGTCCACATTTGGATAGCAGGGCACTAAGAACTCTCAACCAAGGAGCTTGGCTCAAATAGTTAACCGGGAAGCAACTATCTTCAGCGTCAGATGACCGGAGTAGTTTTACATCTGTGGGACAATTCACCGCACGTGTTCCGCTGCAAACAACATTGACCAGAAGACTCTCCATCTAAACTAATGTTGACAGTCTAATCTACGTTTTTTTACTTCCTGAACTAACTCAGGTTGCAGCCACACAGCATTTACAGTAGACTTGTAGATCAGCAACATAATATAGTAATAAGTGATTTGTCTAATTCTAATATTAGAAACTTCCTGATTTTCCAATCCATTCAATTTCACTCAATTTCATTGGCGTATTTGTGCGTAACCGGATTTCTGACAGCAAAATCCCACGATCAGTTTAAAACTGACGGCTACGGGGGGTTGATATGAGTAAAAAGTTAGATACAACTGGCACGGCTGACGTTCCAGGTACAAGAACAATCGTCACTTTTAAATTTATTTAGTTTGAGTAAGATGCACGGCAAATCACATTCGAGGCATCGATCGACTGGATGACTGAAATTGAAATTTACTGCAGTAGTTTAACCAGATGTAACAGTTCGAAATTGCTTGGAAAAATTTACGCTGTGTTTAAATTACATCAGAATCAAAGTGGTGTGGATGCAGTATTCTCTCCCGTTCTGAAATGAGGTCTTTTCACGGAAACTAAGAATAGGGTTCTAACCTGGTTTAATGTAGTCTGCTTTCCTTCTGTTGCCACCGAAGAAGTTCCCTTAACGACAGAACACACTACTGCCATGGTTGCTGAATACTCTTCGGTGGTCTGCTACCGATTCGCCCTTCTTGAGGCTCATCAGATAGGCACAGTCCGCTTGTTAGTATTCCGGTAAGCATTCTTTGCCGCACCATCGATCACCAATTTTCACTACCTGTAATTTTTAGTGAAACTGTTTAGCGATACATGATTTTGCATCTGCCAGACGGGCTCCAGCCCAGATACGTTCGGTACCATATTCTTAGTAATGCATGATACCTGAATGGATCGCGCGAGAGTGGTAAGGTCACACAGGTTAGACTAACCATCAAGAGCACCCATTTTGAGGTGGTCAGTTAAATACTGTTCATAGTGTGTGGTGGTAATTTTTCCGTTCATCTTTTCAGGCTATGCATCATGACAACAAAATACGATACAGTGCCAAGCAAGTCATGTATCTGAATACCTGAAAGCTACAATGAACGATCTAGATGGACAAGTAACATGCACTTTTTTGACAAAACAAGCCACTCATAAACTTCTTGAGAAATCTGACACCCCATTCTTTTGCCCTTCTTGGGAGTCTGCAGATAGGTTCAGTCCCCGAGTTCGTGTCAAACTTATGTTCCAGTTGAACCTAAATTGTACGAACTTCGCGGAGTTCACTCATTTGCAACTGAGTTATTGTTAGCGGAAGATGTAGCTGGCTCCCTCATTTATGCTATTCTTTGATTACCTGCCTGGTGTTTCAGTTGGGCAGATATTCCAGATATCACAGCACATTCATTTCAAGAATATCATGAGCGCGTTATTCAGTTGAAGTTCAGTTGAGTCCCCGTTAAAACCAGATTGGTTTGCATATGAGTATTGTTCTTGGAATTTGATCTACGGTTCGTTTACCGAATCCGACCTGTCGGGTTGAGGAATCTGCCAGGGTAACGGAGTTCACTGCTGACGAAACATGCGAGTAGGGCCTGCTGAAGCGTCGCATCCGATGGAAGGTTGGTGGTGCGGAAATGATGGAATCGCTTTGCAGTGCTTGTTCGTTACTGTTTATCGTTAAAAAAAGCTAAGGAAACTTCAAGAGAATGTTTGAGTGTTCACATTTAAAAAATGTGTGCAAATTATATGTTACTCTCGTGTCTAGTAGCTTGTAACCGCATATTTCGGGTTGGTTAATAAACAAGTCCGCACTTAAAAGCGTTGTTACTTCTACTATCAGCGAGGAAGGGGTCACCGACCACCAAAACGCTACCGAAAGAGTTCAAAACAAAAAAAAGATAGAAAATCATTCATCAAGTCAATAACACACATCTCTTCGATTTTGGACCTTCCACCCCTTTTTTGCCTTTTATTGGACAGAGACGAGGTGTTTGGATTTTTGCGATAGACATTTTCGAAGAGATGATAGTTTCTGATGGACAAGTGAGTTACTACTGTCACCAGTGATGCTCAAGACATTATAAACAAAGTCAAAAGAATTGTCCGGTGGAGTTGCTGGAGACGAAATTAATTCTTGAATCGGAAATGGCGGTGCAGCCTTTGCCAACCTCTGACACCTATGGCGCTCACTTGACGTCAGTTTGTCTGCCAAGGGCAAAGTTTACACTGCGGCAGCGCAATCCATACTGCTTCATGAACCAGGAAGGTGGGCTTTACTTGCAGAGGACATACGGAAGATGTCACTGCCTCGCCATTGGTGTTTCCAGAGCATTGGTCGGGTCTGAAGGGAACATCGGATTAGTAATGCTCAGGTTCTTTAGATGGTCTTATGTAGAAGGAACTCCCCGCGATACGTGAATTAATCTCGATTCAAGGGTTAAACTGATTAGAACATGTACTCCGCATGCCAGAAAACCGTCTGCTCCGCAGAGTTCTTCTCGACCAGCCCTGTGCTGATGGAAGTGACCGAGAGGTTGACAAGGTATGACCCGGCAACGAAGTAGGATAACACTAACCGATAAATTTAGTCAGTTCGACAGCTGCCTCCTACTTGGATGGGGACCCCGAGACTCAACTCATCAGTGGTTAGTCACGTTGTCAGAAATGGCAGCGAGTGACGCTCGTGAAGCAAAGCTATCGCCCTCAATGCGTAGCTACCCAATTCTCTAACCAACTGAACATACCATCACCTGCAAGCATTGACAGTATGTCCAACACTCTCCCACCACCCGGTAACCGTAACTATAGCAGCTGGAACCAATGTGCCTATGGCATACGGTTTAAAACTGATAGATAGATTGATTGTTCGTCTCGCTGACCTGGACAATTTGGTCGCCGACGTAACCAGTCGGAGACTGATCACTAGTGCATAGCAAATTAACCGTGCGTGAGTGTTTATCCGTTGAGAATTACTGTTCTTTTGTTTTTGTACGTTTTAGTAACATACGAGTGACAGATTATGGTTTGTCATTCGGTTGATCCCTTTTGAGTTATCGAGATAATTTGATCTTTTGCTCGTATATTATATATATATATACATATATATATATATATATATATGTGCACACTGAGTCAAGTTTCGTGTTTTGGTTAACTAAATTGGTAGTGGCATACCGCGCTTCCAGAAACTCCTTTGCCTGTCTTGTGCTTAGATGTGCCAAGACCCTCATTTTCCCTAGATCGAATCTGCGTCTTTTTTGATATTCGTGCACGGAATTCGAGGGTTATGTTTACTTTTTGCTGCTAGCTGCATTGTGTCCGTCATTCGAGTAAATATTTTCCATCTACTCTGTCCAGCGTAGTATTTATGGTAGCCCATGTATTTGTTTCGACCCATAACACTGTCTCAGTTCCCTCTTTGGCTTTGTCCTTCGGTTTGAAATAAATTTCTTTGACGTGATAGTTGATGCGTGGATTACCGTGATCCTTTACGTTTTTGTTGGACTTGCAGCGAGCTTCCACGGTCGTTTTGCCTGTCTTTTTTGTCGGTGATGTTGTCGAAGGTCTTTTTTCTCAGTCCATTTCGAATGAGACTTCACGAGTAGCAAAAAAGATAGCCACTCGGATACACCACTAACTTACTATGCATTGTGATCTCACCTCGACTGGTAACGAAAAGTTTACAGCCAAACTGTCCAGCTCAGAGAACAGAATAACGGACACGCATGCATGTTGCATAATCCTTGAATGTCATTCATATCTTATTACGCACACAGTACTTATATTGTTTAAGGAGATTGAAAAAGGCTGAAAAAGCTGTATGAGGGAAAAAGGCTGAAAAAGCTGTATGAGGTGCAGTCATTCAGCATCCGGTGAGCTGGTTGATGGCTTAAGGTAGTGCAAACGGATGCCGCATAGGGTCGGATCTTAAGCAAGAAAGTTATGAGTACTAGGCGCAGGACACATTCTGGACAACAGTACAGTACACAGCAGTGCATCACCTTGATGTCGTTAGTGTCGAGACCAAACCGGATCGCGGGACAGCCCTTACTCCACACATTTCGTGAAAGAACAACATCATTCAGAAATCGATTGAACTCCTTATTACAACCAAAAGATAATTCAAATGAGTTATAAATACGACAGCAGATGTAGTTATTGCTGAAGTAAACCAGCTACATAATAACTGACCTGTTTTAAAATTTATCAGTCATTCAATGAATGAAAATGAATCTACGAGATCGTCATTATTCGTCTTAATGTCAAACAACCGGTAAGTGAATTGTCGTATTTGTAGTTAATGAAATAATTATTTGTTTTCCCTCAATCTGAATAGGAAGTGTGATGCATGTACACGGGTTTTTTGTACACTTAAGACTTCTCTCGGCTTATATCTGGTGAAAAATTAGCTTAAAGGTCCGCTTTATCAAAAGTCGAATAAATCAGTAGTATCCAACATGTCTTCGTTTCAGTTGGATTTAGTTCAGTCGCTTACAAACTTTTGAACTCATGGCAACACGCAACAAATACTTTTTAGGAATAGTTCATCAACATCTTATTCTGTGTTGATACCCTCAAGCTGCCAGGGGCGGAGATTCTCAGACTTTGCTTTCGAAATAGAATAGATTTATATTTCACTGAACTGTGGGATGATAAAATGAGTGCCTCATGAATTAACGAAACTGCTTGTCACCAAAATGACGAGGGGGCGAAGGAAAAGTCGATGATCTCTTATATAGTGGTTGTCGCCACGTTGAGAAGCAAAACGACTAGGCAACTAGGCAACCATCAGGCGTCGGTTACTTTTTGCTAAGTACAGTATCATAGGCCCCTAAAATGGTCTGGTGAACTGGAGACCGGTTGTCTGCTTTGAATGAATCGAAGGGTACCCCACACGGTGAATCCATAAATCATGCGAAGTAGGCAAGAATGCCTGTATCCCCCTGCTCTGTATTGCATAGACTTAGATGACGGCTGAATGCTGAATTGACGAGCTTACTGCTTGACGAGCTAAGTCACCCAGTTTGGTCTTAAATCAGGTCATGGTGTCTGTCTGGTGATGTAGGAAACAAGGCTTTTAGCTGACCATGCAGATTTTTGAAGTGCCTTGGTTAGTTGAGTTTTGGTGGCATGCAACAGTTACGTTGTGTTCATAGGACTTCCTTACGCTTTTTCAGGACCACGTATAATGATACAGTGACATATATGTCCGATGGTTTAAAAGGATTGGTCTCAAACCTCCAAATGAGTTAGGTCTCTTGTTTTCCTTCCTTTGTTTTTCTTTTTTTATTTACGACGGCATACAGATACTGAGAATTTGACATGGTGGCATAAACTCAAGGACGCGACCAGTTCATGTACTGTTAGCTCCCAAAGTGCCATAGCGAAACATCTGATGTACAGTGGCCATCATGTGCATCCTTCAGCAGCCTTCAAAGTGATTTCTCATCTAAATGTCGTCGTATCCCTTATATTGTTGCAAATTTCACCTTCCACATTCACAACCGACTACCCTTGGGCGGAGGGCAACTACTATCAAATAACGCAACGTTAGCTTGATAACCTGATATCACAACCCAATTTTCGTCTTTGAGTACAATGAAACTAACCTCTTCCTTCTAACCCACACCAATTTACATATGGTTTTGCCCTATCCAACTTCGCAATGCTTCCAACTCCCTTTTTTATTACAGTTCGTTTTCCTTATAAATATCCGTTCTAACCCATTCACCCGTAGTGTGACATCACACAAGCCAGATTTGCCTTTAACTGTTCAATATACCACGTTCAATCTTCTTCTGTTAGGGAGGAGACGGATCCTCATTCGAACTACTTTGCTCGCACTCTTCCTTGTAAGTGGTCATTGGCCATGTTCAGAACTATGTGCATTCCTTTTACCAATACAGTATTTGGTCTTTATCTCAAGGAATAAATAGGCATCTTCTGGGTTTATCGCGTTTGTCATACCCCAATAAATAAACCTTCAAAAAAGGATAGTGCGTTGGGCAGGTTCCGAATAGGGAATAGGTGACTCTAATCTCGGAGCTCGAATTAACGCAAAACCCCAGATACAAGCTTCGCAAGTCACTTTTGGCCTGCAAACACGCACTCACAAATGCAGATATCGTATTCTGGTTGAGCTAATGATCAGACAGCAACTAGTCCCGATGTGACCACCGACAACACTTACCTGAATGAAATTGAATAGGTGTGATGTGAGGTTGCTGCTTGGTTGAACTATTCAATCTGCATTCACATTTTTCGTCTTCTATGTCCTGGTACAGTTATCGTGATGGGCACACACCAAAAGGATGAGGTGTTGACCTCGAGTTTCGCTCTCTGACGAAGTTATTGGTTTTCAATTTCTCATCGGGATTTGTCCATAAAATATCAGCTAAGGTCCAGTGGAACGTCAATTTTAGTTTCAACTCTGTGTTGGTCAGTGACACCAGCGAGAAAATCTTGAACGACTGCACAAGAACACAGAATAATGAAGCGAAGGAAGCCTGAACGGAAGTAGGCTGAGCAGCATGCACGTGGTCTTACAGCCTTTAATAGCATGTGAGTGAATTGACTGCGCCCATTTTCATCATGAATTCGTCTCAGCAAAGCGCTGTCGCTTATTTTAAGAGAACTGGGGGCAAATTTTTGGTTTAACGGTTCTGGAGATGCACTTGTTCATTGCAAAGGAATCAACATGAAATCAACATGCTGTTTTTCCAACAAACCTTCAGATGATCGCTGTTTGGTACTGTAATTATGTATGAAAAATGTGAGGCGAGCGCACTGAACTCACATGAAAGAAAACACAGGATATGTAATCTGGTCTCACTCAATAGCTCAGTGGGAAAGGTGCACATTCACTTGCCAAGGGTTTGACCTGATGTTTGACCTGAGGGCTAACGTTCGAGTACTGTCCAATTGTTTCGTTCTTTTATAACCGCCCTATCAGCATAAGGATGATGGAAAGTGGGGGACTGCGCCTACCTGAAGAGACCCAAGAAGAGCGAAACCGGTCGTGTGCTGTCGAAGAATTTTCAGCAACCTTATGAGTAGGGCACCCTATCAATAGTTTGATTAAAATGAACTAGCGATGGATTTTGACCTCAGCTACGTGAAGCTATTCATTCCATGTTAGTCGAACGATCTGTCACTTTGCATCCGTATCTGTAATCACTGTCCGGATCAAAAACCACAACTTGGTGCGGAATAACATCAATTCGACATGGTTGCTCTCCTGGACCCGAGTTACCCGGTAGACACCAACAGATTTACGCCGTTCTTCCGAAGCCATGTAGTCACGCATATTGGAAACAGCTGAAACAGCATTTAAGTAAACGTATCCGGTTTCAGCGAACAGACGAAATTGGCTGGAGCATTCCGGCTGAACTGGCCTCTCAACCAGGACCAGGATCTGCCAGCTGTGAGGTGCAATGCAGACAGCTGAATGCGTACACTCGCCAGTAGGCTGTTGAATAAGATCAAGTGATATTTCCTGTATTTTATATCTCGCAAGTTTTGTGTTTGTCTCACGTTTTTCACACCTGAGTTACCCTTTTTTCGGTGGCGATATTTCACGATACAACGATTCGCATGGTACCGGACTGACGAGTGCAGATAGTGATCTGTGTGGAGGTTGGAGGTGCGGTCGCAACGGTCATGGGAAGGAGTGAGAAGCAGTATCCCGTATCAAGTTAAATATTATGTCCTAATACCAATTTGAATCAGTTAAACACAGGAATGTAACCTACACGCGCCTATGGTTTTCTGAAATCGTTGCACTCTTGTGATCTGCACAGAGGTGCAGTGTCCATTGTGGCCAAATGCTTACCGCTAAATTCCGAAATTCAAACTCCCGGAGTTTTGCACAGAAGCCCTCAATTTCTCCATCATTCTCTCTCATTGGGCAAGTGTTTTAGTCCTTCGCCTGACATGAAACAAATAACGAGCGCGTTTCGGCCAAACCGACCTGAAATCCAGAAACAGTGAATTTGAAATTAGGATTGCCAACAAAAAATTGGCTGAACTTTTAAGGAAATCCATTTGCTCACGATGCCCTCAGTGACTTATTCCAATTCTGGAAGACATCGCCGATTGTAGCTGCAAGTAGTAGCGTTCATTCAATCGGTGGAGTAAAACCGAGGAAATTGGAATCGGCAGTACAGGTCTGTCGCTTCAATACTTATCGAGCACTGGGCTTGGGTACAGCAGATTTTTGCATAATCTGCTAAATCTTTGATTGACCACATGACCTTTGTTAAGATAGTGCAAATTCAACAGTCTAACATTCAGTTGACAGTTCATAGTTTGAAATAAGTACGGACAAATGAAGAGGAAAGCTGAAATGGACTGAACAGAAGAGAGTTTTATAATTATGACAGAAACCGCAACTCAGTCATACGTAGTCGATCATGTCAAAGATAAAAACAATCAAAGTTGACTGGCTACAAAAACGATTCAGAAACGGAGTAGACAACTGTGAACGTGGTTCTCACTTATTCACGGCAGAGGCGTTCTCAGTGTAACAAGGGGAAATCCTCCACTAAGAAGAAGGCACTGCGTACGGGCAGAGAAACTGAACTAAGCACTATAAGCACCATCATAAACAGAACCAAACCGTAACAGCAGTGGTTACATATTGCGTCAATAACTTGAATTAGAGATGAAATTTCCCCAGACATTTAGATATGCTATAATTATGGCTATAAAACTGAGCACATCCCGCACTCAAGTCCCCCTACTTGACACGGGCTTATGAAGAAAGGGAAAGTTGAATCTAGCTTCCACTTCAGTGAAGTTTCCAAAGACATGAAGAATTCGTATATTTTTTGGAGTCGAGCAACGTGTGTGATTTCGCGTGCAAAAACATCCCAATCCTTCACGCATTGATAGTATCCTCATTCAAAGAGCCTATATTAGAAAAAAATGCATCTTCGCAGCAAAATGTTACTATCTACGGGTTTATACGAAACTCGACGTTTAAGTGGTACTCTATGTTCACCTTATCCCGAGTTCTGAGGGCTTACTTTAGAAAGCTGTAACATATTATGCCAACTGTCAATTATAAAGTTGTTTCCAATTATCACACACCATTGTGTTGGAAATTTCGGACCAGTTATTTTCGTGGATGAACTAAAAACCGTAACATCGAATCCGTATATTTTTGAATTCGCCAGTCTTGAAACATAAATAGACGTAGCAGCATTGTGGGTTCGCAGTCTTTCCATTAGCACCCAACAAGTTTGGACTGAATTGTATCGGTTCTCACTGCAAATAGCTGTTCATTAAAAAGCAGGAAGAAGGTGAATAATAGGAAGGAACTAAAAGATGTTTGTCGAAGGATTGGCGCCGGAAAAATCAGAAAAACTGGTTCATGAATTCACTGGGAAAAAGCAGGAACAGCACCACAGTCTTGAACAGCGATACAGTGCTGGTCGAAAGTAGTGAATAACCTCAGCTACCATTACATGAGAATACACAGTAGTCCCGTGTATTTAATAGGATGTGCAGAGTAAAGTGTGAAGTCGTCGCGAAAATTGATTTGGTTATCGTCAACTGGGAAGGTTTGGCTACACGGATAATTGAACAACACAGCCTCAAACTTACTTTCGTATGAACACAGAAACGTGGGACTCGTAGGCGGTCAATAACAGTTCACGTCTAATTGTTCATGGCCACAGTGAAGATCTCCATGGATGACATGGAGGACACTTTCTTTTTCTGTAGGATGTCGACCAAGTTTAGCAGGATCGAGCTGGGCTTTGTCTTCTTTTTTAAAGCTTCAGTGAAATGGGATATTCTGTCTGACAAACGCTCCGTCGTATGACCAAAATAGGATTCTTGACATGAACATACGAATGAGTACACACAGAAACTGGCGACAGAATTTCTCAGGGTGTATTTCATTTGAAACCCAATGCCAGAGATGCAACTGAAACTTAAGAGTGGATTATAGGCTTTGTGGGATGAGATCAATAGTGCTTCTTAGCATTCTGGTAACTAAGGTAGCAAGTGTTTCATCGTCAGCTCGGTGAACGAGGTAGGTCTGTTTCTTTTATGGCTTGTTTTGGATAGGTAGTCGTAGCAAATAGTAGTTCTGTCAGGGTTAGTTATTCTTGCTGGTATTAGTTGGGACGAATTTTGCTGGTGATCTCTTTGAGATATTCTTTTTGGTGCTGTTTCTGTCTCGTTCGAAAAACACTGTCAAACCAAATGTAGTATCCCATCCACATCCACTTTCCAGAGACGCTGCGCAGAATGGTTCCATCCATTTTCTTCCATATGACGGCGTCGAAAAAATGAAATTCGTCATTGTATTCAGCTTACAGAGTAAAATGGGTAGAAAGGTGAAGTAAGTTGAAGGATCGCAAGACAGATGTGGAGATGTTGTTACTTACTGCAACCACAAAAGGTTCGTCTGGGTGTCTGCAATAAATTGTGGACTGTTGGAGCGACCAGCCTGATGACCGTGTTTTGGGGCTGCTCCCGAGAAAGCTTGCAAGTAGAGATCCCATCGGTTAATTTTGTTGTTAAAAGTTACCTGTATGTTGTAGGTGCAAACTAGTAGTAAGTCTTTGACTTCTAAAATCATGGAGCCTTTGTGCATACCACCATACTCAATCCAGTCATTGGTGAGTAGTGAGACTACCTCAGAAGAAAATACGTACTCACTCTCTAGTCTTAGTTCACGAACGTGTCCTTTGGATTGCATACTGTTATTGCCCCTCTGACTGGTTTCGGTGGGCCGGCAAGCAACTTTTCTGCTGAGTAGTCCAAAGAGTCAAAAGCATCGGAAATAGACCATGTTGCTTCATTAGATTTTCACACTTTTAGCAGTCCACATTATTGAATTATTGTGGTGCCATCGCGGAGTGGGCATCAGCGATCGGGCACCACAAAACATCGATTATTTAGCTTGACAGAAGTAAATAAATTCGTCTGACCACCAGTACGGATTATAGACATGCTTAAATCTCCGAAGCATCATATGGTAAACTGGTCCATCGGTTCATAGCATCTTATCGGGATAGAAATATATGTATATAGTCTAGACGATACTAAATGGAGCAAGTCAGAAAGCTGCAACCTCGTACCAGGGCAGACCTGTTCTTTAGAAGAACTATCAAGTGTTGGAACTGTGAAAACGGTAAATCGAGAGAGGGAAAATGATACAGGAGTATAACGTTGCCGTGCAACAAGCAGGCCACGAATCACAGTGAAAATGTTTCCTAATTTTCGCGATAAATCGAAGAAAAGTTTTTTCACAGTTTCATTACAGAACCATTCACAGGCCATGCGATGAGCTCGGGGAATTAGCTCCTCATGGGAATGCTTAGAAGCTTAACAGAAATTTCATGATTATCCTGCAGTGCTTTTTGCTCTGACATTATTTGATAAGTGGCAGCCAACGTGTGAAAATTTAGGGTCAGAAATATTTACCATATTAGTGAATATTTTGTTCAAAAGGGTTATATTTGTTAACCAAAACGTCAGATTTCAACATCCAGGCTATGTCTGAACGTTTACCGTTGCACAGAAAAAGGCTGCGACGTTCGGAAAACGATGTCGTTTTGATCTTTTATGAGCTCATCGGGGATGACAGAAAAACTCGACTCCGGTGCTCTCCTTGTGAGGTGCCTGATCACCAGAGCGTAGGGTAAGAACAGAGGAAAACATTCCTCATCGAAAACCGTTTATTCTACTCCCACCGGATGAAGTAGATGGTACACATTTTCCGCTCTGCCCAACGTAACCGATCGAAAACCCGATGGAATTCGGGAAGTCAGGTCTCGACTGCGCTAACTAATGTCTCATTCTATTTGTAATATTACTTCAGGTTAGTTTAGAGTTTATGGCTAACTTTGAATTTTGACCAACCAAGCCGTCCTCTGGGAGTTTTTGTACATTACAGGAAAGAGAAAACACCCATTGGAAGACGATCTTTGAGAGCTGATGAGGGGATTAATATGAACATAGTGGCTCATTACAGGAATTCAGAAAGAAATACTTCCCAACATATTTGTACCAGCTTCTTGGTGACGCGAACTGCATATTCAACTAGTACTCTCGGACACACAAGAGAGACAGATCAAAGGAATATACTTGCCAAGCAGGTTACTGGATGTAGAGAATCGATATCAAAGTAATTATCCTGCCAAAAGCAGCAAAAAATTAAAGGGAATCCTAGTTTTATCCGAATTCGTGTATCATTATTGGAGCACGCTACACTTTAACTTCCCAAACATCTTTCTTCCATGGAAATCCTTTTGGAAAATCATGCACGGTATATGGGTTTGTACCCCACCTAACAAGTAGAATATCTGGGCACCTTGTAGTTTTTTGGAAACGTCATACTAAGTGTAGCCTTGTGATGCTTTTGTCATTGCACCAGCAGAAAAGGAGAATAAAGCAAGCCACACACCTGGGTTTTTTCTAGCCCGCTTAGTGACAAGTGTTTGGTATCGATGGCTGACTTTCTGTTGACGTTCATCATATTTGATCTTGAGTTTCCAGTAGGTTCTAGGGTTTTTACTCTACAAATTTACCGCAAACGAATCCTTTTTTTCCTGCATGGTTCACGTTGCTGACTGAATTATGCCATGGATTGCCATTTCCACGAAAGGGTTTGAAGGCCACATGCTTCTCTTTGAGGTGGCTGCAGGCACCCTTGCTGAAGAAGCGTACAAATGTAATACAAGATATAAAGAAGTGAAAATGACCTTAATCTGTCCGACTGAAATCACTGGGTACTACTTATGACGTTAATGGTAACTCTTCAGCAACCCACCGCCGATTATTCCCTTCTTTGGGCCCATCAAGCAATAGCAATCTACCGAATCTTTACCATAAGTGAACACTTGAACACAAACTTAAAAGATGTCAGAAAGACAGATGTCAGGTTCGTTCATCGTTAACACCAAAGCAATGTTCAGGTAAGTATAATTCAATGAGTCATACAACTCTGGACACTTATGAACCGAAGTGCTGGATTTTCATTAGGAAAAACTGGTATCAAACAATCAGCAAGCTTCGCAAAAAACAACAGGCAAACCCATTGGTCGGGTACTTTCAACTTCTAAACAACTCTGATATCATGCTTTTGCAACAATACACCCGAATTTCGTTATCTTCCATGCGTGCATCATGTGTATTTACACACAGATCCGCTATTTTCTCTTGTTTCATCCTAGTATGTACTTACAGGTGAAAAAATCTCAGTAGCTGTCTGAGCATGCATGATTAGTAATACAGAGCCACAATTTGCGAATTTTGTAAATATTGTACAAAGAAAACACCTCACTCACTTCGTAGGAATTGTCTGCGCATGGCAGTCACCTGGCAACGTTTTGTAGTTGTGGCTTGGTTGTTTGTTCCACGCTGACCGCCATATACTACTTGCTGTACAGGCTTTTCCTGATGTTTTAGCCTGATCGTGGTTTAATTTCATAATCTGGACAACGAACTGACCTGTGTAAGGCGTCGTTGCTTAAAACAAATACACCATGTGAATTTTCTAGAGTCCTGAAATGACTCTATCTTTCATGATCTATAGCTCACCTCTCGTACTTGCGTTTGGTTTGGCAGTCCTAAGCGTATCTCACGCCAGGTAGTCCATATTCTCTGGCAGAAAATTTCCTCGACGTGGCAGTTTTGGTAGCAACTTCAAGTAAAATGGAAGCAAATGGCGTCGTCTATACCTCATATTTTTTAACCCGGAAAACCCTATCGCACATATTACAATTAGAACCGTTATTGGTAGAAATTGTGCAGGATTACAGACCCGTTTTAAGACTAAGTGGCGTTCATTTTCATTTTTTTCAGCCACATAATGTGAAGGATCCATCTTGTTGCCATCTTATTTTTAGAGGGTAATCTTTAGGAATTGTGCTAACTAGTACTTGTTTCCCTGAAGTGATCCAATGACAACTTAACGCGGTATAGCTGACCTGGGAACTATTCTGTTTCAAGAAATAATTTCACTGCCGACCAGTCAGATGAGCGAAGGGTAAAAACAATTAGCGATGTGTATGCAAAAGAGCCAATGGCTTCCGTTCTTGAGGCAGAAAATCGATTTGAAGGAAGATATGTAACGACTTGTTTTTATGTGATCGTGTCAGAGCGAAACAGTAGTGAATAGCCAAATTAGTACATTCCGTCCTCGCTAACAGTAGGCATCTGAGTACACTAGATCACCAAAAAAAATGAAAAGAAAACCAGATTCATTGTCGCTGGAATATACAACAGCTGGTTTAGGTCAGGTTCAGATTTAGCCTGACAGAAAACGACTCTGATCCCTTGGTCAAGGCGAAGCCATCAAACCAAGGTTGTAGACAGGAGGGAAACATATGAACTGATCACGGGGAACGTCGTCCGCAACATCCGGGAAACATGTCCGTTAATACTGGAGCAGTCTTGAGACATATGACCTCAGGTTGCAGAAATGTCTATGAGCCAAACTTTGCCTTTGAATTTTCAGAACCACTGGTGCCATAAAAGCCACAAATTGGGCTAAGAATTTCCGCCCTCTTTCAATCCGATTTCATAATGAAGCAAAGCATGTGTATGTAACCCACTTGGAGCACAGTAGTGAGGAATATAGCACCGAGCAAATGTTTCCCTGGACAAACGATATTAAACGGAATTTACTATATGATCTATCCACTTTGGACGTAAATATACGTATGATAAATCTAATGAAACCAGTTCCATGTCAAGTGAGTGGAAAACTTTCTGAGATCTACAGTGTTAAAATTTTCTCTAACGACATCTCATCGCTGGATTGTTGGAATTTTTCATGTAACAAAAGGCACAGACAAGAGGATTTCTTGGAAAAAGAGTTTCGATTTAGTGTGTCCTAGGGTTCGAAGAACAGGCACGTGGGACGTTGGTTGATACAAAGGGAGTTGATGAGGAATCTGGCCGGAGCAATATGTTCCGTGAACTGATGCAAATGGTATAGAAACCCAAGCATTCGCTATGCACTCAATAATCAGGAGAACATATTCTTTACTGCAATTGTTTACGCCAGGAAAGTGCACAGAGTCAGCGTATTCAAAACCCATGCGCAAATGCTTGTCTGTTTGAGGCCTTTTCTCATGTTACCCTGGTACTTCATTAGTTATCCATTGTGTTCGCAACATGTCTAAAAATGTTTCAAAGTTTTGGGATATTGAGAGGATACATCTGGATAAACAGTTTGCTATGACAGGCGAAATAATCAGTTTTGCCTCAACAAGCATAAAAATATTCAGAAAATGATGCAATACTGAGCACAAGATAGTGTTTTTTCACAGTGACGAGAAGAAGGGGTTGATGCAATCAGCACGCTTAACGAATGGCCAATTTTTATCAAGCCAAACTGAACAATTAGGTCCCACAGTGCATGCAAAGTGACCTGGTAAACTGCACCATTATTAAGAACTAAAAAAAACAAGAAATCTGGCTAGCTAATGATCAGCTTGGTCTTTTCAAAGGTGTTCACATCAAATTACTATCGGTACCGTTCCGGGCTTGACAATCTGAGATCCCTGGGCTAGTCAGCGAGGTTTTTAAAGAGAGGCTAGCAGCCGCATCCTATGATGTCCATTTCCGGTAGACTAGCCCATGATTTATTATTGAGCCCAATATGAAACACACAAGCATTGCGTACATAGTTTCGCTTGGCTGTTGTCCTGTTTGTTGAGCTGGGCAAACGTTCCATCACTAAATTGTGTGCGCGGAAAATGAGACCAAAAATGGTACCGATTAGTCTCCGTTTCTTGCAGTTTCTCCCGCTAAGTGTAGGGGCGTCACGGGGACCCCATTCTTGATGGCGGGTCTCACAAACAACATCCAGGCCCTTCGTTATCCCTTCCACACTCTCCTACCGAATCAGGTCACAATTTGCACCATTCTAAAGGAAACACAGAAAGAACAACGCTTTTATCGGTGGATGATGTTTCGTCAGGCACGTGACCATGCTAGCGCAGCTGACGTTACTGGATGATTTTGCGACTAGATTACCCGCTGCACAAACAAGTACCCGTTTTTCAAATTACCTCTTTACGAACTTTTTGACGCCAGCAGCATTTCTGAGACATTCATTATCCTGGAAGGGAGGCACATTATTCCGTCAAGAAGAGACTTGACCTTACCGTAGTGTGGCGGTTTGCGCACCTCAGTGACCCATTGAGCTATACTGGGGAGAGTCCCTGCGACACTCACAGAGTCTCTCATACCAGGTTGGTCAATGGCAGAAGTCTGAAGTTCGCGCCAAACACTGCTGCCTTGCGGTTAGGCTTTTGAGCCAAAGGCTTTGGTTGATGACCCTAATCGTCCTCCTGTCTAAGTATGGGCGCCCTGACAGTATCCTAGCCCACGTACAACCATGAACTGCACACATACAAATAAACTCATGCCACATTGGCCGTCGCGTGGTGCCATCAGCCGGGTCGCCTTACTTGCTACATACAGCAGGGTGGGTAAGCGAAAACAGGCTACTGCTGACGCCTCCTTTCTTTCTCTTTCACATACTTTTTCTTCCCCCTCTCCCCGCCCCATTAATAACTCTCCTCTTGTAGGCCCAGCACTTAGGACTGATGACTCCGTTCGTCTTGCATCGGCTTTGCGTGCAGCATCTGCTCGTCACATGGCGCCGACATCCTCAGGTATCTCCAAATCACTCTTCAAGCCTCGACACTCAGTCTATCTGGCCGCCTTCAATGTGCGCACTCTGAAGCAAGCAGGACAACAAGCTGCTCTTGCTCTCACACTGGACTCGCTTGGCATTGATGTGTGCTGTGTCTCGGAAACAAGAATTCAAGATGCAAGCACAGTGATTGAGCTAACCGCCCCATCAGTCTCCACTCGCTTCCGACTGCGCACCTCTGGTGATCCAGAGGCTGCTGCAGCTGGATGTGCAGGGGTTGGTATCGTCCTAAGTCACCGGGCGGAAGTATCCTTGCTTGACTGGATACCTGTTGATAGTCGCCTCTGTGCGGTTCGTCTGGCAACGTCTGTGAAGGAGTCTCACAAGCGGGATGTTGATCGATGTTTGTTTATCGTGTCTGCGTACGCCCCAACTGACTGTAGCTCCGACACCGTCAAAGACAGGTTTTATGACGCCCTGAATGCCCTGCTGCGGCGAGCTAAAAGCTCAGACATCGTGGTGGTTGCTGGAGATTTGAATGCACAAGTGGGCAGGCTTAGCGTATCTGAGACTCAATTAGGAGGTCGACATGGATTGGACTCGGTACGTACGGACAATGGGGAACGATTGCTTCAGCTGTGTGCTGATCGCAGGCTGTTTCTATGCAGTACTAACTTCCGGAATAGCCGAAGTCGTCTGGCCACATGGTGTCCTCCAACGACACGCCGACCACAAACTCAAATCGACCACATCGCCATCAGTTACCGATGGCGCGGATCAGTAACTGACTGCCGGTCGTTTTGGAACACATTTGTGGATTCCGACCACGCGCTCGTCCGGAGTCGCTTCTCCCTACGTTTTCCAGGACCGCGTAAGGTGCGGACAAATCGCTTGGCAACTGAGAGACTGGCAGATCCGGATGTTAGACGAACTTACCAGAATCGTCTTCTAGGGTCTCTTCCAAATGCTCCACCATCAGATGTGAACGCATACTGGGACGAGATTGCCACCTCTTTGCATAGTGCTGGGAATTTTGCCTGTGGCACGGCACCACCAGGCGCACTCAAGCACTGGATATCAGACCGAACGGTGGCACTGCTTAAATCTCGGAGAAATATCCCAGCCGGCCCGGAACATAACTTGGTGCGACGAATTATCAGACGTCAAGTGAAGGTGAGTGTGAAAGCCGACCGCGAAGTGTGGTGGACACAGAAAGCCAAGGAAATGGAAGAGGCCCAGAAATCCGGTAATGCCCGAAGATTATTTCAGTTGATCCGTGCGACCGGTCCCCGGAAACCACCTGTGAGCGAAACTATCAAGGATCGGAATGGAGTGACCATCTCGAATAAAGAAGAACGTCTCGACCGATGGGCCGAATACTTCGAACAACAATTGTCATGGCCACCAGCTGGCGCCCATCTGGAACCCACAGGTGACGTAGAACCCTGGACGGTGAACGTGGAACCACCTACGGCCTCGGAGGTTTATGACTGCATATGTTCTCTCAAGCGCCACCGAGCCTCTGGTCCGGATGACCTCCCACCCGCATTGTTCAAAGATGGGGGTGAAATCCTCAGTCAACGCCTGTCTGATCTGTTTGCCTGCATCTGGGAAAAGGAGTCTGTCCCAGACAACTGGGGAGAGTCGTTGATAGTGCCCATTTTCAAAAAAGGGGCTCGTAGTGAGTGTGGCAACCACAGGGGGATCAGCTTGACCCCGGTCGTAACGAGACTGTTGGCGTCACTTGTGCTTCGTCGCCTTACGGTGGCTCGTGAGACACTGTCTCGAGAGCAGCAAGCGGGATTCCGGCCTGGTAGGGGTTGTGTTGACCAAATCTTCACACTTCGTCAGGTGCTAGAACAACGCCATACGTATAAGCGACCCACAATTCTAGTATTCCTGGATTTCCAAGGCGCATTTGACTCGGTTGACCGGTCTGTTCTACTTGACACGCTTGCCCACCAAGGAATGCCCCGGAAGTTCGTGAACATAATAAGCTCTTTGTATTCCAAGACTTCCGGACGTGTGAGAGTATACGGCGAGCTCTCCAAAAGCTTCCGTACACAAAGTGGCGTCCGTCAGGGATGCCCACTCTCCCCATTCCTGTTTAACTTCGTGATCGATGAAATAATGAGACGAACGCTGGAAGGTCTCCAAAACCCCGGTGTTCAAATAGCCTCTGACGAAAACCTTGTCGATCTGGAATATGCAGATGACATCGTTCTTATCTTTGAAGAGGAGGAGAAGGCGCAGGTGTTTTTAGATGAACTGACCAAAGTCATCCCGTCCTTTGGTATGCACTTTGCACCCAAAAAGTGTAAGGTCATGCTCCTGGACATGCAGTCACTGAACACGCCACTTACAATCCAGGGAGAGGCACTGGAAGTTGTGGAGCGTTTTACATATCTTGGAAGTTGTATTAGTTCTGATTGTAGTGTGACAGATGAGGTAAATGCGCGAATCTGCAAGGCTCGGGTCGCGTTTGCTAATTTGAGACACCTATGGCGTCAAAGTGGTGTGTCCCTGAATCTCAAGGGACGTGTGTATCAAGCTACAGTGCGGGCTGTTTTGTTGTATGGCTGTGAGACTTGGCCTGTTCGAGCAGCGGAACTGAGACGTCTTCAGGTGTTCGACAATCGTTGTCTCAGAACCATAGCTCGTGTGGGATGGTGTCGGCGAATCCGTAACGAGGCAGTTAGAAAGCGAGTTTTGGGTTGTGCAACGGGTACTTCCATTGAAGAATGTGTCCAGCACCAGAAGCTGCGTTGGTTGGGACATGTGTTGCGCATGCCTAATCATCGTTTGCCGAAGAGAGTGCTATTTTCCGTGCCCAATTCAGAGTGGCGTAAGCAGAGAGGTGGCCAACCCTTGACCTGGCAGAAGGGTATGAAAGAAATCACGAAACGCTTGGGTGCTGTCGGTGCTACTCGCCTTCCAGGATGGGGACCGCGTGATCCCCAGTGCGCCTGGTTGGAGACGCTGCAAGATATGGCTGCCAACCGATGTCAGTGGCGATCTTGTTGTCAGTTTCTATCCAGATTGCCTGAATGAGTGTTTGGAGGTGTAGGCACCTCGGAATGATTGTAGTAAGGCAGCAATAAGTCCCCTCCCCGTCCATCTTTATTCTTTTTCTTCACAATAAGGCTTTCAAATAAATCATGGTTGTACGGCAGCGAAGCATCGGTGTTCAACACTGATGTCATGCTGTTGATGATGATGATGATGATGATGATGATGATGATGATGATGATGATGATGATGAAACCAACTGCTAGATAAAACTTTAGGAACTCTGTTTTTGGTATTTTCTAACCCGTTTTCGATTCTTCCAATTGAATGACCATTATCTAAGTATCTCCATAAGCAGCCCGGTATGTATGGTACTCCACGCGTCGAAATGCACACCACGAGCTCAAGTCTTTCAGATGACCTTATGCTGTTCATATACTAGGCATAATAGGTCATCTTTTCACTCCATACTTGAGATAATTACGTCCAAGCTTTAAGAGGCGTCCTCCAGGGAGAGGGCCTATGCTTGTACATTTCATCCAAAGTCGTCTCCGATAGAAGAGCTTCGGGAAAACTGCCCTCACCGTGTTTAGCCACGATCCAACCAATGAACATTTTACATTTTTCGAAAGAGTATGTCTAGTATAAGTAACCGGCTGGAAGGATACGATAAAAGGCGAAATAAACCGGCTGGCAGCTCAAACTAGATGCTTACAGTGACAAGCCTTATTGTGCTTCTATTCGCTTTGGCGGTGATAGCAACAGGAATTGCTGTTTGCAGTTCCCTGAAAAATACGTCTATCTGGTCATGACAGAATGAAGGAACCACAGTTCAGAAAACTTGACTATTTGCTTATTTTCTTTATTGCCGACGGAAACATCGCAGACGGCACGCTTCGGTACACGGTTACGTTTCTAAAACAATTGGAGCCGAACTGAAACTAAACCGTTTATTTATACAGGTTATGCATAATTTTACCGAAATAATTTTTACCGAAGAAGTAGAAAAAAAAGGAAAATTTGGCTGGTTTATGGACAGTGTGAATGTCCGGAACGAAAAAATTGAGGGAACTGTTGAAAAGTCGGTTGAGATATTGGGTTCTGATTATTGATGCACACATAGTGACGTGTTCGAATTGAATGTTTTTTAAACAAGACAGAACTTCTTGATTTGCGTGCAGCCAACCAAGTTTAAGTCTGCCATGTTAATTAGTACCTAGACTCAATTACAAGGAAGTTATTGGCGAAATTCCAGACATTTTTACGACTAACAGCAGGTGAACATGGGAGCGACGGCGACATCGCGCAGAAGCGAACACATGATAAGTATGTGCATATGTGTATAATGTCGAGAAGGTTGAATCTAACAGCTTTTAACCCAAGGCAAACTGATGAAGATGATGGAAAGTTACGGAAACGGAAAAGTGAAAAATAAGCACTAAACTCGTGAACCTCGCAGGAATTCCGAGCGAAGGAACTGTTCTTTTTAACTGTCACAAGGCGGAGTTTTTTCAAAATGCAGAAAGCATGCATAAATGCAACGAAGGAAATGACGTAAGAAATGCTGGCTCATTTGACCTATATTCTAGACGAATCTGCTGACACTAAGGCAGCCTACCCAGCAAATGCATGGCTGGAGATTATAAACCAAAGGTCTAAGTTCGTGAATGAGTACTAAAGTTGATATTCTGGCAGCAATTTCATCAGCAAGGACCATATCTACAAAGAGACGGATGCTGAAACAGAGCCGGTTTTACCAATGCTCAACGGCAGTCTTTTCTCGCAATTTGAACATTGGTTTTGATTTTCGCAATTGTCAAAAACTGCCCTAGTATCTGGTGGTCAGAAATTACCTTTAGCAAATATAGTTACTCTTGGGTTGACCTACGTGTAAATGTAACCACTTACCTGGATAATGTAGCGTCAAACCTGGTAACCTTGAGAGGTTGGAGTACACCAAGGGCATACCGTTGAAGTCCCTAAAAATGTGGAATCTCCTACGTCCTTCTCAACAGGTAACAGAAACGGCCAATTACCTTAACGCAAATAATGTAACCACACACGAAAATCAGAAAGCAGACTGAGTCCCGCCAGCATCCACGTCCTTGTGAATTAATCCGACTAAAACCGCTGCGATACGAGGAATACAGTTCACACGAGAGCCACGTTATAGCAAATTTTAAAACTGGCAACTAGATTAGGCTTTAAGTGAGTAAACTTCACAGATTCCAATAAGTGATACCTTGGAAAGAAAGCTCAACATCAAGGTGAAGCGACATCACATTACTATCGAAGATGGTCACATTTCCATCGCAATCAAGAGGTTACCAAATAAGATTTATATTTGATCTGATTCTAGCATAAATATTCAGTGAGCATCACACACACTGCAATGAGTAAAAAAATACCGGAAGGTCAACTTGTCCTTCAGTATGCTAAATTTCCTAATGAACAAGCTGAGTGTAATATTTTCTTTAATTAAGTTTGGTAAACAATCGGTGGATTTATTTCTGGGCAACGTTTCGCTTCTAACACAGGCCAAGTGAGTAAGTAATCAGGCTGGTCAGGTTTTAAGACAGTCAGGGAATCAATCCATGAGATTTTTTATGACTGGCCGAATTAATCAGTGCTGGGTATCGGTTTGAAGTTCCAGTGCGTTGTTAGTGGGTAGGACAAACATTTACGATAGAGGTTAGGGTGAATATCTTCATGTTAAAACCCAAGTTTGCCGCCTTGCTTTTCTGGTCTATTCCTCCTAGGGGTCGCTCACAAATTTTCCTCGCCTGTGTTTGTCGAGGAGTGCTGGCAAAATTAGTTTGAGGTTGGGGGAGTGGAGTGGTTGATTGGGCCTTACTCAGCTTAGATTTTGTACTTTTAGACCCAGACCATTTTGTCGATAAATACACACCGCCTCGTGTCATCCAGGCTGAGCTAAAACCGCTCTCCACACGCTTCCCAGTTCTACGCCCTCCATTGTATTCACGCTGGGATGCTTGGCGGTTTCCGTCGCCACCACCACCAAGGCCTTCCCTAGGCCCAGTGTCTGGTGCCTGCCCTGCCAGTGCCGAATCTTCGACTATCGTCTGATATTCATCTACTTTTCTCGGTTGTCTGTTAATGCATCGCTTATGCTCCGATTCTGGCGTGTAATTTCCTGGCTGGCTGACTTATATAAATCTTCGAACGGTCGTTACAATTTATTTTGTATACACAGCTCGTGGTCCTATCAACCGGAAGACGATCCTTCGACTGCACCAATACTGGAAAATTCCATCGCATGGTCCATGCCAAGAAATTACTTCTATGCGCATTTGTTTAAGTTTTCCCTTTGACTGCAGTTGTTATTAGCTGCTGCTCATGAGTGCACTCCATCACCACCGTTATTGCACTGCATATGGAGACCGTATCTTGTAGCACTGTTCACCAAGACACAGGGTCGGCAGGATTACATAGTTCGTTTGAAGATGATGTTGATTATTTTGATTTACCTCAACATAATATGCCGCTATCAATTCCGTTAATCAGCTGAAAATGTTTGGCTTAAAGGCGTGCTCTGTGTGCAGTGAAAAGTATCGCCATTTGTTCGGCATCCAAAGTCCAAACAGTGATTGTCAGCTACACACATTCTGTATGAATTTCGTGCATTTTGCCAACAAATCTAAAACAAGCTAAATATGCCATGCCCATGAAATTTCCAGTTTAGCCAATAAGGAGTTGGTCGTTCGGAGGTACCAATCAGATAGCAACGACAGCATTTGCTTTTTATAATGAAGCCAATTTAAAGGTAAGGAACCTAAGGCAGTTTGGTTGTAATTTATGGTCAAGGCGGACAATTCTGTCGTTTGAATACAAAACCACTGCACGTGAAATAAAAAAGGCCCAACTTTTGTGCACAGAAAAGGGAAAGGAAATGGACATGTGCCGACGTTGTCCGTTATTGTTGAGCACACTCAAATATAATTAATAGTGACAATCAGATCTCTTGAGTGACTACCAGAGTTGGTATATTTTTCTTTTTAAACTTTTTTAACGCAATAAAAGGTCGCTAACTGTAGATATTAGAAAGACCAGCGAAAAATCCCTTGCAAATTTGAATTTGCTATAAATCATTTTGTATATTCAGTAAATACAAACTCCGATTTTTCACAACAGGACACAGTACGAAATCGTATGGGGAAATAGATGGGACTCACAACGGTAACAACAGGATGTTTCATTGTGGGAGATGGCGATGACTGGAAAATTAAACACCCAGACAGTACTTTAGATGGCGCCAATTTTTCAAAGTTGTTTTACATGAAGTTTGAGTTGTTGAGACACTGTTGAACATTCAAGGCTTGACATACTTGAAGTAGAAAAGTGACTGTTGCTGCCGTCGCTCCATTTGAACTTATGAAATCAAATCAGGCACTGACATCCACTGTACCCTTCATTGGGAACATATCCTTTCAAACATCATCCGCCACATCGAAACACTTGTAACACCCAGCCACAAATGGGAATGGGCTGTGGGATTTGCAGATTCCTCACCTATATCAGTCTCGTTTGAACATTTCTCCTCCTCTCATGACACAGGTAGTCTGTTGGAGAGGGTGTGCTGGTGAGTTGGTTCACCAGAGTCTACTTCCCATCGACGAGTCAGATCATAGGCGGAAAACAGCAAGAAAATGATAAATCCAGTGGATAAACCCTAAAAAATCTGATGAATTAGATTGACGAGAATGAGGGCGTCCTCAGTCTCATAGCTGGATATCAAACACTAACAGTGACACCCTGGATATTAGATGACCAATAAAAGTTCATTGACAAAGTCAGACGCAGATGTTTCAGAATAGAAGTTCCGATTTGAGGGACACCGAAAGAAGCGATGGTTGCAAGGTTTGTGAGAAGGTTACTAACCTCGCACTTCTTCTAGTGTCCCAAACCCTCCACTCTGAAACATCTGCCTCTGACCTTGGCAACAAACTTTTATTGGTCTTCTAATATCCAGGGAGCCACTGGGAGTGTTTGATATGTCGATATGAGACTGAGGACGCCTTCTGTTCTCCTCAATCAAATTAATCAGATTTTTTAGTGTTTATCCACTGGATTTGTCATTTCCGTGATGTTCTTCAAGAGACAGTTGAGAAGGGTTATTGCTTCAAAGTTAGACCGCTAAAACATCATGCTAGGTGCAATGGACTAACAGGGACGATCGGTTTGAGGGATAGTGGAAGAAGTCAAGGGTGCGAGATTACTGAGTAAGTCACGGCAACCCAAACTGGGGCTGAGGAATACTAAGGGTAAGAGGTCACTCGTCGAACCAGCTAAAGACGCCCAGTCAGCACAGTTTGTGTTTGCTAATTCACTCCAGACACGCGACAAAGGCAGCTGATTATTATGTCATCGGCGTAGTTGCAAGGAATGAGAAAATCAGGGTAGGGCGCGTCCCCTTCGTACCAAGAAATAAAAGGAGGGAATAGCACTTTGTGGGACACCACTGCTAGTGCGCAAAAAAGAAGAGAAAGGGACACTTATGCTTGTACACTGTATGCGGTTAGTAAAGTAACCAGCTTTATTCATCTCCTGTCCCAGTAAAACATTGTAGTTTGTGTCATTCTTCAGCGATGCCAAAAGCACAATTCCAGTCAGTGAACAACAAGCATTAGGCTTTGAACGCAGTGCTTAAGTAACCGATCAAACCACTTGCGTCTGTGTGTAAAATGGAAATGGCAGCCTGTTGGCACAGTGGTTCAACCTTGAGTTTAACCAACTGTCTTCAAGCAATGCAACTTGCTTACCACGACGTTTCTAGGACAGAAACTCTGATCGATGTACGATCTTTCCTGAAAACAAATAATTGGATTTACGACCTTTGTGGACGTTTGTCCGTAAGCGCAGCGGTCCAAACAGTGCGGTGTTTTCCATTCTGTCTAACGTGCCTCAGGAGCACGTGTTTCCAATTAATTCTTACCTCTTCACGGGGGACCATAACGATTTTAAATGAGTGGCAGATTGTTGAGTAAAATGACCTTGAAATCGAGTTGACAAAATACAGTTCAGTTGAAATGGAATATAAGCTGATTCACTGTG
Organism: Clonorchis sinensis; assembly: GCA_003604175.2. Classification (NCBI taxonomy): domain Eukaryota; kingdom Metazoa; phylum Platyhelminthes; class Trematoda; order Opisthorchiida; family Opisthorchiidae; genus Clonorchis; species Clonorchis sinensis. The sequence goes on from CM030370.1 coordinate 45,271,226, forward strand.
AGTGTTTGAAACCAAAATCTAATGTTGGAAGTCATAGCCAGGTTGAAAGATCCGCCAGTTGCTCTGACCTAATTGCAACAGTTTAAACAATACTGAAGCACCGAAATTCCTCTAGGGTTACCGTTCAGGGCAAAATTTGTGATCGCTGACTTGACAGCAACTCCAGGTAATTGACTTTTATACATCAAGCCACTCATGGATTGCTCCATATCGTGAATATTTTGATCACTAAAGGAAAGCGTCAGTTGTGCGCGTGAGGGATTGGACTAGAAAGGGCACGAATTATAGGTTACAGCTCTCTTCCAAGGGCAGGGGTCCACATCAGATATGTCGCACCACAGAATCGGTTTAAACTTGAGCTTCCCGAAACATTCTAGAACAGAGGAGAATAACGACCACCTGGTCAACCACCAATGAATGCACCCGAGCTACCAACATTCCGGTACGTTTCCAGTACCTAAGAATGTCCAACTCTCATCTTGGATGGGCCCCAGATTGTGAAGTACCTTTTGGTCAAAATCCAACCCAGAAGCAACTATTGTTTAGATTGCAACCAAAACAGATCAATGTGAATCATTTTGAATGGTCTTGGAAAATTAAACGGCCATTATTCTTTACGGTGGACTCGATGAGTACTAAGCGATGTTCTCAGAATTTTGCCCGGTTGTCACTGCTGTTCAATTGGTTGGGAGGGAGAAAAAGCACTTGCCATTTTTCGGTCTGTCTGGAATTTGCGCAACAACAATACAATCCTGCCCCGAAAATAAGCACTAGTGCCAACTACGATCAGCTTTGACCATTTCTAGCGTAGAAGTAAATTTGGCTAGAATCCGATAAAACTGGAGAAGCGGGGGCTTGACATCTCAAGAGAGAAAAGTGCGAACCACTAGGTCATCCAATCTGTCGAAGGAGGTAATAAAAGGGAGGAATTATAAGAAAACAATTCCTTTGGGACCCCTGGTGTTCAGCGGAAACATCCATCCACGGAAAATAAGAATCATTTCATGCCACTCAATCAGCCAAGCGCAAACGTCAGATCAGGGATGAGAAGTACACGTCTGTGAGTCATGAAATGAGTCCGAAACCAGATTGAGTGCATTGTAGATAGGATATGGAATTGAAAGGAGATTGTATGCACCGTCATTCACCCCTTATGCGCCATGCACAGCTTTCATTTTTTTCCAAATGCATAAACCTAGATCCTTCTTGTGCCATAAGCGTTTCAAACTCCTCATAAATAAAAAAAGCTCGAGACGCGGATTACCTCTGTCTTGTCCAGTCTGACAGTTGTTTGGTGTTTGTTCATTCTGATAACATTAAAATATAATCACACATTTTTTTCGAGAAATACACTCATCTGCAAATCAATTCGATTTTTGCGAGAGACTCACCTGAAACCCAGCTGAATCTCCCGTTTGTGATGATTTCAGGCAACTGAATGTGCTGCACCAGGCCGCCTCATGTTACAGTTGCTACGATATTCGAGATATCGCGATACATGAACAGTCCAATTTGGGTTCAAGTAGAACATAAGGTTGACGGAAACTCGGGGACTGCGCCTACCTGATGAGCCCCAAGAAGGGCAAAACCGGTCGTGGGCTGTCGAAGAGTTTTCAGCAACCTTATCAGTAGTCCATTACGAATATAATCACACCTTATTCCCTTGGTCAGCCGATCGTTGATTACTTTGTTCGTCATCTTGAAAGCTATGGTAAGGCCTGGTCAAACAAACATATGCACTGATAGAAGCAGTTTCGAGTGACAGTCGGGTTCGCGAGTCTGCCTTTTTTTTACACCTTCACTGACAGTCGCAGTTAGTGTGAGTAAACCGATTCAGTGACTTATAAATACTATCACCACCATCAACAACATGATCACCATTATCGTCACCATCACCGTCATCATCAACATTGTCACCATCAATACCACCACGGCTACCAGCAGCAACAGCATCGGCAGTAATAGAATCAATATGGTTTAACTTTTTAGCCTGATTAGGGCTGGCTTGAGGAGCGAGCTTTGATTAATCACCCCACTAACACTTCCTGCCCCTGATTCAGAATCACTTTAAGCTTCACTCGCTTGCGAAGCGATCTGTCCAGGCGATGGACATGTTTTCCAGTGAGTACAAAGTGTTCCTATAATCATTGTATGATCTCATTTGAATCGAATTTGGTTTACATACTCAGCTGGAAGCGAGGTGGTTCTCAAGGTTAAAATAGTAAAGAAACAAACATTCTTCTGGTTCTGGGCGTTAGCCACCAAGCTGCGTAAAGCTTAGTGTTATTCGCCATCGCTAAGCAAGGTCCTACGGGAGTTCAGGGGACCGAATACCTGCACACACTCTTAATCAATGCATCCACAGTAATTTTGGTATATACATAGAATTTTCGGTTGATTGAATGAAATTTCAAGTACTAAATAAGCACGCTGTTGCAGATTTGCCAAATCTCATACTGTAGACATAAAATGACGGAAACAATTCCCCTTTTCTTGTCTGTTTCAAAAGCACACTGATTTTGGCTATTAGGTGCTACCTAGTTAGAAGAGACCTAGTGAACACAATGCTAAGTCACCCTCATCCATGTTACTGGTTCACAAAACAACGTTGATGAGGCTGAGTTGTCTTTTTATGAAGTTGTTAGACTTATTGTAGTGTAGCTGTTTTTGATATGATCGGTGACCGAAAGCTTGCGTTCTTTGGAAAACTGTCTGTGTTGCATCTCGCAGCACTAAAAGCCTGTCTTATTTAGGATACGAAATAAGATAGGGTGGTGTTTTGTTGTCCACGAAACAAGCTTTTCTTCTAAGAGAAACCGTATTCCTTAGTTACGTGATAAGAAGTCACTTTAAAGTAATATCCTCTGGATGACGGTAACCACTAAGCGTGCTTTTAAGAAGAGACAACGTCGTATCAATCTGGCCACGAAAGCACTGATAGTTTCTTCTGACAACTTCACCAGATATTGCGCGCAGACTTAGTAGGAAAGCCGAAAAATCACTCGCTTATTAGTCTGAGCGTAGATATCACAAGCTGATCTGTCAAACCCTTGTATTTGAAGTTTTGCCGGTTCTGGATACAAAAGGCTGCTTGTCGTTATTCAAGTCTTCTGTAGTTTTCTTTAGAATTAATGTAACAATCGGTCATCCTGGATGATTTTTGGCGCGAAACAGAGTAATCTGATAAATGGCCGAACACTCAATCGATAAGCAATACATAATAACCTCAGCCGTAGGTGTACAGTTCCATATTACCCAGTCTGTTGAGTGCTCACATTGACGTGGATTTATAAGGAACAGTTTAGAAAGTCTACTATCTTAGGAAATTTTGAGACATTTTATTGTATACCTGCATCGCCCTTATCCTGAAACAAACATTTATAGATAAGCAACTTCGAAGATTTTAATGACGTCAAGCAACAACGGTGATCACAATCGTAAAACCGCCAACTTAAGACTGTCTTGCTGTCTTACAGACACGAGAAACTGTTGGCACAAACATTGCCACTGCATCATGAAGGTTCATATCCGTCACACTGTTGATAGATTATGCTTTCATTGGTTCCGTTCTGTTATTTCCTAGGTGTCAGTTTTTCCATTCCTTTGCGAATTCCATCTTCGACTCGTCTTTTATACGCGTACTTGTTTTTTAATTTTTCCTTGTCGTTTAGTGTTCGTTTCATACTTTCATCTTTCTGTTGTTTGGTTGATAAAGTGAACAATGACTTGACTCCCCTGAGACTCGGCAAAGAGGGACAAAACTGCGGATGTCCGAATGTTGTGCACCCGGGAGGGCTGATCTCGAAAACTGATTGTGACTGCCTCATACTGTCTTTTAGCCATGATGGGCAACATTAAACTGAACATTGGATTGCTGGAGCTCATAGGTGCAAGACACCGAATATATTTGATACTAAAATTCTTATAGAGTAGCATAAGTTTTTCTGACGGTTCGCATCATCACTGGCCTAAGTGTGATGGCGTAAAAAGTGGTCGGGTCTCTATAAAAATATACATTTGTAGTAAATTTCTTAGCCTGGTCCACCATCTTTTAGATTGGAGCGGAGCGTTAATTAAAGTGACCTGCGCGTTTATAAATCAACTGGCAAGTAAGGACAGTTGGCCTCATATTGGTAGTCAACACTGAACAAGAAACCCACTTTGTAGTACTGCTTATTCCTAGGATTTATATTTTCGGTAGCACTGATTTAGTTTCATCATGATTTGACTATGCATTTTTGGTTGTCGTTCCAATGCTGTGATTTTCATCTGGAGTTCACTACGGACATTTCGTTGTCGTGAACAACTGCTGAGAATATTATGGGTGCTCAACCTATTCGGATGGTGTTGGCTCAACTGATGATAAGAAACACTTTTCATCGGTTTTATCCCTGCAAAGTATAGGACGTTCGCAACCATCGGTTTGACCACATTAGCTGTGTTGGATTTAAGCTATTTCCTTCTGAAAGCAGGTAAATCACTCAACGCAAAATAGCAAACAGCCTTCAGCTGACATTAGCCCACAAAAAAGCAGAATCTGGTATTTGTTGCGTAACCAGAGAGAACGTTTTGTGCCTCATGACAGAGTAGCAGCCTCCGCACAGAAGAGAACAACAGAACAACAGAACAACGCACTGAACAATGTGGCCTTATTAACAGGAAGAACATGAAATTGCGTAATCTGAATTCAAGGCACATACCGCAGTCAGCCGACCTTGACCCCAACCGATGAGATTTCCAAGGTATGAAAAACGATTTTGGTCGCCACGGCTGCACACATTACTCCAAAGGCAGAGTAAAACTTTTTGCCTCTTAAGCTAGAAAGGACTTGCTTCTTTTTACGCTCAATTTGGAATTCGTCAAACCGATCAGTTTTTGAGACAAAGAAATTTACGGTGTACTATTAGTAATCTGCAGAAACAAATTGATCGTGATAATAATATGCACTCTTTGCCCATTTTTGTCCACTGGCGTTCACAATGTGAACTGATCAGCCTAATTTGGTGGATAATGTGAGATAAGCGAAATGCTTATATACTTGAAACAATCAGGTGGTTTGCACAGATGCTTGAGATTTTGAAGTTTTTTTTGAAAACTTTTCAGCATGAAACATGGTCAAGGTAGACTGAAAAAGTCGAATTGCCCAAACTTGACCATCTGATGTGAAAAACAGCCTTATTGAGTGAGATTTTTTTCTGTTTATCATTCACACATGATAATCAGGTCATTGCTCAATTTTGGCATTTTTAAAAAGCCTTTATCTAATACGTCATCTCGCTTCATAATCCAAGAGAAGTAATGTGGTCGCCTGTGTACGGCAGGGATCATTTAGTGCATTTAGTCCAAATGAAATAAGGTGGAGTAAAAAGACTTCCAGATTCCATGAATGCGCAACCGACATTCGGCGGGAGCTAGCGTAGGAGCAATGGTACACAAATTCTATAAATGCAGCAAGCATTCACAGATAAATTACAGTTTAAAAATTTACTTTGCGTGGAGCGATACTTTATTTGCTAATAACGCTAGTGATTCTAGTAATACTTCAGTCATGTTAAGTAGCTGTTCGCTATCGATCGGCAATTTCATGATTTCACAGTTCTGACAGTAGCTACAACGATTTTTGAGATCGAAGGTCGTTGCGTTCGGTCAGAACTCAGTTTGCACCAGCGCAATTGGTGATTGTTTAGGGACTGTTTCACGCCAAATGCGTAATGTTTGGTTTTCAACTAGGAAATAAGTTTGACGAAGATTCTAAGACTCCACCTAGAGTGGCTGACAACCTGGTTCAGCAAAACCTATGTTTGGCTCTTTCCATCACAAAATGTGATACGTTGTTTGCTAACATTACGGCTTGACTTCGTACCATTTTCAAGGTACCAAACCTGCATAGACTCTTAGTATACTCGAAGTCAACTCACGCAAAACTGTTATCTGTTCGGGATGTTCCTCTGATTTTCTCATCTCTTTTCTAAAACAACTGGTCTGGCAGCTAATCAAAATGTGTTTAACATGCTCTTTGATCTCGTTACTCTCTTAACCACTATATATTAGCAAGCAGCTGAGCACAGAACGTAGCATTGTAACCAACTTAAGAGTAGACGAGTCATGCTTCTCTCGGCATTTAATGGTTCCTGTCCGCATTAGGATGTCACTTGTGTGATCCGCTGCTGTCCTCTTGGTCAATTTCAGTAGTGCTACGTAAATATAAATAACAGTCTTTTTGACTGCATAGCTTTTCTCAACTTAATCTCACGAAAGACAGGAAGAAAACTGTTCAATGATATACTGGATCCTTCCAACCACTGTAAAACAAACTATTCCAGTAATCTTTTGCTACCACTAAGTTCGTCACATATTTCACGGTTGCCTTGGACGGATTGAAAGTTTTAACTGTTAACTTGTGGGACACTGATGTCGGTTTAACTACGATAAATAGAAAAAAGACGTGCCACTCAGAGAGCAGTTTCCCTAAACAGGAGGCGTGAAATACAGAACGTGTAAATAATAAGAATACTGGTTGTCGAATTATTGCTGTTGTTTCAGGTTTGGTAGTCTGCTAGCAGAATCACTTTAAAAAAGTAATTTCTGTTAAACTTAACAGTTATTTGTTAGCAAATTTGCAAATTTTTGAGGTTATTAAACATGCACTAGTCAGGACAACATGACTGCACGCCTCGGGGATAAAAAATACATTTGTGGAGTTGTTCACCGTTCTCAAGCTTCAGTGTCGAAATAAAACAGGCGGAATCTGTTACCCCAAGGCTAGCTAAAACCAATAGGGGTAAAACCGTGACCACAGATTTACTTCCAGTTTGACGGGTGGGCGGGGTGCATAAGCTTGTGCTTGAGACGGAATCATTCTGCGTTTCGAGTTCATTTCTATGATTTTCTCGATTTTGTTACTTATCGGGTCGTCCAAGTGAACTTTGGTCTTGAGAGTCGCATGATGGCAGACGTTTTTCTAGGTTGATTGATCGACCACACTGACTGAAACACATAAAAGCATTAATACAATAGTATTGCTTAATTACACGACTTCGAGTCGACGTGGCTGAGGCTGTAAATATTACAATCTAAATTCAACTTATTGACTGGATATGAATCGTGACGACGCTGAAGATAATATCTCTTATAGAGTCTCATATCTACTGATTGATAAAAATGGAGTCAGTACTAGGATATACATCTACTCAAATCAGTTGCAACCATAATCGACGGAGCTTGGTAGATAGTAGCACCCATTTGGAGTTGTTTGTTTTTTTGGTTACTTATATGAAATAGTACTGGGAATGTTATTTAGGAAAAATAGATATGTTTATTTCGTACATCATTTCGCAACATTGTCTTTTGGATAGCTGAGCGACATCAGGCTTTGGCCTACTGAAGTTTCCAAACGATGCACACTCTAGTATGGATAATGGACGCCAGAATTTGAGTCCACTGAGTCAAGGTGTGGCGAGGCAACGTACAACTCAGGCACATATGTGCGACTTGTGGTGTTGTTCGTCATGCCTCACTCGATAGAGCACACATAGGCTAAATTTGTGTTGTGGCTTAATATGTCGGTAAGTGTTTGTTTACGTTCGCATTAGGTTATTTCGGTGTTGGGTTTCATAAACTCTGATCCTGACAAAACTGTACTTTTAGCACATTAACTCCTTAACTCCGTAAAACATCTCTTTTTAATTCTTTATGCGGTAGGCAAACAGAAACCCCTTCATCTCCAAAAACAACATATCGCAACATGGAGCAATTTCCATACATTAGTTTTTATTTAATACGACCTCAGAAAAGCCGAAAGAATTCAGCCTCAAAGTAAAGACATTTAACCAAAATCAATGTGTTCGTGCGTGTTTAGTCACGCTTGATTTTATTAAAGGAGACTTATTCTATTCTAAATTTGACCTCTTGAGAAAGGGCTGGAAAACACCTCTCTGCAACACAGTAGCGAAACGTCTGACCAACGTAAGTGCGCAAAGTAGGCATAAAAACATCCGGAAGTTATAGTTTCCGATTAAAAGTTTAAAGTATCGTTCATCTTCTATTTCCCAAAAAGGACTGACCGTTTGCTCTAGCTTATTGTTCTGTAAAGAATTCCCCTCATATTGCTGACAAAACCGATCAGTTGCCGCAGATATTCCAGGAAAGTTGTCGCAGTAATGAAACCATTTGAGGCCCTCAGAATAATTTATTGCTATATAGAAGCTCCTGGTAAAAATGATGCCCTTTTCTTTTCTTAATCACTGGACTCACTGGATTTCGCTCAATGCTGGTACCGTGGGTCAAGTTACTATCAAAAATCGAAGATGTCCGAAACCGATTGTCATTTATCTCGATGTTGACGGGTTTAAACTTATCGTCAGTTTGTGGCCAGGGATTTTAGAGCTTGCGGATCAGCAGATTTGACATTTTTAATGCGTTGAAATTGGAATCGAATTACAAAATTTCTACGCCACAAAAAAATCAACATAATAATATAAAAATTATGCTACAGAATGGAAGATGAGTCCCAATGGGTTGTACCGAAATCACATTGTGCGAGCTATTTTACTGATGCAGAATGGAACATGGTTATCAGTCTTTCTTTATTCCTGACAGCGTGCTCACGAAAATTCTCTCGGCATCAAACCATTGAAGTATGTATGATTTCGAGATAGGAAAACTTCACATTTCGCGCTGATTCAAAAGTTCAATGGTGTCGCAGGACACAGAACAGTTGGATCTTGGGATTTTTCGCCTAATCATATGTCATACCGTCACTCAGAATCTTTCTGTTTTGGTTCCTGCACTTGCCAACACGTCAGTGTAGCTACGCAGTGGTTGGTTATTTTCATCCTAGCACCTTTCGTACAATTTATGGCAGCATTACTCTGCATCGCTGAAAATGCCTTGGTTTCTGGTTTACCCAGACGGTGAGACAATTCGACTACATTTTGATTGTACCACGTTAATACTTCGAAAGGGCCTTTAAGATTTTCAGTTCCAGAGATCCAGTTTTCTTTATTTACAAAACAACTTGGAAGTGAACGTCCAATTCCACTCCAATGATTGCTTGCTATCATTTTTCCTCCAGTCGAGAGCACTTTTGGTTACCGATTTACATTATCGGCGACCGAAGTTTCCGTCTCTAAAATGAAGATAGTCGTCCCTCAGGGGTTCAAGACTGAACCATCTTAATAACCTGACACAGACACAACCAAATCTGAAACAAGTGACGAGATGGAATAAACAGTTGACTGAGTATTATTTAAATTGACTCTGGTGAGCCTAAATAATCGTCTAAATTCCTGTGAACGTGATTTATGTCGCTGACGCAACTCCATTACACAACAGTGCTGCAGGAAATGACCACCAAATTACTACGGAACTCATTCTCTTGTGAAGCAACTCTCTCCCAATTTACTAAGCATTTATTAGGATGAATGGGTCAGAAAAATTGGCTCCCCACCAAGTTTCGTCAGAAATATATATACTTATTTGCTCCTTTTCGAATTATTTTACAACTGTGTATTTACTCTGTTTTCATATTCCTTTGCATCATTCAGCAAGAAATAACTGATCTGGAATATTTCCATTGGCAGAAATCCGACAAAAATACTGTTACAGTCTATACGCAATGCACTACTCATAAGGTTGCTGAAAAGTCTTCGGGAGCTCACGACCGGTTTTGCCCTTCTTGGAGCTCATCAGGTAGGCGCAGTATCCGAGTTTCCTTCAACCTTATGTTCTACTTGAACCCAAATTGCACTGATTTCGAGAATACACTCATTTGAAAATCAATTTGGTTTTTTGCAAGAGACTCACCTGGATCCCAGCTGAAACGTCAAAAACGGGAGATTCAGCTGGGTTCCAGGTGATTCACTCGCAAAAACCAACTTGATTTGCAAATGACTGTTACAGTCTCTTTGTTTCTCCCTACTAATTGTGAAGCTTCTTTTTCATGGCGGTGACCTCAAATGGCATGGAGCTTGGCACCATCAACAGTTCTGCCGGGGTTTTTCACCAGGGTCCATTGATGAATATTGCTTCCATAATGCGCTACAAACCCTCACAACAAAAAGACAATAGATTCCTGATTCAGTGTAGTTAGTTTATGCAAAAACTTAAGTTGTAAATAGGTTTTCCTTCGTTCAGTTCGTCATGTTACTTAAGCTTGAGTGAGGACGAAGAAACGTTCCGTTGACTACTATTTAGGAACACTGTTACCGTCAACCAAAACACTATCTATTATTGTAATTATTTCCAAATTTACTTTGATTTGTGTCCCTTGTGGTTTTCTGCTTCTGTTCATCACTCTCCTTAATGGACGGGCTCACACATGTCAAAAGATAAGAGAATCTAACAACCACTAGACTTTTGTTCCACAAAGGTTTGCTCATTTTTGAGTTTTTTATACTTTTTTAGCGAATGTGTGGGAGTGTTTATTCCATTTTTGATAGTCAACATTCGTTTAGCTTTTAAATTTTCTTCCAATTCAGCCTACATATTGTCCATCCCGCTATGCGATTTATTAAACGTACCCGGGAAATATATTTCCTGAGTGCAAAAGTGCTCATTGTGAGAAGGTTTTGATAAACTTAAGCCATTGTTTTGTTCTGGCGTTCAGAGTTCTCAGATTCCTACGTAAAATTAGCCAATTAATGTCAGCCTCAATTTTTTCGATAAATTAGATCCATGAAAGGATGGCGCAACAGATAAAACATTTGTTGGCTATACTTTTATATACATGACCACTACTTAACCACCACCACTTAACAGCCCTGTTTACCTTCTGCCCTTATTCAGCAAGCATTAATATAAGGCAGGCGAATAATGAAAACTAAGCTGTCGAAAGTCACCTTACAAACGCTAATATCTGCCATTTCTTTCCACTACTTGGACCAGGTTCCGTTGGTTCTTCATTCATTGTTAATCGTTTGACACATTGATTGAATTGGTTAACAATCTACCCATGTGTACACTCTTAAAAATCGACTTAACATATCAGGCCACTAAATCTTTCCCCCTTTTTACGTAGCGCAGAGTATTTCGAGTGAAAGCACTCTGGGGGTTACCAAAAGTACCCGTACTCATTGCTAATGATTACGAATTCCAGCTAAGCCTGCTGCTGTTGCACCACGTTTCCTGAAAGTCCCACACTCACCGACGTGCAAGCCCATTGCCAAGTTTGGCGGAATCGATAGCTACTAAAAATCTGTAGAAGCACCCGAACTACGGTTATTTCAAGATGTAGTTTTGCGCATTTCTTTCAGAAATGATCTGCGCTGTTGAGCAAACCCCTTTAAAAATCTTGGTTGACTCTGCGTGATAAAAATCTAAAATGCCAGTATACTTTGCAGGTGACGTTTGGTATGGCGAGAAAAAAGTTGCAAATGAAACGGATTTACCTTTCCTCTTCATCACATTGGGAATGAATTCTTTGGCGTTTAGTCTTCCAAATGATTATTCCCAATTGCGAAAAAGCTATAGATGTGACTATTTTTGGTAGAAAATTAACCGTTTAAGTTTACCACGTTCGATTTGCCCAGTTGCGCGACCTCACTACAGGCGAACAACCCCAGTGAGGATAAATCTGTTCTGTAATAAAATGAAACAAGGTTGGCAGATTCAAGTTGACATCTCCAAGTGACTTGGTGGGTAGTCTGACCTTTTTCATTGGAAGGGGACAAAACTCAATTTAGATTGAATTTCTCATATAGCACTTTTGGTCAAACAACAAGTCATGTTGGTTTGAGCACGGTGTTACTCAATCACCTTGACAGTTGTCCCAATTAAGTCGGGTGGACAACCATTTGTTTGATGTGCAATAAATGGAACCATCTAATATATAGATGAGTTTACGAGGAAAGATGATTGGCGTTAAAGGATTGAATTTCTGTGTAGACAACAGAGTATTGGAACAGAATGTGAGTTACGCAGCCATCAAAACCTCTTCACGGAGATTTACCAACAGTTGATCGCCTGTTATTTAACCTTTGTTTATATGAGCAATTTACGTGAGTTGACGTGAAAGTATGTGCGTCATCCCCTTATTCTCAAAGGTGCTCATGGCCAATACTTACTAAGATGCTAAAATCAGTGGCAAACAAATACTTCACAAACCTCAGTTTGTTCATTCACTTTTGGCGCTTTTAATCTGTACGTGGCGTACGAAAGACTATTCGACGTTCTCACTAGAGGTAGTGGGGGCATGAAACGAGCCAAATTTCTGATTAACTATAAATACCTTGATGCATGTGTTTGGCGAAATTGTGTCGTTCATAAAGCGATGAGAGTCCAGCCGCATTTTGTGTGAATGTCTGCTACATACCGTTTTTTAACTACTCAGCAACGAGCACACAGCATCGAAAAATACACACGTGAGCAAGATTTGTTTAGACACGGCAAATACCGCGTTCACGAGTAACTGTTTAACCGCTTGAAATTCACTAGCAGGACGCAAGTTTTGGGACATCAGAGTAAGAAGAGAATGACTGGGGAGATCGATAGGCATAAAAAAATCATACCAACATAACTTTGAAGCGAGAAACTCCAATAGTCTGGAGCGGCATTTCTGATTAGTTCAAGCCAAATAAGACAGCATTGGACACAGATTTCGGAATTATGAATTCTTCCACAGGGACCATCCCTCACCTGCAATGAAGAAAAACGATTTACTAAATCCTTGCTAAGACATAATGAACACATTAAAATGCGTAGAATACCGAAAGATGCTCCTTGGTTGAGCATCTGACCAGTGCACTATAAGTTATAGGGCAGATGTGGGCAACATAAAAGACAGAATGTAGAAACATGAGTTGCAAAAATGACATAGGTTTAACTTATGGGAGTTTCAAGACCACCGTCGGAAACATAGATATATATACGAATACCTGTACAACAATAAATGTTCATAGTTTTCATAAGCTCTTTTCAAACAAAGTCAGAATTTTGTATGCAATTTTCAAAGTCTTACCTACTACAGGAAAAGAAGCACACAATGCTAAGAGAATAGTCATTCAAGCCTGAATGACGTAGAAATAATTCTATAGAATCCGTGACTGGGAGGACCCAACAGACGGCCCAGTAAGTTGATCAATCAGAACCATGTCCGGATTTTTTGTAACACATCGGAAAGCCGAACCGCATTACTTGAAACCTAACAAGCCTGAGTTTGCAAAGGTAATAGTTCAGCCGCGTGCAAAGTGCTCTAACACGATAGTGCCGGAGAGCTCGCCTTGTGCGCCACATGCCCGGCGATCACATTCCGATTCAGCTAAGGATATGCACTCTCGAATAGGAGGAAAATCGAGTTCAGTGTCTTCCCGCTTTGGATGCAGACCAAATAGACTAAGTAATTGGGTCCAAATTGACAGCCGTTCAAACAAAATTGACATTAATGCACGTTCTCTCGCTGTTCGCCAGTAGCTCTGCTTAGATATGAAACCCTGTAAGCAGAAAACTTTAAATGGGAATTTCTATGCCCCTGGTGTCAGAAATCCTCCTGCGCTGATTCATATTGTTCCAAATAACTTGCGTTGAAGAATGGGGCACTGAACTCACTTTTGATTTCAATAAAGCTGATCTCACTTGCAAATCACTGGCCACTTCTGCATTTGAACTCCGGTCAACTGATACGTAATGTGACTAAGTGACCGACACTCAAGCAGTAATCCTCTTAAATACAGTGTACTATACGGTAAGACTAGGCCGATTTGGGGTGCATAAGACAAAGCGCAGTAACAATAAACCAATTACTGTAAGGCAGGTGCAGAAATGGTGAAATCGGAATGTTAGTGAAGGTCTCAAGCAGCTGATGGTGTGGGTTATGTGGAAGATATATGGCAGGGTCTGTGATGTCTTCAGACAAAAGATAAACACTGGGTCGGTTTATCAGGAGGATTCGGACAATAGCTTTTAACACACAAATTTCCGAAGGTAGAAAATCGGATGTCGATGGCCTCAGCCGACGTATGAATACATAATTTGTATTGAACGGTGTCCCGATCAATGAAGAGCCCTGTGTCGACTGGGTGAGCTAGAATTAAACTCTGTTTAGTACGGTGCAGTAATTGTCTAAGTAGCCTAAGGAACATCTCCCCAATGACTCATCCTAAGAGGTAAGCACATAATTCAAAATCCAAGTGCTGCCTAGTTTTCTGCGCTATAGACAACGGAATAAAAGGACCTCAAAATTAGAGAAAATAATATGGAGTTTGGTGGTGAGGTAGCACCTGAATATGTCCGCCCACCGAGTTGAAGTCAAAGTATCTAGGAGAAAAGCCATTTAGCTGTGAATTCACACAAACTTGAAAGGACATGTCATGTTTCGGTCCAGTTACTGGTGTGTAGCGGAAAAAGACGTTGAAGTAACTACATCCGAAACCGTCCAGATACAACCAAAAACAAACCAACTTTCGCAGTGCTCATCAAGACTGGCACAGTAAACGAGATGATGAAGAACGTTTGCACATAGTTTTCTTGCAAAACGCGTATTCGCAACTTACTTTAAAGGGGGTTTCAAATGAATCCTAAACCAATATTTTGCTTATGAGAATGCTTAGCTAAATGATTTTCACAAAAGCATGTTTCCTGTCCCAGTTAGTACGATATTCGAGATGCCGAATTTGAAATAGCACACTATACAAAAGGTTTCTTAGAAGTTGATCAACAACTGACCATTATTTTTGGTTTTTCTCAACTCGTCATTTTGGATTAGTTTTCGGGTTTCAAAATGAATTTATGCTTCGCTTGAAAATCAACTTTTTCTCAAGTGTTTAAAAAGGCTGACCTCCATTTTCAGAACATTACGATCTCAAGTGTGGACTAGAGTAATGCTATCTGAATGCATTTATACATTAAAATACAAAAGCATGTCAAAATACTGTTTGTTTTGGAAGACCCGAACGTTGGATATACCGCAGATACAGTCTCGTCTACAAATTAATTCTGCGAGGCATCATAAAACAGCCACACAAGATATAAAAAATAATTGTGTATCCGTGTTTTGGAATGAGAGTAAGTGAAACTTCATTGATTCTACCTTGCCCTCTCACCAATGCTGGTGCAAAAAGCCTCATTTTCTGTGCAATATTAAAGCATCAGTGTAATGTAACTTACCTAAATTATAATCATAAATGGTTCTTCAAGAGTGCCATTGAGTTGAATGTTTATTTTTTAGGCTGCCAGCATCCTTTCTATCCTGTGACCAACTGGCTTGTTCCCTTTTGTTTCCCTATTTGAACCAGTGAATCTATCTAGTTGTGCACATGGTCAACTCTTAAATTTGTGCAAATTGGCCTTGATGAACAATCACGGAAATGGAACTTTGTTATCTAAATTCTTTTTTAGATGTTGATTATCGTAGCAAACTGGGCTCCAGTAGGTCGGAGACATTCATCTTCGTTCCTCAGAACAGTAAACATTACCAAACGGCGTTAACAACAGCTAAATATGATGTAATTAGGACCTAGGATTGGCGCAAAAAACTAAATTTGACCTTCGATTTCTTAACCATGTTCACTTCAGGGTCCGTTAATTATAAGTTCTCACAAATCTTGCTATAATGCTTCAGACAAAACACACCATGGGATTGATCGGAGTATATACTTGACGGAATAGCTCTCCATCATTCGTATTACCGCTGTTCTGTTATGCGCTGCTGTTCCGCACAAAGAAGGCCCCAAGATTCTATAAAAAATATTCAGTGATGTTTCGTTTATATATGTAGTATCGGACGAGCTCTGAAAATCGCTATACAGACCATCAACTGTTCTACCCTAATTACGACTCATCAAGTAGGTATAATCCCCGAGACTTAGGAACTGATTCCTTGACTTAGGTGGCGATCCGGTTAAATGTTTTTTTGAGTCCAGTACACGATGGAGCTGCTGAAACCGAACACTCGATAGAGTTTTTCGTGGTCAATATCAAATTAACGTTCTTCATACTTGGTAGCACATTGTCCACCCCGAAATTCTAGCGCCACTGCTGATAATATGCCGCCTGATACACGTTCTCTGAAGTCAAAATTCTTCTTCACAAGCCGGAGATATGATAGACTGCTAACTGGCGCACATAAATACTAAGAACATTCCTCCAAACATTCGATAACGTATAGTTTACAGTCTAACAATATAACAATGAATGTACTACTGAATAAGGATGACTATTTAGAACAAAATGATGCAGCTATTGACCGATTCGTCAAAATCCAGCCCAGGGAAAAAGACGAGTGACAAAGCGCAGCCGGTACAGAAACAGATAGTCGTTTGAAAAGAGTCCAGGATGGTGCGGTCCTGACCGAGATCATTCTTCAACATCTTAAGTCTACGGGTATAATGACCAGATGACTTTATTATTCGGAGATTTCATGAGAATGGCGTTTTGAATAGGAATACATCTCTCATACAACGCAATACACAATAAATAATGAAGATTTCAGAACGTTTACGTCGAGGATTGTGCCCATTCGACTTGCGTTTATCTTTTGAAGTTTAATGAATAGAAGATTTTAGTGCCCATTACAATTATGTGTTGCTTCGGAGTTTTGCTTCACCTGTTACACACGTTACGACCGTAGAACTATTCTCAGTATATTATTTCATCTGATTGGTAATCCCCAGCTGGAAAGCGTACTAACCAGTTTTGCGCTGTACACTCATTGGTAAAATCCAATTTAGCTCTACACCTTATAAAACAGCCATCGATTTTGATATGGGTTGCCCGCATGGTTCATAAAGCTCAATATTTTTATGAGCAAGCTTAAACGCCATCAGTTGGATGACTACATTTGGTGCTCGCTAGTATAGATGGTTCTTAGCTGATGTTTTCAGTCTCATATCAGGTTCTTCGAAAGCTTGCCAACTTTTAACCACCGTTTACCTGCCATTCAGCTTAATTTAGAAGATGAAGCGGACCATTATCTCTACTTTTCGGAAACCGGTGTGACTAGGTTACCAACGGATATGTTGCAAGGATTTATACACAGAAAGTCCATGTGGACTGGGAAATACACAATTCGGTAGTCTTATGCCGCTGAAATAGAAAAAAAATATCGATCTGCAATTTAACGAGCCAAACCGAATCGAACAAAGCGGGTGTGTTTTAATGACACGTTAAAAGGTAAACCGAAGTGTATCGCTGTCGTACTAACAGCTAATGCTGGCAGATTCTTAGCAGACCTATAGAACGATTTCTGTACTACAAGATGAGACTTCGTTATTCCATCCATTCAGTAATTCTATGTTTCTCCGCTTTTAAGCTAACAATCGAATCGATATGAACAGCTCATTACTTCAACTGTCGGATATGTACTAACATGGAGATGAGATAATAAAAAAGTTATCGTTCTTGTGTCACGATAAAGTTATGGGATCATTTAGTCAATGTTTCATGGTTTTTATGCAAGCCACCTGAGGAGACTGCTCAAAACTTCAGACACTCCATGACCGTAACCTGGTGAACTGATCTCAGGACGCAAGATCACAAACTGCTCGATGAATGTTGTTTTACTCTTATTTATAGAAGCGGGCCTAGCTCTCTCGCGCTGTTGGTGTAGAATTCAGGTAGATTTCACCCCATTGGAAAGAAAATATTTTCCAAACGTGTTTTTAGAGTGTCAGTAGCCGACCAGTAAAATCATTGGCACAAAAATTTATACGAACACGTTTCCTAAAGATGGCTCAATTAATTCTTCCTAGACTGCGTAAAACCAGCCTATCTAAATAGACAAGGCTAGACGAAGCATTTCACTAATTTAGTCACCCACCTAGGATAAGACCAATGGACTCTAAGGTTAAGCTTCAATAGATGATAGCTGCGTGCATGTGCCAATTAACATAGCCAACGCAATGGGACCAGAGGAAATTTTTGTTGCCATTCTTATGTATTTCACGTGCCTAGATACGAAAATTATTCGTGCTGGTCAGTTGTAGTACCATTATGCACTTTTCCTGAGATCAGCGTAACCTCTAGACAGACCGTAGAGTACGAATGAAAAGAGCAACAAAGTAACTAAGCTTTATCGGGTTTGTCATCTTCTGCATTGTCAGTTGTATTTTCTCTGAATCGTCACGTCTATGTTATTATCTTACATAAAAATTCATTCGGGTGGTTCATTAAAGGACAATTATGTTCTATATTTCTGGGAACTCAGGCTCTTATTTGTAAGTACAACCAAATGGGCATTAAAATACTGACTATAAGGAACAACGGGATCTTACTGTGAAACACAAAGTCGTGTCCAAAGAAACAGCCTCCGTAAAATCCGAGGTTTGACAAATAGCTGCCAAGTTAGAATAAATAATTGAACTTCGTATTAGTTTTCCGGTTCTCTCTTTGGTCAATCTTGTTGCACCCTTCTTTTCGACGACGGATCTATTACCTATGATGTGGAATGTCAGCTGGCCGAGTCCCGGCATTACCACCAAATTCTGATTCTTGAAAAGGTTCAGGAAGTAAAAAAAACTCGCTGTTCTTTGAAACAATTGAATTCTTCTCCACGATCTGATAAAAATTCCAAAACCATCTCAAACACATTGACAATGTTCAGCAAATTTTTTTGGGAATAAATAGGACGGTATTATCCGTGACACAGGTGTAGACATTGTACTACAGTTTGTTTTCTAAGTGAAATGTCATAAATTAACTCATAGTGGGTGGCACTGATGGATCAAACGCACACGTAAACGGATTTCGATAATCTGCTGATCTGCTGCCTAGTGAGCAACGTCACATTAAATTAATAACATCCACCAGAGAAAACAAAAACTCATGATTGCTCGAGTCCTATGTTTAAGGTGCTGACTGTTTTTAATTGCGACATATTGATCTAGAGATTTATGGTATCCACTAAGTTGGAGGACTTCCTAGTTTCTTATTTAGGCCTTATATGGGCTTAGGACCTGAAACCATATAAAAATATTTCTGCACTCCAACATTTCATCGTATGCAAAATTAGATTGATAGGTCATGCTTACAAAATATAATTTAAGCCTGCTCGCTTTTTAGCTTCACACAATTTGTTCTGTCCCGTGACTCAGTTTTGAGTGATAATGAAAATACCATTTTTGGGAAAAATTTTGATCCACTAACTAGCGTCTGTCAAAGTGCAGCTGAGTGATTGCTGAGAATCAGTGCCCCCTTTTATATCAGTATTGATTTAGACAAGTATTTTAGGATTTTTTTGAGCTCTGTGAGATGAGCACATTGCTGATGATTTTCAGTAAAGAAGAAACAGCTATGCAGTATTTATCGGCATTTCGGCATAGACTGGCTTCACGTACAGGACACAATCTAAATTAAAAGCACTGGCTTGATCCACCTAAATGCCGAGACTCTTTGTTGTCTTCAGCACAGTACGGATTTGTGGCTATTGCACAAGAATTGCTTTTTAGAACGACAGGTGAGGATTGGTTGACATTCACCTACCTAAAAAATATTAAATACTGTACCAGATTGTAAGGATGAGGGAACCACCTAACCTATGTTGTCTTACTCTTACAGTGAATTACAGGGTTCTTCTTTCCTCTAGGACACCAAAAGCCACGGTAATGAGTTTCTTAAAGAGATATCCCAAAGGAAGCATCGTTGGCACTGCGGTTCACGAGAAGCTTAGCTCTCTCACGATGTGCTGTATGAATGATTTACAATACCACTCAATGACATATGGAGCATTTTTTCATTTTTTGAATTACCTACTAAAATCTCTGATGATGGTATGATTAGGTTTTAAAATTGTGAGGGATTCTATCTGCCAAATGAAACTACTTAGTGCCGAAAAGCTGAGAAGCTACCTGCAGCGGTTTATCGACTGTTTGAAATTGCCAGAAATGTGCACCTCACGAGCCTCCGAACCAGTGTCCTTTCTGTTGGACATGTGGACACTTAAACTTCAATCATAAGCTATTTAGCTTGGACAAAAATTGCAGTTGGAATTGTTTGTTTATTTTAGCGGAACCATAGGCTTTCATCGGATCAAAATGGGCATTGTTTGCCACCGTTTTTCCATGGATGCCCAAATATGGTCTCGTAATTAGTTCTCTATCTGATCAGCCCTGCGGTATTTGGTGCCGGACAATCTTTGTTTGCTCTATTTCAGTGCTTGTTTTGAAGTGCCCTGCTGACTGAAACAAGTGGCTGTGCTGTTAGGGTAATGAAGACCATAGTTCGACTTCATTTTTTATGTTGTAAGAGCACCGATGATTGGTCGAAGAGTGATCCTTCCAAGTCGCTGGCGGCTGTCAAGATGCAAGATGTTGAGCTTACTCATGTCTTGTGTCGTCGGTCAAGTTAGAACATTGAACGTTTTGTTCCCACCTTGCCTTCCAGTAGTACTAAGCAGACGTGAAGTGCAAGCGATCAAGTTGGCATAAGATGCTTATGGTATTGTTTACAAAGCTAGCGTAGTGATTGCTTCGTGGCTGTTGATGAATTACTTTGAAAAAGAAGCCTTCGTCATTTACTAACCTTTAATTTAGAACCCAAGGCGCCACTCTAGGAGCATGAAGCAAGATTGCTTTGGTCATCTCACTGCTTTACATGCGATTCCTGAGTGATGCCATTCGTTTCGCTGACCACCGGTAGCTTTTTGGCTCTCTGGTAGCCACCATGCGAGGTTGCGTAAGGGCTTATTATCAGCTAATGCCGTAATTACTACCCAATGAAATGAGACGGATTTTGAGAAAGACGCATTTAAGATATCCCGTTCGCCTTTATGCTCAGACGTTTATTGTTTGAAAGGATGCCATCTAATACAGCTGAATATAATGGCCAGTTTTGCAAAACAAAGTAGGAAAGCACGGTATATTGCGTGCTGGGAATGTATGAACTGCAGTTATGCTCGGTCTGGTTTAAGTACGAGGGAAATCACATTTCAAGGCTTGAAGAACCAGATACCACTTTCCAGTGATATACGATGTTTTGGTATTCCAGTGATCGGATCTGTTAGAATTTATCCTTCTGAGTTCTTACATATAGTCACAACAACCCTCGTTAATTTAGCCACAAATCTGTATCGTTTGCGCTATCGTCATAGTGTTTAGGTGTTTTAGATTAGGAACATTAGCCAACTTGCTGAGAGCAAGTCAGAGTGGGTTTCGTAAGCCATGCTCACGGGGTACTGCTTTTCTTTCGACGTGCGTTAAAGTGCAGTTTTACATTGTCTACGTAATATAATGCAATAAAGGAGGGAATGAATGGTTACGAATTCCTGTATGAAGCATACAGCATACAGAAGAAGAAGCATACAGCGAAGCATACAGCATACAGCATAGAAGCATACAGCGAGAAGCACACACAGGACAACATAAAGCAATTATAAAAATAAACTTTGCGTAGGTAGGCTTATAACACTGACCCGGTCCGAAGTGAATGGGTAAATTTTAAAACACAATTAGGGAAATGAAGATTGCAACAAAGTTATTCAACTTTGTACACTCAGAAAACTTGCTTAATCTAACTGGATATAACTGAAGTCTCGTTATCACTCCTTCGGAGAGCAAACATTTACACTTACAATTTGTGGAGCCTACTTATCTACGTCTTCAATACCGCGAGGAAACACGAATGCTGCGTCTCTGCTCTTCCTATGCGCTGATCCGTAGTCTACCCTAAATAGGCATCCAGATGCTTGGGATGTGCCAACAGCAGTCAAAAACATTCAGGTATTTCGGAGAAATAACAGGCACTCTAAGTTTGAGAGAATTTCTCCTGCTCATCTAAATCCTGTTGTCTCAAATCGATCAGCATTGTCTTGTGGAATGTTTGCATTCGGGGTGATTGTTAGCAAAACAGAACAGTGAATAACTCTGAATTTAGTTAAACAACTTGTGATCATTAAGGGTTTCGCAACCGGTGGTAGCGGTTTCTGGTTGTAGAAGGGTCAGTTGCTGCCAGGTACCTCATGTAGTGTAACTTGTATTTTGGCGTGTGTCCAGCATTCTATGCTGTCGCTGTGCCCAAGCAACTACAGGTTAACTGGCGGATGACATGGCCACTAACGAAAAATAAACCCGTTCCCTAGATGATAGAAGGTCCAGGGATAACATGTAATAGCCTATGGCTACTTTTGCTGCCGGACCAGAGCAAATTAGAGCAGCTGTTATTTTCCACTCACTTTTATAGACATATGGACCCCTTTTAAAGTGTAACTGCAAGAACACTTTTTCACTTCGACAGTAGCAACCTGGTTCGGCTCAGCTCAAAGCACGCTGTGTATTCCAACAAAAAGTTCCGGATGGACATGCCTGAGTAGGGTTTGCTTAGAGAGCTCTCCTTTGTGCACCTGATTGTGTGCAAGTATTTGTTTCCCTGCAAAATATCTCTAAGAATTCTTTTGGAAATCTTTAAAAAAAGGTTGCCCGCGGCACTTGGGATGTCGGGTTGTGATATTGTAGTATGCAACTATCCTTCAACGCTTTTAACGAAGATAGCAGTGTTAGTTCACGATATCCATCATCATTGGCGCTTGCTCGTTTACCATTTCTTAACTTTGGAGAGTGGTTCAAAATACTTCAACGAGCTTGTGGCTTAAATTACTACCCATAGCAACGCCTTCGGTCCGATGTTACGCAGAATTTCCGAAATCGAAACGAATGTTTGCGGTACATTAGCGGATAAGATCTTGCAGTGTGACAGAGGGGCAACTATGAAATGTTTTGAATAATGATTCCCTCACAGAAAAAAAACGACCGTATGACGTAGCGGCAGACTTGTAAAAACAACTGGAATCATCTTGATGCAACTCAAAACTCAATGCTTTCCCACCGATGATCCAAAGGTTACAAAGTTTGCTTTGATTAGTGAGGTGTTGGAATTGTCCGAATGAAATGTGTGAAAATCGAACAATCTATGGCAATAGGAACTATGGTTGTGTATTAAGGGTGCGAATGACAATGAGATCGTCGAATTTCGTAGAAATCCCACATTTTTTTGTATTTTGGATCACAAGTCCAAAATGGCGATACAGGTGTGTAAACGTACATCCCAAGCCTTCTTATACACCGGTATTTCGAAGAAAAGTTTTCCATGTGTTGGATCGAATATGAAGTATTGTTCTTCTGGGCAAATGAGTATCATTTAAGGTAAATAGTCAGCAAGATGAAGAATATACTTTCACTTGTCCGGTTCGATAAATCGGACGAATCTCATTTGGCGGATCTGTTTAACTGATTGATAATGCTGATTTGTTAGGGATTTTTTGTATACCAAAGCAGAGAGGAACTAATCTGACACACTGTCCAAATTCAACCTACTTCATCGGATTCTGATCTGTGACTATTCAGACTTTATCAAACAGACTGCAAAACTTGGACTATCTCTGTAATTCATAAGTTCGTTCCTAGATTTGGGCACCAGCTGGCAGTACGGGCTACTATTTTACCAGAGCGGACTGTGTAAAATATCCTAGAATGTTCTGATCTGTCTTTTGGCACACTGACATTATTGAATCCACTGGGGTTTAATGTCTCCTATCAGGTACTCAAATGATTTCATTTCGTCATTTTGTTTGGTTACGTAGTTGAAATTCCGTTAGTCCTTTGACCTGCATTAGGCCCTACACAATCGTTTTCGTTGAACTATTATGCAGGCCAAAAGGCCCAAAAGGTATGCCAAACCTGAGTTCCACTCTATGGCCGAAACGGTCGCGTAAACCGAGAGGCTAAGCAAAGTAAATACTTTGGAGATACTTTTTCACGTTTTAGTTCTTTGGAAGAAAAATGGATGCTTCCTAAAGATAAACACTTATTTTATCAACATAACAAATGCTTGAAAACCTAAAAGGATTTTCTCCATAATATTAGAACAATACATTTATTTATAGACCAGTAAGTGACAAAGCAGCAAGTAAGGGGTTTTGCAGCATGCCTAAACCCGTCAATAGCATTCAACCATTTTGCTGGGAAGAAGGTGGCTTATTTAGAGCCACTAGGCTGAATGAGGAGAAATAAACACGGTACCAAGGCATGACAATAATTGTTCTCCGAACTGTTCATTCGAAAGTCCCAAGGCTTAGTTACTAAACATGAATTTTTTACAACCTGGACAATGATATCAACATCTTAACCTCAAATTTTTAGACGTCGTTGGAAACAGAAGGCCAAGCTTTTTAGATCTTTAAGGCTGATTGGACGAAGACATGATTCCGTATAGAACGCTTTTACATGCAAAATGCTTGAATCCGCCAGAAAGCAAAATGGCTAGAATTGTGTCGTTCAGAGAAAACTAAGAAGTAATATGAGATAAAACAACCTAGAATAATGAATTTGACCCTATCAACCAATGTTTGGATAGCCTGGAGACTCAACATACAATCTACTAGGGAAAAGATTACTACTGAAAACTTACATTTTGTAGTACAAAACTTGATGACTCCCACTGTTCTACGCTTTCTCGGTAAAAGCAAATGAACTTTATAAAAGATGTTTTCCGCACCTTTAGGTCAATATTCATATTTTTAACAAGTAAACTTTTTTAATGCTTTCGAAAAGTGGTATTTTAAATTTCCGAGGCAGCTTCTACTAGATATAGCACTAAAATGCTTTCTATCTTATAACCGCGTGTAATTTCCGGATTATAGTAACAAAAAAAATACGACAACTCAGTTGATCATCATGGACCCACACCAAGGTTTATTCACAAGAAACTTTTGGTGGCGCTTTTGCTACGAGTACAAAAAGGTATCCCGAAGAATTGGAAGTGACAATTTGAAAGATGAAAACAACTGTTGTTTGTCTTTAGCTGGTCTCCTGTTTGCTTCGCTACATTTGCTTTTGGTAGAAGTCGCCGCACCAATCAATATTGAGTGGATTTGTGGTGATAAAACACCTTTCACATTATTGATATGTTCATGTGGAAATGAAATTTCCAGACGTAGGTACTAATGTGTTTGCCAGTACACCAATACTTTGTCTGAACGAAAAAGATCTGGATAAAATTATAAAGGTACACAGCACGCTCAGGATGAGTGACAAATTCACAAGACCAATATGAATTGTAAGTCATTTTGGTGAAACGCCCAAAATGACTTTCCCCTACATTTTACGGTTGTGATTCTTTTTTTTAGTTGCTATTTCCTCTTTTGACTCACCACCACGTCATTTCCTTGACACAGCACTACTCATAAGGTCACTGAGAGCTTGATAGTCTAAGGCCGACTTCATTCTTCTTGTGGCTCATATCTTGGGTACAATCATTAGGATCCTTTCAAGCAAATTTATGTGTATTTTGTAAGTTACTTCCGATTTAGTTTTGGGCAAAAATAAGCTTGGTGGTAACTTGGAGTCTGTGCCCATCTAGTTAGTCACAAGGAAGGTGAAACCGGTCGTGGGCTGCCAAAGACCTTTTAGCAGCATAAGAAAATAAACATAGAGTTGTTGAAAAGTCATCAGCAGACCACGAGCCCACGAGCTTTTCTTGAGGCTCATCAGGTAGGTGAATTCCACGAGTTTCCTTCGACCTGGTGTTCTACGTGGACTAAAATTAGACAGATTTAGGTGTCTACACTCAACTGCATGTTAATTTGGTTTAGATAGGAGGCTCACCTGGAACCCAACTGAATCTTTCGTTTAATTTGCTTTTAAAGTGTATTACGTAGCGTACTACGTCTATGCAATGCATCGCAATATCTCGAATGCCATCTTAAATGAAACATGAGGCGGCCCGCTGCAGCACGTTCAGCTACATTAAAATATCATAAACGCAAAATTTAGCTGGAGTTTAGGCGAGTCTTTCATCAAAATCAAACAGAAAAATTTCTAGCAGCCTCGTGAGCAATGGTCCTCCAGGATAGTGCATTGCGACGTTTTGAATATCGTGCTTACTGAAACCTTAGATGGTCTTTATAGAGCACGTTTAGTCTGAGAGTATAACAAACAAGAGATTCCGCTGGTAGTCAGTACGGTCTTCCATCGAAACCACAACTACGTTAATCCAAGCCATCACAGTCTGGTTCTTTTGGTAGCAAGCACTTTGCTGCAATTTTTGTCTGTCATCGGCGTGTATTGCATGTCATCTTGCCTGTTTGTGTCGTAAGTAGCCTAGATGAATCGATAAAATATTCTTCCCATGGTGGATATTTAATGGGTGACCACCTCAGAATGAGTACATTTGAGTGGATCTTTGCAGCTTCTGGGCCGAATATGGTGATTGATACATTCGGTTATATCGAATATGACGTCAGACCACTTTATGTCAAACCTGTAGGTGAAGTACTACTAAGATAACGCTTTGTGGCTGTCAGTCCTCAGAGAGTTGTTAAGGCTTCAAGGTACATGTTCGCAGTAAGTTGGAATCATGTCCATAACATTCCCTCAACTCGAAGGTGCAATTACTGAAGTAAGTTAAGGTCTGCCCATAGAAAAACAATTGCGAAATCAGTTGAAAACTACTTCTGTAAATTTTGGATGATTAGATATAAGATTGTAACATTTTGTACTTTAAAAACTGCAATCTATTTATTAGTAGGGAAAAAGATATACAATCCATAATAATGAATCAGAAATGGAATTTGTTTTCGGATTCTTCAAACTGCTATCCCATCTTGTCTCTTACTTTTCCTCTTTTCTTAACCGTTTTGTTCAACCATAAACCCAGTTTGGTGTCAGTTATACAGATTTCGGCGTGACTGGAGCGAATACACGTTACTTTTTTTTACAAGGTGCCGGATCATTACATGGCACGACTAAGCTTTAAAGATAATTTGCTTTCAATTCTTCGTCCAGTTCTTTTCTTTCTATTTGAGCGACATGTACGGGGAATTTAGTGGGGCTGAGAAAAGTTAGGTATAATAACTGCTACTACACCTCAGACATCGGCTATACATAAATTTTGTTACTACTCAATTCATATGGTTTTTATTGTTTTTGTACCAATTTGCTCACACGTTGATACCGAAAGGGCGTTCTGACGCAAGCACAAACCTGCAAATTGGAGAATAACTGCGAGGTTTGGTTTGGTATTTTTGAGCATCTGGACTTAAAAATTAAGTGTCTAATTCGCATGCTACCCATTTCCCGTAGGAATTTAATCTGGGACAGCCCAAGAACAGAGGCTTCTAGATAGGGAACCACTGAGCCAGATAAATACCGTTTTCTTGATCCTAGTTGATGACTAAGCCTATCTTTGAAATTCAACCAATGACTTCCAACTTGCGAATCAGATTTTTGGTTGAATCTCTACTCAAGTGCTTTAATTTCTTTTCTTCTTAGACTTTGATGTCTTAGCAGCGTTCCGACCAGAGCGGATATGATATGTGCAGGCGGAAGTTATTGCATACTACAGTGGTTGTTAATTGACGACATCAACCTGTATTCATTGTTACATAAAACAAGAGAATCAGATGATGCTCCGCTGCCGCCGGCTCTTTTATTCTCCTTTAATAGTGTATCTTATAGATGAGCATTAGTAATGGTTATCGGTGTGATAATGTGATGGTGACAGTGACAAAAATGCACCAAATAAAGATAAGCTTTGTATGATTAGCAATATAGCGGCAACTTCTTTTGTCGAAAAAATAATGGAGTTTTCCTGACTTTCCTACGCGCTCTATATTTTTGTTTCAGCGCTTGGCACTGGCCAGATTTTCATGGATTATTCTGCATACCAACGGACATACTTAAAGCTTACTTCGGAATTATATGGCGCGTTCTTTTATTTTTAGCCAGGCAGCTTTAAGAGAAGTCATATGTTCTATAGCAGGGTTCTATGGATACTGTGTTGGAATAATGGAGGCTCGCGTGCACTTATTGAGAGCTGATCAGGTCAGTGTTAACCTGTTTGCCTAGATCCAGATCTATCGTCGCCGTTTGAGGAAACACTTCCAGTGTGAACTATCACTTTTTCAAATGCCGTCCATCAAGCACTGTGGGGAGGGGGTCACAATAATCCCATTCTCTGCCAAGTTCAACGTTGTTCATCTCGCCAGTTGCGCTATTCTGTGGAGGGCACGGAGAACAAGACTCCTCTCGGAAGACGATGTTTCGGCAAGCGTAGCACACAAGTGAGCCAACGCAGTTCATCTTGTTGGAAGTTCTTCGTGGCTGAAGTACCTGCTGCACAACTAGATGCTTGTTTTCAAATTACCTCGTTTGGAAGGAAACACGTCTGAGACATCGGGGAGACACCTCAAATCATTTATCCGCAATTCAAATGTATCTCAAATATACGATAAAACAGCCCTTATTGTAGCCCGGTACCAGCGACTTTCAATACACAATGATATGCGCTTTTGACGTTGCAAGAGAGTTAAATTAGCAAACGTGAGATTCCTGCACTGAAATACCTCTGCCGATGCCGTTAGAACTTCCAAAATATGTAAGCAAGGATGGAAATCGCGGATGATTGGGAGTGAACTACTAGGTGATCTACAAAGAACTTCATGCTATATTAAAATTTGCTTCATGATGCGCTATAATGTACTGCCTTCGTCTTCCTCCTAATATTACTACTACTCAGCCTAAATACGTGTAGCCGAGGACAATTGTCTGTTCCTTGGCTTATTCAAACATCTCCTCTTGCTGAGTAGTTGTTATACTAAACCGTCGTTCCATTGAGCTGGGGTGTAACTTAGGTGAAAACCGGATTTTCCATAAAGCATGGAGCATAGCAAAGATGATCTGTGGTGGGCAGTACGATGCCAACTCAACGGATATCGGCAGCTCACGTCAAGACTAGAGGCTGCGTTCTACCTGTGTTATCGTATTCCGAATTGGCTTAATGAGGCATTTTGACTTTATTTGAGGAATGTAGTGGTACGTTCCCCTTTGACTAATGGTAGTAAGCTATTGACCTCGATATCATGCAGCCACCCAGCAGCACCGAATGGCTAAGGATTTTGCAAGAAGTATGCCTCTTCTTGTGGCCAGTATTCAGATTTGTCACAACAATCTGAATAATATACAGTTGGTCGAAAACCCGTATGACCTCCAGCGGTTTGCAATGCAAGCGTGGATTTACTGAGATAAGTTAACGCATTCCAAAGACCTCGGTTTACAAAGGTTTCCGACTTACTGTTTCCAATTAGCTGGTTACATTCAAAGTTCATTTACGAAGAGATGAAACAGTGCTAATTTGTCCTTGCTTAAAGAGTGAGGTGCCGTCAATTGGGATCAGTCGTATTCAAGTTGTGCCAATTATCGAAAATCAAACTTCTCGGTGAAGGATCAGTTTCTCCAAAGCTTTCAAAATACATGAAAAGTTAGAGTTTTTTGTCCGTGAGAATAAAAGAAAACACTTACTGTTACTTTACTAATGGTGCAACGAGGATTATTTTACTGATGCTTTTGTAAATGGAAGAAAATTTACTAATCCTCCCGGAAGCCTTTTTAATCAGTAACCTTCTTCTACATATCTTACGATCTATGATATTTTATGTTGTGTAGCAGAGTGTAATGTACAAAGTTTCCCTGCGTTTTTTCAGATTTCCTATTTAAACCGGTTGTTTTCACAGTCGTTTGCGCTAAGATGACTATTGTGGTCAGATGTCTGAGTTTTTCCTAATGAGCCCTTTTGCGTGCGTAAGCAACACATCGTTTGTTATAGATACATGGGCATGTTTTTTTGAAAATTCTATTTCTTTCACACTGACCAAATTAAAAAAGTCAACAAGCTTGTTGTTTTTCGGTCCATACTGTTTTATAATACCGTAGTTTGAAAAGTTTGCTTTAAATGAAATAGACGGCACAATTTATTAAATGGACCGAATAGAAACGCCAGTTGTTTAACGTAGTGCATTCGCCTGCAGATACTTTAAGCCGACATAAGTGGCACTCAGTTTCTGAATTTTTGGTTGCCCAACGCAAAGAACTTATGTATTATTTAGAGGTATTCTCCATTTTTGCAGGAAAGTCTGTGGCAAAGTCTCAGCGGGCTCAGCTATTAAAGCAATTTTCCCGGAGTGAATACGACAGCTCTTCGGTTTTGGAACTTTAAGCGACAGATTTACCATTTTTACTCACACTGAAAACCCTAATAGCTAGGTGAGACAGGTGAGGTTTACATTTTCCTAATGACGGGAATTAAGTTCGAAGAAAGGATCCCGCTATTTGCTTGCTGCTCAAAAGGCTTTTTAAAACTCTCCACAGGACATTTTTCAGCTTGCATCATTAGAGAGCTAGACTGTCTGACCTAAAAACTCGTAAATGTGCTTGTATCCCACATCAGCTCGTGCAAGTGTGCTTGGATCCAGAGAGGCAGTTTTATCCTTATTGATAAGCAAAATTTGGGCGTAGATCAAAACGAAAAATTAGTGAGAACACCTAAGGTTCAGCTATAAGCACCACAGTCTATTGTCACTCAAGATCAATTGCTGGCGCACTGGTAGGTAATGTGTGATTATCGGCGTATTAAACACAGTGGTACGGAATATCAGGTGACAAAATGCAGACTCATATATGTTCTGGGCTGATGAACGATAGGTAAGATATATGGAAAAGGCTGTGTTCGATTCCACTCATTTTTTGATTCACCGACAATATAGGCGTTTTCATAACAGAATGATGTACAAAAAAACTGTCGTACTGGTTATTGAAATGAATATGACAAGTTTTTGAGGACACCTTGTGAACTGAAAAGCCGGAAACTGCCTTACCTGAGGTGTATTAGGTGTTTTCTGAGTTGTATTGCGCCAAACACATTAGGTTAAAACGAATATACCAAACAATATTCAGGTTCATCTACTCTTATAAATGATCGTTTTTTTCAAGGCACTGAACAAGATTTCGGCACGATCACTAAGTTTGTACAAGTAGGAATCCTTTATTTCTGGCACTAAGCTACTTAAAGCATTGCTGAAATTTATAGGTCATGAGTGACCGGTAGTTAGTGGAAGACCTTGCGTGCCATTCAAAATTTATCCGACGTTAGTTATTTAATATGAACCACAGAAACAGAACGGGTGCCTCATCTGACTCGCTGAGTTCCAGATCAAGTGAAGAGCGAGAACATATTTGACATACTTTGACATGCTCAAAAGCAGCGGGGACGAAGACGAGGTCTGACGCACATGATCTAACTTGTCGTATAGATGATTTAACCAGATTTGAAGCTTGTCCGAAAGCCAACATATTATTCCTTAATACATCAGCAGTCACGGGTATGGCACAGTAGTCTACATTCACCTCAGTAAAGAACAAACCGAGTAAAAAATCACGATGGATATGTGCTTCCTTGAACAGACAGTACAAATCTATCAAAACAGTTCTCGAGACACCAGGGGCGCTGGCTTCTGCGACATGGTTTATGCTGAAATGTGAATAAAAATTGAAATACTCTTCAAAAAACAACCAAAAGTGGCCATTTTTGAGGGTCGACTATTTATTGAAATTGCCTCCTCTGTAGGCTGATAGCATTTTCAAACCCTTTGAGTCCCGAAATATCCACATTGCATTTTTTCACCCTCTGATAATGAGGAAATGTTCTTAGCTTTCAGGTCTTCAGTAGCTAGAATCTTCATAAAGCACTTCACTTTTCGTATTGCCGACTCCTTAACAGCTCTGACGTAAGTATTCTCGCAAATCTACACAAACATTAGAGCCAAATGTGCCTAATTTTTGTTCTCATTGAAACGTCTTAGTGGTGTGAATCTTCTTAGGATTCTACTTCAAGAGTTCTGACATGCGAGCTAGGCATTTTACGACAAGACCAACAACACATGCTGGACGCTCGCGGACCCTCACGCTTAAACATTGGAATGTGCTCAGACATTCAGCAAGATCAATGAGCAAAAGTTCTTACAACCCATTGGCGAAGCCCATGGATTCGTGGTACCACCTGACTGGAAAATGGTGACAGGGTGATCAGGCACAAGCAGTATAAGTATTGGGATGTCGCCCCTTAAGTCCGTTTAAACGAGATAATCTAGGCTCCTCCGACATATGACAGTAAAAATGGTGCAACTTTCTCCGGTAACATACCCGGTGACAAGAGTTCCAAGCCCAATAATCATTGGACCAATTTTGTAGCTGACATCCATCGCATCCTATTCGTTTATGGTCCCAGAAGGTCACCTTCGGAATTTCAAAGTAAAAGAACCCAAACTAACGCTCGCCAATTCCGTTAAGCCGGAACTAGATCAACAGACTATCACATGTCTTCTGTTACGGAAGCCAACATGATAGATCGTTTCACGTAGCTACCTCGTTGTTGCTACTCTATGGTTATGTCAGAATATGGCAGACTGAGTTGAGTAGGTTGCAGCAACTTCAGTGCAGGATATCGAACTCGAAGTGAACGATAACTTAGTTGTAGTAGTAAATAAATGAACAATTCGCTTTGCTATATCTGCTTTACAGTAAGTTTCTAATCGTTTCTTGGCCTTGGAATTTGATGTTTGGTATTGTGAAGCACGTTTCCGAACAGTGAACTCAGCTTGGTATCGCTTATCACGATACATGTTGTGATTTTGCAGCTGCGAAGGACTTGGCCTGGTTGAACGTTCGACACAGTCCACTAAGATCGCATCTGCTACTATTTTGGATATCACGCAAACATTTTAGGGAATTGTCGTTTATCTGGACTTGCTTGGTATTTTCGTGAATACCACAAGCTATGTGCGGTAAAACGACCGGGACATTTTGAAACATCGTCAACAAACGGGCTTGAATCATTTGGACCAAGAACATGCTTCTCATAGGCTCCTTGAGGAGATATAAATTAAAAAAGGATACGAGCTTCTGGCCAAATTATTGACTTCTCCCACCAAACGAACCGAAATATTTATTTATTTATTACGTCCTCTTCGACATTTGGCACGTGCCGGTTGACCCAAAGTTTTGTCGATGCACTATGTTATCCATCTGAGAAAAGCTGCGAGAATTCACTGGAGGAAAGCAAGGTGAGTCCACCTCCGCTCGTTTGATTTTTTGTTGATGCCTTTCCATGAGGATTGAAAATATTAATCTTCCAGCTTCCGAATCCAACACTGTTGACGCTGGTTCCCTTGAAGCATGAGATAGAATGATGCGATAAGCATACGCGAGAAAATTCGTCATAAACAGTCCAAGCCTTTAAGTGAGCCGGGTACGTTTTGCAAACCCATCAGTTCTGATGCCGAAAATATCGGGTACGGTTTTTGTCAGTATTGCAGCTAGCGGAACACTAGAGAGAATTTTTACACGGCACATTTTCGATATCTGTGAAAAATATTTACAGCCATGCCACTTACTAGGTTGAGGTCTGGAAAGCACGGATAGCAGATGCAAATACTACTAACAGTCAAACGGTCTATCTTTTTGGTGGCTTTATCACAAAAGTTCACCGGCAATGGGCTTCATGATGAAATCAGATAATTACCAAGGAAGTTAAACTCACCTCTGTGAATAGGAAATTACTTCGTTTTGACAAATATGGGGAGGACAAACGTTACGGAAGTGAGAGGTTTTCAGTTAGAAGTCTTTGAAGGGACTTGACTGAAAAACCAATGCCCAACAGAAATGGCACATCGCGAAATCGTTAGCATGCATTTTGGTCTAATACAGTTATGTTAGTATGTGAACCTCTGTTTTGCTAACGGTCACTGTTACAGTCCCCACTGTGCTATATTTCCTCAGTGGGTTTTGAATAAAGCATACCATGTGTTATGAACTTTCAGCAAAAAAAATTTTCAGTTTGGTGGACAAATTAGCAAACTCATACGGGTTTGTTAGTGCGGGATATATTAAATCACAAATGGAGTCAGCGGTTTACTGCAACGGGATACTTTCGATTAGTATCAATATCCGTAGATTAGAACGTTTTAGAGCCTTCGAATTGTTTTCAACTTCTTTGCTAATCTCAGAGTTGTCAATTGCGGAATGTTGCCGTAATAAAATTTGCATTGTCTTCATTTTGTCACTGCTATATCATAATCCACGTTTGCTTGGTCTCTATGAAACGTTGTTGAAGACGATCCATCGACCCTCATCGTGTGCATGCACTCAGTCGAAGCAGATTCTGAATGGGCATTGAAGTTGACTTACCTTTCTCACCTCTGCATGTTTAAGCGTATTTGGACTGTTTTTTGTGGTAATGGTTTATGGAAGTAAATGAAGCCACTGCGACATTTGTGGGCCTACTAACAGAACCTCGTCTTACCTCAATATTGTGAACGTTTTTCGGGGGAAGGACACTTTCATTAAGAAGGGTATTTCACACCAGTTCACTGGTGACGCTGTTTTCTGCGGTCGTCATCGATACACATGGTGTTCACAAAAAGAAATAGATCGTTCAAAGATACTTATCTGCTCTTTTCGTCCACTGGTCAATAATCATTGGTGCTCAGCCATGCATGCATTAGTTGAACTCTTGCGCCCCATTTGCAGTTTTACATTGCGTCTGAGAATTTTCACTCATCTCAACATGTTATGCGATTTGCTTACTGAAAAAATCAGCTGTGAATGTGTTCGTACGTACTAATTTGACATTGTGAACAGCTGTCTGCTTGAGTGTTTATCACAGTGTGTGTGAACAAGTACAAAAAACCATATTAAAAAACATGCACTCAACTTGAGCTATTCTTCGAATTGGTGAAATTTACTCCCATTTCATTATTCTCGCATTTCCATGCTTATAACAAAAGAACCAGATGTGTGAACAACACGTGTTTAATTTGCAAAATATAGCCACCTTAATGACATCATCTTGCCAGTCTTCCATAAGGTTTCATCCGTACCTGTAACCAATAAAAAACGAAGAAAAGATTAATGTATCAAGTTCTGAAAAGTGTTAAGTGCTTGGGAACACAAAAATAGTATTGGTGAAATATTTCAACTTCAGTGCGACACCTAAGCGGGAACAATGACGAAACACGCGGGAGATGGGTAAAGCCCCCAACCTTCAGAAGTGTGCCAGCAGAAGAACCATGAAGAACCATATATTCTAATTTATGGCATGGAAAAGCTGCTTAAAAAATTAATACCCAAACCAGAAGTTAGAGATGGCATGCCTTGTCAACGCACAGCTGATCACCGCACGGTTTTGCGCAAAAAGGTCTTAGTTGCTATTGTCAGCATTATAAGATGCAAGACGTTTATCAATATTATATTTGCGTCACCCGTTTTGAATATCCCCCTGCTTTTACTCAAGAACCTTTTGACCACATGTCACTCACTTTGCCCTACCTGTTTGCCGACACATTCCAATAAAAAAAGCTGTTGACCGATAAGCACTTACTAGTGCACAGAAGCGGCTAAAATGACGCAGGCTCCATGATCTTGGGATTTCGACTCTCAACTTGCTTCGAACCAAGGAACATTATGAAGTGGTCCCCGGAAGATTTTGATTTAGAATAAGACAGTCACAACAAATTGTTTGACTGTTTAGGTCTTGAGGCACACATTTTCTGGCCTTAAGCAAAGAACACAAATTCTGCGGCTAAAAGTTACCTTCGAAAAGTAACTGGTCAAGCCAAGTATCTTGTACATTGTCTCTTTAGGTTGGTTGGACATTAAGTTTTAGGTATCAGCTTGAAAAGCGAGCGAATGATGATTCGGCAGGAAGTGTCGTGATCAGCGACGTGTTTTACTCTCATATTAGCGACATAATTTCCAGTTTGACGACCAGTGTCATGGAAGCTATGCACCACTCTTAGATAAATCAAACGAATCTATCCGTGTTTAAAGGCCCTATCGAAATTTTAGAACCAAAGCCAACAAACCTTTAATTCCAAGCTTCACATTATGCTATTCAGAACACTTGGGTGCACTTTTAGGGGCGTTAGTCCAACATTATGTGGTTTTCCGAGATTAGATAAAACGCTTGACAGTTGTACCTCTGGGATATGACACCTCCAGAAGATAACTCTCTTGGTTAGTAAACTCACACGAACGACTTGAAGGAGCCGATGCTACAAGTGTGGCACGCTTAACCATTGGAAGAATCAATGCCCTCGTATCCGACCACTTGTAATAAAACTTTGGATTCCTCCTTTTTCCCGGGATTAGCGCGGTGACACAGGCTACCATACAGGCCATTATCGAGATAGACATGAAGATGGAGCTGTGTTTAATAGATACAGGAGCAGGGGTATCGTTGAGGGGGAGGGAACCAAGCTGAACGCAAACCGTGCGTTCTAGCAGTGAGAGCAGTGGTTGGATATTGACTGAATATTGACTAGTTGTCAGCGCACTCGATATGCCTATGCGACAAGTTCGTCCCTGATCATCCCAGACATAGAACAAGCAGTATTGATTTTATTCAAGATTTTTTCAGATTTTTCTTCAGACATTTTCAACAGCACAGATTCCTTGATAGACCTAAAGCAGGGAAAACTTGAGACAAAATGTGGCACAGTCAAGCTTGAAGGTTACTCAAGCACTGCCGTGAGCGAGCTGCATGTCCGAAAACTTCCGTCTTGTAACGTGAAGTCAGTAAAGTCCGTGGTCGATGAATATTCCGAACTGCTCATGAGCGATGCAGATATGTTTGCCTTCTACCCGTGGAATGAACACGAAATTCCCCTCTCGTCCGAATGCTTTGGATCTTATTGCCCCCGTTCGCTGCCGCTGCGTCTACGAGAGAAGGTCCATAAATAACTTCAATGGATGTTGAAAAATGGCATAATCGAGGAAGCCAAGAGTGCGTAAAACTCCCCGGCTGTGTTTGTAAGCCAAGCGAACAAAAAATACCGGTTTCCTGTAAATTTCCGCCTTTTGAATGAACTGACCGTAAGTTTGGTTGCGGCTGTCCCTTCGGTTCCCTGCAGCATTCCCGTTCCGGATATTGGCAAATATCTGTCAAGGCGAAGGACTGGAAGAAAACGGATTTCAAGGTTGGGGACACCCAATATCGATTTAGACGAATGCCGTTTGGTTTGTGCGGGGCACCATTCACATTCCGGCGCTTGGTGCTTCGCTTAACGAATGTTGCAGTGTACGTAGAGGATAGCGTTGTGTACAGCAATTCGTAAACAGAGCACGCAGTTCACTTGATTCCCGTATTGCAGTATGTTCGGGAGGCTGGTCTGCGGATAAATGAAACTAAGACATAGCTCGGTCGGAGTTCGGTAACACTGCTGGGATGTAAAGTGGGTCACGGATAAGTTAGCCCACCGCTGGAAAAAACCGGCAAAGATTGAGGACTGTGCTGTTCCCAATTCAAACCGGTCCCTACGGCAGTTTCTTGGACGAGCAGCATGCTACAGCCGGTTAGTTAAGGATTTAACACGATTGCTGCTCCACTGTACGACTTGCTCGGGCAAAATCGGAAATTCGAATGGACCAGGGAAGCACATGAGACCTTCGAACGTGCCAAAGCGCGGATGCTAGATCAGCAACTGACACTCAAACTGCCCAGGGTCGGAGTGATGTCCACTGTAGCAACGGACGCTAGTGATCGCGGTATCGGCGCAGTCCTGAAGCAGAGGAATGGAGTTATCGAATATGCCAGTCGTGTCCTGACTAATGCTGAGCAGAAGTACTTGACCATTGAGAAAGTATGGTTAGCGATCGACTGGGTCCTGGATACATGGAGGCCATACTTGCTTGGACAAAGATTTCATGTCGAAACCGATCACAAACCCCTGGAGTGGATCAGGACCACCCGAGATCCTCGCGGAAAGCTTGCGCGCTGGGCACTCCGGTTGCAAGAGTACGACTTCACGATCAAGCACGTGCCAGGGAAGGAGAACCACTTGGCTGATTGGCTGTCACGACCAGAGGCTGAAGATGAGGTCCCCAGGATCATGATTGGGGCCAATAGCCTCGTCGTCGACCAAGACCAGGGGCTGAACATAAGGCCCCCAAGATCACGATTGGTCGTTGAACTGGATCCCGGATGTTTGGTGCAACTCCAGCTGTAGGACCTTGTGTTGCGGAAAACTCCAGCCGTCTTTTTTGAAGGATTATTGGGAACGGAGACAAGGAACTGGAAACGTTCCAGAGTCACTTTGATCGGCTGAGCCTGAATGAAGCTGGCATAATTTCTTGGAACGCCACCGATTCTGATGTTATGCTGCTCGTGATACCACCCGTCTTGTGACGGAAATTGATAATCGAATGCCACGAGGTAACACACACAGGATGCATCAAGACGTACGACATACTTCGGCAGAGGGCCTACTGGCCCGGGATGAGAAGTGAGGTGATCAATTATGTGGTGTGCTGTAAGCAGTGCCAATTGACGAAAGGGGATATCACAGGGAAACCCATCCCATGGAACTCATTCCTGTTTCAGAATTCGGCGTGTTATGGTCCGTTGATTATCGTGGCATCACCGTTGCATCACATCGTGGCCAACCACGTGGTGCAAAAAATGATCCTAAGTGATTAGGGGCCTTGCTGTGAGAACGAAGAGTTTAGGAGTCGCTTGCAGAAGCCGGGCATTGGACGGCTAAGGACGGCACCATACCACCCGCAAAAAATGATCTAACCGGACGTAATAACCAAACGATCAAAGAGTGCCTGGTGGCCAAAGGAGGTAACTGGGGAGTTAACCTGCCGATGGTGTTGCTAGCTCATCGTGCCTCCATACAGCCCACCACAGGCAAGTCCCCGTTCGTGCTGGTGTCTGGTCGACATCCGCGCCTTCCAGTTGATCAGGAACTTGGGTTGTGGCCGGCCACATGTTTGTCTCCGGAGTAGCTAGGAGAGGAAAAGAGGAAAGCTGAAGAAAACTTGATCGTCCTTCGGGAAAGGACTAGACAGAAAACGGCACGCAGGTCAAGTGGAAGGATCTTCAGAATTCTGGAAGGATTGGAGTGGGGTCGCGGAAGATGGGCAGTCGATGGTAAGGTCCGTTTGTCGTTACCGACCGCCGAGGGAACGTCTACACAATTCAAGACGTTTGGGGATCGAAAAGAGTAAATGGGACTCAGCTTCGGAAGTGGCACCCGAAGAGCGGCCGAATAGACTAGCTGCTGGAGCCGGCCTAACGGAAGTTAATGAAAACCGGTGGCATACGAGCGACCTTTAAAGGAGGAAGGCGTGTGACGGTGAATACTACTGATAAGGCATGCGAGTAATATGTTTCTCGTGAGTCCGCTTTGCGTCTATCGAAACGTGGGGTTTATTACGGAATCTGTGTAATTGTTTTGTGGCATTGATTTACATTTGAGTGATAGTCAATGAATATCCAGGAAAGTTGAGGAAGACGCGTTCAACGAGATGTTATTCATTTTTTATTAACAAGATGCATACGAGAGTTTTGCTTTCCCATCCAATAGGCTGTAACTTTTCAGTTGGTGTTTTCTAATAGCTCCTCATCGGAGGCCTTCTTTCTTCCGCCATTGCTAAATTGGGGCTAGCTGAACTACTTGCTATATTAAGGCACACTATAGTGGTAGCCAGCGGGTGGACATGCTAGCGGCATTAAGCGCTTTTTGTGTCCATTTATTCCGATAAGATTAAGTGATTGCTAGATACAGTGAACATCGCTTGTCCTGACCGATGCCAGGAAATCCATGCCAGCAGGCAACGAGTAGGACGACACCCACAAATCCGTGAAATGTCAACTAATGAAGAGTCTAAGGAGAGACCGAGAGCTTTGGTGAACATCGAAAGCCTAGGAGATAAAGAAGGTTTTTTCTAAGAAAACAGCCCTTCCTAATGGCAAACGATACGGTAAACCAGTCAACTCAACGGTCAGTGAAACTGTAAGGTGGCTATCAAGCTGGCTCATCAAACCAGCCGCCAAGACGTTGACTGAAAAGATGCATGGAACACTTCAAACAGCAGCTAAACTGGTCTCCTGCAACTCAACCCCTGGAGGCATCACATGTAGGTGCACGGAATGTAAGACTTAATTGCTTCCAGGTGAAATAAAATAGTAGACTAAAATGTACTTAAATGTAAGAATGTGTCAGAATCAGTCGATCTGCATCCATTCTCTTTCAAAGAAAGCGGAGAATCACTGGCAGCCAATTAAACATAACCTACTGAGAGAAGTAGTAAGAAGTGTCTGCAGAATGAGTCACATTGATCGTCAACGGTGCCTTCAAAAAGGATTCGCGGCATTGGCCTAGTAATTATAGCATTGAACGTGCTTTCTGGTCCTATCCTTAGAAGGTTGGCTGAAAAAAAGTAAGGCGGGTTCGTGAAAAACAAAACTGGTTTCCGTCCCGCAAGAAGCTGCATTAATCATATTCTCACTACCGATAGCTTGTGAAAGAGCGACACTGCCTCCTGCAGCCAACAATGGTGGTCTCTCTTGTCCTGTAAGCTGCTTTTGGCCCTGTGGACCATGAGACACAATGGTATTCTCTATGAGGTAAAGGAGTTCCCCACAAATTCTAATC
The DNA here is from genome assembly GCA_003604175.2 of Clonorchis sinensis. Lineage (NCBI taxonomy): Eukaryota > Metazoa > Platyhelminthes > Trematoda > Opisthorchiida > Opisthorchiidae > Clonorchis > Clonorchis sinensis. The sequence continues at coordinate 45,311,412 of CM030370.1, forward strand.
CCATCTTAACGTGCTGCACGCCAAATTCCGCACACACTTAAGGGTCTTGGAGAAGCCCTTATTTGAGTTCACCAATCAGTGGCTATCCTATTTCAAAAATGTTAAATGTTCTAATCCTGTCCGACGGTTTGGCGTCCGCTTCACACCTGGAAAATGTAAAGTAGGCTTAAACCTTAGCATCGTGTTTGCGGATGATCCGATTAAGCCGATAGACAAATGTGTATACTTGAGTAGCTGTACCACCACCGGTGGTCCAGCCAAAGAAGACAGTCCCCTCCGTTACGGAATACTCCATATTATTATGTGGAGCACAAACCTGGCTACTGCACGCCAAGGATGTCAAAAGGCTTTGAGTATTTGACCATCTTCGGAGCGTTATCCGGGTCTGATAAGAACAGCGGATCAGCACTGCTGAAGTACGTCGGATTGTTTTCGGAAGAGATACCTCGCTAACGACAGATGAAGTGATCACAAATCCTAGGTTGCACTGGTTTGGCTACGTACTTTGTATTTCAGTCAACCAACTTCCTTGTAGAACTCTTTTCGGATAATCACGTGCTGAGTAGAACTGAGCCATGAATAGATTCAAAATGGCTTGGTAGCAAAGTGTGTAAGCTGTCAGCAGCAAATTTAGCTGCGCTGGTCATTGTAGTCTCCCTGGGTATGGCCCTTACAAGGGACACATCGGTGCGTGGAGACATTCTCAAGTATTACACAGCCGCGGTCTCAATGGTGCACATGCCTTCAATGTACATTTCCCTATCTGAATATCCACAGTAAAAATTGCACCGACATCTTTATGCTAGCGCATCGCTTATATCAGTGACCACCTCCAATGCGTAGCTATCGACCCACCCCTACAAATCATCGGCGAAAAAAATGTGGTAGCGATAACTACTGTACGCAATTACATGGTTTTAGAGCTGAAAATGATGGTAAAGTGCATTTCAGAATTTTATTTGAATTTTTCATATGGATATACTGACAATCCAGTTATGGAGCGCAGAAAAATTTACAACAGTTTCTCTTTGAATGGAATATTCAACGGTAGTACTTTTATTCACGGAACATACTACTCAAACTTTTGATGATCCTTGCATCTTTGTAATCCTTTTTTCCATCCTCACCTTTCCTGCATAGCCTAAGCACGTCTGGACATCTCGTAGCACCGGATGTTCAAAACATTTTAGGACATTATGCCCGGTATATCTGTCGCGTCGCTGTGAGTTAACACGCCGCGTACCCTCCCATTTGTAGGTTCATATCAAATTCTTCAGACTTAGTAATGATAAAAAAATCGTCAGTAGGGATAGGAGGCTATCCTCTGACCCTTGCACAGCAAGCTTTTCCAAAAAAATACATGCTGGTACGAGACCAAGAAGTTTTTGCGACATTAGAACACCTTGCATTTTTCTACACAATCGACGGTCGAACACAAATTTAATGTTTGTCGTACACGACAAAAGTCCGTGTTGGGGCTAAATTCGAAAGTAAATTCACCTGAAAACTGGCCCATTTAAGGAACACTAAAAGGAGTGAAAAACTGAAGCACAGTCAGTAGAAAAAATAATTCACTGAGCCATCTAAACTGCCTGAGTTCCCTGTTTGACGGAGTCATGAATTTCATGCAAACTAAATAAAGCCAAACCACAATTCAGTCCCATCAATCTCCAAATAGGATGACAAATTATCCGAACGTCAACCAAGCGTTTCGCAGTGCCTGTTTGGAAGCTGCGAACTTTTCTGTGAATTCGCAATATTCCATAGAGTGTCATTATTATGGGAGTGGCAGTGAAGCAGCTTACTGTGTGGGGGAAAAGTTGCAATTGTTTCATTTGTGTACAGCATCAACCCAGTTTCTCGAAGCATGAGTAAAATTTGCCAAGTTTTGCAGAAAACCAAACGCCCTAATTCATAGCTTATATAAGTACTACATACCCCTTATCTACAACGGAGCGTGTGAATCTAGCTTTCCGAAAAAGTTATCGTCAGAAACCTTTCAAGCCCTTCGAAGAGTGTATATTGTAATGGTAGCGGGCAAAGTGCCAAATTGAGTGGAAATGTCATTTGCGACAAGCACTTATAGAATTCATTTGACCATATTTCACCACATAATACTGACTTTTTAAACGATTCCGTAAAGAAAAGGCTTTTTGAAAGATCATTTTGAAGGCCTAATTGCTCACTAGTGATGAAGCACACTACTCGGCAAAAACAAAAAAAGAACAAATTCAGCAGAGTTTCCTCGGAGAAAAATGTGATTACACTAGTGTTGCAAATGTACAGGCACCCATTGTGAGACATGCCTAATACATCAGGAAATGCTGATGAAATTCAACTGCTTTCAGTTCGAAATAAGCGCGATGTTATTTCAGCATTATTTTGCAGCTAACTCTACCGTTTAAGCCATATTCACTAGGTCTCAACAACTGGCTTATTTGTTTGTTTTTATTAGATTGTTCACATAATGAATGGATTGGATTTACCTACCAACTATACTTCCGACCTCTTGTGAAACATTTCGTTGAAGCCACCTGCGGTACTTCCAGTTTTGGGAGGCAGTAAAAACGAAACTTCCAGAAATCTGTAATGGACCCTTGACTCAATAATTTCTTTTAATATCCCACCCAATGGCTCCCACAAATTCAAGGTTCTAGTTAGGTGATAGATCACAGAGCTAAAGATTTCATGCTAATACGCAGAATGCTTGAAACTAAATGCTTAGGCCGAAAATTCTGCGTGTGAATTGGAGCAGGAAAATCAACACCGGTTACCTCTTTTTTATATGTGACTACACGATGGAAGTCTTTAACGAAGTGCCTATCGGAAGCCTAACTGAGTATGTCAGTTGTGTTACCCTGAGAGTGAAAAAATGGTGCATTTTCTGTGTATTTGAAGTATCGGATACATTTTTACAGCGGATGGGTTAGACGGCAAGCCGACTGAAAAAGACTGGCTTCTTTAGGGAAATACAAGACCCGGTATGCAGAATCTTATGAGCACAAATGTTCCCTACTTATGGATGTCCCACAGTGGTTCATAAGACTGTTAAGGTGCTAGTTCCAAAAAGCAGCAGAGCGATAAAACGCACCTCTCATGCTTCTAACGAACGTACCTTCCTTGCCATTTACAGGATACTAAAAGAAATGCTAAATGGCCAACTCCATTTTCTTGCATCTATATATAAGTACACTAAATCGTTCGCTCAAAAGTAAAGTGGTGCCCCGGTAGAACGATAAGTGTCGAAAGGTCCCCTGAACATAGCACGTTTTGGCTGTTCGGAGCAAATATCATGGACATGGGATAATAAGTTAACCCTGACATATTGCAATTCGCCCCTTTCTATCACGCGTAACTAGATGCCTAATTCTGTGCAACGCGGACATGGCTGCAGCTCAGCAGGAATATTCACAACCTATTGTGCAGCAATATTTTGTACAGTAAGGTATGATATATTTATTAAATGTATATGATCCGCATACAAGCACCATTCTCCTAATTCGACCAAACACATGAACAAGGCTTCTTTAATCATTTGGAGTGCGTGAAAAACGCCCCATTTCCACTGTCCGGAAGACCGCAGTCAGCAGTAAAGGCTTAACGCATTCTTTGATCTTCATCTCACCACTTCGTCTATATGAATATTCGGTTACAACTAGTTTACTTTCATCAACATATTTGTAGCAGGCAGTGGAGTTGATATTGAAAAAAACATTCTCGCTGATATACAAAGTTACCCCAAGACTTGCCAACGTCGTCGGGGTGACAACTGAGGAAACATGTCATTGTTCAGATGTGATGATTTTCTCAACAAAACGCCAAAGTTTCTGAAGGGACAAATATTGGTTTGCCAAATAGTTGCTGTACTTTCTACGTCGCTACAAAGGAAGTGAACATTGCCATTGACAAGCCTGCCAGTGATCTACTATTTAAATTTCCCTTAAACACGATAAAGGTACTACTCCGGTGATTCCAGGCAATCGCAGAACGACCACTATTACATTTGTCTAGTAGTTCGCATTATAAGATGGCAGTTGTGGATACCTTGAGGTGATTAATATTTAAAAAGGGTTAGATCTTATTGAAAAAAATGTTTAAAAAACCATTTGACAATATTCCAAAAGACGTCGATAAATTTAGTACTGGTCGTCTCGTCAGGAAAGGGTACACTGTGAGGGAGTAGAATTCAAAATCTCTGAATACTGGTAATGTACTGATTGTGAATGGAAGCAAAAGTTTGTGATTTTAGCAAACAGAAATAAACATTTTTTCCACTGGCAGATCTTACAAACAAGGGTGTGGAATAGGAATTGCGGTTACTGCATTAAGTCACACTGCCCTCTGCCCCCTAGATTTCCTGTCGGAATTAAGTGCGATGCTTTATTAATAGAGAGAAAATATACTTTTAACTTTTAACCTATGTATTGTAATTAACTAATCTCATAATTTTGAGGGTAGGGTTTCATTAGTTGTCATATTGCGTGTTCAATGATTATTCGTTCAAAGTATCTTATACAAAAACCGGCTGGCTAAATTCAATGTAAACAAAGAAATATGGATTATTTGAACTATTCTACATCTCCAAAATGGCCCATTTCGCACGGGAATATGACGACATCTTAGCTGCTCCGATGGACACAATAACAATGACAGAGTTTGTGAAAGATATATTTAGACAACCATCACTAAGAAGGAGGATATCCCTATGTGATGTAGCTTTATCCTCTTAAGTCCATCCGGTTGTCAAAGCTAATGACTTTCACTTGCACCTGAGGTACGTAATAACTACCACTATCTGTTCAGTTTCTTCGGCCAAAAAAGACTGAATCTGCTGTTACTATGAGTTCAGACCAATAAAGTGCTAGTAAGGAGTAGAAAATTGTATATTTGAGCATTTTAGTCGTAAACCATTACCGTTCAGACCTTCCAGTTCATCATCTCGTAGCTTTCTTGATTTAACACTCTCTCGTTCTATGCGGACTCTCCGGGAGTTAAAGTTCAATCAATCAGCGCAGGTCAACTGGGATTGAAATGGTTTCTGTAAGGCGCATTTGTCACAAGTAGGCTATCTAGAAGACCGGCCTATAACCTACCTTCTTTACTCTGGTATGACCTTATGCTCAACTATTCACAAAACGCAATATGTAATGTGTTGAAATAACTGGTAGATCGGTACCTCCGGTCGCTCAATCGGAATATTCCTTCTTCGAGGTGAGAATGTCGGATCTGCTTCGAAATTTGGGGGAACTATTGAATGAGCTAACAGCTCCCGTTCTAACATACGACTTTGAAACGTATTTGGTAAAGATGTTTTCCGCCCCAAAATTCAGGCTAATATCTGTCTATTTGCCGATGCAACTGGGATTCTAAGAGCATGTCCTTTAACGTGGACTACATTTTAGTATTTTCGTCAATTACTTGTTGTCACATTTGCTGCTGAAAAATCCACTGACTGTCGTTGCACTTATTCCATTCCAACGCGATAGTTCAAGGTGGCGTCTACAAGGTCATATTTGAGGCAATGCAGGCGGGACGAGATTTAGATTTAGTTTACGCATCCTATCCAACCGATTGGAGGAAATAGCTGCATGTACAATTGGCATACTTGTATAGCAATATAAGTTGGTCGAAAATGAGTTGGGCTATCCCGACCGGCTTATTCATAGTTCCATTGAAGTAAGCCAATGGTTTTCAAACTCTTATCATTAGGATCAATCACTAATTGGCAGTTCTTTATTGAAAAGCAATTACGATTAATGTAAGATTCAGGTTCTTTCTTGATTCGACCTTTTAAGCACCAGTGTTTGATCCAGTACATATTTTTTTTGAGTGAAATCACAAAAAGTTCAGTGTGGTGTGCATAATCTGCCGTCTTCTATTATTTTCAACTTGTAACATTAACGTGTAAAACAGTGTAACTAAATGTATTTCCTTTTGACCACTGGGCTATCATCAGAGACGTGATTTTCTATCAACGTCAAGTTAACTAGAGACCCCACTCGGTCACAGGCAAATTAGAACTATAAGGACAATATATATGGGGTTATTATACAAAGTGAGTGTTGATAAGCTCAGACTTATTTAATTTCGTTAATCCGATTGTGATCTCCTGCAGATAAATATTACTAATCTTATGGTGACAACACACAGGGATCAGCAGATCGGATCATCACAATATCTCAGAGGCCGACTCTCAATCAAACTTATGAAATTGTTCATCTTTTTGTTTCGAGCATGATATCCGCTTACATTCTGTAATAATGCAGTATACATGAAAAATTATAATTCAAGCGCTCTCCACATTAGGAAACGTCGGAACGCGTGAAGAATATAGATAAACGTTATCTTATTGGATAGCGTAGTGAATAGACCGAATTTCAAGGGGAGGATAGCCAAGTTGGTAACCAAGTTATTTATACTTCTAGCTAGCAAAGATAGATGTTTGTGTGCAATCATCTTGCTCCTGTAAGAAATATACTGATAACAGCAGCGAAGGCACATCTCAATTGCATAAGGTTTTGGCATAACCTTTACCTTTTGACATTTAACATTTAACTACTGGTTGAACACTTTCATTTCTCCAGTTCTATTAGTAGGTGTCGACGAACGCACCGACAGTAGTGAGATCAGCAGAGATATAATAGACCAACAAAAGCTTATAACAACACTACGCCCATTTAATGTTGCCAGATTAACTTAAAAACAACCAAAACGGTCGAATAGGTTCGCAGATTACCAAAGTCATCGTATTTACTACGAATTTGCTAACAGTCTTCCTGTTTGAAAGCCGAATGCATTTCGGAGAAGCGTTTTTATGAGCGAGCGCGGATTGATTGCGACAGTGTCTTGTTTATCGCGTTCAAAACCGTTTAGTCACGTTAGCCTAGTCGATGTTCACGGTTACAAGATGGCCGTTGGTATACCACAAAACGATTAAATCGTTCTGCACTTCCCACTATCATAGCGACCAGGACTTCAGTTTGGAGAACAAACATGGTTCCCAAAGTTCTCGGGTGTACAATACCAACAGCATCAAAAAAGCAGGGTGCGGCAATTTCAACTGTACACGCGATTGCAAATCATGTTGACGCTAAGCTGAAACCTTTGGTGGATATATCGCTTGCGCAGATATTTCTGAAACGTGTAGGTGTGTCACATCCAGGTGGATTGTGTTCTCTGACAGAAAATGAGCCAAGTAAAAAAGTGGACATTTTCAAGCATTTACGAATCAGCATGATTATGAAGAAGATACAATACTTTACAAGTAGAAATCACAAAATTTTGTGGATGCATACTAGACTGGTGGGATAGTTAAAAGCTCTGGAAATTCCAGAGGAGCTATTTTAAGGAATATTACAACAAGTAAACGATTGCTATATCACCCAATTTTCTCTAACTAATGCCAAACCTTATTTTGAGGTATTCAGAACTTCAACCCGTATTGTTCAGTGAGCTTATGATCACTCGTGAACTGACACAAAAACAACTTCCGAAATGTTACCTATCAGACTGAGAAGGGAGTCAACACCAGTAAGGCTATGAAGGTCCATTAGTTGAGCCCCTTGTCGACTGTGCTCGACAGGCACCGTACACAGAAATCCAAAGTGACCTGTTTTGAAGTTACAACACAGAGCATATATTGTTAATTAATCACTGATAATTTAAAATTATTAACTCAGTTTATTGAAATATTATTATCACGCAATTTAACCTTTAATGTTTACAATTTCAAACCAATTTAACTTTCATTTTCGACCAACGTATTATGAATAAACCAGTAATCAGTAATTAAATGATATGTGTTCACCGCTGTCATGTCTTTTTAAGTTTAGTGAGTAAATTCGGCAAAATGGATACAGTAGAGAGCGACAAATGCATTGCAACGAAATCTTGCCCAGAAAGTAAAGATGTTTCGCCATTTAACCCGGAATAAAAGCTTTTTGTCAGTGAGGGGGAGATCAGATATTTGGCTGACCTAAGGAACGAAGTATAAGATGACGAGTTAAAATCAGGTGGAGTGACGTTATAGAAAAGACAAAGGTGCATTCGGTTTTGCTACTACGATATGAGAATATCCCGATCTATTTCGCACAGTCGGCAAAACGCATCTAAATTTTTTTTTTGTATTATCAATTTTGCGGTCAGCGGTTACAACTAGATGCAACTAAATTGTAGCTTTAAATGCGTACAACTAAAGCGGGGCGGCTAGTGTTTTGTGATATATGAGTCAGCATCACATACTTCTGATATATTTAGCTACATGACTCTACACTTTCATTCATTCCCAGATCGGGAAGCACAAAATGTTTCGGTCCTCCTAAGGCGACGAATGACAAGTATGCGCACCAAGTGGCTACTCTAAGCAGTTGATAGACGTGACAAACAGGATTGTGTTGAATAAGTGGGACTACATTTTACCTGTACTACTGAAGCACACAACCCCTCACGAAAGTTCGACTTTCCTGTCTGTTTTATTCACCTCACTTGTTTTTTTTACCGTTCACCGGTATACAAAGAAAGGATGTTTTCGGAAATTCACGGGTGCTTTTCTTTCGTTGTGCCCTAAAGCGCATTGTTCCGTGGATTTGGTTATTAGCACAACAGTTTGCGTGCATCCAAACGTTATAATGAATAGTAAAGTTAATATCAATCCAAGGTAACAGGTAATTTGGAAATGAAGTGTCTCCTAGGGACGCAGCTTACAAGAATAGGCGTCCTTAAAAAGCAACTGACACAAACTTCTGGATGCAGTTCTAGATACACAAAGTTCTGAGATGACGTTCCCAGCAGAATACACAAAATAGAAATCCCATTACCATAACACACAACTGATCGGGTTTCTGCAAATCTTTTCGCAGCTCACTACGGGTTTCGTTTATGTTCAGACTCATCAAGTAGCCAAAATCCTCGGATTTCTATCAACTTTATATCCTAATTGAACACAATATTGCAAGCAAGTGCCAGAACGCATTCGTCCTCAAAGTAATTTGCTGTTCACGGAAGACTCAAGTAACATGTGAGGTCGTAAGAAAGTATTCTGATATCTCGAATTTGTGCGTTCTAAAACATGAGAAGTCCTCCACGCAGGATATCCAGCTGGAGAATGTCATAAAGGTAACATTTAGTTAGGTCTCTGAATATTCACCACTTAATTTGCCATCGAGTATACTTGGATGATAAAAAGTTTGCTTTTATCACGTTTCAGTGCACCTGCAATAATTGTTTTAACAGGAAACCAAAAGTACTAAATTAAAACCAGTAACTCGCCAAAAGGCAGGATGACTTTCGTGAAATCCTCTATATATTCACTAGGAGTTGCACGCAATTTAAGTTTCCAAAGTTTTGCAATTGCTACATGTATCCACTGCGAAAGAGTATGTCTTGCTGATGTGTCCAAGTCTTCGGAATTGATTGGAGTGTTTTAGGAAAAAAGTTGTTTACTGCGTTTGTTTTGTTTGCCAACCATTATTGGTCACATAATTATTCGCATGAATCCATTTATCTTCATTCGTTTCAACTCCAAACTGCAAATGTAAAAACGCTTTCCGTCAGTTTTTGCTTGTATCTGCATTGCAAGTTGGTGCAACTGATAACTTACGTGTGTTCATCTGTTCCATTAAGATATGCCATCTGAAGATAACCTCAAATTGGTTTAGTTCACTTTTGTATATATCTTATTCGTTCAACGAATTTTATTTTGTCATACGCATGTTGGTCAAGAATGCCGGCTTTTCGTTTGTGTCTCCCAATCATTACTGGATGCAGTGAAAACATCTGTTAAGTGTATCCTTCGCCTCCACTTCTCATCCTCTTTGTTCACTGCTGTTAAGCTTCCATTTCCAGGTAAACTGCTAACGTCATACACCTTGCATTCTGTAGTCTTATACAGGAAATTTTGGGAACACATTACCACTTGGCTAAGTTGCTATCTACCTTGCAAATCTCATGTCGCGACTGACGCCAACTGGTCAATCTAAGCCGGATGGGCGTTGCCCGAGCACTATACGACAATCCTGTTGATATCCGTTACGATATAGTTGCAACGCATACACTTGTTCATTGATTGACTGAGTTGCAAATGTCGGCCAGGTCATTGATGCGTTTATATTCAACAAAATGAGATCTAGATAGCTTTTTTCTCTGTTATATCTTAAAATGCATGAACAGTCGAGGGGATAGTTTTTACTAGTTGACATCTGAAATGCGAACCATACGTGTATGGTTCAAATCTGACTGCTGCAGAGGCAAAAAAGACAACCGATATCACTGTAACTCTCTAGCACTTCTAATATGGTTATTTATATTCAACAGTCCAGTAATAAAAAACACTATCCTTGGATTTCCTGATAATAATCTGTCACACACACACTTGTTCAGTATGGCTATTTTTCACATAACCTTGCACCTTTATAGCATAATTCGCTTTAAAAATATTGGCTAATATAGTTCAAGTCCGCCAGTGTATTTTTGGGGCACTGTTTGCGACCATTCTGTTTTGTAGCTTAGAATTCAGACATGCAGTTGTGACTCACACACACTCAAGCACACCACATTTGTTGTCTCGAGGAAAAATATGATTCTACAGTCTTATGAAACTAAGAAAGAATTTGTCTTGTCTAAAATTGTCTCAGGCAGCTAGCAACTGTGACACTCTTTGTAAGTCAGCAATAACCAAAGAGAGCATTGCTAATTATTGGTTCACACATACCAAGTTGGGAGGCAAAAAACTCAAGCCTAATCAAAGTCCGTCTGGAATGCGAGTTCTTATTCAAGGCAACCAAATTGGTTACACATTAGTATCCTTACAACCAATAAACATATATTTGTCCGGGAACCCAGGTTGCCGAAAAATAACGCCAATTGAGGAACGAGGAAATTTTTGTTGTTGATTAGTTAGTTGATTAGTTAGTTTGTACTCAAACGGATGCCGCGTTTGCTGAACAGAATGAGCAGTAATAAATCGTATTTGTGAACTGAATAGGCTCAGCTAAACTTCCATTACTTCCCGCATTATCAAAACCAACAAAGTCGTTTGACATCTCTTTTTTCCGCAGTTGTACTACGGTCAGTTCATAGCCCATCCACCCACGGATCTGAGATGTAAGGCCATGGTAAAACTAACCATCCTGAACTGCTGAATTAAACCAACTATTTGACACAAACCACTGAGACGGTTTTCGTGAAAATAAATAGCTTGTACATAGGACTGCGGTTGGGGCATATGTCACTTTGAGCGTGGGCGTTTCATCACATTCGTGACGCGATTTGTTTCGTTGGTATCAGTTCACCTACGGTAGCGTGAAACATTCATCTGCCTCACCTGACTACAGACAATGTCGCGTGAAATTCTGACGAGAAGCTTCTATCAGCAAATCTTGAGTTTCACAATACGGGTTCAAAAGCATGTATTCTCACATTATTTGTCCAACAATTGCAGGAAGCGAAAAAATTTCGGGTACAGTAGACCTGCTGCTGCTTCAAACCGTATAGTATACAAAATGAGCATGAAGCGGCTATTTTAACTTGGCGATTTAGTGAATTCGGACTGTAAAGTGAGGAAATTTTCAGAATCAATATAGTCAAACCAATGACCGGTCCATTCAATATTCAAATTTGCGGTAGGGTTGCGCTAGCTTCAGCCGATCGTTGGAGTTTGGGATGAAATTAAGTGAAGCAGTAGAATACGGCGGCAAATGAAATGAAATCAAGTCAATTTGGAGGTATTAATGGTATCCAGAAAATGCAGCGGGTATTTTACGTCTCCCTTGTAGAACGGATATGTTATACATCTTACAGTTCTGGTTGGTCATTTTTGTGACATCGCGTTTCTGCGATACCCTTCACAAAACGCAATGTTCTGGAGCACAAGCATAATTTTCACAAATGTAAGACCCATTGCTTTGCGTATTTGGACAAACCAAACGTGGTGTTGCCGCAAGTGGTTGACCATGCGCATCATTCATCCACACGAGGTTGTAGGCTGTTACAATCATAACATTCGTTTAAACAGCTTTCCTGCTGTCCTGGCAGAATCATCCTGGAATCATCCCGCACAAAGCACTGGACTCGAGTCTCACTATTATTAGAGCTCATCATTAGTGCATATCTTTGGCCATGCCAGGATTCAACTCCTGTACATTTGACATGCAAGGCGACCAGACGTGTTTCTCGCCAGACTTTTAAGCCAGTTGGCCTGGTGGTTCAAATCCCTTGGTACGTACTGTGTCTTGAATGTTTCCTTTGGCAGAAAAACCCAACCTGTGGGTTCTCTGATATTATATATGCTGAATCTCGTTTGTCCTTCACCGCTTGGAAATTTATCTAAGCAGAGAAGGCTTTTCTTTATCTAAAGCCCAGAAATTTGCAAACATTCTCTCTAACCCGTAAGAGGAATTCACCTCCAGGACATGCACGATCTATGACGTCATCTTTTCGCCTCGCAACTTGTCTCTTGCATCACCTATTTGATTTTGTTGTGACGGTACCTTGAGAGTGAATTGCCGGTCAAACATCTATTCGTATTCGTTGCTCGCACAGTTTCTATTTCTACTGAGTAACGCATAGCCTGGAGTAACACCAAGATATTTTCCGAAAATGTTGTATCGCTTACTTTAAACAAAATTTGCGAATAATCCAGACTTTTGAAGCAGGACGAAAATTTTTATGCCTGTGGGAATTTCAACTACTGGGCTTTCTTTGGCTTACTCAAGTGAAGTCGTTGAGACAAAATTATCAGTTCACATTTGCCTCATTGGCCAGCATATCTGCAGAACCATACGAACCGTTAGCCCTAGGCATCCTGTTACGGTTTGGCAGGTTTATTTCAGACCCTTCCTCCAAAAGGATCGTTGTTGGACGCCGAAACCACACGGTGAGTTTATGTTCGATAGACTGCCAAAATCCAAGGTTTTCTGAGCAAAACCTACATGCTTTGGTGTCAAACGTCCCTGTTGCTGTACCGTTCAAAAATGCTTCGAGATCCCGGCCTTTCTCATTTACTAGTAGCCTACTGAATTGACGGAAGGGTTGTTTGCAACCGAATTTGTAATGTGAAGTTACAAATATGAAGGTATTTCACTATTCAAAATTGCTGCCATTCCACTTTCAAACGACCTTCACCACTGAAGCTGGAGAAACTGCCTGATAGAATAAGTCTTCTTTTTTAGTTGGCGTGTATTCCGTTAATCTATCCATCTTCCTCCGCGAGTCTCTCGATGGATGTAGGTTCTACCTTGCAAATGGAACTAGCCTCGGTTACGAGGGAGCCAAAAAGTGCCAGCGCCACATGATTCAGATTCTGCAAATCTAACAGCCAATATATTTTACCCAACCCAGCTGCCTTCCTGGCTCCAGTACAACACCAAAGACGACCTGGTTTGAATGCTGCCAGTGCCGCGGAACTCGGTCCAGCTGATATTACAAGCTCGCCAAACAGACCACCCGGTCACATTTCCGAAAAGCTTTGCGCAGCATTTAAATGAGAGTCCCTTCCCATCTGGACAAGACTTGCAAGGTCGTTAGTTGGATGTGATACACAACAACTAGAGGAACAAACTGTGTGTTGGTTAGAACTTCTCAAAAACAGAACAACTATCAAAACAGTCATATTGCGGCGCGTATTCACAGTGGGGCATGCTGGCCCATCTATAAGTGACTTATACTACCTATTACAAACAACTGGTTCATTGAAGTCTCCAGTGAAGTGGCTGTGCGCATCAACTCAAACCTCAAACCCACCCATTACAACCAGCCTCCAAAGAATACAGTTCCGTCAGATGAGAAAGCATTATGTGGCCACGCACAGTTCATACATGAAGGGTTTTGATGGTTAGGTGGTCCTCCCACTTTGAACTTACATGCATGGTCTTCAGTTAATAGAAACAAAAGCTACACATAGCATATTTTCATCCCTTACGGATAACCTTATTGCCAAATGTACGCACTGCAGTAACCGAGATGTGAAAACATCTTTCACCACTTCCTCAGAAAGAACGACGTTATAACAAGCATATCCAAGCGGTCGACAGGCCCACGCGGGGTTTGGTCGTCATGTGTGCGACAATGAGTCGATCTATGTATTGTGGTAAAACAGATGAGCTGAGCTCACACCAGTTAGTTTCGTCTCTCAGCTCGATTCGATCAAAACAGTTGACCATCCTCTACTGTTGGCATATATATGATGTCTCAAATTTCTGCTCGCCTAAGGGTTTTGCTGGGGCACATGTAAAGCCTGTTGACCTCACAAATAATCACGGTAGTTGCTTTGTGACTCTCCAGGATGCTAAGGAAAATTGTCAGAAATAATCTACTTAAAATGTTAAGTAATGTTGGTAACAACTTTTTAACGCCTAGCCCATCTGAAGGAAGCAAGATTGTTGAGATAATGCCCAAGCCTAGATGGGAGCGGTCAAGATGCCACGGTTGTGTTCGGACCATGAACCTTCCGGTCAGTAAGCTCACGCCTAAGCCACTGAGCTATATCAAGCATGAATTAACACGTTTTGTAACTAAGTGTATTAGGTATTTATAGCTATGTCTGTGGGGCATTTTTCCCAGTCAAAGGTCAGGTGTTTTTTGGTTTACTAAAAATATTTCATGTATTAGGTATTTATAGCTATGTCTTTGGGGCATTTTTCCCAGTCAAAGGTTAGGTGTTTTTTGGTTTACTAAAAATATTTCCGACTTACTTAACTTATATTACTTATTGAGAAGGCTGATGTAAATGTATCAGTTCAGTCTTCCATACGTAATCAGTGCAACAATATTAATATGATTAAGGAACTTTGGAAACTTTATTGTTTCAGTATTGGAAAAAGGAATCAAGTTTTTTAAAAAGGGTTTCAGAGAAATTCCTTGCAAGACAGTATCTCTATCACTACCCTGAGATAGGCAGTGACGTTCCACGTTGAACAAATATCCCTCAAAGAGTGGAATTTCTAAAATTGGGAGTCGACCGTATAGGAATATATCCTAGATATTCTGCCTTATGTTTCTCCCGAAACACCGATGTAACTTTTCAAGAGCTTCCAAGGGGGACGAAAATGTTTGCTCACAGATTTGTGCATCGAGTTTCCGGTAATGGTACTTTATAGCTAGGATAATGATTGTGAACAACTCTCCGGGGTTGTGAATCCGCAAAGCATTTTGTTTACTCTGCCTAATGTGCACGGAACAACTAGGAATGAATATGCATAAAGGGTAAGACCCATGTTATTTTGAATATTGGATTTAAAAGTAGCGGCAGGTTAGCCAGTGCAGCGTCATTTTCCAGGTGGTTACCAGTGACGTTTGTCAGTCACGTGATTTGCGGGAAGCGTATTCCAACGGTTCTAGAAAGAAGACACTAACGGTTGTTGCCATCCCTTCTTTTTTTATTAAAGTGCAATTTTTCCATGCACGCTAACAAGGTTGCAGTCAGAATACTTGTTAAAAATGAAACACTATTGCCCACAGGATATTAATCTTCAGATACTTGCATGTAGCCCTTCTGGCAGTGGGAGTTTGTCAAACGTATTTTGATAACGTGCGTTCACAAATCCAAAAACTCAGCCCATGATGCCAGCAGAGTAATATATCCCGACTAAAGGATCCGGAAAATCCTGAAGTTAGTCGTTAAGTTAAATTAAAATTCAAAAAAGGTGAAAAACGCTGAAAATGGTCATATTAGAATTTCTTCTTGCGTATTTTGTTATTCTGTACTGAAACCGCACAGATACTTTGGCGCCCAAAAATATTGTATAACAAGCAGTTGGGTTTTTGAAATTTGTACGGTTGATTTGTAGAGTGTAATGAAAACAATCAGAGCGAAATAGATACGTGGTGGCATTTTAGATCATGAGGCATGTATTGTTGGGTGTCTATGCTCACTTGATACGATAACACACATTGATTATGTCAGTGTTTGGCTTTCGCCATTATGTATTGCAGGTTTCCCGGGTTGCCGGGTCAGATGTCTGAAAAAATTGGACGCAAGAAATCCAGCACCCTGCGAGATAAAGCTTGCTTGCAGGTGTAGACCCTGAAATGATCAGAGGGACCAGCATTTGCGACATGCCTTAAATGCGTGACCAGCCGTACTCGTTTCGATTACTTGATCGCGGGTTCTCGTTGGTATGTTTTTTACCAACTGCCATCGACTCTCTGTGTCACGTGTAATGAGCAAGCTGGTACACTAATTCTTGACTGTATCTGCTAAGTGAATGTGTTAAGTTTTAATTACACTGTTCACAAGAAGCCGAAGCTGCCAAATGAAGTTTGGGATAAACGTAGAAGCATTTGCTCAGCTATGTCGACTTTAGTGAGCTATTCGTAAGTGCCTTTTATGTCACAGATCTTAATTCTTTCCCGAAGAGCACTTGTTGGTTTGCTGCAGGTAGACAGAACAGAACAGTAGTCACTGAGAAGGTTAGGTACAGCGTCAACTGTAATGAAGACTCTCTACAGTTTCACAGATGTCAGTTTCAACAAAGCCAAAGGCCAATCTGTGGACTATCTCAGAAGAGTAATAGGCAAAATTGGTACGTCCCTAAGATTTCTTATCTGGCCAGGGCTGTTTTGTGCCTAAAGTTATTATGGTTTCCTGAAGACATGAAAACCTAAAAACCCTATATGAGGCTGATTTAGAAACATAAAATATCTTAAGTTTGCACCTGCCATCCGGCTTGGTTCTCTCAAGAAGCTAACGAACCCTGTTGAAAAATCCATCAATAACTCTGTGCATCCGAGTAGCGAACTCATCCTCATGTGTACCTTTCCAAATGACAGCTTTGTAAGCTCCAACTTGATCTCTGCTTAATTTACTTCTTACTGCTTCCGTTTGACCCTTCCCCATTCACCTGCTGAAGCAATATACGAGGCTATGCAGTGAATCGAGATTTTCACAATGTAAAAAAGAACTTTTTCAAAAATGGTGAGAATGACCGTGGACCCACATATACACCTGACTGTAATTTGACTCTTACCAAGTGCACTTGAAAAGGAAACAGAGATGACAACCTGAAGATTACCTGATAAATTGACATCACAGCCACAGCAGACACAATAATCCAACAGAAAGAACGTCGGTCAGACCTGAGTTGTGTTTCTGAACCTCTTGTAGGCACTAGGAAATTAATAGTTGCTAATCCTTTCCGAAGCTCAGCATTATTAGCCAAACAAGACAAGCGTAGACGTATTGTTTCAGTTTTACAAGCTAATAACTGTACACAGTGATTCTTCAGTAAAGCGGAGGTCAAACTCAGAGCTCAAAAAAGAAACAGGACAATGTTGCTCTTAGCTGCTAATGCATTTCGGAAGTACATTTGAGGATCTTAGGCAGATTTTGAACCAGTATGAGTTCAGAGTGTTACTGTGTGCGTTGAACACGTTAGCAATACCCTCAATCGCCGAGTCCACCGACTGCAACTGTGATGTGAGTTGCAAGTGGTACAAGACAAACGCTTGTCCCATGAGTTAACTAGTAATGTGGTACAGCCGGATGAATCCCAAAGCTACGGTGCAATAGCTGTTAACACATTTGTGACAGTTCACCCAGTGAATTTCGACTAGCCCATAGTACTGAAGCATGGTTTATGCAGCTACAACACAAGCTGTAGTTATCAAGTAACCTAGATGACCCATAAATATCATCTAGCTGGTAGATTATGTTCCACACTGGATCTTTGCCTCACTGCACTTTCCGATTCACAACTGACACAAACTACTTGTGCGGAATGTACATTAAACATTAATTTATCCTTTCCCACATGTACATGTGTGTCCTGATTAGTCACTCCGGATGAGATCTGATGCACTGGTTTACCCACACCCTTTCGGGCACCGTATCTTGTTGTTCAGAAAATGATCATGTCTAGCTAATATTCTGTAAACAGAATGTCACTAACTTCGACTAGACCCTCCGAGGGTGCAGAAACGTCGCAATTAACCCGACGCCCTGTTTTACTGATATGTTTGTCTTTTTACTGTGTGATTTAAAATTTAGCACGTGTTCACACATTCAAAACAGTTGCGAACAGGAAGCACGCTTATTTTAATCGAAGGCTGTGAAGAGTTTGTCAAGAAGATTACTGTACACAGTGATGAACTGTCAATATAACCAATCTAGTCAAAAAGGAGACAGATTAATACGCATAACACTACATAGCTCTTCTGAAGTCCTCTAGTGCAATCATGAAAACTTAAAAGCCATGATATCAGGACTATTGGGATTGGCCTATTGTAACCACTGTCATTCGGTTCTGATTGAAATTTCTCAGAGAATGCAAGGTAATCCCAAGGCCTGGCAATAACTTGTGTAAGTTGGTTTCATGTTTCGTGTCACATGAGTTGTGCATGGGCTCAAAGACTACTTAGTCCCTAATGTAAAAGGAGATCACAATACTCCTCTCATTTACTAATACCATGGGGGAAGTGGACCAGGGTTGACTAGATTCCACAGGTTTCGACATTGATTTGTTTGGTTACACAACATCCGTGTGCGCTTTGTTTGTAGTAATTTATTCCTTCCGTGGAGAGGAAGCAGACCTCACATTAGTAAAAAACAAATGTTTAAGACACGTATCCCTTTCCGTATTCATTTGACATCTTCTAATACAACAAGGGGAATATAAACACATCAGTGCATGAAGACCAATATAACCCCATATTATGAACTTTCGAATGGTAATCGTTTCGGATTTGCCGACGCATATCCTTAGACCTCAAGGAGATTTATGAAACAGTCTTTACTGCAGATGATTAAGGTCGGACTTGCGGTGTCGGCCCCTTTGACCGGTTCGGAAAACGTTGCACGTTCTAAAACAGAAAACTTACCTCCTGTCTATTCGAATACTAAAATAATATACGGGGTGTGTCTACCACATGAATGGATGTGGTGATTAATACACTAGGTGACACAACCCACTCATCCCCGGAGTATTCTTAGTTGAAGAAAATCACCTGAAGAAACAAACCTAAAGTGTTCTGTCACAAAGTTTTTTCTTCTGTCTCTCTGTCAATCCAATGAGTTTCAAGTCAATTCCAAAGTAGATATCGCCAGGAGTTATCCGATTGGGCGGAGGTACTTTTCATTAGAACCCACGTGAATCATGAAGTGGTGATAAATGCTAAATCCTGATAACGGTCATGGATAGCTGAGTTGGATTTATAGGCCGCAGGATATTAAATGTTCAACAAACAAGCTTGTTCTCGGTTGACAGCCACACTTCCACGTACCCTGTTTATACTCCTGTCTTGCTAAGCAGTACTGACTGGCAGCACATCAAGTCTTCTTACAGTTGTCTTCTGCTGGGCATCATGGACACATTCCAAAACATACCAAGATACACATCGTTACTTTGTGCTCCATCTCATCATGTCTGCTGAACTACAGGTATTTTGGAAGCAGTTTTAGATATCACGAACAAATATTAGCAGTAACTTTATGAGATTACGAGGAATTGCTATTGACATGTATTTCGGCAGGCATTTGCATTTCCATGGTGTGCATAAAAGTAAAAAACGGAAGAGGTAATCTCTATCTTTACGTTACATGCTTGCGAATATTTCAGGGCAAAATTCGTCGAAATTTTTTAAACCGAGATTAAAATCCGGAAGGCCGACTATTTACAAGGTTGAATAACTTAGGATATGGCTAGTGCATTTTTAAGGTCCCTAATAAATTACTCAAAATTGATCAGAAATGTTCCGTATATCTGTCAGTTTCCGACACCAGGTTATAGTGTTTGATCCTTAGTTGTTGGCTATAAATTCTTGTTCAAATTCAGGTTATCAAAATTTGAGCTTATGCTTGATATCAAACAGTAGACAGTGATAAGTGAATCTCTTTCAATGTGGCTTAACGTGGGTTTTAAAGGCAAATTACATTGTAAAAAGTATACCTAGTTTCGAAATGAACTTGACTAGTTTGTGTTCGCAAAATCAGCCGACAGGGTTGGTAAACGAGTAAAGTTCTTGATAAAAATCCGCATCCTTGACAATCTGTATGTTTAGTATATGGATATAAACCACAACACACGAATTTAATAAGAGTTGATTGGTTGAATGCAACCTCGTCTTACTAACTTGGCAGAGTAGTATTCCACTTTATGACCTACGTTGCACACATTTTGCTCTGTGGCCGTCCGAAAGTGCAAAGACCTCCGGGAGTTAAGCCCCAGTTAGCCAGCATAGCTGATTCGAATGCCAGCCGTTCATGATCATATTTGAAACATACGTAGAATTGCTGACCCAGGGTCAGTGAATACTGGGTCAGCATCTGAGCAGTTGGGGGATTAATCACACTACTCAAGTGGGAACACGTTTGTCTGTTGTTCTGTTCAAGATGTACCTGTACCATGCTTTCCTCGCCTGCCAGACATTCTTGGATCAAACCTCAAGAACATGTGCTGCTGAGAATTTCCAACAAGATAGGAATCAAGCTCAGTGGTTCCCGCTAATAGGTGGATCCACCAGAAGAATACCGATAGAGCGGGGGCAGACAGTTCAACCGAGAGTGATGTAGATTTACATTGTATAAATCCGCAGCTAAGTGCGCCCAGTCATTGTTTTTAATATGTTCAACGCCATGGTTCTAGAAGGAATGCACAGGAAACCTGTTGGGATAAAAATTGTATCTTTCCTATCTTTTCATTCATAGGTAACAAAGAGACAGGCTGATTTCAAGAAGGAAACCCAGTAGATAACCCAACTGGCAATGACTGAGGTCCCAGTTTTAAACAGCTCAAAACTGAGCATGATAAACTAATCTAAGCTATCTAACCTAATCTAACCTAATCTAAAGGTAAACTAATTTTGTCTTCAAATCACAATCAAACCGGTTGTACTCTATAGGAAATCAATGGAATGGTTTGTCAAATATAAACTGAATCGGTCTTTGCTTTGTTCGCTGAGCTGAGAAATTAACTTGCAAACATTGCATCACCAATAGGGGTGAGATCAGTGCGCAGTTAGGAAGCGTCGACCAGAGTACAAAAGCGGGGAAGGCTAGGAATAAAGGTCAAGTTTTCAACAGCCATTCAGGTCACAGGAAAACAGAGCAACCGATGAAACCACCCGACCAAACAGCTTATCGTGATAGAAGGCAAGCCCCGGATAGCAGCCCGTATATTAACACACAGGCTTAACTACTCAACGCACAATGACGGACTATTCGCTACGCTCCACTACGTTTTCTAACAACCCACCGATAATGTCACCTTGATTGGTCATGAACCATTTTCAATCGAATGCCTGGTTCAACAAACAAACAAACCACTATCTACGCTACCTGAGCTACCAGCTTGCTTCTCACCAATAAAATGGATCCGTTAGAAGGCCACAAATGCAAGCGGAGACATTACACATCATAGCAGCTTCTTTCCATGGTGAAGGCAGAAGGCTCTCCGCAATGTTTATCTGATGCTTTTGCATTCGGTCGACTAAAAGAGCAAATCTATCGAAGTCTCGGTAGAGACTTCTTCATCTCACTGAGACCTATTTGTGCCCAGAATTTGATAAAAATAAGCTGTGCGCTCCTCAATAAACTCAGTACGTTTCGTTTTCAGCCAGTGTCTGGAAAATGAACGATAGAAGAACTACCATAGATGTATATTTGTGCCGGCCAAACGTAGGTAAACATCCACTGTGACAGTCTAAAATGAAAACAATGCGCGGAAAACCAGCAACAAAACCAGTAAAGAATTAACAATTATACAATCAATCACGTTGTCGTTAATTTGGTTTTCACTAAAATAAACCGGCTGGAGTCATCAGAGACTTTAGTGCTTCCTTAGCCTTTTTGATGTTCCATGGATAAAATGTGCTCGTCTAGACAAGAGCTTTATAACAGCGGATAGTGCCAATAGAATATGACTACTTTAAAAGTTACTTGAATACGCAGCCGAGTTACTGCCAGTCACCAGCATCTGACAAATTACCCAAGTAGAAGGGGAATTTCTATCTATCCGGGAACGCACAAACCCTTTGGCATCAAAAAACCTGGGCGATGTTTCGTCCTTTGAAGAAAAATCAACTCTAAGGACATTTTTCGTTCTCAAGAAACTCAGGCATCCAGGAAATTAAAAAGCCGCCTAAAAGCTTCCATAGTCCTCTCAGCTGCATCCATCTGAGAAGCCCCATTTTAGACAGAGTATCTCGTGTTGTTGGCATTTCATCACTGACGATATAAAATCTCCATTGAAAATTATAAAATCTCTTCACACCACCTCCAGTCTATAATTGGCTGAGAGATGGAATAATTTCACAAAACGAGTGAAACTTCATTCTGAATAGTCATTACTCGAGGGCCATTCAGTAGATGAACACCAGATGTGGTTTCCATGACTGAAGAATGAGTGATGCTATATCCTGTCTGGCTGCGAGCTTATTACACGACTGATCAGTCACTTGTGGTCAAACGCTTATGTTCATGTTACTAGCCGAGTGGTCCCGGATTTCAGAGTGCCTATTGGAGTTTTGTGAGATGTGCACTGCTTATGATTCCCAACAGCAGCTGTACGGTGCTTATTGGTTTTTCAGTATAGATGAAACCTTATTCAAAATTGGAACTTAGATATAAAAAGCTAGGATGAAAATTAACACCCTCTAGCTGTAACGTCCTTCCGGCGCATGCTAACTTAAGGAAGCATAAGGGCTAAGATACTTTCAAGCTATTGGAACTTAGATATAAAAAGCTAGGATGCAGAGGACGGGCCTCCCGGTCAACAGATTCGCGCTTCAACCACTGAGCCATATAAAATTGCCTATTTCTTTACGATTTTAAGTCATCTGTTCTGTTTTGTGGATGACCTGTTTTATTTAAACACTTATCATATTATGTTTAATGAGTTTTGCTCAAGTTTTATGAACCTTCCAAAGGTCCTTTTATCCAATACACAAGCGTATCATATTGTCAAGTAAACTAATTCTGCTATTTTTAAAAATTGTCTGCGGATGTCGGCCTATTGAACAATGAATCAACTAAACAATCCACATTTAACTATTTTTCATTACTATTTTTGTACTTGATGGTTTGCTCAGAAAAAACATTCTTACAGTAGGAGTATGCTCACACACAATACAGTCAAACAGAACACAGAGCTTGCCCAAAGTATCTAATCAGCCATTGTACTTTGAACTTTTTTACTTAGGGACTTTGTGCCATTCAAATGAGATTTATATCAGCAGATTCCGGGAACATATTCCGCCGAAGAGCAGCGCTTACAAGTCGCTGCACGCTGGAAAAAATTTGAAGCTGATGCCAACTGATGCATTGCTTCGCGCTATCCATCAGAGAAAATTGTCCTTGCAAATAAGTTTTAACTTTTGACTATGCTACCTTACCGGATAGTATTTTTGCGTTTCTGTCTTCGTGTTCGAAACTTACAGTGCATTAATTAGCGCTCTTCTCTTACGGTAAAAAATACCACAATAATGATTGCCATAACGGCATCTTGAACACTGTAAATCAAGTTCCATAGATGCAAATCTTATCCACGTTTTTCTTGTATTATTTTTGTGCCGTTTTTATCGTTGTCGGTAATTTTTAACCTTCGTGCATTTACACCCTATGAGTATTCCTCAAATCCTGTTAACAGGGGAAATCCAATTTTTATATATAGTTGTAGGCCAAAATTGGGGTTATTGTCTGCATTGTTTATGAACTGACACTGGCCTAAATGGACACTCAACGAGACGATTCATGCTGATTCCTGGCATGTTTTAGTGGAAAAGGGTGAAGCCGTTGCTTATGTGGAACAATCGTTGTCCATACTTGACGTGCAAATGTGCTTCTAAAATTGTCACATTATTTTGTTGTTTCTGCATAGTTTTGCAAGCGCGAGTGTTAATGGAGTAAGTTTGTAAACGTCAGGAGATTTGTTCCTCACCAACTAAGTACACAGCCCCTTCGTTCCTGTTGCATGCGATGAGATACATAACAATACTAATATTTCGTTTTGACTATACATATTCGCACGAAAAGCCCACCGAGAAGAACCGGTGACATGATGTACCCAACTTATCGCCCTTGCAAATGTATGCTAATCAACGAACATGAACGAGGCCTTAACACAGCAATTACCCATTTGTGAGGGAAAATCGTGTACGAGCTTGAATGCTCTTCCTATGCGATTTTGAAAGCTTCCGCTTAGTTGTACTTTGATGTAATCGAACTATTTTCAAGGAAAACTTTGTTATCATTTTATCGTTACTTCAACAGCACACTGACATCATAAGTAATTGATCACTGAACGTGACGTAAACTTAAAGGATCTACTAGTCAACAATGGCACTCTTATTTGAAAGACTTTGTAGTGGTTAAAATAATGGATGCACAAACGAAGCACTCACATAGTTATGTTGTAATTAGGAGTCAATTATACGGTCGTTTTGTTAACTGCTAATATCTTAATCATTTGATTTTTATTGCCACTGTTGTATCGCATAAGTATTATAAAGAGGCAATACCCTACAAATGTAGTTTTTGCCGAAATATTTTGGTTAGAACTGCATGTGACGGCATGTCATGTTAGTTTCACATAGTTGTAGGGACTTTTTTCTGGTGCATGAAGCAAAATACGGTTGCAGTCAAAACGCTGGCAGAAGGGCCATCTAGAGATATCAAAACGTTTTCATTAACATTTAGTGATGCGTCTTCTCCAGTCGTCATGTTTGCCTTGTAATTTGAGATTCGTTGAGGTCTATGGAGCATTGCCGCCGGTTTCTCTGATCATACAGACAAGGGTTGGCTGGGATTAAAAAACGGGTCCCTCATCTAGAGGAACAAATTACCTGCCATTGTTGATTTTTTTGCTAACTTTTTTGTAAGTAAGTGCAAACAGTTAAGTTGTGTAGAGACTGCTAAGATTTGCGGTCAAATGTTGACGATAGTTTTCACCTGCTTTTAAAAAAAATACTGCTTGAGTATTACTTACTAAATCGAAATCACAATCGGGAATATTGTAGGGGATGAAATCATCTAAAACTTGCAGAAAGGAATCAGTTTTTGAGTCGAAGAATCCCTTAGAGACAAGGTATTTTCCAGCTACCTTATCGAAATTGTGCAAAACTTATGATTGCTTGGGATTTTGAGTGCTCCAAATAGTTTCAAAAAAGCACATATTTCTGCTCAGATTTGAGTGGAAAAGTTCCCACATTTTCGATTCACCAATAGGTAAGATGCGACAGGTCGTCTTTTGAGCTAAAAAATATTTAACTTGCACAGACCGTGATTTTCTGGCGCATATTTGCCAGAGCGTTACACTTCGCTGTCGGAAATCCCGTGAATCCAGTATTTACAAGAATATTCTCCAGCAAAAACGGTATTCTCATTGGGTACCCCGTGAAACTGCGTGAAACAGCTAGCAGTCCAATGATGATTGTCCACAGTGTAAAGAAATCTACGGGAACATGCAGCTTCTAGATTTTTTAAGCGTGTCTCTTTAAGCGTTATAAATACAATTATCTTTCAGAGCACTAATCACGGTGAAACTCAAGCATGTGATGGGGTACGTAGACGTTCATAATAGACAGCTTAGGTTTTTTAGCGCAGTTCATTGATAATGCGTGCCATGCTTAGCATTCAAAACATTTGTCAGTTGCGCAAAAGATAATATTTGACTCCGGTAATGGAACGGTTCAGACAAGCGCTAGTCAAGATATGTAAATATCGGGTGTGGTCGGACCTCATTGCAAGGACACTGAATTGGGGCTGGCAGGTGTGCAATGATGCCATAATACTATGATGCTGTATGAAAGATATATCTGATTTTGTTTCCTTCGCAATAGTATTAGTCAACTTTGTGATAGTTGCAAGGATTACATCGCTGGATTCGGCAGGATTTTTATCATTTTCAGTATTTAAGTGCTCCGTCACATTTACCATTCAGAAGGAAACACTGTTCTGCAGTTTATGAGGAGTGAAAGCTGCAATCCCAAACGTCCATCTGTAGTATTACATCTAATGTGTTGAAATAAGGTGCATTTACAGACCTTGTGGATGCGGCATTTTTCGTGGGCAGATAACCATCAAGAAGTAGGACACCTAATCGATTTTTGAATAATACCAATAGGATTGTGCTTCTCAGCTGACAGGAGCTTCAAAAGAGTATCAGCGATGTTGAGAAGATAAAACTATGTTTTCCATTGTTTTGTTTGATTTCGATCGTTTATGGGTGGTGCATATCCCTGATGTTCCTGTTTTGCTAAAACTATTCACCAATGGATTTATGGTTGCGGATTGTCAATTCCTGTATTACACGTATATATATATATATATTCCGCAAGTTTGCTCCGTTAAAGCTGGACGTTAAAGCCGTGGATTGCAGAAGGCTTTAATGTGTTATTCTATATCGTGAGCAACGCGCTCAGCCAGCCTAATATATTGGAAGGGCTGGACGTCGTGTTCATATGATAAATATGATTTGCGTTTATTTACTTGCACAGTTCTTAACAGCACAGGGATTTCTGAGCTAGTTTGCAGGCTGAGACCAGCTCGACAAAGCAAGAATGAAATCTCAAACCAATACGAGCAAGCGAAAGATCAAAATGTGCATCCAAAAATTCTAAACTTTTTTGAGAGCACGAGAAGCCAATTCTTTCAATATTTCACCAAATTGTCCTTCTCTGCATTGAGTTTGTAATGTGTGGTCACCAATCACTTTAGACACTTTAGACTGACTTGCTATAATGGGCTCGTTGTTTAATTAGCGCGTCGCCGTTTAACTAACAATCTAGAGAGCAAGGAAAAAGACAGACATTAGTGCAACCCCGTGTGAGGACATCCTTAAAACCTTCATATTTGACAGGTCATTCTGTTAATCTCAGCAGTAGGTCGCGGCTCACTGACACAGTAGAATAGAGTGATATAAATTACTTGGTAAAACCCTTTGTATTTTCACCCAATTTTCATCGGTATTTACTTTTTCTACTGGGCACATTTTATTCTTGCAAGCAGGTCACAGAACCGCATATAACCATTTTGGCATAGTTCTGTCCGATTTATTTTGAACAATAAGATGGAGCATAAGAGATTTATTTAGTTATACTTGATAACGGATAGACGTATGAAACTTATATGACAACTTAAGAGCCATTTTTGAGTGCAAGCTTAATCACAATCTCTAAACACAGATGTTTTGCGTGGGTAAGAGTATTAGCAGCTTCATAAAATCACAAATAACTGACGGAAGACCAGCGTCTTGTTAATAACTATTTATAGATCTCCTGAAAATTTGGCGCTAAGGCCTGTTTGAACTCCTAAATGGTGTATGCTGGTGTTCAATTCTTCAAACAAAACTCCTAGATTTTGAAGTCAATGAACACAAATGATACACAAAAATAATTCCATAAACAGAAATACTAGAATGTATCAATGTATATGGTTAACTAACCAGAAGTAGTTCATAAACCCTGGTAAATCTAAATGTTGAATCTGTAACTGTAAACTACATTGCTCGAGCCTGTCGCAGGGTTTGCAAATGTTGTAGTAGAAAACCAAAATTTTCACATCCGCAAACACAGTTTCGTCAACTCGAAAATTAGGCCATGCATGCATCAAATGACCTGTGACATCTTTTGCAGCTGAATGCACACATTCAATCATACATAAATTTTGGAGTTCTTGAGCATAGTAGCGCTACTAAACTAATCTTGAATGAAAAGACTGATAAGCGTGCACCTCGTCTGCGATTTTTCTTCAAGCGGCATTCTTTATGGCTAAGTGGTAGCCGCAGCCATGTGAAATTCAAAACCTGTCTCAAAAAACGTAATTATCGGAAGCACTTAGCGTGGTTTTACTAAACTTCATCAAACGGAAATATGAGAAGTTTCGTAGAAACTATTCGTATGATCAAGATATACGCGAATGCCAAATGGTTTGTTGTTCATAGGACTTGTACAAAGAGGTCAGGAAAAAAATAGACCATCCAGGCTCTTTTCAGCGAAGGTAGGGTGCACTACAAACAAAGGTCAGCGAAGGTAGGGTGCACTACAAACAAAGAGAGATAAGCCATCCTATAGATTATCTTGTGCTAATAGCCATTTAAGCAGTTCCCTCAGAGGAAATCCTGATTAAGAAAATTCCACAACACTAACAGCAACAGGGACATGAACAACAGACATAGTACTGGTTTAGACATTCGTCCGCTTTTTGTCTGCACTCATAGCTAGACCACTGCAGCCAAAATAATTCTGGTAGTTCACAAACCAACTTTGGCGTTGAAGAAACCAAATTAATGACCAAAAGACAGGACGAAAGAGGGAGAAAAACACGGAGCTGCACCATACGGATTGCATGGATAGCTATAAGTACTCCGTTAGATAAACCGGACAAAAACTGTCTTGATGGATTGAAAAATTCAACGCAAGTATCTGAAAACACAGTTCATTGTCCAAAATCTCCATAGACAAAGATCAAGAGACACCTAAGTTCAACCTGAAAAACCTGCAAGCCTTGAAAATATAAGACAAGCAAGGGGGTCCTGGAAACATGGTATTTGGCCAGAAACTCAGAAACGGCGACATGAAAATCAACCCAATCATCGTGGCAACATGAATGAAGAATGGTCGGCTTGTCGATGGCTCAAAATGGACAAACGTAGTAGCCGGCAAGTATGAGGACGACAAAACCGACATAACAACTATTATTGAGCGCATGTCTCATGGGTCACGTTTAAGGGTCATCCGAATGTCGGATCATCAGAGAACCGGCCAACTAGCCAAATGACTTGGTCAATCACCCAAAGGTGAATCACATTTAGAGGTCATCCCTCGACTAAAATAGCGTATTTAAACAAAAAATCAGAACCGCCCATCTTCAAAAAGACGGATCGATGGGCTGCAATGCAGCACTACTACTCAATGGTGATATCACCTCGACTAATGGCAAAATTTTGCAACCATACCGACAAGTTCGACAAACAGAAGAACAGCCATAAGCCGGACGGAGTGAGTTATATGTAAAAATTAGGTCTCGGTTTATTTCAGAATTAGAATTAAAAGTCCGGCATGACCCATGCCTATGCCTTGCATCTTGTCCATTCAGAAGAAATCTTACTGGACAGTTGAAGTCAAATCCGATGCAACGTCCTGTGATAATAGCCTTAATCTGTTAAGTGAAAATTACTCCCCGAATTTTTCAACAGACTTTATAGATGAGATAAGCAAACCATTGAAAATTCCAGTAAGTTTCTTGATAATCTTCGATTAGGTTCCAAAGGCAAGGTTTTATGATTACCAAGTCCCAATTCATAACCAAAGAGCACACGAATAATTAATTTTTTACTCAATAGTGAACGTTACTAAACCGGTGTTTGACAGGGTTTTTCCACTAGTATTTCTTCGTACTGTCTTTATAGTTTAAACAGATGCGTTTTAGTTTTCCACTATTATTTCTTCGTATTGTCTTTATAGTTTAAACAGATGCGTTTTACTCAGTGACGCTTATATATTTTTATATCGCAAACTGGAACAAGTTGACACAAGATATTGCTTAAATTTGGTTTTAATCAGATAAAAAAAATGCCTGTGTACCATGTTTGTTTCCATTCTTAGTAAACCTACGTTTATTTTCCAAACAACTATCTGCCAAAAATATTTTGTGATTAAAATAAATCCATCAAAATCTCATTTTCAAAAATAACATCGGACCATTTTTGCGACAGAGAATGATAAAAATAAAATGTAAACTAAATACAGCCACCTACTTCGCTTAATTCAAGTTGTTATAGCTTTGAAAAGCGCACGTCAAATGTGGTTGATAATTTTGATGTAATTTGTTCTGGCTATTCCACTAAACAAAGTTTTTTGTAATGTGATAACCGTTCGTTTTTAACAGATTTGAAGAAAGTCTATGGGCTTTAACTCTCCTTCCACAACATTTTCTTCCGATTGGTTAAATGTGATCCCCGGTTAAAAACCATTTGCAGTTGCAGTTGTAATTAAATTCTGTTTCCCAACTAGAAACCTTTTGTGAGGGACTTTGGCACGACTTCGAACTATTTTACGCAATATTTAAATAGAGATCGTGGGGTTAATAATCCTCTTAGACGAGTATAGTTTGCAGTTATCTTTCTTGTATATTTTACACAAATTTTAACTGAAGACGTCTATCAAGCAGACTTTATCAATGAGTCTCGTCATGGTGGAATTACTTCACATTACCAATAACATCGCCCGTGCTAGTCAGCATTAAAATATACCACAAGTCTTAGTTCACATATCTGGTTTATTATTAATGAATCGTGCATAAAACGTTACTGGACAAGAAACGTCTTTAAAGATGATTTCCAAGCGGAATATTTGTTTTCGGTCTGGTGGTTTATTACTTATTGTAACATAACGAATACACTCAAAAATCAATCGTATCATCTTGTTCAGATATTAGATACTGAAAGTGACAAAAAGGTTTCCGTGTAATCCCCCATTTCCACTGACCAGAACTTGATTAAATGCATGTTTTTTCCGATACTCTACTGTCTGCCGCGTTGTACAAATAACATAAGTCGTCTTGTTTCTCGAGATTACACTCTATTTTGTGGCTTTTGAAAAACGTTAGCAATTCACCGCTGGAAACGATTTTTCCCAGTTTCCCAAAAAGATTGCATGTTTTGCAGCTCGCGAAATACCTAAAGGCCACATATATTGCCCTAATCTGCTTTCCAAACTTATTGGCAACAAGATATTAAACTGCCCTTTGTTTTTGAATTATTGGACAAACAGTTAGAAACGGGGTTAAGTAATTTCGGGGCCCAATAAGTCAGTTCCGAGGTTGGTAGTAACCATGACCATTGGGTAGCTGTGGAAACAAGAGTAACATAAACGAAGGTTCAAGGTACTTTTGAAGCACTCGTCTTTTGAACATCCGCTCTGGATTTCTGGGGCTTTTCCTCATCGTTTTCCGTCAGATCCTTAAACGCGTGGAAGACTGAATCACTCCCAAACAGCACTGCAAAATCATTTTGGTTGTCAGCTTGCTATTCATTTTCATTATATTTTATCGCAACATCTTATCATTATTATATTACATATTTTATATCGCGGCTTCAGTTAACTTAGAATGAGACCTAGATGCGGAATCCCTGGTTTTTAAAGTGACAACACCCCGTTAGTGTTTTCTTCAATACGTTCAGACCGATTGTACGAACTGTTGACAACAGAGTAATAGTATTTTACACCCTTCAGTTAACCTCCATTTTTCACCCATCGATGTTGGACTAAATAGTATCTCTGGTTACTTAACTGTTTTGGGATTTAGTGGTCCTACTGGAGCATTATGAATAAGAAATGACTGCATGTACCAGTGCAGCCACGATCTGCGATTTCTTCCCTTCCATCGATTGCGGACGATGAAGGTATTAAACTGACATTCTACAGCAAAAATCATTACCTTGCTCCTTCCGGCGAATGGCTGCCAATGCTCTCTTACTTGGCGGGGTTCATTTACTTTATGGCAGCATACGCAGTGCAGTAAACAGAACCGTTAAGTTTTACTTGCTTACGAAAGAGATTCCTAATGAAGGGACAAAGTGAGATGGTTACCGAAATTTGGGATTGATCTACCTTGCCTTTTTTTACAAAACCGGATATAAAATAATGGATCTGTGTAACTTTGAGCTCTGCGGAAGACAACTTTAATGTCCATCTTCTAAGTAGTTTTCGGTCCCTTTTTATGATAACCAGTTCGCTTCATAATTTGTCAGTCCAGTCTTTCTAAGTAAGTTTGATAGCCTGCTGTTCTCCGAAATTGATGAACTAGTGCCGCGTAATTTTTTCGCCTTTCCTTTGGCTCTAACTTCTGCTTATAACACCTCTCTCAGTTCCGTGTAATATCAACTTAAGCACTCATAACAACACTTGTATCCACCTTCCGCATTCGTACTGCTCATTCGTGTTTACACGGAATAAAAATGAGGCTATATTCTCCTCACAATATAAATTAAACGTACGTACTTATTTTATGAGCAAACCATGACCATGTAGGTTTTACTGTTTGCAGGAATCCAGATGGATATGATTGGCGGTTCCCCTTCCAGTGACCTTCACAAACTGTTTTGACAAAGTGCACTGGCCAAAAATCGGCCTTAATACTCAGTCACATGCTAGCTTATCAAAACATCACTACAAGCTCCATGTCATTTTATCAGTAGTCTGTAATCACATGGTGTACAGAGCAGCATTTTCGTTGATTTATTTTTATAACAACTTACGAGTGATCTGTGTGCGTTTGTTTTCGACGCTTGCAATGCACTTTTCTGTTCCGATTGTTGAGATCTAATGGTTCTAAATTCACGTTAAAGGTGAGATAGTGGATCTCCAGGTAGACTTGAAGACCTCATTATTAACAGGGATGTGTCTACGGGGTAACGTTGTTCTTTTCATCAGGTTTATAGTTATACCCACATTTTAGTAAAATTTTGTTGAACATGTGTTTTCATTCAAGACTAAGCTTGTGCATTACTGAAACTGGCACCTACATCATTCATTCGTTGATCAAACTGATCGCTACATGGGTGGAAGTAGCCAAACGAGTCCCCATAGAGAGGAATCACCCATCAAACCAACAAAACCCACATATGATGTTTCTTTTGTCTGTCTTATTCCATCTGAAAACATATGGAATTCTGTCGAACGTACCATACCGTGGTATATCACAACATAACATTGCATATCATTTGCTTTTTGGTTGCACGACTTCCTTCCCTCAGTTATCCTAAAGTTTGCATAGTTCCGGTCCTTTTCCCTGAACCAAATTACTCCCAAGTTTTAAGCCATGAATCTCTTACTCGTACAAACAAAATATCAGCTAATAAAGTAGAGGATAGACAAACCAAACGTAGTAGGTCACGACGAAAGAAACAGAAAGCCCGGCCAAAATAGTGCGATTACTCTACTGCTACCTTGGTTGCACAAAAAGGGGTTCTCACTCCACAGAATCTTAGCGGATCTTCCCGCCTTTTGCACAAGCGCAGTACTCAAAAACACGAGCAGTATCCGCAACAAAAGCAAGACCTCATGAATATTATGACAGTTTAAGAGGGAACTACTCTGCGAAAGATATAAATTGCCTCAATGGATATTTTTTCCTTAAAAAACAGGCGTCAAAAAATGGGGAAATACAAGCCCTCAAAATCTGATTTCGGAAGCAGTAATACGGGCGTGGAAAACCTTTGTGCGCAAAATATATACAAGTAGAACAACAATTCGGTCAAGGAGCTTATCCTGGTTAGTCGATAAATCAAGTCTGTGACTACTCATTACTGGGATTCAGGTTTGAATGATAGAACTTGAAGATTATTCTATGGAATCCTTCTTAACCTAATGGTTGATAAAGCGGTAGCAAATTGCCTCCCCACTCTAAACCTAATGATTGATAAAGCGGTAGCAAATTGCCTCCCCAGGACACAGTATTCCCGCTTTATACTGGTCTGTAATCAATAGATACATTTGAAAAGCATCAAGATTTTCTTCATCAGCGTGAAAACGCTAAGCTAACTATCGTATCATTTTCGTCGTAAACGTTTTACTCACCAATCAACCAGCTCAAATTTTTATCCCCTTCACAGCAGCCACCAAACCGCATTCAACTCTGACTAATGGATGAAGAACCGCTTGCACCCCCACTACTAGTTTGTGCTTATGTGAGGATAAGCTATAGGTCTGTTCATATGACTGAACCGGAAGGTACAGCGCTTGAGCTCTTCGAAGTACTTCATACTCAATCAGGAGGCTATCCATAAAGATATGCCTGTTTGTTTGTTTGTTTGTTTGTTTCTTTTTGATGCTGCGTGTATTTTATCCTAGCCAGTTTAGAAGGGTCTAGTACACAAAACCTCCTGTAACCAGAGGATACGCAGTCATTTGTGAACCACGCGGTTAGTCTACAATTTGGTGCTAAAATTTAACCCGTAACATTAGGGGTAGTTAATAGGCCGCTTGTGTAGAAAATGAAAACATCCTGGTGTATGGAACCTTATACGGATTTGTTCGTGTAGGTTGTTTGTTGGATTTTACTCGCATTTGTAGCTTACACAAATAAATGCAAAGTTTAAGGAGTTCTGTGATTGAAATGCTTATGTGTGAACTTGGCAAATGTGACAAACATGCCTTTTTCACACGCTGACCTACAGTTTCTTAATTAGTGTTTATATGAAAAGGTTCCTCTGAGGAGTAAACCAGACAGAGGCACACACCTTCACTACAGACAAACACTGTGGAAATTGTTGCTTCGTAAGTGTTTTGAATTCTCCCGGCACTTGATAATTTTTATATGTAACCATATTTACGGGCGCTCGGATCATTTTTGCTACACATTAAGATGTTATTTAGACAACTGTGTACCAATACTAAGGATTATTATTAAGTTGAGTAAAATGTGGTTGTTTAACTCTTGCAGAGCAATGCGATATTTAGAGAGCTAAAACGTCCTCGAGACAAGTAGCACACAGATTTGACCGTCAGAAACAAAGGACCGGAACTTGTATCTTAACCCAACTTATCTATACACGGACTAAAAATAGTTTTCGATCTCGAAATTCTCAAAATCCTGCCACCGCGATAATAACCGGGCAGGTCTGAAAACATTTATATCTCAGTATACATTGTGAAAGCGTCTGGCACTTAATATTTAGACTGTCTTCAAAAAATGCGTAGCCTTTAGGACCAGATTTATCTCAGTGTTACAAAACAAGCGCATAATTAAAAAACTGGCATTTCTCGGTACAGTCAACGTTGAATGGATTTTCGTAACAGGCGAATGCATAAGCTTTACTGAGCTTTACTCGGACTTGTCTACCCGCCTCAGGCAAACAGGTAGACTGAGAAAATCTTTCCGTGCCCTAAAATGCACGACATCATCATCTAAAGGATGAACATGTCAATAACGTAACCTACTCTTTAACCCCAGTGTCTAAGTTAGTACCATTTGCACAATGTTGCGTCTGGTTTCCTCCGATGACGACAACGTAGCTTCGCATCAGATCTAGTGTGACATCATGGTGAAACTCGAAAGGCCGCGTGGGTATCACCAGTGATCAAGTGATTGACGAGAATCTCTCACCTGAGCCCTTTCTTATGCTGTGAAATGAATGAGTGAAATTTGTTCACGGAAACCTGAGGCTTTGTCGGCCGAACTTACTCCCTTATCGTTGTCAAGGAAGTTAATACAGAAATACAGTCTGGTCCGCTCAAATACTTTGCAGCGCAACGGATATGCGCAGATATCTAGCATTTTAAGACATATTTAACGGTCCATCCAATCTGGGTGCCAAATAACCTAATCCACAATGCGAATATTTAAAAACTGGAATCTCACAAACACCGCATTTCTGACTGCACTGAAAACAAGCACTGTTCCAACCTATGATGCGGAGCCAATGCGGTTCAAAGCCACGGTTACTAGTCACTGCTTGCATTAAACATCGCAGCGTCCTTTCGGGTTCTTCATATTGACAAAACCTAGCATTTAGGGAAGGCGTTTAACACTAATTCTGAGTCCTACACATCGTTGTATATATCACAAAAATACGGCACAGGGCGATCATTCCATCCTCCGTACGTAAGACATCCGAGTTTTCATTTTTCTCATACGCCTAATTTTATGGTTCCATGATATCATGCAACTCCGATAGCAAAAAAGGCAAAAGTTGGTCAACAAAGTCTTAACATCAGACCTGTCCTTGCGGATCTTCCTTCATTCTTAGACAAGTAAAATTTGCCATGTCCAGTGGGCTGACCAGATGATTTACAGTTCCGCCTAAACGACTACGTTCATTGTCTCATTCTTAAGGGATGAATAAAGTTGATTCTCCCTTCTGCATGCATAAAATAAATGCGATACATGAAACAACTTATTGAGAAAAACAGTTCATTGGGAAGAATATTTCTACTTCCACAAACAAATGTTGCGAATGCAAAAAGTTTAACACATGACAAACTTGCAGTAATATTTATCTTTTTGGCTAAACAAGTAAAATTATTTCTATTAAGTGCATCTTTGAAGCGTAGATGAGATCTGGACAGGGTGCTACGAACAGCATTTCTGATAGCCAAACTCCACTCTGGCGTTCAAATACGTAATTTTAAAGTTCCGTCTGTAAAGCTGAAAATAAAATCACACGCCTAAAATGCTTTTGGTTTCTTGCGCTGTTCGATCCTTCTGTAGACCTTCAAAGTTGTAATCAGCAGGTTTGTCGACACACTGTCAGTAACTTTGGGCAAGCCTCAATTGTTCTTCAGGAAGTTTGGTGCTAATGCATAGTTTACGACTCATTCTGTCTGGAACACTCGAAAATGATTGATAGAATGTGTGCGTAGTTGTTCAAGTTGACAGTTCTTGTTCGATTTTGCATGTAAAGTCCATAAGCTCTTAATGGATTTATTCATCTGGTTTCTTCTCCTGTGTCTAGAGATTCAACTAGATAAGATATTGACATTGCCTGTTCTTCATCAATGAGCCTCAGGAAAGGATGTTATGTTATTTCTTGCCTCCGTTCACTTTCAGCATTGTTTTTTCACCTCGAATACACCGGTTCTACTGAAGAGTTTGCCACTTTAAGTAGATTATGATTTTAAAGCAGGATAGATCGTAAAACTACTAACGACTCGCAGTTAATTTGAACATAAAACCTGAATATCTTGTTCTGTAGATTTTCCACTAATGTATCAAAACTACTGCCCAGGATGGGAACTACTGAACCATTGTCTTAGAATTTTGCTTATTTTATCAATAAAGTATACTTCTACCCTCATTTGTAAACAAATTTAGTTTTGCGAGAGACTCACCTGGAACCCAGCTGAATCTCTCGTTTGTGATGTTTCGTGAAATTTGGGTTCAAGTAGAACATAAGGTTGACGGAAAGTTCCAAGGAAAAAATGCTACGTAGCGCTGCCTAAGTGATTAGTCCCAAAAGAGGCAAAACCAACCGTGGGCTGTCGAAGGATTTTCAGCAACTTTATGAG
The DNA here is from genome assembly GCA_003604175.2 of Clonorchis sinensis. Taxonomy (NCBI): domain Eukaryota; kingdom Metazoa; phylum Platyhelminthes; class Trematoda; order Opisthorchiida; family Opisthorchiidae; genus Clonorchis; species Clonorchis sinensis. The sequence goes on from CM030370.1 coordinate 45,348,345, forward strand.
TAGTACATTGCGCCTAGACTACTACATATTTTTCTTTCTACCCTACATTTTATTACAGGGAATATGTTTTGTATGCGATGGTCACTAATTCTCAGCCCTCTGGATTTACTACTGGCTTTCGTTGCACACAAACCAAATGACCGGTCCCGGATGTCCGGACGGAATATACAATAAAAGTGGCAAAAACAACTCCGAACGTACACAGTAATGTTTGTTTATAGTGACTAGCTAATGAACGACGTATGGGAACCCCCAATAAACAGCAATACCCAACCTACCAGTTCACGCCGTTTCACACCAATAACATAACAGTCTATTATCTAGGATGACGAGATATACTTTAACACTCTGGCACTCTGTTGTTCAGATCATTAACAACGTGCACCACAATGGTAAAATTTCACTGAAAGAGCACTATGAAATGGCGGCACGTCCTTCGCAGTACTTGATCTCGCCAAATATCTGAAACTGTTTAAGGTCTACGGGATTTAGATTCAAAAACCATGGCGTATCCTAATTCTCTCATGAAAACCGATTTATTCCTAATACTTATCAAATAGCAGGAATTGAACCTTTTCACCGAATGCTTAAGAGTCGCTCCTTGACCGACGGTTTAATAACAAGTGCGTTACCACCAAAAAGTTTTTCCCGAATGATATTATATTTCATCTACGATACAACATGAGGCATCTAGCGGAGAACGGTTCTTCTTACGCCGCCATCACTTACATTCCACAGTCGGAACGCCAATTAAATTTGACAATACTCACTTAGTAAGAATCAAACGCTGAATTCGCTCACAAAAGGAAATTTAATTTACGAGAGGCTGAGTGTACACAAATGCAGCAGACAAAACCTCATTAAAATGAAGTGCGCTGTAAGCAATCAACCGGGATAGCTGGGATAACGGTGACCAGGGAGCGGAAACACTACTGTGGACAAACCTGAAAGTACACAATTTATCCTGTCCAACCTAAATCTGTGCACCAATTTCCAAATGGTTAGCAGGAGGGACCCGATGAACTTACCGATTCTGTCCACAGGACTGATTGTAGCATTTGTGACTGCCTGTGCTAGAGGAAACAGTGGACACCTAAAGGTTCCTATCCATAAACACAAAAAATATCTTTTGGGTTCTCTATGAGGAAACATGGCATTGCGCTGAAGGAGTTTGGGTAATCTCGCATTAGTAACCGGCTACACATAGTGCAAAATTACAGGAAAGCGCCTCTGGACAGAAAGAATCACAATCTTTGGTGTATCGAACAATAATTATGCTGAGTGCGCTGCTGTGCCTCATACAGAGATATATATAACTCCACTGTGACTCAGCCATCAAACTCCGTTCTTTAGCTCAGCTTCGACGGCCCACATCTCTAGCGGCAGGATCTCGGTTTGCATATGCTGCGATACTGTACAGAATATGTGACCATACACATAATAAATCGATTAATATGTCGTTAATTTATCTGTTCCCTGGATCAACCTAATTCACTACATAAATGCCGGCCTACCACGACAACTCACATATGAATCGTCCAGAGGCCAGGGAGTCCCATCCACCAACATAAGGTGGAAAACAGAATGATCTACACCTCCACCCGCGTTAGCAACTCACCTTATCTCACTGTGACCAGTTTTTGGCCTTTCTCACAGGTATCATTTGCATCTAGGTAATTTGTACTATGACAAAGCCTGGAGAGTTAAAATCAGTAAACTCCCTGTGCACTCCTTAGCATTTTTACCACTATGGTACGTTTTATGGACTATGTGGACCATCACCTGGAGCTTTTAGGCACTTTGAATTGGCAGTTAATGTTAAACCTCCCTAAAAGAATGCCACTCTGTCCATAAAAGGCCATGAGACCAAAAGATGCAGTCATAAATTAAGCAGTCGGACGGAGTGGTGCTGAGGGATAGTCTGTCAAATCACAACTACCCAGAAAGATCTCGAATTCCTATTTAACATATCCGACCTGTTCTAAAGATTTACCCAGTGCGCCTTAAAATGGTTACCTTTAATTGTTTTGGATGATTCAGTACTTTAAACGAATGCCTGGAATCTACGCAATACTGACTTACTACTCGAGGCATTTAAGTCGCTTGGTTGCATCACAGCTGCTAGAATAAAACTAAAAAGTCCGGTTGTTAAAACGCCCCCGCTAGTTTGGAAAGTCCTTAGCAACCGAACGTTCTCGTAATACCAGCTGGCAGAACTAATTCCTTAGAGTAGGAGAAGAGCCTGTACAAATTTTTCTCAGAATCGATATGTCAAATTATCAATATTATCAGCGTTTATCAGCCTTTGACGAGTCAATGTATGAGGAAACGAAAGGCCCATGAATCACATATTGAACTTGACAGTTCAAAAGTGCGAGCCATCGAATCAATTGTCACTGTTCAGTGGACCTTCGATCAGTAGGACTTCCGTCAAAACGAGTGTAGGAGCATATGGCTGGACAAGCTTCATCCGATAAAACAGGGCGGTTACAAAATTTCCGAATCGTGTTTAAGTTCCTTCGTCTTTGATGAATCTCTGAGGTGCTCCTCACGACACTGTCTTTCTACCAGTTCATCTAACTTTTAAGTTACCTTACCAGGGAAAAACGCCTAATGGCCATTTCACTAATAAATGCGGGCGCAATCTGTTGCTTTAGTAATTGGGGTATCTTAGACAGCCGTCTTGGCACAGCGTCCACTTACATTTTGGCGGTGTTATGACTACCGTATGTCGTCAGTGCTTTAAAACTGAGCTCAATTTTTCGTTGTATCCTCAGAGTTACTAAAGAAGAGTCCATTTATCACTCAGAAGTAAGAATTGAAGTGTATAGTTGACTTCTTCTATCTCTTTGTATCTAGTCAGTGTCTTAATTTTTCGGGAAATACTAACCCCCCTTATTTTTTCTAGTAAAAACACGATTTTTAGAGTCGAAGGGAGGAAATCCTCTCTGCCTTACTCTGCCTTTAGTTGGCCTTGTTCTTACAGTTTGAAGGTTTGTCCTCCTGTCTTTCCTTCTAACACGCAAATTGATACCTGCATGAGGACTAGAAAGGTGACTAGAGGATGCCTCAATAGTTTGTGATTTAATGGAAACAACGGTACCGCCACTCAAAGAAGCCTTCGCTTATTTCCGTAAGATTCACCCCACTAGGGTTTTTTTCAATGATAACATTGGCTGATCTTTAATGTCGTAGGCCGTCCACGTAAAAATCCCTCAACTCGGATTGACTTGAACCAACTATTCCACATCCATATTAAGTTAATGCAATTTTCTAAGGTATAACTACCACGTACGATTAACGTGCAATGAAAATTCGTTTCCACCTGATGGTACAAAAATCGGATAAACGTACCTGGTCCTTTTGAACAAATCAATGTTTAGGTAATATAAGTAAGGCACTCGTTCGCACCTTCGCTGTCGGTTTTCCTTTTATTAGGGTTTGCAAAATCTCATCACATATGTGCAAAATACTTGTACACGGGTCGAATACAGATGTGTTAGCTACTAGTTTTTCGTGCACTTTTCCGAACTTTAGTTCATTAAACGGATAACAACTTGTCATACGGATCTCCACTAGAAATCTCAAAAATTTGCCTCAAAGTAGCTTTAAAAAGCCCAAGCTAATCTTGCAATAAAAATGTGACGTGGGCGTCGGCAGCCCTATTACACCGATACTTCTTTGTCCATTTATCCGCGTTCCAAATACACCTATCAAGTATTACGTTATACATTGTTTCAAATGCTCACTCCACAAATGTCGTTTACGCATTCCTGGCTATGAACGAATAGTTAGCGATCGATCTTGTGTGCGTTAGATGACCACCGACTCCAAATGCTAAGTTTTCAAACTCTCATCGTTTTGCTGTAGTGTAGTTGGACTGCTCGTATACTAATTGAGGCTGTATTGACTAGTTGCAGAGAACTTATTGGAAGCATTGGATGATTCCGATGGAACAGAAGACACAAATTCATAAGTATTCACTTCCACAGGTAAAGCACTGGGGACCAAGAAACATTATTTAGGGACTGAATTTTGACTAACAAATTACAGTCATACGCAGACTTACCGTGGTCTGCCATAAAGCAAATAGTAGGATCGCATCTTTTCCATCAGGCTTTTCAAGGCTTTCTCGTCTCTAAATATCGCGGTAGCTTGTTCTCTGATTCGGTCCTTTATCGATGGGTGAGTGTAGTCTATTTCTTCCGGTTTATCATCTTCACCTTGGAGACCCTCTGCAACGTCGTACTCCGGATCGAAAGCCCAATATGTCCCACTGTTTGAGGTCACAGACTTTACAGGCATGGAGTCAAAACATAAAACTGACAATAACAGCAGCAACAATGTAAGAAATAGGTGCATGTGTGAACAATTTCTATTTTGACAGGGCATGCAGCCTGCACGCTTGTCTTGTGGTGGAAATGGCGGGGAAAATATTATGGTCGGAATAAACGTTTATCAGTGTCGGGACTCGAAAGGTACTCAACTTCGTAGTTTGTTTTCACTTATTAACACTGCAACAACAACATAAACGATGCACAATGGATGGATTCTGAAGTTTGAAAGTCACCAGTGTTTTAGGTGGACTGGAGTCCGTCACACAGTGAGCGATTACTAGCTAGTGACCCATTTTAAACAGAAACGTGGGCGTAAACATACGTGCCTTCGAGTTGAACCAACCAATTAGCTAGCTAATCATACTGACACAATGGGATGTTGCTACTGGACTAGATGAGGAGTACCGTACGTATAAATCATGTGAACTAAGCCGACTGAAGAGGCGGAGTGTATTGTTTTCGGGCAAACGGCTGCCATGTTACAATTCCTTTGAATTTTTTCGGGAAAATGCTTTCATAAAAACAACAATCTTTGCAGAAAATATGAACTGGCGATGAAATGCTGACCGCTAAGCTAAATTATTTATGGATAAAAAGTTAGCAACTCGCGAGACTGATTGCGCAGACGATCAGGAGGACGCCGATATCATTTGTTTTTTTACCCTGTTTTTACCCTGATTGTTCGCCTTTTACTGTCATATGTATGCAGGTCGTCAAATGGTCCGAGTTTTCGGAATTGTTTGAAATGATGCAATGCAAAATGGACATTTTATGACCGCGCTGCCGAAGCACTGAATCTTGTAGGAGCGTTGAGATTCTCATCGAAACCATTCAGTCAACGAAGTCGTCTGTGTACATAATAGCTCCTCGGTATGCTGCTAGAAAATATCCAGCTGAATAGCTAATTAGTGCTTTGGTCAACAAATTAGGTGGTATTCTACCTTGACAGGGTATTAGCTAAATTTGCAGAATCCTTTTCTGATTTATTCAGTTGGACTGCGTCTTTGCGTAGTTTGTGTAAGCAATGTTTACACTGCTTTCATTTGTACGTGCAACTGTTCTGCTGCATGGCAGATGTAACATGCTTTCTAGTCTGTACACTGAAGTTTACGACGGTAACCGACATCTCTCATCAGCTGCGAATCTTTTAGATGAGAAAGACTTTCCTGCAATATATTGTTTCCTTGGAATATAACCGTGAAGTTATTTTGGTTTAAATTTCGTCCAGCGACTTTGAAGGTTACAACTGAAAATTCGTTCTGTGGATAAATCCAATCTAAGCTGAATAGCCAAGAAGCACCGTATTGGAAGTCATCAGTAGTACGCGCCTCACAAAAGGTAAGAAATTTTAGGAACTGCGACCTCCAGGAGAGCAGTTGCATCGATCGAAACAAATCCCCTGAATAGTACTACAGAATACACCTGACTCGAACATACGGTCACTGTACTAATCCATTACCGCAAAGATTGATGCGTTCCCACAACTGACACCATCTAAACATGGAACAAAATTGTGAAGCGTTTTAAAAGTTGTTCGCCTCCGAGCGTCCAGTTATTGATGCTTATTTCCGCTCGCTTGTGAACAGGCAAAATTGCTTTCTAATGGAATCGTATGGCAAACTTGAAAGGTAATTGCAGTACTCTAACTTGTCAGGATTGCACCGTTATTGAAATCACCGTCACTAGGCCGCACACCTTACCACAGTGGCCGTAAAATTATCCAGGTTGAGGTGCCGTTTGGAAGTTTGTATTTCTCAACTGACAGCCCGTCAGTGTCAACTTCAAAAATGAACGAAAGACAAATTAATCCAGCAGTCGTCAATTCCACTCATCAATACTTTCAATGGATGCTCCGATGAAAACAGCCACCGACACAGAAGTAGTGTAAAGCCTTAATATTTTATGGATCATCGGTTTGATTTTGCTTGGTTGACTTCACAAATGAATTATTTTAAAGGGTGCAACTGAATTTGTTAATACGGTGATGAGCATCTTGTTAGACGACTCAAAAAGTAAAAAGATAAAAATTGGGCAAGAAGAAAGATGCACTATTAAGAAGGCATTATTTACAATGTCAAGGCGCCTGAAACACATAGGGGTCACCAATGCTACTGCCTTCAAGCGCATGCATCCTAATTGCATCAAACCACTTAACTTATACAGTCTGAAAAAATGCACAAATCGGGTCTGCCACAAAGGCCGATTCTCACCGCGTTCATCTGTTTGTACTATTATGCAGTGAAATGGCTTGTCGCTTTATCAGAGACCATAAGAAGGATGCATTCAGTTTCTTTGAAGAAGTGAACGTGGGTGATCGACGTACTTTCCGTCTGTTGACATACCTGTACTTGCATTAAAGTACAGTCATTTGGGTGCAATGGTAGGGAATTCCCGAATCGGACTCCAAGGTAGCGACGTAAAAGTCAGATGCAAAAACAAAATCTACTAACGGAAAGATGATGTCCCATTGGAATGGTAGCCATGTCTCTTTCTTGTAGACTTCTTTATGAACAAGCTCCGTATCGTTCGGTTTGCTAATCCGATAGTTAGCTGTTGTTGCTACGTAGATAATATACTTGTGGTTGCAGAAATTAAGAACAAATTCACCTCCGTCTTGCGACTCCTCATATCAGCGCAACACAAAGCCTGAATACAATAGCCAATTGCATTTCTACGATATCATTTTATGTGAGAAATAGGAGAGAAATACACAGCGCAAAGTATACGGAAAGCGAACGTGGATGGGACATTGCACACATTTCGACAGATGTGTCTCATTAAAATTGAGACAAAATGTATTTAATTTCTAATCATGGAGGGCATAAAGGTTTGTCTAAATGAAAGATTTCGAGACAGGCTCAAATTCATAGAACAGTTGTCTAATACAGGTTGCCTCGCACAACAATTCATGATAAAACCTATGCGGTTTTGAAACAAAACCTACGATGTTAGAAACGGTCCCTTCTGAATCTTTCACTTGCAAGGTAATTGCCAAGCCTCACTGGGCCTCTGAAACTTATATTTGATTTACTGCAATGTAGGATGTCGTTGCTCGAGAACCGAATATCCAAAGTTCTACATCAAACCGTACACAATCATGTATTCCACTTACAATTGACATTCTAAGTTTTCGTAATGTTCATATTAACCTCAAGTCATTGGCCGTCCAAATATATTCTGTGGGTTTCACCTGGAAAATACCATGTCCACTTGCACACCTCTAAGCAAGCGATAGACAAAAAAAAGTTTTCGAGTAATGCAGTTATGCTTGCGTTTTGTAAGACGCAGTCATGATCAGTGTACAAAAACACTTCATCTAAGTTGCAATGGGCAAGAAAAGGAGAAATAGACTTTCACACCAAACGTCGAGTGGACCGCCTCAACTGTAGCACTTGAAGGTCGCCTTTCGCTTTCCAGAACCAACAGAATATCTTGTTTTTTGTCACAACTCTCCCGCAGCCCGGGTTGGATAAATATGATATCGATTAGGCTAAATGAAGCGTAAATCATACGGAACCACAGAGGAAATGGCCGACCTTCTCTGAAGTCTTCAGCTTTTTCTTAAATTCAACATATTCCTCTATCCACTTGTGGTTCGTCACGAGGTGCTGGTTCCGTTTGGTGAGTTATATTTATGGCAGAAATTCTTGTAGCCTGCCATATTCTGGTGCTGTATTGTCCAAGCATTAGATGCGCTTTACCAGAGAGCTGACCTGATACTTTGTCCGTATCAGCTAGAAACGTTGGTTACTTCCTTCAGTGAATACACCTCATATTAAGGAATTTCCAGGCACTTTAATAGCAGCCTTGTATCAAAGCGTTCAGAATGTTTTTGTGTATGTTGGGAGCATCCCAAAGAAAAAAATTAAAGTAACGTGCAATTCAGTTTACCACAAAGTACTTTGTGAGTAAATTCTTCCCGAAATTCTAGTCTTCCTACAGGCCGTTACGTGGGGCGAATTATAGTTTTAATTTCTATCCGCGGTAATATTACTGATAAACAGACATACAGTACTCGTCAGTCAGCCGCTGGATGCTCCCAGATACAAAATACAGACTTCAAATAGTCAGTTTCTGTTGGTATGTTATCGGTGATGTTATCTGGGAAAAGGAGTACAATTGCACGGTTGGTTCATGCTAGCTATAGTCTAGATTATCAGAACGGAAAGACAGAACCATAAACTAAAATTAGGAGTGTACATTAGATCCACCCGTCATGGATAGAAATATTCTAACTTAAGTGAGATTATCTAGAGAAGGCTGACCTATTCATAAGTGCAGACTGGACGATGAATGTCAAGTGTTGCCACATCAAAGAATGCTCTAACTGGTGATTATGGTTTTTGTCCGATCACCAACCAAGTAGTCGTGTGAGTGGTACAATCAAAGGTTCTATTTACCCTTGTTGGTTACGTGAGGTTATATATAATATTTTGTCGTGTTAGGGGTGCTTTTATGCACCCATAGAGTGGATTTACAGCGATAGAAATTTAAAGCAGTTCACTTTTAGCGAGAAAGTTTTACAGAACAATTTTCAGAGAAGAATAAATTATAGTACAGGACAAACCCAATGGCCTGTAGATTTATTAGGATGACGAAAAATACAGGAGTGCACTTTTCCCTGAACATTGATGCAGAGCTGAACCTAGAGCATATAGAAAAGTGGGAAAGTACGCCGAACACAGCAAACAAAGAGGGTGGGTGATTTCGTCTGGAAAATTGTTTCCAAACAATGATGTCAACTGCAACATTTTTAACGAAGTTATTGTCTTTATTGCGTAAATAATGGACCGTAGGTAACAGAATTTTTTCTTTGAGGCCAGGAGAAATCATTTCCATACTTTATAGCAGGTGAGGCAAGGGGAGACCAGTAGAAGGTTGAATGCTGTCGTGGGAATCTGAAGGGTGTCTGAGTAAATAAGAAGCTCTGTTTTCCAGCTCAATTTCCTTTCAGAGTTCTTGCCCAAGCTGCATAGCAGAAATCCAAGAGAGGTCGGTAACATAGTCGTGTCAGTTTTGAGATTGAAAGCCTTATGGAAATTCAATACACTTGGAAACAGGAGATTGAGAGTTAGTTCACCAAATCGGTTTAGCAATACACCTTTTAGAACAGAAAATTGGTTCCAAACAGGACAACAGCAACACGTTTTCCGCTAATATCCCTGCTGGATAGAGAGATGCCTTCGATGGTTAAAAAACAACATCGAGAATGAGGCCTACTAAAGAAATGTCGGAAGACTTGATAACCAATCGCTATTACGGCGTATAAACTGAATGCGGTTTTATAAGAAATCACGGAGAGTTGTCACATTTTTACCCATATCACAATGATGAACAGTTAAGCTAAACTGGTCGTGGGCTGTCGAAGATTTGTCAGCAACCTTATGAGTAGTGCATTGGAATAAATTTAGTTTCTTATTGATGTTAAGACAACACTCAAACTGTGCCTTTGATCTCATTCACCCCACTTCCACAAAATAGGCACGGGATAAGCAACGATCCCCGTACGACTGACAGTCATCTAGTTTCAGGCTATTTTTCATTGAAAAGGCAAATTTGCAATGAAATTTGCACAGGATGGCAAGTTGCAGCAAAATTCTTTGGTGCCTGCGCTTACCTCAACAACTGGTAGTTCCCTCAGAAGACAAACTCGGGCTAAGTGACTCAGCAATGGGAGAAGGCAGCCTTTCTGCGCATTTCATCAACAGTTACGATTCCAAAATATTTGTTTAGAGTCTCATTACTTCCCGGGAACCCTTATTCTTCATCTTTTTTTATTCCATCAGAAAGATTGATCATTTTACTTTATATGTCTATTCCTCCCGGCTTTAGACCTTCCTAAAAGGGAATGGGGTGATTTGGTCGTTTTAAATGTAGGTTGATTATATAGGCCAACAGAGCTGAAAGCAAAATATTGGGCAGGTAAAAGAGCACTCAAAAGAGATATCGGGCCTGAACAACTAGATGTGAAGTAACATTATTCTAGTTTTGTTACGTGAGCAGCACCGTACATCCTTTCCCTTCTTATCCGCTTCCACTTCTATGTTATCCTCACGCTCCTGTGTAAGTGGGGCCAATGAACAGGAGGGCTCATGGTGCAAGACGAGAGAACTTCGTCCAAACATGTTTACCGCTGATATGTGTTTCATAGTACAGAACTCGGCATTGTTAGAAGGAACACAATCACGGCTTGGAAAGATTTGGCGAATTCGTGTAACTAAGTGCCTGGAAGCAAGACCGAGCAGAACGTTTGAACTCCCCTAAAGAAGACTAATAAAGTCATTTGGGCACATATCCAATAATTGGATGCCAGTTCTTCCGTAACGTAATACTAGGGATTGTTTCCAGACTTGAGAATTTTCAGAAAACCAGTAGATGCCTCATGATCGTGGATGTGACATTGTAATCTAAACTGTGGGCGCTATTTTAATACTACTTTTGCCAAGTTCTTCAAGTAATCGGATGTGAGGAATACCGATATTATGAAATCACACATCATGAAGCACTGGATTTAGTTGTGGGTTCATTTACCTTTGGCCGAATGAAGAAATTGAAGTGTGATTTGAAGAAACCTGTTTCACTACTGAGCGTTTCCACACTTTTTGGGAATTACGCTTCAAAAGAAAAGTACCTGTAGACTTGGAAAGTGCACACAGGATCAAATATACTACGGCGGTGTTCACCTAAAATAGAAATTTATTCCTTCTGCTCGGTTTATGTCCGTGTTTGTAGGGTCATTTTAGGTGTCTTTTAGTTCATGACTAAAGTTCCCTCGATTTCGGTTGTTTGATGCTTCAAGCAGGTTAGCTCAACCACTTTCTTGTAAAAGTACTGTCGTGCACACTTATCTCCACAGCCACCGCGTTTGGTGGCGCGTACCGCTGACTCTCTATCCTAGAAGCAAACGACAAATCTGTCCCATGAATTCTCCCATTATGTTTCATCGTACTCATCTTTAAAGGTGTGTGAACAGCACCGCGCTAATGTTCTCCGGTGTTCTTATCTTAAATTAGCGATTACGACGGAATTCGATGAACTTTTGTGATTCAGAACCACGGCTATTTCAGTTTCAATCCGAAAATGGATAGAACCCAGTTTAATTTGAAAAAAAAGAAAGGATCCCATCAACGAAAAGCGTTTAATTAGGTGGGGAGTACAGATGCAAAAGACATGTGTTGGCAGCATTCCAATGAAGGTTTATTCAAAGAGAGTGGTTGTGCAAAACCTGATTACTCTTTTGGAACTTGCGTATTCTATGGGCGTTGCTTCAGAGGAAGGTTATTTACTTTGGACCAAAAAATTATTTGGCCTGGAAACAGGGTGAAATGAAACGCTTTGCACATTGCATATTGGCAAGGGTAGCACGAAGCATGCACATGAGCTGCGGTCAGTGCATTCCTTTTAAACCTGGAGCCTGATGTTTTCAAACATGTATTCCGTTTGTCGTGCTGCCACATGACCACGAAATTGTTGTTGTTTTCCTGGCTTCATGTTTTGAAACTAACAGTTGAGAAAATGCACATCTGGTAGCTGAGAGAAACAGCTGTTCGTCCGAGGCAATTCGGATTCAATCACGCCGTCACAAACCTACAACAGTTTGCTCGAAGACCCAAAAATAACAGGAAGTGGGGGAACTGAAGGACGTTTACAATTTGAGTTCGGCCAAACCAAAACGAATAAAAACTAAATTAGGCTCATTTGCTGTTATCTGCCGACAATTTCATTTTGAGTTTTATTTTAAATCGACAAAGACCGACCCAATAACAGAAGCTAACGTTTAAGATTCGATGAAAACGGAGAACTGCCCACGCATATCCAGTCAACATTCTATCTCACCAGGCCAACACGAACACATGTAGATTATAACGTTAATATTATTACTAGTATTATTATCATTACTAACAAAATTAAATGCATAGGCCGGTTGGTGGATCCTAAAAAGCCTGATTCCGCTGACCGTTTTCCTTTTGGGTGTATATTTGCACCGGCGGCCTTAACACAGAACCACATTCAGTTACGCCTGCAATTTATTCATCATGAGCAGATTACCAGTGGTGCAACCACTGTTGATGCAAGGAGATCAATATGATTGCTATTATCGTTCACGTGCATACTACGGAAATCCTACCCCAATACAAATTAGCTGATAGCGACTAACGTTCCCAACTATGCGCATTTTAAGCGGGATAACTCAAATTTAATTTAAATTCACAGTGTTTTGAAGTGCATAGCTCCCACCCTTTATGTAGTCCTAAAACAATCAGTAGTCAGCAAACAGATTAAGGGTCGCACAAAATTTGAGTACATCATTGAGTTATCACCCTCGCGGGACAGTTTGAGATGCGTCACTTTGTGGATATTGAGGGAGTTACCGTAGAACTCTCTCCATGTGAAATATGCAAGCCAACGAGCAAAGGTCGAGTGGTAACTCATACTGTCACATACGTATAGTCGTGTTACACGCACTTTGCCTGTTAATATGAAAGTAAATATCACCATCGAGAATCAAAGATGAAATATTTATAGTGGTTCTAGTAAATAAATTTGTACATAGATACATGAAGGGATCCAAGGGTGACAGCACTAGGCATTATAGTGTTAATCCACTTAGTATGAAAAAGTGACTGCAGGCCTATACCCAAAGAATAATTTTCAGTCTTGGGACACTGAATGCGGGCACAAGGTGTCCGACGCCTTTACACTACTGATAAACTTCTGGCAGACACTCCAGAAATACATGTGTAGCTTTATCAGGTTCTGAGATTATACTCAAAGGACTACGGTGCAAGTGCTGTCAGCAATGCCGTCTGTTGAACTGCACTTATAAATTGCCTCATATTGCTCACTAGAATTCCGAAGTTTGTAAGCACAGCAACCGTAAAGTGTGGATCAAGACAGTACTTTGTTGTCCAAACCACTCAAGTTTTCACTACTGCCTGAAGAGTGTCGAATAGTCAAAAGAACGATAGGTTTCGTGCGGTCAGCCTCATTTGTGGTCCTCCCTTATCTTGAAGTGGACACGTTGTTGGCTTGAAGTCTGTGGCAGTTCCGCCACAGGCAATGAAGAACGAGTGCCAGCTAGTTTACTCAGCTATCCAACATGACGCACAAAATTCAGAAATCAGCTCCATCCAGGGAAAATATTCTAGCTTAAAATGTGTCTCCATGTTATGCTGAAGGAAGTTTTTATAAAGCTGCTAGCAGTACATCAGCAGTATATCTACAATGATCAAGCAATCGAAAGGTCCTCTCCCTCCATTTATGACTAGTGAACAGTTGTATGTTGTACCGTCACACTTGGTCGTATCAGTATGGGGAAGTTTCTTAATAACAGCACTTGTTCCACAGTTTAATTGTGGGGATTTATCCTTTACTGGTTGAATGCAATATAGATACTGGACGCACACAAAAAAAACAGATAGGGGGGACAGTTGATCGATTTGTGCACATGCAAATACCTGTTAAAACCTGGGAGTCTGCCTCTGGGAACCAAATTATGGATGAAATAAAGTAGGCTACAATCACCCCATGTTTGTTTGAATGCTCGCGTCGTCTTATGAATGGATCGTGTGCAACTAGTTGATATACGCGAACGATTGACTTCAAGACTTCAAACTTGAATCAGGGAACAAATGCTGTTCGCAGAGAGTTACTTGTACTGGTGCAACTAGAAGTGTTGCTTCAGCAACATTTAGTCACTGTTCCCCAGAGGGGACAGCTGGCATTTGCCTCTTCAATAGAGACGTCTAGCCTGAAGCAATTTTACTTGTGGAAGAATGCGGAGAACACCTGACCACACATGAAGTTAACTACATACAAGTTTAGATACACGAGCGTTGCTTAGCATTTTGAGAGGCCTGTGTAATACCTAGAGGGGAGATATGAACAGCAAACGGGGAAAAACATCGTATTATGCATGCAAACCTGAGGAATCCAATGAGAAGTATGAAGTCAATTTTCAGTGCAGTCTATCCGAAAACGGTGACGACATATTGTTTTTGGCCTGCTCATTAAGTAACGGCTGGGGTGAATCATCGCACGGTAGTCCAATTCTTGATGCTGACCTCTTCACCTACTAAAATGGTCACATGTATTTCAGGAGTATGCCTAGTAAACATTTTTGTTTGTTGAATGTAGACACAACTAGCATGTTTGTGAAAGCGGTGACGTAATGGCTACTACAGACTCGATCGATAGATGTACTACTTGGATAGCGCATGACTCGCTGAGGTCCAATGATCAGTAGTTCTCGTAGCGGGTGGGCAGAAGAAAAATTCTGCAGAAATTATCTAATGTTCCAATCGAACTACGTAAGTTGTGTGAGAAATAGCTTTTCTTCGCGACTGAGCCTCAGGTACCGAGGTCTCGCGTGCATTTTACCACCCGGTGCATCTGCCAGAAGTTTAGTTGATATTTCAGAGATTACATAGGGTTGCGTAGAGATTTTCTTCGTAATCTTAAGCAACGCTGCCCGTTTTTAAACGTGTATGGTTTGGTGGAAAAGTACAAACAATGCGCAACTCTCATAAGTTGTGAATGAAGGTATTAGAAAAAAATCAACCTTTGCAAAGAAGCCCTTGACTACACAGGACTTTCGGGAAAAAGTACCGTGGCTTGAGTAGCTCTAGCAAATTCAGAGCTTGTTAATGTGATATTTGTATTCTTTGTTTCAGGCAGCGTCTACTTGTCTGAAACTAGGTTCTCCGGAGCTACTTTCAATTTACTAAAGCTAAAAATTCGCCGTTCCGGGGTTAATTCGGTTGGCCGTTCGGGCAATTATGTCAGCTAACCTGGACTTCAGAGTTTAAAGGCTGACTTCGCAGCGCATACCAGGCAGATGTGGCAGTTAATGGCAAGGAGAAATGAGCCTATATGTCTTGTGGATGGATCTGCAGAGATGTTGGTACCATTCGAAACTTTGTTGCAGAAACAGGTAAAGTTTGAAAACATTTTTCCCATCAGGACTGGTGAATACCTAAGTCACCACTGTATTCATCGGAGGTGAGTACAGCGAATCCAAGAATTCCTTCGCAAATAATGCCACGGGACATGATAATGTATTTTTCCAGGTTTTAACACACTGTTTCCCCATTTCCAGCTTTTCAATCGGGTCCGCAAAAGCGATATATCTTTCAAAGATGGAGGACCAACACCGGAATAACACCGACTCAGATGTCGGCTTGTTGCGGTTGCACAAATTTTCGTCCTATTTCATGCATCTCGGTATTGTTCAAGTTGATGGCTAGGCCGGCATTTACTATCATGCAGCCCAACTGGGTACCCCCAAAGATGTAAGTTAGTTTTCATAAAGACCTAAAAGATGCACCACGGATGCTGCAGCATTCTTAGCGCATAAAGTTTTGGGCGATCTGGATAGTAGAAGCCAATGTACTGGCGCCTGTCGTATACATTTTAGCAATGCGCTTGGTTCATTTAATCAAGCTTTGTTCAAATGCTCCATTCAAGACTTCGCTCTTGATTTCTAGGTGTGAAATTCTGAAAGTGCAATATTTATTAACCGGTATGGCTTACATCCTGTTCTGTGCGTTTAGGCATATGCGTTTCAGCTCCAGTTGGGTAATACTGTGCGTATCAGCGCCAGTTCCGAAAAGTAGAGAGAAAATTATTTCAAGTTACTATCGACCTGAAAAGTAGTATAAACAGAAAGACCACCTGGACAACAAGAACCGAATCGCCCCCTTACCCAACGCATATCGGTAGGAAGACCGTACTACTTTCCTCAGCTGGAAACGGGAAAACTAAATATCTGTGCGCAACCGGTGTTTGTATGAATCACAACAGAACATATTGAAAATCCCAGTATTTGTAAAAATCGCTCCAGAATATTATTTTGTCTCTCGGGCCCAACAGTTTAACTCTACGACCGATGGACCAGTAACGTGCCCATAAGGTGTGACAGTAAATAACGTAGTAAGTAACCCAGATACAAGAATAGTAAGTTGAATAGAAGAAACACATGCATATATCGCGCAAAGGACACCAAAATAAGTTGGCACGGGAGACTAAACTACACGCGCGTGTTAAAGCCGGAGGTAGGGAGTTTGCAATGCGCGGTTCGGAAAGTTCGATGCAAACAAGCTCGCGCCATAAGTCTTAGAAATGCGTGGATCTATCTGAATGTCTATATTATGTACAAAAGACCACCACATTACCTTAAACCGAAAGTGATGGATCGATTTCAGGATTGAGCACTCGTTCTATTCCACTGGCGTTGCCCAGCACCACGAATAAGTTGCGCCCCGAAGATTCAGTCCGAGCCCTGTCCCGAGCGCGGCGTACACAGAGCCAGCAATTTAGCTCAACATCCGAGGAATAATCCGATAATCGGTATTCTAGCTGCTTTTATTCGAAACTCACTCTAGTAAACCCAGAGAGATTTGATTCCTAAGACATGGCATACACTGCTGAGATAATTGCTATGGTGAGGGAATTGGACAATCGCTCTTGATTTCCTACACTGGAATTAATATCTGAGTTTACTGATCACACATTTGGTCACGGAGCCTCAGTTACCGAAGTGACATGACATTTTCGGCAATACAAATGCTTCTCATTTCGGAAAAACTCATTTGCAGGCCGACGGGTCGCGTTACGGCTAGAGTTTGGGAACGCCACCTTGAGGTTGAAACCTCGAATAGGATACTACTTACCACTTTGGAATGAAATGCCTGAAATCATCGAGTGGTTGAGTTTCTTCAGTTCGACTCAACTACATACTTTTGTTGCTTTCACTCTTAGAGTCACGCTGGGTCAATTGTTGTTTACATAGAGGTTTCGTGAGCTGAGGAATATATTGTGAAACGAAGAGTAACTAAATCAATGGTTCAGCGGCGGCACACTGTCTGCCAGCCGAAGTCAGCCAAGATGGACAACAACAGATATGAGGAGGACTGTTACATACACCAACACCAGTGAGGTACATGAGTATCAAGTGTAACATAAAATGTGCATATGCGCTGTCTTACATCAAGCAACCTAGAATTCTGGAGCAACAACACGAATGCCAGACCTTTTTTAGGCTCAGACAACATTCATTACCCAGACTCCTCCACTAACCAAATCTCAAGTGCCAGAAGAAAAAGAGAGAAAGTGCACTAGTAACAAAATAAAGGGTCACTGAAGGAGATGCAAGGTGGTCCTCTCAGGTACTCCATCCTGGATTTTCGGCGCTCACTCGTCGCATCAGTCCGCGTCCGCTGGACAGAACGTGGAACATTATTGGTTGGTCAGCGCGCATAGATAAGAGGTGACGCGTTAGAAATTCCTAGTGGTTATGTTTGGGCGCCATGAATCTTCATTAGAAATGAGCAGAAAATGTTGCGGCAGTGGAAATGAGATAAAGCAATGTGGAACGAACAACCTGTTTTCTTCGGAATGATGTCTCCAAGTACGATTGGAAGAAACTAGAAGTATGATGTGACTGAAAACGAGTAATAAATAATAATGGCCGTTCAGTTGTAACACTCCTTCAGTGTCTAGGTGTCATGCCACCCGATCGAAGCACGAGAGATGAGTGACTAACAGGTTACCCGAACAGTCAATATGCGTGGCTTAGGCTTGAACCACAGAACTCCTCGTCATTAGGTTTGTGCCTTTATCTAATGGCCTACCCGAGCTCACCGGAAACGAGTCTTTTGGACCGATGAGGATATTTCACTATTATTATCACAAGTTGGCCACTTCGTCCTGGTTAGGATTACATACTTGCATATCATCACTTTGCAACAAGTATTTGAACTGCACCACTCCATCCGACGACCAACAATAGGTGTTTGTCTGCTATTGACTCCGTCGATCATCATGAACTCGGAGAGCATCTGGAGATGAATGTTTTCCCTTTCAAGCTGTCTCTTATAAAGGCTCCTCCAGTGGACGCTTACATGTCTACAGCAAATTCGTTCCTGAGTTCATCACACCCAGTGGTGTCAGTCAAGGGTGTTCTCTGTCGCCCTCTTCATTTAACTTAGTACTCGACGTGCTGCTTGAGGTTTTTCTGGCCTTTAGCACTCGTGGGTAGTTCGCTCACGCAAATTATATTACTCTTCGACCGTACCCTTTAAAAATGGAGATGTCTAAGTCCGAGTTAATCACAATGTTGGTCGGCCGTTCGTGTCCAGACGGATAGCTGTTTAAACTATTAGCAAGAAGAATGCGATTTCAAAACTCACTGGAGTGAAACGCACTGATGATGGCTCTCCATGAAGATGAGACAGCCCTAGAGTGCTTCGCGGCTTTTCGGCATAGAATGGCTTCGCTAACGTGACGAAACCACAATTGAAAATTCCCAAATCTCTTCAAACTATGGAAAATAATTCTGCAGCACAATTCGGCACGTTCTTCGAACCCGTAAAATGTAAATTGATAGCGGTATCAAACCGAAAACTCAGGTTTGCGGGTAGATAATTTAGTCCACCTTGGCGGCTGTATAAGTTCCGGGGGACCGGCTAAAGACGAAATCAATTCCTGAATTGAGAAGACTATGGCAGCGCTTAGAAATCTCAGGTATTTGTGGTGCAACATTTGTGACTTCACCCTGACTATACAGTGTACAATGTCGAAGGCCCATCTACCCTACTTTATGTGTTAAAGATGCGGCCAGTGTGTGAAAGACCTTCAAAGATTCTGTTCGACCGTTGGTGCCTTGAGAAGCGTTGCAAGGATCTGGTAGACAATGCAGTACGCTAGATGGTTTTCGGGAAATGTCACTCCCCCTTGATAGACTCTGGTTAAACCATGTACGTCCTCTACTAGACGAGGGTTTGTCTTCTAGAGCCCCTTTTTCCTAGTCTTACACTAGATGGAGACGACCCATGGATAGTCAGTCCATGACTTTGCAACAGAGAATGGAAATCCTTACCAGTCAACGCAGTCGCGTTGGCAGCTGCTGTCTATCCGGATCGGGCCCTCGGATACAATCCAATGGCTCACATGACTGACGCAAGCAGTGGCGGTCTTGAATCAAAGCTATCGCCTTAACCGCGTAGTTCTCATCCCTTATCATGCCCAACAAATAGGACCGTTTAATGTCAGTGAGCTAACAGAGCCATCTTCTCCAACGCTTGGTTCTACTTTCCTCATTCACCTTATCCTCGATGAACCAAGCTCTGGTTGGAACCACCGAAATTCGATGCACGTTTTCTAGCAGAAAAACTAACGGATAGCTACTTTTAAGTCTTCTGTGGGGTGTGGGGTGCAATCGTTCCACGTCGATTCAATCAAGTCACTTATAAACCTTAGGTCTAGAATCCTACTTTCAATGCACACATTCGCAATGCGAGATGTCATTAAGTCTTCCTGCTTTTTTTAAGTTTGCCGCTTCCGTTTAACTTTGGAATATCAATCAGATGAAATCTATTTTTAGCATCACCTTTTGGCCGGCCTGGAACTTTCCACGCGAGCTTCATAAACAGCCCGTTTTCGGCTGCACATGAAACGCGTAAGTGTTCAATAGATCAGCCGATTCGCACGTTCATTGGCTTTCTGGTTTGGCTAAGCGCATCAGGCTATCAAGCAGCTATCCAGACTCGGGTTCACGGTATTAAGAAGGCATTAAGAAAACTGTGGTCCAGTTTGTGAGAGCCAAATGGAAATTAATTACAACCCCAGTACTGATTGTTTCCAGCAATCAGTTGGGCCACGTTGATATACTCGCAAAACCCCAAAAGTCAAATCGTTCAAATGGAGGTTTATCATCAGTCAAATGCGATACTGTGAATACAATAATAAAAATAAATAACAAAATAACAATGCCAATAATAAAAAAACAAGATCAATACAAGGAAGGCGGTATAGGCGTAAACAAGAAACATCAAAACGGGGAATCATGTTGAACACAATAAGAACAAAAAAGCATTAGCACCACCCTCGAAGCCAGTATGGCTTTCCCTGATATATCAAATCAATTCAGCTCATGCAAGGATCAGACCAGTGAGAATAGTACAACTGCTCTGGCCACAAACGCCTCCCTCAATCAGAAGCATGAGCCTAGGGTGGGTGAGCAGCTAGTTGTTTTCAACTACTCTCAGCAAGCAGATTCGACTACATGGCGCCTAACCTTGCCGGATGCAGTCCATACCAGCATTTCCCAAATAGGGCCACCACCACGATGACCTCCACTATGGTGCCCGAAACCGTTATTGTGATCTCCACGATTGGGGTAACCACGACCTCCACTACTGAAGCCTGACCCTTTGAGGAGAAAAGATCCGTGCTTCCTCCCAATTTAAGCCACGATCTCTTCTGTCCTGACTCCAAGCCAGTTTTTTTTAATGGATTGGAGTTACCTTTTTCTCACGGCTCTCCTCATCGCTGGTACCTTCTATCTTCTCATCTTCCTCGTCCCCCTCCTCATCAGTATCGTCATCTTCATCCTCATCGTCTTCACTGGCAGATATTTCCTTCTTCACAGCATCCTCAGTTTTCACTATTCAAGATTTCTTAGGTAATTGGTCGTCATCCTCTGACTTGACGCCGTTATCTTAGTTCTGTAACGCAGTGAATGCAGTGACTGAATCCCAAGAACGCGGTGCTAAGATGGTGATTGCGACGTCCTTTGGTCAGGAATTTGTATGACGCTGGTTGGTGACCCCGAGGAAACTTTGAAAGTGACAGTTCCATGGCTACCAATTGGGGTACGCCGGTTATGACCAGTGCTTCGCTAGTCTCTGGCGCCAGAAGGGAGAGGTCATCAGACGATTTACTCATGAGTAAATTCTTCGTATTACCGTTAGCAGATGCCGTGAAGAAGCGCCATCTGTCCAATGTCACCAAAATGGGATAAAAAGGAGCCATTTACTTTGCGTCGTTGATCCCTCTACCATGCGGCCTGTGTTAAAACATGGGCGTTAGCAACTACCTTGTAGTTCGACCGATATAGGTGTCTCCACAAAATACACTGAAGTGATTTCACAATAAATTTTGCCTTTTTGCTTTGCCCGATAATTGGATGGCTGGTGTAAATTACACTTAGACGTGTAGCATGAAATACTCCGGCAAATGTCTTTTGTAGTCAGCACTTCACTAACTATGCTGTCTTTGAAAGGAAGATGGAGGTTTATCCTCATGTATAGTTTATTCGGAGGTCTCAAGTTTAACGACGTTATCGTTTACCCATAGTTTTCATCCATTCTGTCCGTTTTATATCTGTCACAGCTAGTATAAGAGATGTCAAAAAGGTCATCTTCGCTTGAATGATCTTTTTTCCTCATTCTATTATGAAGGCATTTCAGAAAAATTGGCTTTTTGTCCGTTTCAGTTGTCTAGTTCCCAGTATCGCCCACTTCGTCACCCATCTCCACACAGCGTTTCTCCTTCGTGTTCCTAGTACCGAGGTCTTAGTGTGCACAGTAGAGTGCAATAGAACTGATAGAAAAACAGCACCTTCGTATGGTCTTTCGTTTCAGAAGTTTGGTTCTCGGAATTCAAAACAAAACGCTTTCAAATAGATGCTAAGGTTGAATTCAAGTGGAGTAATTCGCTACCACTGGTTAAACGAAAATAGTGGACTATAGCCGGTAGACTAATGAAGGTTCTGTTCTGTGAGTGAGGCTAATCTGTACCGAAAAGCCAAAAAGCACCATGCAGCCGTTTCATTCTTATTGGGAATCATCGTCAGTGCCCACCTCACGAAATTCCAGTAGGGAGTCTCGAGCCCATGATCCCCCTGTTAATAGTTTGAACACAACCGTCCAGCCGCGAGCAGCCATGATCAACAGAATGAGTAACTCGCATCTAGACAGGATACGGTATGATAACATCCCGTCTAAGTGTGGCCTAATCGTACTGCTGACCAGCCCCTTGTGGCCGAATGATAGTGTTCAAAATACTTGCCGGTAGGTTGCAGGTTCGAGACTCCTTACTGGAGTTTCATGGGATGTGCACTGTTGAGTGGTCACAGTAAGGATGAAGCAGCTGTAGAGCACTTCTGGGCTTTTCAGTAGATTGGCTTCACTTTCAGGACGAAACCTCCGTTAAACATTCCCAAAAATTTCCTTACATTACCAACAGATAGCAGAGTATCCTATGAATGTAGTTTAAAATGCTTACGCATAATGAATGTCACCACAAAAACGTCCAGAGCAGGAAAACCGAATAATTAACTCCCGACGCGGCAGATTTGATAACGCAATGTGGTCATTAGGCAATCGGATCATTCTCTATTTGTCGGTCATGAGGCTGTACAAAATACTGAACAATTCGCATTTGAAAGTGCCTAGCATATGTTGACCCCACTGAGGGTTGGCAAGCTTTGAACAGGTACCAGGACAGTAGTTGCAGAGCGCCTAGTCATCGTCCGAATCGATTGCAGCACGTCGGCGGTCAAACTGGTAACAGGAATGAACGGAAATTTCATTTTACCTTCACTGTGGTGGACTTTGAAACACCTGATGACATTTGCGTAAGGATTTGCTTCAGCTGATCCTCTGATAACTGAAATTGGAGAAAACGCGAAAGTACCTGTGAGCGAACACGTCAACCACTACAGGAACTAGATGTTGAATATAAAATGAAAATACGTGCACATGAAAAATGGTACCAACGTGGAGATTTTCAACGACATACAGTTGCCTGAAATCGCTTCCCGGTTGTCAGTCGACGGTAAGCCATAAGCCGTGCACAAAAAGCTGCCATAATTTAGAAGAATATAGAAAGGTATATAGATGAATAGAGGACCACATTTGTAGAGCAAGTCGGTAATCAAAGCGGACCCAACCATAACGTACGGCTGGAAGGAACGAAGCACGTCATTTTGTGTGCTATCCGATTTGTTTTGAAACATTTCCCTGCCAAGCAAACCGAGAACCGGTGAGTGGTCCTTTCGTCCCTGTCAGGCTTCACTAGCAATGCTCACGACAACCCGGAGAGCAGTAGAACAACCAAGATTTCAGTTATTGGGGCTAAATCAGCAGGGATACATGCCTATCCCAGAGGAGTATTTGTCAATCCGGCTAACTGTTGTGGTTTGTTTTAAGCACATTTCTGAGACACAACATATTGCTCATTAGGTTGCTGAAAGCCATTCTACAGTCCACGACCGGTTTCGTCCTTCCTGGGGCTCATCCGGTAAGCGCAGACCCGAGTGTTCGTCAACCTTATGTTTTAATTGAATCCAAATTGGACGCAATTTGCCAACTGCATTCATTTGAAAACTAATTTGGTTCGAACTTGAGACTCAACTGAATCTCAGCTGAATTCCCCATTTACAATATTCTTCAACTGCATATGGTTCACAAAAGCCGTCTCATGTTTCAGTTGGCACGATGTTCGAGATACCACTGTATATTGTCCATATATACTACTACTCTACATTTCAAAGTCCGGCCTATCATGGCCCACAAGACCGGTGTGTCCGTTCATATTAATTTGGCTAAAATGGATCAAAACTACGTGAACTACGTGTAGTATTCCCTATCTACAAAAGAAACCAACAAATTCAAGCTTGCATCCAGGAGACGAGCAATTAACCTCACGCGTTGTTGTGCGCAACTGCACGGTCATAACAGAACTACAGAAGAGAGCCGTCAGAAACCGGAAATACGGACTCCCAAAATGCACTTTTAAAAAATACAAAAATAAAAATGGGCTGATTAGGCAATGTTTATTCAGCAATTTCCGTATTGTCTCAAGATTCATCTCAACAATGCACAAGAATTTGAAATTCTACTTTGTAATAACGGTGTATTCTCAGCTTAGTTCTCCGTCTGAACTTTCGGAATAGCGCTTCCGTCAGAACAAAAACCAAAGGTGCACAATGTATATTAAAGATTAAAAAGCAGATCAAAAACACATGTACAGTGCGTCGCTTATAAAGTGTATGCAGCGAAAACATACTGGAAATTCTGACGCCTTCCGGACGCGGCAATGGTAACTGGTATTCGGGAGGCAGTGGATCACGATTGGCTGTTGGGACCCAACAAAGCTCGCCTTGATGCTCGACTGGCAAACGGCCCGATCTTTTAGCCAATCGCTTCTTGGCCGCAGAAGCACCCAGTGCGAGCGATACAGCGGTGCGAAATTCTACCTAACAACTTACCGCTGCAACGGCACGAATAGCACGCGTCATAAAAATTCAGATTATCTTATATAGTATGCCAGGAAAATACTAGAAACCGGGATTCCACAACCAGCTGGTAATTCCAGACCGTGTTTGTCTATTTAGCATCTGCAATTATTGGATGGCTGAAGACTCTGATATTGAACAGTATATGACGTGCAAGTTGATGGAAGTTCATGTGTAGGGAGCCGTAAACTTGAAAAGGGAAACTGGGCTTATCTATTGACTTGCGATGAGACCGTTAGTCGAGACAGATAGTCGAATAAAAAAGGAAGTTGTATGTTATGCCGCGCGATGGACGCTCATTATCAATCGATGGTTGGCTCAGCCAATTAAGAAATAAGGTTTGCTTCCTCCTGCTTGAGTGATGGAATGTTCGTTGGTTAACCAGTAACGGTAAACTCCCAAGACTTTCAAAACTCCCCGTTTGGATTTCACGCGGAATTTCATAACGGACAGAAAATTAGAGTCTCCAATAATGCAGTGCAATTTGACATCAATGCTGATTATTTAACCCTAGTTTTAATATTTCGAAGGGCTACAAGTTCCTTTTATCGCCACGTACGTTACGTTTAATTGGTTACCCATTAACATTAGGCTAGTTACAAATGAGTGTTTATTGCTACACATTCAGTTTGGTGTTCAAGCACGGAATAAGATAGATGAAACTTAGGGGACTAGGCCCGCCTGATGATCCCCAAGAAGGTTGAAACCAGTAGTAGGTAGTCAAGAGCTTTCATCGACCTTATGAGGGGCATCAGATCAGGAGAATATGAAGTGGTTTCAAAACTACTCACGGACTATCAGGCCGCCAAACCGGGGGAAATCACTCACTTTCGAACCAATGCGTCCAGTCTGAGCCATGTTGATTAACATATTCTCCACCATTTGGGCTTTTTCTGGCTTCGTTATAGCAAGAGTATTCACTAAAGTCAATCGGTTAAGGCCAAAACTGGTGGCATACATCGAGCGCGCGCATTCTGATCAAGTATTTGAGCGAGAATACCGGCACGCATCTCCTTCTGGCGTTCTTTAGCTGCAAGCTTCTTTTCATCGTCCTAAATCAAACGTGCGATTCAAGCGGTTAGCATGCCTACTTCATCTCCGCTCATCGTGGGTGGGATGTGATTGCGAAAGGGAAAACGACTGTTACCGGGAGTAGTAATAAGACGCAACCTAAAAACGGAAAAGTAAGCAAGTTAAACAGTGGTGAAGAGAACACCAGTGGTAAGATGAAACGACAAGTCAGACATACACTCTATCATTCAAAGTTGTCCTTACGAAATTAGACACGGCACTTGATGCATCTGATAGTGAGAATTATTATGAAGGCCATTCGTGCCGTGTTCAGGTGTTCGGTGCGCCCTTGGTGGGTGTTAGGAGGACTACCTCCAAACGAACAAATCCATGTTACTAACGACTTGTCTTGTATAATGAAACCTTGTTTCTACATTTCAGCCTCTCACTGACATCCTGTTGGACTGTTAGCTCTTTTTATATTCTGGTTCAGTTGAATTCCATACCACGGAACGATCCACTTGTTTGCAGTATAACTTCCTCGAAGTTGTTTGTCTTCTCCATTCCGGTGACCCTACGTGTCTGACTGATACACTATCAAAGAGGATATAACACAAGTGGAGACTGATGGGGCGGTTAGCTCAATCACTGTGCTTGCATCGTGAATTCCTGCTTTTGAGACACAGCACACATCAATGCCAAGCAAGTCCAGTGTGAGAGCAGGAGAGTCTCTTACTCAAGCTATCAGTCTTCAGACATCGGTTCCATCTCAAATTGGTACTTCATTATCCTTTGCCGATTCTATCGCAGCAACTGTTACCGAATTTCTCTACGAACCAGCATCTGGTCTCACATTCGATTCATGGTACAGTCGCTGGGAAGATACTTTTCAGAACGAGTTTACCGACAAAGATGATGCGTGGAAATCCCGTCTCTTGGTCCGGAAACTTGGAACCCTCGAGCACGATCGGTTCACGAACTTTATTCTTCCCAAACATCCAAAGGATCTAAACTTTGCACAAACAGTGGAACAACTCCGTGAAATTTTCGGTGAGCAACATTCACTTTTTAATGTTCGATACAATTGTCTCAAATTGGCCAAGCGCGATGCCGACGATTACGTCACTTTTGCCGGTGTCGTCAACCGTGAGTGTGAAAAATTTCAATTGCAGTCACTTACAGAGGATCAGTTCAAGTGTCTAATTTTTGTTGCTGGTCTTCAGTCTCCGCAGGAATCGGATATTCGCACTCGATTGCTTTCCAAGCTTGAGCACGAGAAGGACATTACTGTGAAAGTACTCACTACCGAATGCCAACGTTTGCGTAATCTTAAACACGATACCGCAATGGTACAGCAGACGTCACGACCTACTAATCCCAGTGGTGTCATGGCATTGAAACGAACCACTGTTACACATGGAAAAAACCGCCAACATCGTGTTGGTCCTGTGGCGAGTGGCATTATGCACGTTTCTGTCCATTCAAGAAGCACCAGTGCCAGACGTGTCATCGGTGGGGCCACAAAGAAGGTTTCTGCCGCACCCAAAACCAAAAGAGCTTCGACAGTCCAATCAGCAACACGGTCAAAAAGCAGTCGTACAAGAAACGTCCGCAGTCCAGATCTGTGTTTGCAACATTCCAAGTTGAATTCGAGTCCCGAAGGAAATACCTTACAGTTTCCATCAACAAAGTTCCAATCCGTCTGCAGCTCGACACAGCTTCAGATATTACGTTGATCTCACGTTCCAATTGGGAGTTGATAGGAAAACCTGTTGTGTCACTCACTAATCATCGGGCCCAAAGTGCATCTGGCAGTACCCTACTGCTGACTGGCAAGTTAGCCTGTAATGTATCATTCAACAATGTACAGTTTTCAGGAACTTGTTATCTCACTGAATGCCCTAATTTGAACATTCTTGGACTCGATTGGATTGAGAAACTTAATCTTTTCAGCGTACCTTATCATCTGTGTGCAGTGCTCTGAAATTTTCATCCTCCTCAGACATTGCAGAACACTTTACTAAAACACTGAAGACAACATTCAACGATGTCTTCCAAAGTGGCCTTGGATGCTGCACCAAAACCAAGGCAAGCCTCAAACTCCAACCTGGTTCCACACCAATTTTCAGACCGAAGCGTCCCGTACCATTTGCCGCTCTCGCAACTGTGGAGAATGAACTTTTTCGTCTCCAGCAATCCGGAGTTATCCAGCCAGTAAACTACTCATCATGGGCAGCTCCCATTGTTGTCATCAAAAAGCAAATGGCAAGGTGCGCATATGTGCTGATTATTCCACTGGATTAAACGCAGTGTTGGACTCTCACCAATATCCATTACCGGTACCAGAAGATTTGTTCACCAAGCTCAATGGTGGAAAATGTTTCGCAAAGCTGGATCTCGCTGATGCTTACCTTCAAATAGAAGTCTCTGATGACTCCAAAGAACTTCTGACAATTAACACACATCGCGGGTTATTTCAATTTAACCGTCTGCCATTTGGGGTAAAATCTGCACCAGCAATATTTCAACAAACAATGGATGCCATGCTAAACGGGCTATCAGGAGTCGCTGCTTATTTGGATGACATCATTCTTACAGGTTCTAATCAAGAAGAACTTTTGCATCGTTTACATTGTGTACTTGAACGAATTCAACAATATGGTTTTCGTCTACGTGCAGAGAAATGTGCATTTTTTCTCACTTCCATCAAATATCTTGGATTTATTTTTGACGAACATGGTCGTCATCCAGACCCAGAAAATATTTCTGCCATACAACAAATGTCAGCACCGACGAATGTAGCGACCTTGCGCTCCTTCCTCGGTTTAGTAAGCCATTACAGTTCATTTTTGCCAGACATGCATCGTGTCCGTGAACCACTAAATCATCTTTAAAAAAGGATGTGCCTTGGAACTGGTCACATCAGTGCCAGTCCGCTTTTGACAAAGTAAAGTCACTTCTCAACTCTGATTTGCTACTCACACATTACAATCCTGGATATTACTGTTGTTTCAGACGCATCCAACTATGGTATTGGAGCTGTCACATCTCACGTTTTCCCCGACGGAAACGAAAAGCAATTGCCCACGCAGCTAGATCCCTAACAATTACCGAGTGCAATTATGGTCAGATTGAAAAAGAAGCTTTAGCAATAATCTTCGCCATCAAGAAGTTCCACAAAATGCTCTATGGACGTCATTTTACGCTGATCACTGACCATAAGCCCCTTCTAGCCGTTTTCGGATCTAAGAAAGGCATTCCTGTTTACACAGCCAACCGTTTGCAACGTTGGGCTACAATGCTTCTAGGCTACGACTTCTCCATCAAGTACCAGTCTACTGATGCTATTGGCCAAGCTGATGCATTATCAAGACTCATGGATTCTCAACGTCAACAACCCGAGGATGCTGTTGTTGCCTCAATAACGGTGGAACCCGAAGTTAACGCAGTGCTCGCTACTACAATCCGTGCACTCCCAGTTACTTCTGCCATGGTTCGCGGCGCCACTGCTCGTGATCCGTTACTTCAAAAGGTACTCCATTTTCACCGCACACACTGGCCTGCAGTATGTTCCGATAAACAACTTCAACCGTTCTACCAACGTCGATCCTCACTTTCCGAAGTTGATGGTTGCTTACTCTTCGCAGAACGAGTAATTGTGAATTACAGAATGATGTCCTTAAACAATTTCACTTTGGACATCCCGGTATTAACCGCATGAAGGCGCTAACACGTAGTTATGTCTACTGGCCGAACATGGATAAGCAGTTAGAAGAACTTGTACGCAAGTGCTCAAAATGCCAATTATCTGCAAAATCCCCTCGGAAAACAGAATTATGTTCATGGCCTGTTCCAGAAACTCCATGGTCACGACTTCATGTTGATTTTGCGGGACCAATCAACGGCCAACAATATCTCATCCTAGTAGATGCTTATAGCAAATGGCCAGAAGTGTTTAACATGGACCATATTACTGCTTGTGCTACCATTTCAAAACTAAACACGTTTTTAGCCACTTTGGCGTTCCAAATATCATTGTTTCTGACAATGGCAGTGCATTCACTTCCGCTAAATTTTCCGATTTCTGTCAAGAAAATAGCATACAACATGTGCGATCACCACCGTTCCATCCACAATCAAATGGCCAAGTGGAAAGATTTGTGGACACTTTCAAACGCGCACTTCTAAAACTCAAGGGGAGGGGACCACACCGGAAATCATCGAGACATTTCTGCTGAGTTACAGGGCGACACCAAATGTTAACGCTCCACATGGTAAGTCCCCGGCGGAGGTACTTATGAACCGGAAGATCCGCTTACCCGTTGACGTCATCCGTCCAACACCACATTCACCAACCGGTAGAAACATAAATATGGAAGTTCAGTTCAACCGACATCACGGTGCTGTAAGTAACATATTTATACCCGGCCAATCTGTGCTAGCAAAAGACTATCGTGGTGGTGCGGAAAAGTGGACACAAGGCATAATTGTGCGCCGCGCTGGAAGAGTTGTCTATGAGGTAAATGTAGGCTCCTCTATCTGGGTCCGCCATGCCAATCAGCTACGCGCTTCCTATCTTCCAGCGACAGCTACACTCGACCCTGTTCTTCCACTGGAGATTTCTACATTTCAGCCTCTCACTGACATCCTATTGGACTGTTAGCTCTTTTTATATTCTGGTTCAGTTGAATTCCATACCACGGAACGATCCACTTGTTTGCAGTATAACTTCCTCGAAGTTGTTTGTCTTCTCCATTCCGGTGACCTAACGTGTCTGACTGATACACTATCAAAGAGGATATAACAGTGGGAAAGCGTGAAAGTGCAGGTAGTTCGCAAGTTCGCTCCAAGGTCTAGTCGCAATCACTGTTGTAAGTCGTTGACGAAGTATTGCTTAAAAGCGCTGATTTTCGATTTAAAAGGACTGTAAAATTCTCATCTACTCAAACCTGTGTCGCAAAAATGCTTGCTGATAAAGATAGCAGTCAAAGGCGGGTGGCTAATCCTTAGAAAGCCTCGAAGAATCAGAAAATACGTTTCGGGATCGTCGAGGAAACAAACAAGACTGGAGAGTTATTTGCGTGAAACCGCAGTGCACAGCGGTTCGGAAGTAAAGGAACCAGAAGACTGCGCTAGCCAAACTTCTGCCCATTGGCCAGCCTGGTATGAAAGGCTCAGTGAATGTAACACGTATACTCCTCAGTATAGCCCAATAGGTTTTCGAGATGCACAAACCGTCGTAGCGCTGTAAGGTCCATCCTCTCCATGAGGGAGAGATTTCTGCCAAGAGAAGCGATTGAATGGGATCCCACAGGAGAATTTACACGTGTGGTAGGGCTTCCGAGAGGATTTCATGGGCACAGGGAACAGTCTTACTCGATTACTGGTACTACTGAGAACTTTGGAGGGTGCTGAATTTCTACGGTGATTTCATTCGTTTTCTGCTTCCGCAGAAGCGTTGCTGTATTTTCGGTTGGCCTGTACGGTTTACTACCCTGACTATGATCTAACTTACTAACTTGCCGCTAAATGCTGGCAGCTTGTGCGTAGATAAATGGTTAATGGGGGATTGAGAAATCGTTTTTTCGGTAGTTTGTGCACAATTCGTTCAGCTATAATTTCTGCCGGAACTTCATTAACTTCGTTGTTGCGAATATGATACTTTGTGTTGTAATGCATTTTGATGCATTGAGTTCTGCCTGTGCACAGTATTCAGCAGTTGACACTTCTTTTTTCGCAATGAATACGACATCCCGTACGTCAGAATCCCCCGAACTTGATCGCCTTGTTTTATGCTTCTCGCTTTTATTTATGTCAAAATATCAGTCGCTTTTCCTTTTATTTTGACGCGGTCGCCTTCTGTTCCTCGACAGAAGGAATACTTTTGACTATGGTTGATGATTGCAGTCAGCCGGTCAGAATTAAAATTTCCTACCAGTGTACCTACCCATTCTGGTGGCTTAAGGATCCACCGCTTTCGCTATCGCTACTTCCAAATTACTGGGGTAGTGTTACGTATCCAAAACCCAGCAAACTCCACGTGAAAAATCAGTTGGCGCTATTAAACATTTACTGTAGGTGCCAGGCGCTAGAAGCTACTGGAAAAAAACGCCCAACTTCATTCTTAAAAATTAGTCAAATTCCGTCGCTTTAGCTTTAATTTTGTACATCTACCCAAACCCCTGTCTGGAATATGCAGACGATATCGTTCTCGTTATAGAGCTTTGCACCCACATAGTGTAAGATCATGCGCCTGAACATACAGTCACTGAGCAGGGAACCTACATTCCAAGGGGAAGCACTCCAAGCTGTGGAGCGTTTTACGTATCTTGGGAGTTGTATCAGACCCGACTGTAAAGTGACAAGTTACGCAAATACACGAGTGTAAGGCTCGTGGCACGCCTGCTAATTTGACACACCTATGGCGGTAAAGCCGCATATCCCTAAATCTTAAAGGATGTATGTATCAGGCTGCAGTACGAGTCGCTTCGTTGTACGACTGTAGTCTGTTCGGGCGACGGAACTGAGACATCCCCCGATCTTCGACAGCCATTGTTTCAGAAGCAGGGTTCGTGTCAACGAATCCGTAACGAGGCAATTCGAAGGCGAGCATTCGGTTGTGTAACAGGAACTTCAATCGAAGGATGTGTCCAGCACCAGGAGTTGTGTTGGTTAGACCACGTATTACGCATGCCGAATCGTTTGGCGAACAGGGTGCTGTTTTTCCTACCCAGTTCAGAGTGGCGAAAGAAGGGATATGGTCAAACTTTGAAGTGACAAACGGGTATGACTGATGACCTCGTTCGTCTTGCATCGGTTTTGCGTACAACATCTGCTCGTCACATAGCGCCTACATCCTCTCGAAATCAATCTTCAAGCCTCAACGCCCAGTCTATCCGGCCACCTTCGATGTCCGCACTCTGAAGCAAGCAGGACAACAAGCTGCTCTTGCTCTCAAACTGGACTCGCTTGGTACTGATATGTACTGTACCTCAGAAACAAGAATTCAAGATGCAAACACAGTGGTTGAGCTAACTACCCCATCAGTCTCCACTCGCTTCCGGCTACACACCTCTGCTGATCCATTAGATTCGTTCCTTATTGTGCACCGCCAACAATGCCACTCCACACGAGCGAATGTTTCATCACAATCGAAAATCCGCAGTCGGTACACCAGTTCTCACGCGGTGAAATACACGATCTTTGATGACCCCGTAGTCGAAGAGGTTGGGCTCCTGGAGTGTAACCCTGAGCATGCATATGTCCGACACCTTAACGGCATGGAAGAAACCCTACGTCACCTGGCGCGTTCCGCAGATTTTGAATGAGCTCCAGCATCCGAACAGTAGAAGTCGCAGGCCAATATTGATTCATTTATTAACCCGGAACTACCTGACCCCTCTGCTTCGGAAACTGAAATGCCGAATTCTTCTAAACACCCTTTGGTTGTACAACAACACGACCGTATTTCTTGCGCAACAGAGAGGTCTGACATTATTCAATTACAAAACGAACTCCTTTGAGCATTTATCTCCGCGGAGGATGAATGTTGTATATTTACTGTTTCCCAAAAGGTTTCGTTTATTGTTAAATCACCTTTCCCGTTTCAGCTCGCAGTGTCAAATAGTTGGATGAATAAAGGCTGGATTCTGGGCTCTCGGGCTTTTCCGTTCTTATCCTGATTGTCGACGCACCCAGTCCATCGACTAACACAACAATATCCAGAGCTTGAGCGGGTCCGATAGCGCCGTACCACAGGCAAAACTCAAAATACTGTGCAAAGAGGTGGCGACCTCATTCCAGCACGAATTCACACATGATGGTGGAGTAGTTGGAAGAGACTCTAGAAGACTGTTCTGGTTAATTCGTCTGACATCTGGATCTGCCAGTCTCTTGGTAACTAAGCGCCTTATGCGGCCTTGGGAAACGAAGAGAGAAGCGACTCCAACCGGCTCCGTGGTTGGAATCCACAAATATGTTCCAAAACGAGCGGCAGTGAGTTATTAATCCGCGTCATCGGTAACTGATGGGGATATGATCAATGTGCGTTCGTAACCGAAACGTCGTTGGAGGACACTATGTGGCCATACGAATTCGGCTATTTCGGAAGTTAGTACTGCGTAAAAAAGCCTGCGATTGTCACATGGCTAAAGCAATCACTCGCCAATATGTGTACGTACCAAGTTTAATCAATATCGACCACCTGACCCAGTCTCTGATGTCCACCTGTCCACCTACGCACTTAGATCTCCGGTAAACACAATAATATATGCGCTCTGATGGTGTCAGAGCTACAGTCAGCTGGAGCGTAAGCAGACAAAACAAACAGACTACTTCCTGCTTGTGAGACTTTCACGGGCATTGCCAGACGAACCGCACAGAGGTCAGAACACCTTCCGTGAACCTGTGTAGATGTAACATCAGTTTATCCGTCAAGGACCGAGTTTACAATGCTGCAGTGCGCTCCATATTACTATACGGGTCGGAAACCTGGCCGCTGCGTGCCGAGGGCACTACAAGGCTTTTAGTCTTTGTCCATCGGTCTTCGGAGCATTGTCCGAATGCATTGCCTTCACTGCATAGCTCCGCTCTCAATCTCCCTAATTATGATTTTACTAAGAACCTTGTATTTACGAATCTATTATATCAGCTACCGCTTCCAATGTGCAGCTATCTACCCCATCTCCCCATACCACTGGTGAACGAAACTGTGGCAGCTATAACCTCTGCACAGAAGGTACGCAGTTCTCACAGCGATGGTGACGATACCAAACCCCGAACATACTGCGGCAACGATCTCTGGATCACCAGAGGGGCGCAGCCAGAAGCGAGTGGAGTGATAGGGCGGTTAGCTCAAACACTGTACATTCGTCCTGAATTCTTGTTTCTTATACACAGCACACACCAGTGTCAAGCGAGTCCAGTGTGAGAGCAAGAGCAGTTTGTTGTCCTGCTTGCTTCCGAATGCAAATATTGAAAGCAGCCAGATAGACTAGGATATCAGCACCGGTTGACGCCCAGATGCTACTTGCAAAACCGATGAAGGTGGAACGGAGTCATCAGCATTAATCGATCGGTTTACACGGAACGAATTCTTAATATGGTTGAGGATAGTTGAGGAAAAAGTAGGTGAAAGAAGGGAGCCATCAGCAGTTGCCTGTTTTCGCTTAGCTGCCCTGGTGAATGCAGCAAGCAAGGCGACCCAGCTGACGGCAGGACACGACAGACCGATGTGGCATGAAATTATTCCTATGAGTGCAATTCAGGATTGTACATGGACTGGGATACTGCCAGGGCACCCATACCTAGACAGGACGACCAGGGTTCTCAACCAAAGCCTTCGGCTCAAAAGGCTGACTACAAGCCAGCGACGTTTAGCGGGAAATGCAAGTGCGTTTCCATTTTTGGAACAAGTCGCCACACGTGTTCTAACCCCCAACTTGAAGGACCAAGAGACTGTGTCGGTCAGACCTCTAACGATTAACGAACCTGGTGTGACTCTCCGGATGTCGAATGGACAACCCCCAGTATAGCTCAATGGATCGGGGAGGTACACATACCATGGTAAGGTCCAGCCTCTTCGTCGCCGATATGATAGTGGCGTGAACACTGTAAGGTACCAAAACGCCAGTGTTCAGATCTCCCTAAGAGAATCTTGTCGAGCTGGAATATGCTGACCACATTGTTCTCATTTTTGCAGCAGGAAGCTCGAGTATTACGAGTATTATGAGTATTACGAGTATTACCGCGGTCATCCAGTTCTCCAGTATGTGCTTCGCCCCCACAGAGGGCAACTTTATGCTGCAGGGTGTACAGTTTTGAACGTCTCAAAGAATTCAAGGAATGACACGGGAAGTTGTAGAAGGACATACGCATCTCAAAAGTTGCATTACGTCTAACGGTAGTGTGAAGTCAACCAATTTCGAAAGCTAAAAGTGATTTTGCTAATTTGTGCTACTTGTGAAAGGAAGAAGACCTTCGCTGCGGAGTTACGACAAAACATATTAATCGCATGCCCTATCAGTAGTATTCACCTTTACACGCCTTCCTCCTTTAAAGGTCGCTCGTATGCCACCGGTTTTCATTAACCTCCGTTAGGCCGGCTCCAGCAGCTAGTCTGTTCGGCCGCTCTTCGGGTGCCACTTCCGAAGCTGAGTCCTATTTACTCTTTTCGATCCCCGAACGTCTTGAATTGTGTAGACGTTCCCTCGGAGGTCGGTAACGACAAACGGACCTTATCATCGACTGCCCATCTTCCGCGACCCCACTCCAATCCTTCCAGAATTCTGAAGATCCTTCCACTTGACCTGCGCGCCGTTTTCTGTCTAGTCCTTTCCCGAAGGACGATCAAGTTTTCTTCAGCTTTCCTCTTGTCCTCCCCTAGCTCCTCCGGAGACAAACGTGTCGCCGGCCACAACCCAAGTTCCTGATCAACTGGAAGGCGCGGATGTCGACCAGACACCAGCACGAACGGGGACTTGCCTGTGGTCGGCTGTATGGAAGCACGATGAGCTAGCAACACCATCGGCAGGTTTACTTCCCAGTCACCTTTAGCAACCAGACACTTTTTGACCGTTCGGTTAGACCATTTGTTTGCGTGTTGTATGATGCCGTCCTTAGGTGTCTGATGCCCAGCTTCTTCAAGCAACTCCTAAACTCTTCGCTCTCAAAGCAAGGGCTCCGATTGGTTAGGATCATTTTTGGCACCTCATGGTTGACCACGGTGTGATGTTACCACTCCGCTGATCGTCGTCGCCCGTTAATTTGGCACGGCTGCCATCTCGACCCACCGCGACAAGCGTTCCGTCATTATCACGATATATTGATTTTCGCTGCTCGTCACCGGAGAGGGGCCTATGACTTCAGCGTACCAGAACTCGCCGATTTCGTAGACGGGAGTGGGTTCCATGGGATTGGTTTCCCCTGTCGTATCCCCTCTCATCACTTGGCACCGCTTACAGGACGATCGCTAAACATTTCTTCTCAATGGTCGAGCACTTCTGCTCAGCGTTAGTCAGGATATGAATGACTTCTACGATAACTCCATTCCTCTGCTTTAGGACTGCGCCAATACCGTGATCACTAGCGTCCATCGCAATAGTGAACATCACTCAAATGTAAACGAATGCTACAAAGCGATTCCACAAATTCTGTAATAAATCCCAGTTTCCAATGGATGCAAAGCGGAGTTATGAGAAAACATATTACTCGCATGCTTTATCAGTAGTACCCACCGTTGCACTTGGAGACAAATAAAGACCTTCTGATATCTTCTAAATTTAGCTGTTCGTCTCGGTTTAAGAGCTAACCAACGGTTCAGGAAGTTCTGCAAAAGTTCTGCGCACGGCCGCAAAGGCGTACTAACTGGGATGCAGTCCGGTGTTAAATATTCCCAATGTGAGTTCACTTAATAGTTAACAAAATATAACAATAAAATCCTACCTGACCTGAAGTTGGAATCACCGACAGCCTGAGTGGAATCAAAGTATGAATTTCAAGTAAGCGCAGAAGGGAACAAAATTATAACAACCAACGATTTCCTTTGTTTAAATGTCTTCCTCACAGTCTTCTCCCCCCGTTTTTCAGTGCTCAGTGGTGCAGAAGAAACGAAGGACTGGTAAGAGTTGTTCTCTGACTCGAAGAAAACTACCGTATTTACTGAAGACTGTTACACTACGTAAAGACTGCTCTTCGCGAGGACCAGTGAGACGTAAACTCGACCCTCGACTGCATCATTTAACTGTAAAGAGAGTTTTCAAATGATAATTATAGATACCAAATGCTTTCAGCCTGTGAGTTGAGAAGGTGCATACTATGTTTAAAGATGACAAACCTGGAAGCAAATCCTCGCTATCGCTGCCAGTTTTATTGTTGATGAAATCCAAAAACAGATAAGTTATATATATTGAATACTTTTCAGCAGGGCTGCCGGGTGTTTGACGTTCAGGAGGAGAATGTGGGTGCTTCGCTGCTTGATCAAGCTTGATTCGAAATGCACTCGCTCAGGTTAACAAGTAATCCATCAATTCAAGTATAAGTGCGTTTCATAGGATCTGTACTGCGGAACAAAATCAGCTGGATATTTTAGTGGACTGCCAATTGTTCAGAAACGTGATACAGTAAAGTGACCCCAGCAGGGAATTAGTCAAATTTTAGTAAAACGTTATTGACCCATCTCTGGACAGGAAAAGATATTCATGGGATACGAATAAGAGCAATGAGCCATGCACAGCACTCTGTTTACAAATTGCTGTACACAACGATATCGTCTCCGTACACAGCAACATTCGTTAAACGAAGCATCAAGCGTCGGAATGTGAATGATGCCCCAGACAAACCAAACGGCAACCGTCTAAATTGGTATTGGGTGTTCCCAACCGTGAACGCCGTTTTCTCCCAGTCCTCTGCCTTGATAGATAGTTGCTGGTATCCGGAATGCAAGTCAAACACCGTGAAATATCGGGAATGTTGTAGGGAGTCGAAGATCTCCGCGACCGAAGAGACAGCTACAACCCGATTTACGGTCAGTTCATTCAAATGCCGGAAATCCATGTAAAACCGGTATTTTCCGTTCATCTTCCTTACAAGCAAAACCGGGGATTTGTATACACCTTTGGCTTCCTCGATTATGCAATTTTTCAACATCTCTTGGACTCGTTTATAGACCTCCTCCCGTACATGGAGCGGCAGCGGACGGGGGCCGTAAGTTCAAAAGCGTTCGGACGAGAGGGGAATTTCGTGTTGAATCCACGGGCAGAAAACACACGGATCTTCATCGCCCGTGAACATTTCGGAATATTCCTCGACCATGGACTGTACTGCCGGTACGTTACGAGACGGAAGCTTTCGGACATGCAGTTCGCTCACGACAGTTCTTGGGTAAACTTCAAGTTTGACTGCGCCATTCTTTTCATTATAAGACTTTATTAAAATAAATGGACATAGCTGTACTGCAGTGAAGCACCAGTGATCTCTGGCGTCTCTGTCAATGGTGAATGTTGATGCTGATTACAGATATTCTGTGGCTGCAATCACCCACCAGAGTGGAACGTTCTGGCGTACAAGTGAATGGGTCTTGTGTTCACACATCCAGCTCCTGGTTGGTTGACCCTGTTGACGGCTAGCGTAGAGCATATCCAGCGCAACTCGGTATCGGGCAATCCAGAAGTGACATCCTGTGGTCTTACTGGTGCAGGTATTGTTTGGTATGGAAACTGAAGGTGTTTTCTGACTCTATTTCTGCGAAAAGTCGATTGTGTGCAGTCATACTGGCAGAGTCCGTTAGAATTCCCGACCAACGACCCCAAGCAGGAAATCTATTCGCTATCTTTGCCTTTGCTCAAATTGCAGCAACGTCACTGGCACAGACCCTTTTCAAAAAGGGAATTTGAGAATGACGAGGGTGGCAAATTGCCTCAGTAGTACTGTTTGAGCTGCACATAAGAGCTCTCGCGTAGGAAGAACCGACAAGCATGATCTGGTTTAGACATCCTCAGAGTCGATACTGGGGATCGCTTCATAGAAGTGTGCGCTGGTCACCATCTACTGATCACAAGCACAAACTTCCAACATGTCGCCCCCTCTAAAGCTGTAACTGTAACTACACAGCGATCACCACTATCACTCGTTTGGAATACGCGTGGAGACTCAGGCCATGACCTGATTCGTGTCCGTGTTGTAGTTCACATCCTTGCGACCAGGAAGAGCCTTCGTCTGCGTGATGTGATAGGGTGCTGGCTCAATGGGTGTGCTTGGATTTTGAATTCTTGTTTCTGATAAGGAGCACAAGAGGCCAGTACGATAGCAAGAACAGATTGTTGTCCGGCTTGCTTCGAAGAGCTAACATTAAAAGCAACCAGACAGACCGGCCGTCGAGTCTTGAGGATTGATTTCCAGATGCATAAATTTGTTAGCGCCGGTTGACCCGCAGATGGTACGACCAAGACCTATACAAGACGGGCGGGCTCGGGTCCAGAGGATTTTTATTATGGTGTGGGGTAGGGGGGAGTAAAAGCGTGTGGAGAACGAATATGAGAAATTAATAGAACGGAGGCGTCAGCAGCAGCCTGTTTTCGCTTACCCATTATGTCGTATGCAGCAAGGCGCTCAGGCTGATAAAAACACGCAACGGCCGGTGGCAAGACATTTTTATTTGTAAGAAGCATGTGGACTGGAATACTACCAGAGTGCGAAAATATAGACAGGACGATTATGGCCCTCAACCAAAAGCTTTGGCTCAATAAACTAGCCACAAGGCAGAGGTGTTTGTCGGGAAATGCCAATGAGTTTCCTTTTTAAAGACTGAGTCACTACACATGTTCTAACCCCCAGTCAGGAGGACAAGGAAACTGCATTGGTTGGACCACTGATCAACCTGGTATGAGACTCTGTGAACGGCGCAGGGACAACGCCCTGTATAGCCCAATAAGTGACAGAGGCGCACAAACTGTTACCCTGTTTCGGTCCAGTCTCTATCAGCAATACGCTGTCACGTTTTTTTCAAACCCCGGCGTATGCTTATCCCTCAAACTCATTACCCAACGTTTCGTATGGCGGAATATGAAGAAAGATATATATTCATGGACTTTCAAAGATACTCCACCATACTCACCCACATATCGGTACCTGTCCCACTCCGGACTACCGATTCGACCATGTTCAACTCGATGTTGTTGGATTTCTCCCACATGTTTTTCTCTTTCGCTAAAGGGGGAGTATGTGTAGCGGCCGATTCCTTGTCCCCTCAAGTTCTTCCTAGTACATTCGTGCCGACTAGATCACGCGACTCCTTTGTTCCGCAAACGCACAAATCATGTGACAATCGCAGGACGATATTGATGTATACCAGTTTATGTGTCTACTAGAAAGTCGTGCTGCTCTGGCCATCGGAATAGAGCGCCAATATTCCGCTGATGGTTATCGGTACGAACTGAAGAGTAGGGGTGGTTTCATAGTTTCAGGCTATCGGTAAAACAAATACCACCGCCCTTGAACGGGGGCGAGATAGCTCAGCGGTTAGAGCGCGAGCGTACTGACCGGAAGGTCCGTGGTTCGAACCCTGCCTCTGCCTCTCGACTTCCCCTGTCTAGGCTTGGGCAACCTGGCAGTATCCCAGCCCTCGTGCAACCTTCGGGTGGTATGGCAGCTAGGCACCGAAAGGGTGCTACAGCTGAACGATTATTATTTATTTGGGGCGAGTCTTAAGCCGAAAAGAACATGGAACTGAATGACAGAAACACTGGAGCGAGCGGTTTCCTCCTCTGGTGTTGCTATGAATGATGATTATGCCTTCAGAAAAGCGGATGGAAAAGACAGCAGCATTATTGCAACAGCACATGAGAAATAGGGATGCGGGCGAGTGAAATGGCTTTGTTTTCTGAGGGGTGCATGTTGAAATACGGTCACCAAGAACATACCACAAGGCCTCTGATTACTGAGAATATCGGAGGGAGATGAACTGACCGAAATTACTGTCAGGTTCGAATCAGACAGCAGCACACTTCGATAAAAATAAACCATCAAGTTGGAAAGGAATTTCCGTCCGTATGTTCTGGCGAACGTACACCATTCGCGTAATCAAACTAGACACACACCACATTTAACAGCTTATATTATCGGTAATAATCGAGATAAAAACTAAATCAACCATAATGTATAAATCAGGTTGCTTACCTTGTGGACCAGTGACGGAAGTGCATCAATATGCGTGTATTCACAGGGTATGCCGGCTTTGGTTAACCGAGCCAACATACGCCTGCCTTCGAAATATGGTCTGCTATCCACTACAATCACACTGAACAGTACAGGTTTGCAATCTGTTCCAGCGGGTTTAAGAACGAGACTATCCACAATGTCTTGACGTGCGGCGCGTACCTTCTGAGAGCCATACCAGGCTCGTTCAAGGACGCGGGCCACGACTGACGAATAGCCAAAAGTGCAGACACATTCACCAGGCCGTATAGAAGCGCTGGCACGTTCGGCAATTTCCACGCCAGCTAGATAAATAGAGTTTTCCCGAAATTCGTCTATGGCTGACAGAAGCCGCGATCGACACTGTAATGAGAAAAAAGCGATTCAAGGAAACTAATCACATCCGCATCTAACATAATGTACCTGGGAAAACAGAACCGCTCTAGGTACCTAACGCTTTTCCAAACCCAGATAAATAGAGGGTAACATAAAAGTTCAAAGTTCTTGATTCCAAAGATTTAGGAAAAGGTCAAAGACACAACACGTTTCTAAGTGATCAGGCGCTTTTGAGAGTCTATAAATGCCTTCATGAAGGCTCAACGAACATTTCTGTGCGACAAAAATGGTTGACTCTGTTGTAGCCTACATTAGGAGCATGGATGCCCGCAGTTTTTGTGGGAATCAAGAACGTCGAGATACTGCAAAGATAACACAAAACTAACCGGGAATAATCTGGGTGGA
Source organism: Clonorchis sinensis (assembly GCA_003604175.2). NCBI lineage: Eukaryota > Metazoa > Platyhelminthes > Trematoda > Opisthorchiida > Opisthorchiidae > Clonorchis > Clonorchis sinensis. The sequence continues at coordinate 45,390,204 of CM030370.1, forward strand.
TTTTCATTCCACTAGTTCTTTTGCCTAAAAGACGATTGCAGGGACGATGTGAGTCGCAATAAGGTTATCGCCATTACTACGGATAGTTAACGTCCCCGGTAATCAAACTGATGGATGAGGCCAAAGCGGGGACGAAAGTAAGACGACGGCATGCCGACCGATACAAGATGATCTACGTGCGAAAACCTACACGTGACAATGTCACAAATGGCGTCATAAAAAGTAACGACTACGTACATGTGCGTTTGTGATCCGAAGCAATATTAACAACCCACTAGAAAACCGGGACCCACTGATGAGAATGTGAGGAGAAAGTGCCAAAAGAAACAGCAATGGGTCTGTCGAAATCAAATATGAACTTAAGTGGTCACTAGTGTCTGATCCAGGGGCTGATAGGCGAGAACAAAGTAGGGCTAAAATGGGCCAGGAATAGTACTCCCCGAGCAATAGTTTCATTTGCTTATCCATTTAGAACAAAACATAGATCATGGACGGGGAAACATATGGCAGAAAACCGCATGACCGCGAAAGATTTTTGAACGGAATCGAAATGATAGGTTTGCTTGGACGCCAAAATTTAACAGCCAAGTTCGAGGTACCTGGTGATTTTTAAGATCGAGCGCCTTGAAGAGCTTTTCTGCGGACTCTTCTACGACTGTACTAAGCTATACTCTTGCCGTAGCCTACGACTTCCAGGTGAGGGCGCAGTTTGTGAGACACGACACCCCGTCACCAAACCCGTGCCGTTTTGTCTGTATGAACCAAACTTGGTAAACGTGAGTTCCTAACACTGGTATCTCTACTAAAACTGAAACGGCATGAAACGGCATTTTTCCGGATTCATACTTAAAAAGCCTTCCAACCGAGCTCACACTGGTGGCAGACCTGCTTAATGTATAGACAGCTGGAAGTAGTCTGCATTGGTCCAGCGACGGCGGTCACTTCTTTTAGGGCGACGAGTGAATCTATCCCCCATCCGCAGGAACGTTTACATTTGTCAACACGGGTGGAGTTTACAACGCGGTTTCTGAACGCGTCCAATGAGATTCCATGTCCTCTTGGCTGGGCAACGATGGGAATGAGCGATAAGTGGCAAGGATTTAATTATCAGAAAGCAAAAAGACTCCAGGGCCCAACGAATTATTATCCGAGAATTACCAGTCGGGTTTCGCAACATGGACCTGAAGTTTTCGGTCAATATGAGTGTACAATCTGTTCGGAAGGGAACATGCCATTGGAAGTTATGGGTACCCGTGCTGACCAACTTCTGCTTGAACGTCATAGGCTGAAAAACCCGCTACGATAAGTGACCCATGTGACAAACCGAGGAGAAAAGTAGCTTCCGATTCAGTGTAGGGCTATTCAAAGGAGAAATTCACGAGGAAATCGGTCGTGTACCCCCATGCAAACACGGGGCGCTGCAATATGGCGTCGCAACGAGACATGGTATATGGCCTGTGACTAGACAATCGAGAAACGAGGGTTCATATAGGATTACCCACTGCCTCCTACACCAACTAAGAGGCTAAGTGGCATCTCGCAGGAACCGCTTATTGTGGCATGAACAACTATCGTTTGGAGAACCTAGTCGTCGCTATTTTGTTTTGCTTTACGAGAGAGCCCAGGTCCCGCTACCACCGGCTATGTGCCTAAGTGGGCATGGGCTCAAACAGGATATCCCTCCACCCGTTGAGTAACGAGGGCCAAGAAACACCGAAGCTAGGGCAAATGAAGCAAAACATCCGGCCGATGCTGGCTACGGAAAATACAGCGCTCTGATTGGCTGTTGAATCTGCCATCGAAACTCATGGATGTCAAACTGGCTTGCAAACGTCTACACGACCTTGCTACCATTCATACGGCTGCAAATTAGCCATCAAGCATCAATCAGGGTGATAGCAGCAGTCATCTCCATAATTTCCCACCAAGCAGTAAATACCCGTTGTGTTAAAAGTGTTTCACAAAATCAAATCAGCAAGCAAGCGAACCATTACTTGTGACCTAAAGATGAAAAGGACCTAAAACGGCTACTTAGGAATAGCGTGGACTAGGTATGTTCATATATAACTTTTATATGCCAGAGAACATTTAGTGCTACCTGGGTACAATTGGCGACGGCCTGTTTCAGACAGAAGCCATGTTAAACGACTCAGGGTTACAGATTGTGAAGCTTGAATCCGTTCGCAGATAATTTCTAAATTTTAGCCACCCTAAGTAACAGTAAGCTCCGAAATCCACAAAGAATCCTCATTCGACAAGTCAACCAATCAGAGGTTTGTTAGGTTCAAAGCTGCTGGTCAACTTTAGAAAGCCAGGACCGCGAAGCACTTAAGCAGTTGCCCTAGATGCTGGTTAGTTTAAACAAAATAAGCAGACTGAGTTCAACTTTTGCGCACATGCAGCGTAGATCGCAAAAAACTCTTACCTGGCAACCGTATTCGTTTTGGTAACAGGCCTCGAAACTAGTTTTCTCCAGTTTCCTAGAATTGACCAAAAGTGCGTTCATGTCATTCGGAGGAGAATCGGCGAACGCTTTGTAGTGCATGGTGAGAAGGAAACAGAAGATATGACGATGATAAGGACCAAGGGATTAGGCTATCTGGATCTCTTCAAACATGTCCCTCTCACTCCATCATTAAGGTTTGTCTCAAGATACGTTCACCTTTCTATGGATGAATCGGCGCACTTTCCCGCAAGGACTTCCAGACACTCTAATTGATATACGTTAAGCTGCTTCGTGGATACGCCAACTGACTTGTCTACCCAGGATGCAAGAAAAAACAATCAATGAGCGTGTCCAACGAGCTGCTTTGAAAATCGTTACCGACCTTAAATCCGTTGATAATGGAACCTTCTCAAGATGCCTGACCTCTTTCCCCCTCGAGTATCGTCGACTCCGTGTGGAACTACTGCAAGGTTTAGCCGACAGGTTTTACACCGTTGACCCATATAATACGTGGCAGGGACTTGGTTAGATTTTCAAGCCCAGAAGTCACAATTTTATTGGGCAATGTGTTTTATCAGTCCATCGTAGTTGGTAACCTTCCTCCGACGTTTGTTCACGCTGCATCCAGTTCACAGCTCTTGTGGACGCTTCACAATGTGAGTCTTCGTGCTTGCAATCTTACTGCCCCATGCTGAAACCCTAAAGAGCAGTGCCACAATTTTTTTACGCTTGTTACCTTTAGGTGAGCGGAAGCCGCTGGGCTATAAGAACACACCCGACCGGGGAACCTTCGACCATTTTAATCAATCCTTAAATCCGTGTCCATGCAGTTTTCACTAATTATTCATGGCGAAACCATTGTGGCAGTGACGACCCTACTGCGCTTTTGTCGACCCCTTTCAGGCACGTGAAACTTTCTCCCCAACTGTTTCGCGAAGGAAAAAAACTCCAATAAAAGCATCATTCTTATATATATATATATATATATACCAAAACCAAAAAGAACTATAACCTGCTTTACTTTTGTTGGAATCTGTTCTGAGATAATATTTATCCGTGAATTTGGCGCAGTGAGTTTGGAAGTTGCCCTGGCATGGATCAGGAAGGTGTGGACTCGAATTCAGAGTTGACTTTTCGACAACCAAGTCACACTGTTCTCATCCATCACAGTCCTTGGGAGGGTTTTGGGCGAATATATAAAAGAAAAACTATGTGGTGTTTAAGCGAGAAGCATGCGGAACAGTACCAGCGCTCCCTTGAATTATGAATGGGTCTGTTAAAAACGCATCAGGCAACACACAAACCAGACAGAATCGCAAAAGCAGGACAAGAAAGTCGGACGTCACTCCGAATAACAGGCATCAGGCCAAGCACTGTGTGCCCAGTCCGATCTTGTTCAAGAGAGCCGGCAGCTCGTTTTTCATGTTTGTAACAAAGATGAAGAAGATAACACTATTCACCTCACAAGAATTGTTGTTGCATAAACAGGATCATATGTACTGTAGCCTCGTGCGTTACGGGATTCGCACATCTTTTGGCAGATACCAGCGGCAAAATATGACATGATATGAATTGCTACCTGAGAATGAATTCGTGTAGGCACTTCTCCCAATGGATCATCTTACAAAGTGAAGGGTGGAGGCGGTTTGTGACCTGGCAAGTGGATATCTCAGGGACACAGAAAAACGAGCCAATTCGGTCGTTAGATTGTTTGCTGACCTGGAAGATTGGTTGCAAGGGTTTCATCACCAGTTGAAATGATACCCTCAATTGCCCTTGAGTGAAAGCGCATTGAGGAAGGATTGAAATTTGAACTTTGTTCACGAGAGCGTTTGCTGCTGTCTGAAACGCCGAATCGTCTGGCAGCGCCCCAGTACCGAACACAGGGGGTATAATAAATAACAGCATTGGTAACCATCGAACTGTCTGCAAACAAATGTGACCTAAATAATCCAGGTTGATATCAAGTAGTTTTCATGGGAGACCTATATCGAAAATATGGACTAGTGAAAAAATTACTATCGAGCACATCGGTAGATTGAGTTCCCATGGAAACTACAATACAGTTATCTTAACCGGGTCAAGCCAGGAATTACTTACTGCACGAGATTCTTTGGTATTTCCCGGTCATCAAATACAGAGACAAACCGAGCCGAATGTTGAACAGTTTGGATAAATACACTCGTCTGTAGTGTGGCGTTTTGTACCTTTATTTTGCTTTCATTATAACACTACGTATTCCATCAATTGCATAATCGTTTTTTGTTTGAATACACAAAACTACAAAAACGCGCACTTGTACGATTTCACGCAATACAAACGTGGTCACGTGCTTCGACTCTCTCTTCTGATTTCGCTCGCGCTTGCAGCGGTCATTTGCGAGTCTCACGTGCTAACTCTGGTATCAGAACATTTCAGACCGTCTTCGGAATCTGTTATATGTGGGAATTGTTCAGAAGAAGACCCCTGGAACACCATAACTGGATTATTGTTTATTCGCTGACCTGGGCCAAGGACGAACTATTTTAAAGAGAACAATTATTAGTGAGTCTGTTCCATCTGACCTCTTTATTATTGTATACCCAACCTAGCGTTATTATTTTTATTTCTTTGCCACACACTCCTGGTAAAGTAACTTACTGGGTAGCCAGACCACTACAAAATTGGTGAGCCCGTGTCTTTCTAGATTTTTTTGAAAATTTTTCCTTTCCGGTCGTCGTAATTTTTTTCTTTTGCCCGGTCATAATGGAGGCACACTTTGATTCAGCGGATTTAGTCGAGAACGCGATTAGCATACGTTTGCCAGACTATAATCCACGTAATCCCAGGGTATGGTTTCACCAGGTAGAGGCCGTTTTTGCTACCCGACGCATCACCTCCCAAGCCACCCGATTCTCCTATGTCGTCCAGCATCTTCCTTGTGATGTAGCAACAGAAGTGGAAGATCTGTTGGAAGATATTCCTAAGGAAAATCCCTATGACTCCCTTCGAGCGGCCGTCATCAGTAGGACAGGAAAGTCCGAAAACAAGATGCTAAGGGACTTATTCACCTCTGTCGAACTTGGTGACAGATCGCCATCACAACTGCTTCGGCACATGCGCAGTCTTAGCCTCCACGGTCATTTAAATGGACTCACTCTTGTCCTTACCGGATGTACTTCTGAAAGGCCAAGAAGAAAATTGTCTGTAGCGCGGCATTTTTTTCTAAAAAAACGTGCAGTGGTCAATACGTGATTTTAAGCAGAAACGCGACATCTTCTGGTGTTTGGCACAAGGAAACAGAAAAACATGCACCTTTGATACACCTGGAAGGAACTGAATTACATCAAATATATCCTCATGAAGAAAGCCCTTTCGGTGCCATTCATCACCAAGAATGCGACCATTGTCAACGTACATATCTACAGGCTGCGGTGGGCCGCAAAATTGGTCTTCCTGAGGCTTCACTATAAATAAAACATGATAACCGCCCTTCCAACCCGCAGGTTACCGAGAGTCACCTCTAAGACTTTCCAAGTGACTGAGCGAATTATAACCCGTCCCTCGGTTTCTGCTATCTACCAGTAGTTGTGGGACAGACAGCCAAGCTTTCCCGCAGCATCTTTTATCTGCGCATCTGCCTGCTGTCTCGGAGCGGCGTGCATAGGCCTCAGAACTCGAAGCTGTCTAAAGGCATACGAAAGCACATTCATTTTGTTCCGACCAATTTTGATGGAATGGGCCGCTGTCCTGGCACATTTGGGTCGAAGCCACCCACTCAACCAAAGCGACTTTCTTCGGTTAGTACATGATGTACTCAAAATAAGATCTAAAGCACATGGGGCTCTTTCTCTGTATGGCAGAATATGTTATCGTTAGGCTCAGAAACCCTAGCCTTTGTCGTCTGTCCAGTTCAGCTGACCCTAACCCACAACCACTTATCATTCGCACATACATTTTCCGCCCAGCGCTGCTTAAGGGACGCTCTGGATACGAATTTTTGGTGTGGCATATAATGACTTGAATTTTCGACTGTGATGTGGCGGTGAACTGGTGCGATCGTGCATCATTACGTCCTCAATTAAGTGTTGCCTAAATAACTGTATATCCGCGCCCTTCGTGATGAATTTACATGGACTCACTGTTTACTAATGCTTAATCCAAACCTTTTTACGTCAAATCCTATAGGCGTAGTCGAAAAGTTGACTTAGTAGATTTCAGCAAAGGCCGGAAATTCTGCGAAGCATGTACCCCAGCTTTGACTCACATCCAGTTGGTCACTGGTTGCATATGGCTTGCAAGTGAGCCATTCAGGTACAGCGTTGGTTGGTTTGCTCTAGAAAATTGACCAATAATCGTCTTCAGAACGCAAACAGGCATGTGAAAACAGGTGTGCACCAAGCCGCTGGACTGGAACGCGCCATCCAGATGAATCATCCCAGCGGGCGATTCATACGTCACTTGAGGCGCACGTCACTAACTGCTGTGACTGGCGAGAATGTCAGGATCAAGAAGATAATGCACTTCATGTGGTTTACCGTAGACGACATAACACCAACCAAATTCTCAGGCGCAATAATGCACGCGTGTAGACACCGAAGGACCATTGGGTTGATCGTTTCAAGGTGAGAAACAAGTTGTCAATACCAGTTAGTTCTGGTGCGAACTTCCAGATGTTTCCAAATGGTTACCACCTCGGCTTGTATCTGCACGTGCACTATGTTGTTGTCTCGCTTGCGACAGTGTCCGATATTAATGGGCAACTCTTTCACATACAGTAAGCTAAATATTCACTTGGACATAGCCTAGGTCCGTTTTGCATTCACCAGTAGCGGGCAACCTAAAAGAGCCTACCAGACTGAGACGCATATCCCTGTCCGCTGCCGAAGCCATAGCCGTCAGTCTTAGGAAGATTGTACAAGCAGTTTGGACGCTTGCGTAGCAAGCTGAAGCTATTAGAGACAAGCAAGGTAACAATTTGCACGGGGTACCAAATTGTGCGAATGCTATTGCAGATGCTATGCCACCACATAATTATTATTATCATTATCACCATTTGACTGCTAAGCTGGAGAGTCAGTGTTGGAGGACCATCGTATTCAACCCATATGGCGGTTCACACTAACGGCTGACGTCCCATCTGGTCTCTGTGACTTGACAAGCGACCACGCAGACCGCTGGTGGCTGCAAGACAGAGTGCCATATGACGGCTGTTACCATGATGCCGAGTCTTGCCGCTGTGCAGAAAAAACCTGGTTGCCTATCCGTCCCGTAAACGCACCCAACAGAGCAGCAGAATATAATAGTAAATTTCATGCTTTTGTGTCAAAGGTGAAAGGTGGCCCAAGTAAAAAAACTGCCCACTGTTCATCAAACCCTTCTGAAACGCAATATCAAGCTATTTTTTTATTGATGAACCCCATACTATCTGATAACCCCTCACACTCACCAGGTTTTCCAATTCCCTCCTGCTACCATGCTTCCATCTTCAGCAGCACCTGCTCTGAACGCATGTAACGTCATTATTCATCTCGCTTGGCCTCCGCCCTACATTCACATAGACCTCCAACTGAACCGAGATTACCTATGATTTCGCACTGACTTTGGTCTACCTGTGCGGGTCAGCTTGGATAACCCAAAGTCCCGTTGTCCACAAAATTGCATATCACTGGTCCGACCACCTCAAACATGACGTCCGCTGGAGGGCAGCCTAGAAACCGAAGCCTACCAGTACAGTGATGACACAACACTGTCATATCCATACCGTTGGCACACTTGCAGCTATGCACTCCATATTTTGCGCCTTTCTCCAGCACTCTTAGCGTCCTAGCTGCAACTACAAGCAATTTGATCATCTAGCACCAGCCGCTCTTGGGGGGAGTTCATTCTAATTCGCTCAGCCCTGTCCTCGGAGTTGATAATCTCGATGCGCTTTCAGTTTGTGCCCCACACAAAGTTAAAGATGTTTTTGACGGTTCACAATTTATCCTACGCGCTTACACTACCTCATTCTCCCGAGGAAATTTCACCCCTGGCTCCCTCAAACAGCGACACCAGTGAGTCTATCCAGTTTCACTTTACATCATGATTTTGAGATGCTACTGTTTAACCCTATTGTAAATCCCTCCACCGAGTTATCCATACTTACGCTTTTCACGATCCTGCTCACTCTGCTGTCTTGAGCCACGCAACTTTAGTTAGGTTTTTCGATTTTAGTCCTAATTAGCCGGCTGCTGTCTTGAGCCACGTAACTTTAGTTAAGTTTTTCGATTTTAGTCCTAATTAGCCGGCAAGATCGTTAAAATCCTCCTGCTTCTGCTGATGCGTTATTCTGGTTTCTTATTCTACGCAGTTTACAAATTCTTATCACGTGCCAGGAAGAAACTCTTAGTCTTGACTTCCCTTGTTGCGCTTTTGCCCGCCATCTTCAAATTTTTACGTTGTGATCTAGTTTCAAAGTTTTATGTTCTCTACAAGTTGTAAAACTGTACCAGTTGTGTTTCTCTGTCTCCGATTTTCACCGCATTTAGATTGTGCCAGTGTAGTATGATCTCATCTTTGTTGGATAAAGACCAGTACCTATGTGACTACCACGCTTCCGTGCCTGCATGGGCACACACAACTGACATTACTCGTGACTTCATTCTGACTGAGTCATTATGATCATGCCCGATGGTATTCCGCCCACCATTTTGAAACAAACGTTACCATAGGTCAAAAAGTCATGCTACTATTTGGACCTTGGCCAGGCCGATTAAACACAACCGAGCGTGTCGCTTATCGCTGTTCTGCGGAACTTCTCAGTAGATTGAGTCTAGTAATCTGATCCTAGTTGCGTGCACAAATTTACCAGATCCTACATTTGGATCACTAGATGACCACAACTTCTGTCTTCTGGGTGACTGAACGCCCTCCAAGTCCCCCCCCCAGCGTCACTCACTCGATCGTGCTACAACTTCTGTGAGATAGTCCAGCTTGCTTGCCACCGTGACACCGAGGGCTACAATGGTCAAAGGTTAGATTATACCACGTTAGATTATACCAGGATCGCCAATGGATGGCGATGTAGAAAACGCTGGATGTTCCGTCTTCTGGTATGTGCCCTAACGTAGGAGATTCTATGCCAAGTAGCCATACGCTCACTGAATGGTCGCTACGACAACATCGCTGTTAACATATTAGGTAAGGTCCCGAGGCCTTTGAATCCAGGTGATGCAGTTTCAGACATAAAGAACGCCCTTACCACTAATTATGCGCATCTAGATCTATCTTAAAATTCGTTCGCTTCCAAAAACGCACATGCTCTGTGAATATTCACATCGCCAGATAGATGTAAACACCGATTCTTCTTCGTCAACAACGGGACTAACTGAGTAATTGGTAAGTTAACCTTGACACCAGTAAGAAGTTTTCGCTCTAGTGCCCGGAACCACACAGGAGAAAATCAGTGTTACATTTTTTCTTTCAGAACTTCGGTCGACTGGATGTGGCTGAGGCGATGTTCGTCGCTTTCCGGATGATATGGCGCACCGTCCCGCAAATACCTCGCAAGGACTTCCGGATGTTCTATGGGGCCTACTTCAGACCGTCTGTCGAATATGCCGACCTAGTTGTCTATTATGGACGCACGAGAGCCGTAACCCCCACTGAGCGTGTCCAACGAGCTGGTACGAAAATCTTTACTGGCCTTAAAGCCGTAGACTGTGAAACGCTTCTCACGGTGCTTAACCTCTTTCCGCAGCAGTATCATCGCCTCTGAGGAGACATGGTACTTACTTATGCTCCGTCAGAAGAAGGCTTGGCAAACACGTTTTGACTCTTCTACAACCCGGCGAGGACACGGTAAGAAAATTTTTAAACTCAGAGCGTACACTTTTGTTGGACAAGAATTTTTCTCATTTTTGGTAGCTAGTGACTAAAATAGCCTTCCTGCAACAGTATCCAGCACTTAGTTCAAACCAATTTTTGACGCTTTCTTAGATGATTCCTTGAGCTATCAAGGTTGTGTCCCACGATGAGAAGAGAAGAAGAGAAGAGAAGTTCTACGCCCATTTTTTTCGCTTGTAGCTTTCTGGTGTACGGAAGCCGCTTAACGATCAGAACAAACCTGACCCGGGAAGAATGAGCAAAGCCTTGATGCTGTGTATCACTCTGTGAATCCGTGAAACTTTATAGACAAGTGACTGCTCAAAAAAGTATATACCGATCAAAAATGTAAATCTGGAGTAACTGGCCGGCCTATTGGCAGAAATGAAATTCGCCAGACGAAATGAGAACTTACCTACGCCAAAACGCTTCACGGGCTGTCGCAAGCAACAGAAACTGAAACCTCCACTCAATAGAAAAATGGAAAGAACCAAATAAATTGAAGAAAAATAAGACCACGGATATTATGACGTTCGACAGTCATCCCGGATAAATGGATTGGAAAAACAACGCAAAAGGTTTACTCAAAGCTTACCGTCTTCTACAGGATCAAATAAGTAAAAAAAAACTGGAGCAATAGGAATGCGAAGCGACTGAAGGGCCTCCAAAAGATCACAAATAAAGAACATCAGAGGATTATTGCCCCACGCTTCTGCGGATTCCGAGGAATACACAAGAAAATCATATCACTATGGCTAATTATACCTTCTTCAGGCACACCAACCTACACACATGCCTCCAAAGGAACTGAGGAGAACTGTCAAATGTCTCCTCTGTGTGCTACAATGCTCAGTCCAAAATTTTTTGGATAAACTGATGGTGTCAGTAGAAGAGGATGAGATAATGACCTCGAATCAGGTCCAGTCCACCAAGACCCAAGTCGTCCGACTTCCAACAGCTCTCAACAGAGGACTACATTTTTCAACCAGTTGACTGCTTGCTTGACTGAATTCAATGGCGAATACTAAGCATATCACCGGAGGGTCGATAGTGGGATTCTTAATTTTAGGGTTTATAGCCCTAAACGACCTTTTGATAACACAAAGTTTACAATACATGAAGCCACAAAACACAGTGACATTTTTAGATTTGCTGGTCAAAAGGTTACCAAATGAACCCATGCGAACGGAGGTCCAAAGACGGTCCATGGGCATGGGTCAGATTCTGAAATACCATGACAATCAGACAAAAATCCAGAAACAGAGCTGCATGCAGGTAATGCTTGAACGAATTAAGATACTGAAACCCAAAGTGAAAGAGTAGAGATCCTCATGCAAATCTTCCCGGGCAAACGGCCTTCCAAAGAAATTCACTTGAAATCATTAATGAAGCACAACTCAACCAACTCGACTTGAAGATAAGACAAGGAACTAGACTGTTATCTATCAAAAAAGTGGCCTACAGACATGCACAGACTGCAGATAACACTGGCGAGTCTAATTTGGAAATCCAATACAACGGAGAAAAAGAATAATGTTATATATACAAATCAATATACGGATTGTAAAAGACTCAGCTACAAGCAAACAGGAAAGAAACTTCCCAACAGAAATACTAAACACACACATACCGGTATAAGAACATCAGTTGCTCGTAAATGGACATAGGAAAGGTTGCGAAGTAGAGTAGAACGGCGTCATGTAATAAGATGAGCAAGAAAAAGGAGGGCGTGATTGATTGTTGGTCTGTTCGCCGAGCTTGGCAGTTGGATTGCAAACGTTTCATCACCAATCGAGGTGACATCATCAGTGCGGGGTTGAGTGGGTGAATTCCTCCTCTTCTGCCTGTGCTTATATGGCTCCTAAAACAGCATCTGGTAGTTCTGAAGGGGGTCTTCGCCTAGTTTGATTGGACCCTTGTGAATCTGACCTGGTGTCAATCTCTTGTGTCTGTTTGGTTCATTGGGCATATTCAATTCAAAGAATCCAATTCAAGAGAATTATGGAAGCGGCTGAAATATCTCACCAATGGGTCCCAATATTCACTCAACAATGCAGGAAAATTTCTGGAGAGACTTAAAAACGTAAAAATCGAAGAAGACGAAATAATGGTGTCCCTCGATGTAACCTCACTGTTCACATCAGTTGATTTAAATGCAGCGAGGACAACGATTGCTGAACTCCTGGACAACAACAACCGCGAAAACATCAACGGAACGCTCGGGAGAGAAGAAATATGTGAACTACTAGATCTGTGCTTGACGACCTACTTTGAGTTCAATGGAGAATATTATGAACAAATCAAGGGAGCGCCAATGGGGTCACCAATTTCAGGATTCATCGCGGAAATTACAATGCAGGAACTGGAGCGGATCGTGCTACCAGATATCAAACCGAAAATATGGGTACGATATGTGGACGACACATTTGCTATTGTAAAGAAAAATGAACTAACACGAGCGAATGAACTGCTGAACAACGTGTTCCCCGACATCCACTTCACAATGGAAACGGAAGAAAACAACAAATTGGCGTTCCTAGATGTGCTGATCACGAGGAAAAGAAACGGCCAACTGCAGACTGAAGTATACAGGAAAGAAACACATACAGACCAGATTCTGAACTACTACAGCAACCATCCGAACTGCCACAAACGGAGCTGTGTTCGAACCCTATTCAAGCGGATCGAGACTCATTGCAACACAACAGAAGCGAAGAAAAAAGAAGAACAAAGACTCTACGAGACATTCCGAAATAACGGCTACCCGAAGAATTTCATACGGAGGTGCTTACGAAACCACCACCAAACGGATTTGCCAACACAATCAGAACAGAAGAAGGTTACGCTGCCATACATCAGAAACGTCGCGGAGATGACTGCACGACATCTACGGCAATATGGGATTACAGTCGCCTTCAAGCCTGCAAACACGTTGAGAAGAACTCTCTCGAAACCAAAGGGAAGTTTGGATGCAATGAAGAAAACGAACGTGGTCTACAGACTTAAGTGCAACGACTGCGACAAACACTATGTTGGCCAAACTGGAAGAAAACTGGCTACCAGAATACACGAACACAAGCTTGCCAGCAGAAGGCATGACCCAATGTCACTTGTGTCAATCCACGAAGACAGAGAAGGACACAAGTTCAATTGGAACAACGTTCAAATACTTGCTCACGCAAGAACAAAACGGGAGCGAGAGTTTGCCGAGGCGTGGTACTCCACACAAAAGTCGATCAATAAACACATCGACATTGACCCCGTCTATCAGCCGTTACGAGCAAAAGAACTACACGGTCACGGGACTCTGGGCCACATGGACAATCAAGAAACCTAACGACAACCAGCGGACAAATGGCCCCAAAGGAAGAAACCCACGAAAAACAAGACCACTGAATCAACCAATCAAGGAAACCAATCCAGACCTCAAAGCAAGAAGAAAACGACCGAATCACAACAGAACAATCACCCACAAAACTGTTGAATTGAATACGCCCAATGAACCAAACAGACACAAGAGATTGACACCAGGTCAGATTCACAAGGGTCCAATCAAACTAGGCGAAGACCCCCTTCAGAACTACCAGATGCTGTTTTAGGAGCCATATAAGCACAGGCAGAAGAGGAGGAATCAACCCACTCAACCCCGCACTGATGATGTCACCTCGATTGGTGATGAAACGTTTGCAATCCAACTGCCAAGCTCGGCGAACAGACCAACAATCAATCAGCGCACCCGAGCTACCTATATTCCACATCATTGCCGAATGAGGGCGTGCCTGTTTATGGGGGCGTACTGCTCTTTTTGTGGGGTGAGAATTAAGTGCATCAAAATAGATCATATCTACCAACCTCCGAGAACAAAGGAAATTCAGAAAGTTCAAACTCCAACATGCACAATAAATCAAATAAAAAAGCAACACAACTAAGATAAAAAGTCGTCCAGATAAGAGGACTAAGTCAAGTGGACGGTAATATGCGACCAAGTCAAGGACTAGCAAATCCGAGAAGCAAATGTGTCACGAAAATAAGAGCTCTGTGAAAGTTGCGAATCTAAGTGAGGAAGACACAAGAAGGTTAACTGATGTTTGGGAATAAATCAGTCGGAATGAGAACAGTAACTTAGGAAAGGTGGATCTGTGAGAATTATGTTCCGCACGTATATCAGTATAACCAGACGAACTAGAAATCCAGGATTCAGTGCAGAGCAACAAGTAGCACGTATGTATTCGAATTGGCGTATATGTACAGCATATGGAATATTGAAACAAGAGAATAATCAATAGAGCAATGAATAGAGTATCAATCATGTTCATCACAGGATCGCATTAAACAGACAACACAAGTGGCTGGAAGACAGACCACAACAAAACAAGGGTCATGAAGGGACCAAGCAATTCACTGAAAGATAGACAACCAGGATAGCATATGGTATATCCACCCAAAGTTTGAACATAAGCTACGACACAGCACAAATCTTAAAAGTGTAGATCAAGCCCCGAGAGTGATGATCTATGACCACCGAGAAACGTAGATGAACATCAGGCGATAGTCAATGATTCGGCAATGGCAGGGCATGCGCCAGACACAGGGCATAGGGTAGATTTGGAAATTGTAGACATTCTGAGACGGGGTTTAAGATTCACACCACAGCGACTGGTGGCCTAGGTGATGGAATTCGCCGAGCATCCCACCGTGAATAGAATAGACAGCATAGAACTGGCAAGCGTGTGGAGAGCGATTTTAGATCAGCCGATATGACAGGAGGCTGTGCGCAGTTATCAGCAAAATGGTCCGGGTCTAAAAGTACAAAATCCAAGTACAGTAATATCCAATTAATCACCCCACCCCCGTCCTCAAATCGATTGTTCCGGTGCACTTCGACGAATACAAGTGAACAAAATCTGTGAACGACCCGAAGAGGACTAGTCAATTAAGGTGTGCCAGACAGGAAAAACAAGGTCACAAAATCCGGGTTCAACATCAAAACAAATCCCCCCTAACCGATCTATCGTAAATCTTAGTCAACCCCACCAACCAACAAACAGGAGCATCAGACTGACACTGACTGAGCAAGTCATAAGAAATCTCACAGATTGGTTCACTGACTGTTTTAAAACCCGATCAACTTACTTACTTACCCACTCGGCCTAACGAAGCTTTTGTGTAGACTTTTGTTCTAGTGAGATCTGAACTTCCGTTACTTTATATTTATGGCTTCAGATTTGTTTAACAGGGGCCAGCATTTGTTAAAATACACCTTTTTGAATAAACTGGAAGTCACTCCAATGATCGTATCACCCCCTCACAAAGGGCTCTTGATCTCTCGGTTTACATCTGACGCCAACCACTTATGCGAAAAGCTATGCCTCGCATGCATGCACTTGCCTTAATCACTAATCGTCGGTAAAAAACTTATAACGAAAACTTATGACGAAAACATAACGATTCTGTCCTTTCACCCACAGAAATGCATATACATTCTCTCCCTTATTTGCTCCGATGTTTCCAGATTGCTTACACTTTCATAACCAACACATTTAAGACAGGATGCCATTTGCTGGATAAAGGTCCGCCGAGAGGGTTGGAAAGTTGCAACCACTCCTACTTGCAGTTTATTTGAGCCGTTCCGCTTTTGACAGTGTCCAAATTTTAGTCAGCACAGCGCTCAAAACGTATGCGCGTATTTGATCCATTTATTGTTAGGTTAAGTGAGGTAATTAGTTTGGGCACGTATATCGGTGTAACCAGACGAACTAGGAATTCAGAATTCAGCACACCGTAACAAGTAGCACGTATCTATTAGAATTGACGTATATGTACAGCACTTGGAATATTGAAACAAGATAATAATGAATAGAGTAATGAATAGAGTATCAATCATGTTATCTTATTAAGCTTTCCCAACTAAAGTATATTGGCCGTATATTGGAATACTGGTGGCTTGGGTGAGTTCATTAGTGGTTGGTCAATTTTCTGTTGATTCGTTTGGCCAGCTCGGCAGTCGGTTTGCAAATATTTGGTTTTATTCCGCGAAGATACCTTTATTGTGTAGTTGGGTGACTAGTGCCTCTGTTCATTCTAGTTTTCAAAAAGCATCCTTAAGCCCTAATCTGATTTGCTATTTATAACTTCACTTGGGATCTGACTGGCCCGGTAATGATATGTTCTGCGTTGTAGTCCGCATTTCATGCTTTCGGTTGGTGCACTGCTTACGAGCCTTGTTGCTCACCGTTTCATGCTATGTTTAAATAGTTCGTGCCGTGGACCGTTTGTCTGTCCTAGACTATCAGGACAGGAAACAATGTTGAAGGCTGGTAATCAGTGGACCAGTAGAATGCAAGCTATGCAGACCACGGCGCATATTCCAGAAATAGCCTATTTCAAAGATGCATTGGTAGGTGCAAAGCTGATATTTGAGGAGAAGTTTGCCGGAGCTTCAGGACGGATTGTGAAAAACAATAGGAGAGCATGCCTCCATTTTATTAGGGCAGACGCAACGGAAGAATGCATGTGATGATGATATTTTAAACTCAGCGGATGTGAGTGTAGATTTTCCGCTAAATTTGGCCTAACTGACGAGCTCAGAAAGGAAGCAGATCTGGTGGCTAGATGTATGCGGATTTCAAACGGTCCGGTCACAATGCTTACGAGACGAAGGAAGCATTCATTGCATAGCTGATTGATGATGGTTTGAAGCAACCTTTATCCCACTTATTCTGCTAAGAAAACATCCCAAGAGACTCCAATGAATCCTCGGTTTTCACAACGCTCATGAGTTTTGAAGACCTTTGATCATATGAAGAAACTTACGACTGGGTCGATTGATGTGAACAATCATGATGTTCCGGTTTGGAGCAGTTGTGTTCATACTTCATGTAGATTCTAACGTAGGCTACTACAATTTTATTGCGGACAGATCCATTTTCTTGTGGTACCTACAATACTTTCATGGACTTGGCGATCTGCTCCACTGCTATGTGCATTTCGACTGGCGTCCATAGCTCCTACGCTTGTTCATGGCTGTGCACAATGTGACAAACAACACCACGGAGGTCGATCACTCACATAACAAATGGCCGTGGCATGACTCAAACTATCTTGTGACATCTGAGCCATGGGTTTACGCCATTAAGTACTGCACCATCCACAGAGGATGCCAAAGTTTTCGAAATCCCACCAATCAGTCGGTAATAATGAGAGCAAAGCAATAGAGTTCGCGTGAAGATTAGCAACTTATTATTTCTACTGAAAGTGCGGGTCAGTTCACTAGACGGGTCAGTATATACTACGTAATAAGCTTTACCTAAATCATCGCAGTTCTATTAAACCGAGAGCACTTTTTCCCCGAAACTCGTTGTATAGTAATCGAGTAGCAAGAAAATAGCACTCCGCTTTTCACTCGATGCCGACAGATTATCAAAAAATACATTTGATGGGACAGTAAAATGAGTCCAGGTAAGTGGAATAAATGAAAAACTCGATGTAACATACTATCGAAACAATGCTGCAGAAGGAAAAACTGGTTAGCTGTCTACCCACGTCACAGTCTGAATCTCGGAAGCAATAAAACCAGCATCTTTTTGGATATTGACTTGGTTTTGGGGATTTATTGACGAAATTCTATTTTTCCTGGTTCTCTGTTTGCAAAATATAATTTGATGGTTTAAGTAACTTGAGTTCCATCCAGTAACCAAGGTTGTAGACATTTTCGAAGACGTCTGTCCTTTTCTTTGAATCAGAAACATTTTTAGAATAAGGACCTGGGATATCAAGCAGGCGTTTATTTCACAACTAGAGAAAATTTCAAAAGCGAAGACGATTCGTTGTAGGGTGCATCAATCATCATTAGCCATGAAAACAATTACATCAAGTTTTCTGTAGGTTCAAGATGAAACCGTAGATCAAGCAGTTCTTGGAATATAAGATACTACATTGATGAACCCGAGATACTGTTCCGTGGTGACAATTTTGTCAACATGGCTTCAGGTCTTCAGCATCAGTGACATGCATAAACAAGTCAAAGCATAATTACAAACAAAGATAGCCTAAATGAACATCTAGAGCTGCAAAAAAGCAACGGAACTCCTATCCGAACAGGCGACTTTCAGTGTTCTCTTTTGTGTCCATACATCTTTGAATTTGTTCTCTCGGCTTTATCGCAAATTTCACCTTAACGTTAACATAATGTGATAGCTGAAAGTGATATTTGTTGAGTCTTGTCGTGCACTCCGAAGTATATCGTGGAACACACCCACACGAAGTAGTCGTGAGTCTATGCGTGAAAAATGACTGTCATCGGCGATATCTGAATTATCAAGAATTTATTTATGTATCTGGTTAGTTTTTTTTGAAAAAGCGTAAGATTCCACCGTAATGTACCCGGTTTATCTCGAATAGCAACTAGGGGACTGTTAGTTGTAGATGGTGTTATTAAGGTGTGGAAAATATTATCGTAAGCTAATTCACATCATCCGAATATGAGGAAAAAAACAATGTAATTGACGAATGTGACTAAAAATAGAATGTAGCTTACGAGTTCGGTGAGGAAGAATAATATTTTTGTACCTGATCGCGCAGGCGAAAATGTTTAGGAACTATTCATTTAGGGTGCTTGCAAATGGTCTGTGGCATTCCCGGTTGCAGGCTTCACAGTAAAGAATGCTTGAGTGTTGTTATGTTATATCGCACGCTCAAACACGTTTAGATTAGCAAAGGATAACACGTCTGTTCCACTTGAAACCCGCGGTGCTTTGAATTTGGACAGAAGGTTAGCAATGTGGGCACCTGTTCGAAATTTTGCTGTTCACATGACCTTGTATCTATGCTTTAGGCGGTAGATGACAATCGCAAATGATCTGCGTGCCGCGCGTGGAAACTTGCGGATGAAAACTCCATAGCCTTGCACAGAAGCTAGTTTAGTTGATGCGTTAATTAGTTCCAGTTACCGATAGCTGATTTTGACCGAGTGCGTTGCTACACGTCTCTGTCATTCCGTATGTGTCGAAACCATGCTTTCGTCACGTTCCACAATCCATCAAAAGAGTTAATTCACGTACATGTATTCGTGCGCGTATTCAGGGGTTGTTCACCGCCAAGGTCAGTGCTTCAGTTGGTAGCACCATTCTCTTTCGAAGCACAACCTGAATTAACAAACTCGTGGCCGGTTGACTGGCTTCAACAGTTGAGTAAGTTGACAGTCTATCAGCAGATAAACGTGTCAGTTATTTGTGAGCATGTTTATGCCCAAATTTCTCGCTTGATACCGGATTTTGAAGATACTTATAAATGTATTCAAGCTTCTCGATGGAACATTGAAAGCAAAGGCCTCTGATATACAAAGAATTACTCCTTATTATGGATGAGTAATGGTCACCTTCGATGACAGTAATCAGGTCACCCTGGGGCATATAGCATTCGAAAACGTCGTGTTAGCTGCAGTGGTTGTTGATCGCTCACCTAGTTCTCTTCAGCTCAGAGTGCGATCCTATTTGCCGGTTACGTGACGTTTGTCGCGGGAAAGGTGTTAAATGTGTTATATCCTTGCCTGGTTTACCACGTTCATGTTGCTGCTTGAGGGGAAATAAAGGGTTTCCCTCCACCAAGCAGGTCTATGCGCTCAGTGTCGGCAGGAAAATGTCGGTTAAGATGTATAAGGTCCTATCTCTTGGCCACGTGATCATCGTTAGTACCAAATATCGAGAAATTTTTTTTAAAAAGTGAACCGTTCGGAATTAAAACCGAAATATCAATATCAATTTTGTTACCTGCTACATAAGCAAGTGCTCAAAGTCACACTTGTGAACGATGGTCCGACACCAAATGATAGTTTGTTTTTCAAACTATTCAGGTCCTCTACTCAGAAAAAAATCCAAGGGAATCTTCATCAGCCCAATGTGACAAAGTACTTTGAACGTGCTCAAGCAAATGTGCCATCCAGTAGCGAGTATATTTGGAGGATAAACTCCAACAACTGACTAGTGCATTACTTGAAGAACAACAGGGCTGTAAACTTGCTAGGGTTTTTGGAGAAGTCAGGTTGAATTTGCTACAGGGTGAAACAGTTGGCAGAAGTAGACACTGCTGTTGCCGCTAATTCTGTTACAATTAGCATCCACATAAGCCCGTAAATTAACTTTCAACCGCATTAACATACAACCAGATAAACCGAATATCTCAGACTCAGCAGACTACCTACCCGGACTCTCTTCACGGTGGACTCCAAACAGCGGGAAATCGTTAGTCTGCTGTCCTCGAATTTCGTGTGAACATCCCACACTTCTTTGGTAGATGTCATTAGTTATTCGTGGAACTTGATATTTCAGGTGACTAATCGGTACCTCACTCCGGATAAGTGCCCTCCAAAGATACTCAGCGTCCGATGAATCCTCCTCAAGTTCAGCGTTTGGAACCACTTCCATATATTCATTGTCAATCAAAGATCACTAATAAGACGGTGAGTTCTGAGGTCCTGCTTTTCTTGAGAATGTCGAACGGCTTTAACAAACGCACACGAAAATGCTTTTAAGGGTTATTTAAAATGTTTGTGTGTCAGACAGGGGGGATTTAGAAGATACATAATGCTAAAAACTAAGTAACACTGTCTAAAACACTTTGCTGATAACACTGACGAAACAAACGTGTCGGGGATATGTTTTACAATTATTTCAACTGCTAGTTGGCGCAAAATGTTGTTAGGATTTGAACGAAACCGCATACCACTTGGAGGCCATTTCCGGTCAATTGCTTACATGGAGTTGAGTAAGCAGAGTTTAATAAACGTTCAACTCTCAGGCGTCATGTTGTTGGTCGGCTGGATTCGTTCAACACACAGCGATTACACTATCAGGACAGTCTGATATGTACTCGACTACCGTATTTGGTCACTTGCGTATATCCGATAAGAGTTCCAATCACGCACGAGCCATATTCCAAAGCAAGCCGTCATCATTAGGTGACCATACCCAACGCGGCTAATCCATAACAATCTTAAAGCAGGGTTTCAAGTCCCACGGTTATGCAAAAGTGAGCTAAGAGCACAAACGCAATGTCTTTAGTTTTGTTTCATTCCTCAGTTTCCATTTTTGGTGGATATCACCACGTAGGTCGTTAGGTAAATCTGTGCAATTGAATCACTAACTCATCTGGTTGGGCATAGAAACCGAACATTGGACAGTTCCTTCCGTGATTGACCGTCACTGCTGGATTTGACAAAAGAACTTGAGATATCTTACTGAACAAGGTACAATACTTTGCATATATTTGCTTACTTCTAACCTGCTTACGAAGAGTAGATCTGACCACATTACAATCCTCCAATATCAGTGCTTGTTGCCATCATTTCTTTACTGTTGGCACCACTTGACAGTTGTTCTTATTCCTCTACAGCTACACCACCTTTGATTCGTCGTCCGGTAAATGGCAAGAACATCATTACTTCTATGCTCTGCTCTTCACGTGCTTTAGTGTCTTCACCCTTCGGAGAGGCAAGGTTGCATCGCAGTTCATCATACTATAACTTTGGTGTTTTGATCCACAATTCAGTAAGCCAACAGATATACTCCCACAACATGCGTGCATGGTCATCGCATGCAGTCAACCGAGTGCATGTTGGCATGTGTCAAGCCAAACCGTAGGACCTTTCAGTTTGTCAGGCACGTGGCTGCGTTATTTTATGACAGCATGACGAGATACTATGTTTGCTCAGCAGTTAACCAACACACATCGTCACTAACATGACGATGTTGGCTAAACTTAACATAAATACTGAATGTTAGCGGCTAAATAACATTTTGATAACCAAGAAGTGGCAAACAGAATGAATTGAAATTTGTGCTAAAATGCAGTAATTACTTTAGAAGAAACTTTCGAGGAATCTCAACATTTTTCACTGAAGATAGCGAATTCTACACGAAGTCATGAAATTCCACTTGTGTCTGAATATGTTTCAACACGATAGCGAGATGGAGTTATGCGTTTTTTTCATACGATGTTAATGCCCCAGATGTTCGGTACATTCGTACGTCCGTGACCTACACATATTGCTGCAATATAGTGAAGCTATGTAAAGCTTTTTAGCCATTGTCATTCAGTTTACTGGTGTTTTTAACCAACCTCACCAAACACGGTAAATTATTATACAGCAGCAAAAATATGTTCATTCAAAAAGTGAGAACTATTAGGTTATCATACATTGCTTCAATCCTCCTTCCAGCCATATTAAGACCAGCAGTTTTAAATCGTGAGGTATGCTGACGAACAGGACCAAGTTGCTAGCTAAGTCATGTAAATGTATGTAAGAGTTCAACAATGTGACGGTTTAGGTGTGTCATCTGTCTGTATGACATGAATTATTTGAAGTGATAATAAGTTATGAATTGTATAGATAATATAAGACATTTTTACTACACCGTTTTCGTTTGAGGAGCAAATCAGTTCATGTGAGGAAATAGAAATTAGCTTTTCTCCGGTTTCGGAAAGTTTGTCCTTGGAAAAAATCCTTCCTTAATGGAGGCTGCATTTCACATGGAAGTGGTCTTAAGGTGAATGTCATGCTCTTACCCATTAATAAAGGGCAGCCTCTTGCTATAGAAATCCTCTTGTTCTGAGCGCTGCATATTTTTATCATGCCAGGGAAATAATTTTCTGCTGTGCAAAGCTCACTTTGATGACACATCTACTTGGCGGCAAGATTTTTTCAAAGTGGATACTGCAACTGTGACAAGGTTAAACCGTACAATCTCTGACGCGGCTCTACCATCACGGACCGACGTGAATTTGGATGGAACTTTAAATATATACTAACTCATATATACTGGTCACAGAAAAAGCCATCAAAGGATTTGATCTCCAACTTCTTTCGGAAATATCACTAATGGAATGGTTTTGCGCAGTAACATGAGCACGTGAAATTTAAGTGCTTAGAACGGCGTGGCTGTTTGCTTCTGCGGTGGCAATAAAGTGATTTCATTCTAGTTTCACCTTATTATAAAAAGAGGTTTTTTGCATTTTTTTGCAGGAGACCAAAGGGTTAGGGATGTTTTCCGACAGTTCAGCTTCTATGGCGAAGAATGCTTCCTTGAACAGACCAGTTGTTCTTTGTGA
This sequence comes from Clonorchis sinensis, assembly GCA_003604175.2. Lineage (NCBI taxonomy): Eukaryota > Metazoa > Platyhelminthes > Trematoda > Opisthorchiida > Opisthorchiidae > Clonorchis > Clonorchis sinensis. The sequence continues at coordinate 45,413,599 of CM030370.1, forward strand.
TGAAATGTGATAGTCTTCCTAACGCCTTCGCTAAGTCCTAGGCGGCAACTTCATACACTGACTCTTCACCAAGAGAACAAAACAAACTTTCAGCAGATCTGTGGTGGTAGACAAATTCTGATATTTCGCCTAAGTCCTGCTTTTCGAGTTTATCAGCGTGTTGCAGCTAAGAGTACCCAAACGACCCATTTTGTGTGTCATTTAGACACAAATCTACATTCATTGTGTGACATGCAAGTAGTTTATTCCACCATTTTGCGCGTAGTTTTTGGCGCTAACTAAATTCAAGTGGATAAAATCCTGTAAACAAGGTGACGTCACAAATTACGGTGAGCCAATTTTTTTTCAGACAACTTATTCACGAGGAACTTTCCTAAATTTCAGACTATCATGGACGGTGGTTTTAAGGATTAGTGATGGAAAATAAAACCCAACTAAAGCCTGGGTATAAAGTGGTTAATGTAATAACGGAGTGGTCGTGATTACCAGATGGGTGTATGACGTCGTTAATTTTTGTAATGGTTGATCTGTTAGTTATTCCTATTCCTGATCATATGATTTGACTTTCTAAGTTGCGCTTCGTTCAAATTCGTCTCCGTATTTGTATGGGGTCAATCATTTCGACGTGCAATCTCTTTGTTACTTCCATCAGACTGCTCATGAATGACTGCTTATTAACGCATCAAAATGATTGCACATTATTAGATCTAACGGCCACACTAGGCGCACTAGTAGGTCAGTGAAGCTTTGAAACTTTTGAACCTTTCAAATTTTACTGGTAGTTTAACCTGTGGTCCCACGTGACTCAGATGACGGAATGCTTGCAAGTCCAAACGTGGATTATACTTTCATGGTAATGGCATGAAATTTGGCGGTGTTCAACTGAGATTTTATCTTGCAAGCTGAGCTCGCCCATATCGAAAGGATGAGAGGCACTATACAGCTGCCTCACCTTCATTAGATCCGGTTAGGTCTTCCAACTACTAACAAGGAGGGCGCGGGTTCGAGGCTTCCTGGAGTTTCGGGAGATGTGCACTGTTGATAATTCTCAATAAGGATGAACCAGTCGTATAGTGTTTCTGACTTTTTCAGCATAGACTGGATTCACTTATGGGACAGAATCTCAACTAGAAATTTCCATATTTTCCCACACTACCGCACCTCGAAATTAGACGATCTGTCACTTGTGCCCGCTAATGAAGAAGTTTGTAGAAGTAGTTAAAGTGTGTCAAAAACAGCACGGCAACCTTTCGGTGGTTATGAGTGGCGTTTCGCCCATAATTTAAGTGGACTAAATAAGTGCGAAAGGGTAAACCTTACACTCATCAACTGACCGCATTATTGGGACATCTCGTCTCTTGATCCGATGGGCTGCGGTCCCTTTGTAATGTTACAAGTCATACATATGATTGTCATTTTTAAGGTGCGAATCGAACGAAACAGCTGCGGTAAATGAGGATGGATTTCATTCTCCCTAACTTATTTTTACAGTGAACCGATGAAAACGAAACAGCTGCGGTAAATAAGGATGGATTTCGTTCCCCCTAACTTATTTTTACAGTGAACCGATGAGGCCAGAAAATTCGTGAGATTCAAAGCAGTCAAGGCACTGTCACTCAAATTAATCTTCGAACTACTAACGAGGGATATGAGTAGAATACGTGTACAGATGTGTTCAAGTACCGTGGAAATTCTGCCTCTGTGATATGTGCGAAACAGATTAAAGCGCCGATGTTACCCACAAGGGTGCACTTGTCAGTTCGTTTGTTTGCATCTTATCTTAGGAACGTATCACGGTATAAACTCAGTTCCATGTAATACTGACTCACGCGAGCATTGTAGACTTTTATTTAACAAACCTATTGCTTTTGCTTCATTTTAGAAACACATTAGGTCAGCTCCGGTAGAATTGAAGAATAGCGAGTTGGACAATATGCGTATTGTTGGGGACCTTGTGAAGTACTGTGCCGAAAAATATAGTGAGTTATACTGCAAATTTCAGAGTGTTCTGTCATTTAGCTTATCCAATAAACTCGATTTTCGTCGTTGGTTTTATGCTACAAGCTGCCTGACAATGGTAAAAGTCTTCGCCTTCTGAAAGAGCCACTAACAACTCTTGAATCAAAGATTAGTCTATTATAAGGACTGGGTTCGGTTTTAGAGGTTTGCCTTTGAGTGGAACGACTGTGCTGTTTTATATAACTCTCAGTGCGTCCTCCAATATGGATAACCTAGAAAGTTAACTCTGTCTTGCAAGCATGCTTGTAAAGACTAGCCAGCAAGACAAGTCCAAAAGCGTTGTGCTCAATTCAAATAATCATTACTTGGAACAATCTACACTCAGCGTTATTGTTGCTAAACATATTAATTTGTGCTGGATGATATAAGGGTAGTCTGGTGTTTAGATGAGGGGGAACTCATCCACGATGCGTGCTAGCTGGGGATGAGAATGTGAAATGTTCGTATTCTACGAAACCCATCAGCTTGCCATTACGAACGCATACAGGTATACTTTATTCACGGATAGCCTGGGTACAAAACGAGCTTCCCTTCCATCGAAAGTGTCAAGCGGGTTGGTGAATTTCAATTGTTCTTTAGGTTAATCGCTCTTCCACCGAAAGTGTCAAGCGGGTTGATGAACTTCAATTGTTCTTTAGGTTAATCGCAGATGTGAACTAAAAGGTGCTTCGAAGGCGAACGTTATCGGAATATTAAGCACCAGTCGGCCCGAGAGAGTAAAACAGATGTGAGCTTGATGAAAAATAAGGAAAGTTCGAGCTGAAAGGTCTCAGGTTTACAATATACATGAACATATGTAGAAGAGATATGATGTGAAAGTTTCAGGAAAGTGACCAATATTCAGTTGTTCCTCTAGGGAGGTTATCTCAAACTATCTGTAAAGAAATGGATGGGCAGAGTTTTTTAACAAATTCAGCAGTGTTTAAGGGTATTTTTATTTCATGCTTTAGAGGATATTCCTTGCTTTGGAAGAAGACCTAACTTCTACTGTGAACCAAACTGGCGAACCTATGAACAGGTAATTCAACTACGTAATCAAAGTAAGCAAGTACATTTGATTCAGGTAGGGAGAGAAATTCTCGCGCTTGGAGCCGCTCTTTCATCCCTGGTTGATTTGGAAAACAGCGTCAATAGATATGTTGGAATTTATGGGAGAAACTCACCAGAAGTAAGTGCAAAGTGGTCAGTTTGAAAACAGTGGCAGACTGAAATCACCTATTAGCCTGAAAATTCACTGTCAACTAGTTCTTAGAATGTCCTTTGTTTAGGTTCTGGTTCCATTCTTGTCTCGTTTAGATTCAGTCTTTAGTCTATTATGGTCGTCGATTCAGCCGAATACAAGTATATCAGTCGGTCTCTTTTATCGGTCAATGATTTATGTTTTAAACTTGGATTAAACCCAAATGGGAATAGAAACCGCCTAAGGATTTGAAATATTTACGGTTGTGTTCAAGTGTGGGTTTCAGACAGATAATCTCTGTCTTTCGAACCTAATACACGAACCTCATGCCGTACACTTTGTTGCTTTTACTCTACACTCATCAATTTTCCTTTAATGTTTATTTGGGTAATGGCTTTGCTGTTAGTGTTTTAAAGTGTGACAATGCCTATTTTTGTCCGCAGCGGTAATGATGATGTATGCGTACATATCTGTATTTACGAGCGGACCTCGGCCGTTGGCTGTAACCTTCACAAAGAGGTGTAGACTTTGTGAAGGATCTGTTGAGGGAACCATGTGTTCCTCAGATCAAGGCAGAACTGTTCAACTGCAACAATAAAAACAATTGTAATTTCTTACCACCCATCGGAAGCCTAACATTGAACACCAAAACTTTAGGATCAAATAACAAGTTACATCGAAATATATCAACAGATGTAATTGCGACCTTAGGTTTTACTGTTTGTGTTGTGGAGAACCGTTTTCCCGAACGACCAAGTTTAGTCGATTGACTGCATCGTAGAACAAACCTGGGGCCTGAGACAGCAGTGCCTACACATAATCCTTCATTCATGTCTTACGAGGTGCAACTTTTTTAACCTTCTTTGCAAGTGCGTCGGCACCGACTCTGCCTTCCCGTGAGTGCAACTGCTACTCACATGGGACTAAGGAGGATTTGGGGAAAATTCCTTGGGTTGAACCTTGATGTTACATCATCATCACCATCATCAAAGACAGCAACATCAGTGTTGACACTGATGCTTCACTGCCGCATGACACATGATACATTCGTGATACATATTTTGGGGGAAAGTGATTGGCCAAAGTTGATTACGTGACAGTTACTGAAATCGTGCCAACAGATATAGTACAAAATGGGATAAATTGCAGCCAGTTACAAGGAATCGCAGCATGTTAGTGTAGAATAGGCAATACAAATCATTTGGCGAGAGAGTTGTATATAATGACCCCCTTTTGACTGCTTTTCTGCGGGTGTATTACCATAAAGAAGCAACTGGAACTCTAGTTGTAAAATAGCAGATAATGCATTTTGGTTATCTTAATAGTTATTGAATAATTGGTAAGCCAAGAATTTAGTGAAATAGAAACATGAAAATCGTTGTTCGGACTCGGGAAGAAAAAGTGCCTTGTTGGTGACTTGAAGACATTCCGGAAGTTTCAATGTAGACTTCGTCCTACAAGTAGTACAAAGTTGGATTGAGCAGCCAAGAAGCAATATGCAACAGTGTAGTTCTTATTGTGCGTCCTCAGCAATGCGTATGTGTTGGAACTCTTAGGAGTTTCGAACCAGCAATCTCTCAGCTAATGGCTGAAAACTTAAACGTTCGGCCAGAAAAGGCTGTGTAATTGGCTCGCATAGACGGAAACCATACAAATCGACATTTCTGCACAAAAATTAGGTCCCCTCAGGTTCTTCATAACAACTGTCGTTTGTGGAGAGTTTCTCCATGTGGTATTATTATATTGCATAAAACCCCGTCTGTCTGCTTACCTCTGTATTTGGGACCATTGGTTAACGCTTTCCGACTTGTGCTTTCCCGATAATCCGTCTAGTGGGTATGTTCACAGTATGCATGTGCTCACTACGGATTGGTGGTTGTACCGCTGTACGACACATTCGGAGAAGAGGCTCTGAAACACATTATCAATCAAAGTAAGTATGCAATCACCTGGGTTGTATTCACGTTCGCTCATGAACGTTTCCTACTGAGTAGAGTACGTTTTCTCTTCGGTGTTGGTTCTAAGATGTGGACTGTTGCCACATGCAGTGTGGCATGCTCCGCAGAAGATGATCTTCTTTGGCCGAAAAAAGCGGTATTTAAATGAAACCAGATTATGTATACAGTATCGTTTTGGATGAAATTGCTTTCAAAACACAGTCGTTTAAGGAAAGTAACGTTCCGGCGTTCTTTTTGGCCCAGTTCCTTATGCCTACACAAAGTTAATGTACCAAATAATACGTCTATCAACTCTAAGTAATGTTCGCCCCTTGGCCGCTGATATGATGCACCACTCACGAATTACAGGAATATATATAAAAGGGGAAAAACCGTTGGACGGTTCCTCTTCAGGGAGTTTACAAAACCCCCTTTTATCTAAAACCTCATCAACTCTGAGCTAAGCGCTCGTTTCTTCAAATACTCAGTAACGCTTGGTTACGCTGGATGTTATTTTCGCTACATCTGATCCACTGTGATGGGGGGCCTAATTACCAGTCTCTCGCAGTGATACAAACTAAGGCTGCTACTTTAACAGTTTTTCCACCAGTCCCAATTTAATCTAGTGATGCTGGTCAGTTGCTGTTTCACCTTCCCCTGAGCAGTTTAACTGGTGCTCTTCAGCTTTGTCTTGACGTAGAGAACGTCGCCTATGATAAGTAAGTAAACGCGAATCCTCTGTAAATCCGATACTTGCATGCCGTTCAAAAGTCAGGCTCTTGCAGTTCAGTGAAATCCAGCGGTATGAGGTTAAGCCTTCGCCTCATAGACACGTGTGTCGATGAGATGTATGGTCGACGAGCGAGAATGGATTAAACTAGCCTAGGTTTTAGGTATCTTGTTATTCCTCATTCTTGTCACCTTGAAGGGGCAGCCAGCAGAGTAATTTGTCCAGGTGTAGAACCACTAGTTCATCCTGAAACGCGGTTGAGCAGGGTGGTTCTATGATGAACTTTTACGGAAGTACTAGAGTTGTGTTATTACGTGGCCTGGGAGGACATGCGGGCAGGATAGTTCACTATACCTTCATTAATGCAATTCAAGATTGCGCTAAGTGAGGAGGCAATGATCAGCTAGGGTATCTTCTGGAGGTAACAAGTTAAAAATATTGTGGCTTGGTTGTTCTCCGATCATAATGTAAATCTTAATTTGGTACCTGGTAACAAATTTATAATGGCTGGGTATCGTCTCTGGAAATCTTTTCAACCGGAGTATACCACTTTGAACATATTTTTGAGGGACAAAAACACCTTATTTCGTTTGAGGACCTGGGGTGTTTACGTGAAATAACAGGTACACAACAGAGGTTTTTTTTCGAGCACCTGGACTAAACGAAATTTTGGATGTCCGTACATTGCACCAAATAAACTAGTCCAGAGGTAAGCAGTATAATGTAGTTCACTTTATGAACATTTGAACGTCAGTCACCTGTCATGCCAAACGGTACTCGTGATCTCAGGTTCCTGAAAACAACGCTTCTTGTCTGTTAATAGTAGGGTCATAACTGCCAAAATTCCTATGCCTATCATTCCCATGATAAGTTTTTCAGAATGGGAACAGAAGTATTTCTCTAAGAATGCTACCCGCATCGGAGCCATTTTTTTTTGCCTCCAGTAAAGCAAATAACTGACAAGTTAGTATGATACATTTGGTAGCATGATCGTATGGCCGCTGCTCCACTATCGATTCCCTGAAGTGAAATTTAATGTTCAAGTGGGAGTGGCTTGAATATTTTTGTTTGTCAAACTGTAGCTTTAAATTACTATATGTGACGCACACTAGAAGAAAAACCGGAAACGAATTGCTGAAAACCGCAGCTAGTCATGTGTTTAACTGAAAATAACCATAAGGAATCTCGCAGATCAAGCGAGTTGCCACTGTCATCTAATGTTGTATAAAGGCGCATCTATCTAAGAAAATAGCTCGACCGTTGCGAAAATGCGAGTTGTAAGACGCCTCGCGAGAGCGTTTCCAACGTCAAACGAAAGCCTGTGTTCAACGAACTAGATAGAAGCTAGCTGCTCACTACGAACTTCCATAACTGTATAAACCTAATATGTTTGCTAAAAACTCTTCGGCAGCCCGCAACTGGCTGTGCCTTTCTTGGGGCTCATCAGGTACACGCAGTCCACAAGTTTCCTTCAAACTTATGTTCTATACTTGAACCCGAATTGTACGAATTTAGCGAAATAACCTCATTTGTATACTGATCTGGTTTTGAAGGGAGACTCACCTGAAACCCAGCTGAATCTCTCGTTTAGAATGTTCGATACATTCGATTGCTTATGATCACCATAATCGAGAGCCTTGGCTGGGTTCCTGGTGAATCCCCTATCAAAATCAAATTGGTAATCAAATGAGTGTAGAAGTCGAATTCCGTGCACTACGTTTCAACTACTATATAAGGTTGACGGAAACTCCGGGACTGCACCTGCCTACTGAGCCTCAACAGGGTGACGTCGATCGTGAGCTGTTGAATAGTTTTCGGCAACCTTGTGAGGTAGTGCATCACGTCCATAAAATGTATCTCGATATCTCGAATATCGTGCCAACCAAAACGTGAGGTGGCCTGGACTGCCGAGTTTTTTGGAAGCTCATTTGAATCCAATTTTTTCATTAGACCATGGAGCGTGCCGAAGTTGAACGCTGCTTTGAATGCTGAACGATTGCTGTTCTGTATGCCATCAAAAAAGTATATTAGACTACTCCATTTCAACACGTTAATTTTACAGCAAAAATTCGCATTGTCATCTGCGACACGATGATTCGGGTTCATGCCCTACTTACGTGGGCCGGAGAAGATTTGAAGGATATAATAGTGATTGAAGCAAGCCGGGATGCGTTGCACAAGATGAACGACCAACCAAACAATATGCCCAAATTGCACACCTATGAAGAGATGCTGGTATGTTCTGTGTCACGAAATTTTAGCTCAAGTCCGGCATGAGAGTTTTTCTTTTTGGGTTCTACTTAGACCTCATGGTGTACACAATAGCTAAAGTTTTATTTAATTTTATTCAGTAGAGCCAAAATATCAACGTAAAAGAATTAATGATGCAAGGTTCGTTAGTCATGCAACATTGGTGAACGATTAGTTGGTCTTCCGAATGCCAATGCCTGCCAAAAATGTACCTTAATAAAAATGATCGAAATGCCAAGTGAAATATTCTATCAAGAAATGAGGAAACCTGGTCTCCCGATTAAGGTTTGACAACGAAACAATGGGCTGAATAAAATAAAAAGATTCACATTTTGTGCATTTATTCTAAAGTACATTTTAACAGTCAGTGGATTGATCAAGGTGCGCGAACATGTTCTACAGACTTAACAGGCAGTTTTGGGACAATGACATCTATAGCCCTGAAAAATGATATTTGAGTAACCAAGGTAAGTGCGAAACTAGACATTTTATCATTTGTTACAGCAGATACTGAATGCCCTGACCTGTTTTACACCTTTAGTGAACGCACATTCAATCCGCAAGAATGGCGTATGAAGTAAATGCAGTAACACATCTACAGAGCTGTCTTACATCATCGTCATACTGAGGGTAATTTAATTGGACTCCGGTCATTTTGAACTGCTAAGCCTACGTAACTGTCTGAAGGACAACTTATCCCCTAATTTTATTGCCACTTTTAGAGTCAACCGTTCAATTTTCCAGTCGTAAATGTTTGCACTCCATAACTTACCGGTGTCAGTATACCATACGGGCTATAGGTACTGCGAACTCTCTGGTCCTTCGGTGCAACAGACGTGAGTAAAATCGGCATATGAGACTGAAAAGTGTTTTCTACTATTGTATTTCGCATTTTATAAGCTGTGGAAGCTTTGGATTCAAGTTAATTAGGGAAACGAGGTTCATTTTGTCCTGGCTACGAGACAAACACAGAGAAACACGCAGATCGGCTGCAACACTGAGCTGCGAGACGTTGTGTGCTTGGACGGTTTAGGATTCAACACCGCATACAGCGGGATTAATTTCCTGTTATACGGATCAACAGAGATAACTTTGTTTTCGACAATGCAGACACAAAGCCATGCAACCAAAGTGTCTGAGTTCCTGAAACTGAAAGGTTAACATGACTGATTCTAATAAAAATACACCACAAGTCAGTACCGTCAGACGTTGCCATAAAAAGGTAGGAAGCAAGAATAAATGGACGCGACAGTCAGTAATTCATATTTATCACCTGTTCAGTATCAGTGTTCTGCTATGCGGCACGATTCAGTTGCACTTACCAGCTCAACCTGTTGACTAAAACGCGAAAAGTAGACCGTTAGATGTACTGGTACGTCAGGCATACCAAAGTACAGTCATTAATGACCCTGAAGCAAAACCAGTGGTCTGCGTAAGCGGTATGGAAAGTGGGACAGTGAGACAGTGAAGATGACGTACAACGACTGAGTTGGTAAAGGAGGATATCGTAATGTATTCGTGCTCATATCTCGCCTGTTATTGGTATAGTCTAGCTAATTCAAGAGATATCGTTAGTCTGTTTCTCGAGTGTAGCCACCAGATGATCATCAGAAGTCAGTCGAACTAAAAGTGGGCAAGCTCCTGAACCGAATAGTTCTGCAGAGCGAGATGGTTAAGAGCCGAGATGGCTGAAGTGGTTAGAACACGAATTTACTGACCGGAAGGTCCGTGGTTCGAACCCGACCTCGGCCTCTCGACTTCCCTTGTCTAGGCTTGGGCAACCTGGCAGTAGCCCAGCCCTCGTGCTTCCGGTGGCATTGCAGCTAGGCACGGAAAGGGTGTTGCAGCTGAAAGAGTAAAGAGCAGGTTTGTCTGGAAGAACGGATGCCAAAATCGCTCGATCCCTTAAGATCTAGTCGGAAGCCTGATTCAACCTCACGTGGGTTTATTACAATGTTTCTTCCACAAAGGGAGATTAAGTGAAACAGGATTCTGCATACTACTTGATTAGCTGTAGTGACCAAGGATCGAATTAACTCAGAATCTGAATGTAGAAACACGGTTTGTTATAATAAAATCATTAGTGGTAGATTTGAGTACAATATGGAACAAACAACATGGAGCAAAGACGACCACATTAGAAGGGAGCATGTTACCGGCATTTGACGGAGACCATTGATGATGATATACGTCTGGTCAACCTGGTCTCGAACAGTTATTTTGCCATGCTGATTATAATTTCTCCTTATCTTCGTCTTTTGTGTCAGCTGCCTAATTTTTAGTGGTCCACTTTCTAGCTGTTTTCACATCTGTTAACGTTTTACGTGCAGGGCTACAATTACTAACGGTGGCCGTGCTTTATAGAACTTTCGTCAAAGACAGTCGGGTAGTATCCCTATTCGGTGACCGAATGACAACCGGTTTCGAATCTTTGCAACGTATTGTCCACTACAATGCCACTTCACTAGTTATTAAGCAGCATGAGAATCCCTATTGTTTACACGAAAATTGATCGAAAAGCGGAACATCACAGCTCGATTCCTAGATAAAACGTTTACTCTTTCCCTTTTAACCTTTTTCTGTTTTGCATGCACTTGTATGAAAGGCTGGTCAAATCTGAAACAACAGGTGGTATTAAATTATTTTGTCCGGTTGCGTGGATTCACAACTTTTAATGTTTGTAAATCTTTGTTTTTAGGTGCACGGATCAAAGCTTCCTCCTGAGCAAAAGGTAAGTTCCAGCAACACGGGTTCGCTGGAAGCAGATGAATAATGAAGGTCAGTTTCAATAGAGAATGCCAGAATGTCCAGAATCTAGTTATTTAGGCTTAGAGGCAAAGTACTAACTGCTGGCAGAATTAGTATAGACCAACAAGTTCTTGAATACGCTTCTACATGCGCGTATCACTCCTGTACTCTTCCACAGGAGATTCATCGCTCCGAACCTTTCCAAAATGGAACATTCGTATTTAGGAAGAAAATGAATTGCATCAGAAAACCAACGAAGCATCTTTGTGAAAGCTGAGAGTTCCGTAAATAAAATGATAAAAATGAAGTGTATATACTACGATTTCCGTGCATTATTAAACCGGAGGCGAATATTAGAAGAGACCGCAACTACGCCACATATTTATTAGTGATTGCTTGCCGGCATGTTTCAATGTTGACTGGTGATACATCAGTGAAACCTGGAGGTAATCTCATACGATCGACAGATGCAAAATTGCAGCAAATATACCATTTAATGCGCACTATGAAACAGTAAATTCTGCTTTCCATAACACTATTTCAGAAGGCTAACCCGGACGATTTGTTCCTTGTGTGTTACACAAGTGGTGCCACAGGTGAGAAATCGTAGCTTCACGAAAACAGTGCCTTAGTGTTTTGTTCTCACACACAGTGGTCTCCCAGTAACTTCATCGATTATTCAAAAATATTTTATAATATAAAGAAGACTTTTTAACCAATTGTCGTAGAAATAAACCCGGGGCGATCAACGTTTAAGTAAAGAGGTATTTTATTGAAAATGAATCGTGCCCATTGTCGTTACTACCATAGAATAGGGGCAAATAAAATATTGTTGTGAATGAAACAGGCTACTATGGATTGTTGATGCTGCTTTACGTGACGTTCAAGTCCCCGGCAAAAATAGACGTCTGATCCACACATATATTGCCTGGTCAGAATCTGCTCCAACCAAGCCAGATATGCACGTTTCTTCCAGAATATCTCAAGTAAACTATTTGTGAATAACTTCGAAGTGACATTGAGTAATTTAATATCTTGGAAGTGCCTGGTTGTGCTGTCCTTCCTTTCTGATGATAGCGGTTTTGGGATGAACCAATTCGCGTAAGATTCCTTTGCATCCATAAGATGAGTTCTGTTAAATAGTAATAGGTTTTGTTTTATTCCTATCACTTTCAAGTCATTCATCTCTTTTCTGCCGGGTAGGAATGTCGGATAATTCTTTTGCTTATAGGTCACACGGCTGACTGATAATGGGGGTACAGTGACTGATGTGATTAGCTTACCTGCGTAGTTAAGGTGGCGTCTGGTGGTTTGGTTGGTCGGAGCCACCAGCATGTGTTTGGTTATTATCATGTTTGTTGTGTCCGAAGACAGTCTGGGTCTGACGATTCTGCCTTGTAAATAGCATTTTTCCGCTATAAATATTACTGGGTAACAATAGGTTTGCCGGCTTTACATCAACACCGAAGTCTACCATTTGAGTGTTTTTCATGTTAGACCTTGCAGGTCTAGAAGTGAAATCTTGAACCCTTTCTTCAGTTGTTGTTTACTTCGGGCCGTATCACACAGTCCGACGGGATGGCGAACGAGGGTCCAGATCCAGCTTGTTGGCGGTTTCCGCTACAAGAAATGACCTGCAAACGAAAGTCTTCCATTTCACATACTCGGATTATGATATCCTGTCAGTATGTCGTTTGAGTATCAATTAAACAAAAGCCTTCTAAGTTTCCTCATAAAGATGAGCCAACTGAAGGCCGCCCAATAAGAAGGTGGCCTGTTCATAACGTTGATCACAGCCATTTTCTAAAACGTAGGTGATGAAGAGTTTGGTCATTTGAACTTATTTGCCCGTTCCGCCAAGCAGTCACACGATGGACAGTAGACAGCAAATGTTCGCAGTAGTTCTGTTTTGCAGTGCGGTATAGTGAAAGACATATTTAATTGTTTGCATTGTAAACGTGCCGTTGCACTGTGATACCTGTCCACTGTGCTAGGTTTATGTTTGCTCTTTAGTATAGAGTGAAAACATCTTTGGAGTCCAGGGTTGTGATAGAGCTAGTGGTTCAATTCTGTTTTCGCTCCTTTGCGGCACTCCCCTTGAGATCGAATTCAGGTGTACACTTCACGTCAAGTAGCACAAAAAGGATGCAAGATTTAACGCTCCTTTCTTTATTCCCATCTCTAGGTTTCCCAAAAGGTGTGATGCACACACACCGTAGTTTCCTTCGAGCGACCACAATGTCCACGGCTGTTTTGGCTATCACAGTGAGTTTTGAGCAGAATTAGCATGGCGAAACATTTTGTGAAGCTGTTTAAATATCATTGTTGTAGCATGGAGCAGAAATCACGCCACAAAGTTTCACAGGAAACTCTTCACTGAAGAAGCACTACTTATACGCTTGTTGAAAACTTTTAAAACCCGCGAATGGTTTCGCCATCCTTGAGGCTCATCTGTTAAACCCAGTCCTGAAGTTTCCGTCTATGGATGTTTTGACAAACCCCAAATCGTAAACAATTCGCTAAATACACTCATTTTCAAACTTATTTTTAGTTCTAATCGGCCGCTTCCTTGGTATTTGAATCTTGTTACGGACTGAATCCAACGAGTTCTAATCGGGCCGCTTCGTTGGTTTTGAATCTTGTTACGGACTGAATCCAACGTTGCCCATTTAAGGCAAAAATCTAACCGAGATGTTTGATGCCCAAAAGGTAGCCACAAGCTGCCAAAGAACACGGATCCTGGATGAAAGTTTCCATTTAAACAAAAAACAGAATGAATTGACCAGATTACAATATATTGTTAAGTACTGGAAGGTGGCGTGCAAAGGTGTTCTTCACAGGATCGCAATTATGTGTTAGATACAAATGAGTATGTTTCGATCAGCAGCGATAACTGGAGCAGAATCCTTGCTTAGCATGCAAATAAGAGTTAATCATGGGCAGCAATATATAGACCACGAGCTTCCAAACAGAGCGCTTTGTCAATATCACTTCCTATGGCAAGAGGTTTCGAATGAAGGCTAGTAGTAAGAACTAGTTTAGATCCATCTTGTAAATCAAACCACAGTGTATATCTAACTCGCTGGTAACTTGTGTGCATTGTATGTTGGAACTTTCCATTATGGAGCTGAAACCATAATTAAAGTTTCCACAACCTTATTCCGCCTCGGATTTAGGCGTCAGGATGTTACAGCCAACAGCGTCGCTTTGGGCCTTGTGTAATGTCAAACTCATTTCCGTTTATTTCCTAAACAGGGACTTCCGGAACATGGCAATCTTCATATCTCCTACCTGCCCTTGTCGCACATTATGGAGCAGGTAATTATGGTGAGTAAACTGTCTTATTATGGACAATGGGGAATTTATCAACTTTTAGTAACAGATTTAAAATCCTGACTGTTTGTGGCTTGAATTTTAACCCATGCCGTGGGGCGCTTTTCGAGGAGACGAGTCACCGGTTTGAGATGTGATTACAGGGCTGCATCAAGCGTGTGCTGATGGGGTTGTTCGGCTGAATTGTCAGCAAACCGAAGTTCAAATCCCGATACGGCTAGTTATATGTTGTATTGTTAATGAACTACAATAAAGGAAAGTAAAGTCCAGCATTGCATCATTTAGTGTGGAAAATGTATCGAAAGGGAAATATGACTTGTAACAAACTGAGTTGCACACAAATTTTATGGACCTGATCACAACTTATTAAGCCAATTTCTGGCGTTTTGAATCGGGCACAAGATGGTTGCTATACAGGCTGAATACTTGGATCGTGAATGGGCAAAGTGTAGAAATGCTTGGAAAATATTTTACTTGGTTCTTAGTCAGATTAACATGATTACCTTTTTTGTCATCAGCTAGATCCTACTACCTTGCGGCTAGCTACCCAGTTCTGAGTTTAACCTTAGAGGAGAAAATAGTGTTCCACTAGTACAACATGCTTTCTCTACAGCGACAGCCCTCTAGTCAGGTACCGAGTGTGAACTGCACTAGATCGATTAAAGAGAGGCTAAAATACAATGCTTAGCCCACACATGCGTCTAAATTCCGTTTTGAGATTCTAGCATCCCTATTTGACCTCTACTAATATGTACACCGCAAAAGGGCTTCGCTTGCCGCTCATTTGCTCAATGCTTATCCTAGCTCATGCGGCCAACCCACCGCCGAATGATTCTAGAATGTACATGATGCAGGAATAAAGCAACAAAATTGTTGTATGCACAGGCCAGTGTGAAAGGACTGTGTTGCACTCAACCCACTCATTTATTCAGCAGCTAGATTTATTGCCCCACCAGTCTGTTCCATGATATTCCCTCGTATGAGCAGACAAGTATTCGTTTTGTTTGGAAGACTCTCGAAGCCTGTAGTTGATCTTAAGACAACCATGGCCGGCCGCTTCACAGATCAAAACACACGAGTCATTAACATGCGGCGCATTCGTACCACGTTTCTGCTTTATTCTTGGGGGTATTCAAATTCAATTGACACTTGCAAATCACCATAGAGACTGCAACCAAAAGACACAACCATTCCGAAATTATAATAGGGCGGACGCTTCATTTCTTGTTGCAGATTGTAGGTGGTTGTTGGATGAGTGTGAATTTCTTTTTGCGTTCCTATTCAGGGTAACCTATGATAGATTTCATGGCAGGCCATAATCATTTCTTCTAAGAAGGGCGGGCAGTGGAACCTCGTGTTTTACATTCCAGCCATTTATAGCTTATTTAATATCACTGAGCATTATCAATCAATTTATACCAGGAGAACTTTTACCTACCTGGTTACGTTTCACCCCATTCTGCTTTGGCTGAGACGTGAACAGATGAATTATGGTATGAGCGATAACTGAATAAATATGGAGACGACTATCTGCCACAACAGATCGCACAAGTTGATGGGAAATGCGTAAAATTAAGCTATCAGCTACTAGGTCGCGGGTGTTCACTCCTTGGATTTCTCGAGATGGACACGGATGACGTTTCCTAACAAGGATGAAACAACTATACCGTGCTTCATGGCATTTCAGCATAGATTAGTTTTAATGACAGAACGAAATCTCTGTTGAACATTACCAAATCTCCCAAAATCCACACCAATCAGTGCAGCTTATTCGTGCCCGCAGTAGCCATACATTCGATTTTCAAAACTTTAGACGTGTATTAAGCACGAGGATAGAGGCCAGATGATAAATGCTCAGATGAACGTTGAATTGGTCAACTAGTTGCAATAAAACCTACCCCAGAATGGCCAGTTTTCTATGTATACTTTTGACATTAACTCCGGTTACTAAGAGTTCCTACAACTCTATCTCACATGAATGTGATAAACGATAACAAAGAAGAATAAAAACTGATAGGATAAATCATTCACATATTATCCACTGCATGAGATTCTAAAAGTCTTCAAAATCTCAAAATCGCAGTGGTTATTTTGAAGCTAATTAAAATCTAGCGAATCCAGAATGTAATTCCATGGGTTAAGCAATGAGTTAGAGGTCCAGAATAAGCCTCCCATGTGTGAAGCCGAATTGCACGCCATCTACTAGAATTACCCCAAAACAAACATGTCAGCCAGAAAATCGCGGCTGAACAAGCGGCATATTTAACTGAACGATCGGAGAAAATGCACAGGAGGAACTCATCTGGACTGCACGTCACTGGTGTTGAAGAAGTAAGCATAATATTTTACAGCCCACTGATGATGTTTCTTTGATGAAGAAAGGAAAGACTGCAGTATGGTTTCCAATTTTGGCTGACAAAGAACCGTATAACTAACTTTAAAAAAGTGCATTTCTCGGTCGTGCATTCTTCCTCAGCCATATGTTTCTTTTCCTCTCCGGTTTCCAGTCTGTGTGCCTCCTGAAAGGGACGCAGATAGCATTTCTCACCAAAGATTTGACAGGGCTCAGGAAAGATTTGTGTTATTATCGCCCTACGTTCTTCTTTGCTGTACCTCGTATTCTAAACCGGGTGTATAAAGAAGCACTTCAAAACATGGAATTAAACTGGTTTACGAGACGATTGTACAATTTCGCTGTGAAAAGAAAATGCGCAGAACAAAAAAGGTGAGTCATTATCTGCATTGTCTTTTTATCGTTAAGTTAAATAACAATTACTTTTGCCAAGATTCTTCCTTTCGTGAGAAGTTTGCCGAAGAAGGAGTGCTTGCAAGCTGAGAACCAAATTATCTGGGTTCGAACTTGTTTGAATTCAGCAAATAGTGTAACAAGGTGGTATGGAGTCGGATAAAAATGAGCAATATTTTTCCGTTGGTACTACTGACTGTTAAAGAATCAGATCGTCAATGAATCGTTAATTGAGAAATATACATGCATCTTGTGAGATTCAACCCTTTTAGCTTTAGCAGAATCTTTGTGTAAACTCGCGTTACGAAAGCTCACCGAATAGGCTCCCTACACGTCTGCGAATCCGAGTCTCACTGCTACGAAGAAAAAACCACGCTGCCGCTTCTGTATACAATCAATCACATCCAGCTTCTGTTCCAAAGGAAAAAGTTTATTTTCCGATGAAATGCAGAGATAAGGACAAGTAGATCTCAATCACTTGTTGGCTACAAAGTGCGGTAAAGTTAACCTCATGTGTGCGGCAGAAAGAAAGGAATGCTGTTTTCACCTGTACAGGATTGTTCATCCCAAACTGTGTCAACAAATTCGAATGTACCTATTTACCTGGGCAAAACGAAAAGATAGCTCTCTGACTGCGCTGCAAAAAATTCTCCAAAGCATGCATAATGCACCGCCAATAACGAGAGTCACCATTATAAAACACC
This sequence comes from Clonorchis sinensis, assembly GCA_003604175.2. Taxonomy (NCBI): domain Eukaryota; kingdom Metazoa; phylum Platyhelminthes; class Trematoda; order Opisthorchiida; family Opisthorchiidae; genus Clonorchis; species Clonorchis sinensis. The sequence continues at coordinate 45,431,246 of CM030370.1, forward strand.
TAGTGGACGCAACCCTTCCCGAATTGTCACCCGTAAATTTAAGGCAGTAGTCTTGCGGTAGTAAGATAGTGTGACAGGCTTGACGCAAATTTGGCTTCGTCTTCGTCTGTCTATACAGATGACCCCAAGTCCGATCCCATTCCTCATTTCCAAAGCCAATTTTTCACGTTCTCCATTATTTTGAGGCCTTTATTGCCATGTGTCAACATTTTACGTTCAGGGCCCAACTTCATGTGATTTAAACTACATGAGTAATCATCTCTAGCTCTACCAACTCCAACGTACTGACAATTCACAACCGACCAAAAACTGGTTTCGCGGCCTGTTATGGTAGATTTTTGAGCAATTTGTCGATAAATTGCAAGACTTGTATTAGTCTGATCGTTTACATATTTTTTGGCGCACTGTAGGGATCATTTATTTGTATTGGCGAGAATAGCATCCTTGTCTTTTATCAGGACATCAGTTAGTAATCCCATAAGACTTCAAACGGGGTATCTGAATGTGAAATATAGATTACAAATGCGGTAAGCAACGGAAGTCGAAATGAACCACAAAGTAACAGAATTTTGCCTCAATTTATAATTGTCACCAAGCGCTTGCCCTATGCCCACAGCCTCCAATTTTGCTTTACTTTTCTAGGGGAATTTTTCGCCGAGCTGGTTTTCTTGATCGCTGCTTTTTCCGCGAACTTCGCGGGCAATTTGGAGGTCGGATACAGTTTGTTGCAAGTGGAAGTGCTCCGCTGCAATTTGAGGTGCTCCAGTTTGTAAAGGCAGCCTTCTCCTGTCCAGTAAGTGTCTCAACCATAACCACAGAACATGTAGACAAACCTCAAAACTGAGGGCATTGAATGCTGTGAATTATATAACGCATCATTAGTTTGATAGTCAAAAACGCCGTGAATTAACAGTTTTATTTGTCCAGAACGGAATGCGTTCTGAAATCAAAAACCTCATATGTTCCACATTTGCTGCTTTGGTACACTCGAAATTTGATGTTGGCTGGATTTGGCTGATAGACCTGGCACGACGATCGCAGTCGCTTAGCAATACATCACCAACGCCATTTCCATCCCGGATCATCCTGTGTGACTCATATGGATAAGAAAGCAGATGTCATTGGGCAGAGACAAATGCCACGCTATCAACAATGTGCTTACGTATACAATACCAGAATGACTATATTCCATCATTTGTGTTTTTCAACAAGGTGTATGCGTCTCCGAACCATCTCAGGCATTTGAGAGTTAATTTAGAAAACATTTAACGATGGCAAGGAAATATTTCTGCTTGCCAGAAAAGAACAAGAACTACATTATGCAACTGCCCCACATTCGTGTCACATGATGGCTCTGAATTATTTTTTTACAGGATTGATAGAACCATCAGGTCACGATAGTCTTTCTACCTTCCCTGTGATCACGATGGGGACCTTGCCTTTCTGCCATAAAAGTGACACTTTTCTAGAAGAGTAGCCACTGATCGTCGTTTGTTGTGGTCACATCTTTGAATGATGACCAGGTTCGTTATTTGTTGCCGTTCATAGCGAACTTCTGGATGGATTAGTGTTCCTGTTTTGCTGCTGAATTGTAAATTCAAGACCAATTTAGGCTGGCGCAACCACACCTGTGTCATGTGTCATATCAAGTGGTAATAAGGATCAATCAGAACGACCGACAACATTAACACCGGCAAACCTGCTAGATCATTTTTAAGTTCTTTACTTTACCGATACGTGATCTGACACTTTGCACTTATTGCATGCGTTGTATAGAGGTGAGAGGTAGCACGTTGTCAATTAGCTGTGAGAGTGACTTTTGAGACTGCAGGTTTCATCAGTAGTATTCGTCATTATATAACCACTGAATCAGCCGATAGTACATCTAGCTGGTTTTCAATTGTTCTTAACTGCAGTTAACTTTTCTGATTTAATGCCAAACTGACAGTGCAGGCTTCAACTTGCATACTCTGAATCATAATTTCACAAGATATTATCCATATTGCGTTTATATAACTGTAGGTGGAGTTAGATACCTTAAACCTAATGTATAATTCTTTCATACGACAATACCCACAAGGTTGACGAAAAATAGCAAGCATCTGCATCTGCTTCCCATGTTCACAAGATCCATGTGAACAGCCTTTGGAATTTTCACCGAAGTATTCAGATATCGAATGTTTTACCTACCGGGGTTCCGCTTATTGTATCCAGTTTGCTGTAATGGAAGCCATTTCGGAGTCCTGTTTTATTCTATTCAGTGAAACTTTTACCACCACTATAGACAGTAAAATATAGCCGCGGCCACCATTCCATTACAATGCGTTCGTCCGAAAACCTCACCATTAGCTCAGTCCAGCGAGAGTCAAGTATTCGCCTCAGACACTGTGCGTGAAAGATGATAAAACATAGGTTGTTGTGCCAGTATATGGAGAATGTTTCAGTGCCGTGCAAGAGGGAGGATAGATCCATCAGCTTGCGGACGTGCAGCTTGGTTTCCGTTGGCAGTTTCTCGAGTTTGACAAAGGACTCAATAGTCTTAGCATTGCAAGATGTCAAATCAACGGACAGTGTGCTTCCGAAGTAGCATAAACCCCGGCAGCTGTCCACAAATTCTCTTCCAGTTTTAATGCGTGAAGTAGTGTTGGGGAGTCCAGCTGGTACGGGTTGGTGTGGAACAAGTCTTTTTCCCATCAACACTTATATAAACTGTGTTAGCAGTCAAATATTTTCCTCGGAGAGGTGCAGCACCTCATCATGTGCACCTGAAAACTGAACGCATTCGTTCGCGTATACGAGAATGTGCCCCTTGTTCTGGTGGATCGGACTCCTCTCCATAAAAAGTTTGATATCAAACGGACATCAGTCAAACTGATACCTGAAATGTACACCAGTATAGTCGTTCACGGAAGCCCTACATATGATTGCCGTTAGGTGGAAATTGAGGGGAATTGGTACAGACACACCCCTGTTTTGATTTTCGAATCAACCTAAGGCCGACCCATTCGTTTCCACCTTCCTCCTCATTCCATTATGTACAATTGATAAATTCTAGAAAGACAGCCGTATTTAGAAAGGATTATCCCTACTACTTCTCGGTTAGAAGATTTAGTCACTTTTCTGAAGTTTGTGAGCAGAGTATGCGGCGGTTGTGGGTTTTTTTCTGGAAGCTATTTTGTAGCAAATATCAGGTCAGCTGTGCTACGATCAACATGAAACCCGCATTGTTCTTCCGGGCTACGTGTCAGTCATTTAAGCGGTCAGGCGGCTGAGTATACCGAGTACCAGAAGCTTATCCACACAGCTCAGCAGGATGGTGACACTGCAGTAGTTGGGTGAATTTCGGTCTCCTTTCCTTATGCAGAGTGGTAAAATACAGTAGCCTGGGACCTTCTTTGGATCTTTTTTGCACAGCCAAATTATGGCACTCAGTTGAACAAGTGCATTCCTTATAGTTAAAACTACCACACTTGAGGAGTTTGCTGCAGGCATTATCCCCCATCTACTTGCCACTCCACAACTGCATGTTTGCCTGCCGGATCTTTTCGACAGTTGGAGGAAGGTCCAGAGACAGTTTCATTTCTCGTTGAGACAGTCTCTCTTGTCGTTTCAGCAGTTTTTACTAATTGCTTGCGTTATTTATCTCGTATTTCTGTAGGTAAATTCTGCTTCAGTCCGCAGTGAGCATCTTGTAGGTTTTGGGTCGGTTTTGTGCTTGGCCCTCAGAGGGCTTACCGACAAATGTAAAACTCTTTCTGCTACCGTCCAGCAGAGAATGTCTTGGTCTGTTCCCTTAGTTTCCACTATTCCACTTCTACCACGATTCTGGCAGCTGTCCGAATGGACTAAATACTGTCCATTCGTAGGCCATATGACACCGACACCTGAATATGAAGCGGTTGGATCCCTTTTTGCGGAGTTTCGCGCCCACCGATGCGGTGAGTGTAGTGCGGCTGACAGAATTGCGTTTACTGTTCTTAAGAATAAACTGTTGGTCTCCCACACATTCGGCCCCTTTAGCCAATCGCGTGGCGCTTGATATTTGAACTCAATAGGTTTTATCAAATATCTTCACCGCATTCTCCGTCGAGCACTCCATTTAAATTAGCTTGCGTTCTCTGTGTGTTCTTGCTTGAGCCGCCATCTGTAAGTTGTGAACTAATTTCTTCACTTCCACTCAAGACAGAACACTGAAACACTGACGCAACGGACCTTTATTTCACTGTGCGTTTAGTCTCCCAAAATGACTGCGATGTGCTGTGGGTTTGGAATTAAGACTGATTTGTTTAGAAAGAACCGTGAAGGCTATCTGTCTAACATAAATGACAGATTTGGCTCACTAGAATAATGGTATTTATGGTAAATAATTTAGTTTCTCCAAGATTTTTCTCAGTGATGATTATACCAGCAACTTATCCAAGTATCTGGCTAAGTTTAACCTAATTTAACTTCCGTTTCTTCCCCTAATAAGTATAGATTCATTGGTGTAGTGATACAGCCTGGTGAGCAGGCAATGTGAGGTGGTTAGTTATAAGAAACTTTTTGGTCACCCTTGATGAATAGTTAAAGTAGTATGAAAACACATTCCATGATGCAAGTAGTACTTCACCAATTAGGTTATTGGGCGTTTGTCAGGGTAGCGTCCAACGGTAAATATTTTCACCCAAATTGCCTAGTTGCACGTAATGCATTTAGAGCGCTCAAATTCCTTTGCTTGATGTCGATGTCTTGAGTAAATAACGATTTATGAGGCCAATAAATTAGAGTAAGTGGTAGCCATTCCTTACCAACCAAAGCCTCCCGTTTTTGCTACATCCTAATTAAAGTTAGATACTAATTGTTGAACAGAACGGTAGACAAAATCGTTCATCTGGATAACGATTTGGGAGAGCTTACTTTGTGAAAATCTCCTGAGCCCACTACTCGGACAAGTCAGTTATTTATACACTATCTCTTCAGGTGATGGAGTTCTTCGGATCCACTGAAGCAGGCGGACTCGTTACAATGACGCTTCCGACCGATATCACTGGTAGTCATGTAGGCTCCGTAGCACCTGGAGTTCAAGTGAAGTTGATAGATGTCCCGGACATGAACATGAATGCCGAACGTGATGGATTCGGAGAGGTAAACTGATTCTGGTTAAACATGAACTTTGTGAATATCGCCCTAACAATATGTCCATATAATTTTATATTGATGATTCCGGTTGCCGTCGCAGCGGTTATTTCGTAGTCCTCAGGATGTGGTACTTTGTTCCAAACTAAGTCAATTTACCTAACGACTATGATCAGAGAACCTGACGTAATCTGTGGTGTTCCTTGTCCTATTTTCTGCCGTCAGCTTATTCGTTTCGTAATACTTTCTTCGGTTTACTGTACACAACTTTTTGAAACTTTTTACCTAGGTAATTTGCATCCACCAGTAATATGGCATACACACAGGTAAGAATGCACCAAGCTCACTCTAGCGTCTTGCTCAAATCGGTCAGCTGTCACGTTTGAACCGCGTGGTCACTTGTTTAAAGTTCACTAGGACTTGAGATATTGTCGCCTGTGGTACAATGGTACACGGAAGCTGTGGACCTGTCGTAGTAACGTGGTCTTTTTGCTAGTCGAAGTGCAGAGATCAACTGTGCGAAGAATCTATATTGTTGTATATAACGATCGTAGGCCTCGATCACGTACTGTGAGACATTGCTTTTTCTTTTTTATGCTGCAATTTAGGTTAATTTGAAACCCGGAACTGGTACTTTGATTATAGGTTTGTTACTTCCATGAGTCTGAGAAAATAAACCAGTTTTAAGTATTCACAATCCCTAATAGATCAATAAACTTATTCACTATGACGTGAACAGAAATCAACGTTGTATTTTCGTAAGTTATCTTGAAAAATTAATTTGAGCAGATAAATGATGTCACTGTTTCATCTTTATTTGGACTTGAACACCGACGGAGGTTGGATCATTTGAATTTTTTATTCCAAGCTTCGATTAGTTGACCAGCATGCTGAACGGACCTACAGAGGCACGCAGATAAATCGCAACACTAAAATTCTTTGGCAATCCCAGCAGTGTATTATCTGACGCATCCCTATGGGGCATCCGGGGTTTAGGTTTTCGCGATGCCAAACATCCTTGAAGTTTTAGCGATGAATTTAGCGCAGACGGAGAATTATAAGCCATCCTATCGGAAATGTTAGGAACGAGGTAAAATTTTACCCCCTTATCAGAAGTGGGATAGGTTACGAAGACTCGCTGAGGACGCAGATTATGTTGAGCTTTACACAAAGCAGTTGCCGGAAAATACTGTACCGGGAATGAGGAATGAGGAGTCCAAAGGCACCTTCGATGAAAAGAACGGTCTGAAATACTGGACCGTCTGGTGTTTTTAGCTTGATGCTGACAGATTAACTGGTTTCCTCATTATTGCGTGGTAACTTCGCACACTCTGAAACAAGACCGGACTTCAAATATAGGCTGTAGAATAGGTTAGGTCTGTATCATCTCCAAGATAGAGAGGTTGCCCGAGTCAGCTGCTTTCCTGCAGGCAAATGCAACAAAGCAACAACAACGCAACAACATTCAAAGGACGAGTTTCAGGGGATCTTAAACGTTCGGTTGAATATTGCTACAATTAGTGGATCCAAAGTAGAATGTGCGGCTTTTGGGAGCTGCTTGAAAGAGCTTAGATTCGCTCGGTGACAAAGTACTACGCGGTCAATTCCAGAACGCATGAGCCGTATGCTACTTGGTCCTCTGAACTAGCAGAGTTGGCTGAGATACATGAGAAGGGCTTTATTGGTGCCTAGGTATAAACAATTTGAGTTATACGACAAGATTTTGCGGACATTTTCAGTACTTAGATAGTGGTTTGCTATATTCTGTTGGTATATTCTTACTCTTAGGATTTTTAGTTGCTTAGTTTTGTGTGAAGTACTGTATGAAGTACTCAGATTTTTTCTCGTTGTGTTGGTTGTGTTATGCAAATGCAGTTGCCAACGCATCTGCGGGCAATCTTACATGCAACGAATGAGGCAGAATGGCTTCTTGATCACCCACAGTCCCTTGAAATGCAAACGCCTGATAAAAATGGAGTTCACACATTTCCTAAGCTGTATGAATGCAGTTTATGGCTGTTTGTACCATCTGGCGCTCGAACAAAGCCTTCTTGTTGCTATTAACTGGCCTTCTTGCACCGTAAACAAAAGTGTAATTTTTTATTCCCGCTCTAATATGATTCTTTGCATGCCTGTTGGCATGACAGGTTTCGTGGGGAATAATTCTTTCCTCCCTGCGAATAACTATTTTTAGGCCTTACTAGCAGCCGTTCACTGCTTTAGCAACACAGGAGGAAACTAAGCTATCATTATTTCTAAATTAATATGTTAAGTCTGCGTTTACGAGAGTCGAGAGCATGAGGTTAGGCAAATGGAGAATATAGTCCTGGTCAGCTGTGCAGAAACCATTGTTTACGTAACGCCTCCAGCACGTAATTTCAGTGAATTTATCCGAAACTCTCTTTTAAATTAGAGTAAAACTGCAACAAAAAAACGGCCAATAGAATTCGACTGATATATTTAATACAGCTTCCTCTTTGTAATTAATTCAGTGTCTGTTAGTGAGTGTTTGGGTGTTTTTTTGCTACCGTATTTAATGGGGATCTAATTGATACAGTTTGTTTTCCCTGACTAGGTTTGCGCGAAATCCGATGCGTGCACCGTCGGATATTTCGAGGACGAAGACAATACACGAGGATTGTTGGACGAGGAAGGCTTCATCCGTCTGGGTGATATTGGATGCTGGACTGAGGTACATTTCATTTGTTACCAACCATCACTCTCTTGTTTTATTCACATTGGTTTCCCACTTTTCATACTGGCAGAAACATAAATTCAGTGGTAGTAATGTGGAACAGTCACTCCATTTGTAATACAGTTTATCTATAAGATTCCACAGGGCCAGCTCAAGAACCCGCAAAACAATTGTAAACAAATGTGAGATTTTACCAGAAGATCCTCAAAGATCCAGCTGCGACAGGCCATTATTCTTTTTGTTTTTTTGCAGAATGGGGCACTCAAAATTGTTGACCGGTGTAAAAATGTGTTCAAACTGGCTCAAGGAGAATACGTGTCACCGGAAAAAGTTGAGCAAATCTACGTACTAAGTCCGCTGGTGATCAACATCTTCGTGGACGGCCAGGCGATGTACAATTTTGCCGTTGGTGTAGTCGTGCCAGATTTTAAGCATCTGCGCAGTCAGTATCTAACACAGCTAACTGAGCTGTTTGGTGCCAGTCGAGTAGCGCAACTTGATATCGTGGAAGTTTGCAAGCACAAGGGAGTGGCAAAGCTTATTTTGGAAGAGTTGGTCACAGTTGGCAAAAAGAAGGGGCTAAAAGGGTTCGAGCAGGTGAGGATTATTATAAATCCATATGTTGACCATTTTTGTGCAAATTCATCTTCAATAACGACATCTTAAACTTACCGGCTCGAGTAATACTTGTCCAAGGGGTGTTGTCAATTCCAGGCGAGGGTTGTACAACGTGTTCATCAACACACGTAGGCTAGAATCAACTTGAACAATGATATATTGGAACACGAAAATTTAACTTGAATGGTCGGTGTCCTAATCTGCCTTTCCAGTTAACACTGGCCAGACCACTCGATACCTGCGTAAAGTAGGAAAGCCCCAGACGGTTTAAGCAGATCCAATTACTGTCTGGATGCCGATGGTGACTCGAGGGAGATCGGAGTGCGAATGTGCGGATGTCTGGTTTCCGCCACCAGTCAGCATAAACAAGTTGGCGTAATCATTATCATGAGCAAGAGTTACTTGTTTATGATCAGGGTAGCGGCGTCATCCTTCAATTCCTTGAAGTTCCATAGCAAACTGCATTCCTTCAGTATATCACCCTGCAAATGTCTCGGGGGACACCAATAAAAAAAGTCAAGGTGATAGTGGATAACCACAAGGTACTCAATTAAACCTACGGATAGCATTGTGGTGATCCATGGGATTACAAATTTAGGCACGTGCCCTCAGAAAATGAAACCAATGTCCCTCAGTTCTAGGTGATTTTTCTTAGCATTTGGACTAATTCGTATACTAATGACTCATAAGGTCAATCCTATTAGGTCACTTGGCTCGGAATTTATGTAAATCCTTATGCTCGAAATTGCACTGGGAAGCTGAGTCGCGCCCAAACAGCTTGCCTAATTTGCAGCATTTCAGCGGACTGCCTTTTTTAAGATCTTCGTGCCCAATATTGATAGTCACCCTCCAAGCCGTTCCGTCGAGTAGCTTGTCTTCCACTCGTTTAGAACTGAAGTTGTAGTTCTTTAAAACTTACAAGGAGGCTGCCCCAATAGCAAAACCTAGAGTGCCCTCAGATGCGAACTCCAAATAACAAATAACCACAGATCAACTGCTTTGAGGTGTACGCTTCGCACATTAGTTTTGAGGTGGTCTCACTTGTGGAGCTATCTTTGTCCCGGAGTGCAGTGAAATCCAACAACGTTCAATTTTCTATGTTCACGATTCTGCCATTTGACTTAGTTTGGAGGATTTCAAGCAAGCGGTTGAAGGAACATCAGCCAAGGTCCTGAATATGTCCACATGTTGTCCAGATCCTTCTGTCGTAAAGCGGTGAAGACAGTATTACAGCCCAAAACACTGCGAACGTGAGGTCTCCACCTAAATAATGACTGATCCAGAAGCGTTTCTCAAAGTGACCAAATACCGTCATGACTTGCACAACTCCCGCGTTTATTTCAGTATTATGTCAAATTTCTGGATAGTGTACTATCAGGATAGAATAAATACATGCAGCACAATATCTCAAACTCACCTAGCTAAAATCTGGATGAGTGAAGCTGAACCCCAGGGAAGCAGGCAAAAGACAAGAATTACGGAGCCAATTACATTGCAGCCAAAGAGAGATCATGCCTAACTGGGCGCTAAAATTCCATTGCAGAACAGAAAAGTTGCAGTGATCTTCAAAAGGCAGCATAAACAAATTGGACTTAGTTAGAAGGGTCTCTTGATCCAAATGGACAGCCACCTTCGCAATGCTGGAGCGCTTCCGCCCATAAGGGGGTCGATATAGATTCCCAGATCACCATTCGAGCATTCATCCAAGTATGGAACGTTTTTATGTGGCTTACAAATTTGTCCGGGAGGCCAGAACGTTCTAGGCGGATTCATTATGCTACTCTGGTGACTGAGCCGTCGGACTCCGAAAATAGTGCCTACAGCTATTGATCCCATACAAGACATTCCGGTTACATCCGTCTCCCGGAGAACAGTAGTTCAGTTCTAAATCAATTGTTACATTTTTGATGTTAACAAGTGGTAATTCAAAGCTGCCAGAATTTCTTTGCGATTGCTGGAACTTTCAACAGTTTGTAGTTCATCAGCGGGAGATGGTGGGCTTTCGGTTTATAGGTTGCGTACGGAGGACCTAGAGAAGGTCTCACATATAGAACGAGAACCGCGCACGATTGTGGCCTTTCAGTTTGTCTTGTACACCATTCGTCCTTCGATTTCTGCAGCTGTAGGAAGTTTGATCCTGGCGCTTTTGAATTACTTCCATGGATCCGTGTTCGCCCAATCCTGAAGCAAGGTGGATATCAATGAATCGTTTCCAGTTAACAGGTCTCGCCCCTATTGCTGCTTTGTTTTTGTGATATCCACGGTAGATATTTTAACATGTGTACGCATTTGTCTTCAAGAGCACTCAGGGATTTTGTTGTCCACCAATCCCTGCTTTAGAAGATTGCAAAAGTTCCATGTGCTTTTCCGGTTCTTCACTCTCCTCATACCTAACTTGAACAAGTTTTTCATTGGTCCTCGAAGCGACAGTGCTTAAAGGGGACGCTTACTTTGGTGCTCACCATAGGGTGGTCCGCATTTATTTTAGGATGCGTGCACTGCTATTGTTATCCGAACGTGTTACCGAACGTAGATGTCTTGAGTGTGCGAAAATATAGTGGTTTGGATGTCTCTATCCGCTTCCTGGATTAGTTTACGTGGTCAGCGAAATGAGCCTCACGCCGAAATATGTATTCGCTATTGAAGATTCCAGTCATTATTCTTCTATCGTTATCATCAACTAGTTTTCCGAATTGTTGCCAATTTGAGGAAAGAGATTATTGGCTAAGAAGCCGAGGTCATTTGAAGGTTCAACAGATAATTGTAGAGTTTGTAATGTTCCTCACTCAACTACGATAACTAAATTGAGGGACAGACATGAGTACTGATATGCATGACAACCTTTGTCCCCAACACTTGAGATTGGACAGCCGTCACTCTAGATTCGATGAGGTTTGCGTCGACTTTATCCAGTGGAGAGCATAACCGATGCAAGCCCCTAATAACTATCCTTTGTTAACCTACAGTCTCTTTAAGTCTAGCGTGGTCTGTCCTTGCTGGCTGCGACAGCAGTTTTCCTTTCAGTTTTGTCCCAACTTGTGTCATCCAGGACAACCTTCAAGATTCCTTTTCAGATTACCGTCTGTGTCATGTGTTGATGAGTACGAAATGCGATCTGAGGAAAATGGGATGGGCTTGTGAAAAGGAGCCCAAGTTGAGCGCCGCACACAGAATTTTCGATTTCATCTTCTAACTCGAATAGCACTGGGGATGGGATCTAGGCTGCGGTAACAGGGAGTAACTTGTGGAATACATCATTCCTATTACCACTGCGCGCAGCAGGTGCTTTTTGAGCAGCAGGGACCTCTGTAGTTCTCAGCGCATTGCAAGTGTATTTGATAATAGACTGAAAGTCGAGCTCAGCCGCTTCAAGACAGGCGTGTGCTGCCGGCGTTTTCTGACAATGCCTTTCAAAATATATTCTGAGTGAACAATCTATCCTCTCCAACTCAGCGGCATATGAACAGGGCTTTGATACCTGCTGCTTAGTGTACGGAGGGAGCCAAGAAAAATCGTTTATCGTTGCATATAGACGGTGACAAATTGCTTTCATCGGTCGCATTTATCTACATTTCCGTCCATGAATGACCGCGGTTATACTATATTGGTGGTCGCTGAAGATACAACTCGTGTATCGAAAACGACAGCAGAGATTCAAGAGCCTTCGAATACCATATCACAAGTGTCCAATCAGATCGATCAGATTTAAGGACAAAGCTAAATAGCCCAAATGACAAAGCGTCTGAGGACACTAGGCAATAAGCATATCTGGAATGGGCTACGCAGATCTGATTTTGATTATTATAAGAGAGTAATACATAAGTATATATTGCAGGTAGCTCACTTTATAGACTCCTTTCGAATCCCTTACGGCTATTCAGGAACCCCATCATCTTAAGCTGTCACCTTGTCGTAGTGATCATGCTTTTGTACTGAAATGATCCTGCAGGCTATACCGGCTGGAACTCAGTTCCCTAAGGTTCAACCACTCCAGGAAGGCCAACGGGGAGCCGTCTGACGAAGAAGCGAGTAATCGTATTACGAGGTGGTTTGGAGGTAAAGTCGTACTGTCCTCTGCGATAGGAGTGTGAAGGCAGTAAGGCGTTTCTCCCAGGAGATCAGCAGGCCCATGCTGACTTCCCGTGAGGAAGGACGGGTTAAAAAAGGTCGATTCTAAAGACCGCCCACTCCGATGGCCAAACGGCTGACCTTCACCGCCGGAGCATTATTCAATACGGTCGAAATAATTTTAAAAACAAAGAGTCCGGTGTTGTCCAAACGGACCTGCTGTGCGCAGCTGCAGACACTAATGCCTTATGCCCTGTATCCCTTGGCCAGGCCAGCTACCTGCAGCCAAATGTGTCAGAATATTGAGTCATTAACTCCGGGAAGAGTTCTCCAAGAACTCCTAACAACCGTTTTATCGTGGTTCATCCTTTTGAGTCGGGCTGGGGGCATGGGTCCCGAACAAAAGCCTGCACCCTCCCACTGCTTTGTGGGTCAGATTTTTGAGGCAAAGGCTCACGGTAGGATACTTCATCTAAGCTTTCTTCCTCGGCTGGGCAACCTAGAAGCATCATTTACCTTTGGGGCTCTTCGCTCACCGGCCTTCTCCACACTTTCTCCCCACTCATCAAACAATACAGTGCAATCAACCTATTTTGACCTCCAAGTTAATTTTGGCTTAGATTGTATTTTATTCTCGTGAAACAAGCATTGTTGAATTTCATGACTGTGGATTGCCTATTAGTATGACCCGCTGCTTTTGTGATTCCTTTCTACCTGTCCTTTCTTACTGACTTCTTATGTCGATAAGCTGCCTCCACGTGCTGCAATCTATCGAAGTTCTGTTAGCGCTTTGCGTTTGATGTCTTTTTCAATGTCATGAGCTGTATTCGAAATACCGGTAAGCAAACTATATTTAACACCAACATCGTCCCTCTTTCAAACATGATATTAAACTACTTATGTGACTTCGAAAACACTTTATAAATTAAAAAAAAATGTGACAGGCAAAATTCATCAAAGAGAAATATTTGAACATGGCATACCCAATGTAAAGACATTTTCTACGTTACTTTGAGTTCAGCACTGAAGCTTCAACAAGTTGTGAGATGAAGTGGCTTCCACGAATAAGCGACTGAGAACAACTTTCTTGTGGTAGAAGCACCTGTCCACCAAAGGCAGTCAATCCAAGATAGGACGACATACTTTACTCTGAAGCTCCACCAACCCGCGCGTTAATAAGTCCTGATTGCTTAAAATCCCCTTAAAATCCGTTCACATCGGTAAACTTAAATTCACGCCTAAACTGGCCCAGTTTGTCTCGCGTGCATTAACTGGACTGAAATGTGCTGTGTTCAAAATACGGGACCGATGTATAGATTCCTTAGAGCTCTTGATCCGCGGGTGATTGTATGTCTTGGTTTTTATTAGTTAAGTTTAAGTTCGTTAAATTTGCCGGGGTAATTTTATCACTTGGTACAAACCAGTTGGTAATGTGTGCCGTAACTCTCGATGGATACAGTGAGTAATGATGTCGGTGGGCCTTTTCTGATGGGACCTTCACCAGTTAAACCCAATGTAAACCAAAAAAGGAAATTCGAACTTAAATGGAACGTCAAATAAAACGTTGATACCATGGCTATGGCATATCTGCAACCTCAGTGCCCGGATAAACAACGCATTACGACGAGTGCGGACCGCCGAAAACATACTTTAATGACGTTTCTTGTGTCCGGTTGAGTGCCTAGAAACGGTGCCTTGTAAATTTTCTGGGGTGTCCAGGTGTTTGACAGCCCTGATTTTGAATGCAAGGCGTGCCGACATAGATTTGTTGCTGAACGCAAAACTCATTGCTGTAACAAATCATTTCAACAGTTTCAGTCAGTCCAGAAGACAAAGCACATTCTGAGTAGGCACGTTGGTTGGTCTTGAGTAAATCACTCGAAGTGCACAACATTCTGTAAGGAAAAGATGCCAGTTGTTTAGGGGAATTTCGTATCATTAATGGAGGCAATCCATAATGTTCGTACGTTAAGCATGTAGCGGTGCAAAAGCGCGCGAAATAAGCTCGGAGTGGGGAAGTTTTATGTGGAAGTTTGGGGCTAGCTTAGAAAGTCAATCTGGTACCCATCGGCTAGTGAGGCAGCTGAATCGCCTGTTAAGAATACAGCCGATCATCAGAGTTTTTAGGAGCCACCGTACGATGTGGTGGTATAAGCTTGGTCCTGTCGGGTCACCGATGTTAGCTGCATTGTCGAAAATGTGCTGCTTTTGAGTACACAGTAGCCAGGTGTTTTGGAACTGAGGGCAACAGGCACTAACAGCACTCGTTAATCCATACATCTAATCCCGTCAAAACTTGGTCAGTCAGCACTAACCCATAGATTGCAGAGGGGAACACTGTGACTGGTCACAAGAGAATACGTAGCTAATTTTACTAGTAATTACTAGTAATTACCATAATCTCAGCCCTACGTGCAATTGGTTGTGATGTGGACTTTTTGGTCCACCAACCGATGATAATCTCTTATCGAGGGATCTGCTTTCTTCAATCCGCCAAAGCTGTTATCGGACTGGGACTTTCTAAAGTCACAGTCAGTGACTTGTGTTTGCTCGCCATTGTGGGTTCTCTGCGTACGTACGACACTTTTATGCGTGGCACATGGCGTTGAATGTACATTCTTGCCATTGAATCTCACACCAGACCCAGTATGACGGACACTTTGTGCCTGATGTGCGAGTCTTGACTGTGCTAGCGCTTACCGCGCCTTGAAGAGCATTCAGCATTGTTTGTCCTTTCTTCGGTTGTTAGACTTTACACGCATGTTTCCTTACCAAAATTCTTACGTACGTTGGGATTCATCCTATCTGACTGGAACTGTTGGTTGCATGACTTCGAATGAGACATTTCTTTCTTTTATCTCATATTCTTCTGTAACCCTTTCGCATTCATCGCTTGCATTCACTTTTTATGTCTGTGACCATGCTCTTCAAAAATAAACGATAAGTAAGTAGAGATCGACTAATGTGCCCTAGCAACGGTGTTGCGATAGAGAACACACAAAACATGTAACTGATAAGTTGAATGCTATTTTTTATTTACATATACAGGTCACTGCAGGAATAAAAAAAACTAACAGGTTACTGCCTCCAAAGACTGTCTCTTTCTTTACAAAGTTTCAATCCTAATCGACAAACAAGCCGTTAGTTGTTGGCCACTTCACTGAAATTGGTAAGTGGTTTGCAGACATCTCGTCATCTCTAGTGAAGACATCGGAAGCACGAAAAAAACCTCCTCAAATGGTAACGGGACTCACAATTTTTGGCAGGGATAGTCGCAGGTTCAGCTGTATGGTATACCTGACGTCAATGACAGCTCAAATTAGTCACCCAGGCCAATAAAATAATTCTAAATAATTATATCAAACTCCTCTACTCCATTTCAGATTCATGCAGTCTATCTGCACCCGGAACCATTTACAATTACCAATGGCCTACTAACGCCAACAATGAAAATTTCACGGCCTCATGCGCGTAAACGATTTGCCCCGCAAATCGAAGCGCTATACGAAGAAACTGCCGACTGATGTCAAAAGGGTGTATCTGCAGACTAAACCCTTCAAAAGCGCTATAAATATGATCGCTTATGGCTCAAACTTCGTTTTTATCCCAAGACTTCTTTATTCACAAAAGTTCCTTTATTACATATATTGCCTGCTTTTCACTGGCATATAGAACGTGCTTCATCTAGAATTGAATACATATACTTTACTGCAGACCGGATTATATTATACCCGAAATGAAATGTTTTAGCTTTAGTACATTATTCTGGGACGAAACTGAAGACCCCATTTATGTGTGGCTGCTGAACGTGTGATACTGAACGTAATAATCTCACTCTTGAATGTGATGAATAGTTGCAACAGATCCGCGACCTTTTACCTTCAGATTGCCTGAATCCAATTCGTAAGAGCAAGCATTAGTCAGTGCTATTTCCGATGGCTGAGGACTACAGTCGCACGCAATCCCGAGTAGACTACGACATATTTTCCAATTGCTGCATCATAAATTAGATTTTACCATGGATTCGTCTACTATGCAGTCTTACGATTCCATCCTGCCGTTGGCAGCGCTATGGTGATGAATGATTATCTAAAGGGGCTCTAACTGATAACGCACAATATACTGCACTAGTATGATAAGTTCTGAGAACTCAATAAAATTCTTTTGATAAAGGATGCAAAGAGGAGACCCGAAAGATTATTACCATTTCATCTCTTTTTGTATGCATTCAAACTAGGGTCGAAGGCACCGACCAGTCTTTCTCACTCTGTTTCGCATAGTCACCAAATGAATGATGCAGCGTTGAACTGGTGTAAAAAATTTTCAGATGTCTGAGTTAACATCGTTCATTACAAGCTCCTCAGAACATTTGCTTTGCAAGCGTTTGTACTTTATGGCAGGATTCCAGAATACAAAGGAAGTTAGCTTTGGCTGCCTGGAAATATTGCTTATAATGGGGAGGAATTCTTACAGCAAATGCTGAGGGCATTCATGGAGTTTCCTCCGATGTATATCATATCCGCGATATAAAAATTCTCAAGTGTTTTGGTATGCATCGCTATTCACTACTTTCACAGAAGCTTCTTGATATCTCAGTAATCTCCATCAAGTAGAGCCAACCTTTGAAATTTGTAATCATGTTTGTTTGACTAGCTGTATTTCGGACTGCCGTCTCGAAAGCGAAACCCGAGTTTCGTGTAAACCGCGAAGTGATATTTTTCGGGGCGATATCACAATCCAACAATTGATTAATCCAATAGATTTTCAGAAGGTATAAGTAAGATGGGCTAGTTTCTGCTGGATTTCGGTGACGATATAAAGACACAATGAACATTTCATAGAAAAATTGAGATTTACCGAGAGATGGCGTACTACGGATGCCCGACAGAAGTTCTAATAATTTTTATGTTTGTTGGTAAAAACAACTTTCACCTACTGAGTCCATAGGTTTCGTAACCATACGAGAGTACGTTCCTTCTGATTAGCGTATACCCCCACATCTCCCCCATGGTCAGTGCCTGAATTTGTGAAGCTCCCGGAAACGGGCTAATGCTGTTCATTCATTTGTCCTGGCTATCAGGTGACCTGATTTCACCTAACCCGGGAATTATCCCACATGCTATGCGCACGGGACTCGTGGTGCCTGGAAGGCGTACGTCCAAGTTAATTAGAGGGAAAACCGCAGACATTTCCCGTTTTGGTGTCACCTTAACCATAGCCCAGATTTCTCTACCTACCACCTTACCCCACAGGATCAACAGAGGGGCGTGCATAGAGGTCGACCCATATGGCGTCCAGTATGTCTTGGTTCACTTGAAAGCGAAAGGAGAATAGGCTCCCTCTGAATTTCATCTCGCGCTTACCCTCAATCCAACCTAAGTAATTCAGATCACTTGCCCGGCCCGTCTGAAAACCTCGCTCCGCCATGGTGGCGTTATGTATATATGATGAATTAACTGAAATTGGATGTGGTTCTTAGTTTTGCTAAGAGATGGGTCATAAACGCGCAATCATCAGGCATATCTAAGAAACAAGGTATGGTAGGAAATCGGTGGAGGTGGAAAGGAAGTAAAGTACGGCAAATCCTTCGACCTGACTCATTTGTAACCAGTAAGCGCATCGAACTTAATTCGCGGCAAGGTATGCACGATAAATCGTAAGTACAGGAGTCAAAAGGAAGACAGAAATCTTACAACCTATCGCAGTTTCTTGCTACGCTGTCAAACGCTAACGGTGGGCCTTGTTCAAAAGTCACAGAGCTAAATACGAACATAACAAAAGCATGAAAACAAAACTATTATTAAGTAAGCCTTAATTGAACAGATTTCTGACTTGATGTTCAGGAGAATATTGGTAGCTCATGTGGCGTGGATGGTCGGAGATTTGTTTGTTGAGCTGGGAAATTTGATTGAATCAGGAATGAATGAGTATGAACGAATCATCGTGGGGCGCTGATTCGACCAAGATACATCTGTCACCAAGACGAGTAAAGTGCCTGCCCTCGGTGGAATAGCGGACAGCGGAATTGGATGTTGTTGCACCGGAAACTAATTTCATCCATCGACGCAAAAGTTGGCTGGACTGCTCAGAAGATAAGTTGGCAAGTTAGCAATTTCCAAGGAAACCAACTGAATCTTACCGAGGTTATCAGCAGTGCATATCCAATGGCCGTGCGTTACCACTACTTCAGTAGCGCATGCTGGACGCACCTGAATTTTCACGTCTGAACAGGCAAACGTTTTCACGCTTGAGTGACATGAAAATTTAGATGCGTCCAACGTGCGCTACTAAATTAATGGTAACGCACTGGTAGTAACACGCTCGCCTGGCATTTCAGACGTCCGGAGCTCAAACGCCGGTACGGCCATAGGATATGCACTGCTGATTAACTTTAATAAGAGCGAAACTCGAGTCCGGTGCTTCTTTTTTGGTTTGGACTCACGCCAGAACAGGAGGATGACTGTTCAAATGAAAGTGATGTAACCATAAACAATACATATCCCGAAAATCCCACAGCTATTTGGACTGTTTGTAGAAGTGCAGCCACTGAGATGGCCGATCGTGCTCATATTCGGTTAAGATTAGTTGTTCATTGAGGCAGACCAGTTAGGTCCAGCTTAATTAAACAAAAACGCCGCACTGGTCCCATTTTGTTGAATACATGGTTCAAAATATAATTTTCGAGCAATAAGTGATTTATTCAGTAGGATGAGGACAAATTAAGTGCACAAACTATCGATACAAGCGTTAGAGAGAATGACAGCTTCCTGCTGGCTGCAAAGAAAAATAAATTGATATACGTCAAGCTAATGAAAATGGTCGTTTTCGGAAAAGTTTGGTAACAATCGGTAGATTGTCGTTTGTTTAGGTACACCTTTTGTGCTGAAAGACTACAGAATTTAATCGAAAAGTGAACACAGTTTTTATCAGTTTTACGACCAATTTACCACAAATCTCAAAGAGGTTTCTAAGGAAGACTGGCGCCACCGAAACGGAACGTCCAGGACGGTCGGCTGAATTGGTAAGCATAACCAGAACACATACTGGGGTGTCGAGCATAGCAGTCACATCGTTCAACTGCAAACACGTTTGCTCGTTAGAATAAGCCTTATGCCTTATGTGGAGTGAGTCGTTACTACACTCCCTCGCACAGCGGACACCCGGAATTCAACGGTCAAATGCAGGCACCGTAAAGAAGCTTATTGTGACCGCGATTCGTTGTACTTCCTTCATAAGGCGTAATCACACCAGAAGAAGCGTGCCGAAAGAGATCTGTTCAGCCATAGATGAGTAAAATAATACTGGTGAGGTTTCCTCCCCATTATTGTGCTGAAAGTCACATTTACCCACAACACGGCAGAAACAGAATGTGAGGTCTGAAATATCTATTCAACATGGCGTGGGATGATTCAGACAATTCAAGATGGGGATGTTATCACGCCGCAAACAATTATCCATGCAGAAAAAATCTACTGGTTCATCCAACATACTGACCTTGAAGTTCGGTACTTTTAAGGTTAATTTTTATTTAGGGTGACTCCAAGGCAGAAACACTATTCAGGAGTGGCCTTTCTGGTGTGTGCTAATTAGCAGGTTTATTCAAGTTTTTGCCCCAAAGGTTCAAGTTGTACGGCTGGTAAGTATCCTCTATCAAGGAACACCAGCGCATCAGCTGCTTAATGCGCTCGTTCTCCGACTAAAATGAGAAATGCCAATTTTGCCAGAGTAATGGGGCTGAAATCTAGCGAAGCCCAACGCAAATTCCGGGCAGCAGACTGATCACTTGGATGACGGCAACCGTTTGTCAACAGCGTTGAGCACTTCTGAAAGTATTTCAATGAACAGCCAAATTTGTCTATGCGCTAGTGACTGGCGGGCAGTATTACCCAGTAAAGTAAATCGGCACGAATTCGAGAAGTATAACCAAACCTAACATTTTACTTTGGGTCTATGATTCTAGGTGTTAGCGCGGCATCAGTCTAATGCACGATCTTCACCAAGTAGTTCCGTTTTAAAGACTTTATCGGATTGGCCTTAACTATAAAAAGCTCCACTGGTTCGGTGAACCCGTCAGTGGGGAGAACCAACCAAAAAAACACCTAACTACTGCGTTCTCGATCCATATTTGGGCCTCTCCGTTACACTAACAGTGAGCTGCTCTCCGAATGCGCTTTGAACAGTAAAATCACTTGATAACAACAGATATTTGTTCTAATCATTTTGTGACCGGCCTGTAAAACTAAAATTAATCGATATCCCAGAAAAATTTTGATTTGCTGATTTTATTCATCGTAATCTCCAAACATGAAACTCAATTATTACGTTAACTAGCCCAGTTACGTGTTACAGCATCCTAACTATCCTAAAATTCACGCTGGATTCATGCATCTGTTGGTACCAAATTAACTACAGCTTATTCATATTGGTGCAGCTCAGTTTATCAGCCATAAACCACGTATCGAGGGTACTTTTGTTCCAGCTTCTACAGTTTCGTTCACCGGGAAATTGATGATTGAGCAATGTCTACCATTAACCGTTTGTGAGTTGTATCCCGCGGTCCCCATCCAGAGAGGAGGCAGTTGTCGATCCAACTGAGCCTACCGGTTAATATTTCCACACTTCATTGCAGGTTATAGAACTTACACCTTTCAGTCGCTTCCGCTCAGTACAGAGGTGGGCAAAAGAGTTGTGCTAAACAGACGGTCCTCTGGCATACGAAGCACACGTCCTAAGCAGCGCAGCGTGTGAAGCGTGCGAAAATAATCCATCGAGGGAGAGATCTTTTCACTGGCATTATGATTCCGCCGTTCCCACCAGATCCAGCCAATGCTTTGAAGACACCGAATTTTACCAATGGCTCCACGTGTGTGCTTGTTCACGTATGCACTGACTGTTTGGTTGGACGTTGGTGCTGGCACACAGTAATGGCAACTACAGACAATTTAAAAAAAAAACTATGACCTATTTTCTACTGCTATAGGGTTTAAAGCGTGAAAAGAAAGTCAACACATGAAACACATAACAAAAGAACGGAACACAACCCGTCCTGAGTATATTTGCGCACATACTGATAGAAGTTGGACCGGGACTTTGAAGATAACCGAGGTGCTGGCAACGCGGTCGCTAGAAGGATAATCAACGCAAAACTATTGAGGTAGGTAACTTCCAATTAACTAAGAATAACTATGAGTAAACAACTCCGTCCATCAGTGTCGGCGTGATTTGACGGCCATTCAAAAGTAGGTTGATATTTGTGTCGGACCACGTGTAATTCCCGTAATCGCCGCTGAACGTTTCCTCTGAATTGGGCAGCAGGAAAAAATGCTAGTGGCGAGATGAGTTAGTCGAGTTACCTGGAATACCGCAGATAAATGCTCATTGTAACTCACCACCCGGAGCTCCCTGTGGGTTATTCCAAATTGGATTCAAAGCAGCTATACCTGTGGACGCAGGGAGAGAGCTTTCAGTTTATGAGATGAACCAGTGAAATGCCGTCCCTTTGTTGGGGCAGTCAATATGCACTCTACCAGAAAGCTTGTAATGTGAATGGTAATCCAAGCGGTTATAGCTTAAATATCGTGTATTCGAGCAAAGTGACCAAAGCATTTTTGTTTATTTACCCAAAGGCCAAACAGTCAAACTGACCTTTGAGCTTTTACAACTTAGTTCCCAAGACTGCATAAATAAATCGCTTCGCGGCCACAACACATCCAGCCTGTTATCCACAGTCAGTGTGGGACGAACAAACAAAGCGTTGTATTAGGTGCTGATACGTTACAACAAACTGTACCTGAGTACCGAGATAAACGGCGATCAATCTATTGCGGAGACCAGTAAATATTCCAAGGTAATTTCGAATAATTACAGGCCCAGCACGTCAGAGTTTTGCAGCAGGAAATTTGGGGTGTCTAAATGTTGATCACTTCGTCCGTTAGCTGACTCCAACAAAAAGGCATGAGAGATGAGATTTTTAGCATTTTTCTACGTTCACTGGTAGGTAAAGGGATCTGGGATAAATGAGGGTTGTCGTAGGTAATCATACCTGGGGCTCGAGAAGCGGACTCTCCAACAAATCGCACTAGCCACCTGCATAAGTGTGCATATTTCCCCTCAAATCGGTCAGTGATCTGTGTCCTCAGTTACAAATGTGTCCCTGTAAATGAACCAAAGTAAGGCTCGTTGGATGGGAGGATGTCAGAAGATGTTATACGTCAAAAGATTTTATAATTAGAACTGGCTGACATGCAGACCTGCTCTGGCGAAAAATACCCCCAAATCTCGCGCACACATCATGTAGTTTAAACGCAACATAAGAGGAACACCCCAAAAGGGCGCACATCCTCAAATGTTATTCACCCTTCCTGTCGTCGTTTACTAAACGACGTCAAAATTATCTTCCTCCCAGTCTAACTTTGCAACATTGTTCGTGATAACCCCGTACAACACAAATCTTCCATCTACTTTTTCGTAGCAATGAAAAAGTTCCCAGAATTAAACTTCTCACACCCCATTATTACCAGTCTTCGATTAGTAGGTGCGTACTACTTGAGATCTCTAAACCTTCATCCATTGGAAGTTATTACAATGCAAGCAAGACATAGGGGAGGAAAGAGAATGCATGCATTTTTAACGCTGTGTTGGAAATATGGCAACTTGGGTATATCTATTTGTTGTCTTTCAGCTTCTTGTTAACCGGTCGGCGAGGCTTGGCAGTCGGCTTACGAATGCTTCGTCACCAAACGGACAGATATCATCAACAGGATTTTGGTGATACTGACAAGGATGCCTCCTAGAGTGGTTATAAAACGTTCGTGGGCCAATCATCCGTGCCGAATAAATCAACATCAAAGAGTCAAAATCAACAACTCACATAATGATTTGAACACCACTGTCTGTTACTTATTGGCTTATGGGAACTTCGTGTTGTGGCCCGATTTACCTATCTTCTGGTTGGCAAATAGTCTCTGATTCTCGCCTGAATAGACCTACACCTAATAGGTGGGATCATACAATACCAACATGACTATATCCCTGGTTAAGCGGTTGAAATGACAATCTTTTGTTTAGACGATTTGCTCTAAAAATAGCAAGTGACGAGCCCTCGAAAAGAGGAAACTTATAGTGAAACTCCTTCTAAGTGTGTAGAATCCAGAAAGAGAATTAACAAATCCTCTAGAAAGTCAAGTTCCCCTCGGAACCATTGAGTTCGGTGGTTTCCAATTGGAAATCCTTAAGCAGCAGTGCTAGTGTGATGCGATGGTTATTTGAAGGCAGACTAACATGTCGTCCACCGTACTGGGACCAACGTGAATTACACTCCAGTAGCCGGATGTCTTCAGTTAATTGCGCAACAAAAAGCTACCAGGGAACGACATGGGTTAAACAAATGACATGGCGGTCACTAGAAACACCACAAATAAATACGCACGGCGGCTCACCAACTGGAGCTCTCTGTCTCTCCCGATTCTGTTGATTGTTCCCAAAGGGGTTCTCTGCGGCTACGTCTGTGGACGCATGGAAATAAGTGTCAGTTTGTTATGATTAACAACAAATTATCGCTCAAAAATTGGGATAATCAAGCTGCACCAAACCAGAAGGGCATGTGTAATAATTCAAATTACCAAAAATATCTAGTGATGGCAGTTGTATGCACATCGGGGTCAATGGGAAAATGACGATTAGCGAGGATAATGTCAGTGGGAGAGAATACAGTGCAGCTGCATAACGATGATGAAAAATCATGATGTGGGATTGGATAACGGTCAGGTACTAGGACACTGTTGAGCACTTAATAGTCCCGCAAGAATGCAAGACAGATGTTTTTTAAGAGTTAAATGGAGGAGAGCAATTCTCATGAAAAGGTTTGGTGATTCCCAGATGAGGCATTTGTTGAAACTCGTCTTTGACTCTATGTAACAACTCTGGAGCGGATGTAAAAGAGAGGGCCACGAGCATGCACCTGGTGAACTACGGATTTTGTGTTGTTTGTGTGATGAAACTTCGGTTTGGTTAAATCCGGACATTGACGAACTAATGAGTGACAAGTCGAACCACCACATTTGCGAAACGTTACCGGATAGATTGATTGTAGACTTATAGGTAGTCCTCTGACAGGTATGTGAGTGTGGGCTTCCATAAAGCGTTGCTGTCTCAGGTTCACCGAAAGATTGAAGTGAGTGACGAAATCAGCACCGATGCTGAGGTGGTGAACGTCGGGATGATAAAAATCCATTGAAATTCGCGGCGTAAGCTAAGGTTTACGCGTAAAGCCAGCTGGATGTAAATACTGATGAAAGAGCTATTCGCAGTAATTAGAGTAAAAGTAGAAAGGGCGAAGTTGGAGAAAGCGGCAGCTAGGGGAAGGATGCGGATATCAGCTCTACTATCTGTAAGAAAACTGAGATCACCCGTCTTGTCGAAGATTGTTAGGTGATGATTGAGATGAACAGGGCCTTGAATGAGAAGATGCATGGATGCAAACAGTTGCGTGCACGACGTCCAAACGTGCTGTGATACCAGCATTAGGCATTTTCCATGGGGGGTGAATGTGAACAAGAACGTGAACGCAAATGTAAGGATCGACGACTGATCGGATACGGTTGAGGCAAGCGAATGGCTACTACCTGGTTAGCTAAAGTGCCGAGACGTTCTTGGATTGCGCACACAAAATCTGGAAGATGGACAAAAGCGGTGTTGGCGTTGGGTTTTGATGCCGTGGAAGTTGGAGGTTTCTCTTGTGCAAAACGTGAGTGCTCAACCACAATGTAAATGCAGTACAGTTAAACGTAATCCAACGTAATCCAAGTGCAGTGGTACTGATCAGTCCATGCGAAGTGGCCCAAAAGTTAATCAAACAAACTGTAGCCGCTACAGAATTACCTGTGATCAGTTACCTCAAATCTGTGGCCCGACGGAGCTTGCCTCCACAAAGATGGTCCTGTAAGATCTTCTGTGTCCCCTGTGCGCGTCGATAACCAGCACAAAAGTCACCAAGTGAAGGAAAACCACTTGAAAGATTATAGGGGTGCACAAACTCTATTTCATAGTAAACATACTAAGGGAGATTGTTGATCACATGAAATTTAATTCGTTCACAACCAGAAATTGCCGAAAATAGAGGGAGCCCGATTAACTTTAGTTACGTTCCGATTAATTTGCTGTTCTGATTCGGTGGATAAATAATTGACTGGCGCGTCTCATGGGTAGAAAAGCTCAATAATATATAGATTTGTAATACTGATCTTCATGGCTGTTTTCGGTCGTTCTATTTGCTGTCAAAACTCGCCCAAAATTGGTTTCCACTAAGTCACTCGTAAACACCACCAAAACTTGCTACATTTTAAAGTTGCTTTATACAAAGAAGAATTTCGCTTACTGTGGTGCAGAATAGATGCCATGGAAGCAAGTGTGTGATTTGGGAAACAAACCCGACAATTTATCAGACTTATTATTATTTCAATGTACTCACTCCATTCCGTAAAATTTCCAAACCAACAAGTTTCTTTTTCACTAACACAAATAAGTACGTTGCGGCATATTCAGAAACCTGACCCTGTAGATTTTTTTGTTGAATAGCTCAATCGCCTTCTTTTTTGATATTACAAGATGAAGGTTGTTTTTTTCATTATCGCAAAGTGACGCTTAAAAGTGAGGTGTGGAAATTGTTTGGAAACAAGCTGATTCAGTTGGACGAACAATTACAATTGGGATCTGGTTTCGTCCGTGGAAGATCGCGGCGAAGACGTTTATTGCTGCACAACTTCTTGTGCACAATGCACTGGCCAGTGAGATTTGACTACAACGTCCATGCCAACATATAAATTCCGAAATACGTTTGCCAAACACTGTCAAAAGCACACTGGAATATATTTTTTAGGGGACTGACTGGCTCGTCCAAGAGTTTACTAAACTCGCCAAAATCTTTAGCACTGAGTGTAAAACAAATAAGTGGATCGATGGGTTCGGCAGTGTTTTACAGTTCAGCGTTAATTTACTTATTAAAATAATAGTCACGTTTATTTTTATTTCGTTTCTCAATAAGAACGAAACGATCCCAACCAGAGAAATGAGGGAATATGAAAGTAATAATCCGAAATTTTCAATCTTAAAGGTAGAGCCGATTTCACTTGTCGAAATACATCTGCTCAACTCATTAAAAGACCCAGGTATTTCATATGGCGTAGACCAGGATATGCAACGGCACATGTCTGAGTGAGCGCGCACCGCTGGGTATACAGACGTGGTAGTACAACTAAAGTCCGGCTCAAATTTAACTTGCCGGTTAGGAACAGAACAAATTTTCTCACCTTCGTTGTCTTCTGCCGGAGGATTCTCAACATCATTGGAATTTTCGCTGTCTTGACTCACTAGTAAACAAAACCGAGTGTGGAAGCATAGTGTGATTATTCACAGCTTCGTGAAATTGATGGTAAATTTAAGAAACGAATATAATAATTGACCAGACTGATTCGGTAATATTCACGTAAAAATAAAACCGAAAATGGATGGTGTTTGTCCTGAAACTCAGCAAGTTGTATACAACTGAAGTAGGATTAAATTCACTCGCGAGTGAAGTAAGCTGGAGACAGGATGTAATTATGAGAACCTAAAACTTGGTAACAGGAAGAAACCCAGTAGAATCGCAAAGACCTGATGAACCACGAGGAGCGCACAATAGAAAAACAATATCAAGAAATAAAATTCCCGGGAAGGCTCCGTAGCAAAAACATGAAGCGCAAGGAAACAACCGGCCAACATAATAAAATATCACAACTGTAAAACCAAATAGAGAATATTTCAAAAATATATGCACAAAACGTTCAGTCCACCAGTAAAATTATGAGCAAAGATACAACAAAAATTTTAGAAAAAAAATACGAGTAAACGAAGAAAAAAACAATCAGCCACGGATAGAAAAATTGACGCACACAGATGTAAGACGCACGAAAGAATCAGGATTGACGAATGTGGCTAAAAAATCTATAGAAGAGGCAAAGACATATACGAAATAAAAGAAGAACCGAAAAAAAATCGTCGGAAATTAAAAAAAAAAATCAAGCATGCAAAGTTCAAAAGGAACACTGCAAAAATCAAACACCGCAAAACATAAACGCCAAACCAAATGAGAAAAAATATAAAACAGACCCCCACCCCTCGCAGAAAAAATATGTGCACTTTTCAAATTTCTCCTTATAAACTAGATGTGTTTTAACATGTCTGGTGTGTCAGCTGACGTGCAGTTTCCTTCTGGATCGGCAGCGGCTACGCCAGCGTCGTTGGCCGCGGACCCTTCATCTGCCGGCACGTTTCCATGCGGCTCCGGAATCCCGTCTACCACGAGGTTTCCATCTGCCGAAGGGATTTCATCCACCGGATGGTCCTCACCCGCCAAAAGCACTTCATTCACCACGGAGTCCTCATCTGTCACCGCGCTTCCCTCTGATACGGCGTTTCCATCAGCCGCGATGTTGTCACCAACAACCGGGTGTGAATCAGCTGCGGGATCCTCATTTTCCGCAGCGTCATCACTTGTCACGACACCTCCTGCATCAACCAGGCCGTGTTCATCTGCCACTTGGTTGTCATTGGCGTCCTCCACTGCATCTGCTTCGGGGCTTTCGTTTGTCTCGGGGACATTGCCTGCTGCGGTGTCCACATCGATCGCGGCGTTTTCATTTGTACTGGGCCGTTCACCTGCCTCGGAGATCCCATCTGCTCCGGCCAATTCCTCTCCCACCGAGTTATCTGCTGGTGTGGGATTGTCATCTGCAATGCGGTTCCCATCTGACGCCAATTGTTCCTGCTCTACCAGGTCTTCATTTCCGGTTGCACTATCATCTGCCACAATGTCTTCGTCTTCCACTGAGTTGCTCTCGACCGCGTGGCTCTCGTCTGCACCTGGGTTATCCATATCCCCGACCACTGTGAAACATTGCAATTGTTCCGGATCAGTTTGTGCGGTCGTTTGTTGCAAAGCGTCATAAATGCCTGTGCACTTTCAATACCCAATATCCTAATCGACTACCCTGATCCACAATGTTCGGATAAGTTTGAACAATGCATTTGACGGATTGCAACCATGCTGTGAATCAGCGAAAAGTCGTTACCGATTAACACCTCATGCTAGCACTCTGCAATGCGTTGTGTGTGAGCTAAGAGTGACGACCTGTCGTTTGTCCCAAACGACAAACAATGGGACTCACTATAACCGATCCTAACCGATCCTATTGCTTTTATGTCACCTGTGGAGGCCCAACAATTGTCCGTAAGTTGTTGCGCTTCGTACACATACGACAGGCCTCATCTGTGCAGAAGACAGATCACTGGTATTTCTCTCCCTCTCACACAATGTTTGTGCCGCACTCAATTGGGTTTGTGGCTGCGCTGTGTTTGGCTTTAGCATAGTGTCCCACAGCACTATCGGTGATCAAACACATCTGTCTGTTCTCAAGTCTGCCACCGTGCGCGCTCTTCGTGTGTCTCGCACGCCCAAAACGATGACCACTATCTCAGATCATTGGTCGAATGCGCGGGTCTGGTGTGGTGTTTCGGTTGAACGAGTTATCATATTGGATAGCAGGCAGGATGCGTTGCTCTCGCTTTCACTTTCACTTGTTCCGGCCAATCATATATGCATCGGTCCTCGTGGCCACAGCTGGTGGGCTGCGTCGGTACTGCGCAGAGCCAATGTACCGAATGGGATGAAGCCTCAACGTCAACTTCAACTTCAACTAAACTTCAACTGCATCATTGTCTACCTCAAGAGCAGAAGGAAAAATCGCGCTGGCCCCACGTATTTCACATTGGTTGTTTCCGATTTCGTTAGATAGACCGTAGGTTGGTTTTCAACTATTTGTTCTTCGAGTGTGGAACAGACAAGACACCCGCGTGTTTTCATCACAGGAAAAATCGACACCGCATTGGAGAACCGGTGAGAACCGCAGGGATGATTGGTTAGAGAAAGAGAAAGAGAAAGAGAGCTGGAGTCCACGATCGCAACATGCGTGTTTTTTTAAATTACGCCGGATCTCGTTAGGTAATCCGCCGCCAAGCGGTTTGTATGTCACACCGCAGTGGGGCAACCGAAGATCTAATTACTAGTCGGGCTCTCGTCAGGTGAATCTGCTTTCTACGCATCACAATCGTATTCCATTCGTGAACGGCCTATCTGAGTGACAAATCCGGATGCTCGTTTATTCGGTTGTCTTCGTCTGTCCGATTTTAAATCTCATGCGAATGCTTGGTAGCAACGAGAATTTCTCCATCTGAACTGTCTCACTTGTTCGCTTACTTCAGTTCCATGTCAAGATTCAACGGAACTGTGATTAGCAAGACTGGGGAGGTTTATAGTTTTGTCATAGTGTGCATGTTGATTACAGATTGGAGAACTCAGGAGGCAAACGACCATGCGGATAGCACATGTGTGCTACAATCCCGAGACGTCTCGACCATCAGCTTTGCGTTCTAATCTATGCAAGTGAACTAACGACGGAATTGCCGTGCGCCCTTAGCACAAACTCCCATTCCCACTAACTACTCTCCTCCCATAAAATGTTCAGATGGAACTATTAGACCAGAGAGCAACAGTTCAAACGAAATCCTCCTTGGCTTATT
The DNA here is from genome assembly GCA_003604175.2 of Clonorchis sinensis. Taxonomy (NCBI): domain Eukaryota; kingdom Metazoa; phylum Platyhelminthes; class Trematoda; order Opisthorchiida; family Opisthorchiidae; genus Clonorchis; species Clonorchis sinensis. The sequence goes on from CM030370.1 coordinate 45,461,355, forward strand.
TGCCCAGCGAATCAACAGGCGTTAATATCGGTCAGCCTGAAACAAATCGAGTGTGAAACATGGATTTCTATATATCCAAATGATAGGATGTGACATGATGCGTTTGACACATACATATATACATATACATATACACATACATATACATATACGTATACATTTACATATACATACACATACCCATTTACATACGCAAGCCGTGAAAACACGAAAGCATGCATACATACGTAAACAGATATATATCAATAAACACACCTCGGGTAGCTCCTGGATCTGCAGCGGCTACGCCAGCGTCGTTGGCCGCGGACCCTTCATCTGCCGGCACGTTTCCATGCGGCTCCGGAATCCCGTCTACCACGAGGTTTCCATCTGCCGAAGGGATTTCATCCACCGGATGGTCCTCACCCGCCAAAAGCACTTCATTCACCACGGAGTCCTCATCTGTCACCGCGCTTCCCTCTGATACGGCGTTTCCATCAGCCGCGATGTTGTCACCAACAACCGGGTGTGAATCAGCTGCGGGATCCTCATTTTCCGCAGCGTCATCACTTGTCACGACACCTCCTGCATCAACCAGGCCGTGTTCATCTGCCACTTGGTTGTCATTGGCGTCCTCCACTGCATCTGCTTCGGGGCTTTCGTTTGTCTCGGGGACATTGCCTGCTGCGGTGTCCACATCGATCGCGGCGTTTTCATTTGTACTGGGCCGTTCACCTGCCTCGGAGATCCCATCTGCTCCGGCCAATTCCTCTCCCACCGAGTTATCTGCTGGTGTGGGATTGTCATCTGCAATGCGGTTCCCATCTGACGCCAATTGTTCCTGCTCTACCAGGTCTTCATTTCCGGTTGCACTATCATCTGCCACAATGTCTTCGTCTTCCACTGAGTTGCTCTCGACCGCGTGGCTCTCGTCTGCACCTGGGTTATCCATATCCCCGACCACTGTGAAACATTGCAATTGTTCCGGATCAGTTTGTGCGGTCGTTTGTTGCAAAGCGTCATAAATGCCTGTGCACTTTCAATACCCAATATCCTAATCGACTACCCTGATCCACAATGTTCGGATAAGTTTGAACAATGCATTTGACGGATTGCAACCATGCTGTGAATCAGCGAAAAGTCGTTACCGATTAACACCTCATGCTAGCACTCTGCAATGCGTTGTGTGATCTAAGAATGTGAAATAACTGAATTATTTTTGACGACATTTAATTCTCGATAAATGAGTAATCTGAAGGAATGCTCGTGTTGTTAGACGTCCTTACCACGAGGTCACCTACACAAAGTACCTAAGGAAAGACGAACCATATACAAAATTATCGGTTGCTATACCCATCAACCAAACGGTCGTAACAACGCTCCGTCAGGAAGCTTTTTGAAGCTTATTGTTACACTTTGCACCACTGCGAGGCCCAGCGTCACATGAGAGGTACGCCTGTACAATGCTGCTCAAGAGAACGGACACCCGAAACAGTTTATTTGGCGAACGATGGGAAACCCAAATTGACCAACTCAGCAGCATAAGAAGAAGGCAAACAGCTTATACTTCCATACATGGGGAGTATTTTTAACTGACTAGGCGGCTGTCACAACAGCATAGCACTATTATGGCCCACAAACCTGAGAAAACCCTACGGAAAGGGCTGTCAAACTTAAGTGAAAGACTGTATACAGTGATGAGCTTCACTGTTATATGCACGATTTATTGCAGTGAGTGCCACGAAAACTATGTGGGACAAACAGGAAGTAAAGGTTCTACTATTATATTATATTACTATACTACTATACTACTATACTATACTACTATACTACTCCTATACTATTAATACTAATTTGCAAACAGAAGACGACCAATTTTCACTCGTCTCCGTGCATGAAGAAAATTCGTATATTGGTTCATGCATGAACAAACGTTGAAAATCAAACCATGGAATCATGGTACTCGGCCAAACAAGTCATCGACAAAAGTATTGAAATTGGCTTGTCCTATTAACCACTAAAACAAAACTCTTTCCGGAGGTGCATAATAAACTGAAGAAGACTTGTATGGAACCGGCGGGGTTAACCCGGAATCCACGAGATTACTCTACTTCTCCGGACTATGCATCCAACTGATAAATCAAAGAAGGTTGAAGAATTGCTCAACAACGAAAGGTAAGAAATAACCAATCACTTACAAACAAATCACTCAGCACCAGAAAGAAATACTTCATCTAACGAAGTGAACCTCGCCGAAATCAAGAAGAACAGATCACGGTACAAACTGATAACGGACCAGTCAGACCAAAAAGGAAAGCTACTAAATATAAAATTGCCACAACTGACAAAGTAAGCACAATGAAGGTAGAGGGCAGCTCAAACTGGGAGCCGACCAATCGGAATATGGATCTAAAGCCATCGAAAATGACCTACGCAACAAGCCAATTTAATGCGGGAAGTAGATATCACAACGCTACGAAAATTATGAACGGTCAAGTGGGGTTACAAGAAAGGTATATATCAATTGGTCAATTACAGGAAATAGGATCAGATACTCTTCGGAATATATATGACCGCAAGCAGGTAAGAAGAAAATATCCATCCAGGTGGTGATTATTGATGCCTTCTCGACTGGGAGAGGCAAGTTCGCAAGCTGGTTTCCAAGATCGGAGAGCAGATCAGACACCGAAAAACGCACCCGACCTACCAGTACATTGAAACTATCACTGTCTCAGGTCGTTAGTGTATGGTTACAGTCTAAGTTCAAACAAAAGAATTAGCATTTTGATGATGGAACTCACTACTTACTTAGTTGTTGAAATCTGTTTGACTGCCCTCGACGTTTTCACCTAGTTTTGATGCGTTTAACTTAAGCGCTGTCTGCAAGTTTCTCCCAGCCCCACTTTCTTCTTGAATCCAGATTACATGCAGTTCGTAAAGTACACCCGTTCGCAAACAAAATTGGCTATAACCATAGACTCAGCTGGATCCAAGGCGGGTTCCTGCATTCTGCTATTCTTCAAGTGTATGTGTTGCACAAATGGTACCTTATGTTTCAGTTTGTGCGACATTCGATATATACATACATACATATTTATAAAGACAGAACGTATTACTGATACTACTACTCAGAACGTACTACTCTCGCTATGCTTTGAGAGAGTCAGGTTGGCGTAGTCCTTGAAGGCTGAGTAAATCGACACCTGAAGTGAAGAGCAAATTAACAGAATGTTTATATTTATGAGGTGGTATTTTAGTCCAATGAGGGTCATTGATTAAGGGGTCATGTTTTCCTATATCAGAAATCAGCATCTTGTATATCACGACAAATGATAGTTTGATTTGCCGCAAAACCGATCAGCACTCCATGTGTATACTAGTGGTTGACTTCCAATATACATTTAGTTGGTGAATTATGGGGTGCTCCCATCATCCCATGTGTTCTTGCGCACTATTACTATTACTTTGTCCTGCAAGCTTGCATATGGAAACAGTGGCTCTTCGATTGGTTTTGGATGTGTCAAATCCGACATCGAAAGTTTTTCCTGATTGCGCTAGCTTCAACAAACGTCCACATGATAGTAAACGTTGACTAAATTGTCTCTCCGTCATTTAAAAATCGATGTTCTGAGGGCACTTTATGGCGCATTGCAGGTTTTCCGACCGTGACAGATATATTTGCTTAGGTGAGGAAGTCTACCAATGTCGATGGAATGATAGAGTTGGGCATCGTTCGAGTATTCCAAAGTATGACAGCAATACCAATAAAATGAATTTTGTTGTATTCTCGCTGAGAGGTTGCTGAGATATCCGATGTGCCAGCAGAAGTGCATCAATATTTCGGATTTTTCGGGAGGCAGCTTTCGATGGCATACTGATAATCTCACATGCTGGTGCAGTGCTGCCAGTTTGGAAAAAATATCATCGGATTTTACATAAAACATTTGCAACTCCCCACTGATATTTAAACTTATTATGAATGAAAAATGCTCACTTTCGTTGATTTCTGCAGCTGGAATTGGGTTGTCATCGATTGGGAGGTTTTGATTGCCTGAGGGGTTTCCACCTACTGGAAGATCTTCATCTGCTATAGGATTTTCACAAACTGTGGAGGTCGCCTCTACCGAGTTGGTATCATCTACGGAATGGTTTTCATCAGCCTCGGGTTTCGCATCTTCAGAGAGGCTTTCGTTATTCTGGAGCACTAATTAATGAGAAAGGTTTTTCGGTGAACTTAAGCGTCACTTTAGCTTGCAAGCTATTTGAGGACTCTAACAATCAAACAGGATAACCGGCTGGACCAGTTCCAGGATGTTTAGTTAACGTTAAAATGCAAGGACACTCAAGTCTATCATTGAAAACAACCCACTGCAACGTTCAGGACAGGGCTAATCAGAGACTGGTGGCTAGCTGGGGACACAAAGGCAAGATTAGTACATGTTTAATGTAATCTACTGATGTCAAGTGTTGCACACATATATTCTGTCCCCCAAAAGTTTCATTGAACAACAGCATTATTTTAGCTCGATTGGTTTTATTTGCGGTTTCAAATATAGTAACTCTTCAAAAAGAGTACTGCGGGAGCTATTGAATTTCTTCTCTGGACAACGCATGTATCCCCAGTTCAGTTTCTCAGCCCACAAACAGTGCGCCGAAATGCAGTGGTTTCATCTGCAACAGCGTCGTTCACATATGATAAGGGGATAAGGGAATGACGGCTGCGCGTTGGAGGCGATCACCCAATCAGTTCACTGACGTCGAATGGTTCTGTTGGTCCGGTATGGCACGCATTGACATTTACGTAGTGAAGGCACTAGGTTTGATACAAGTCTGCCTTCGATTGCTTGACAGCCGAATCTGTCATGGCCGCTAACAATTGATGTGTCTTGCCCCGCGATCCCCATCTGGACAGATGGCAGTTACCAACGTGACTGAGTTAACTGGTAAGGGTTTTATTCTTGCTTGTTAGTTGACGAGCTGATCGCCCCTGTGTCGTCTCCATCCGACACAAGGCTGGGTGAAAGGGGCCTTATGAGGCCAAAGGTCCTCTGACATAGAGAGTACATTGCCCAGCCAGGGTAAACTTCGGAGTGTGACCACCTGATGCATAGAGGCGAAATGAAATTTCTCGAAAACCACCTCAGCGTAATTCATCCGGTATTCTAACCAGATTAACGCAATGCTTCGGAGATATAGATGTTCAGACATTGCAAGACGTTGAAGGTCTTCCGAACGCAATAGCCAAATCTCTGGTCCACGAAGTAGAACAGATCGAACCACGGCCTTGTACGCTCTGATGTTAGCAGTCGAGCTGGTGTCATGTTGGTGCCACAAATGTCATAGGTTACTAAACACTGCCGTGGCCTTCCCTATTCGGGAAAAGATTTCACCTTTCACCATCCCACCGGGATTTATGCAACTACCCAGTTAAAATACCAATCTACTACATCGATCGTTTCGCCTGCAAGCATGAGGCTTGGCTTTGATCTCACCAAATCTTGCAGCCTCACTTTAGAACTGACGGGAGCGAAGCGCGTAACAAACTGTACAACAGAATTGTTCAATTTATTTGAAATAGTTTGCATTCCCAAAGGTCGCATGTATCGCGATATCTCGAATATCGTACCAACTGAGACATGAGGCGGCTTAGTTCAGTACATTCAGTTGCCTAAAAGCATCATTAACCGCAGCTTCTGTTGTATTTCAGATGAGTCTCTCGTCAAAACCAAATTGGTATGCAAATGAGTTTATTTTGCTGATGTTCAGCCGGTTGTTCAAGTTGTCATTTCTCTGAATGGATTGTGATCCCATCCTTTTCTGAAATCGTTTCTCTAACATCCACCATCTTCAAAGTGTTTGATTAGGTTGGCTGGAATAGATTGTGAATTTTCCTCAATGCAAAAGCCTCCTGCAGTTCCCGATATTTCTAAGCCACCAGTGCCCTCATTCAATCCTTCGCCTACTCATTATTCGGCGCTTGAGTGATCTGTGCACGGCGTCAAAGTTATTTGTTTCATATATATATATATATATATATATATATATCCTGACTTTAATCAGAGCTGTTGATCGTAACAAGGTCCAGTGCTTCCTTGTGCGTTCGATCAACTTTTGGTCGAGCTCTGGGAGCTTCTCAGCAAACTCAACTAGATATTGTTAAACTCTGGAGAAACTTTAGATGTGATGAACTGAATAGCATCGCATCAACCGGCATGCTCCTGGGAGAGGGTTAATGGTTACGCTTGTCAGAACAATGTCATGATCGGAGTCTCTTGGTTTATTGCAGAATAGACTCTTTGCCTGTTTATGCGATTAAATTGTGATCAACATCTAACTGACACTATCTAAATAGCCTTATTGTTGTGCTAAACAGCAAGATCAAATGCTTACAAATCCAACCGGTGCGAAATAGAATCATGGTGTGCTGCTAATGAGCCAGCATCCTAGGGTTTCCAATTGTACACAAAATATAGGTTTCTGTCATCACGCAAAGTACCGAATGCTAAACCGTTTACTCCAATAAACAAATATTTTTCTCAGAAGAAGAGAACCTTTTCTCTTGACGCGACCCTAACGCTAAAACCAACAGTGAACGTTAATTAGTGAAACCACTGATAATTATTTCGCCGTCTATAAATATCGATAGACCTAAAGTCGTTTATGGCATTCTGTACAGTACCTGCTTTAAAGAGCCTGCGGTAAACAATTTGATGCCAATAGGACAATTGCATTTTGTAACCAACTTGACAAACTTACCAGCTTCCACATTTTCATCCTCTTCAACTGGTTCTTTGATATTCAGCGATAACGCTTGTGTTCTCTCTGAACAAAAAAATGAACGAAATAGTTTAGTCAGGTTATATGATGGACGTGAGAATAAGTTATCGGAGAATCGCGAATTATGCTACACCGGCCAACCAACTCTTTTGGACAAATTGGCACTCTTTCCAGTAGTAGGCTTTCATCACTGACCCGTTCAGTATGTTACTACGAATGACACCGGTCATTATTTATTTCTTGGGCTCCACTGCGGCAAACTGTGGTAAGCTTCGTCCCCGTAGATTTGGTCGTCAAAATACATTTACCAGTTAAGATTCTTTCTCACTGCACACCTCATGATTCGAACAGGCAACCGTCTAAATCAAACTTTTAACGGCACAATATCCAGCTTCAAGCTACCGGTCGGAAATGGGCTTGAATCACACTAACTTGAGACATAGTACCACTCATCCTGCAAGCATACAGTCCTCCCCACATGCAGTCTGGTACCAACTGGCTTCTAGTAGTATAGTCGCTTTTGAGTGCACCGGCCGAAAGTAAAAGTAGTGAGAAGACTATGAATTCCCATGTCTGGATTTCTTCACGCATGTGTAATTAATATATCCCTAAAAGTCAAAAATATCTGCACTGCTTATTTTGGACTGACGAAGATTTCATAATGACACGTTTCCATTCAAAAATGTTAATTTCAGCTGGACGGTAAAGTATAATTGTGCAGCAAACAAATGATCTGGACGGGTGAAAACAGTAACCATTGGAGAAGACCAACACGCTAGTATCGCTTCTATTTCAAAGATCAAGGGCACGGTAAGGAGTTTCAAACCGGCAATCACAATCCCATGATCCAACAGCAGCGTTCAAAATGTTATCCAAAAGTTTACGCTCGCATATCCATTGAAAATGTGAGAAGTCGGCTTCTGACAGCAAACAAATATAATTTTCTCACAACCATCCGGACTGTTGTGATTTTACTTGCAGCAGTAAAGTCAGACTGGCAATTAAAAATCCCTATACTACTTAGAACAGTGTTTCATCCACCAGTTTAAATCATATTTAATGACAGTTAATGCGGTGCTTAAAACAATTTGTGTTGACGGCTAGCAACGGGTAGATGCAGTTAAAGAAACCTAGCTATTCTGTTTTTAGTATACATTGAAGCCTGACGAAAATACGATTTTTAACGAGAAAAGCGAATGGAAATGGAATATTTTGCCTAAAACAGGGTACATTAATCGAACATTTGTTTTATCGCAATCCGATATGCCTTCCACTAAAACAGTATTAATAGGTTAACAAACATTCACAATTTTGCAATAATTAAATAGATTACTCCTCCATCAGAAAAGCGGTAAGGTTAGACGGTTCTGGTGGATTTCAGCGGTCCATAAAAAAGGTCAAATACTGTCCGATGCAACTCGACAAGCATCTATTTTAAGTAAGTTTTGTGCCAACACTTGTTTCCGAGTGCCCAGCGTAAGTGAATTTTCAAATAACAGAAAGCAGAACAGGAAAATATGTTCTTTTGTGCTAGACTGGTGGTATTCTGCCGTATCTATTCGGATTTGTGCTACAGAACCACAGAGTGCCAAAGGACAGATTCAATTTTGGAGGCAGTTTACCGTTTGATAATAGCTTCATCTGTGAATTATGGTTTATTCGAAACTCGGTACCGCGCCGATCTAGCAGCTGCCTTCCACATCGGGTATAGGACCGCGAAGGATGAGGTACTGTAATCTGATAAATCCATTTAGTCCTGTAAGTGGAGACAGTCTCTGCTGAAAAGCCGAGGAGCATCGCACAGCTGTCTCATCTTTATTTGTAATCATCAGCACTGCACCTGTCTTGAACCCACGAGCACTCGGCTAGGAGCTTGAACATTTGAACGTTCGCCCACAGGTGGCTGAGAAATCCGGACTGCATAACTAGAAGAACTCAGTCAAACCGCCAACACTCATTCGATGATGGGTTTGCTTGTGAACTCTTGATTGCAAAGTCAACTGCTTTGTTTTATTTATTTCGTTAATATTTTTCTGTAACATACATACGGAGGCATACTGGTGCGCACTGAACAGCTCACTACCCTGCCCTTTTTTCATGATTGTTATGTAAAAAGCTTGTTCCGAGTTTTGAATTGGTAGGCGATTTATAACAGGTATGAAAACAGAATAAAGAAGTAAAAAATTATCGAGTGCGTCGTTAAGGTAGAGAAATGCTTTACTGGGCGCTTTATAGAATGAATAGTTGGCATAAGACATGTCATAGATTAATAGGGGATATAACGTTCCCATGGTTCGAAGATTTTATTGGGTAGAATTTTAAAAACATGGTAGACCTTGAGACTCAGATGAAATCAACTTCGTTTTCTGTTTGCTACGCAACAGAATTGCTTGCGTTATGATAGGGGACGTCTTCACAATCAGGTAGGAAACTCGCGCCATCACTTCTGCATATGCCTGGCCCAGTTGCCTGCTCACAATTCAGTAATCTGTCCTGAAGATCCATAAGGAATTGCTGAGGGACAACTGATATAATGGAATGAACTCACGCTAGCTCACTCATGAATACGGTTGAAACGGAAGGTAGCGTTTCAGCATGGAAAACTTCAAACTCCCGTTTAAACATACACCATAAAACAAACTCTATGTAACATTTTAGAAGATCAAAGAAGAACAAAGCACAACATCGAATCGGATGTCAGACTCGGGTCCAATCGAGTAAATCTTGTGTGCCATTCACGTCTGATACGAACCCCTGCGAAATACTAACGTTGAGGAAACTAAATTTGAATTTTCGACTTTCACGCGCCTGGGTTGACAAAAGGCCATTGCCTCAGTCAACCAATTCTATGCATACTACAAATATTCAATCGGTATTGTATACTACTTCATTTGAATTAGTTATAGAGTGAGTGTTTCTGTTTGGGTCTATCTCGTCAAAATTTGTGGCACTTCGAAACTTGGTTTCCGGTCTAATCTGATACGACTAGGCTAAGCACAAGGGAAATGATTTTTACGAGTGAAACAACCTAAGGATATTAGCGAAATACACTCAGTTGTAAGTAAATTTGGTTTTTGCGAGAGATTCGCCTAGAACCCAGCTGAATCTCTCGTTTGTGATGCTTTTGAGCAACTAAATGTGCTGCACCAGACCGCCTCACGTGTCAGTTGTTACGATATTCGTGATATCGCGATACATGCATAGACATAATACACCACTCATAAGGTTGCTGAAAATTCTTCGACAGCACACGACTGGTTTTGCCCTTCTTGGGGCTCATCAGGTAGGCACAGTCCCCGAGTTTCCGTCAATCTCATTTTCTACTTGAACCCAAGTTGCACAAAATTTGACCTTATGAGTAGTGTCTTACGTCTTTACATGTACCGTGCTGTCTCGGAGATCGTGTCAAATGACACATGAGGCGGCCTAGTGCTGCACATTCAGTTGCCTAAAGACATCATAAACGAGAGATTCAGCTGGGTTTCAGGTGAGTCTTCCGTTAAAAACCAATTGGTATGCAAATGAGTGCAGTTCGCTAATTTCGTGCAGTTTGGGTCCAAGTAGAACATAAGGTTGACGAACCCATGAACTGCACCTACCTAATGAGCCCCAAGAAGAGCGAAACCGGTCGTAGGCTGTCGAATAATTTCCAGCAACCTTATGAGTAGTCAAGTAAACCTAAATATGTATTTTAAATGCAGTATTACTGGCCGAAAATTCATCCTTGCTTTCTAATCAGCAATCTAAGCTGCGTTTGCCTCCGAAAGGAACATTAATAGTCACACAACCCCAGGAAACTATATAACCAGATAAAAGGGTTGCGCGTTAACACAGAGAGACGGACAGTTTATCCAGTTTTTAATGTGCGAGTCTGTGGAGGAGGAAAACGCGTCTAAAGCCACTCAAATTTGGTTGAAGCTCTCAGTCTCCTGTAGAAGTATTAAGTAACGTGACTGTGTATTCTGGAGTGAGGGCAAAGTCAGTGCCTGCTTACTGAACTATGGTGATTCCGCTTTAGGGGGTAACAGTGGTGTGACCAACCAAATCGACCGTTTTTGGAGGGGCTTCGCTTCAAAGGAGATTCTGTGTACTTCACTGGAAATCATCTAAAGGCAGTCATTAACATGTCCAAGTTATCCAGGGCTATTGACCTTAACGGTCGGTCATCACTGAAATTTATTTGTTTGTCAAAGTCGATTAACACAAACAATTCATCAAACTTAGACGTTCGTTCGCACCGAATTGCGCTGAATGTCACAGCCAAAGCATTTAACCACACCTCTATTGTGAACTGGCACTTGATCTTCACAAGATAATGTGATAGATTTGTGCATGTACACAATCTAACTAAAACAACACCATTTTGCGTGTATCTATCTTTTGATTATGGCTTATTATCGCGTACCATTGACGTTATTAAAACGATTTTTATGAACAAATAGAGTTTAATTACATTGAATGTATTTCGACCTGCTTTTATGTAATCAAACTCGTTTCCATTTGGGATGCAAGATTATCTGTAAAGGGTTATCTTACAGTAAGCTGATGCGGACTTCCTAATAGGAGGCGTTTCGGAGGAACGACTTGAAGAGAAATTTTTAGCTAAGAGCACAGAATTTTCCCTAAGTTCAACGGGCTGGTTTCTGTGTAGCGAATGATGCATACCACCGACTATGACTGAACTTATTCCCTGCAATACAGTGAAAAGTGTGAATAAAATATCTTCAGCTGAAAATAAACTAGGCGTTTATGGGTATGCAATTCATTTTTTTGGAACACCAAGTAGTCAAAGAATTAAAACTCAAAGGGCCTATTTGAGGTTTCAGCCGTTTGGCAAGCCGCAATAAAACGGCGCTTCAAAGATTAGAGGTCAATAAAGCCAGGCACTAAGTAATTAAAGGGGAATGGTCTCAATGTGGTCGGCTAAAATTTGATAAAAAAGAAATTTTATAAGTTGACTAATGATGGGAGAATTTAGATCGGATACGAATTTTTCCGCTCAGCGTTTGGCACTGAAAAAAATTCTTGCAATCTGAAGTCTTATCCATTCGGTTTGTTTATGAATGGTTTTGCCATGGTATAATTAAACGATATTGGTCAGTTTCAGAGAGATTCAACCACCTGAGGAGTTTGTCATAAGGACTTCTTTGCGCAGCTTAACGTTTTCCGTGCGCATGATTAAGCAAGAGGCATGCTTCAAAGGAGACCTCTAGAGAATGATCATCATTAATCAATCAGGGTAAAGTTTCTAACGTACGTGCAACCTGCAAAGTGCCCAGGCATGTGGATTAAAGTCTTGCTCATTACTATACGTGCTGGTGTCCCAACCAGACAGGTCAACTCATCAATAAAAAGAAACACACCATAAAATATTAATCAGGATAGTCTGTGATTTCTTCCAGAATAGAAGGCGCATGCTAACAAACGTTTTTCTCAGACTTTATTAGCTGAGAGTAGTGGGAGATAGGAACCAAAAGATATCGCCCAGGAGGGGTGTCTTATGCGACAGAGGTAAGTTTGATTTGCTCTAATCGTACGGTTAACCAAATCACGCAAGCAGAGTGATGTATTCCAATTATTTTATTTGAGATTGGGCGACCGTTTCCACCTGCCGTTTGCTAGACAAAATCTGTTGAGATGTTACATGCCGTTTAAAGGGTACATAGAATTGATATATTAAACTGTAATTAGAGGTCAAATTATCCCAATATTAGCTGTGCATATTTGCCTACCAAACATCAGTATTTTTCACGGTTGAAGTGTAACATGCCTCTAATTTACAGATACTCACCAAGATTGGCGAACACAAATAGCAGAACGCTTAGACACAGGAAGTTTCCGAATATAGCCATCACATTAACTGGTTGCCGATTTAGCCGACTTGTGAGAGATTTTATACCGAACCGAAGCCTACCAAATTAATCCGTTGTGACATTCTGCAGCCAGCCTTTTGTTGCAGAGCGATGCCACATTTATTGGTCAGGGGTACACAAGTTCATCTGTCAAGTAGTTCCATCGGCATAATGGTGTCAAAGCCGCTCAAACGGGTCGACGTTATTAAAAGGACTAACTAGTACATGCTATGCACAGAAAGCAAAAAGAGTAAAAGGCAAATTGCACACAAATGCCCAATCGTACAAAACGTTAGTGGTGCGCAAATCACATGTGCACTACCCGTGGTCGGATGTAGACGTCTGAAAAAACATGACGGTAGTAAAATAGTTGAAGAGCACCTACAGAATCCTCAGAAATTTTCATTCAAAAACGCGAAAAAAGAAACAATTTCTCAGGTTTGGACCTGTCTGATCACGCGTAATATTACTAAATCAGGTAATCAAAACAGTTATTTGGCTTCTTTTAAGGTCCCAGTGGGATCGTTTATCACTCGCATGCCCGCGTTCTCAAGTACAGGGATAATTATTATTGGGCTCTTAAAATGAAGTCAAGTGTCAGGTCGAATCGTGCTTGTTAACAAATGAATGGGTCCAACTAGTTGATAATGATCGCTTCGGCAAAAGAAATATGATTATTGAAGGATTAATCGCTCTCAAATTTCGTTTCTGGTCTTGGACACGTGCCACAGTTGTGACACCTATGGCTTACCTGACATTGCAAAAGGTGATGGGGAAGGCAACACTAATATGGACTTGATATTCCTTCTCTTGCTCCATGAAGACATTTCCATTTCACAGTGAAAGCAATTGAGATAGTGAGCTGACCACTATATTATCTTATGTTGACAAGGCACGTCGCAAAGACAATCACTGTACAATGAAACTAGTGCCAACCTATGAACACAACAGCGCCGCAACCAGCTATTAGATTAGAGGATCAAGTAATTTTACGCCAGAAATACTTCATGTCGGTATACCAGCATTACCGTTACCATCAACAGTAACACTGAGGAAAAGTTTGACATATATTTATTCGTGGTCAGGTATTCGAACAAACAGACGATGTTCATTTCTTGTACTCCAAGCCGAGCACGTGTCCAGCAATAGCCACACCTGAATGCGGTTGAACACTGTCGAAAGAACAGACAATGTTCGGCCGAAATGTTCAGTTTTATGCAGCTGTCATCTTATGTTACCATCTATGAACATACGAGAAAACCAACTAACCAAGCAAACCAAAACCAAGGCCAAGTTTGAACTGTTGCCTGGTTCATCTAGCTACTGGACGTTTTTGAGTAGCATAAACTTATTGCACAGTATTCCTATCTAAACGGTCCTTACCTAAAAATCACTTTAAAACATGAAGAATATGCCTAATACACTCACTTGTAAATCACATTGGTTTTCACTAGAGACTCAACTTTACCTCTCGTTTATGATGTTCTTCAACTGGATGTGCTGCAAAAGGCTGCCACATGTTTCAGATAGTACGATATTCCAGATACCGCAGTAGATTTCCATCAAGGAAATTACTCACATGCTTGTTGTCGAAAAGCTTTCAGCAAACCTGTGACTAGTTTCCTTTAGGAAGAATGTGCTTTTTACAGTGTGCTTTTTACCCAAGCACAGTTCAGGTGCACTCCAATAAATATTCCAAAACAAACAAGAATTCGTATGACAAGGGGATGCATTGCAGGAAACTTCAAGTCTTACTACACAGCAATCCTTGCTGATGCCTTCCCGCAATTGCATGAAATATTCAAAGGCATCAGGAATTAGAGGCATTGCCAAGGAGTGACCTTCCGTGGATTTGCAAGAATTCAGTCAACAGAAAGTCTTCTGCCTATCTGCAGGTGGTTGAATTTTAGCATAAAATTGGTGCAAGTGGTGTATATTATAATCTAAAATTTTCACGAACACATTAATAGCAAACGCTTCGCTGTCAGTAGGTCAGCAAGATTAGACTAAAAATATGCACACTATCAAAGGCTTTTGTATACGTTCAAACACTGTTGATAAAAATCTGGAGAGTTTCGGTGACTTCGAAGAACGGACAGAACAAATGCTGCAATATAATTTGAAAGGATTCATCCGACGATCGACAAGGTTGGCTGTTCGTTACTTAAAGTCAGTGTCCATTTTTAAAGCACTTTATTTATAAGTCAACCGTCTATGTACACTCATTACGTCGAGGCCCACATGCTTTTGAAGTGCGAAAAACATATTTTACCTTCAGTGGAATCAGTTTTAAACAGTGAATAATTTTTGTTAGAGTGAACACGACGGCTTTATTTGATCACGGTCTTATGTGGAATTTCCCTTTTTCGTTCGTATCGATGAGGTTCTCTTGTGTATTTTTTAAATCCACGACTGTAAAATTTACTGTCCACTCAAATCAGGTTTGGTTTACAAAAGTAAGCCGTCCAGGAGACCCACCGCTGCGGCCTCGTTGGGCTACATCTGGGAAATTAATGCGGTTCAGTAGTGCGCAGAAGTCAGATTGATTGCCAGAAAAGCTTAGTCACACTTGTGTAGCGTCTGGTCTACTTCTGATCGATTCTTCAAGAAAGCAGGGATGTAATCTACACACCAGTTGCAGTAGTGCAGTTCAAACATGCAGGCTGAAATCGGTTAGTCGCCGTTTTACCTACGAAAATATCCCCAAGCAGCCGACAGGAATGCTTTCTGTTTAGCCACGTCGGGATTGAGCACTTGCTTGCCATAAGTTGACAGTTCATGCGTTTGAAGTTCGAACTAAACGTTGATGTGGCAATCATTTGTTTACGTTAGTGTTCTGTAGCTTAGTTGCATCGTTACCTGCATGTACATATTATGGCTTCCTCGGGATTCCAAACGCTGAGCCCGTTTCCCAAGTTTCCCGTGTCGTCAATGACTTTCAATTCAAATGCAGCCTAGTGCAAAAAACGTTATAATTCTGAATTCACAGCTTTAGCTTGGGCACAGTTTGAGGACGAGATTACAGTTGTGAGAAGGTGAAAAACCAGCAACAGCTTATTGTATGTGCGGTACGTGAGGGGAAAATTTCACTCGTTAAGCGCTATACTAGGCATTTGTAGACCTGTGTCCGTGGAGATTCCAGGAGGATTAGATCTTGAATTTCTTGAATGCGGATCGGTTAACAGTTAACAGTTAAATAATCTTCCAAGGCACGATCATCCTAGAAAAATAAAAATTGGAATGACATTTGAGTCAGCGCTCGTAATCATAAATGCCGATGGTTGCATGACATTAAAAGGTATACCACATTCCTCACAGCCCTTCAAAACCGACTTTTGCCTGGATTACTCCATAGATTGAATAATATATGCAAATAATGCTTTATTCCAATTACATTCACTAGAATTTTTGTCGCATTTTACGGTTGTTTCTCAGATGGTGTGCTTCACACGGTACCCAGGCAGCATGAAAATCAGTGCACTCATGAGCCACCCACATTGCACGCTTAGGTTACATTGGTCTAAGAGATGACCTGCTCTCGGTGTTTGGGCTTATCTAATCTCACATAATGGACTGCTTTGCCGACAATGATTTAATGCTCCTCGGTACATGAAAGGCGTTCAATCGAGTATGGCATACTGACCTGGTTGGCAAACTGCCAATGAATGGATCACATTATGACTGAGTGAACTGACAATCCGCAAGATGTAAATGTGCCTTGTCGGCGCGAGGTCAAACGATATGTTTTCTAAAGCAATATTCTATTTCTTACCCATCGGCGGTAAGCTGATTTCTGTTGTAATTTGAAACAATGATGCGGCAAATGCATAGTTAATCTGCCACTTTGTAAGCTTCACAGGATAGTTTATTAGTGTAGGGAGTGTTGAATTCACACCAATATATTACCGAATTCCCATTCGGGGGGCCATCACGCAGGAATCCCTTAGCCGTAAATAGCAATTTATGTGAGTTATGGGTTTCGACAATTTCGAACGCTTTAAAAACATCGCCTCTCATACATAGTACATTCTTTATTAGAAACAGAGGAAACGAGCACTAGAAAAAGCTCAACTGATCTCCGTGTGGGATCGTATCATCATCATACAAATGATGAATGCCAACACCTTAGAATATCAGTTCTGTGTAGCAGTGATAAAGAACCTGTTTTTACAAGTTTGCTTGAAACAATTGTCTAGTTGAAACCCAGTAAGCATAAGGGCCAAGCCAAAGCGGACCATGAAATAAAGTCAGTCAAGTCAATTCCGCGGGACTATTTATGCAGCCCTAACAAGCCTGATTTAGACCCTGGTATTGTGTTGTAATTGTCTGGAAGATCGCGAACACGAAATATCGTCACCTATTGTGTGGGTGGATTAAAAATAGGGGTGCCGGCCGCCATTAAAATACTTTCAAGGGACTCCGATTTGGATTTACCAGCTTCTAAGTTTTACTATGAATGACATATGCGTGGCAACTTCTTCAAGCTCCACTTGTTAAACAATCCTGAATGTGTGCCAAATGACCGTATCTCTAGGACATCCATGACTCTCATAAAGGCTTATTTCAATTTTGGGTAAACAAATTGAAGGCTACAAAAAGACGTCAAAATAATAGCTAGCAGCGACCATTTCTGAAATTTAGTCGCTGGTTTCGCTGAACAAAGACATTGATCCATGGGATATTTAGAATGGTGACACGAGCGTATGGCGGGTTTAAAAAGGCCTAAGTCCCCAGCAAAGTCATACAGACAAGAGAAAATGTGAGCTGTTTGTTGAGCAGGTGGCTGTTTATCTGTTTGTCGAGCTTGGAAATTGACTTGCAGGCGTATCTTCAACAAATGAGGAGTCAGTAGGCATTCGGTAGACACGGTGCCTGAGTGCTTTTATATCCGTTATCAGTTATCTCTAACGTGACTGGCCAATTAAGAAACAGCGTTTGCATAAATTTATTGGTCCATTCGTGTTCTTTGTTGCGTTGTGGTCTGCGTTTCTTTGAGTCGGTTGTTTATTCTATTTTAATAGTTTCTACCTCTGCCTTGATTGATCCCTTTAGAACTTTACTTTGCCTTGCAGTCTGATCTTCTCGAGTCCGGCTGATAGTTCCATCGCCCTATTTTATCCATTGTGATAGCTGGTCACCATGCGTCCGCTGGTTAATTTGGTAAATTAATGGATGAACTGGGCGCCCCTAATGAGATTAGTGTATCCATTTAAATCGAACTTTCCAGCTCCTATGAGTTTCTTGTCTGGCTTCTTGAGCAGTTTAAAGCTTTGTAGTTCTGGAGTTCTCTTGCTCTTGGTTGATAAACGGGATCTATTTCGGTATATTTATTGATAGCTCCTTTGCTAGATTACCACGCTTTGAGAAATTCAACTTCTCTCTTCGTTCTCACTTCATCCAGTAGTCGAACGCCGCTAAAGTCAACTTTATTTCCTCTCTTATCGTTGCGCATGGAGATGAGAGGAAATTCATCGAGCTTTTCAGCTGGGGGCTTGTGTTCCCGTATCCTAGTCGAGATTTTCCTTCCCGTTTGTCCCATGCATCGTTTGTTGCACTCCTTGCATTGGATCCTGTACATGACAGTGTTCTTCATCATTGGATCCTATTTCAATTTTTTTGGTTTCAACATTATCTTCCGCAATGTGTTCGTAGGTTTGCAGGTGACCGTCAGCTTGTGCCTTCTTAGGAGACTTGCCGCAACTTCAGAGATGTTCTTGCTGTATGGGAGTGAGAGTAGTTTGCTCTCATTTTGTGCTGTTGTTTTAGTCGTATTTAGCTTCCTGATGAGGTGACGTTCCTTGGGCATCTACTTCTCTGGGGAAATGTGTATAGGCGTTTTTATCATGTGATCTTGGGTTCTGCAGTGCTACAGTTTGTCCGCTTGAAAAGTGATCGAATGCAGCTTTGACAATTCGGATGGTTGCTGTGGCAAGTCAGAATTCGATCTGAGTGTCGTCATTCTGTGGATCTAGTTTGTAGCTGTCCATTCGGCAGTCTAGCGAGCGCTTGGAAGTCAACGACTCAGGTCATGGTGCTTGAATGTGAGGCTGTACATAAGGACCCTATTTAGAGTGCAGTTTTGACCCATGCAATCTCTTACATGTCTCAATCTTTTTCCGGATCTAGTTCCATTTCCTTCTACGTTAGGATCTTCTGCTTTGCTGGAGCGACTGAAGACTAATATGGCTGATGCCCTCGTATTTCTCATAGACCGTATTACAGTTTGAGACCATCCCACTCAAGGGGTCCATAATCGACCGGTAGGGCAGGCAGTCTCATGCAGTAGTAACCAAGTGGCGTGAATCGCGGAAGTTTGATCTGCTGAAAAAGAGCCCCTGAGTGGCATACCTGGATAGGTTAATGTCCTTCTGAGATCTCGTCTTTGCGGAATTTAATGCATGGCCGAAATAGCTCTTCGACGGCCTGTGGTATCACTGTTGTTGGATATGCCAAGATTGTTCAACAGAGACATGTTGGATTTTGCAGGATGTGTGAAGTCTGTCAATTACTAGGTTATTAATCTTGAGGAATGGCTTGACTTATCTATTTTTATGACAAGGTTAGTAAATCTTACCAGTAGTCTTTTAACGTCAGCTACTGACTGGGGCTTAAAACTTGCTCAGCCGACAGAATTCTGCCGAAGAAGCAAGCTGGATTGGTGCCACAACGTAGTCTATATTAGAGGTCGTGTGACCTTCTTTGTGATACCACACGGTCAGAAGTCTTTTCTGAGGTTGAAAGCGTGCGTTGGGGACCACGAGTAGGATGATTCACGAACAGTTTGCCATTCCGTATCTTCTAGGAATGGAATGCATTGCACTGTCCAAAACCCCAGTGCTTGTGTTTCAGCAGATGGTGATCAAGAAGACATAATGACGGAGTTTTTGATCCACTCAAGCTGGCCGCTGAAAGTAACCTCTGGGAGTGACAGTGGACCTGGTATTAAGGACTCAATATACAAGCGGTGAAGTTCGGCAAAAATCCTTCAAGGCAGGGTTTCGAGATTTTGGGAAACATGGACGCTCAGCAGTTGAAAGCTATATTGGCGCGTTTTTTGGAGAAGAATTCTACATCACGAAGGGCCGAGTTGTATCTGGCACAGTCTGTAAGAAGATTTCAAGTCTGGAAATCCGATGCTGCGCATGACAGAATGTTGCAGTCGTGACCCCGAAAGGCAGAGGATGTCTAATGGGTATTCATTTAGGATTTGGACTGCGATTCTCTGACTCCCACTTGTTAAGTTTAGACGGCTAGTTTAGAGTTGGGTTACGTAGAAATCTTAGTAAGCTCACCCACTTGGGTAATGGAGGTTGCATATTGGGTACTTTGTGACATTGGCGAGCTCTCCTATTTGGTACACTCCAAGGACGCACCTGGGAATATTTTCACCAGCAACGTCCCCAGCGTCAGTCGGATTTTGTTCCAAGGGACACATTTGTCCTTTACGCAACAGCGTGTCATCTGAGAGGCAGTTGCCGAGAATATTTACACATTGGTGCCATCGCGGTCGCTGCATTTCAAAGACCGTTTCTTCCATTCAGTCCATAGGATTAATTTTCCCACTGTTGCCGTTGGCGAGTCACAGTTCAACCAGTTTACCTACACGGACAACCAATGACCTACTAACCAGCTTATGCTACCTGACCATGCTTTCTAATAGGAAAAAGTACTGAGATACTCGCACTTTTCAGGCAACGTAAGGTGAAGCAGTTTCCAAAAAACAGCATTTTACGTGTGGCTATCATCCAGGTAAACCCAAGTCTGCCATTGGTTGTGGATGCCACTGGTTCAGGCAGTGCCACCATGAACAATATGATCGTCTGGCAGACGTTTTCGGATTTACCTGGTATAGTAAAATATCCCAGTATACATCCGTGCACAATATGTGGCTTGCAATGAGCCGCATGCGCGATTAACTGAAAGTGCTGTAATCAGCATAAATTCGAGGGAATTAGATTCGAGCATTGGCAGCAACATGATACGTCTGGAACTCCGGGATGTCCAGAGCAGGTCTCTAGCCGATGGATTCACATAAGTAAAACACAAGAGGACGCGTGGGTTCACAACTCAGAACATTATAGTACAACGCATCACATCAAAAACGAGACATTTTTGAAAAAAGTAAGGAAAACAGTGCTCAACATTGCAAACATACCAGATCCTGTCAGTGAGGATCCGTTGCAATGCACTTAGAGCGTATGCAAACAATAGCACGGTGACAAAAACGGTTGAACCAACGGTGTTAGCATCAGATTGATTGGCTACAGCATCACTAATAAACGTAAACAAGAACTCTCCACCTGAAATTCCACAATTCCCTGTAATCTGGCTTGACCACGTTAACGAGACAATAAATCACTGTAAGTTACCTTTAGCACCTTCACGGGCTTGGCACAATAAACATCCCATTGTGCCTATCCCATTCTCAATTTGATGTGCTTTAGTCTGTACACCAATAGTCACAGAATGTCAAGTTTAGGAGGCTTAGTCATCCGGCAAACTTAGAAAGTA
Organism: Clonorchis sinensis; assembly: GCA_003604175.2. Taxonomy (NCBI): domain Eukaryota; kingdom Metazoa; phylum Platyhelminthes; class Trematoda; order Opisthorchiida; family Opisthorchiidae; genus Clonorchis; species Clonorchis sinensis. Next base: position 45,482,474 of record CM030370.1, read on the forward strand.
ACGGCAGATCTCGTAAAATTACTCTATCGGCCGACATTTCGCCCACAAATAACGACACCCCTCGGTGGTCGGCCAATTTGATGCGATTAGCACAAATTCGATTGCAGTCACACTTTCAGCTTGTTTGATCTGCGGGTCTACAGATCCGATATCATTCTTGTTTTCTGAAGGCCCCGACTTTCTGAATTGACGTCCGAGCGTGCTAAACCGCTGAAATCCAGTTCGAATCCCTTCCACCCACACCATCCTGTTGTGTGTTCCCTTTCCGACAATACGAGATTTCCGTCAAACCTTTTAGATTTTTAACCCAATTTGTCAGAAATCCTAGGTCTTGTCTACGGGAGTTTTTGTTTCTCTGTATTCAGCTTATCATTTAGAAGCTGATATGGAATTCCGTTTCTGTTCATTGGGCAAAAATGCTTACATGGAATCTCAGCTCACAAACAATGTGATTTCGGAGTAATAGAATTCCGCGCGTGGTTCGCAGGCTTTGTTTCGGTCTGGATAAGCTGATGGGTATTGGGGATTTACCTGGCGCAGTTTGGTGCAAAACAGACGTTTTCTTCGAGTTTACTTTCAGACAAAACTGCGCAGCGGCAGCCGAAAACTTTTTAGGCAAAGTCTACAGTGCCTAATATGTTCGTGCAAACAATAAATAGTCATCCACAAACAGGAAGACAAAGACCTTGTCCCAGTGGACCAGATTCCTCGCACCAAAACGTCTAACACTGAATACACGACTGTCAATCCTATAATCGGACTGTGCGTCAGTACCACTGTTTGCGAAGGCCGCCTTCACACTTGCAGCTAGCTCGTTTGAATTAAACGAGTAAATCACTGAAAATGTCATTGTTATTATTTTATTATGTTATTATTTTTCACCTGCGTGCTCATTCTACGGCGTGAGCATTAAATAAGTTTTTGACTGGTCATCATATTTGGAATGAACTACTCACAGCACTTCTTGGTTGGCACAGGCCAAGGCTTTCTTGTATTCCACAAACAGGATGTTTCTTGAAGCTACCCTGCAGCATATACTAGGTAAACCTTGCCGTGATCGACATACAATGCACAATGTTCTTCGAAATGTGTGCGTAGGTCACTTCACTAGTCAAGCTGTTGAGTATAACTTAGTGGAACTCTGCCCAGTCCGCCTAGTAGAATGCTGCGTGCAGTGACCCGGTGAAATCTTGCTTCTTCTTTTTGTATAACGTGGCAAAATTAGATTATCTTTGCATTCTGGTGTAAAATTCCTCATCCCAACAGATACGCTGTCTAGATGAAGGAATGCATTCTTGCAGTTGGAATAGCTCTTATAAAGGAATGAATTTTCCGGCTTTTTTGCCGTTCCGTAATTTTATGTCGGCTCTTTGTATGTCTTTGATAGCCGGAAAAGACCGGGGGACAGTTGTGTTTCTCATTGAGGCAAACTTTTCACTGTGGTACGGGCCACGTTCATCGGTTGTTCCGGTCGTTTGTTGGATTCGAACGACGGACCTTCCGGTCTGTAAATATGCACTCTATCTACTGAGCCATCTCGCCCCAGGAAGTTCTGTTAAGCAATACAACTCCTCGGATCACCGCAACTCTCAGTTGCAATCATTTTACGCACTATAGAGAGAAGCGTCCGTCCGTTCAAGCCTATTTAGAAAAAAACGGTGCATCGCTAGTTTTGCACACTTCTACTGGAGTCAAATAGACTCACTCAAAAGAAAGAACTTATCATTTAAGCCAAAAGTATCTGGCAAATCCCTTAATGTTGTTGTGCGAAAGTTGAATGGACTCAGATCCCACATGACCATAATTTAGGGGTGAATGGTGGTTCAATTTTGAGAACAGTAACCACAGCCGACCACTATCAAAATTTACCCGTGATTGGCGAAGATAGGCGTACACTTTGTGCGAATAACCTAGGGGCACATCGCAAGAATGTTTATTAGTCGGTTCGCTACTGTCTCATCTGCATTGACTAGCATTATCCTACCTTTGAACTGGAGATTTTGGGAGGAAGAAGCATTGACCTATTTGCTTTGTCGTTCACCCAAACTGCTGAAGTGAGAATTTGGAGGAGCGGACAACTCGTGCTTTTGTGACAGGGTAGAACGGAATCAACAAATTTATTTTCAGCAAAATGCAAGGCAGATGAAATTCATCCGACCCAAATTTTACCGTTCAAACTAATGTAATCTGATTTGTTATTGTTGGCGGTTCGTAATGGGGTTATTTGTAAGTCACAAAGCTTTTGATTTTCAATAATAATTCGAGGTGTTTCTCCTGAAAGCAAATCAAAACTGCTTGCATCATAAGGTTCAGAATAATCGGTAGACTTGGTCGTAGGTTATTGTGATAAAAAATCAGCTCTAAACTTTGCACTCTTTAGGATGTGCTTTCCCATGCCTCTTAAGTAACCAATATTCTAAGGAAGAAATTCCGATCCCGTGATTAAGCCGGCTGTTCCGTTTACTGGCTGGTTTACCCTCAGGAAGGTTGGTGAACTCCCGAGTAAGCTACATCTTTGAAGTTGCAGCATCGCTGGGGCCGCATGTTTGTTACATGGGTGTAGAACAGTGTTACGTATATTGTCAAACCATGCATTACTGTCTTTCTGACTACAGGCTGCAAGTGGATTCTTGCTCGGGGTGCCCCAAAGAACAAACTTGCCTAACAGCCAAAGGTTGGGTAGAAGGAACTTTCCAGGAATTTCCATGTACAAACTATCTGTGGTTGAAAAGCTCAGTGAGCAACCCTCTAATTTTCAGTACAGATCATTGACTGGGCCCCTAGTGGTTTTGCGTTTCTGTTGCACTAACAGTGCCATTTGTTACATCACAAGAAAATTTAGCATAAAGCGCCAACTTGGTGGTTCCAAATTTAAGATGACGTAGGCTGTCGTCCCAGTCCCCGGGATTCCAGCTGGTCACCGAATCCCAACGTTCTCATTGCTAAGGATAAACTGTTGTAACAGGCTGAATAATGAAATGAACACAGGGAAGCCGAGCATATTTTGGATTGGCGAGGTCAGAATTAGACGTTCAGAATCCCTGCGGTAGTCAAAATTAAGGTTTTGCTCTATCCGTGTTTTCTGAAAAGCTAGTAAAAATAATGACGGCACTTTATATCAGGCGCCGGGGAAAACCGAAATCGATCTTCGACAGGAGTAGGTCAATGTGAGCGGAAGAAGTAAAAGAACTTGGAGGCAAAAAACCAAGCGTGTTTGTTACCCTGCGTATTAGTGGTCAAATGAAAACGAAAAATATGCATATTGAAATCTAGAAAAATATTAAGCTGTTTTGCTTTATTTCATCCCAGTTTCCCAACCGCATTGCCTCCAACCGGCAATTTAACTGTGAAATGCTTTCAACACATGGTGCTGTTTGTGCATTTAACACCAGTCAATGAAGTCCATCCTAAAAGTGTTTATCAATGTAGTAGCTGAGTGCGACAGTCTTATTTATGATGACAAATCTGAAGTGATGTCCAACTGATATATCTACCTAACACGAGGACAATTCAAGTGTAATATTTCCTTCTGTCGAGTAAGTTAACCGTTTGGTATCTTTCCGGTAGAAAACTGCGTGCAGTTATCCAAACTGGAGTGACTTTATTCATGTTCAGCCCAGATTCAAAACATTTAGAAGTGTCTATCTTTGAACAAAGAGCTGGTAACTAGGTTTTGATGAAAGTATCGTTTCGCGAGACTACCTATTTAAAAGAACATGAAAGATGTTTCCACTGTTTTGGAGAGGCGATCCCAACAGTCACCACGCTGTTTCTTCCGAGCTCAGCCACTGGTGAAACTCACTTATGAAGTCAAAATAATGAGGCTTCCTACTTCAGGATTTCTGTGAAATCAGGAAACAATACTGGATTGTGGGGACAGCCACATAGAAAAAAAACAATCTGCCCTGGGCAGAAAAATAATTTTAACGTTTCTGTGTTCGCAAATTCGAAACTCCTTCAATTCTTGCCTCGGAAAATTGGAGGAAATGTTTGGCGGGAAACAGGCCTTGGGAAGAATAAGCAACTGCGTTCAGAGTTTTACGCAAAAAGCATCATCTCCCCTCCAGAGCATTATTAAAGGAAGGAAGCATTATGGTCACCGTTTGTAAGGATGGTCTTTGGAGTGCTTTTTCAACTTAGAGCAGTTGCATAGACGCAAGTGAGGCTCAAAAAGAAACAGACTGATTCGAGGCTATGGAAGACCTCCCCAATGACTATAAGGTCACTCACCAGTGTAAAAGCCAGTCCCCTAATAGGGTGGTGTGTCTCCAATATGCCATTGAAACGACCACAATGGAAGATTCCCAAGGCTTTTGGCTACGTCCGATAATTCATCAGGTAGTATTGTGGATCGCCGGTACAGAGACTTTTTGCACAACCACCTTCATTTTAGCAACTAAACCCGAACTCGTTTCTCTGGAAACCTTCCTTGTTTTAAATCACATCATACAATGGCCTACAAATTATTTTACAGTAATCTTTCCATCTCTTTGGGAAGACATTTTTGTGAAGTAGCCACTGGAGAAGTCACTTTAATGTGAAAGTAAGACGAGCTATGTCCGACCACCAATTTATGATCATTCTTTTTTTAATGAAGTTCGGATCATCATGCTTTGTCCAGCTGATCACAAGTCGAGATTCTCTCAATAAGAATAGTACTGTATTGTAAGTGTTTTGTAAAGTGTAAGTGTACGTTAAAGTGTTTTTAGCTTCAACACTCAGGAATTTTGCTTGCTTAGAGACTTTTTGTCGCGATGTGAATGTCCAATGTCCAATGTAAATTAAAGATTAGCTAAAACTGTCACTTTTCGTGGATGTTTCCTGGCTGGAGTTTCCCAGTGAAAAGTGCTACTTTGTTTTTTACAGGGGAGACGCGAATTACTTGTAAAATGTGGAAAATGCAAACCTATGCGTAGAAATGTCTTACATTAACCCCGCTTTTGACCACTAGGTCGACTTCTGGTGTGCCTAAATCTAAAGGCCAAGTGCAAGCCAGTTTAATTCTTCTAGCACTGTTGTGTAGCATGATATGTCAGACGTACAACGAATCAACGAAGCCAACAAATATCGAAATAGGTAAAATCGGATATCACCAGACATTTTGCTAGATAACTCCCGTCGGTCTACCAATATAGCGATCTCTTTGAGATCAAACGGATTGACAGACAAACATCAGAGTGTTTCGTTCAATTGCTGTTAGGTCATAAGGTAGCTGGTATAGATCGTGCATTTACTGGCGGAACGATCCGTACGGAAAAGTGAACCCAGCGCCCCAATGATCCTTTGATTCTAGTCATTTGAACCTTTGTTAGATTTTTCTGAACTAATGTGCCAACTGAATACTTAAATGAACATTTAAATGTCTATTCTAAATTCCGCTCTAAGCTGAACTCAGGCTAAACAATCAGGTCTCCTGATCGAATATCTGGTCCACTGGCAATATGACCTTTTCCAGCCGGACTTAGTGTTTCATTAAAAGCAGCTAAACATCCTTTGAGATTCTGTCGGAAGAATTATTTTGTTGTACCAACTTGTGATGCAGGCTGTGAATTTCGTCCATGTTCTACACCGTCACGGTCCCATGAACAATTCTCTGATCTAACTGTCACTGGTGCGCTTTATCAATCCATTCAGAGGAATATTGACCATAAAAAAGAGCGCTCCTAATTGGTTAGGTCAACGAAGGTAGTCCTTTCAGTATTTTCTCGCTTATTGATCTCCATTCCTAAACGAACCTTTGGTTCATCTTGTTGCACACTCAGCACTCACTAGTCAGCTAAATTTAACACCGTCAACTTGTTGGAATTGCACTGCTGCAAATGAGTCAACTTAAATTTCTGACAACTAAACATGTTTGCTCTGGGTCAGTCAACCGGACAACACTTTGAGTCAAAGACTGGTTGGCGGAAACTAACAGTTGACCATAGTGATGGTCTCCAGTTTGGTATAAAAGTGAACACGGAAAGCATTTAAAACATCTGTGCCAGGAAGTGATGGCTGGACTGACAAAATTTCTGTATTTAATCGTGGTGTTATTATTGTCCGCTGGGTTTGGTAAGTATCCGTGTGTAGTAATGCCAAGCTGCAAGTTATCGCTACAAAAGCTTGTTGTATGTGTGACTTCACGTTTTACGGCGAACGCAGGCTGAAAAAGTGGGTCAGTGTACCCCTTAAGTGTTAAAGAAGGTCGACAAAAGATTGCCAAAGGTGCACGCCTGCTTCCCTCTTGTCTGATGTCTCCAAGATTGAAAAGCGGCCCAATTTCTTACAACGCTTTTTAGCTGCGTAAATTATGTTATTTGGCTGTAAACTTCTTGATTTATTAATCTATTTACCACATTTTAACGCGAGACTACGACAAAACCAAAGCTAGTTCTCTTCATTTTGACACTTTTTTATGTCAGGATCCAATAGTTGTACAGCTTTCGTGTTGTCTAGTCTCATAATGTTAATTGGCTGTACAATAAGTAGCAAAACTACCAGAAGCATCCATTTACATATTTGGAAGAAACCACAGATTCTCCTTGCTAACAAATCTTAGACTGTACGTAGGCTGATTCGCTCTTCCACAGAACTCTGCTGTTTACCTATGGAGAATATTTTCAACACGAGAAAACGCCGAAGTTAAAAACGTGTTTTGGAAGCAGTTTTTTCTGGATTAGCTTGAGATTCCACGGCTGGCCAATATCCTTTGATCAGACTATAACGAGATTATCTTCCACTTATTACGTGCATACAACAGCTGGTGGCAAATTTCACTCAGCAATTAGTGCTGAATTGCAAGAAACCCACTACTGCACTTCGTTCGTGAGACTATCGAACTCCTATTCACCGAAATAATTAGGCTTCAACTCACCTAGTTTTCCATTCTAGATCACCCACTAACTGAATTACCGGTTCATTAAAACACGTAATTTTGTCAAGGTTTTTGTGATATCAGACTACCGTTCTTTGGTACCCTCAACTGGTGAGCTTTTACACATACGCGTCCTATGTATTTCCTGTTGAGCCACAGCCTTCACTGCTGTGAAACAAAGAAACTATAGTTATACTGATGGATCAACCGCATTCGGTATAGAATGTAAGTGTTGATGCAGAATGGTCTTCTTAAATCATCCCTCATAACGCGGATCCTAAGTGAAATTCAACAGCTCTCTGTAGGACTACCTATGTACAGGATTTTATCCTGCGACCCATATAGATAGACTCTCCAACAAACACAGGTAGTTTGCATCTATAAACGTCGGACGTTTGGTAATGTGAAAATATAGTTTCGTTATGAGATAATCCGAGATCAACCTGAAACCTCCCAAAACTGCGCACATCGTTTTGTGCTGACCGAAAACAATCACGGTCTGTAAGCTCTATCTTTCATAAAAATGGACGTTTACCCGGTTATGCAAACACAATAAGTAGTGATCGAAAATCAACAAATATTTATGGTTTTTAGAGAGTCCGGAACAACCACATGCGTAGAAGATTCAAACTGGAAACCAATCAGGAAGTACTTGAAGGGTTGGACATCTTGCATACGTAAACATTTGTTGGGACACCTGACGGGCGACTGGAAAATTGTCGACAGTAGGCAGCTGGGACGACACTATCGGGATACAACCATGATGGCTGTAATCAATGCTTGTCAGCAAGTACACATTTTTGCACTCAGACCGTCTTGGCAAAACAATAAAACGGTTGGATAAAACTCACAAATAACAGTATAATAAAGTGTGCAACTCTCATATACTGGCAAGTGTTTAAGACCTGTCACGTTCCAAGAATACCAATTCTTGTCAGGAGCAACTTGTTCTGGTTGATTACTTTTTATCTGGAGAAGATAATTTGTTTCAACGTCAGATACCAATTTCGTCTTTAGTCCAGAATGATAAGTACAAAACTAACAGCATTCGACTTAACGTGAGGGAAGTACCGCGCTGCTGTTATTCCTTGCTTCACGTGTTGAAACCGCTTTGAAGTGTTCATCTCCCAAAGGGCGCTCAATTCCAGTGCTCAGATGTAAAATCGTCTGGGTTACTATATTTTAAGTTCATTTGCGGTATGACTTACAGCAAAATAAGAATTTCAGTCTTTCTATGATGAAACCAGGCTATCTGTCGCGGTGTCTCACTATCACAAGTTACACCACTTTTTTCGGAAATGAATGGTTCCCACAAGTCAGTTGGTTTTAAAGTTCCACTATTGAAGTGATGTTGAAAAAATCGCGCGTGTGTACACTTTTTATACATCTTTGTCATGTTCTTATGCTGTATAACAGTGTGCATTCTGAGCACAATCGGTAACATGTCTGATTCCATTAGTTTGCTAAATGCGGTTCAAAGTGCTTAAGAGGCTTCTGCATGGACCACAGGTACAGCTGTAATTTTGGTTTGTTTGCCAATTTATGCACCACATCAGTGCAAGTAATATGTATATAATATATTTTTCTCCACCTATATCTAATGCAGGTGAATAAGCGGGTTGCGTGGTTGTGCAAGACGGGCAGCATCACACGTCTAAACACCATATTTGTTCTGGTGGGTCGGAGTGCTCATTGCCTGTAAACCCGTAGATAACATCGGATTTTAGCTAGACTACATAGCGGAACACCAGCGTTTACGCAGGTGCGTTGCAAGGGGGATAAACCTACCTTCTGGGAGAGAAAATCTATCGATGTTTATGATAACGTACTCGCAGTTTATTTCGGTTGAGTGACACCTCACCTGGCATTGTTCGTCGAACAGAAATTATCACAAACCTCCATCCTGCGCTTAAAAAACTTTTGAAGCTTCTGATTTCGCTACTTTTGCAACCTTAGGTTTGCTATGCTTGCTACGAGTTGCAATTATACAATGGGAGCGCCATAGCGCAGCAGATCCTCAATTAGTCTCTCTAAATACTATGCGATTAAATGTAAAGGTACATTCTCAGTAGCTTTAGTGACTGTCGAGCACTACACTGCTCCTTCCAACAAAGAACAAGATGCATTGGTGTTTGTGCACTAAATAAGGCCCAGTCATTTCCATTTCACTCAGGGAGTTCCCTAAAATCTAAGACTTCACTAGTCGTAACCACACAAATCCCTCGTTTTCTCACAATTGTCGATATTTTGTAAACCCCATTTCACTGCTGGATGCAGATTTTAGTCGATTTCTGGAGGCAAAACTTGGTGATTTATCCAGGGGAAAGGAAAAATTTGCAGCGAAACTGAAGAACGTTTTTTGAACTGAACGGGACCAGAGCCGCCAAATGAGCCCAAAGAAGGTCGTGGGCCATTAGAGCAACACCCTGTAAAATCCCTCAAAACCATAGTAATAAAAGTATCTTAAAAATAATCTGTTTAACCATGGCAATAACTTTAGTGGTTTTCAGAGACTTTGCTGCATCCGGCAAAACTTCTATATACCGTGATTTTGCTGTCTGTTTTCAATGACAAAAAATGTTTGTGCGCAGATGACAGTCCAGTAGGTGATTTCGTTAATTTAGCTCCGTTTGGTGCACAACATTTGGAAGTCTTTTTGGAAGTCTTTTTAGACAAACCTTACTAAGTTTGTCGTACGTAACGGCTACCACAGACACACTGTAAGTGATAAATGCACCACGGGGTTAGGTGAGTTACGTAGCTATCCAAGCTTCATCCTGCCAGAAGGCTACTGGTTTTGTGTTGCATTGCAACCAAAAAAGCACGAGAGATATTCTTGGTTATCTGCTTCATATGACAGTTGGAACGTCCATTATTCTTCTCTTTGGAATAGCAATGCGAAATAATTTCCTTTCGAAATAAAACAGGATCTTATCCTTTTAACTGATGTGTTCCTGCTGATGAATTCCGCTGGACCTCATCTATCAGTTAACGCAGACTGACTGTATTTCACTCACTTTCATGGCTTGTGTGTCATGAAAGCTAAAATTGAAGCCAAATTTGCTCAAAGTGGTATAATTGTCTCCTGATGTACTCTGGCCACTGTATCCAAGTTTTTAACAAATTTTATGGAGTGAAGTAAGGTTTACGGAAGAATACTCTTGTGGACATGAAATACACTAGACCATGAAAACCGAGCACTTATTACAATTATATTGGAATACTTAGTTCATTGCAACTGTGGCAGTCTACCAGTCATAAGAAGCACATCAGGGACACAAATGTTATTTAGCCCATAAAGAGCAAGGACATCGAAGCATGGATTTGTTTGCAAAAATATGACAGCAAAATATTTTACAAGACCAACAGCTCATAAGCACTTTTTGGTCGGCACAGAGATAGCTGTTGCAAAGTGCTTGCCTACTACAGTCTATAATTTGCTTGGTTGGTTCGATGAGATGTCGAAAGTTCATAACAGCTTAACATGGCCTGCAATAAAATTCACTTCCTCATGTTAATAGACCAAATAAAAATCGATCATTCATGTAATTACGCTTGTGCACTCATGTTATTTAGTTTCTTTTCTCCGGAAGGTGAACCCCGTTTTTCTGACTCAGAAACATTATAAATCAAGATGCTTTCTTGGTATTATCAATGTTATCAAAGCCAGCGTTGGTGTTAATTTTTTCCAATTGTTTTTTCCACCGTAAAGCAAAAAACAAGTAGCAGGAATTTTAAGATCATAACTCAATTCAGCATGCATTCTTCACTTAAGAGTGCAGAACAGACTGATTCTTAATTGGCCGTCAGATTAGGTGTAATGCATTTGTTCCGCTCTGAATAACCCACCTCCAATAAGGGACCAGATACCCTCTGTTCTGAAGGCAACAGGTAACGAGTGAGAAGTTTCGATTGACTTCTCCATCAAAATGAGAAGCAATGCTGATCGACAAAGCCCAGGAACATAGAGCGCGTGATGTGAAGTTGATTCAATTTAGTCCTGCACAAAATGTCAGTGGTACTAATTTCGGGTACTAAATTTTTCCTTTGGGCTATGGACTGCCCATCCAAAAGGATACTAAAGCTTCCAGAAGTATTCTTCAAATAAGCCGGAAAGAAGGTTTTGCCTGGGCCTCAGTGCTCGGTTAACTTAAACATCCGTCAGTCGAGATGGAGTAGTTAAGAGCACTGATCTGGCCCGCTATAGGCGGCTGAGTTAAAAGATTGCCACCTACATCGGAATTGCTGGACGTGTTGCCACTAGAGTGAAAGTTCAGTCAGACCATCTTGGCCTGCTCATTACTCAAACTGCCCAATTGAGTGCATAGTCATTTTTGTGGACGCAATTAATGGAAACCACTCATGGCTTTAAGAAACATGTGTTCAATGAAAAGACATATCATTTGTGCACTCACTTCCAAACTAAGATGCTGCTAACGCAAGAGTAGATACAATCAAAGGCAATTATCTCTGTTTTACTGTTTTTTAACTGAACATGTTACTCGACCTAACCTCATCTGTAATCCTCAGAATGAAAAAAACATGTTTTTTGCCTTTCAGGTAAGACGGAAGATGCAGAACAACCTGCTGAAGTTCAAGGTACGGCGAAAGGTGGCGAGTTAATTGGTAGTAAATATCGTAAGAATCCATGCTGTTTTTTTTAACTTGGCACGAAGTGACGAACAACATGAGATATCACGTACAAATTGATGCCAATGTATAAAACGTAGAGGAATATCTCAGCAAGAATTCATCGTCAAGAATAATGAGCATGAAAATAGTATGGCCTTTTGCACCATTTTAATATTAAAGCTCACGAAATGAGCTGCAGTCGACCAGTCGGTCCAATTGAAGTGGCTTTTGGATATGATTATGTTTATATAATCGGTTAATATTACGCCCGGCAGTGCAGTCAATCCACGCGGATTGGATGGAAACCATTTCACAACCATTTCCTTCTTGTTAGAAATCATTCTCAGTTAACACCCGGCGGCATTTGTTGTTGCGATGCCCTTCTGTCGCTCCATAAAATGAAACACGGATGACTATGACTGAGGGAGAGCTGATTCGCTGCATATAGTTCTGCTCTCAGTCTACTTTGGATACTTTTTATGATTTTGGATACGTTTTTGTTTCTAATCGGAGAGGTGTTGTTTTCTTCTGACAAGGATGTTAAGGAGAGACAATCCCCTCCAAAATTATACAAAAGCAGATTTCCGAACAAGCGGCCATAGGAATGATGGTTCTGATTCGTAACTTTCGAAGACAGCGGGCAATGGTTACAATGGCGCCTACTCACTTGGCTGAGCTTTGAGCCCAGATTGAGTTTTACGAGCTTACTGGAGGTGCATTCGTCCTGCTACAATGGTCACCTGCATGCAGAAACAACGCCGTACAGTCCGGACCCGGAGCGGAACAATGTCAGACAGTACCGTAATCCACTGCTTAAAAGACGTCCATACCAAAGCGCAGTATCGCTCAGTTTGTCCAAAATTAATATCACAAACTAAAGCTCAGTAAATAAGGTGGCACTCTCAATGAAACTATGTTTATTCAGCAGCTTAATTTCTCGTTGATTGCAGGTCACACAGGGGCTGTCCTGTTTAAAGTTCTCAAAAGTCTTGGGTGTAACGATCCATTTTCACGGTGTCAAACACGATCTATCTAACTTTCAATGAAACGGTATGTTTGGCGAACACGTCTGGTGACCTTCAATCTCAGTATCTGCTACAATAATGAGAAGGGTCGATATTGTTCTGCGTTCTTTAAAATGACTGTTTGGAATACGGTATACACCTACGCCAACGAAAAAGCGTCTTCTATTGGCGCGTCGCGGAACCATATCATTCGAGCGACTGACAAGCGCTACCACCACTCTCACAACTTATACAAATCAACTGATAAGTCCAGTAAAAAAGTTTAGCATGGCTTATAAGTCACAACACACTGCAGCTGAAACCACCTTCACAACAGACAGTCGAAACGCAAAATATCGTATGTCACATAGGTACTGGTTCACTTGCTGCCGAATGTCAAACATGAAGGCCCAACGGTACAATCTTCAGGAATCAACAGACAGCATCCGTGATTCTATGCTGATAATGGGGCAACAGTATACAGTATTTAAAAATAACTTCTCTTGGCGTTTTTCGCCCGTGATTTTATTGACTTGTTGGACCTGGAAATTGCAGTCCACATGGTCACCCTTAAGAATGTGATTTTAAGCCGTACTTCCGAAGTAGACTTCCAATTTAACTTCAATTTTTACCGACATATTAACAAGGCCAGTATGGTGTCCGTTCTGCACCACCTGTTGGATGATGTTTTATGCAAACTTACGGTTAAATTTACCCACTTTTGTCGACGGTAGGTAGGTACGTTTATATTAAATAACTCCGAAATTGTTTGTACCCTAAAAATTAAACGAATGGTTTAACTCAGTATACCTATAAAAGTAAGATAGATAAGGCATCACACCTCTTGAACGTTAAGTTATTTGGGCTATCCAATGATTCGGTGTAGATTTTATGCGTATAAAAAGCCTACGTAGAACGGGTGGCACATACACTTTTATGGTTTTGAGTTACTGAAGCAGAAGATTGTTCCTATTCACACCTCAGCCAAGGTGATTCCAATCTTTGGATACCATGGACTCCGAACCGAAGCGCGTTGCCAGCACCTAAGATCTGACAGTTATCTGGAGCGATTCACTGCCAAAAATCTCCCCGAAAGACCTATCTGATTATCAGTCACGTCTACTGCAAAGAAGGCAGTCCGTTTGAGTCTGCTCTATAAAGACTATTTTCCGGTAGACATAGATAATCTTTTCCCATCCCAAAAGTACACCTTCCGGGCTATAGCTTTGAATTCCTGGTCTACAATCATTCAATTGTTTAAACCAAATTTGAAAGACAATATGCCACGCTGTTGTTCAGCGAATATTTTGAGCATATGACACAAGAGCATATCTCTTCCGCCGGAATATTAGTGGACTCAGTGACTCATTCAAAAGCTCGGCTAATTACACCAATTGTGTATCCAACCGAATCAACCGTTTCATTTTGTATCATCTTATATGATTTAAGGCGGTCAGAATCGACCCAACTTTGTTGCTTAACAACAGCCGAGGTAGTCGAAACATGATGGCAAAATCCGGCACAAAGCTGTCAAAAAGGATGCTCTCGAACTGTGAGACTGGGTTGGTCACAGGACACATGTTAACCGCCCCAGTCACCCAACGGCTCTCCGGATTGCCTTACGCGATTATTTAGAAAACATTCATTTAACTGACAGCTTACTGTCTGTGTTTGTGCCTTGTCAATTTACAAAACAATATAGAACGCTCATCGCTTTTCTCTATTTAAACCAGTGGACCTCGCGAATTGATCATAAAACCACTAGTGTGCGGAAATCGGAATTTTAACTTAAAATGTGGGAAATTTCAGGAAAGTTTCCTGTGCTCGATAACACGGTTCTGCAAACATTCAGCGGTTGAGTACTGGCACGCCCTTGAAAACAATGTGAGGTCTGATTTGACACATTATGAAGGTTTTGGTCTTGATTAAAACCATGAAAACAAAATCATTAGGCCGCACATGGTTACATTTCATTTCGCGTATCCAACCCGGCAGGATCAACAAAATAGTGCGACCTTTACAGTAATTCCAGATGATTCACAAACCAGCTCGACAGCTTCAAACGTTTTAGCACAGATGAAGCTTTTTTGGCAAATGGCTGTCAAGGTTGGTCATTCGTGTTTCGAGGAGGAAGTTCGGTGGCTCTTTCCACCGAATACCTAGGGACTTCCCCACGCCAATGATGCGCCCAACCAGTCTAAACATTACTGTGTGTTTTACATATCTTAGATACTGCTTACAATACAGGAGACATTCAGTAAACATATTACTGAATTAATATCGTATCATTGGGTAAATTTCTAGGAAAAAGTGATTTACCCGAAGAACTTTGAAGATATTTGAGGTCTTCTAGCCCAGGCTTGTCCATCCGTAAATGCAGTTCAGATTTCTATACATACCATGCGCAGCGGTAACTGGGAAAGTAAACAAGGTTTGTATAAAAGCATGTGACAATGAGAGACAAAGCAATTAAATTTTAATTTCACGTTTCTTGCCGCATTCCACGAGATCCGT
Source organism: Clonorchis sinensis (assembly GCA_003604175.2). Lineage (NCBI taxonomy): Eukaryota > Metazoa > Platyhelminthes > Trematoda > Opisthorchiida > Opisthorchiidae > Clonorchis > Clonorchis sinensis. Next base: position 45,497,480 of record CM030370.1, read on the forward strand.
CTCGAGGTTGAGTTTGGGGCACGATGAGATTCATCAAGTTCTGTTTTCGTAACGTGGTAGCTTGTAAGACCGCCCTGTTTGCGTCGCCATCTCGTTCATACCTAAGATACTTCACTTGTCAGTTGTTAATTTGTGGGTGATACAGATAGGCAAATGTAGCAGAAAACAGCACGCTTATGGGCCACATTCGGCTATGCTCAGCCAGATCTTTGAACTCATTATTGTGTCGGAGGATTTAGGCACACGACCCTCCACTCGGCAGCGAGCCCTTCCATAACTTCATTTTAGCATGTAAGTTTAAAATTGTCCTAATCTCCACTGGCGAAACCAGACTGCTATATAGGTTGAGTTTTATGTAAGTTGAGCCAGTTAGTTTGAGAAATTAGTTGTGAATATTTGGTGAATGCTGCAAACCCACGTGCAAACATGGCTAAAAACGAATGCAGGAATGCAGTAGTCTCAGTGGTACAACTGCTTGCAGCTACCACGAGCTGGTTATGTAGAACACAAACAATCCTCGCCATTCTCCACTTCATCGCGGCTCAGTGAACAGCGGCAGGCGATGGTAGGGGGTTTTGTCCGAGAAACCGACGGCTCTTCACATACGCACGATCGCTTGGTGATGGCCCTTGATTACAATGTTGACGGTGTCAGTAGGGAATTAATGATTTGGACAAAAATTGAATATTACACATATTTGCTGACCAAAGTTTATAAAGCTATTTGCTCCAAAATGTTACGTTAATCATTCTCATGCTTATTTCTTCAATTATCACTTACGCTGTTGCCTATTATTATTCACTTCTACTCAGAAGAAGAACAGGGTGAGTTGCCCTTTGGTTGGTGTAAACTGATTGTGAGAATGATTCTGAAACCAGATCTAGCTAGAGACATTCATTTAAAGTCTTAGAGGTCACGACAATTCCCAACAAATCATAATAAAAACCAGGGTGAAAGCGTTACGGGTTACTTGAATGACACGGGACTAAAGCGGACGAACCATGTAACATGTAACAGGTTTTTCCATGGGCAGCCTGCTTTAAAAGCTACAGTTCACTCCCGAGTTGTCTCACATCTGAGAAACAGATGAGTTCTACCGCTGGGCACTGTAATCACATGCAAATATTCGAGCACCTTTTCCGCTTACCTCATGACACGAAGTCAGCTTAGGTTCATATTGCCTAAATTATTCGGGTCATAGAAAAAATGAATTCTAGGCGATCGTCAAAATATTCACCTAGATTCTAACTGCGGAAACAATCATTACATGTTAAGGTTTACTACTAAAAAACAGCCCCGCCACCAATTAAGGAGAGCACTACTTTCACTATTTTTGGCTGTCATCTCAACGATGGGATATTCTGTGAGGCAAATGGCAGATCCAAAGCTATTTTGGAATCCGCATTTAGCATTTCCTAAAATAAATGGATAAATTTAATAAACGTCTGTATATTTAGCAAATTACTGCTTATAACTTCAGTCATTCATTTATTCAGTCCCAGAGGGAGTAGTTGGGGCTGAAGTGTAGGTAAGTGGGCAAAGATCTCTCCAGTGTGAGTGGAGTAATGGAGAACCCTGGAACAGGGAAAGTGCGGGGCATATTTTTTGAGGTGGTACCAGTCGCAAATAGTCCAAACGGTAGTGTACGGAATAACAGCTTAAATGAACAAAACAGTGGTACGTTACTTGAACAACCTTCAGGCCTATACAGTGAGAATCACCCAGATGGGCTGGTCTCTCAAAATTTGATCGAACAAGCTGTTCAGCTCAGATAATTAGGTCTGGTCAGAATCGCAACTCTGGAAAGGTGTAACATGGAGCGCTGTTGGTGTTTTGACCTTATGATTACATGCGTACGAGCATTTCATTCACAGTTCAGCATTTGCACCTGTGATATTACATATATCCACAAAATGGTACCTCGAACTCACAAGATATTCACATCCTGATATTGGCTGCGTTCAAGCTATTTCCTGAAGATTGTTTAATTTTCCCTTATTTGTCTGATAAGCAGCGAACTATGGTTCATAGTCTAAATAAGAAAACCATGATATTTCACACTCCTTTCTTTATATACCTTAATATAATTACACTGGTTATCACCTGTTGGAACGTCAGAAGGCAAAAATATTTGTAGAAGTTCCATTCTCTCTTACCCTCTCTCTCTATATATATACATATACTGTCTGGTCGATTAATATGCTGCAGGACACCCAACCGACCAGGCATCGGAAGTAGACAGAGTGGACGGTAACCTCATGTATGAACAAGTGACAAAGGTTAATGCAGCGTGAATCATGTGAGCAAAACAGTGTGACGGTCAATAGTGCATGTTAGATGGGGTCATCTGCTGCTAACCAGTGTGGGACAGCTGACAGCTGACAGACATCAACAGAGGTGAATAAAGGCACAGCGTACTTTGCCGAAAAAGGGTGTGTTTGGACAACTGCCACGTGGGCAGCTAAGACATCTTGCGCTTAAGAGACTCATTATTAAACCCCATATGTTGATAGCGTATCACATACTGGCTATGGAGATGATATGCCCCACAAGCGCATTGACCTGCCACTAGTAGAAGCCCCTAACCCATTCGCTGCATCTCCTCTATTGTGGGCAAGGTTATGCAAGAGAGGGTAATATCGCTGACCTCTCCCGGATCTTGGATAACCGAACAGATCATACTGGTATCAGATGTATGAATAGTTAAAAAATAAGCGTGACATGCGAACAATCTTAAACGGACCCAACATTAACACTGACCCGGCGGATGTTTGGAGAAGAATACCTGCCGGCAACCTTACCCAATGCCAATACACAGCGTAATATTCTAAACGAAACACTCGTTCCGCATCTTGTTGGAGAGGAGATCCTACCCCCTTGTAGAAAGTCATTGAAGCTGAATTCAATCAGACAAAGAGGACTCACATAAAAACACAGATTACCTGAGCTGAACACAGGACACCGGTACAACCGGTTTATGAAAGAAAATTCATTGGTACAGACGGGGTGAAAAGAACAGAATCTGTGAGAGTGCATTGAACATGCAAGTTCGTTCAAATAATGCTTTACATAGATTAGCACGTTTTCATAAAGAAAACTACGCACACTTTTGCTGGAAACTCTTTGACTTCCCACGAGCGGTTTCGCACTTATTTTGGCTCATCAGGTAAGTGCATTGCTTGAGTCTCCTTCAACCTCATGTTCTACTTGAACCCAAATTGAACTAAGAGGTTCATGTGAATCTCCCATGAGAACCTAATTGATTTGTAAATGAGTGTATTTGTCGAAATCTGTCCAATCTGGTTTCAAGTATAACATACGTTTGATGGAACCTCGGGGACTTCGCCCACATGTTGAGCCACATTCCAGTTGGAAGATGAAGGAATGAGGAGCGAGATGTATACGAACACATTGTAGGACCTCTCATTGAGTGAAATCATCTAAAGACATTCTTTACAACTCCGCTGCTTCCATGCATTCAAGTCATCCGCTTGCAGGCGTTCTACAGTGACATTATGTGATATCCCAGTACCACGTTAAGTTAACAGGTGAAATAGTGGTCCTGGTTGGAAAGACTGGGACTATTTTCCGTAGTCTGGATAGCGGTGGGTTATCCGTACACGCCCTCACTTAGACCAAATTATGACCTCACTTCGGCTCTTATCTGAATGGATGTAAACAGGCTTTCTAGATCCCATAAACCAGTGCGAAGGGCTACCGACACAGATATTAGGTGCAGGTGATATCGCAAATGAATTGTCTCTCCGTTTTTCGCAATGCCACTCATATTGTATATTTATTCAAAGTGGGAGAATTTTTTATATATCCTCCTATTCACTGTCCATGTCTCTTTAAATGTGTTCGGCTGCAGAACGTGGCAATGCGGAGGAACCAGGTGAGTAAATATTACCCAATTCAAGTGGACTATCATGATTATTTTACAATTCTGCTGAATAATACAATGTGCCTGGAATAATCAATGATCCAGTGTAAGGCTTTGTGGCGTCTTTAAGCTCCCAAATTCCCTTGAGCATTCGTCCGGCCACCGCAACGGTAGACTGATGGCGCTCGCATTCACAATCCCTCATACACTCAGGATTCACCGGACGATTGGTCGATGTATTTATGTACATAGCCGTATGCAGCATCGCGTATTATTACATAGGATACGTTTTATAGCAGGTGAACCATCCCTTCGGTATCCTCCAATTCGCACTAAATTTTGAGGGTTCATTTGGTAATTAAATCCACTGCGCTTGGTCACTCATTGTTCTTAATCTTCTTTCTTTGTTAAGTAGAAGAAGGAGTCAATGAGGAACCACTGGGTGAGTAAATGTTTGTTTGGTGTTAACGAATTACCAGCATCTTGTCGAAGAATACATTTGTATTTCCTATAGGGGAAAATGTTGGTAGCTCAGGTAGCATAGCTAGTCTTTGGTTTGTTTGCTGAGCTGGGCAATCTGATTGCAAACGTTTCGTCACCAGTCGAGATGATATCATCAGTTTGTTGTTAGAGAGCATAGTGTTGCGTAGTGATGAGCTCCGAACAACTCATCAACCTAACAAAACTTGATGTCCAAAACAAATTGTACACTGGCCAAAATAAAACGGAGAGTAGGCGCCGGATGTTAATAATTAATAGTTGATTGAGTTGTGTGCTATCTGATTTACAAAACCATGCACATAAAATATAGGTCACTGCAGTCACCAATGATGAGCAGTTTGTCCGCGCTAACTACCCGCTCAAGAGGTGCGGAACTTCGAAAGTTCCTTCTCTGAGGCCCTCGCTAAGATTTCATCAGTTATAGCTTTGTAAACAGCGCATTTGCGAAATTTTTGCACCATAACTTGAGTCGAGCAGCTCCACGTTAAACACGTTTATATTTGCTAGACTTTGTTCATTGTAGCTATCTATACTGTGATCCACGTTTTGGTCTCAGCTACTAGGCTAACTGAGACACTGGCACGAAGTTGCGCATACACGTGGTGGACCTTTCTCGCAGGCGTGCCACTTCCTGTGAATAGTCGGTGTAATTCTCGGCTGTCCCACACTAATTTATAAGACTTTCGTGCCATCAAACATAATCTGTGTATTTAGTCAGTCATTGCTCATGGTATTACCTATGTATTCACGTTTCAGTTCAGGATGATGGTGATCGGATGCCAGCAGGTGAGTTGGATTTTACATGGTATGCACGGAAATTCAGAAGAGTTGTTGAACCATTGCATATGACAAAATTCTAAACAATAAGTGTCTGCGAATTGCAGTCGAAGGTAAGCGGTTAGTCGAACGAAGAGACGATATCCAGGCGAACTGGACACTAACCGCCGATGGAATATTTTCACGTCTGTATTCGGAGCAAAAGACTCCGACCAAGGGTACAAATATTTGAGAGGGGAACACATGCATGAAAACAGCAACGGTGATGAGGTCGAGCGAATCTGTTTGCTTTTCAAAGAAAAGAATGCGCTAACACGTTCAAGACTCGCACATCAGGCACAAAGTGTCCTCCAGACTGGGTCAAAAATGAACACTCCACGACATGTGCTACACATAAAATTGTCGCATTACACATCCAGCCCAAAATGGTGAGCAAACAAAAGTTTACCACTGCGACTGTACGAAGTCCCAATACAATAGCAGCCTTGGCGAATTGAGGAAAGCAGATCACTCGGTATGAAATGATCATTGGTTTGTGGACCAAAAGGTCAACTACACAATCGACGCGAAGATGGTGAGGCAACCATTATCAGCAGCAGACATCTGCTTTTTCTCATTCCGCACATTCACTGCGAGCACATCGGAGAATATATTTACGTCTACCACAGTTGCTCGGCGCTGCCGAACAGTGATTAGCTAAGGTTTGGTGAAAGACTTCGGTGTAGGTGCTTTCAACTTTCCGAAGTTGGTGTACCCTAGGTGACGTAGACTTTTCACGAGTTCCGTTGCAACTCGGTTATGGCGAGCAAATCTAGCATCGTCCGTGATCCAGCAGGACTGTGGAAAACGCGCCAAATTGTCTGGTTGATTTTGAGCGTGTCAGTTGACTTGGAAAAGCGCAAGCGAGTACGTCAACCTCGGTAGAAGGCAGATCCGTGTAATCCTCATTCTTTCATGCAAATTCAACAGGGCGCGCGTCACCTCATCAAGCACTTCAAGCAGCCTCTCTCGGTGGCTGTAAACTCCTCCCAGATTGAAAGCAGAGAGGATGTCCAAATATGACACGTTGTCTGTCTGACCCAGATAAGTGATGAGTTCCTCGGTGAACCAATACTGAGACCGCTACAACGCGATAGTTCCTGTCCAAACACATCACCAGATGTCGGACGTACGATCACTCAAATGAATTATTTACTTTTTGGCGCGATTGTGATGGAGATCTCGGTGATACTACACCTGAGGAAGGCAGCAGATCCGGCCAAGCGTTGCTCTCCTCCATTCATTTTATTAATGTACAGACCATCGATGTAAGTGGGTAGCTGGAATTAGTAGCAAAATTTCAGTTTTGGAGACCAATTACATTTGAGTGAAGATCGACTATTGTAAGCAGGATACTTGCTGGACAGTGGACTTGGTCAATGTAACCTGAATGTTGTCCACGAAAAATATGACTGCGTGAGGAATGCTAAAGCCGGTGATGGGAAACTTCTGAAGGTATGAATTTCGCTTACTCACCGCAAATCCTTTAACATTCCGTCCGCTGGTAGGAGGGACGGAGTCGACAGGAATACTCTGGAAGAAAAAAGTATGGTTTCCGGATGCCTCTGGTTGACAGACATTTGGTATTTGGCTTGGATTCGGGAAGTCTCTTTATGGTCCATACCACAAAGAACAATGCGACATTTACAAGCTATCAACAGAACCTACGACAACATAAGCACTAATTTAGGTCTCAACATGAGATACATAACTCGTCAGACTGGCAGTAGGGTCATTGTGAAGTCCACACTAGTTTGTGCGGTTTTATGGTAAACGATCCTTTCAATATTCTTTCATCTTTATTTCATCTTTATCGGTATTTTTCATTTGTTCATTCAGTCATCTTCACTTTTATTTTCCATTTGTTCACATCCAAGCCGAAGAAGGTGGAAATGAGGACCAAGCAGGTGAGATGTTTGCCAGATATGAATTTATCGTCAGAATGATTGAAAACTAAAATAATCTAGAACTATTCACTTGGATGGTTTTAAATCACAACATTTCTCAACAAACCAACGATGGGGCAAGCGCAAACGCTGATTAGGACGAGACTGTGATATGCAACGTGAATCGGGTTGAAATGGATACCAACCGAGGGGCTAGGAGAACTGGCACTTCAAACTACGACCAAGACAATTAATCGGCCTAGACGGCTAGCTCCAACCAGATTCGCCAGGCAGAAAACTTACAATATGGAATACCTTTGTGATTCATAGGCAGTTGTTCCACCCTCCAGCTCACATTCTCAATGACTGCAGATCACTCTAAGTCTAGGCTATGTAAACTGTGATGATGCTCCAATTTTTCGCCGAGGCCGCATAGATTGTCATTAACAATGGCCACCAGTCGAGGAAACATTTCTAATACGTGGTAGTGAAGCGGGGTGGGTCTGCGTGTCGCTGGTAGTGCCAACTTCATTCCGTCATGTCGGGTCCAAGGTTGATTTTACATAGGGGAACAAACAACTGCTGGATGGTTTCCTGTTTTTTTTGTGTGGACTAAATTGTCTTGTAAAATATCCTTGATTCGGATTGGTGTTTGCTACTCCTCGCATTTCATTCTAACGCCTTTGTTCAACACTACGCAATACCTGAAAATCACCAAACATAGTGTGCGTTGGTGCTCTTTACATAGCTATTGCAACCTCACGAAGCGCACAAGATTAGTACACTTCTAGGGGGAAAACCATTCAGTGAGGACACCGCTGATAATGTCACGCAGACGTCAAGACACGGATTGGTGTGATTTGAACTTAATCCAAGAGCGAGTGGAAGATTAACTATCGCGGTTTTGACAGTTCGTACATTTAGTACAATTTAGTACATCAATTGGATCCATCTTCGCACACACAGAGCACTACACTAGTGTTGCACAAAAGAATGTGAATAATTCACATACAAATATCCCAATCTTAATAAATACGCGGATGGCACTTAGGAAGAACACACACGGGTCAATTCAGCAAATATGGTTTTACCGAATATTTATGCGAATATCAATCTTCAATAGCTAAAAACCTATCTCATTACCATAAACCCCTGATGTCATCAGCGTCGTGGAGCTGTTGGTGCTGACCAACTGGACTATACGGACGACAATACGAAAGAGTAAATTTAACAAAAACCGCACCAGAAAAATAGTACTATAACTTCCATAAATAAACTATCGGTGGTACACACATCCTCAATCCACCAATCGCTCCTCTTATGCTCCACTTGGTTTGCTCTCAGGTCAACATTTTTCCAACGTGAATCTGAGCGTCAAATCAGACTAGGTAGTGCATGACTTCAGAAGATCACTGTCTGATAGGGAATCAAATATCACTGCTTCTTCACGAACCAATAAAGGATCGACGGGTTGAAGTCTTGACAAAACTGCACCTGAACTCGATCAAATCGAACCTCATGAGGGACAGATTCCTCGGCTCTGATCTGGCTAGAGCATCACGCTAGACATTTGTAGCTGTTGTATTCAGCATTCCTCAACAGCTCAATCAAACTGTCTGTGGATTTCTGGAACAGATATCTACCGGTAACCTCCGTGACAGTCCAATTTCCCACTGACATCCCAACATGATACTGCAGTAGTTATCCCCTGTCCATCTTTCTGCAGGAAATATTAAGTAAATGCTGTAACAGCCCGGTGCCGGAGGCCAATTAGGAGGCGCTGATGAATAGAAAATCCCAAGTTGTCAATCTGGGCAGTCAATGGTGTTTTGCCTCGGTCATGGAAATTTGACATGCAATCATCGTACTTGTGGCAGCCTATGCCCTACTACCAACATATGTTGCTGCCTTAACAATACATCCAGTAGAGCTATGTTTCATATTCATTCGAAAGCATAGTTCTGTCGATGCGGACTGTAGTAACAGCAACTCGGGCCCAAATATTGCATGCGTAACCTTTGAATTACCCGTGAGATTTCATGCAGTCCCTACGAACTTGTGCAACTGCGTGGCAGAAAGTCGTATTCATATTCCTTCAGTCATGTTAACTAATAATGTACATCCATTCATGTACCAGTTGGAAGGGGGAATGAGAAGCGATACGCAGATGAACACGTTGTACGACCTCCCATTGATTGAAATCATCTAAAGTCATTCCCTACAACCCCGCTGCTTCCAGGCATTCAAGTTATCCGCTCGCAATCGTTCTACAGTGCGGATTGGGCATTATGTGATCGCCTAGTGCCACTATAGGTTACCGAATGAAATAGTGGTCCTGGTTGGCAAGACTGGGACTGTTTTCCGTAGTCTGGATAGCGGTGGGTTATCCGTGCACGTCCTCACTTAGGCCAATTTGTGGCCTCACTTCGACTCTCTTCTGCATGGATGTAAGCCGGCTTTCTAGATCCCACAAACTAGTATGAAAGACTATCGACACAGATGATAGGTGCAGTTGATATCTCAAATTGATTTTCCCTCGTTTTCCGCAATGCCACTCACCTTGTGCATATATTCTAAAGGAAATAACTCACCATGTATTCTCTCAGTCATTGCTTATGCCACTGTTAATATGTTCAGGTGCGGAACGTCGCAATGCGGATCAACCAGGTGAGTGAATATCTGCCTAATTCAAGTGGGCTATCATGGCTATTATGAAGTGCCGATAACATTATCGCATTCATTCAATGTACAAGTCACAAAACGCCCAAATAAATTTACCATCAAAACTGTGGCAAAATCGTAAATGTGCAACGAAATGATGATATGACACACGAATCGCTAACAGGCCCAATTAGGCAGAGTCAGCTAGGATCTGATGTTCGGAACTACAACCTGAGTCAGCAGATTGCTGTCGGATTTGCGAAAGTCAGCTTTCATCCGATCCGAATTATTTACTCCGCATAGTGGTCAACGTCTTCACACACCTTAGCCAGTTGGGAATATGTGAAGTGAAAAAAGACTAGTGATTTGAGCTCATCACATATCTCATTCGTCGTGGGCCAATGAAAAATCATTGATTTCGTTAAACTAAGGGACACCTCACCGTCTCGACCTAGTTTCCTCGAATGTCTACTCATACGTCCAATGTGCGAGCATGGGGATGAAAATTAAGGGCCATATTTTCACAAAAACACCCTGGGAAGCACTTTGGTCCGATTCGTTTCTTTTGGTTGTGCATCCTGTTATGCGTGACCTGTTCGCCATTCCAAGCTTAAGCTTGAGATCTTGATTCGCAGCCATGAATGTGCAGAGTGAAAAAGGATTGACAGCAACCTGAGTCAACCAATTTGGAGTGCTACCAGAAGATCCTCATTTGCACTCGACCGCAGAATTCCGACTAAGTGGCCAAAATGTTTAGTTTATTTGACAACGACTTAACGGCACCGAAACCAGGTTAGGCCGTGCACACGAATTTCTATATTTTCCGCTCATAAAACCATCCACAAACGAGTATGAATTACACAACTACCTATGCGCAAGCTGAAATCGCACGGGCAAATTTAGGCCGTGCATAATTTGTAGTGAAGTGGACTCGGTGTCATGAACAGTGTTTGTTACTTCTATGCACTTACTTCCGTGTTGGGTGTACAACGCTGCATCTCAAGTTCAAGATGAAATAAAGGATTTCAATGAGAAGTGTGTTCATTCTGGTCAGTGAAATTTCATCACGAGCAAATGACTCGCGATAATCTATCACTGTCCTGCACAGTGTTGCCTAAATTGACAAGTCTGTCAAATAAGGTGGTTCTCCTGAAGCGTTTCACGATCTTTGAGACTTTTTCCACTGGAAACCCAAGGAGCGTGACCATTACCACGAGACCGTTCAAATATTCATTACATTAAGTTTCGTTTTATATATCTCAGGCAATGCGTACGACGGACAGGAAGGTGAGTGAGCATATGACTGGAAAGATTATCATGATAGAAATTACGCGCCCAAAGAGTTAGTTAGAGGCTACTCGGCTTCCGTTTGCCTGGGCATGTACATCAATAAGTACGGACCAGAACATTAAACATTTCATGTGGTCTACTTGATGCAATCATTCGGCTTAGTGGGTAACAACAAATTTAAAATTCGTTCATCAGTACGCCCTAATGATTGACTTAATGAGTAAATGTGTGAAATCAGATCGCGTTGAATTTGTCTCATATCTCATGACGTAGAAGTTAGGTTTGGGAAATTTGTGGGTGTGTCGAGTTGATGGATTCTAGTTTTCAGTCCTTTTTGCGCAGTCATTCAGTTTACTTCGCAAAACCAATACATCTCATAAAACCACTATGGTGTTGATTCGTTAACTTTCGTTAGTGTTGCGTTGCTTCAAACCACCTCTTTAGTCGGGAGGGAGATAGCGTTTCAGTTTGCTCTGTTTGTAGGTCTACGAATACATGTCAGCTTTCTACACGCAACACACTACGCATAGGGTTGCTGAAACCATCGACGGTCCACGACCGATTTCGCCTTTCGTGTGGTTCATCAGGTAGTCCCGGTCACCAAGATCCCTCAGTCTCATGTTCCACTTGAACCCAAATTGAACGGATTGGTACGGCTGCTCTTGCTCGCACACCATTCTGTTTTCGATAGGATATCCGAACAAATCCAACCGAATATATTGTTTTACTATATAAACCACAATGCCTACACCTATCGATCAATCAGAATGGTAAACCCGCCAATCAGATACGGCCTAACCTACGTCTTCCAACTACTAAGCCATTGGTCGGTGAAACCTTCGAAAACTTTTCAAGTCGGCTTAGAATCAGCTTCAGAACATCTCACATGGAATTCAGAATATAACCAATTCGCAACTCGACACTCTCTAGAATGATTCGAATTAACAAACGTAAAGATAGTAGGTGAACCAAAAAGAATTCGGCGACATGGGACAATAATTTTCCGTTATTTCACGTTTGATTGACTCTGTCAGCTGAACGAAGGCACTCTCAGCCTTGAACACTGTGGTGTGCTTTTTAATCTAAAATTATCCGACTTAAAAACACTTAAGTCAGTTATAACCATGACGCACTCCCAAGTGAGTTGTTCCACACAATTTACTACATACAGCGCAATGGAGCTGGTGCTAGTGGCTAGGACATCTAGTGATCCGCAAACATCATGATCATGTTCATTGAGGCCCCATTCTCAACAGGCCTTTTCTGGTACCAGATGCACTAAATCGACTGTACACTGGAACCGTTATCACTCACTGAAATCTACGAAGTGGATTAGTTCAAACTCCGTTGGTTACAACGGCCAACTCGCGTATACCCATGTGACTACACATTTACGAAAACATTTAGTATAACAATAGTGCTGATTGAGCACACGGTGAGAAAATATGTGTTATAGTTACCTGTTACCTGAATGAGTTTGCCGCTACCAATAAGGATATTCCATTATAGGCTATAGATTATAGGTTATACGTTATACGTTATAGGTTTCACTTGTTTCATGAAGTTTCAAATCACGTGGGACCAACAGGCACTGAATCGCCACTAAGGTATCATTGTCCCACTTATAGAAAACAGTCACGAGAAAATACAAAGTCGCCGTCTGGCTATGCAAATTCCTTTCAAGTGGGAATCAAATATATGGGTTTTGAAGAAGTATGAAGACCACGTTGCGTTGCATCTTCGTGATTCCCTCATTGTTCAACTATTTTATCTCTATGTTGACCGACGTATTCTCCGGCACAGACTACTAATCGGAGTGTGTTGTGAACCTTTGAATACTGTGGAACGAATGGGTTTTTACTACATCGGTGTAACACGGGCTGAGTTGGTCCAGTTTAGCTCCACTGACGGTGTCCACTTTTGAATACCCTTTGCTATTTTTGTGCTCATGCACATCAAATATAGGCCATTGCAGTCACCAATGGTGAGCTGTTCGCCCCCGTTAACTACCCGCTCAAGAGTTGCGGAACTTCGGACGTTTCTTCGCTTAGGCCCTCGTAGCATTCCATCAGTTACAGCTTTGTAAAAAGCGTATTTACAAAATGGTTTTACCGCCATATGAATCGAGTAGGTCCAGGTAAAACACGCTTATATTCGTTAAACTTTATTCGGCCGATGAAGACCGAGATCGCCAAGCTGGTAACTTTTGTCTTGAAATATTTTTTATTCGGCCATAATGTAAGCATTTTGCACATCCGATTGTGCTCCGATTGTCTCCTTCGTCGCGGAACCTTCGCTCAAATCCGCTATCCTCCCACAGCCTGCACCCCAAGCAAAAGATGCACATTTGTTTTTCTGTTGTTTTTTTCTTTAAATTTAAACTGCGGTTTTTCACTGATACCGTTGATTTGCCCCCCCCCCACCTGATGGAGATCGGATGCCAGCAGGTGGGTTGGATTTTACATGGTATGCATGGAAATGCAGGAGCGTTTTGAAACTGAACGGTTCTAACCCATTACATGTGACAAAACCCTAAAACAACCAGTGTCCGTGAAATGCAGTGGAGTGTAAATGCCACGTGATCTTGACAGCTGATGGAATATTTTCTCGCCTGAATTCGGAGCAAAAGACTCCGGACCATGTGAGAATATTTGGTCCGAACCACATGTATGAAGCCAGCAACAGCGGTAAGGTCAAGCGAATCTGTTTGCCCTTTAAAGATAAAAATGCTCTAACACGTTCAAGACTCGCACATCAGGCGCGGTGTGTCCGTCAGACTGGGGCAAATGCGAAAGTCAGTGCCAAAAATGAACAGTGAACGCCATTTGCCACGCATAAAATTGTCGCATTTACATACACAGCCCAAAATGGTGGGCAAACAAGAGTTAACTACTGCGACCGCACGAAGTCGCAATACAATAGCAGCCTTGGCGAATTGAGGAAAGCACATAACTCGCTATGAAATGATCATTGGATAGTGGACCGAAAAGTCAACTTCACAATCGATGCGAAGATGGTGAGGCAACCATTATCAGCACCAGATACCTGCTTCTTCTCATTCCGCACATTCACTCTGCTCACACGAGAGACTATACTTACGTCTACCACAGTTGCTTGGCGCTGTCGAACAGTGATTAGCTAAGGTTTGGTGAAAGACTTCGATGTAGGTGCTCTCAACTTTCCGAAGGCGGTGTATCCCAGGCTACGTAGACTTTTCACGAGTTCCGTTGCAACTCGGTTATGGCGAGCAAATCTAGCATCATCCGTGATCCAGCAGGACTGTGGAAAATGCACCAAACTTTCTGGTTGGTCACAGTTTTCCCGACGAAAGTACGTCTGGTCAACATATTCACGCCGAGCGCTTCTAGCTATCGTCCAAAGCAGTTTGCGCTGGAAACCTCGAATAAATACGTGAGAAAACACACTTTTTTAGAACACAATCCATCGATTTGTGAGAGACAAAACGACAAGCTCACTTTACCGTGACCGTCCACGCTGTTGTGCAAACCATTGCCCAAAGCAGACACCAGATCTTCCTGGACTCAAGTCGCAGGGCTGAGATCCAGAACAACCTTACTAAATGCAGATTCATTTACCACCTTGTGTAGTACTCACCTTGAGTACCTTGTGTAGTACGCACTCTCTGCCGCATCGAGATGGTTGTGCTCAGGCTTGCGATACCACGTAACTCACGTTGTTTATCGGCGTTGGATTATCTGATTGAGATACACCTCGTTAGACATAACCACCCATGAATAGAAGATCTGATGTAATTTTCCAACCTCTTGAGCGCACGCCAGTTGACTTGGACAAGCATGAGCGAGTATTTGAAGGTTGATTCATGTTGATTGATTGATTCATGATTCATGTAACCCCCACTTCTTCATGCGGCTTCAACGGGGCACGCGTCACCTCATCAAGCACTTCAAGCAGCCTCTCTCGGTGGCTATAGACTCCTCCCCGATTGAAAGTAGAGAGGATGTCCAAATATGACACGTTGTCTGTCTGACCCAGATAAGTGATGAGTTCCTCGGTGAACCAATACTGAGACCGCTACAACGCGATAGTTCCTGTCCAAACACATCACCAGATGTCGGACGTACGATCACTCAAATGAATTATTTACTTTTTGGCGCGATTGTGATGGAGATGTAGGTGATACTACACCTGAGGAAGGCAGCAGATCCGGCCAAGCGTTGCTCTCCTCCATTCATTTTATTAATGTACAGACCATCGATGTAAGTGGGTAGCTGGAATTAGTAGCAAAATTTCAGTTTTGGAGACCAATTACATTTGAGTGAAGATTGACTATTGTAAGCAGGATACTTGCTGGACAGTGGACTTGGTCAATGTAACCTGAATGTTGTCCACGAAAAATATGACTGCGTGAGGAATGCTAAAGCCGGTGATGGGAAACTTCTGAAGGTATGAATTTCGCTTACTCACCGCAAATCCTTTAACATTCCGTCCGCTGGTAGGAGGGACGGAGTCGACAGGAATACTCTGGAAGAAAAAAGTATGGTTTCCGGATGCCTCTGGTTGACAGACATTTGGTATTTGGCTTGGATTCGGGAAGTCTCTTTATGGTCCATACCACAAAGAACAATGCGACATTTACAAGCTATCAACAGAACCTACGACAACATAAGCACTAATTTAGGTCTCAACATGAGATACATAACTCGTCAGACTGGCAGTAGGGTCATTGTGAAGTCCACACTAGTTTGTGCGGTTTTATGGTAAACGATCCTTTCAATATTCTTTCATCTTTATTTCATCTTTATCGGTATTTTTTATTTGTTCACTTTCAAGCCGAAGAAGGTGGAAATGAGGACCAAGCAGGTGAGATGTTTGCCAGATATGAATTTATCGTCAGAATGATTGAAAACTAAAGTAATCTAGAATTGTTCACTTGGATGGCCATAAATCACAACGTTGATTATACATAGGGCAACAAACAATTGCTGGATGGTTTCCTGTTTTTTTTTATATGGACTAAATTTTCTTGTGAAATATCCTTGATTCGGATTGGTGTTTGCTACTCCTCGCATTTCATTCTAACGCCTTTGTTCAACACTACGCAATACCTGAAAAACACTAAACATAGTGTGCGTCGGTGCTCTTTACACAGATATTGCAGCTTCACGAAGCGCACAAGATTAGTTCTCTGTTAGGGGAAAACCATTCAGTGTGGCCACCGTTGAAAGAGTCACGCAGATGTCGAGACATGGATTGGTGTAATTCTAGCTTAATCTAACAGAAGTGGACGGGTAACGCGATTTTGACCGTTTGGAATGATTCGGACACAAAACGGCAATGGAATATTTAAGAGAGCGTCGGAAGTGTGATTAGCACGTTTTCATAAAAGAAACTACGCACACGTTTGCTGGAAGCTCTTCGACAAGCCACGAGCAGTTCTGCTCTTATTGTGGCTCATCACGTAGGTGTTATCCTCGAGTTACCTTCAACGTCATGCTCTCCTTGGACCTAATTTGAACTGACAGATACATTTGACTCTCCTATGAAAACCTAACTGATTTGTAAATGAGTGTATTTGTCGAGTTTGGTCTCAAGTATAAAATAAGTTTGTCGGAACCTCAAAAACTTCGCCCACCTGTTGCAGCCCACGAAAGGCGAAACTGGTCGTCGAGTGTCGAATAGCATTCAGCAACCATGTGAATGGTTTCCTTTATGAAATCATATTCAGCAAATATGGTTTTACCGAATATTTATGCGAATATCAATCTTCAATAGCTAAAAACCTATCTCATTACCATAAACCCCTGATGTCATCAGCGTCGTGGAGCTGTTGGTGCTGACCAACTGGACTATACGGACGACAATACGAAAGAGTAAATTTAACAAAAACCGCACCAGAAAAATAGTACTATAACTTCCATAAATAAACTATCGGTGGTACACACATCCTCAATCCACCAATCGCTCCTCTTATGCTCCACTTGGTTTGCTCTCAGGTCAACAGTTTTCCAACGTGAATCTGAGCGTCAAATCAGACTAGGTAGTGCATGACTTCAGAAGATCACTGTCTGATAGGGAATCAAATATCACTGCTTCTTCACGAACCAATAAAGGATCGACGGGTTGAAGTCTTGACAAAACTGCACCTGAACTCGATCAAATCGAACCTCATGAGGGACAGATTCCTCGGCTCTGATCTGGCTAGAGCATCACGCTAGACATTTGTAGCTGTTGTATTCAGCATTCCTCAACAGCTCAATCAAACTGTCTGTGGATTTCTGGAACAGATATCTACCGGTAACCTCCGTGACAGTCCAATTTCCCACTGACATCCCAACATGATACTGCAGTAGTTATCCCCTGTCCATCTTTCTGCAGGAAATATTAAGTAAATGCTGTAACAGCCCGGTGCCGGAGGCCAATTAGGAGGCGCTGATGAATAGAAAATCCCAAGTTGTCAATCTGGGCAGTCAATGGTGTTTTGCCTCGGTCATGGAAATTTGACATGCAATCATCGTACTTGTGGCAGCCTATGCCCTACTACCAACATATGTTGCTGCCTTAACAATACATCCAGTAGAGCTATGTTTCATATTCATTCGAAAGCATAGTTCTGTCGATGCGGACTGTAGTAACAGCAACTCGGACCCAAATATTGCATTTGAATTACCCGTGAGATTTCATGCAGTCCCTACGAACTTGTGCAACTGCGTGGCAGAAAGTCGTATTCATATTCCTTCAGTCATGTTAACTAATAATGTACATCCATTCATGTACCAGTTGGAAGGGGGAATGAGAAGCGATACGCAGATGAACACGTTGTACGACCTCCCATTGATTGAAATCATCTAAAGTCATTCCCTACAACCCCGCTGCTTCCAGGCATTCAAGTTATCCGCTCGCAATCGTTCTACAGTGCGGATTGGGCATTATGTGATCGCCTAGTGCCACTATAGGTTACCGAATGAAATAGTGGTCCTGGTTGGCAAGACTGGGACTGTTTTCCGTAGTCTGGATAGCGGTGGGTTATCCGTGCACGTCCTCACTTAGGCCAATTTGTGGCCTCACTTCGACTCTCTTCTGCATGGATGTAAGCCGGCTTTCTAGATCCCACAAACTAGTATGAAAGACTATCGACACAGATGATAGGTGCAGTTGATATCTCAAATTGATTTTCCCTCGTTTTCCGCAATGCCACTCACCTTGTGCATATATTCTAAAGGAAATAACTCACCATGTATTCTCTCAGTCATTGCTTATGCCACTGTTAATATGTTCAGGTGCGGAACGTCGCAATGCGGATCAACCAGGTGAGTGAATATCTGCCTAATTCAAGTGGGCTAGCATGGCTATTATGAAGTGCCGATAACATTATCGCATTCATTCAATGTACAAGTCACAAAACGCCCAAATAAATTTACCATCAAAACTGTGGCAAAATCGTAAATGTGCAACGAAATGATGATATGACACACGAATCGCTAACAGGCCCAATTAGGCAGAGTCAGCTAGGATCTGATGTTCGGAACTACAACCTGAGTCAGCAGATTGCTGTCGGATTTGCGAAAGTCAGCTTTCATCCGATCCGAGTTATTTACTCCCCATATTGATCAAATTCTTCACACACCCTAACCAGGTGAGATGCTCTGCAGTGTTAAGAGATTAGTGATTTCTTTAAACTAAGGGACACCTCACAGTCTCAACCTAATTTTCTCGAATTTTGCTCATATATCCAATGTGCGGACATGGGGATGCGAACTAATGGCCATACTTTCACAAAATCCCCCTGGAAAGCATTTTGGTCTGATTCGTTTCTTTTGGTTGTGCATCCTGTTATGCGTGAGCTGTTCGCAATTCCGGACTTAAGCTTGGAATCTTGATCCGCAGCCATCAATATGCGATCACTGAGATGAATGGCATCTGTCCCTAATAATATAATGTAGCAGGGTGAAAAAGGATTAACAGTAATCTGAGTCAACCAATGACCACTGGTATGAACAGCCTGTTTGATCCATAATTATAGAGTCACTACCTGAGTTAAATGTAACCCGCAAAGTTAATCCAAATCAGTCCTGCGCGATACTCTCGCGAGGCTGTGCGAAATTCGGAATTGTGTATTCTGAATGCAATAGTAGTGGGACCGATGAACAGTGAGACCAGGTTCCAGCAGCAGACGGTAATGGGGATTGCACTACTCCCGAATAAGACCTAGCTGGTGTGTATCAATGCAATTATATGATGTCATTAGGAGTTCAAATGAAGTTCAAAACATTCACGGAAAGCACCAGCGATTGCGCTAACCTCAAACAGATGATTCCTCCAAAAATTTTGTGAGGCAATAGAAAGATCGTCACCGGGGGACCCAACAAATGACCGTGGGTGCTTGAAAATAAACGCCTGAAAAATATGCACAAAGTGATCGCTAGGTTGAAGTGAGCTGTGTGTTGTTAACCAGAATGTCTGCAATAAGGTGTACAGGATTTCCTCATTCATGCTGCCTCATTCAGAATCGCAAGTCACCTTGAGGATGCAGTTACAACCAAGAATAAGAAACGCATGCAAATACTACCGAACTCCCAATGACGCGTATACCAGAACCGTAATACCTTGCAAGTTGGAGTGATACCAGATGATCCTCGATTGCACTCGACCGCAGAATTCCGACTAAGTGGCCCCAGTGTTTAGTTAATTTAACAACGATTTGGTGGCACCGAAACCAGGTTAGGCCGTGCACACAAACTTCTATATTTACCGCTAATAAAACCGTCCACAAACGGGTGTGAATTACACAACTACATATGCCCAAGCTGAAATTTCACAGGCCAATTTAGGCCGTGCTAAAGTTGCAGTGAAGCGGACTCAGTGTCATGCACAGTGTTTCTTCCGCAGCCATTTAATTTCCCTCTACACACTGACTTCCCTGGTGACTGCAAAACGCTGCATCTCAAGTTCCAGATGAAATAGGGGAATTCGGTCAGAAGCACACTCTTCACGGCAGTGAAATTTGATCATTAACGTACGACTCGCGATACTCTATTACTGTTCTGCAGAGTTGCCTAAATTGACGAGCCTGCCAAATTACTTGATGCCCCTGAGACTTTAAACCTTCCTTGAGAATGTTTCCACTGGAAACCCAGGGATTGTGACCATTACCACGAGACCATTCAAATATTCGTTACATTAAGTTTCGTTTTATATATCTCAGGCAATGCGTACGACGGAGAGGAAGGTGAGTGGGCATATGAGTAGAAAGATTTTCAAGATGGAAATTATGCGCCGAAAGAGTTAGAGGCTACTAGGCTTCCGTTTGCCTGGGCATGTACATCAATAAGTACGGACCAGAACATTAAACATTTCATGTGGTCTACTTGATGCAATCATTCGGCTTAGTGGGTAACAACAAATTTAAAATTTGTTCATCAGTACGCCATAATGATTGACTTAATGAGTAAATGTGTGAAATCAGGTCTGCGAATACATGTCAGCTTTCTACACGCAACACACTACGCATAGGGTTGCTGAAACCATCGACGGTCCACGACCGATTTCGCCTTTCGTGTGGTTCATCAGGTAGTCCCGGTCACCAAGATCCCTCAGTCTCATGTTCCACTTGAACCCAAATTGAACGGATTGGTACGGCTGCTCTTGCTCGCACACCATTCTGTTTTCGATAGGATATCCGAACAAATCCAACCGAATATATTGTTTTACTATATAAACCACAATGCCTACACCTATCGATCAATCAGAATGGTAAACCCGCCAATCAGATACGGCCTAACCTACGTCTTCCAACTACTAAGCCATTGGTCGGTGAAACCTTCGAAAACTTTTCAAGTCGGCTTAGAATCAGCTTCAGAACATCTCACATGGAATTCAGAATATAACCAATTCGCAACTCGACACTCTCTAGAATGATTCGAATTAACAAACGTAAAGATAGTAGGTGAACCAAAAAGAATTCGGCGACATGGGACAATAATTTTCCGTTATTTCACGTTTGATTGACTCTGTCAGCTGAACGAAGGCACTCTCAGCCTTGAACATTGTGGTGTGCTTTTTAATCTAAAATTATCCGACTTAAAAACACTTAAGTCAGTTATAACCATGACGCACTCCCAAGTGAGTTGTTCCACACAATTTACTACATACAGCGCAATGGAGCTGGTGCTAGTGGCTAGGACATCTAGTGATCCGCAAACATCATGATCATGTTCATTGAGGCCCCATTCTCAACAGGCCTTTTCTGGTACCAGATGCACTAAATCGACTGTACACTGGAACCGTTATCACTCACTGAAATCTACGAAGTGGATTAGTTCAAACTCCGTTGGTTACAACGGCCAACTCGCGTATACCCATGTGACTACACATTTACGAAAACATTTAGTATAACAATAGTGCTGATTGAGCACACGGTGAGAAAATATGTGTTATAGTTACCTGTTACCTGAATGAGTTTGCCGCTACCAATAAGGATATTCCATTATAGGCTATAGATTATAGGTTATACGTTATACGTTATAGGTTTCACTTGTTTCATGAAGTTTCAAATCACGTGGGACCAACAGGCACTGAATCGCCACTAAGGTATCATTGTCCCACTTATAGAAAACAGTCACGAGAAAATACAAAGTCGCCGTCTGGCTATGCAAATTCCTTTCAAGTGGGAATCAAATATATGGGTTTTGAAGAAGTATGAAGACCACGTTGCGTTGCATCTTCGTGATTCCCTCATTGTTCAACTGTTTTATCTCTATGTTGACCGACGTATTCTCCGGCACAGACTACTAATCGGAGTGTGTTGTGAACCTTTGAATACTGTGGAACGAATGGGTTTTTACTACATCGGTGTAACACGGGCTGAGTTGGTCCAGTTTAGCTCCACTGACGGTGTCCACTTTTGAATACCCTTTGCTATTTTTGTGCTCATGCACATCAAATATAGGCCATTTCAGTCACCAATGGTGAGCTGTTCGCCCCCGTTAACTACCCGCTCAAGAGTTGCGGAACTTCGGACGTTTCTTCGCTTAGGCCCTCGTAGCATTCCATCAGTTACAGCTTTGTAAAAAGCGTATTTACAAAATGGTTTTACCGCCATATGAATCGAGTAGGTCCAGTTTAAACACGTTTATATTCGTTAAACTTTATTCATTGTAAGTATCTATATTGTGACCCAAATTTTGGTCTCAGTTACTACGCTAACTGAGGCATCAGTAGAGAGTTGGGTATACACGTGATGGAGCTTTCTCGCTGGCGTGCCACTTGTTGTGAATATTCGGTTTCATTTTGCGCAGTCCCACACCAATTTATACGACTTTCGTGCGATCCACCATCGTCCGTGTGTTTACTCAGTCATTGCTCATGGTATTACCTATGTATACACGTTTCAGTTCAAGCTGATGGAGATCGGATGCCAGCAGGTGGGTTGGATTTTACATGGTATGCATGGAAATGCAGGAGCGTTTTGAAACTGAACGGTTCTAACCCATTACATGTGACAAAACCCTAAAACAACCAGTGTCCGTGAAATGCAGTGGAGTGTAAATGCCACGTGATCTTGACAGCTGATGGAATATTTTCTCGCCTGAATTCGGAGCAAAAGACTCCGGACCATGTGAGAATATTTGGTCCGAACCACATGTATGAAGCCAGCAACAGCGGTAAGGTCAAGCGAATCTGTTTGCCCTTTAAAGATAAAAATGCTCTAACACGTTCAAGACTCGCACATCAGGCGCGGTGTGTCCGTCAGACTGGGGCAAATGCGAAAGTCAGTGCCAAAAATGAACAGTGAACGCCATTTGCCACGCATAAAATTGTCGCATTTACATACACAGCCCAAAATGGTGGGCAAACAAGAGTTAACTACTGCGACCGCACGAAGTCGCAATACAATAGCAGCCTTGGCGAATTGAGGAAAGCACATAACTCGCTATGAAATGATCATTGGATAGTGGACCGAAAAGTCAACTTCACAATCGATGCGAAGATGGTGAGGCAACCATTATCAGCACCAGATACCTGCTTCTTCTCATTCCGCACATTCACTCTGCTCACACGAGAGACTATACTTACGTCTACCACAGTTGCTTGGCGCTGTCGAACAGTGATTAGCTAAGGTTTGGTGAAAGACTTCGATGTAGGTGCTCTCAACTTTCCGAAGGCGGTGTATCCCAGGCTACGTAGACTTTTCACGAGTTCCGTTGCAACTCGGTTATGGCGAGCAAATCTAGCATCATCCGTGATCCAGCAGGACTGTGGAAAATGCACCAAACTTTCTGGTTGGTCACAGTTTTCCCGACGAAAGTACGTCCAGTCAACATTATTATGCCGAACGCCGCCAGCTATCGTCCGAAGCAGTTTTGCGTCGGAGCTGGATACCTCGAATAAACACCTGAGGAAACGCACTTTCTGAGAACACAATCCATCGACTCACGAGAGGTGAAGTGACCAACTCACCTAAACCATGACCGTCCACACTGTTGTGCAGGCCATCGTTCAAGCAGCCACCAGGTGTTTCTTGGTGTTTACGCATGCACCTTGAACTGGGATCGGAAGGCTGATATCCCGGTCAACCTCATCAAGTGCAAAATCATTGACCACATTTCGTGGTACTCGCTATTGAATAGCGAGACCCTTTCTCAAACACACCGTTTCCTTCATCGAGTTGGTTGCGCCCAGAATTGGGATACCAGGTACCTCATGTTGTTTGCCGGCGTTAAAGTACACTTCGGTATACGTACCCATGCATGAATAGATTGCCTGGTGTTGTTGTCTAACCTCTTGGGCTTGTTTCGGTGGACTCGGCCAAGCGCGAACAAGTATGTCACCCTCGGTATCAGGTAATTCCTTGTGATCTCCATTCTTTCGTGCGACTTCAACGGGGCGCGCATCACCTCATCAAATAATTTGAGCAGCTCCTGTCGGTGGCTGTAGGCTCCTTCCCTCCTTGAAACCAAGCGGGATACCCAAATATGTCGCGTTTCCTGTCAGAACCAGAGGACTGATGACTTCTTCGGTGAAGCAAGACTAAAACTGCTATCGCCCGATATTTCCTGTGTCTCAAAATCACCACTGCTTTCGACTTCCTGACTTTAATCTTCATACCGGCCACTCGTAACTCGACCGCAGCAGTTTCAAGCTTCTCCTTAATGCCAACATGGCGCTCCGCACACAGGAGCCAGTCGTCAGTGATAGCAAAACCATCCACTGAGGTAAGATGCGATTGGTATCTTATTTATGGCACCGCCAATCTAAGAATCTCATCCATTGTCATAATGAACAATATTGGGGACACTGAATCTCCCTGCCTCACACCTCTGTAGCAGTGAACCTCCGAAATTGGGAGAACTGCCTGTGCAAGCTCATGCGATTGTGCAATGTTTCGAATTATAAGTGACGGCACTCCAAACGCCTCGGTAGATCTGACATTTTCACCATGCAAAGCCTAATCAAACGCTTGCGAGATATCAAAAGGCGCCAAGCTGAGTTTCGAAGCAGTCCCTGAAGAGTGACGAAGCATGGCGCGAAACAGCAGTGAAGCTTAAAAACAACTATCTCGATATTGAAATGTAAACTGGAGTAAGGGCAGTTGCAGTCTACGGCTCCGGCGATCAGCAAGCACCTTAAAAAAGCATCGAACAAGAATGGATGACAGAGATTGGTCTCAGTTGGTCTGATGAAGGCAAAATTTTGACCTTCGGAACTGGAGTAATACGAATGCGACACAGATGTGGCGGGCAAAACCCAAGTAATAAGAATGAGTTGAAATACCCAGTGAGGGTATTGACACTAAACCACCGAAGCACCTGGGCTTGTGCTTGTCCAGACCATGGGACGAATGACGCATTAAATGGAACGTACAGCCGAATCCCTCACTTGTAATTAGCTCTATCAAACTCTAATCGGATGGTATCACCGCGCGACTTGGCCGGCTATCCACGTGTTTCCAACATTGCTTGGCGTTCAGGGCTAAGCCGCAGTTAACTTTCTATAGATCCTTCCAAGACCCATCAAGTACAATAGACGCTGCATCATTCCGTCTTCGGTAGTATATGGTCTGGATGGCGGCCTAGTTGACACGGCGGATCTGATTCAGTTTGCCGGTAAACGATGGGCTAGCTGACGATGACGTTGACAGACAGGATTCCACGTGTGTGGAGATATCTTGGA
The DNA here is from genome assembly GCA_003604175.2 of Clonorchis sinensis. Lineage (NCBI taxonomy): Eukaryota > Metazoa > Platyhelminthes > Trematoda > Opisthorchiida > Opisthorchiidae > Clonorchis > Clonorchis sinensis. The sequence continues at coordinate 45,522,668 of CM030370.1, forward strand.
GGAGTGGAGTTCCAGAAACGTCAGGACTTGTTCCTTCCTCCTGATGTCAGACTGTAACCCCCGATCACATCATAGAGGGTCAACACTAGCAACCGAACTGTCAGAATGGGATTCCAAGAGTAACATGGCCCAATCAACGATTTGTTTAACATAGATGCTATAGTCATCAGCTACTGACGACTAGACAGCTGTTTGACCGATGGATTTTTAAGGGTTACGAGATGATGATTCACCAGTTGTGCATGCCATTTAGGCACAGTTGAAGTAGTTTTAATGCCAACAGCCTATTTACAAGAAAAACATTGCCCCAATATCAAGAACAGCACGATTTGCATGTCACAAGAGGGATCTAGGTTTTTAGCCAGGCGAAAGAGTGATTGAGAATCTTGTTACGACCAGCGGATACCGAAAGTCTTCAGCCGGCCCAGGTTACCTGCATTATGCTGGGTGAGGTGTGCTTGGCGGTAGTGTTGTCTCAGGCCGATTTTCATGGGAAAAATACGAAGACACTCTGCGCGGGCTAATTAAGTGACCGCGTTTGTACCAACACTTTCATGGACGTGAAATCGACAGTGGGCTACCAAGCCAGCATTAAATTTGCAGTACTTGCCAAATTCCTCATACGTGAGCCACACAAGACTCTCCTATGCATTGGTTGGAACTGCTAGGGAAGCGCCAGGTGATTCGCAGTGTACATTGTCGAAAGTAAACACCACATTGAAAATAAAGTGGTTAGCCCCGTTTGGAGTTGCCGAAATCTTCGCTCACCCCAAGTGCCGCATGGGCCACCCAGTCAGCACCATGAGGAGTTAGTTCAGCGGGTCGCCCACCTAACTATTTACTTAAATACTTGACTGCGTGCCTTATTATTCAGTCGTTTAACCAGTTATTTGTTCACTTACGCGCTGAGGAACGTCAACTTTCCTTTATTTCTAACGTCTGTTTTGTGGTCATTAGTCTGCATCTTGCGTTCCACTGAACCAATTGTATTCAGTCGTTCGTCATCACTGCCTTATTAAGGACCAACTCTATGTAACGCTAGATAGTATGTCGGCCGAAATTTCTGCCAAGTCACTAACCTGTACATGCAGCAATTTTTCGTTTACTTGTATGTTCAGTCAACACTCCAGCAAGTTCCATCGTAAACGCTCCTATTCTAGTCTCATTAACACTTAGAACATAAGTTATTTATAAGCTTGTTTTCCACAGTGTGCCATGCCGAGCTTGGAGTATGTTCAACAAGATATCTGTGTGATTCTCAGCGATACCCCATCATTCGTATGTGGTTCGTGTGATTAACAATCGTAATTAAGTTCACTACATTCTTGATGGTTGACGTCTCAGAATGGGAGCGTGGAAATAAGGAGCAGGGTAGTGATTAGACGTTTGTGCATGGCAGATCGAATAGCACAATAATTGGACGATGGGAGAAATTTACACCGAGTGCTGCTGCCACGATGTGGACGATTGGTGTCCCCGCACGAAAAACAAATTCACAGCGACTTCAGGTGAAAACCGAAAATATTTTGTTTTCATCTTTCGTCCGGGTGTCAAAACATGCGAGCTATGCAGAAACGAAATTCATCAGTTTGTGCGTTTGATCAAATGCTTTCCAAATGGAACAGCTTCGCAGCAGCTGAAGCATGGAATTTCGCAGAGATTCTGGTTCTTTGCAAACAAGTTCTATGTTGCCTACTCGGTACCAACAGGAACACTTTGGTACACCTCGCGTAGAATCTTCTTTAAATGGAGGTCTGAATCCTCGATGATTGCATCCACCTTCGCAAATGTAATTGGTCCGATTTGCATACGGGAACCTTCCGCATCCATTGAAGATCACCCTGAAGTATTTTACAGTGACTATTATTGTACCGGTCTTCATAATATCTGCCAGGTACTATTAACCAGTTGCGAAGAAATTGACACCCATTTTGACCAAGCATTACTCGTTCTTACAGTATGTGCTGACTAATTATGCAATATCCTGCACTCACATCAACTTGCTTTAGGGATGACTGTTTTTTATGGCACTTAGGTGACTCTAGTAATATAATTCATGTAGTTGCCCAGAAGATCATCGAGGTTAACTGGCCGATGTTGTGTTGCCAATCCGCACTAAATACACAATAACACGTGGGTTTTGCATGATGTGCCACATATCAACTCTGATGTGTTTAGCGATTCCTTTTTTGTATCCGTTCTCACTTGTCCAGTAAGCTATGCATGTTGCTTTGACAAAACTCTTGCCTCATACTTCTGTAAGCCATATATCCTTGGACTCTTTTCGATTTACGTTTCAGATCAAAATGTTGAGGATGAGCAGCCGGCAGGTTAGTAGATTTGTAAATCGATTACCAGAATTCAAAGCTCTTGCAGTGCGAGCTGTTTCAAATTTGCGAAATCTAAATGCGAAGTGATATGCGGTTAATAAAGCTTCGTTAGGGGAAACAGTAATACGCTGTGTGATTTGAGTTTAGATATGGACATACAGTAGAACATAAAAGTATTCTTTGCTGCCTATAATAAAACGATGTGCCCGGACGAGGTTCATACGACTGGTCAGTTGCGAAAAATGTACAACGTAAACACCACCGTGCTGTTCAAACTGACATGTGGATTTTCTTTCCTTTTGTTTGCTTTCTGTACAACACCAGGGCAGCCTTGCCCTCTACAGACAAAAAACGATGCATCCAGAATGACCTCCGCTACCGCCTCACCATCTCACTGATTATAAGAGAACATCGTAGATGATATGGCAATTCACTTGAACTAAGCTGTTGATCTTAACATGTGACAAAGCCGAAACGATAGCGGTCTATTATAGTACCGGGCTTCATAATATGTGCCAGATACTTTCAAACAATTGCGAAGAAATCGGAGGATTATAGAGAACTTTGGACAATGCACTACACGTCACACCATGGTGCCTTAACCAGAGAGATACGCAAAACACTTGAACGATATCAGGTTGTTTTAGAAACAAGAGTCGTTTATGCCATCTGCACAGGTGCAGGCTAGGCGTGAAAGGTGATGGCTGAAGAAAGTCACCGCAGCTTTGTTAAAAATCATTCACGATCAAAACATTGCTGAGCTAGGCATCAGAGGTTATAGAAAAGTGGCCACCGGGGAACCCAAGAAATGGCAGCGGGGGTTGACGGGAGTGGAGGTTTTTCAAATGGGCTGAAAAATTTGCCCACTCACAGGTTGAGACAATGCTACAATGCCTACACAGAAGTGACATGATGTGCTCGCACCTCACAGTTAAACCCATCAAATCTCAAAGGCGGCGAAGAACTGTGACCAAAGCTCAAGCCACATATTAGTAATTGGATTTGCACTAAATTTAGGTGCGCAAGCCATTTGGAGTTAGTCAGTTTCTACGAGGCCAAAATTTCTTAGAATGCAGGGTTGATGGAGCCTTCATAAAGTGTGGTCGACGAAAGATTGCTTGCGCCGGAAGAGCAAGGAAGGAATGGCAGTTTGGGCACTTTTTACTGATTGGGAATTATGGCTGAAGGAAGTCGGCTCAGCTTCATTAAAACACATTCACAATCAAAGCTTTGCAGTGTAAGGCATCAGAGATTAGAGAGAAGTGGCCAGCGTAGAGACAACAAATAGCGGGGAGGGTTAACAATAAAAGTTTAATGAACATTAGATTGAAGTGAGTTGATTGTTGTTCACCAGAATCAAAAATGCCTGCAATCAGGTGTACAGCATTTCCTTATTCATCCTGCCTCATTCAGAATCGAAAGTCATCTTGAGGATGCAGTTAGAACCAAGAATAGGAAGCGCATGGTAATACTACCGAACTGCCTACGACGCGTATACCGGAACCACAATAACTGAATTGTATCATTCTTCCAATTTGGAGTGCTACCAGATGATCCTCATTTGCACTCGACCGCAGAATTCCGACTAAGTGGCCCCAATGTTTAGTTTGTTTCACACGACTTGGCAGCGTCGAAACCAGGTTAGGCCGTGCACACGTACTTCTATATTTTCTGCTCATAAACCCATCCACAAACGGGTGTGAATTACAAAACTATATATGCCCAAGCTGAAATTTCACGGGCCAATTTAGGCCGTGCATAATTTGTAGTGAAGCGGACTCGGTGTTATGAACAGTGTTTGTTCCGCAGCAGTTTAATTTCCCTCTACACACTGACTTTCGTGTTGGGTGCATGACGCTGCATCTCAAGTTCAAGATGAAATAAAGGATTTCGATGAAAAGTGTATTCAATCTGGTCAGTGAAATTTCATCACGAGCAAATGACTCGCGATAATCTATCACTGTCCTGCACAGCGTTGCCTAAATTGACAAGTCTGTCAAATAAGGTGGTCCTCCTGAAGCGTTTCACGATCTTTGAGACTTTTTCCACTGGAAACCCAAGGAGCGTGACCATTACCACGAGACCGTTCAAATATTCGTTACATTAAGTTTCGTTTTATATATCTCAGGCAATGCGTACGACGGACAGGAAGGTGAGTGAGCATATGACTGGAAAGATTATCATGATAGAAATTACGCGCCCAAAGAGTTAGTTAGAGGCTACTCGGCTTCCGTTTGCCTGGGCATGTACATCAATAAGTACGGACCAGAACATTAAACATTTCATGTGGTCTACTTGATGCAATCATTCGGCTTAGTGGGTAACAACAATTTTAAAATTCATTCACCAGTATGCCCTAATGATTGACTTAATGTGTAAATTTGTGAATTCAGATCGCGTTCAATTTGTCACATTTTCTTACGTCTCATATCATATGACGGGCAACTTGCGGATGTGTCCAGCTGATTAATTCTGGTTTTCAGTCCTTTGTTGGGCAGTCATTCATTTTACTTAGCGAGACGAATACATCTCATAAAACCACTATGGTGTTGATTCGTTGACTTTCGTTAGTTTTACGTTGCTTCAAACCTCTTCCTGAGTGGGGTGGGGGATTGCGTTTCCGTTTGTTCTGTTAGTAGGTCTACGAATACATGTCAGCTTTCTACACGCAACACACTACGCATAGGGTTGCTGAAACCACCGACAGTCCACGACCAATTTCGTATTTCTCGCTGTCCATCAAGTAGGCGCCCTCCTCGAGTTTTCTCAACTTCATTTTCTACTTGAACCCAAATTGGATAGAATATTACGGAAACTCTAGCTTGCACACCATTTTGTTTTTGACAGGATATCCAAATATATCCAACTGAATATATTGTTTTACTATATAAACCACAATGCCTACACCTATCGAGCAGCCATAATGGTACACCCGCCAATCAGATACGGCCTAATCTACGACTTCTAACTAGTAAGCCATTGGTCGTTGAAATTTTCGAAGCTTTTTCAAATCGGCGTAGAACCAGCTTCAGACCATCTCCCATGGAAGTCGGAATATAAAAAACTCGCAACTCTACACTCGCTGGAATGATGAGAATTGGCGCGCGTCCAGTTACCAGATGAACCAAAAAGAACTCGGCAGCACGGGAAGAGAATTTTCCGTTATTTCAGATTAGATTGACTCCGCCAGGTGGACGAAGCCACTGTGAGCCTTGAACACTGTGGTGTACTTTTTTAATCTAAGACTATCCGACATGAAAATACTAAAGTCAGTTATAACCATGAAGCACTCCCAAGCGAGTTGTTGCACACACTGTACTACAAACAATGCAGTGGACCTGGTGCTACTGACTGGGATATCTGTTGGTCCGCAAACATCATGATGAAGTTCATTGAGGCCTCATTCTCAATAGGTCTTTTCTGGTACCAAGTTAACTAAATCGGCTGTACGCCGGAACCGATACCATCACCGATGTACAGTGTAGAGGGAACAAAACAAACGTCGACTTTCAATTATTCACTCACTGAAATCTACGAAGTTGAGTAGTTCAAACTCGGTGGTTAAAACGGCCAACTCGCGTATACCTATGTGACTACACATTAACGAAAACATTTAGTATAACAATAGTGTTGATTGAGCACATGGTGAGGATAAATCTGTTATACTTTACAAGTCTTGCCTTCTAACTTACCTGAATGAGTTTTCCGCCACTCGTAATGGTGGCTCAACTAGCAACACTATCATGACCATTGTGGGTTTCAGCTGTTGCATGATGTTGCAAATCACGTGGGACCCACATGCACTGAATCACCACTAAGAAAACAGCCACGAGAAAAAACAAAATCGCCGTCTGGCTATGTAACTTCCTTTCAAATGGGAATCAAATATGTGGGTTTTGAAAAATTATGAAGACCAACTAGCGTTGCATTTTCGTGATTCCCTCATTGTTCAACTATTTTATCTCTATGTTAACCGACGTATTCTTCGGCACAGACTACTAAGCGGAGTGGGTTGTAAACCTTTGAATACTGTGGAACGAATGGGTTTTTACTACATCGGTGTAACACGGGCTGAGTTGGTCCAGTTTAGCTCCACTGACGGTGTCCACTTTTGAATACCCTTTGCTATTTTTGTGCTCATGCACATCAAATATAGGCCATTGCAGTCACCAATGGTGAGCTGTTCGCCCCCGTTAACTACCCGTTCAAGAGTTGCGGAACTTCGAACCTTTCTACGCTGAGACCCTGTAGGATTCCACCAGTTACAGCTTTGTAAAAAGCGTATGTACGAATTAGTTCCACCACCATATGAATCGAGTAGGTCCAGGTAATCAAGTTTATATTCGTTAAACTCTATTCATTGTAGCTATCTATATTGTGATCCGCGTTTTGGTCTCAGCTAACAGAGAAACTAGCAGCGTTAGGCATACACATGATGGATCTTTCTCGCTGGCGTGCGACTTGTGAATATTCGGTTTAATTCTGCGCAGTCACATACTAACGTATACGATTTCATGCGATGCACCATCGCCCGTGTATTTACTCAGTCATTGCTCATGGTATTACCTATGTATACACGTTTCAGTTCAAGATGATGGTGAACGGATGCAAGCAGGTGAGTTGGAGTTTAAATGGTATGCATAGAAAGGCAGGAGCGTTTTGAAGCGGAACGGTTCTAAACCATTATATGTGACAAAACTCTAAAACAATCAGTGTCTGTGAATTGTAGTCAAGGATAAGAGCTTAGTTCAAACGAAACTTCGACATGCCACGTGATGTGGACAGCGATCTCTGACGAAATTCTTTTCATCTGAAAACGCGTGTTTCTGTAATAAGGCTTCAACCGGTGTGGTCCAAATTAATGACGGTGGATTATGGCATGCGTTTTCTCGCTAAGTTCTGGCATCTTTTCATTCCAGAATGTATAAATCCTCCAGATGTGTTATTTGGAATCGGAATAATATTTTCTAGGTCCCCGGCTGCGTATTGGGCCTAGTTTCTTATTAAACGGAATACATATTTCCGACACTCGAAATTACCGCAAAATGTTTGATACTCTTTAAGTAACGCAGGGGTTTTATTTGCTAAATTTGGGGCGTTTCGTAATAGACCAACTGAAATAGGCATCCTGGGAATAATTATATGCATGTCCGTTCTGGAAGTGCAGACATAACCATGAAAGCATCCATCTGGTTTCACCAGCAAGTTGGTTATACGGCTTTTGATCTGGCATCTGGTTACTGTAAATGGATATGGGGGTTGAACGAACGTCTCGGGTATACTCGGTGAATGCGCCACCTCCATGGCTGGCCCTACTTCATACACCAGAAGGGATACATGAGTCTCAACTTTCCCTTCAAAACGAAGCAGTTGCAAACAGATACCAATAATTTTTTTGGGCGATAAGTGGACAGTTAGCCCCAACTTAACGACTCCAATTCGCACTTGCCTTGTGACCTCCTGGCTCAGAGTTAGCCATTGTGAAACTTTTTTCTGGTATTTGATCTTATATAGCCTATCTTCCATTGTCCTTTCATAAGCTGAATGTGTCCGAATGCACCTCCAAGGCATCGATAGTTCTTACTTTCTGAACTGATTCTACAATATGTGGCATGCAGTCACCACACTACCATCCTACCGTGTCATGTTGTCAACAAACCATAAGCACATCAAAAGTAAGCTTTATTGACAGGACAAATGAGACTTCCATCTGAAAAGCCGTTGCTCGAGTAACCAGTGTACAAAAGACCATATGATGTTAATTCCTTTCGGACAAAGGACATGCGGTGTTACCTCGTGTTTGTGCCAGGTTAATCACACTGATTATCAGATGCTCTAGTCCGAACTGCTAGCTAAGAGATAGGGGTTGGATCCTCCTTAGAATGTGGTGAGTTGTACACTTATGATGACTCTTAGTGAGAAAAAACAGCTGTACAGTGCTCCTTAATGTTTTTGTATGGGTGCTTAAGTTTCCACTTGGGGGTTTCCCATTATGCCAGCGACACTGCATGAATCCGTGGGTAAGATCAGTATACCGGACCGTGAGTGCAAAACTTAAGCACAGCGAACCCGACTAAATTGGGACCGACTAGATCGATCATGGGTCACGAAAAATTTGAATAATATTACCGGAACCCAGTGCTGAGTAATACATCCACAGTTGATTAAAAAAAAATTGGACAACTTGTCAAATAACATAAAATAATGACAGTTTGAATCAAACCATCTCTAAATGGATATGACGAAAATGAAGCAAACTTCAGGAGGCCAAATGGAGTATTTGGATAAGAGATAAATAAGCAACATGGAAGGAAGCAAAATGAGAAGGGTGATTATTGGTTAGGACACTGTAAGTTACCTGGGGTTGGCTCAAGTCTTCTCAGCGGCGCGCTGAGGTCGATGTAACAAATCGGAGGCATGTAGCTTAAGTTAACCGACTAAGTGGATGCTTCTTCCGGGCTAAAACCAGTTGGTTTCGCAGAATAGGGTAAATGACGGAAGATGAGCAACTAAGGCGAACATATGGAGGTAATCTTTGTCCATTTGGTATTCTTAGTAATATATTCTTAGCCTAATATATTTGGGGTTTCTCAGGTTCAGAACAGTCACGCTGCAGGAGCGAATAAAAACACACTTCATCGATTTCATCAATGACCGAACTGTTATCTGAACGAGACAGCTTTGTGTCTATATGAAAATATTAGTTCCCCAAAGGAGTAAAACTTCAAATCTTACGTTATCTCAGACCACTGCTGAAGAGTCAGACTGTTTCACGTTTTCCCGCACACATTCGATTATTTTTCCTTATTGTATCCATTACGAACTGCAGTTGGTGTTGGGCACAACGTGTGTGTAGTTGCTTTAATCGAAACTGCCTGTTTCGGTTCCTCAATTTGATACCCGTCTAAGGTATAGTTGAATGTTTGCAAGAGTTTGTCAGGCCTGTAGTTGAACGCGGGCGGTCACACAGTCGGTTAAGAACAACAGGTCAAAGCTCTTCCATATGCAATAGGTAAATCCTCGTTAAACAGTAGCATTGTTCGCACGCACTATGCAGCTTGACGGTAGATGGTTTAGCGTACCGTTTTAAATATGATGTTTCTTGGAGTGGAAAGTGCCTACTAACTGCCTTCTAACTGTAAGCTCTTCCACATTCGGATCTGCATGAGCTCGAGTCAAATCGGAAGTCGGCTCCGTAATTCAGGCACCGATTTTACAAAGGTTATTCCAGGTGGGGAATTTGTGCAACCAGCGCGATCAGGAAGGGCTGAGCAATAGTCAGGGAATTATAGGATCAGCAGTCGCATGGTGAAGTGTGCATGGTGGCTAAAGGGAGAGCAGAGTTTATCAGACAGGCACACAAGTGTTGGAATAACGCCGTTGTAGAGGGAGAGCAGAGTTTATCATATATGCACACAAGTGTTGGAATAACGCCGTTGTAGTTTTTTTTCACTGGGTCGCTTTGAAATACCATATGAACTAAAACAGATATTGGGATGACATAAGGAGATGGGCTTATGGCATGGAATACTACGAAGGAAAAAACAGTTGAGGACATTGAGGACCACCAGGTTGTTTTATGATAATTCAACGCCTAATGGAAAGTCTGCAAATTATCGAGCATAAACATGATGACAGTTAGATGCATGACTTTGTTTTCCCTGAGTACCCACGAGGAGTTGAACAAAACACGTGAAATACGCAGTCTGAAATCTGTTCAACGAAATATCCCTGTGATTCTCAGCGGTAACCCATCACTTGTGCGTGGTTCGTATGAATAGCAATCGTAATTAAGTTTACTGCATGCTTGTTGATTTGCGTCTCAGATCAAGAGGGTGGAAATAAGGTGAAGCTGGTGATTAAACGTTTGTGCATGGCAGATCGAATAGCACAATAATTGGGGAAATGAACGGATTTGGTTAGAGATACATATCACCCGCCACAGAAATTCACGCGGATCAATCTACGGAACCATTGTACAAATGGAATACGCAAAACAGTGCCATGTCTCGTGAATCGGCGTCGGGTCTGGACAACTGGAAGAGAACGCGCGTGTTTTGTTTTCCACACATTGATCAAATGCTTTCCAAATGGAACAGCTTCGAGATGCTCGAAGTTCCAAAGAAGACATCTTTTGGAATAGGATATGATTGTTTCTGAGTTCTATGTTGCCTACTCGGTACCAACAGGAACACTTTGGTACACCTCGCGTAGAATCTTCTTTAAATGGAGGTCTGAATCCTCGATGATTGCATCCACCTTCGCAAATGTAATTGGTCCGATTTGCATACGGGAACCTTCCGCATCCATTGAAGATCACCCTGAAGTATTTTACAGTGACTATTATTGTACCGGTCTTCATAATATCTGCCAGGTACTATTTACCAGTTGCGAAGAAATTGACACCCATTTTGACCAAGCATTACTCGTTCTTACAGTATGTGCTGACTAATTATGCAATATCCTGCACTCACATCAACTTGCTTTAGGGATGACTGTTTTTTATGGCACTTAGGTGACTCTAGTAATATAATTCATGTAGTTGCCCAGAAGATCATCGAGGTTAACTGGCCGATGTTGTGTTGCCAATCCGCACTAAATACACAATAACACGTGGGTTTTGCATGATGTGCCACATATCAACTCTGATTTGTTTAGCGATTCCTTTTTTGTATCCGTTCTCACTTGTCTAGTAAGCTATGCATGTTGCTTTGAAATGAAACTTATCTCAGAATTTCGTAAGCCATATATCCTCAGACTCTTTTCGATTTACGTTTCAGATCAAAATGTTGAGGATGAGCAGCCGGCAGGTTAGTAGATTTGTAAATCGATTACCAGAATTCAAAGCTCTTGCAATGCGAGCTGTTTCAAATTTGCGAAATCTAAATGCGAAGTGACATGCGGTTAATAAAGCTTCGTTAGGGGAAACAGTAATACGCTGTGTGATTTGAGTTTAGATATGGACATACAGTAGAACATAAAAGTATTCTTTGCTGCCTATAATAAAACGATGTGCCCGGACGAGGTTCATACGACTGGTCAGTTGCGAAAAATGTACAACGTAAACACCACCGTGCTGTTCAAACTGACATGTGGATTTTCTTTCCTTTTGTTTGCTTTCTGTACAACACCAGGGCAGCCTTGCGTTGAAGACGGTGCCAGATTTCATCCGGATAGCTAGAACGTGTCGGTAGCCTAAAACGCCGCCACTTTTTATCAGTAATAGCCGACCACTTCGCGGAAGGTGACGGATTTTCCTGGTGAGGCGTTTGCCATTGACTGGCTCGTATTCGTAGCAGTACGCAACCCTTTTCTCCACTTAGCCTACTATTTTGGTAGAATACTGCTGTCGTTCTCTCCCTGCCTCCACTTTTAGTCGTTAGCGTTGCCATCCAAGCAGTCCCTTCTACAAAACTTACAGCTTACAGTCACAATTTAGTTTCACGTTTTTCTGCCAAACGTACCTTGATGTGAGTGCCTCAGCCGCTAAACATTATGTGGTATCTCTCTGAGCTGCAGGACGAAATAATTTGAATATTGTCACGCGGGCTTTCACTAACTTCAGAAAACAATGAGGCCAATTTGTGCACAGCCGTTCAGCGTCTGTCGAAAATGAAAGTGCTCTTCAGCACCGTTTTCCCAAAGTTTTAGCGACCGTCAGGCTCGCCAGCCACACAAATGATGCCGCCCTGCAGGCAGGCCAACCGGTTGGCCTGCCTTCTCATTATACATCTGGCCTTTGGCATTTTGTAATTTTGTCACACAGGTATATCAGCCAAGTAGGTCATTGTTATCCTGGGAATGGACTTTGAAATTTTGCCAGGTTTGTGAATTTTCCCGAGAAAGCGAGAAACACCATACAACTATTTAATACTTTCTGGCATTCATTAGCAGTGCATCAGAAAATCCCCAAGGAGATTCTTACCCGGCTAATATTTGAAGATCATACCGTCCGACAATATATGACTGAGAAATTATCCCTGCAGAAGCCGGTCGGCATGTGATCACGTGGTGTGAATTGCGTGGAAGGGGATCGAGAGAAAACATATCCAGTCCTGATTAAGCTGTTGATCAATGCGTTGTAGACAAAACGTGTGGTTTCCAGTTACTACCCTAGAGGTGACGGGTTTGAATCATCCAAGAGATAGGTGCTACGCACGTTGCTGATAGTCCTTAATAACGATGAAAAAGTTGTACAGTACTTCTTCACAGAAAAAAAATCGATTGACTTGCATCTATATAATGAGTTGGGGCAGTTGAAGCGCATGCTCTAACTCCATGCCTCCTGGTCTCTTAACGTGTGTATTGGAAAGTGACGCATACAGCCGTCAAACTTCTATTCGACTCCTTTGTTCCTCTTTCAGCCAGTGCTATCACATCATTGGTACATAGATATCTATAGTTCCGACAGAAAAGGTGTTTATAAAAATAACATTCTTATCAAAAGTCTAACAGTTCATTCACTGGTTTCTTTATATGCTCCAGAAGCCTGATTCATGCTTTGCTCAGATACTTTCGGTTGCTATAGAATCTTCGATTGATTTTCCAGAAGCCAAATTATCCCTTTGAATCAAGGTAGAGATGGATAAATTAATCGCACTAAACTAATTATATTTGCGTCCTTGCCTTGGTCCAATAACGTTTGAGACCGCCCACTTCTGAGTGTGTCTGTGACCTGATTTCTCATCAGCCTTCGCTTTAGAGTTTCAGAGAATTTCGAAGTAGTCTCTTTGTTTTTCAACGACCTTACGTTCAACTGGAATGTGTTTACTCATTGTTCACGACGTGACAGTTTTCCAAGTGCCACTTGTACCTTGATAGATAGCATTAGATAGTGGTCCTTCCTGCAGTTACCCCGACTCATCACTTTCTGATCAGCATATCACCTATTGCCCCTTGCGGCACAATTCTACAGAGCATTAAGTGTTAAGGCCTATTTCAAGGATGATCTTACGTAGAGCGTAATATCCGCACCACACTAAACCACGTACTTGTAACAAAAATACTCTTTGCCGACCACAAAGTCTGAAAAGATGCATCGATTTCGCCCATTTGTTTGATTAAGTAAAATCCCAGTAGTTGCCATGAGGCCCTGAATTCAGATCTGTACTTAAAGATGCAGATCCTATGGGGTTTGAGGGGTAGTCGGTAGAAATATGCCCCCTCATAGTCTGAACGCAACTGCGCGGACAACCTTAGCAACCCTTGCTCACAACAGCCGGCATCGGATAACTATCGGCCCAGAAATGACGCAGTTTGTTTCACCTAATAATTTCTGGTCCACGTGCCTTCAAAATTCGACTCCATAATCCTCTTCCAGCCAACTTTCCCATGTTGCTTCGATGCGATAAAAGTGTGACCAAAGGCAAATATTTACCGGTAACTATTTACTGGTTATACCGGACTATTTTGCGTATAATACACAGTAATTAGACCAGGTGCCTGGTATTGTTTAGAAACATGGTAGCTCGGGTGCACTGCCTAGTTTTTTTAAGAAGCCTCCCACCTAAAATGCCATAACTTGATGGCTATTCGTGGAACACATACAAACTCGAACCTGTGCGTTTTAGTCTACAGACTTTTTCGTGGTCTTTAATAAAGGCAACAGGCATATATTCAGTCAATGGATCAGCTACTTACAGGATGAACGCTGGGTTCTGCGAGGGGTGTACCACTGAATGTCTATACTACTGTAGAAAGTACTGTTGTTATATGAGCCAACAGCGTAGCACATCACGACACGTCTTTCAAGAGGGACGCCACGTGGATATATTCATGCATGATACCGTTGGGGCTTAGATGTTCACATGTCTGAATCTGTTGGAATACCGGTGCTTAATCTCCATCCATCCGAGTTTTTCGGGTACTCACCAGAAGGCGGTTCCCATATTGGTGGATAAATGCACCGTAACTACAAGTTGACCCACTTCATTCGCAACAAATTCCAAAGTTTATTTGCTCCAGTCTGATTTTTAGCGTAATTTCGACCCTTGAGTCAATAAACTTCATGTTACCGGAAAATTACCGGATGAATTCTGCACATTTTATGAATCGCTTTCATTATTCAATTTCGAAAATCGATCGATTCTCGAAGACAACTGCCTCTTAAACTTTCATATCTTTACTAGTAATTCGGGATATTGAAAATCCTAATGTGAATGCAAATCCACCAGGTGAGCAAAATCCGGATAGGAAAAACGTGAATTAATATTCACTTGTGAGAATCTAAGTGTTCGCTTACAGCCGAAAAATATTCTAATCAATGTTGAGTACTTCAAATGCCAGTTGTGCAAAACATCTGAACTTCCAACAGTTTATGCTCGGTAGAACATGCGTTTATGCACAAACTGACCATTTTCGCCTCAAGCTTGACCGATTTCCGTTGAGTAACTCCAGCTTAGCATAAAGTGTCACAAGGGGCATATGCCAGGCCCTGAATGTTATATTAAAATTCAACAGGGCTTTTCAAATCGAGAAAGCGTGTTGTCTTCTTAGAAATCAGGTTTCTGTATGCCCAAGTATCATCACTCATTGCCATTATTCTATTCAAATGGTACGTCGTAGTATGGAACCGCAGAAGTCGACAGTGTTCTCAATTCAAATGTATCAGATTGAAACAGATTCTTCGCAGCTTGCTTCCCATCAAGTTTTTCTATTTGATTGACGTGATACTTTAAGATGAAACTTAGTTACGTTTCGCTTCATAACCGGTGTTTAATAGGCGTGAAAAATCGCAATTTTTGCAGACATTTCTACTTTCCAAAATGGGTAGGAGTTTAATTTGTGTGGCCTTCGAAAGGAGTAAGCCAAATGCTGAACACAAACTCCGCCCAATTTGGTGTGGCTGGTCTTGAGTCAAGTGAGTAATGGTTGAAAGCCATGACGAGCGCTTGAGAATCCGCTGTTGATGTTTCGCAAACGAAGCGGCTTCGTAAAGGATATCAGTATCTAGTGGCGGTGTCACGTCTCTTAAACGATGGAACAGTGAAAGCCTTGAGCAACTTCGACTTTCCTAAAAACAGAAATTGTCGGCAATTTTCCGTTTACCTAAACGTCTATTTCTCTTGTAAACAAGTTAAAACCAAGTAGTAACAAACCCAAATAAGATATTCAAACTCCAAAGCTTTTCCATTTTTCGTCATCATTCTAGGTTTCTTTGTAGAATGTTATCTCAGTGCTGAAATTCTCCCACAGAATCCTAAATAACCAGATGCAGTTTATTTCATTTTGTCCAAATAAAACACGCAGCGTTCACGACAAGCTTACCTGATAGCAATAACCACTTCCATAAAGGATAGGTGTCTTTGGGCTGATTGAGGGCATTTTTTAGCCGGTCAGTTAGATTACTTCATGCCATATACCAAACAGTTATCCATATTCTGTCCCGAGACTACTGCTGTGTATGTTTGACAGGGCTAGCTGGTCACCGAATCATGTCTGTAGTATTCGCTCTCAGGTGCCATTTCAGTAGCTGGTCGCATCTCCAAGGTTCTCAGGGAGTTTTCCTCGCTGCAGGTTCTCTACTTTAGCCACTTCAAAATGCAACTGATGCAGCCTGTATCAGTTTGTCAACCGACAAAACACAAAATGTGACGGCTATGAAATGGAAGCGTTGTAATCATTTACATTCTGACTTTATTTGCAGACAGTGGTATTCCACTATCTTTGGTGTTTAGTGTATTATTGTCGTCGAACTCAGGGGTGCGTAATTCATTTCCCTGTCTGTATGATGGAAGAAGGTATTCTCATCTGGAGGACACATTCTATGTGAACTGGGGTTATTCCTGTGATCTCTGTTCGGATAAATTACTTTTACTGTTATTTAGGTCAGAGCACTGGATACCAAATACAATCAACTTTATAAGCGCATAGAAGATAACTGCAGGAACAGGCTTATTGCCATTGAAGCTGCTTGTATGACATTTAGTATATCATAACATTCGTCATTTACGTAGAAGAAGGATTTTAGCAATCTTGAATCCTTGTCTGTCCGAAATGATTGCACTTAAGTGATTCGCAGGTTATTTTTTTAGGAAGGAGCCATTCGCTTACAGCTACGAATTCAAAATATACATATCCCAAATAAAACCCATGTTATCATGCTCACCAGAAAATTCATTGCACAGTTACATCATTGTCCATATAAGTTAAAGTTGAAATCAAATTAAATCAGCAAAATGTTCCAGTTGACATATATCTCCCCACCTTTGCTGAAAGGTAGCAGTTAAATCTTTTCCCCAAGGTAACAGGAATCCCACGACAGCGTTCCGCTTGATAGAACACTAAACCAGACTTCCGATATTTTTGTGGGCATCTTGCGTGGACTCTAATATTTGCCTAGATTGTGGGTTCTATTGACTCATGATTGCGTGTTTCCTCAATGGTCACACATCGACCTACCACCGCATCGCTGCATGATTATTTGACGCATTTCGCCTAAATTTTCTATACAAATCGTAGTTGAAAATGATGATACTCCGTTCAGTTAAGCAAGCTTCGGAAAGCGTGTCGCATGCGATAAAAAGTGGAACCATTTTTCCGAAATTTTCCGATATGTTTGATTCCTATTCAAATGACATACGCTCAGCCTGTCTTAACTAGTAAAGTGAAGCGCCTTAGGAATCGTTCATCGCTTGCTTGCTGAGCGGAACAGCAGCTTACTGTAAAGTGGGATGAAATATTCTCTAATGTAGTAGCTTTACAGACTGCTGTTGATAGGGATTTGCCTCGGCCTGCTGCACATACTATGTCCCCGATCAGGTTTCAACTAAGAATATCAGCTCGGACTTTCTAAGATGCAGGATGTGGAAACCTAGCTTGCACATGACGATTCGCTGCTTAAAATGAAAGTGAGACCTATGAGGATGACACAGTAGTTATGATACTTAATAATACTTAATACTATAATACGTAATACTATAATAATACTTAATACTTAATACTATAAGCATCACGTGCAGTTAATTGCATGTTCTGGGCCTGTTTTCCTAAACGCATCCATTGGAATTCTCAATTATATCCGATATTTCGTCAGTGCAAGTGATGTCCACTGGTTGGATGAACCAGCACGCCCACCCAAAAATCACTCTAGAAGAAATCGTTGCTCAAGAGTCCATTCGCGCCTAAGGTTTGAGTGGGTCCAGGTTCAGAGCCCCCATATTTTGCGTCACAAGAGATTATCGCGTCTTTAGGAGTTGTTTTCTAAGTAGATATTGGTCAAATATGGCAGAAAGTGTTGCGTCCGATATCCATCTTGATATGTGAAACAACGTATTTGTATTCTGCCTTCAGATAGCCGATCACCCGTTCATTTGCGGCATAACTAGTTTTGGAGAAACTGGTAAAATCTCTCGTGTTCTTTTAGATTGGACGCATACCCACACAGCACCTTATAAGGTGCTGTTTTTTATTCAAGTAGCCTTCTACTGAGACAGGTTATGTGATAACACGAAAAGAAGCTTGATTACTTATTCTTAAAGACGGAACATACCGCTCATAAGATTTCTGAAAAATCTGAAAGCGCAAGACTGCTTTAGCTCTTCCAGAAACCAATGAGGTACCCGGGGTACCCAAGGTACCCCGTCCCCCGTGAATTGAGCTTTATCGGATATTTACGCCTATCTGGCACTATAATTTTTCTTCCACATATGGATGTAGCATTTAAGCCAGTGTTGAGCATGTTGTTATCTTTTAAACGGAGTGCCTGAAAAACCTTGTCAATTTGCCCTAGAGATGTTCTCAAGAAGGGTCAATCACGCTGATGGTGGCCCTATTGAATGCGCAGGCATCTTCGTCTTCATTGTTTTTATAAAGAACCTACAACTCCCATGCATTTAGTTTCCAGCTGTTAAAGGGACGTTCCTCACTTGCTACTCTCTGGATATGATGTCACCTTTTATCACGGATGCCTTGTTACTGATGTCGGTTCTGTCTGCATAAACATACAGGACACCCTTCGTCAAATTCATCATCGATGGACGACCAAATCCGACAACTATTTAGCCGTTCGTCCACCAGCGGTCGAGCAGAAGTGGGATTAACTCGTATTCGCCTGTATTTTTTGACACACCATGTCCGTTTACTGGACCTTGAATTACTGTCCTTGGAAAAAAATGCCTACTTTCTACGAGGTTCCTGGGTCTATTCAGATACGAGAAATCATGTTGAAAATGCTGGTTTTCAGCACTGTCACTTTTGACAATGATCTATCATCGGGGAAGTTGAGACATTTGCAAGGAAAGAAGTCAAAAATACGAAATATGCCCTCCCTAATAGCCCGCTCATTGACTACCTAAATGCAATTACTTACTATCATGCTTCGTTTTAAAAACTAAGTCAAAATCTTAAAGAAGAGTAAGTAACGTGATTGCGTGCATAGGTCACACTCTAGAGTAATTATTGTTTGAAGTTTTGTGATCGTGAACGGCACTGATAGTTTGATCCAATATTTGCCTCCCACATTATTTCTTGCAGCAAGACGAGCAGAAATTTATACTCACATTTGAAACGCATTTCGGCCTCGCCTGTCGTTTCTCCAACGAACTAACCATGCAAATCTCTGCAGAACCCCTTTGAGCCGCACGTGTTCTGAGTGATAACCGATAGCCGCCCAATTTAGTTGGTGATTTTCATTGTAATTTTATTGATTTATCTCTCAGAACAAGCGGAACAAAATCAGAGACCAGGTGGTGAGTAGAAATTTTATTTGTGTAAACGGGTTTCTAGAACAGTTTATAAAATGTATGGATTTAAGAAAAATCGAAACAAATCAGCATGTAAACACGACATAAATCATTGCACCACTGTCGAAACAAACAGTAGTATGTAACGTAAATCACAACATCATGTCAAGACAACTAGAAGGGAATATGAGTTATTCCCATATGCCCTAATAAACTGAGCTGGGGCAATGTTTCATCCACATTTTTGAGACGTATGACGTTCGCAGCAAAGTAGTTCAGTAACAGTACAAATTATATATTTTTCTCGATACGTCGTTGTTCTGACCCATGATGGTTGCTGACTGGAAGCTGCATGAACTAAATAAGATACATATTCTAACTCCGCGGTAAGGTTTTTTATGTCACTGTTGTCTTCTTCGGAGGCAATTTGTAGGATTGCCGATCATCTTCTACTTCCGACAGTGATCTTTGTTAACTTGCTTCTTCCTCAACAAGGTATGGTGGTTTTAAGGCGTGATTTCACACAAAACACAAGTTGTATGGAATTTTTAAAGTCAAAACGTCTAATTACATATGATGTTGTAAGCCGATTTTTCGGTTGAAGTGAGCAACCTCTTCCAACTGTTTCTACAATAACTTAAAATATTCCACATTATATAGTTCACATGGCGTTTAGTCTTTTTAACACTACCCGGGCAGAAGTTGGCCCCCAACTCCTAAAACATTGTTAACTTACAACACACGGACAACTGTTCTGTCCGTCTTTCACCGCGAACGCCACAAGAACATTACATAGTTCGGCTAAGCAAACTTTTCTGAGGTGACGTCAATGAGATTAGTTAGGCTGCAGTACCCAAGTCACTTCAGATTAGAGTACTGAGCCGGCGCACTGGTAGTTGCTGTACTAATAAACCTGATAACATTCTTTGCATTCGCTAGAAGGTCTGTAACTACGATGTTTTTTGTTGGTAACAATCTATGCTGGGTTGATTACGTCCGATTACACACCATCGACATGTTTCTTCGACTAGCTTTCTACAAGAAGAATCTGAAAACTTAACTAAAAGCTAATTGGCATAAGGTGGCGGATATTCCAGGGCTAATGCCACAGGGAGTCGAAAGTTTCTGTGGAAGTCTTTCTGTGAAGAACTCAGAACACCGCGAATAGTGCAGTAGATGTATGCGTTGACATCCGACTGTTTCTTTAAGCCAAATTTTGGTACTTTGTGTTTGAACCAAGATTCGCGCAATTACTGAAGACGACCAAACTCATACCCCACCTTCGACGTAATTCAGGTGTAACACCTTCCCGGTGCCTAGCTGTAACGCCACCCGAAGGAGGTATGAGGTTTTCCAGCTTGCACACTCTAGAACAGGAGGAGTCCAGATGCTGGAGCTGGGTTCGAACCAGGGTCTTCCCTTCCAGTAACGTAGTGAGTACTGAGTTATCTCGTGATCACGGGTTATGTCGGACAAGCCAAAGGTTCTAAGGTTCAGTCCCGTAAATCAAGCATCTGAGTGTTTTGTTCATTGTGTCAATCTGAGCCACCTCTGAGGACAAAAAGAACAGCATTTATAATCATCTTAAGACTCAGTGATTCAAGACCGAATAGAGTTCCACGGCTAAACGACTTTGGATTATCCTGAGGTGCCTGGCCCTGTGAAAGAGTACTAGATATTTTCCTCACAAGTTAATGCACCATGTACAAGCAGGTGATTTGATTCTCGTGAGCAGCTGAAGTAAAGTAGTAGTACCCAGTCACGTGCAGTTCTCCAAGATACCTCGGACTGTTTGTTTCGTATTCAATTTCTGTTTCCCAGGTATGTTAACGTTGCAAGAAAAAGAATTCATTATGCCTATGAATAACTGACTTCACCATATGTTCTTACCCTCACCCGCATTTTTGTAGCCGGCCGGAGGAACTCATTCTCTGTAATGATGATGCCGATCATCTGTGCGTCCATTTTGGCACAGTTCAACTGAATAGATCGTTTTTTGTTGCATTGCGATGCTGTTATTCTCATATACGTTGTTGAAAACATCAAAAGACTTGTTGGATAGCACCTGAGGCTTGTCGAAACGGGCGCACTTTGCCTACTCAGCCAACTGTTAGCGCGGTTGTCCAGCAGAGAGTTAGCACTTCCACAATTGAAAGTCGTCACTCTGAATCTGTTTAGCAAGAGTAGAGTGTAGTATTGAGGCCATTTCAACAACTGAAACACCGATTTGTAAGGGAAGGCCTGAAAGCATGTCCCTGCTCGACGACTATAGCACATTGTGCAAGGTTTCTATCATTTGTAGACCAATGAAATTCACCTCACAACTTTGTGAGCCGCCTGTAAAGCAATCAGAGCAGTCATTATGACCACAAATCCCATACAGTTGGAGTGGAGTGCGTGACAAATAATTACACAGCGTATTCACGTAGATGCTTTCATCTACAACATTTATTAATGCCTCTCGTACGGCCGTCAGATATTGCATGTAAATGCAAGATGATCTAACACCGTGTCGGGTGGCTTCGTCCGTTGGTGACCTACCGGTGACACTATGACTGATGACTTTTGTGATGAACTGGGATGATTTCATTTACACCTAAGTCTGACTTTTGCCCACTTTCCGACCACCAACGTAGATATGATTTAAACAGCATTTGTGGCCGTATTGCCACGTGGTGCAAGTCCAACAGGAGGAGTGAATTCCTCCATGATTACACTTTCCAGCAACCGGAATATTCTTCTGGCGGATCGCCATTAGCAATTCTGTTTTGGCTCCGGGAGCATACCAAAACAGCAAGTGTCAACTTTCTCTTGGGTGATAAGAGAACCACCCATATGTTGTTGTTTAATACTAGTTCCCAGATAAACGTAGCAATGGTTCACCGCCTACAACCCGACATTATTGTGGTGTGGTCCTGTGCCTCGATTCATTTAATCATTACGGTAAAATTCGCTAGGAACCAAGTAGCTTTGACCAAATTGCCCGATGAATGTTTGCCATAGTATTGGAATGAGGTTGTTAAGAGTTGCAGCAATTGCAGGGGAACGAACACCTGAACGAGTGTTCCAATCATGCTCTACGTTCTGCAAAGCAACGTAGTTACAAATCAGAGTAACTTATTTTAATTGCACCCATTACATTGACATTGCATTGACACCAGTCCTAATTACTAATCCATCCGCTTGATTGCTCAGTTTGTTAAATTGCATGGAGTCCTTTTGTGGTGCAGGGGAAGTGTAGAGAACGAATTTCGATGAGTGTCGGTAGTTGATAGCAGTCAAAAACTATGAATTTAACTTTTAATAATCAGAGTGAGTAACGCATTAATTAAGCATATCATAATACTGAGAGATGAATGGTCCTTAAAATAGTCCTTGCTGTGGTCCACTTCTTTGGGTTTGGCAAAAGTATAATTTCGGCAGTTCCGGAGGTAAACTGGCTACAACTCTGAGCACATTTGGTCACACACCTACGATTGGTGGTTCGTTTATATCATACTACAAACGGTGTTCATTTCGAACTACAAAGACCTAAGTCTTACGATGAGCGGGTTTCTGAGGATTATAAAATAGCCTGCATTTATAGGATCAGTTACTGTTTCTATCAACAGCAGAGATAAGCGGATATGGATTGCCCAACATTCCCTGCATCGAGACATGCAGTGTAACAACAACCCAACTAGCATTGAAACCGTACAATTTGTGCTAACCATTGGCAAAACATGGTCATGGTATCTTAAAAAGTACCTCTGACACAGATTCCGTTCATGATCTCACAGTGAAATACAGGATAGCAAAAACTTCAAACCTCTTGTAGATTAGTGTAAGTGAAATCCTATGGTATAAGGAGAAGGCGACTGTCACGCCGTCGTCATGATACTTTTACCACTGTCAACCTAAACCTAAAATATTAGCGCACTGTTCAAGGTAAGACAATGCTCAGACGTTTACAGAATGTCTATGGATAATACAGAGCTTGTCTTAGTTAACAAAAAAGAAGAAAGCGACATTCACTTGTGGGAACAGCTGGCATCTTAGCGCCGATTATTTGGGACATATTTGGTAAAAAGGGGAAAGTATGTTCTCAAAGGCACCTATAAACTGCTGCTTCTAATATATACCCCAAGAGTTCGTATTTTATAGTGTTCTCATCTGAATAAACCGCAGTGGGGTGAGTGACCTATGCGTGAGGGTTTCGGAAGGGCATCCGAAGCTTTGTTCAGCGTAACTTGACGCGCACACAATAACAGTACCGGTCGACGTCGGAGGTTAGTGTCACCCATAACTTTTTGGAATGATATGGTTCAGTAATTACTAATCCGCTGGAGGTATGAGGAGAACTGGAAATTTCAATCGAGTGTGACCTGTAAATGAGGTTAATCTATGTTTAAAAAGGCACCATCCAGCAGTTTCTTCCTAATTGCGCATTATTAGCTATGCACATCTCACGAGCCTGTCATTTTTTGCAATAAGCGATGAAATACACGACGCTGGATAAATGGATGTGTATCAAAATCATGAAACTCATGATAAGTGGATGCAGAGTAGAAAAAATTTGCAACAGAAAATGTCTATGGGTTGATCAGTTTTTGGTCCATTGTCATGAGACAAGTGAAACAAAAAAAACATTTTAGGAGGTACACCACTGATTCAACTATTCCCAGCATCGTACAGGGCCTGGATGTGATGGGCGAATTTCTGCCGCAGTTGAGTTCGTGCAATCTTCATTGTTGGAGTCAGCAGGCCGTTGGCAACGGAAAACGGTTCATCGGATAGATGAATTGCGCGAATCTAAAAAGTGTAGTTACCATGATCATTTACTGTAAAGTCTTCGGGGTCCCAAAACCGGTTTCGCCATTTATCAGGTTCACCAAATGTGCAGCCTTCGAGTCTGCCAAACTTATGTTCTACGTAAACCCAAAATATACAAAATTCACAAGGTAAACCCATTTGCACACCAGTTTGGTTTTAACGGGAGACTCAAATAAATCCCCGCTGGAGAATACCATAAACGAAGGATTAAGCTGGGATTCAGCTGATTGTCCCGTAATAGCAAATTGGTGCATGACTAACTGTATTCCGCGAAAGCATATGGTGGTTGTAAAGGTACATTTTTACAAAGCAAGTTAACCACGATTATATTGCCTAGTCCATCACACAGTACATGACAGGAAATGGGTCTCAGGTGATGGTGCTCTCTTTTTAGTTGGTTATTTCTTCACTGTTGTTCTTTGATGAAGGTGATATTCCGGAATCCGACCTACCCGATATATTTTTTCTAGACAGACCACCGCTCGGTAAAGGGAATATGACGTTTCCCAGTGACTCACCCATGGATGATATGCTGTGCGGAATTTGTGTCTCTTAATCCAGAGCACTTGCCAAACAAAGTATCTACCGAGGATATCACCTCGATTGGCGGTGCGACGTTTGGAACCAGCTTGCCTTGCTCGGCGAACAAACCAACAACCATCTATTCTACCCGACTACCCAGCATTTGCCTTGAGAACAAGTGAAGCCATATCTTACTATGAGGGGTTCAGTTACACTCATCGTGAACGAAGGAACATGTCTGAATTGAAAGACATGTTCCTGTTAAGAAAAGTAAGCGCATTATTAAACGTTGGAAGTGCCAAGGAAATTGTACTGAGATTGTGCTCTGTGAACCGATACTGTTGCGGCCTACTCAAGGAAACCATACGGTCACAGATTTCGTTACGTGTCTATACCGTAAACATCATAAGTTTATCATAAGTTAGAGTTAGGTTGTGCTGTGGGAACTCGGCGCAAGTTGACGGCAAAACAGATAGTAAGGTTGAGTGGGCAGTTTTGTTTTCACAGACCTTCTGTCCAGGCAATATTGTTATGGTTAGTCTATCAGGCGAAGAAATATTGGGCCCAAGCCTTCCTCTTTTGAGAGCAGTGTATAACTTTTTCCACACTCCGGGCAAGTAGCCTGCCAACTGATTGTAGTACAATCAATTTTCCAGCAAAACCTGAACACTCATCACTTCCGAAAAACAAACGTGTTTACGCTCGGGGTTGATGGTTATTTTGCCTAACTGTTCGAACAACGAATTGTCAGATGTCGGTTAACTGATCTCCCAGTAGGATTCTCTTATACACAGTGAATCAAAACACTCAGCATCTACTTTGTTACTCCCATCCAAACTGAACGAAATTATCACTGTTTCAAAGACGGTAATATGAACGAGCATAGTAAGTGCCCGTAACAGATGCAATGCAGCTTTTTACTTCTTCAACAACGTTTTTCTAGCGGCTTCTCTAAAGAAATTCCTAAACTATCCAATCTGCGTACACAATGTCGTATATGGTGCTTCAGGACAAATGAGTCAAAAAACCATTCGCTCCCGGTCCCATTTTACCAGCACAGCATGAAATCTTCATGCGAACTGACTGAATCACCTAATGAAACACGATACTCACTGGTTATTGTCAATATTTACTAAACTTTTGTCGTAGAAATTGCAGTTCTGATAATGGAAATTACGGAGAGCATCTAATCTCACTAGTGTTAACAGATTCTGCCAGCCATTTTTTACTCATCCACTTCGGTAAGGATGTATCTGATTACCAATATGAAAGACGAACAACTTCCAAGTACGTCATAATGATCGTGGTAACAGCTGGAACGCAGCTGTTAGTTCAGCTTGTATAGATCACAGACAACTAACCGACTTCAAATGACCACAGCAGCATCACATCCAAGGCAGTGACTTGATTACACGGGATTATAGGTTCAAATAACTTTCCTACCTGAGGGAAAAAGCAAGGATATCGTCTACATACCTGTTCAAATCCTTTCAGACCCCTCGCGCTACCAATTCTGTTTAGTTCCTCTATTAAGAGCTTCGCCAAATCCTTCTCCTGTTTCACGTCTAACGAAGGAACAGGTGTCTTTTCCCTGAAATTCTCGAATTCAGCATTTTGTACTCCATTTGATGGCAACTGTTGTGGGAACTGTCTTTCTATCTCTTGGAGATTAGGTACGACCACTCCAACTGCGTAGGGATAAAGAGGATTTCCTTCCACATAGACATTTGTAACAAGAGGGCTGAGGGCGTAGATCTGTTCAACCTTCTCCGGGGCAACATATTCACCTTGAGAGAGTTTGAAGATATTTTTCACTCGATCTACAATTTGTAGCGTTCCGCGCTGCAGGATGAAAAAGAAACCATTATCAAAATAATAGTTGTCAGTCGTTAGTCTGCATTATCTTTATAATTATCAGCAATATTTACGGAAATTTATGACTTTATTGCTTCAGTTGTTCTGACTTTACTGCCAGAAACGTTGATGCGTGTACCCCAAATCTTCCGTAACGGTTTATGGTCGGCAATTCTCTTGGTTAGTACTGAATAAAAAATTAATCAAGGATCCCCAAAATTTGTACTTCAAATGTTCTTGTCTGCTGTATCTCGGTCATCCAAACAGATGGAGTAAACACTGTCCTTTGCTTGAGCTGCTACCTTTAAATACAAACAAGTCTACTTCATGGCACTAACAAAGCCTTGCTCCATATAAGTGAACTCTAATCTAGTCACTTGAAGAGGTCCATAAAACTTACGGCCAGTCTATCGACCATTGTCACGAAGTCATTCGCTGTACCGTTTGTACGGCTTACACTTGTTCGAATGGACAGGACAAGTGTTGATCAGCCACATGGGTGAGTCCCACAAACTTGATACCGTTCGTGACTACGGAAAGATCTGATTGTCTCCATTGTTAGTCACAGGCGTTTTTCGGATATCTCAAGCCTGTGCGGCAGCGGCCGCTAGTTTCGGCATCCTAAAAAGCCCATTTTTTCAACCTACTAACCCAAGCTTACATAAAACACAGCAACCTTTTGTCAACGTTACCCTTGATGGTAAGATTTTGAGCATCATCAGGCGCCTTGTATACTTCTTCACTTATTCATTTACATCTGTTTCGCTCCAACGCAAACATATACATACTCTCGCTTGTTTAACACACGAGATTCAGAACTCCCCAAACACAGCCCAAGCTCATATGGGTTATACTTTCTAGCTTCTCAGCGAAACACACGCTCGCAATAGCTGATAGAATGTGTTGTGAAATCATCAGTTACCATCTGTGCTTGTTTTCCAGTCGGGTCCCACAAAAATATCTTTATCCGGCTCCCTGGGAGTTGCAAATCCATAAACCTGCAATCCATGACCGACACGTCCTACTTTGTTATAGCTGCACCTGTTGCTACCGCCATGCGTTAATCTCATGCATCTCTCCAGGCTTGGCGTCCGGACAGCAATGCCTCTTTCTAGTGTCAGAAAAACGCATGGACAAAGGCGTTTTCGGTGTTGTCATTTGACAACCGTTTCTCGGTCAGGTGGAATCTCGAGTGCAGGTGAAGCGAAAACAGCGGCTCTGGCACGGACAGTTGTTGAGAAGGAAATAATGTACCGGGAGTGTGGACCCATTTTATTCTCAAGCCAGGTGGCATAAAAACCCAATTGAACGGTGAGGAACATTGCTGGATCATAACCATTGGGAATTTGGTACTTATGCCCAAAAATGAATAAGTGTAACAAAACTGCATCTATTCACGTCTATTCTCACTCAAACGGGCGCTGATTGAATCTCCTGCAATGTTGACGAAATAGTTACTACCCAGCTCAGAGAACGAATTAACAGCCACCTAATCGGTTATCAATTCACGAGACAGTTTGTGCCTCACCGATGCATCATGGACTTCAGAAGCAATGACCAATTCGCGACAAGCAACTCTTGGTACCTAATTAGGCGCTTGATGCCATAGGGCATAAGACAAAGGCAGTGAAGTAAATGAAAGCCATCAGGAAGTCACAGTAAATGTCAAGGGTGTGCTATTTAAGCCTACCTCGGTCCAACGCCCAATGTCCCCCATTCGGACATAACCCTCCTGGTCGAACAAATCCCTTGTTTGCTCCTCATCTTTGAAGTAACCAGGAGTGGCTGCGGGTGATTTGACGCAGATCTAAAGTGTAGAAGAATTGTTGAATAATTCGTCTGATAAATAGCAAACATCTTACAACATTTCCTTCGTAGTTGATTGTAAAGCAGACCAATAGGCATTTTCCATACTGCAGACAACAACCGCAACTGTTTATCTACTTACTGTGAAAAAAGAGCGCAAAGATTTTTCGGGAGACTAACTGGAACATCCCAAATTTTAGATGGTTCATTCACTGTGTTATTAAACCAGAAATACTGAGAACTTCAGTTAACAAAGTACTCATGATTAGTCAACTGATACTAGAAAATCGAATCATTAAGTCCGATTTGACCTTGAAACCCTCGGGTTTCCAACCTGATTTTTTTTATATTCACAGCTATCGTTCCATTCTTATGGAATATCTTAATGTGATTCTGACTGCCACTGAGCTTTCAAGAGTTCGTGATATCCAGGTTTACGCTGGTAATAAATAGGCCATTTCTGTGCTCGGCAGACCCTTAAAATTGAGACCCCGTTCATTAGAAAAAATTCGGCTGTATAACTATAGACTGCGAATAAAGGAATATCCAAACTCTAAACGTAATTTAACAAGGCAATAAACTTTATCTAGCTGCTAGTATTTGGCATTCTAATTTTCCCAGCAGTAACAAAAATCATGAGAAATTGACCCATAATCACGACTCAGTCAATAAACCGTCGTTAAGTTTACCTCCAATTTTTGTAGCTCAACAGGAAACTGATCAGAAGCCGATTCTGTTAAAAATATTCCGGCCAGATAACTTGCATACATGCACACAACGCTCTACAAAAAAATACTGGGGGGCTTTCTAACCAGCAAGTCCTGATCTTTCCAAAAATCAAAATGGCAGACCCGGATTGCTCTAACTTGATGAAGTCAATCCCTAAATTTGACAATGTGTAGGTTCTTCTGTAATTCTGAAGCCATTACGCGTAATTTTTATAATCCGCTGACATACGAAATCAATGGTAGTGGTGTGATTGCGATAGTTTCCTCGATTGGTTTAAGGTGCACAATCTACTGATCACAGACAGTCCTCATATGCATAAACGGGAATCTTTGACAAAATGCCTTTGCGACTAGTTAGTCAAAACAAAGCTGATGGTGCTGACAGACCACTGACATCACCCTGGCTATGACAAGATGGATGTTCATGATGTCCCTAGCTGACAGTGGTTCTTTTGTGACGGCTATTTTCCACAACGACTGACACACACTTGCATCATTGTCACCATAACTTCACGCTCAAAGGGCTAATCCCCAAAATGTTCCCTACCGTTTATCTAGGAAATCATTGCGAAAAGTGATTTATTTGTTCATCTTGGTTACAAAAGCTTCATTTGCAGGGGTCGCCAACTCAGTTGGCCATTTTTGTCTGTCTTTGTGACATGTGTCAACCACATTTAAGTATGATCAATTTCGCCATTAACAATTGTGCTAAATTTTCAGGCATGTTAGCTGACCTAACATAACCAAGGCAACATGTGGGCGTGAGATCTTACTGACCCTGCTAAATGTCTCGGTGCTGCTAGTCAAAATGCTGCTCCCTGTCGTAGTTATGATGCCTGCCTCCATAAAACCCTTGAAAAACTGAACGTGGGCTCAGGGACGATCGTAAAGTGGTATAAACAAAGGTTTGTAAAAAACACTTGGCATATGTGGTTGTTGAATGAGGGATCAACCCTGGGGAGCGCTGATCATCTACTTAACTAAATAGGTAAATTCGCAAAAAACTTTACGCCTTATACTTGCACCAGTATTTTATACCTATATGATGGTCTTAGTTGAATAGGTGCATACCGGTTGACATTCTTATACTCAATCAATTTCTTGTCTGAGTGAGCCGATTGACGTGTGGTACGTGAGAAGACGGGATATGATTTACTTACGTAAAAGAATCTTGACGGTAACTCAAACTGGGGAATTTTCCCTACTTAGATAGTCGCACAAAACTCTTGTCATTAAATGGGTACCGAAAGTCAACGACTGTATATCTCTCCTCAGTATCTACGCACTGATCTCTTCTCGGATTGTTAATCTTTATTGGAAACATCCTGCTACTATTCATCTTGTGGTTATCTCAGTCAGCATGGTAAATCTTCCCTCAGACAACTTATTTCGCCAATTTTTTTCTAAATTTATGACTTTATTATTCAAAGACATTGTGTGTCCGCATACACAAGGACAGCTGACCACACTGCATAACCACAATTCTTCGTGGAACAGGTGACAACCAAATCACAAGAAAAACGCTGTTCATAAGTACAGTATTAACCCAGGGTGCTTGTTGGTTACTCGTTGGGTATATCAGAAGACATGTTAAGTATCAACCCACAAACTTAGAAGTTAACCGGATCCTTGAGAACAATTTATTAGCTGCAGTAGCTGGCCGGATGATGCGCTGTTTAGAGGCTGCAGTCTAAGATCTTCGACAGGTAGCCCCCTCAACAAGGTTAGGATCTGACGACATTTATAATTTAAGTAGTCGGTGACATTCCAAGCTTTAGCCCTGAAACTTATCGATTCATCCGTGAGAGTAAATAACCATACAGATAGAACTTTCTGGCTATTCACCAGTGACGGTGGTTTGCGGAGATTTGCCAATTTAAAATAGAGATTTCAACCTGTAAGAGAGGTCAGTCTATGCTGAAAAACTGAGAAGGGCTGCACAACTGTTTTATCCCTGTCGTAGACCATCAGCAGTACTTTGCTCATGAAACGCAGAGTATTAAGTCCACAACCAAATGACCAATAGTAAAACAGTTAACAAACTGACAACAAGCGGGTGGTCGGCAATGTGGTCATCTCTCATTTAGACAGGGTACAGCACCGAAACAACAAAACGTGCTGACGCACTGACTGGCACTGTTTCTCAGACGGAAGTTTCACTCATCTTCTGATATTGTTTTTTCTCTGCGCTACCCGCAGATAGATGTGGTTTGCATGATTGAGGGATGAGTGTCACTGTGCTGTCTTATTGTGAATAACTGACACTGCTGATCAGCCGCTTGTGACAGAATGGCTAATTGTTCGTGGATCCGAAACCTTGAATTTTGTGAGATGACTGCTGATGATCCCCAGCTTTCCTTGGCTTTTCAGCATATACGGGCTTCACTGACAGGATGAAATCTCAGGTGAGAATTACCACATTCGATTCACGCTAGAGGGTCTGAAATTCGGTATTCTGATGAGGAGAATTCGGCCACAAATTTCGGCGTACTTTTGAATCCAGTAGATACCTAGTTTGGTTTGTAATATCCCATGCTCCACATCATGGCGCCCAATAAACTCTAGCACAGCAAAGAAGAATCATATTGGCCTAGGGACACGGCAACCTCCTGGCACTATTTAACCCTTGGCGAGGTCGACTGATCCAGATCAAACAGGTCTCATGCGGATATCATCCCTCAGTTTTAAGGCACAGGCAATTATTGGCGATAAAACTCTCTCGGGGCGGAAAACTTCTACGGATATACCAACAATCTCAGTCATCCACTTATTGCAAAAAAACGGTAACACTTACAGACTACCTGCATATAGTTCACCAGCTTGAAAACACGTGCCACCGTTACCAAGATGTTATCTTAGGCAGTAAATTTAAAACCCCTCGTGCAGCTACTCTCTGTGAAGATCTATTTTCCCCTTAGTTTTGAATAATTATGCCATTGAATTTTTAGGGTAACTAATGTCACTTGCTTATGCGTGTCCTCCAGGACGGATTACATCCGTATAATAATACTGTTATCAGTGAGATTCGGTTAAACACCAACTTACTTCGTGAACATCGTTTCTGCTTGACCTTCTAGACAGTCTGTCGATAGAGCTTTGTTTCTTTAAGAGCTTTTTGGAACGGTATGCATGAAAATATTTTACCTGCCTGAACAGCGGTTGAGTGACCACTAATTATATATACAAGACGGTGGTTAGAATTCAGTGCCAATCTCATTAGGTGTGGATTGTCACAGAAGCTGGTTTTTGCTACATTTTGCACTCAACTTCTTCTAATTCTTGTCGATGTCAACCAATCACACAGCGGTTGAAAGAGCTCGATTGTGGACTTTTTGAATAGATGAACCGCGACATTTGGTTTGACCAAAAAGTACATCCCTCAGGTTGAGCAAAAATCAGGTGACCAAGGTATGCCTGACAGGAATTATTTGCAACACAACCTGCCTCCGATAATATTTACTGGAAGGCATCTAAAACATGTTAAATCCATTCGACGAAATGCGGTTAGGTTATCACAGGACTATCAAGACTCGGCCACGCAAGAGACCTGTTTTGAACAATTCAGTCACAATTTTAGACGCCCATTTCGCCCTTGGCAAAACAATTTATTCTTGCTCATTCGATGCTGTCCATTTTCTCTATTATATACCATAACATTCCTGTAAAAAGCTTGATATACTCTTTTACAAATCTTCACAATATGTTTGTTGGCGGTCTTTCTCATATTCTGCTCCGAAGTCTATAGAATTTTCTCCCCAAGCCTCCTCTGAGCAAAGCTAGCATACGTTTGTAAAACACAAGCTTAACCCCCCAGATACCACGTAATCCCGTATTTGGTTCTATTGAACACTGCGCACGAGAAACATAGTTGATCTACCCAAAATCTACCAACGATTCATGTGCTTTTCACTCATTGGCAGCATACTGACACACCGTTATTTATATTCCTTTAAAAGTAGCCTAAAATTGCATATAGATTTGACGATAACTAAAGAACACCCTTCATTGTCTTAGGTTTGGTATCACTTACATCAATACACTACTTAAATAGGCATCAGTAAAACAAATTACCAAGCGTTAAACGACAGAAAAATCCGAAATTCACAGTTCTCGCTAAGTAAGCTGAAAAATGACAAACAAAACCTATTTGTTAATGATATTTACGATCCTTCTACATGTTGGTGCACAAATAACAAAACTCCGCTCCAGTATTCGAACAATTACAGGGAGTTCAGACAAAATTCACTAACCGACCGGCATTTAATTCTGTGTTCTGGTCATCCATCAGAACTGTGTCACTCACCTCTCCAACTGCATCACGACGGACGACAAAACCCATCGATGGGACGTCAATAAGTTTGATGCACACTTCCGGGGCAACTGAACCCGCATGGCCACCAGTAGCATCCAAAGGTAGTGACACGGTAGCCAGACCGCCAACCTCCGTGGAACCGTAGGCCTCCACCAACTGGGCACGAAAGCCAAGAAAATAGATTGACCTTATGTTTATCGGCATCTCACCATAAGATAATACTAAGCAAAGGCAGTAGGAAAAAGTGCATGCAATCCATACAAATTTAAACTAAAACAAGGATAACGGGCGGTAGATGGATACTCACAGGACAAGCGAAAATGGCTTTTGCTAGACGAAGTACTTCGGGTTGGAGTGGGGCACTACCACAAACTAGTCCACGTACACGGCCTCCAAAGCGGCTGCGGATGCCACGAAAGAATAAATAGTCCAATAGACCATCGTGACGAAAAACTCCTCTGAAAAACCACAGGATAAATTTTGGTGCAATATGCAAGGTAACCAAATGGTTATTGCACAATGTCGTTTTCAAATGGCAAGATTATGCTAAGAATTGGACGCATTAGTTATCCAAATCTTGTTCAATGTCTCATGGCGAGTACCACTTGGTTTTCTAACTTTTCTACCTTACTTTTTTTATGAAGCTGCAAGTCATCAGATTTTGTCACGCAAAACCCTAGTTTAAGCGAAAAAAATGCTAGAAAATAAAGCAACACAAGATGGCTTTAGAATTCTAGTTGCATTAAACCCGGCAGATGATGGTGCTCCATATTCTTCTGGCTCAGCCGAGGAATATCGCGCATGTACAGTGGAGAGACTGGTAAAAAGCTAGTTCTGGAGATGTAATTCTCAGCTGAATCCAGGCGAATTTCTCGTTTTTGGTCGTTTTCGTCATGTCGTACCATATATATTACATTATATCACTGAGTTAAAAGCAAGCCACTTAGCACAAAACTGAAGACTAACGGCTTATAGTGATATATCTTAGGAACCTCAAAGATCAACATGGAAAATCAATAGGACGCATGGGTCTCAAGTAGCGAGACGTGAAACCTGTGTTCAGTACACAATTTCTGGCTGGTTAAATGACAACGCAATCTTACTTACACTGCAAACTCTACTGTATTAGATGATTTGTGCACATTCTAAATAGCCATAAAGGAACTGGAAAGCGTAACTGAAAGATAAACTAACTACAGTCAAATCACAACCACACAAATGATTAACGCTTGTAAAAAACTAACCTGCTCTGTTCTGCAGTCTTCACACCGACAGCCAGTTGGAAAAGGTGTGCTTTTATTTTATTTGTGTTGACCACACGCATCACCTCCGTGTAAAACCGAGACAGTATACGCGGAACCGTGCAGATTAATGTTGGACGGTAATACGCGTAATCCTCCAGGAGTCCTGAGGTGTCGTTTGTCAGAAACGCAATCTGGGCACCAAGCTTGAGACAAATATTCTGCCAGAACAAATGAAACATAACTTGGTATGCCCATGAACCAGGTTCATTTAACTGCTCAAACTGATAGTCAGGTAAATGTGGAGGCTTTCTAGGAAAACCTCTAGTTAAATGGGGCGATCGGTTTACTGGTCCGCAGTGACTTTCATCTATTGGATCATGTGAACCCTTAACGGACAGGCCAAAACCCCTTTCCAGAACTCGAACCTATATAAACGTCTTGGATTCACTGTATTTGTGTTACTAACAAATTGCATTTGTTCATGCGATTTTAAATTTTAAGGAGGTTTTGCAATAGTGACAAGTATTGGTGGTTAGAAGGATAGGTATACCTGTGCACCCAATTATTCCACCCAGAATTTGCCCATTTTCAAGCAATTGCACTTATTCGGTTAGAAAGCAGGGTCATATGTTCATATCTCGAAATAAGGATGTTCCTCCTTTTTGTTCTACCAAAATCAATCAAGTTATATCGCTGCCAGTCTTGTGCTCTTCCAAAAGTCACCTGCTTTATGCAACTCTTCAAAATTAAAATCTCACCATGAATAGTTGCTCCATGATATGTGCCATTGGTAGAAAAGACACATGCGTCTGACAATCCGTAGGTATTTCCTGTAAAAAAAGAAATATACATATTTTGATCTAGTGTGTGACTAGTCCACCATCGGTCCACAGTAGTCAAACATTTCATTCAGTCAATCTAATGCCCCTCACTCTTACACACTCCTCCCATAAGGACGGAAACTTTATATTTTCGCGGAATATTGGTAGACCAGATCAGTTCAGTTGTTGTTTATCCGTTCACTGGGCATAGGCAGTGTTGTCCCACCATCCGTGAGCTTTTGGATAGCTGTTTCCCCTTCTCATGCCCGTCAGCCAGTGAGTTCGAGAATACTGGTGGGCGTACATCGCAGCAGTAAGCAGGAGAAGGGAAAGAACAAAGAGCACACTGATACTGTTCACTCACTGACATATTTGATCGACACGGGGGATTTGCGAGTCATTGCAGTGTAAGTGGGCAGCAACAACTGTAGCATACTGGTTTACTGATAAATGGCGTTCCCACTGAAGTTCAAGGATCGGAGCCCTGTCCACACACAAAATACGGTTGAGCGATTTTCATCTAACAGTTACACAGCAGACTATGCTGGACGTATGACTTGGCAGCTTGATTAAGTACAACACATTCCTACTTGGAGTACCAATGGAGTCACCAGGTCAACTAGGAGTATCGTAAAACTCACGCTTATTCCACAAGGCCATGCTCTCAGCCGTATCGAGGCCTTCCCAGTCGCCATGGGGTCTAACGTAACTCTCAAGCCATAAATACCACGAGCCATTGCATCGGAATCATCAGACACTCAAAGAGCAAAGCGCGAGAAATATGGGCTCGTCCCCAGCGCTTTGAGGTGTCGTGTGTGTGTTTCAGAGACATGCCGGACATCGATCGAAAGAGGTAACAAGGTGTGAGCAAAAGCTGCCCGTTGCCCAAATGGAAACAAAGCGCGCTTTTGAAGGCGTAGAATGTAGAACCTATCACTTGGATTTAATTAAGGCTCATTTGATTTATTTTATGGAGTGGAAGATTGAATACTAAGCAGCGGTTTCGTAACTGACAGCTGAATGAAGTAGAATGACGTGGGACAGAGATGTGTGATGAGGTGTCAGTAAATGAGGTTTCGGCTCAGTTCTGACTCACAAAGCAGTGGCAGGATTTAGGGTTCTTTTCGGAAACCTTCCCTTAGCGTTTCACTCAAAAGTCCGGTTCTGTATGAAACGGTTGCAACGGCCTTCTTGGGGAACCGTTTTTGAAGCCGACTACTCAGCACTCCGACGCATCAGGCTGCAGGAGACTGAACAAGCCTCCAGGAAACAGGGGGCATGGCATAATTGCCTTACTCCTAAAGTGGCTGTGCACATAAGGTGCCTTTGAGTAGCACCGGACTTTTCGGTTTTAACAGTATTCCGACTGTCTTGAACAATGTGCCGGCGGTTATGGTCAACCGCTGGGTGATTGGGGTGTGCGGATTTCGTGTTGGGCTTTTCCAACCCGTCATTCTTCCAGAGAAGACAGTATCGCTGCTTCCATTACGTGAACTTGATGGTCGCCTGAACGAAATGCTTTACTGTGTTCATCTTTTTATCGATTGAAACATTACAAGTTTCCCTCCCAACTGTTTAACAATATGATTTCCTATGGAAAGTGCGGTGGTTCTTGCGCTAGTTCATCAAGCGAGACTGATAGTAATGTTGTCGTACTAACTAGGCACTTACAACCATTAGCTGCCCAACAAAACAACGGTCATGCTCTGCAGCCAACCATCCAACCAACCAACCTAGTTTTGGCAGTGCGATCGGGGTTATACTATACTGACACGATAGGGATAATCTACGGAGAACACGAGTCATTGGCTGCTTTCATAACCCAACAAATAATGAGTAGAATACCAATCGTGAGAATTGCGTTCTCATTAAGAAGACTGTGAAAAATGTCGTTTTTAGATCATAAGGCATTTTAATCCCAGCTCATTTTCTGCAATATGAACATCGACATTTGTGTAAACCCGCTTGAATCGTGAAGTGTCGTGCGGTCGTTACACGTGTGCGTTTTGGTCGGACCAATCAGTATTGACAAAGCAGGGCGCCTGATGTAACACTGATGAGTAGAGTTAATCAGACATGACGGAACTGTGAGAAAACACATTGAACGTGCAGGTACTGTGTTACAATGGGAGAATTC
This sequence comes from Clonorchis sinensis, assembly GCA_003604175.2. NCBI lineage: Eukaryota > Metazoa > Platyhelminthes > Trematoda > Opisthorchiida > Opisthorchiidae > Clonorchis > Clonorchis sinensis. Next base: position 45,559,916 of record CM030370.1, read on the forward strand.
ATCCATACAAAAGAGCAAACAGGACAGCCAAATACAGATGAATGGTAAGATAAAATGCATGTAGAATGAATGCTAAATACAAGGATGTTACGTTTTCATGCTATTCTGTGCAAAAAGTGTTTAAATATATTTATTCCAAGTTCACTGCTATCAAACGTTTGCTTATGATCGGATATATAAATATTTAAAAGCCGTCGCTGGGTTTAGACTGTAATACTCGTCCAGAAGTTAGCTATCACTAGTTGGTTTTGGACATCGAGGTCCTGCTTTGGGCAGCCCACTTCGATTCTAGTTGCCCTTTTTAGATTCTCCGGTGCCTAGCGGTTCGATCGATGCATCGATGTCCATAAATATGGTCGAATGGATAAAACAATTGGATATTGCAAGATAAATGGAGCTCTTGAAAGGGTTCTGGATACTCTGGTTTTTCAACGAAAAGTAAATTGTCACACTTAAGCAACGTTTACTAATAGACGGCAAGCCAGTTCCGTTGAGCAGTGGCAGTAAATATCCTGGATCTCTAGCAACACTTACAAGCTCATCGCCTGCGTCCTTTATCAGCCTGCAACCGGGATGGTTGAAAGAGAACACCAATTTTTCAGTTAAACTTTTGTGGGATAGTATGCTTCGCATACTTCTGACATATTACTGTGATATGATGTTTTACTGGCTGTTGACTCACTGGTCTTATTCTGTGGCCCTCTTACAGTACGCGGGCGTCTAGTGTCCAAACCCCTCCTGATTAGCAATTCCGTTTTGGATTCCAACTATTCTTGTGGTGGTTCTATGGTGGTGTCATAGTTTAGGTGCACCTGATCGAAATTCAAAGTGTGGGCTGTGTTGACTTCCTGGTTGCTTACTTACTTTGGGACAACTTTCATCATTCCTTTCCTTCCTCTGTTTTCATCATCAAAATCATCGTTAATGAACACTCAGTGCCCTTAAAGACTCCCTTACACTATTCAATTGGTTCACAAGATCAAAGACTAGCTAAAAGTCCATCCACCTGACAAACTGTTCCTGTAGTTTCACCGTTACTTAAGCCCATATTGTTGAGACTGAGTGGTAGTTGGATATATCTGCTGCGTATTTACACAAACTGACCAAAGCTGATCAAGTTGCATTCATGGTCTTCGAGTGAATTTTTACTTGCCAGTCCTTTCATTTTACTCCCTAGGACTTACGATGAAATATATGGTGATGCATAGGATTTTTTTGTTGTGCGGATGATCCTGGGAAGCATTATTTCTTTTCCAAAGAAATTTCAGATACCCTCAAAGTCCTGTGGTTGTATTTTGATTTTATCGCCCCCTTACTGTCCTTGATGTTGCATTTATACGTATCCGTCGCGTAATTAACTCCTCAGACAACTTAACTGGCTTACCATCAAAGTCAGTGTACGGTAGGCAATTGACATTCCGTGCAGAAACGTACTGTGGGTGTACGTCACACCTTTAGGCAGGCCTGCAATATAGAAAGTGGAGGCAGGTTTCAATCACAAATGCTACGGAACATGAAAACACAAACATTCTGCAAAGCCACAAAAGGCCTTGCTGTAACACGGATTACCCAGATCAAACCCAAAACTATATTCCACGCTGCAGCTTTAAATACGTAATCTAGTGGGTCAATAATGCCGCTTTGAAATCAGCTGGCCGAACAACAGAATATTAAAATTTTAAAAGGAAATATGTAAAGGAATGATACAAAAAATTCCATATAATTACTATCGCTCTCCTCGTTCTTGGTCTCATCAGTTGGACAAAGTGTTTGAATTATCAATAATCTTACTCAAGCATGAAACTGAATGTATGTGAGGTCAATCATTCACTAAGACCCCAAAGTGATATCAGTGGAGGATTCAAAATTGTTAAGCCGGATGCCAAATGGCATCAAATTTTGCACTTGATCCGGATTTCATACCACCAGCCACAAAATTAGTGAACGGCAGAGTCCTTCACGCTTTCAGGTACTTGAGAACCAAACGAACATGAAAGATTCTAAGCAAGTTACGAAATTGTTGGCATACAATTCAAATGAATTGCTCGTTCGCGAAGGAGTTAAAAAACTGATTGCTAGGCCTGTAAGGGTGTTGTATCGAGGGTAAATTCTGGGGGTATTGGAAATTTCCCTAATTGAAGTGTGAGACACTTGTTTTGCTGTAAATTAGGCAGAAGAAATTAATGAACGACAGGGTAATCGGAAGATTATTTTACAGCGTCATAATTTGCTCCGTAAAATGAATCAACTTGTTTACCAGCACCTCACACAATGTTTCATTCTTACAGAATATCAGAATGTCGATACCATTACTCGAAAAGATCGTAATAAGCATAAACACATTGTAATCGAGTGGCAATTTATCGATTTTTCGAAAATACAATTAGAACGTACTAGCCGGAATAGTGTGATTAACCAGGTTGGTTATACCTAGTAGGTAGTACGTGTTCAATCCAATTGGTTTGCGTGACTATGGGCGGTCTGAGCATGTCACTGAAGTTTAAAACATACGTTAAAAAAAAAATTTGACTGCATGGAAATCACACTTGTGCTGATATTTCTGGAACACCTTTAAACTACTCACTAGTAACGGCATTTTGGTAAAATTTTCATCATGGATAAATTTCAGTCTATTCCAGTTAACAGCTCCAAACCTTTAAGCCACTGAACAGATAAGCGTACAAGTGGTCTTTGAGTTAATAATGAATATCTTGCATGTGTTTGCGCTACTGTACTGGCCCCTTATAGGATGTTATTCTAGCCTCAATTTTGAGCAATTACAAATAAGCTAGAATGCTCGTGCTTCAGTCAGACTGACAATTTAAGCAGGTCCCCTTTATTCGCTGAACTGAATCTTATGGATACTTCCTTTGGGAGGTTGCACTTCAATGCAAATAGCGGCGCTGACTGCTGTGATAAGCTTGTATGTCTGTCTCCTAGATCCCTAAAGAATAGACTTCACGTCCTCATGCTTCCACAATTGAACTTCTACCACGTCTGTAATCTAAACCTTCTCAAGTGACGTTTCAATCTGTTTCGATTTATGCTGGTTATTCCCATAAAATCATTAGCTTATTTTCGGGCTGTAGGGAGAGATGGGCTCACGTTTGCATACCTGATGCATGATTCTTGTACGAAGGACTGATATGCTTCTAGTGATTCTATATTACAAATGCATGCTATTGCTTACAGTTAAAAAGAACGACAATTATAGTGACTATTTCGGCACTCCTAACTTACCAGTACTTCCACTTGTGTAGCAAACCAGGAACAAGTCGTTTGGGTCAGGTTCCTAGAAACAAAGGAAAACTTCTATTTGTACTCATTAGGAGGTGTTCTTTGAGTAAAGTAAGCAGTAAAAGACCATTTTGTCCTTCTTGAAATTCTTTGCCCTTATTAGCAGGAATTTGTGGCCAAATTGCTCAGAAAGTAAACCCCCTACCAATCGTCATTTGAGGAAACAGCAGAGGGCTAAGATATTGAAAGCTCTGTGCTGGCTGGGTAAGCTTAACAGTCTATAAGTGGTCATGTCCTTATCCAAAGTGACGGATACAGACGTAGATTGCTGACGAATTTCCTCGAGAACGGAACAGATGTATTGTATTTCTTAACGTTTCACCACAAATAAACTACATTGCCTGCATGAAAATACTAAGGAAAATTCAAAACCACCTTATTTCGAAGAAAGTCACGGCATTTACTTCATAAATTCAACTTTCAGGCACCTATGCAAATGCTCTGTCAGCAAGAAGACCACCTGGTATACCCGAGAACTCCCGATGCAAAATCATCATACAGTCAATTCAGTATTGTTGGACATGTGGTAAAAATCGTAGTTACAAAACAAAGCTTGTTTTTCTTGACTGGTTTCCTTGGCTAGTACATGGCACGCTTGTATGACAATGGAAGTCTCATGCACGGTTAAATGATTCCAGGGATGGAGGTAAAAAAGGAGGAAAGAGTGCAATGTTCAGGAGAAATTTCGGGTCATCTTTGCTAGATGACGGTAGGTCCTAATACTTCATGAGGTTTTCTGATCGATTTGCTACTATGCTCTACCACGGATTGCTTGCCACTTCTAAATACTGTTTCTCGATTAAAAAAAATTTGAGTATCCACTTCTTGCCTCACGGTAACTTAGCCTTAATAAGAGTTGACCAAAATGTTTTGGTCCAAGTTATTTGGTTTTTTCGTGAGTGCGATGAGGGCATGCAGTGATTTGAACATTCAGTGAAACTAGTGTGAGCAAAGCACATATCAAACACAAACCAAGTTGAGCTATGAGTATACATTCGACTTACCTTGACTTCTTGATTGCAGTTCTCACCTTGAATCTACAAAGTACGTGTAACAAATTGAAAACAAAGAGAAGGAAAAAGCAACTGCAAAAGCACGTTTTCTGGAATCATAATCAGCAAGCAGGTTCGTTTTAGAAACAAAATCCAGGATAGGTAACGCACTTCACGGGTGTTGATTATTTTATAACCAGTTAGGGAATTTGGGTTCTATTATCCAACAACCAGCACATTTTCCAAAAAAACGGAGCATATATATAAAATCGAATTGCAAGCGCTTTAGATAGTTTGACTTTTTGTTACTGTTTCTTGCTGTTCACTCCCACGAGCAGCCGGAAGGCGCAAAACCTTTTGCTGAATCAGCATTACCGTGGCTTCACATAAATGAATGATGTAGTACGTGTCACTCTCCATTCAATTGCGATGGCATTAACCATGGATAAATTAGTGCTTCTGGTGGCAGACGATATGCGTTCAACCAATCAGAAGAGGGGGACAAATTCGATGTTAATGAACAACGTTAAAACAAATGAGAAAAATACGAAAGCGGTTAATTTAAGTCAAAGTTATTTCCTACATGACCACTTCAAACGCCCTGGTCTTTTTCGTAGACGAATCTTTCTTCTAGCGTGATTTGAATGATGACATTCAATGGCAACGTCATTCCATTCAATGCAAAAAATAGTTTAGCTCTGGTTAAATCCTGTCACATACAGAGTCTAAACTTTCCAACTGCCAGAATAAATTCTGAAGGCTGTTTTGAGTTTATTTTCTGGCTTGGTGGAACCAGCTTTGTCAAATATGGTATTTACAAAGCTTGTTTCTATGGACAAGTCCTCTTCAAGATTCAAACCCCAGTCCCGGACAAATAACCAGCAAAATAGTAACAGGGTTGGCAGTCATAATAGTAAATAGTTCTGTGGAAGGATGTGTCCATTATGAGAGTAGAAGAAACAAGCAGCGGAATGATACTCATGCTTAGGATAGACTACAGTAATATTGTGCAGGGTTATGAAAATTTTTCATATGCATGATTTTGAATGACAGTGTTTACAACGTCAAAGATTCTGGTTACCACTTACATTGAGCGTGTAATTTCCTATTAGATTAAAAGGATGGTGGCATTCAAACCTTTGAAGTTACATGTTTATGTCTCAGTAGAATTCTTGTCCATGGGCTAATCTTCCCTTTGAACCTTCAGTGCGTTTGAATTTAACCACTGTATGATGTATTTCTCAGCCTTCCTCGGTATGTGTGACACGGAGGCGTGTAAAAACGTCATAACATTTTGCATAAAGTCAGAAGACATTATTCTGACGGTAAGTGCTAGTGTAAGGAGAAATATATTCATGTTCACTGAGATAATTACAACTTTGGTTATCACTTTCTCGGTAAGATCCTAAATGCAGTCAAATCCGGCCTATGTTCAATGGTAGAAGCTATCAAAATCCGATTATGTAATCCGCGACTCTGATAATGTGCAATTGTTGGCCAAAAAGCAAGCATTGTTTACTGCTTGAGTTCATGTAAGTACTGCGCATTTTCTGCACACACTGTTTTTGCTCGACTGATTACCTTTAAATACGCAAAATAAACACAGACAATTTAACACCAGATATTTTTACTTGGTAACTCAGAATCTGAATGCTGACTGGTGCTTGGTGCATAGCTTATTACAAAGTAAAAGCCACGCCCATGTTGGAAAAGGTTTATGCTAAAAGCATTGTTTGCTTCGGATGCAAATGCAGTATGCCAACCAAATAAACAAAATGGAACACTGGCCATGAATTATTTTCCTTTTCTAATAAGATAATAAAAGGCTGGCTAAAATAGTACCTCACTTTTGGTAAACCCTAGGGATTTGAATTACGAATTTAAACAGCTGCGAATGAGAATCCTGGAGAGAAATCATAAAGAGCCGTAAAAAACCTCGTAGAACGTTTTCTTGAGACAATCCTCTACCTTTAAAAATCATACACATATAGAACGTTTTCTTGAGACAATCTTCTACCTTTAAAAATCATACACATAATTGATTTTTAAGACTTCTTAGAAAACAAAGTTGTGCTCTACTAGCTCTCTACTTGGGTTTTGTGCAAGACCTCAATGATGATGCATGAATTCAACATTCATCAAGGCTAAGTTGCATAAACTTTAGGCCTTAAGTTTTGCTCCATAGAAATCCGCATTTGTGATGCACAATGTAGATCATTCTCCACTGCGATTTGTCGGGAGAAGTTCATGAACGCCTTCCTTGCTTTGACTAGTTTAGCGAAAAGAGAGTTGTTGGAGGAACGAATGGATTAAGAAATGAAATTCGCCAAGTGAAGTGTAGCACTTGTGTGACATTTTCCGCATCCTTAACAACTGCTGAAATTTATAAAGTAGTCAGTGATAAATGGTAAATATAATTTCAAAAACACCCTCAAGAAAGGCTGATATGATACACAAGATGTGTACAACTCTGAGGGTAACTGTGAGTCAACAATAAATACCATGTAGCTTTGCATTCACCTCCAGCCAGTGCGGCTTCCGTGCTTATCATGACGTACGCTTCTGTGTGGAAAATTATGCTTCGTATCAAGCTAGCTGCCAAAATGGTAAACTTTGTGATCTCAGATACTGGAAGACTTAAGACATCCATCTCACCTCTAGAAATCCCGGTGTAATAAAGTATTATTCATAAATCTCCAGCCGAGCGTTTTTATATCACGTTACGTTACACTCTTCAGAAACTGCCGATTTCAGACTATGTTCGCAAGCAAAATCAGATTTCCACTGTTTAACTTACAATCATTTCGTGAAAGCTGTAAAACTTCACCGAAGCACTGAATTTCGTCTCCAATTTCTTACGGTCATTGTCGTCCATTTTGATGATGATCAAGCAGTGAATATGGTGATGTGCCCATTCCAGCAGTGATTCAGCTCGTTCCACTGTGTCACAAACAACTGTCCGCAGATTTGCTATTATTGAAAGCATGAAAATCTACGTGATCAGGATTATTCATATATTCTGTTAAATCATCTTTTTACAACACAAATTGCAACTGGAATCGACGACCTAGATGTTCGTCTTGTGTCAACTATCTTGTACACTAGGCATTAACGTTATAGCTTACGGGTTTTTGTACGTCTTTTCAAAGTAGATATGTCTTTTTCTCGATTGTGGCTTTGTTAAACAAGCACCATAACCGAAACTTCCAATTTCCTTGCTTATGATGGTAAGCAATTTTTTACGATTAAAACATCGTATGCGGTCGTTACGAGGCTTGGTCGAGCAGTCTGAGTGAAATTTTTTAAAATGGTTGTCATTAAGTAAGCGGAATTAAACACGTTGTTGACTACATCCCGTGCGACCATCGGCATACTTGAAACATTACCTTATTCTTCAAGACAGTTATTGCCGAAGACTCAAAACAAGGAAAAAGTGTAGATCACTCTTAGCAAAGTCCAGTTCTCTTCGAGTGGCTGCCTGATGTTTAACGTAAATTTGACTTTCTAAAATCACTCATGTCTTAAGGTCTCTGCCACTGCTTCACCCGCGTAAAGTAAACCACATTGTGGGCATAAATAATACCGACACAAACTGTGAATGTGAAAACCAGGTCAAAAGGCACCAAAAATACGAATGACCTATACATGAGTATAGTGTCAAAAGTTACTTATCAGCACAATCCCACGGAAAAAAATTAGGAGAATACTAATCATGAATACACACGGAACGTTAGAACGGTGTTCTCTGAATCGTTAAACGGAAACTTCTCTTTGCTCAGGAGCCACTACGGTGAAGGGCTAGTTCCTTTCGGCTTTGTTAAAGCGCGTACGATAAATGCAGCCGCACTATTTTCAACTCGAGGATCTGAGCACTTTATAAATCACGCCAAGTAATGAATAAAAATGTATACGCCTGTCGCGTCCACTAGACTCTCGTAAGAACGAGGAGGACCGAAATCTGATGTAAAATTCCTCACATGCATCGGGTTAAGCTGATTCATATTTCTTCTCACTCATCTTCGGTCATAGTGTTGGTCCAAGGAGATTTGGTCAGTTTACTGCAGACACTGAGATTAAATAATTTGGACTTACACTCAGAATGAAACACATCACTCATCCTTCCTTCTCAAAATACACCTCACGTGGTCACATGCTGACAGGACCCTCAAGTAACAACTTTCCGCTGGAAGGTTTATTCTTCGTGTAAGTTATTCTTCTGACAGCCGACAGGAGCAGGTGACTTGGAGTGCATTTTGCATTGTACTAAAAAGACGAGTGATATTCCTACAGGCGAAAAGAGATAGGGCTTAGCAATGGCTGATTTGTCGAAGCCTAGCGGAAAGAGGGCTCGAGTGGAACGGTTAGGTCACACTGCAGAAGTTACCGAAACACACACATTCCAAAACGTACATCTAAAACACAGTCAGTCAAATTGAGATTGGCCGATTATGGTGGCCAATCCGACAAGGTACCTGTTTGAATGAATAAACTTGCGCCCCCGAATACTGACCAGTTTAGGGAGACCAACTGTGAGTTATAGCTGTGGCTACTCTTTTCCTGTCTCTTTAGCCACGTGCGGTACGCACCACCTACTCATCCACTAATCACATAGCCAGTCTCTGACAATCTGTTCTTCTTTTTACTGCAAACCACTAGGTGAGTTGCAGAAAAGTTCTCTTCCAAGTTGGATACCAAAAAAGGCTTCAGGAGCTTACCAGAAGTGCATTATTTTGGTTAGTTTTCCGTCAATCAAATTACACTCAACTGTTACGCACCATTACCAAAAATCCGGAAGGTAAGTCTGTGAAAATGCAGGTAGGAATCAAATTCATACTCAACGAAATAAAATCCAGATGGAGATGCAGACGATCCTGTGGATGTCAAGCATGACTGCTACAAAGAGCTTGGATGTATGCAGTTGTTTGTCACAACACGTCATGCTTACTGTCCCAAACATTATTCTGGAAGCTAGTGTAGTAGTGCAGCCATTCAATTGCTGGGTGGATAATTAACGGTTGGGTTTTGCGATAAGAAAGCATGATGCGCATCTTATATACTGTGACACTGCTAACTAAGATGACACCGGGGAGAACATATTATTATTTGAAAAACTACGGTGATTCGACTAAGGTTATGCATGAATGTTCAACGCTTTGATTGGTCCCCCCTCCCTGGTACACGTTTTCCACGCAAACTGACTTATAATTGTTACAGCTATCAATACAGATCAGGAATCTATTATTTTACTGGTCAGATAATCTGTTATAGCCTAACATGTATACTTAGTCGCCTAGCCCGGCGAGGGGACGCTTTATTGTTTTGCTCTTAAAATTATCGGTTCCTCCAGGTGAAGTCGAAATGGCATAGACTGACTCTCTGGCGCACTTTCCTACTTCAGGATCAGCACCTGAGGAGCATTCAACTGTAGCGAAGCAATACAGTTTAAACGACTGTATCTTTTATGCTCACTGGTAGTGGTCATCACTCAATTTGTCCAGCCTCCGAAACGAGCCTTCCAAATTGCTTCTTTATTACTTATTCCGGAAGACGAGAGAAGAGCAATGGACCGTTCCTGCCCCTGAAGTTGTTACCTGAAAAGTTGAATTTGAAGTGCTATTTTCTGAAAGGTAAGAGATTGTTTTTGTCATATCCTTTTCACGCCCATTCATCTGGTCTAATTTACGGGAAACATTAAAATTTAAACTTTCCAAGCATGCGGCCATCCTGCTTCAAATTTAATGGTTTGTTCACAACAAAGCAGGAGCACCAGAGCCCACTTTCGTTTCATCCAAGATTACGGAATTTGCGTACCACTAATTATACTGGGAACTTTAGCTTCAGCATGAGACACGTGGTGCAGAGAACGCGCCCGAAGTGTTTTTTTTCTCGAAGTCGCTGTCGCTGATTCTGCAAGCATTCGAGTGTTGTTAATAACTAGTTTAGTATTCCGTAAGCCATATAGTAACATCCTTCGTAGGACAAGTGATATTGGTAACGTGAAGAAATTTTCGGATTTTCGATAGAGATTTCACCGTACAAGTAAAACTAAGCAATGGTGAAGAGCCAAAAATTAGCTCAGAGCTGTTTTATCGTTGTCGGGAATCATAACCAATACGTATCTGATTAATTTCCAGCCATATTCGAACTATTCACTTATTGATCAGAGGAATGGGGCGTTCGACCACGATCGGCCGATCCCTTATGTGGTCAACTCACACTTAGGATACAGCGCCACTCATCTTTCAGTTAAGAAATTCATATCACCTGGTCACGAGTTGGTCGGTTTCTAGAGTGACGACTCCTCAGATGAAAGGTTCACTAATCACGTTAATTGTTCCTCCTTCTGGACTGATAATAGAGACAATGGAGACAACAGAGACATTGTCCTATAAAGGATGTCGGTCTATGCTGAAAATCTGTATCATACTTATTCGGAATAGTCAATGGTGTACATCTCAAAAAACTCCAGTAAAATTCAAACCCGAGATATGGGGACTAGTATTTTGAACACCGAACCGTCCGCCAACAAACGGCTCATAAACAGTTGGAACAACTCTCACTTGTGATACAGTGTCAGTCAACCTTCTATTACGGAACCCCTATCGCCTAGTCACATGTCGCTTCTGGGCATTCAAGCATAGATTAGCTTCACTTACCAGAAAAAATGTATACTGAAATTTTCTCGTTCGTTAAAATTAGATCCATATTACTTCCGATTATCTTCCATTCATTCATGTCTTTAAAGCAAAGAACATCATGGCCAAGCAGCCACTGTGCAAGCCGGCGTTACTATGACTTATCCAAATGGAAGTTCAGGTTTACAGAAAGAACGCGCTTCCCTCCTGTTTTTATTTGTTCTTGTGTAACTTATGTAATCGCCACTTTGTTTCCTTGTGTAGTAGTCGATATCACCACGCTTTGGAAACAATATGAACTCACTCTGCTTCAGTATATGTTCCAGTGCCTCACGTCCCAGTGTGTCGTACAACGGTGCACTTACCATTCCGTAATATCCACAGGCAAGTTGTGCAGTAACCCACTAAAACAGAATAGGTAGCAGTTATAAGTCCGAATAGGATCCAGTGTAAAAGAAGTGAAAAACAGATTTGCAGGGATAGGGAACTTATTACAGTAAAGCCGTGATACATCAAAATACAAATATCATTATGTACGAGCACTGAATAGCATTCACACCACGACGCTCACGATACCAAACAACATATTACAACATTGTGATCTCGTAAAACTACTCAATCCCACCTCAAACAATCCCTCACTGATGCAGACCTGAGTGACAGCTGTACGTATTCTACTTCCTCACACATCCATCAGTACCTGAAATGGGTAGACTTATAACGGTCAAGCTTCGAAGCGTCATGCAGTAAGCATGAAGAAGGGTGCACCACTGAGTCAATTCGGTTCACCGTATGGCAGTTCACGTGATGCTACTAACCTGAAAGAAGTTTTCGAGAAAACGAAGCTCACTTAAACGTCGTTCTTAAGTCAACATACTTTACGTTTAGACACGGACAATTTGGAGGCCAGATTCTGGTTACCTTTTGATTATGGAGACACCTAATAATAAAGCCTGGTCTGACCCGTGACTGGAATCTGACGTGGTTTAAAGGAAGAAACTCGTGTATATGTTCAGCAAGTGAAAGGGACCCCGATTTTGTTTTTAGTTACTTTCTATCTATGAACGAAGTTAGATGGAGAAGGTGTAGTATAGTCGTTGTTGGTCTTCGCTCGTGTTTATGTGTTTGTGTTCCATTTAGACACCTAGGTGAAGCCTTGGGTCAGTCTTGGTAGCTGACACACATGAAATGAGGAAGGGGACTAGTAATTCCCCAAGGAACCAATAGGCCACGTGCACCCGATACACTGGTCCTAATTTTTCCACCAAACCTATATGGTCAAACAGACGCTTAACTGCTCTTCTTGGAAACCGTTTGGTTGAAAGGTGACTCCAAGCTTACTATTATTTAGGTCAGAAACAATAAACACATTAGCATTCCATAAAAAGACGCCACAACACGCTTTTTTGAAAGAATCCGTTATTAGGAAGGCCGCTGATTGCCGCTGACGCCATTTATCTCTATTTCAAAAGTAAACATGGGGAAGATTCGTTTGGCGTTGTTGCGTGCTGCAGATGGCTTACACTTGCATCTATGATATTCAGGGTTTATCCAGTAAATTATACACCTACAAGACCAGGCCGTCTTGAGGAGAAGCCAAATACGGTTAACCTTACACAGGTGAGTGCTATTGATGGGGCCCGTTGTTAAGTAGCAGCTGGTTAGTACTATTTAGTAGGCATATCCTATTGCAAACATGAAACTGTCTTCTGTGAGGTACTTAGCTCATCTTACTTTGTTGCGGAGTACCGTATCTCCTTACACCTTTTATCCCTACGCTTCAAAGTACCACAAGCAGTCGAGTTGCGTTCGTCAAGCAGATGAGTATATTCTTCGTCTCGACAGTGCAGAATATCTTTATGGTGTTTGGTCCGTCCACATTTCACCTAGTTTGATACATCCATTCTAGGATCCAGCTAGCTCCAGGACACGTGATATTAACCTCGTGGTCGGACTTCAGTGATGGATTAGCTAACCCTGGTAAAATGGTACAGCGTTCGACTACAGTTGAAGGATCACTGTCGGGAATCTGGGGCTGCGTATGCCGGCAATCGTCAAAAAAGTATAAAACAGCTACATACTGTTTCTAAACTTCCCAGCGTAGACTGATTAGCTTGCAATGAAAATCCGGATTTGAATTTTCAAGGTATCAGAAAGGTTTACAAGGTCTAAGTAACGAAAAAGTCTCACGAATTCCATTGGTCTTTCTCTTCTACCGCTTCTTCTGACAAGCGAAATTGCCTACTTGAATGCAAGATAACCACGCTGAATACTAGTCCTCTTCAGTTGAATGCTTGATTATTCCAAAAGGCTGTGGGTTCAGAAAATTACCCGCATGCGTAAAATGCACAGGGTCGTCTCCAATAAAAATCAAACAAGTGTAGGATGTTGCAGGCTGTTCACTATAGTGTTATTTTGACTTATATGACAAAATCCAGGTTAAATGTGTCAGACTGTTTCTGAAACGCAAAACTAAGTGTCGTATAGGAAAAATACGGGGTGCGCTTATGATACTTGGATATTTGACTCACATTAGGTCCAGTCAAATGGGCATGGACGAATCTCCTACACGAAACACATTTGAAACCTGAAGTTTGTTGAACGAAGGAGTCAAGGCAAGACCAAAACTGCCAGGTTAGAGTGAAATGTCCACGAAATATCATTTTGACTGCAAGCAGGTTGCAACTTCTTGATTTTCTCTGCAATGTTTGCTGACCTAATAGGTGCCGGTAATCACTCAACCCAAGCAGGGGTTCTTTGCGCGTCAATTGGTCTAATTATTGAGAATACAATCCAATATGTAGGTCGCTGGCTTAGTTTACCTGATTAGTTAACCTAGAAGTGTCTTTTGCATAGGAGGTGGATAGTTTTACAGACCGGCAGTAGCTACTGAATCACTGGCGTTACGTCTACTACCGTGCGGTAAATTAAACAGGAAATGATCTGTCAACTAGTGCTATTCATTAGTAATGATGATATTTTAGGAGCACCTTACAACAGAGAAAAACGAAACATGGCAAAGTCAAACACGCATCAAATACCTCGACTAAACTGACCTCAGGTGAGTTTCTGCCATATAACCCAATGCATCGGTCACTCGCAGGCTCAAGCATGGAAAATACTGCAGCACCAAATGCGACGGCGTTCTTGCGAGTCTACACGTGTTTTTATAAAGTTTAGAAAATTAGTACGCAATACCTGATCATATGTGTTCCAAACGGCGGCGGATTTGAAGTCTTTCCTGCGACCAAAGCAAAGCTGGTCACCTGAATGAAAAGCGGTTTATACAAACATTTGTCAAGCTGCTTCAGGAAGTATATAAGCTATGTGGTCCTGTGGAACTATTGCGCAGGTCGTACGCCAAACTATCTTGAAGTAGTAACGATAACATTAGCCATTTTGGAGCATTATGAACGCCCAGAAATTGCGTCCACGTCTATGATGAGTAATGTGCGACTTTCCTAAACGAATCTAACCATTTAGGTGTGCTAGACGCACATTTAACGTTTTTTCTCTCAACCCTTTAGGCCAACAATTAGCAACAGCGTTAAAATTATTGTACCACAGGCGGCCAGTAAGGGAATATTACAATAACTGAAAGAGCTTGACTGAAGAGTCGTCTAGATATTTTCTTAAACTCAAGTTCGCGTTGGATGGTACACATCTTATTGCAGTAATTTCATATTAGTTACGCAAACTGCATGATTCTAACCAAACGCAAACAGTATAATAAAGCTCTCTAAATATTCCTAATTGGATTTTGCTGGATACTTCTGTCCAGCTACTAGCGCACCTTCTACATTTAAAAACAAGCCGTTAAAAAAAGCTGCGTCGATCAACCAGGAAACAAACAGTGCAGAAAACCATAGTATGAGATCGTCTTCGTAGCATGCATGCCGAAATTCGGGCATACGCTTGGAGCTTCGTTTCATCGTGTTGATTCTCACCTACTGGCAAACAGCATTATTCTGAAAACTGCTCGGGACGTCATCAGCGTTCGGTCGAAAATATGATTGAAGAAGCAGGAGCCAAAGGAAGAAAACTGTGAGGTAATTCAAACAAAGTATGCTGTAACAATAAAGTTGCCACACAAAAAATCACCATCTGCTAGGCAAAAAAGTAGTATACTGCTGACAAGAAAAATATAGTTCAACTGTTTTCAATGCAACGAAACGAAGTATGCCTGCTAAGCTGTAAGCTCATCACACCTACAAAACGAATACATACTTTGTTTAACTCACCGTGCTTGTCACCAATATAATCAACAAACGCTCTCATGTTTTTCACATTTTGCTCAACTTTTGTCCATTCAATTGGAGAAACACGAATCCCTTTCTAGAAGTTGGAAGAAACGTGTACAACAATCTTGGAGACAATTAGGAGAAACTTAAACATAGGTCATAAAAGCCCGCAGGAAATGTTTGATATTTTCCAAACAGTCTAGTCCCACCTCACTATGAACAAGAAATATACTATGGGGCTATCGACTGTTTGGAACATAGGGTGACTTTGATAAAAACTAGAAGTGGATATAATCCGTCATTTTGGTTGCAGGGCAGGAACGCCTTTCTTAGGCTAAAACTTCGGTTCTTCTCTGTATCAGGAGCAAGAAAATCTAAAACATGTGCAACAAGGAATGGCACGCGAGAAACTAGTCAACCGTTAATGGATGGGCAGCCTTTTTTTATTGTAACCGGGGTTTTACGAAAGTTTTTGAAGAAAGTTTACATCCTGAAAGGTGAGGTGTCTATTTCTACCATGATGGGAAATTCCTTGCAAGGTCTTTGCATTCCGCGGGCTTTATTCATAAAGGAAGATGGAGCTTGTGAGGTTTAAACGGGAATAAGCATCATCGAACATCACATCTTATTCACATCTAACATTAGGGTGCTTGCCCGCTGCGAAACATTTGGTTTTTCGTAAACGAATTGGAAGTTTTCAATGAGAGACACTAGCTGCCTGATCATGTCCAGTGAATTTAGACAATAAATCAGTATCTTCCGGTATCTGGAAGAAATAGCGCAGTCCGAACTTACATCTTCGTCAACCACCTTGGACTGACAGTTCACGTCATAGTTTATCTTCAGCTTGGTTGATTGGCTTTCAGCCATTGTCGCTGTGGAGCATAAATTCTACCAGTGCGGAAAATCGGATACGTAAAAGTCAGGTCGAATTTATACCCCCTAGACTATTGTCTTATTGGATAAAAGTCTGGGCCAATCGGGCATCAGCATTCTTGGCCTGAGGACAAATCGCCATGCTGACTACAAAAAGTTTAAAAAGCGAAGTTCAATGAGCTTGAAAAAGTTTTCAGTATGTAGTAGCTTGTATAAGCTTGCAGCTTATATTAGCTTATAAGAAGATCATTATTATTTTCTTACAATGTCCCTGGTTTACAGAAACGTCTCTTCTGATATTATTCTGAATAAATCAGTTCAGATGTATTGTTTACAATTGCAAGAGGTCTGAATGTCGTTCGAGAGCATAAACCAGGTAAGTTAACGATGCAAACAATGTGCCATTTCCCTACATGTGCACATATGTCCACCATCGGTTGCTATACATATAGAATAGACGGTTCGTTCAGGTGTCATCTGAACCGGTTTTCAACCACAAACTTTCCATCCATCGCCTGCTTTGGTCTTGTCAAGATGTTCTGTGTGTATCTGAATCATATGTGGTAGCTGATCACCTCGATTCTGGTTAGTGTGATGATACCGTATCCGCTACAGTATCCAACCATACCGATATCCGTTATAGCGCCATCCCAAAATCCCGCGCTGTACAATTACAGCTTCACTTGTTACATCATCCTGGACTTGTCGAGCAACCGAAGCTTGAAACAGTGCAGACAACTGTCCACAGCCGGCACACTCGCAGGTTTCTGCACTCAAAGTGGCCTCATATCCGTCGTGATAATTTTTATGACCACAGTACTCCGGCCAACGAACTGCAGACAAGATTGGTGAGCTCGTCGATGTTCTAAGCATACGGGAAAGTTCATTATCCCAAAACTGAACGTAAGAATGTGAAATGAGAGCAACAGCAGGACGCTTGTTGCCGATCCTGGAAAATGTCAAAATCTCAAGTTATCAGTCTCGCTATCTGGCCTCGAAGTTGTGTACACTTATTGAACATTCAGTACTTGACTTGATCATTTGATAGCTGACAATTGCGTCCTTCGACTCCTTCAATTTAGCTTATTATTATCAGCCTAGATATGTATTCATGCGCCAATATCCAATCGTCGCTCAGTACTACCTTTAAATCCATCTATTGCCTTCAGGGAGTCAGTACCATAAACTTGAGGAACGCTAGGTACTAAGACTGTGATTGCAGTTTCTATGACCAAACTATCCTGCATTATTGTCTATTATGATCAACCATCACGTCGAGGCATTCCACTGCCTCGACACCCTTTTTGTTTGAGAACCAGTTAGATAGTTCTTTTCAACCAAGTGAAGAAAATAAATTTTAAACGATGGATCCAGCTGGATCCAACCGAGTCCCTTGTAAGAACCAAATCCATGAGTAAATGAGAGTATTTATCGAAGTGAAAGTAATATTACGTTAGACCAGATTGTTCAGAAGGAAAACGGACCCGAACACACTAGTCTCCTCAACTAACTCTGGAGTTAGTTTGCTCTGTATGCACACCGCAAAGTAGCAATTCAGGAACGGGTTCCACCCTCTCAGCTCCAGATGATTCAAAATTTACGGTTAAGTCGTTGTAGAATAATTGCCACCATGTGACCTCGATGCATTTTTAAGAGAGCAACAATCAACTGGGAGCCGGAAAATGACCGTTTGAAATCATTTCGGAACAAGATTTGCTTATAGGTAGGTGGTAAATGTCCAACGTCCGTAGTCCATAAAGGTTAGTGAAGGGAAACAAATTGGAATAGGGCGATAACCGATTTACCAAACTAGATG
Source organism: Clonorchis sinensis (assembly GCA_003604175.2). Lineage (NCBI taxonomy): Eukaryota > Metazoa > Platyhelminthes > Trematoda > Opisthorchiida > Opisthorchiidae > Clonorchis > Clonorchis sinensis. Next base: position 45,577,773 of record CM030370.1, read on the forward strand.
CTCCTCGGAGACAATCAGTTTACAATTCACAAGCATACAAACCAAATAAGGCACCTTGAGTATGCGGTATGTTGTTGCTCAAATGAAAAATGACTTCAAATTCTACCACTTCCTTAATGTTGGAATAGACTCAATGGGACCACTATACAAGTCAGGATTGGCATCCAGTAGAACACCTTCCACCAGACTGCTACAGGTGTTGATGTTTCACTTTCAGTTCACACCCTGTCCAAAGTACATTTCCTTGAGGGAGCACTCTTCAAGAGCTCAAGGCCGGTTTCGTCCTTTCATGACTCCTCAGCTAGGCGCAGTCCCCGACTTTCCGTCAGCACTTGTTCCCCTTGAACTTAAGCCGCACGACATTTTCCAAAGACACTCATCTGCATAACAATTTAGGTTTAGCAGGAAAATCAAGCGGTGGAAACTCGGGGGCTGCGTCTATCTGATGAGCTCCAAAGACACCAGCTTGTGCTGATGTAGTTCCTGTCCACGATTTGTATCGGCATTGTTTAATCAACATGATTGGAATGAAATTCAATAACTTTGGGTTGAATCTGTGGTGCAAAATTATAAACATTGTTCTTGGACAAATCATGTAACCAGTAGCTAGCATGTTCTATGAAGCAGACTTTCGGATATCGGCTTGCAACCACCGACTGGTCATCTGACTCAAATAGCGAGGCAAATGTTTAGGTATGCATTGTTATAAGCTCCACGGTGTTCTATGATGAAACTGCATGTGAATCAGTTTGCATGTTTCTACAAAGGATACAGAAGGTCGCAAACTAGAATATTTCCAGCTGGACTTTACGACCAATCTCGTGCTGGACTCTCTGCGGCATCCAAAAGAAGGCGCATTTCAAAGGTCACGGGTTCAAAACTCCTCGAGGTTACACGAGATGAGAATTGCTGATGATTCCCAACAAAAATGGAGCAGCTGTACAGTGCTTATAGGCTCTTTCCCATAGATTGGATTCGCGTACAGAACGAAACGTCAACCGGAAACCTTTAAATCTCCACAGGTTACAAAGACCACCTTTGCAGAGTAAACCAGTGTTGAATGTCGCCTAAGAGTTCCTGTTGGGTATTATGGGTGACTACGTCCCAGGATTAATGAGCAGGAGGGTTTAACGCCAGTCGGGTGAAGTTCGGATACTTGACATTCCGGTTCAGGACACTTCAGGTGACGGTTCGTATTGGGTATCTTTTAGGACTTTTTTCGGTCTATGGGAGTTAGCAAGTGTTACCACAGTCTGGCAAAAAGTCGAGATCACGTGGTTTATTGGTCGGCTCAGGCTACCCAGGCTTAGACCTAATAAAATCCAGTTGATGGATCCTACTTCTTCCGTAGTAACTCGGTTAGCGGCCAAGCAGTAGCCCATCAATTGTTTACCGAGCCTTCCAGAGACGGTGAAATTTCGAGTGGTTCCAAACTTCTTTCAACTGACTAAAGCTCGGTTATCTGTCTTCACGGTAAAAGCAAGAGTAAGGTATCATGGCTCATTGGTCTGACGCACTTGAGAAACTACATCCAAACAAAAGATATTTATGAATTGGCTGCATAAAATCCATAGATTTGGAACCAAAAAGTACAGAACAGTAACAAGTCTAGCTGAACCAAATTTGTTGAAAGATGACATTGAGGGGAAGTATGTAGCTTAAATTGAATGGTCATAATACTGAGCTGTGTAATCCAGGTGCCAACGTTTCGAAGCCAATCGATGTGACATTATCTATGCGTAACAAATGGATAGTGCAACGTAGAGTTCGTTGGTATACGAACTACAAGAAACGATGGGAAAATAAGCAAAAACAACGAAAGCTATCACCCCTGACAGACGTAGTACAGAATCACAAAATGAAAGAAATTGCGTTGAGTTCAATTTCTGCTACTAAGACATAAGGGGAGAGATAAATGTTAGCTATGACAACGAGCCGAAGTTCTGATAACTAACATTGTCTACACTTGAGGACCAAATGGTGTGTACATCTAATGCTAGAGCCAAACAGCACCTCTGTGGACTTCCTTCAGATTATTTAACGTGTACCGGTTGTGATAGTCCACCGGTGGGTTACTACTAAATACGCTACGTCCTGCTGGACTTTTTTTGTCCTCGGTTTCTGAACAAGATTAGATTTCCTGACGCACAAAAATTTTGACGCGTTTGTATCCGTTTCGCTTCACTATGGCAGCAATACCGCCAGCCAGCGAAGTATACTGTTCAACATCGTTGGCGTAGAAGCATCTGAATTTTTGTATGTTCTATTAAATGGCTAAAGTTCTTCAAGCATGTCTTTGATACTAAAATACGAAAGGATTACAAACCCGTGCAGCTGTAGGACACAGTTTAAAGTGGAAACACTGTGCAGTGAATGCAAGCAAAGTTCAAATCGGGGTAATTTCCGCCGTGACTGTGGACCATCAAAGGACACATTTACATAAGGTTACATGTGTGCCATGTTTTTGCTTATTGCCTGCATGCTCATAGCTTAACATACTGATTTTCGTTTGAAGACCACAGTTACCCAATTAGAAATTGACTAGAAAGCACATAACAAAATGGGTGGAAAGCGTTTGTGATTGTTAGAGAAGATTGTCACGAACAGCAAGGAGAAAAAATTGCCGCTAAGTTGCATGACCTACCTCACTCCCCTCCGTCCATGAAGATGAGGAATGGCATAATTTTGACTGAAAAAATTTCCGCATACTCGTCTAGTCAAGACCAAATAACGCGACCTGGTGCTCACCTCAGAAACCAGCGGCAGACATGCTGAGATCAACGCAACCCATCAACCGCTTAGAATGAATTAGCTTAGACCATTCAACCTCAAAATTGTGCAAGAAGCCAGTGATGAAACCATCACAAATCATTAACAGTACGCCAAACCGATCTAATAAAATCAAGACCACTAGAAGGGACACCTAAACCAAGCAGTCGTCAGTGAATCAAAAGACACAGTAAGACAAAAAAATGAAAACTTTATCCAGAAGCAAGGCACTATGTGAAACGGTAAAGAACAAGGTAGCTCGACCGCAAGAGCATGTCAAATGGAATGATCACACCAAAGAGCAACCCAATAGACAGGCAAACTAATCAACGTACATACTAGCTCGTCCCAAAAAGCAGTAGGATTGCAGCCAGTGAATACACTCTGGTAACTACTTTGGCGTGACAGGAAGTGGAGAATTTACCTATCCAACAGTTTCCAGATGGCGTCTTCTCGAAAGGTTTGTATACTAATTGTCAAGCTCGGCATATGGACAAACAGCAATTAAACGTATCCGACGTGACAATAGTTAGCAATATTTCGAGCTCTGTTATCTGATCTGATGGTGGATGTTGACCAACTACGTTTCGTGCATGTCTTTACACATTTGCCGAAAATATAGCAAGTTTCGAGACGAAGAGCCCGGAGAGTTGTGATGCCGCAGATCAGCATGAATAGCCAGAAACTCAGCTACTCCGAGCAGGCATAAAGGACTGTTTTTTCCGAAAGAGACACTTGGGTTGGTCGTCAATAAAACAAGCACTATTTTACAACAGCAGCGCCCCGTCACACAATAAGCCTGAAACACAGGATGACATAGAAGTGGGACAAACTCCCCGGACCCTAAACACATGAGCGTTTGTTTTATTTTATTCATTTGCGATTACTGTGTATCATTCAAGATATCTGACAGTACAGTTATTCTTCTTCACAGAAGGAGCAAGTGATTGGTTTCACCTGGGTTTGGGTCTCCCTTTGGGTTAGTCGGTAAAATAATCTGGATCATATTGGCGTTGGCCATTTCCTCGAAATGTCTTACGGCGTACAGTACGTAAAACCCTTACACTTTTCATTATATATTTCCTTACGAAATAATCCCAATTCTCACTTGCTATAAAATGCTTGAATAAGCTATATCCGCTTCTGTGGACTAAGCTAGGTTGCTTTCTGCTTGGAATTTTTCACTGTTATTGGACCAGCTGGTGTAACGGAAACCCATTTCATAAAATACGTAATATTTCTGAAATCACCTCTCGTTACTGGAACTCCTCGTGCAAGTAGCGGTGGAAGATGTCACTATCGGACGGTTCCAGATAGACATAATTATTTCTTGCAAAATTCTATGCCATATCTTGAAACCTATCGAACCGTGCATACGACCCGTCGAGTGGTTGATTGGACAACTTGACTGTTTGCCAGTTGTCTTGTTTTTCCCATGTAATCACCAATCGCTTAAATCATAATCCACTTCCCCTTCGCTCGTCAGCTTTTTTGGTTGTGTATTCTGAAACGTTCATACATATAATGCAACACGTAAAATCAGCCCACTGTAAATATCTGCACGATTTGTAAATTCTATTATGTATTAGAATGTATTGTATGCATGTATCGATGATAGCATATATTGATATACACGTTGCCAGGAAGCATCTTCATGTTTTCGCAGTGCTGCTCCATGTTGTCAACTAATGTACACAGTATCTTTTTTTCTGTGGCAAAGTACTTGTTGATCGTTCTCAGGCAATTCAATGATTCATACGAATAGGCCACACGAACCACACGAACTAATTGGACCTTCGTCAACGGCAAGGTAATTGATAATATTGAATGGGCTTAAAAGGAAAAAAAAGCCGGTTCTGTTGAGCCTTCTCCACTAACCCAAAAAAGTTCAATTTTTCCTGTGGACAGCCTTTGAAAATTGTGACGAACCACAATCGGAATCTCGACAACCTCCCATTAGGCGCGTGAAAATTATCAGTTTTTGACTTGTCCTAGTTGATTCTGAAAAACCTCACCTGGGAAATTTATCCGCAGTTCGAGCTGCTGAATTCTAAGGTTCGTCCATAAGGAGCCTCTTCTAAAAGACCAGCTATTCAGACGAAAGTAACATTGGCGCGGCAACCTCGGGGAGGCCTTTATGTGCAACAGAAACGCAACTCCCACCAAAGTCCTGGCTGCATTGATACAGTGCAACAGTGCTATTCGTCTACCCGCTGCGTTTGTACGACTCATAAGAAAATCGGTCAGTTATTTTCCATCCGCAGTTATTGTCGTGTAAAGATATGGGGGTCTATTTGACTTTTCTGAAGTCATTCTCAGTGTTTGGCTTAACTGCACTTCTCAATGCAGCAAGTGGGAGGTTTGCTTGACACTTATTTTAGACCACCTGTTCTGACTTTCAGATTAAGATTTTTTAGAAAGTCGAGTGGTCATGCTCTTTACCGGGAGTTAGAAAAACTAAGGGTTAACCAGGTTGTTTGCTCATTTTTGGGCGCTCTGTTACTGTGAAAAGATAGCTGAGGTTTTTTGGGGATGCAGAATTTCATTTATATAAATCACACAAATCATGTAAGAACCATTTTTATTTTCATTTTGCTTGCATTTGTGATGAATTTTGGTAAGAAGGAAACGCTACTTTTTGTTTTAGAACGCATATAATCCCCCTGTGCTAGAAAACAAGAAATCTAAAGCTTTAAATAACATGACAGTCAAAAATGTTCCGCATTCTTATTAATCATTCTCCTCAAGTAGATTGTACTGACTTATGGTGTTAAATTTCGCCCGTGCTTCTAACACGTGACATGTGTGTGATCCGGTCAGCTGTAAACTTATTGCACAACAGTCAGGTCACGCGCTGAATATCCTCATATGCTACACTCTACCGGATGCATCAAGCAGGAATTTTATTTTCGGATTTACAGGAGGTCGTCAATCAAGGATTCCTAACCAAATGTTTTCAGCTTAGAACGGATGTTTTCCTACAAAACAGTTCCCTTCCGAGACGATTAACCCAGCGACCCGTGTCTTTGTTTTCTAATTGGTCAACTAAATCACAAAATTAATTTACAGAGGCCGTCCTGTATGGTTTACCCGAGTTATGTGGAATCGCTCCAGGCCCGTTCAGCGAGCTACAGTCGTATTAATCAGCTGATCGCGATGTGATCAAGATTACTGACTGTTTGTAACCACAAGAACTGTTTTATGGAACTAACCCACTGATATCCATGTCAAAGCCTCTTTAGTATTTTAACACACTCACATTTTTTCTGACATATTCATTGATTTCTAGGTGTTGAAATCGCGGAAGTTTGGAAAACCCAGCTATTCACCCGCAACTGTCATGGCACTATTCATTCTACAGTCTTCTACAACCTAATTCAACATTACTGGTAATCTTCTCAAGCCAGATGCGCGTTCCATATAGAATGAGTACCCGTTTCATTTCTACATGTGTGACTGCCTTTCAACTCTGACTTGAAACTTGCCAGTGGCTATTTAGCGTAGTTATTTTGACGAAGTTTGCTGGAACCACATCTGTTGAACAATAAATTAATAAACACCTAAATACGATTCCGGGACATATGTTTTCAGGGGTCCCTGGGTTCAAATCTCTTTCCACCGAAAAGTCGGTTTATTGATGGAGTGAACATTTAAATTTGTTCGATGGGTCCACATCAAAACTATGTCAGTAAACACAGGTTGTCGGACAAAGATGCACATCCAAACATTCCACACCACAATGGGCCGAACCACATACATCATCGGTTCTACTCAGTTGAACAGTTGGGGGTATTTTGCTTAGGCGGAAATTACTGAGCTGTGTCATCATTCTGGTCCATTGTTTCAACAGATAAAGTACCCAAGGGTTAGATCTTTACTCCAAGAAACCTGAAACCTTATGCTTTGCTAAATTAACCTTTCCTGTTGTAAATGTTCCAGCATCCGTAGAGTGGGCTCTTTTAATACATAGTAGGGTGGTTCTTTAGTATGTGGATGCTGATATTTGTTTATGATTCAAACAAAGATCACTCTTAGACAGCTGAAAGTAGATTAACGTGATCGCAGCACTGCTTGACATACTCGGCTGTACGCCGTTCGAAAGTAGTTCCGACGGTTGCGCTTGGTGCACAGCGCAGTAGCATGTCACGTTATCTACCCTATAAATTTGGTTTCAAGTAGAACATAAGGTTGACGGAAACTCTGAGACTGCGCCTACCTGATGAGACCCAAGAAGGGCGAAACCGGTTGTGGGCTGTCGAAGAATTTTCAGCAACCTTGTGAGTAGTGCGTTACGTATACCCTATAGACAGTTCATCGGTATGGGTCGATCTAACAGACTAATTCGAAAACGGATGCAAACCGAATAGTCATATGTATCGGAAATGATTCTGAACAGCAGTACTACTCAGGCGTCGTCATTTTTGACGCATTCTTAAACTTCATTCACCATGGGAAGTGCGCACTAAGGAAAGTACTGCACCAATACGTTTCATCGTAATTTTCGAAACGAAGGAATTCATCTAGAAACATTACGCGAAATTATGGTCTTAGACTAATTGCTTGGCACACGCCAAAACCATAAAGGTTTGGGAATGTGTTTCTGGCCCACATATTATAGGAATTTCCATCGGATGAATGGTTTGGTTGGCCGAAGTATCTACCGAATTCGCATGCAAATAACTCCAATCTGAGGAGTCCCCTCACGATCTGGTGGGATAACGCTGGTTAACTCTTGTCAGAATTTACCTTCAGTGCATTTCAACTGCCATAACGGTTGTAACGGAGTCTTTCCACAATGTGCCGAAAATAGTTTGGTACAACTGCCTCACCGAATGATTTCACAGCCTTACCTCGCACGTCAGAAAATAAGTTTGAATCGGGTTACTGTCGCGGATATTCACTGCTGAAGAGATGTAATCAGAGAGTAACTCAGATGAAAACCTCGGTTCATTTGGCGGCATCCAAGGTCGATAAGTGGGTCATACGATCTTGCCGTTCCAGAAACACTTACTACTGGAAGTCGATGAATTTCTAAGACGCAAAATTCGAACTCTAGGTAGTTGGATGAAAGTCTCCAACTGTAGCCGTTATTGAATATAGGCCTTGTCAAACTAGAGCCTTGTGATCGAGTTCAATATCTAAACGTCATGTGTGAAGGTGTAGTTCCTACAGGTTGCCTTCATGAAGGATCAGTATTCCTTGATTGTTCAGACATAAAGGTAGTTCATATTTGGTATTGTTGGTTTGAGACCTTGTTCTGTTTGATGTCAACGCAACCGGATTTAATTTCAATGAGGTGATTGCAAAGTGTGTCCACAGACTGACTGTCCGGTGGCTTCCTCTGGATCAACTGAACTCCCATCCTCTCGTTCCTACCGAACTGCATCGGGCGGAGAACAAAGAAGCACCTTTGCTGTCAGCACCATGAAACATTGCTAGCATGACTAAAATACTGGGTGGTTTTGAGTGGAACTAATCGACGTCAGTGACAGACTAAATCTATATGCACTCTGAGATTTGCTGAAACCAAAATTAACTGCAACTAAAGTGAATGGATAAGGTAGGTGTGGTTCGTCCCACAAAAGATTCGGGGTTTGTAACTACGGTCTGCAAATACTCCGAAGGAAAGATAGTATCAGCTTCTGCCAACACCAATTAGATTCTGCTTTAGATATCTAACACAAGAAGAATTCTATAAATTTAGATTAGCAATACAGAGCTCGGAAGTGAAAATGAAACCAGTAATTCCATTCCTACCTCCCATTTGTCAGTACAAGCCTGCAGATGTTGAGGTTAGTCTCCTTCAAAATCTGCAATGTTGCCCGGCTGTGCATGTTTAAAACAATCCAATGACTGATTCTCCAACAGTACGACTGTATTTCACCAGGTTTATCTCCTGGCACTGTAACCCGCCAGTCTTCTAGAAGGCACGAGGACACCCCTACTGACGACAAAGACCGGCGATCGGATGGGTGGTCAGTAGAGCAAGCTCTTAGATGAGCTGCACGGTAAAATCCACAAATTGGCAAACCAGGATTGACTCAACTTCTTCTACTGCCATACTTTAAAATACAGGCCATCAGCTAGATAAAAAAAACATCCTCTGTACTATCACCTAATCGAAATCCGAAGCTGCTACCTGTCCATGAGATTGAATTTACCGGAGCTGACAGTGAACAAGACTAAAATTTGTCTACGAAAATCCACCAGGACATTGACATACACCGAATAGACGATCTTAGCAGTGAATAACTTACAAAGGAAAATGGACGGAAACCAGAATTCCCAAGATTTCGGCAAATAGTATCGGCACTTAGCCCGTAGCTAGATTTTTGTAAAATTGTACATTTCAAAAGAGATCGGAAGCGTGCCCGGTACAACTGCAATCGAACAGAGCAGCCGGGACTTGCACTTCCAGTGCACCGGTGCGTACAGCTATTTGTCATAAGCAGGCCTTAGTAAATGTGCCCTTCTCTCATTCTGTTACACGGGACGCATGCAGGCATTAGTTATAACAGCTTAGTGGTGAGCATTTGGAAGTAGACCCTGTTGACTGCTGTGATAGCATCATGACCTCTCAGAGAGTGTGGTTGGTTGCGAACGGTCTGTGGCGTAAAATCAGTTGCTTGTTATTCGGTCCCGATTTGGCCGACGCTGAATGCAGAGCAACGGAGCTTGTCAGACAAAACGACGAACGAACACGTCTAGATTGCAATTTTATTCTAAACATACGGTCACCATAGAATATGCCTCAAAAGTACGACCACGTGTTGTGACAGTCTTCTAACAGCACAAAAAGCACAAGTGACCATAATTGTTCTTATGTTCGTATCATAGAGATGCGGATGTCGGTTTTCAGCAGCAAGGTGCAGTACTGGTATTGAGCGGGTAAAGATTCCCGATCTTAACCCAAATTTGGACTACGCCATTACCACTACGCTAGTCTCAAAAGATGCGTGACACCAATACTGATTGGATGACCGCAACAAATCCACACAAACGGGCTAAGTGACGCATCGTGCATCAGGTTCGAGGTCAAGGCCACGGATCAGCCAACATTTAGCATCCATGGGTTCTAGCAATACTTATCTTCCAACCGCATCCAGCTAAATCTTGGTGTTTTATCGCATTTTTCTACATTGAATAGAAAAATATCAACTTTTTCCTCATAACTCCTTGAAAATGAATCAAATAGTATAGTTCTGCCAGAATATTTCGGACGTGGGTCAGTTACAACAGCGACCGTCATGAAGAGTTCTGAAATAACGATTTTCAACACTAACTTAAGGTGTCCCAACTCACTGTCAAATGGCGTGTGACACTTGATACTTTTTACGAGACACTTTCAATTCATCACCAAAAGGGGTCGCGGTCAGAGCTGACCTCTTTGGTTGTATGCCAGTGTCCACCTGGCGGTGAAGAACATTGGTAGCTGAATGATTGTCTGACGTTGCACGCGTGTCGGTTTATCCTACGCTTACCTAGACCTAGTAAGCTCTCCACTATTCCTTTCGAACTGTACTTCTACGTAAACCTTACTAAGCGAACCCAGTAGAGTTCGTGTATGACTTTATTCGTATGCGTCACCATGTGCCTCAGTTCTAGCTGAAACAGGAATTTTTTAGGCCATTTTGAATTTTTGGGAGATGCTTCAGAGAATCCATAGTGCAGGAAAACTTCTGAGGTCTGGTCTCTCTTAAGAGAGAAACTGTATACAAATATGGCATATGGGCCTAAACACAATTTTGTGTAAAAGTTTCATTTAGTTAAAGGTACATCTATCAAAAGGAAATCAGCGACATGCCAACATCCTCCCATTTAATGAATGTTTATGTCGGGTTCAGAAGACTCCAACAAAAAAAGCCCTACTAAGATAGATGTACTGGGTTAATATCAACAGACAGTTCGCATATTATTATACACAAATTTACAGGGAGAAAAGCATAGAGAAGAGATACCTACAATGTACAAGTCAGGTGAGCGTGAAGTCTCCAGAAGCTTCGGAATCGATGTGTATGTTCGTGTGGTACTGCATTTACCACTTGAAGCTATCTTTAAATGACTGAATTCGTCATTCTCAGAAGAAGCAGGTATAGCCACTTTCACAACTATGGAAATCTCACATGTCTTGGCTGGACAGTTGACATCCAGGTTCGGAATAAATCAAAACGCCGTATAGCCTTGGAATTCGTTGAAAGCTTCCCAGAAACAATATCTCCTATTAAAGAAACGACCCTTTGTCTATCTGATAGCCAGCCGTTGGTTGCTTGGATAAGCGACAGTAACAGAACGCAGAATCAGTTAACTGGTAGCTCTACGACGTTTCAGTTTGCTGAAGCCCGAAGCCAGCGTCAAAGTGCTAATATATAGTAGAGTCAGATCCCTCAAAATATCTGCTGGCGAGTTAAACTTATCACTTGTAGCGGCTTCCAACCTAATCATTTCAAGAAAACAATGGTTCGGACAATGGCCGACGTCTATTTCCCGTTTAGCATCATATGCAATAGCTGATATCGACTGCCTATTAGTTCAGCATCAACATGTTGACATAGTCCTCCTTGAAATTAGAACCCTGAACTATTTCGTTGATGCCTTTTTTTTACCTAAACGCAAACAAATTGATCCCCGGAATGCTCACAACTGTCACCACCCTAGTGGTTATTTTGTATTTCCCAGCGGGTGACAAGGGCAATCTTGTCATCAAACGGTACATTCAACTTGCGTCACCTGTAGTTTTTTATAGGCATCTCAACTGCTTTCCTAAACACCCTTTGAGCAGAACCTGCGTGCGTATGCACGTAACAGTATGTGCTTATAAAGACTGCGTGGCCCTGTTCCTTTAGAGCTGAAATTCTGCAACAAATACTCGCACAATTTGTTCTGTATCACGAAGCAATTTCGTCCCGAATAGTCTCTCCCATCCCTTTGGTCATTAGTAGACTTCAGTTTTCGCATGCTTGTTGATATTTTTTGTACGATGCACAATGAATACTCCCCATTATGTCTTATCTTGCCACAGCATAATTTAAAGAGTAGCATGGACGAGAGGTTCGGTTAAATCTCCCGAAAACACCTATCTAATTTGCGAATGGGTGCATTTCGCCATTTGCGCAGAAATTGATGTTCAGCTACAACATAAGGTTGATGAAACTCCGGATACTACATCCTAATGATGAAACCAGCGGTGCTTTGTCGAACAGATTTCAACAACCCTTGTAGAAGTGTGCTACGCCAGACATGTACAGTCTACATCTCCTCCGAAATCTACGAATCACTATAAACAAAATTCTAGTTAGCTGCTATTTCAACACATATCATAATTTCACCCGGCAGATCTTACTGAATGACAAAACGTCTCCCAGGTTAATTTTACGTGTGGCTGTTTTGTGCTACTTGGTGTGGTCATGCGCCGGTAGATCCACATCGACGTAGTTTTATTAAGTTAGTAGAACATTTAATTTTTGTCACTAGGGGGCGCTCGTTTACCAATGACTGTCTTTTCAATAATGAAGTACTCTGTCACAATGCTTCTAAAAGGTGTTGTCATCCCGCAAAAAAAACGTGCATTCCTCCGTTGTGTGCAATGGTTTCCTAAAGCGAAGCGATAAATGGACATTTAGTGAGTCTATTTAGTTACTTCTGTATTGTAAGTAGTACGTGCTCAACCCAGTATTTACTCCAGACTAACATACAAGCCTCTAAATTGTTATCGTCGGCAAAATGCTTCAGTCACATCTTTGCAAATTTCCTCTACCTGAAACTAATTTCTGAAGTTTTCACGAAGTTGCACTAAATCTTTTTCAGTAATGCCGGTTTGCATACGTCGAAGTGGTTTCCCCTTCATTTCGTAGCTCCCAGATGGGCCCTGGGAACATACTGCAAAGGTCTTTAAACCGGTACAGCACTGATGTGAAGGCTGACTGCCCGCAAACCACCGTTGCGCGATCAGTTCTGCTTTATTAGGTAGGGTTTACCTGACTCCTGCGTTCGGCCTGCTCAGCTGAAAAATGACAGGTGCATGAACAAAATATCACCAACCTTACAACTTTCAACCAAGATAGTGCAATAGAACTTCAAAATCAATCGCTTCATTTTAAGTTTGTTTACTTTTACATCTTGCTAAAGTTGGTCAAGTATGTATCACTGAAGCCTCCTTTCTTCTGGTTAAGAGCTAGAAGGTTTGTTCTGGAGGCTAATTAAGATATTTCTGTATTTAGCAGAAGATAAACTTCAGAATGCTGTGTACATATCCGAAATTCAGGAAACGTGTATTCCCAACGGAAAAGTTCAAAGGCGTAGTTTGACTATGCGAATTTCACACCCCACTAGTAGCGCATTCTGACATAAGCCAACACACTGCCCACAGTCGCTGACGCGGCACTCTACTACACCACACAACGACGCGCCACGTTGTCGTCCTTTTTTGGGGATGGACGACAATAAGCTAATTGTCCTTCCTAGTGAACAATTCAACGACGATCCAAAAAACATGAGATGCCAGGATTCTCCCCAACGACTGATACATGAAATAGCCAACACAACGAATGAATCAATAATACGATGACCATGTATGCCGGATCCATCTGCTACATACATCTAACTTAGGAGACTCGTATGACGTCACAAGTACTGTTAGTCATTAGATCAGTCGGAATTCATACACTTTGAATGAATAAAAAGTGGGATGGAGGCTCAAGTGACGTTGCTGATTATTTGCTTCCAAAAGTGAGCTTTGTTTCAAATATTCTTCCGAAATTTGAGTAGAGGGTTTGGGCATGGACGGTCACAAAGTTACGTTGAAGAACTACAACTATTCATGAAACGGTATTATTTCATGATCTGGGGCCGTAAATGCAGGTCTTTTGACCCCCGTTCGACAGACACTTATTAAGCTGAGTTTAAGTTCAACATAAGTTTGACAGGGACTGCGCCTATCTGATAACTCCCAAAAATGGCGAAATCGGTCTTGGACATGTGCTATGAAGAGTAACAAGATTTCTCCTGTGCCTCATGTCAACCAAATTATGGGGGCTCATGTATTGGACAGATCAGGTCTACCCCACTCAGCAGTATCCCACTTGGTCTCCTAGTTAATGCAACGTCAAAAACGGACAGTGTTGCCAGACTTATGCTGCGCACTGAAGTTTGTTGTAAAATATTCCGGCTGAAACTTTTACGGATCTTTTTGTTTAAGTCAGGAGATTGACAGATGACAAAATTATCATCTCCAGACAACCATTAGTCAGTACGCGATCAAGTGATGTGGTTTCCTTGGCGGATTGATGAGTGGCGCTGTGTCCTGTATAAGTGACTGCTAATCACTTCTGATCAGCCGCTCGTCCCCCAAAGGTCGTGATCAAACACCGGCCGCAAGGCATCGGTTCAAAACTCTCTGACTTTATGAGATGCCGATGATTCCTAACAGAAATAAACCAGCCGTACGGTGCTTCTCGGGTTTTCAGGACAGATCGGACGAAATCTCAGTTGAAAGTTAGCGAGTCTCCACTCGCCACCATGAATATTAATTTTAAAATAAGAACTGATGAGTCGCCTACCTCAGAACAGTGTTACCAACCTTATTTGACAATGTCAACCAAAGTGCGTTCCATTTTTGTACACGGAACCCCCGAATAGAATTGGGGTATTGAATGTTCATCATGAAAGCAATTACTTCAGGTGGTCTACGAGTCTGTGTAGAGCAGCCTGAGGACGTCCGGCAGAGTCACATATACAGTTAACCCTTACAGACAACAGAACCTCTACTGAGCGCGTCAGTTGGCGAGTTTGGAAGTTATTTATGTACATGACTAGCTTGGAGTTATCGCACAGGCTGTGCCTAACATGAATTACAATCTGAAGCGTTTCCAAATGAACAGAGTTTAAGGTAGTCAAGCCCAGAGACCTCAGAAAAAGCCTATAGAATGAGACCACTGCATGGCAGTGCGCTCTAAATAGTAAGTGTGAACGACGTTTTTCCGTAAGTAACCTTCGGCAACCCCGGTCCATTAAAACGTCCGTCGTACATTTATTAGAATCTGAAAACTGAGCAAACAAGAAAATCAGTAACGTGTCTGAAATCAACCTCGGCGTCATTCGTGAATTACAAATGTGTGAGAAGATACATGGTTCGAGGTAGAAAAATACCCACGGGGTGCAGTGGATAACACGGATGACGCATAGTCTAACTGTGGTCTGCCTCATACAGTGCCTGGATCTGAGCGGCAAAATGTTTCCGCACCTGAGGCCTTGCAATCTTCATTGTCGGAGTAAGGAGGCCATTTTCAATTGAAAACGGCTCAGAAGATAAATGCAGATCGCGGACCTAAACGAAAAGCAAATAATGAGAGAAGAAATATTCCCACTGATCGACTAAATGGCTGGAAATCATATAAACTGCCTACAAATGAGTAAATGACAAAAACAATATAGTTAGTTGCGTAGTAACTAATGGGCTTCAACTAAACTCAGAGGGCTGTAAAAATACAGCCTGAATGAGTACGATATCGCACTAACGAGTTACAGCTGAAAGTTTTCCTTATCAATCTCATTTGCTTTGTATAACGTGTATAAGTGACAGCCCAATCCAGAGCGCTGGAGTGACTAAATGCAAACTGCAGGCGAACTGGTTCTGTGGAGTGTCTGGATAAGGGCACTGATTCTATTATGCACGCGTCCCTACCAGTGTAACGGTGGATATTAATGATGAGGCATGCGAGTAGTATGTGGTTTTCTCGAAACCCCGCCCCGCATCTAATGGAAGGTGGGGTTTATAATGGAACTTGTGGAACGGCTTTGAAGCGTTCGTTTACAATTGCGTGATAGTCATTGAATATCCATGCAAGTTCAGAAGACGCGCGAGAATGTTCCGTTTTTTTTAATCATGGGCACATAAGACGTTCACTTTCCTGTCCAGCATTTTTAACTGCTTAGTCGATGTTTGCTAATAAAGGACTTCACAGAGAAATGCTTTCTTCTTTATATTTGGTACCGCCGCCAGGATACGGAGGAAGATTCCGTGGCCACAACCTATTGAGGATGGGGATGTGCCGACCTTCGTGAAGGATTTCGAGGATGTTGCGGAGGCGGTTGGACTGGAGACCGACCGGAGTAGGTTGGTGGCACTGAAGACTCTCTTCAGAGGCCGGGCGAAGACGGCCCTGGATGCGGCCAGAAGGGGACAGATATTTATGTTCCGAATAAACAACCCTTACGTAACTTGGTAAGCGGCTGGCTTTCTGAATTCATTCCGGACTAGACTATATCTGCGTCTCATATCCATCTAGCCTGTTGCAATAAGGCAGTTATGTTTATGGCACCTTCGGGACTGTTATTATTGTATTGTTCTTATTTTGTTTCCTCATAAATGGGCGGAAAATGTGGTTTCCACTCAATATTTGTGCTTGTCCTAACCGTTCTCCATCTTTCTATTTGCATCCCATCTATCGCACTCCAAAAGTGAGTGGGATAAATGGTCTTCAAACAATGCATGTTTGTGGGATTATTCAACCGGAAAACATTATCAAACATATCGCTATGAGCCTACCAGTATATTATCCACAAAAATTCCGCCTTCAGCTCCGCAGTTATTCTGAATGAACGTTTTAAGTGTGTAAGAGTTAAACTCTTCTATCCGAAATTTGGTTACTATTCGCAAAAGTAACTGGGAATGAATGGATGACGCTTCTTATCCGATATAAATGGCAAACATTTGTGTGAGACAAGTGAAGGGTCTTGTTCAGAGTTGACTGAAAATCCGTATGCGACTATGACACAGAAGGGACGTTTGCATACCACTAGTAACCCTCAGAATGCCAGAGAAAGCCGCCTCTCCCATAATCTTTTTGATTCAGTATTATGGCAACAAACTGCAAACCTCATTATGAGGTCAAATTAATTTGGTATACACAGCTGCATCAACACGGATAGACGAAATAGAATGAGAAAGACTTCGACGCCAGTGGTCGGAGTGACAACGCTGAACACACCGAATTTCATGAATGAAACATTTCGGAACCTTTGGAAATAAGCTACTAATTTTGCGACGGTTTTGAATAGTAGCTAGTAGCCTACAGATGTTTATTCAAAACCCCCTCAAAATGTTGTTGTGAACATTTTGTCTGGTGAAATAGTGCTAGGGTTCTTCATTGAATAATTGCTTAATTAAAGACAGCGCATCATGAGATACCTATGGCAGATTTTAAGGCACTAGCTTCGTGCTGAACTGTGTATACGAACGTCCCAAGCTTGATGTGATCAGCATGATCCAGTCAATTTCCTTGTATTGTATTGTATGGACGCTTTTGACTGTATCAGGCGGGTATTTTAGGATGGTCCGGAGGAGTGCGGACACCCTCCAGTTAAGACAGTGCTACAATATAGTGCCAAGTAAGAAAGATAATTTCAAGTGCTACCGGTTAAAGCAAGCAACGGGATGTGTAGTTCAAAGAAGTTTGGCTGATTGGCTGGTGAATGAAAGCGAGAACTTGGTACCACGGTCCTCAGGCCAGATGTTCAATGCAGCGGGGAGATTAAAATAATGAGCTGTTCTCTCATCCAGAAACAGGCACCATCGTCTGCATGTAGCCCGAAGTTCTTCTCGCGTAAGAAATAGTGCAAGACAACACGCCCAAAACTTTTCAAATAGTAATAACAGTAAATAATAATCCGACTGTAACAGCTTCCAGGTGCCTAGCCGTCAGGCCATACAAAAGAAGCACTGGGGGTGGGATACTACCAGTTTTCCCAGGCCTAGTCAAAGACAATCGAGATGCTGCGGTTGGGTTGGAATCACGGACATTCTAGTCAGCAAGTTCGCTCCCTAACCACTATGCAATTCAGCAGGTAATTCAAAATCGAATAATTATAGACTGTGCTCATTGACTTGCCTGTTCAAAACCTTTCAGTCCCTTTTCAGCGCCAAGCTTGTTTAGCTCGTTCAAAATCAGCTTCGCCAGTTTCTTTTGCCGACACGCTTCTGCAAAATATTTTTTGCTATCACTCCCAACCCCATTGTTCTCCCTCAGAAGCTCATCGAAAAATTCAGGGAATTGTTTCTCTAGTCTTTCGAAGTTGGGAACAACCACTGCGACTGTGTAGGAGTAAAGTGAATTTCCATCCACGTATACGTTCAGCACAAGTGGGCTGAGTGCGTAAACCTGCTCTACTTTCTCTGGAGCAACATATTCACCTTGAGACAACTTGAATATATTTTTACACCGATCCACAATTTGTAAGGTTCCACACTGCGAAACGGATAAAAAGGCAGGAAGCAATCACCAGTGACGTTATTTCAAAAGAATTTCAGAACTTTTTAATTGGAAGAGAGAGCATATAGTTATAATTATCTTTTATCTTTCATTGTGATCTCTTAACTCACCAAAAAATTCCCAGCCTCAGAATTCTGCGCTGCCTCAGCCCGGGATGTTGACAACTAAATTCCGAACATGTGTTGACATGAAACATCCTCCAGCTAAGTAAATTATCATTTATTCAGGTTCACTGATACATTATACATAATTTTTACGAAATATACCAGCGTCAGTCCTGTCTGTTTTGGTTACAACATACCCTAATTAGGTGTGTACTTATCACTGCGTACTATTCCACCCCGAGG
This sequence comes from Clonorchis sinensis, assembly GCA_003604175.2. Classification (NCBI taxonomy): domain Eukaryota; kingdom Metazoa; phylum Platyhelminthes; class Trematoda; order Opisthorchiida; family Opisthorchiidae; genus Clonorchis; species Clonorchis sinensis. Next base: position 45,596,155 of record CM030370.1, read on the forward strand.
TTATGGACCGAATCTATCAATACCGGAAAAGCTGGGAACCGAATTTTGCTGCATGTCTCTCCAGCTGAATGACGGACATTTATCTTCATGCGGAACACTGTAAATTACTCATGGTCTACCATTCATTTACAGTCATAAAAAGGGTGATATAAGTTTGCGCATGCAGCAGCTTCAGCCTAAAATGGTATGCTGCGTTTTCAAGTCTGGTAGTTTGATTAATGTTACGGAATCAAATGTAGCGAGTGACTGCTAATTTCGGTGGCGAATAAAGCAAAATCTGTCGTATCTGAAATAATGAAAACTGAGCCACTTCCGATTACCCGACTGGCTGGGGACACAAACAAACAAGGAAAACGGAACGCTATGATCATCACCATCGAAGATTAAGTGGGTCCTACGTATTATGCTGTGTTGTCTACTATAAAATACAGACACAATGCATACATAAAGCACTCAAGCCGCGTGTGACTAGATGTATGGAAGATGAGATGGAATCTGCGCTGGAGACATGGTGTAACTACAGAAAGCTTCTAGGAAGTACCCGGATATATATTATACTGCATCCTAATGTCAGATTCGCAACCGCAATTGAGTTCAATGGCAAGTACTGTATGGGAAAAGAAATAAACGGATCCATCAGTAGGAAAGCCTTTTGTAACACAGTCAACTGTGCGGATGCATTTTGAAGTCTTTCCTTGCTGCCTTCTCTCAAATCCACAACAGTGTAGTGTAAACCGAAACGATGGAGATGAAAAACGAATCTGCGGGGATCGTTATTCCTTTCCAACAGGCTTCAATCTTGGCCATATAATCAACGGCGTACAGAAATAAGTGGCAATTTCCTGTTGCTCTGAATCCATTGTAATACGGTGCAGCGAAGAGATAAAGGTATGATTCACTGTCCCGCGCTCCGTATAATTTAATGTGCACTGAATCATTATCAAGGATATGGAGACGTACCCCACAAAAAATAAGCGGTTCAGTCTCCTTTCAAAAGTGCTATCTCTCATTACCGAAATTTAACACACTGGGCGTAAGGTTGCTGAAAACTCCTTGATAGTCAAAGACCAGTCTTGCCCGCCCTTCATGGGGCTCATCAAGTAGGTGCAGTCCCCGAGTTTCTCTCAAACTTATGTTTTATTTGAACCCAACCTGGAACTAAGTTTCATTTTGAAATGACACAACTGAATCCAGCCAAATTCCACGCTTATGATGGTCCGCTTCAACGGAAGATGCCGCACCTCAAATGAGAAAATTTGTCGAAATTCTATTTGACGTATTTTCTGATCCATCAGCTGAATCCAATCAAGAGTTCACCTAAATTTCCTGCACTCACCTCAGTCCAACGTCCAATGTCGCCCATCCGAATGAACCCATCCTCATCGAATAGTTCCTTGGTCTTCTCGCTTTCCTTGTAGTATCCAGGTGTATTTGCTGGTGATATGACACAAATCTAAAATGTCGGAGGGCAGTAAAAGAGCCCTGTAATACAAAACATTGCCTCACCAGTAAGGTGTATATCAATAGAAGTCTGCACAGTGGTGGTCACATAAAGTGACCCCCTATATCTTTGTGGATTTATCAGTCCGGAATGTACGGAATCGGTCATTCGCAGGCACAAATGGGAATAAATATACCGTCAACCCGAAGGCGTCTGCTTGGGCCAGACTAAGGCCCCCCTGACCAACGAACCGAACACATCTCACGGTCGCACATGGTTATGCTCGCTCCGATCCATACGAAGATGGCCAGGGAAAGTCTCCTTTGTAGCACAACGGCCACGGCTTACCGAACCACCCAATACCATTAGCAGGCGCACGCGAAATAACTGAGCAGCTGAACCTAATCATGTTTGTTCGGACAAGACTACGTTACTGGTAAACCAACCTGGATCACGCCTGCTTAGCTAACTAAATTTTTCGGTCATTGTAAAGTTGTTCATCGCGATTAGCGGGTTAGGTTCCTTACTCTCTGGATGCGTGTCCATAGATATTCTGCTTGGTCTGAGTATTGCGGCGGCCAGATTTTCCTTTCGCTGCACAGTATGAAATGCCTGCGTGGTAGGAAACCTTTGCGACAAGTGCCGACAGACATGTCAACTCATTAATGAAGGTCAAATTTAATGACAGGAAAACCAGAGCCGTCTAAAACCATATGAGTAGCGCGCGTAGATGGTATCGCAGTCGAGATGGATTGATACGTGCATGATGTATCGTCACGAGCAAAACTTCGAATGTAGCGTTGTTACAGTGGCACAAGAGTTTATATTTGGTCATAGAGAACATACATACCGAAGCGGTTGGTCCCATCTACACAGAGAATCGGGCCTCTAGTGAGGTCAAGATTAAAACTTGTATTGTTCTACAACAAAGGATTTTTGTGCTATTACGATTGTTTCTACACAAGAAGCACAGGAGCTACCACCAAAGTGCCAAGGTTTAATCGCCCAAAGAGCGCAAACCAGGAAACTGCTGAATTCGCACTCTTATTAAAAGAGCACCATCTTGGACAGTCCATTTTTTTAACATTTTGAAATGTGTACCGTATAGCTAGAAAGGTAAGGGATGCATAATTGTAGTCTCAAAGTAATGGAGCGGTCGAACTTCGAAAAACTCAGGCACACAAACCCCGACTTGTCAGTTCGGTGCAGGAGTATCAAACACGTGATTCACTACTTGTTTCAGGCAGTTTACTCTGAATCACGCGTCCGTCTAGCAGTTTGTACACCTGTCATATTTGTATTCGGATATGGTTTTTGGCCTAACTAAAGCAAACAAGTAACTCTTGTTGAGGAGCCAGAAATGTTTTTCGCATTAAATACCTACTTCCACTTAAGGCGCCGTAATTGCCAAGCCATGGACAGCTCATAGAAAACTTTGAGTGCATACATCAACAGAAGAGATTGAAATATGGACATTTTGATATGGACTCAACTGCGCACAATGCAGATGAAAATGTAGTCAGAAGTTAGTATGGCCAACACTAAAAATAGATGTAGTTTTAATCTCTTGCCTCCAGTCAAACGAGTTTTGGTCGACAGCAGAAGGAAAAAGGGAGCGTGTCGATGGCCTAGATGCAACTAGTAGGATCGAATTGCACTGAATCACTTTTGTCACGGGGGTAACATCGCTGAGTAAAAAGGTGAAAGTGGACAAATACTCCAAGCGTCAGCTATCGAGTTTTTGAATATTACTTCTGGTGGCAATCACCATTCGCTTCCTAACACTTTGTTCATAGAATCACTGGGGTATTTTCAATCAGCCTACTGAAAATTTTCGCCACGCAGACCTTTTCCTCGACTGCTCACCAATCCAGAGCTCCGACCTTATTTCGACTTTTATCGAGTTCACCCACTTTTGCCTACCGCTACGGCTTATTGTTAGTCACTAAAATCACTTGACAGGGAAAGGCCGAGACTGGAACGCACAATGAAGGATGCGTGTCATCATCTTGATGAAAGACACGTTGCTAGCAAGAGTACAAATGGGACCTATATGAACCAAGCTACATAATTGTTGTGTATGCTGCTCGGGTGCTGGACTGCATAGCTGATTAGCGTGCTGCTGAATGCCCAGCTTATGATCCATCGGACAACAAGAGAACTATGACACGGACGGGAACTGCCTGTATAAACAAGCGGCGAATGGGGATATACCGTAAATCATCTGGTCAAACAGCCACAACGATCAACAGTGCCTAGTAGACGAGGCCATCTATTGACCGTTGGTGTGGGAGAGTTGGTACATCGACGAAGACGAATACACACAAACTGCTTACAAAAAGAATGCGCTTAGCCAATTACTACAATAACGAAGGACAACAGAACTATCACGTACATTGAAAACTATCGTCACTTTTATTCATCGAATTGTGGGTCACCCGTAGCCAAGCGGTTTGAGTACATCCGCAACTCACGAGTTTTCTCTGTCCTATTCTACAGTATATCCCAACTATTTTATGTGGTTTGACTGTCAAACGCAACCTTGGTAAGTAAGTGGATCTGTGGTCTTCTGGATATCGTGAAACTGCGAATTTTTGTATTTTCCAGGGGGTATTGCATTCCGGAAACCATCAGCAACAAAGTGTTTGCTATTGTTCCAATTTGCTTGAATGATTTTTTTCTAAATGAGCTTCCAAATTACCACACACCAAACCCTAAGCACTACTTCCTATAATTCTATGTCTCATACTACCTAAACGATACTGTTCAACATATAGTTATCTAAAAACAGCCGCCACGAACCTAGTTCACTTTTGATTACTGACTTAATCGGGTTTTCCAGATCACTGGAAACACCGCAGTTTCTGGTGTGCTGTTGTTCCCATCTGAACCACACTTGAATCGGCCAGCTTCTTCAACACACCTCTCAGCACTTTTTACATTCACAAAGTATGTATTTTTGTAGCTGTTCTGGTCGTAGTCAGGGACATCTCATCAGCCCGTCCGGTCAACTAATCAAGTCAAATCTAGTCAACATATCAGCTTCCGTCTTTACTGAAGTTGCGTGTTCACGGTAGTTGCTGTTTCACTGCTCCAGTCGTGATTTCAACAGCCCCGAAATCGAACAATGCTCCACTTTCTAATTTGCATCCGAAAAAAACAAGCGTTCTCCCTTAGGTAGGATTCTAGCTTAAACGATCATCGGTTACATAAAACTCTAGTCATAACATAGGTCTCGTGAGCATTCCAACCCACCTTTCCATTATTTTGCGGTGTCAGAACCTGTTTACTTTTGTTTCCCGGGTATGGTTATGCTGGTTTTTAATCTGCGTACCAATTTTCAGACATCTAGAACAAACAAGTTGGGAGCATGTTTTCGTTCTGAAATGTCATCAAATAAGTGGGTGTGAAACTTTTCGCATGATGCACTGGTGCGCTTGTCGAGCAGGATAGGAATCACGTAAATCACGTGCTTGTCACAGGTTCATGGATGTCTGCGTCACTGTGACCTGCCGTGTGTTGGGTATCTTTGAAGTGCACACAAAAGAATGCGTTGCACGTGAGTGCGTCTGCAAGGGAGTTGACGTATGAGTACATTCGACCGTATACAACGGTTGAAAATATGGCAAGACGGAATCTGCAGATGCACAAATCTTGTGTGATCTAATAAGTGGGAAGAATTAATTGGTACCAATGAAATCAAACCGAAAATGAAGCACGTCACGAAAGCATTCGCGTATGTTCAAATCTGCAGAAAACATGCCAACAAGACGCACTTAGGATTCCGTCTTCGTAGACTCAGTGCAGTAAGAAGGAATTTCGTCGAACAAGACACTAGTTTTCTGGATGTCTCTGGAACCAAATCTTGGGTGGCCATTCTAAAATGCTATGATTGGTAAGAGATCTATGGTCTGATCAGACTTAAAGGGACTTAAAGAGGACAAATGTTCTTCATAGGATAGAGGGGATAAATTATAGGAGGTCCATCAGAAGTTGAGATACACTTCTCATTGATATTTGACGACTAGTCATACTGGCCGCTAGTTATTTGCACGGGTAACCTCGGGTGGGAAACTTTATTGATTTCTGTGTACAGGGATACAGCCCGAGCTTCACTGTCTCCTATAAAGGCTGCAAAGTGTGGAGTCGCTCATTCGACCAAACTAAAAGTCCCATATCTTAAAAGCAGCAGTATTATATCCATTCTGTGTAAAATATAGTCCCCTAAGCCTCGTCTATGCTGATTCCGTCCGTAAATGTTACCTTGATTGTAATTTACAAGTGTTTTAATCAACATGACGGTCTTCTCACCCTCGATAGAACAAATTAAATTTGGTATTTCATCGGCTTTGACCAATGTACTCGGAAATATGTTACGTATCGGAAAACACCTTGACCAGCAATAATACAGAACAAAAGTTGTTAATTTTAGTTCAAGAACAGCAAGGCCTAAGCTTTTTTTATTCAGCCAAATAAACACATCCACGATTTGTATTTTACCTGATGAATCTCCTCATGACCTTTACGTTGAAGTCTGCATTAAATCATTATTGTACATGTCTTTGAAGGAGTGGCAGCGTTTTTTGTTGAAAGTTTTCTCTTCAGGCTCCTGGTATTAAAGTGCATTCTGGAGCCACGTTTCAAGGCGCGTGCCCGAAATACTGGTCACAGTGAGCGTTTTCACAGTGGAACGATCCTATGTTTTAATGATGTTAAAGTTGCAGGCCGGTAAAAGACCTGTTTGTCTAGTTTGACGAACTACTCCAATATGAGGGGAAATGGCATTCTCTTCTTTGAGACCTTGGTATCTGTTTCATGACCTGTTTTGGTCGGTTCGTCGTCTCGAGATACAGTGATGGAATTGATTAACGAACACACCGCATGTATGATATTGTGGTGCTCCTCAATTCGGAAATACCGGCGTTAGTGTCTTACGAAGCAGAACAATTTATGTGATTCATGAATGCATCTCACATAGGGAACATTCGAATTTTGATTATTTCGCGGCCGAAAAATTGTACTCTTCTTTTAGGGGAGCTCCATCTGAAGGGCAATATTCTATAGATCCCGATAACGCAGTGGTGCACGTGTACGTGTTGCAAAACATTTCCCCATTTGCCTTCCTATTTGAAGATATACATCGCCACACGAAAAGTGGTTCCGCTCAATCAACATACGGTCAGACTCAATAAGCCAGATGCAAGCATTTTTCGTCTTATTGAAATTTGCTGAGTGAAATACTTTGTTTCCTTGACATAACATGCTACTGATGAGGAAGCTGAATATTTTCCGAAAGCTCACGACCACCTGTGTTCCTATTCATATCCTTCAGGCAGGTGCCCGTGCAAGTTATGTTTTATTTGGACGCCACATTTTACGCAAATAGAGTATTACATTCGCTAGAAAACTGATTTGTGAGACTCAGCTGAATCTCCATCAAAGAAATGTATAATTCATTGGTTGTAGTATTTCGAAGAAAACGCGCTAAAGTTCAGTCAAGTGACAGACATTTTATCACCGTCACATATAGAGCAACCTACCAGCTACACTGAAGGTCAAATTTAATTCTTAAAGCCAATGCGGTAACCAAGATGATGTTTGAGAAGAAGGGCACATGTCCCGCACGAACGCAATAATACATATTTTGAGCAAGTCATTACTGTACGATTGCACTCCTCGGGAAGAGTCCCGGTGCGTCCTGTTTGGAAGTCTGGCTGCACTACGATGGAAAACCACAAGGTCAGTGTATGAAATATGAAGCGGGGTTTACGAGAAACTTCTAATGATCACCAGTTAGGTCAAACTACTGATCCAGTTTGCAAACGTATACAATGTGGAAGAGATTTCATTGGCGCACCCATGCTTTCAGCTGTGCATATCCCGAGACGGAACCCTCTAAAGCAGGCATTTATCACTGGGAAGTTCTTTCGAAAACTGCTGTATAGCATAGTGATCCGGACGCCATCATTTAGGTCACAGAGGAATTGGTGATTATCTTCAGTCGGCATTCAACACCATAATTGTATTCAACCATCGTGAAAACTATCACACAAGGGGGAAAATGGATTCTGTACGGAACTCGCGTCACGTCTTCATTCTAGCTGTCGGCCAAGTGCATACACACAGGACGCGACAGAGCGGTGCACAAAGGGTGTCTATGAGCCTTAATCAGTGGAACAATGTTGCTTCGCGTATCAGCGAATTTCTTCAGGAGCAAGTACATCTGCAAAGCACCTTCGTAAGCAGATCAACCGAATAAACACTATCAATTGCTGCTGGGGCTGTAGCTAAAATGCACTGGATTGAAAAAGTGTAAAAACAGTCACTATTAGCTTCGTACCGGTTGGTGAAAGAAGGGAGCTAATTTGTTTCCCCCCTCGCTATCTTACGTTCAGCCGCCTTCCAGAACCACCAACTTACAGGACACACGACACATGTTACAGCAAAATTCCAACGTGACGATCTATCACAAATGGTGTAGGCAAAGAGAAGTCACGACCGGAGAGTGAGCTCGGTCTAACTGAATAAGAAATAGAACAGGAAATGCTACAGAACTGACCGTAAAGTGCATTAGGATATTTGGCAATCAGCTCACCTCTCCAATCCCATCACGTTTGACAGTTAAACCCATCGAGGAAACATCGATCAATTTAATCTTCATATCTATGGCAACAGAGCCAGCGTGACCGCCTGTTACGTCCGTAGGTACCGTCATTGTGATCAAACCACCACTCTCGGTGGAACCATAGGCTTCTATGACCTTAAAAGAAATAAAATAATGGTACACTGAGGCGGCCCGATGCAGCATCTTCAGATGAAGACAACCACGAACGACAGATTCACCTGGATTCAGCTGAATTTCTCGTTCACACCAAATTAACTTGCAAACGAGAGTATTTGGGAAAGAAAATTATAGTTTTAACGTGAATAGCATGCATTAGCAGTTGCGTGCTTCATCCTGCTTGAACCAACGATAAAACTAATTGACACATGACCAAGCAACAATAGTTTCATTGGATTCAGAAAGCTGCAAAAAGCATTTTGAAGTGTTATGCGATTTTTTCGGTGCAAGCATCCTACGATCGTATAGGCTAGTTGATGCCCGTCCATATTAAGCAGCAATCATCATCTATTGATAATTGATCTGGTGGCTATTGATCTGTTCGTTGAGCCTGGGGACTAATTTGCAGAGGTTTCCTCAACATTCGACGAGACATCTGCAATACCATATTGGGTGGGTAGTCCCCTTCTTCGTGCTCGCGATTACATAATTTACAGATAGCAGCTTTGAGTTGTAACCTGATTAGCCAGTGATAATCATCACACTTGGATTCTGATTGGGCCAACAATAATCTATGTTGCGTTATGGTTTGTATTTCATGCTTTCTGTTGCCAAGCTACTGTCGAAATTTTCGTCCATTATTCCATCAACGCGTTGGTCCGTTCGTGATCTGTATGGCGGCATGTTCTACCTCTTTGTTACCCGACTGGTTGACGGTGTACCTTCCATTTTTATCACTTTACTGTCTCTGTTCTTTCGCCTTGCACTGTATTACAATTCGTTTGAAGTGTCAGAGTGCAACCCTATTTGTGACAGTTTGGACGTTTCTGTGGTAGTTCGAAAGGGATGCGCATGCGTAGCTTTTCTGTAGTCTACAGAACAATCGTCTTAGGAATGTTGCCCTATCTTTTGTGCTACGAAAAATTCTCAAGCCTCTGCATAGTAAACCTTTTGACAGAAGCCTTTCTGTAGTAAATATCCACTTCACAATGTGGCCAGAATTGCACATTCGCACACACCGTACAGTGATGATTATCTCCGTACTTGCCGGATTTTAGTAAGTCGGCTCCAGTTTGTCTCCGATAGTAACATCTTAATCCGGGTTACCTCTGCGTTCATCCTCTTCAAACCTTTTCTCAGTTAACTAAACTTGTGCAAGCCAACCGACGCCGGCACCGTTACATCACATGTGTTCTCTCAAAAGTTTCAACATCATAGGCAGTTGTTTTTATAATCGTTCCATTGCGTAATTAACCCTGAACATACACAGATAACCAACCACAAAACAGCAGCTGCCTGATGTTACACTCTGAGTCAGCTGATTTGTGGCTTCAGATCACCCTTGTGTAGTGAGATTACTTTAAAACGGAAAGCGTTCGAAACAGTAGCTGTTGATGCTCCAGCGTAATTCTGCATAGTTACCAAATCGGCCTCATGGCATTAAAAAAGGAGAGCTGACATCAGTGAAATTTACTATTTTTGAGGAGTTGGGTCAAAACCGGTTTGGGATGCTGACATCCCTTCATCCTTCCACAAGACCTGAAATTGCTGTGACACTAACTTGGATTGTACCTGAATATTCTGGGGATGGTGTGCGTACACTAAACCTGTATGGCATGCACCTATTTGGTGACATCTGAGGTTAGGACAAGACTCAAACAAAGAGAAAACTGGAGACAAATTTCGGATAAAATAGACAAAAATAAATTAATCAAAGAAGTGAAAGATCAATCATCTGCAAAAGCGAAAGGCAAAATTAAAAACCGAAGAATTTTTGTGGCTTACTGGACAAGAAAACGCAGATTTTGCGAACTGGAACACTTCGGGTTGTAATGGGGCGCTGGCGCAAACAATAACTTTCACTCGACCACCAACTCGGTTGCGAATCGGACGAAAGCAGAGAGAATCCAAAATACCACATTGTTTGAAGATTCCCCTGTAGAGCCATGAATCAAATAGAACCTTAGACGCTGCTAAACACCCGTCAGTTAGAAGGGTAAGATCACATACCACGCTGGACATCATCTATTAATAAAGAGGCTTTTCTGCGCTCCCTCTGAGTGTTAGAAACAAATAAAACAGTTTTTCTTGTGGCATAAATCCAGCTTAATATTCGACTAGGAACTAATTTGCCAAAAGACGCAGTGCTATGCTTACATGGAATTGTCTTCCGACCAACTGAACACTCGTCTCTAGTCTTCTAGAAGGAAGTTACGGTCTTTTTGGTCCAAAATCCAGTTACCGATGTATCCAGATCCCTTCACTTCACTATTCCCCTATTTGTAAAAGACATCAGTCAAATATGGATTACTCTACTTCGGTTTTATTTGATTCGTCTAAAAGAACTAAATGTCAACAAGTGATGATTAAAACTGAGTATTACTACTCTATTGCTGATTGGATTGGTTTACCTCGTCACCAGTGACCAAATCTTCTCCAACTCTTTCATTGTCATTGGTACTGCGATATTGACCATTTAGCACCAAAAGAATGCGATAAAACGCACGAAAGCTTGCATCTGATTCTCCTATCTTCGTCACATTAGCGATGCGCGTCATAACCTTGTCTAACAAAGCACAAATGGTACAGGGTTGAAGCTGCAGCTCGTTAGCAGCGGCGAGTGAAATCCAAACAACGTGAGATCAAGATTAAATATAACTCACCTGACTGACTAAACCCGTTAAGATGATACGGACGTGCTGCTGGCAACATATATTGGTTCTGAGTGCAACTCAGGTTGGCGTGGCCAGACGACCGATTCCGACATCGTTCAACGAAATCACTTCAAAGAACTTCAGTATTCACTCAGATCTGTCGTTTATTCGAAATGGTGTGGAAACGGATAGTTCCACTGGTAACAACCCTAACTGCGGCGCCGGAGCTATGCACGAAGTGCACCGCTCACCATCTGAGGCAGTATGCCAAAGCTGTACACACATCATGTACAGTTACAAATGCCGTGGCGCCTCAACAGCCCTACCACTGAAGCGGATACTAAGTACAGGCTGTATGCAGGTAATGCACATTCCGCCAATCGAAGCGATTTTACACGACTAAAGGCAACTCGTGCACACAGCCGACTGAAGTTCTAGATAAAACACCCCCTTTGAGATACATTCAGTAAAGTTACCGTGTGAGGATTGAGCTACACGGCAAATGCTCGCAACCGCTCACCAATGATGTAACCTCAAATGGTGACAAACGGTAGCCATACTCACTAGTCAGACGATCAACTACCGATTTTTTGTTGTGTCCTAGGAAATTATTTTGCTTCATTAAACTCACTTTAAGCAGGGGTTGTTACACAATGAGTATTGGCTTTTTGAGGAGACCAGTGTGCTGAAGCGTCTAAATGTTTTGTTTGGATTTTTTACTGGGTGATCGACATCACTTCACAGTTGCTTGCAAGGTGCGTCGAAATCTTGGTATATAAATTTTTGTGCACAATTTAGTGTACGACAGACGAGGCGAGTCTATACATACAGACACTTGGTCCATTTCGACATTTTTGAGGGGATATCATAGGAAATATTAAACTGAACCATGTTTAGCTTGTACGTTCATTTTCGACTACAGCTATTTGCCCGACGAGTGCGTATCTGCGTGATAGTAAAATCGAGTTTTCTCTATGATAAATCCAAACTGGTTTTTTTCCTTGCCAAGTAGATTTTGCGCATAGTTCAGGCAGCCTGAACAGTACAACAGACATCAAATTAATCAAAACTCTTGATAACACGCTTTAGCAACTACTTCATAATAACTCTACGAATCTTCATACCCAGTAGCTGAAGAATAGGTGGTGTATGTCCATGTTTTCATGTATGGTAATTAACTCAGAAGTAGATACCGATAAAATTCTCTCATAGGGGTTAGTTTTGGCCGTCATAATCCCATTTGGCGTAGAATGGGTTCTTAAATAACCTGTAAGAAATTAAATCACTCTAGGCTTTTAATACCACACAGGCTTCGTAATCAACCAACTTCTGAACGTCATCCAAAAACGTGCAACCTTCAGCGGTGAAAAAACCATCAGCTAGCAAAAACCAACCTTTTTTGTTCTTCAAGCTTTGATTTAATAGCCCTCTCGAAAAGACGCGCTTTTATTTTGCTGGTATTGACCTTCTCCATTACGACTGCGTACATTCGAGAAAGGACACGTGGGACCAACGCAAGCACTGTTGGACGATAGTATGCATAGTCATCGAGTAGTCGGGTGAAGTCCGCAGTAAGGAAAGCGATCTGACTTCCATACATCAAGCATGCCGCCTAGACAAGGCAAAGAAAAGAGAGAAGTAAGAACAGTCTAGTACCATGAACAACCGAATTAATGGAGATTCCGATTCGGATACTTAGTTTACGGTTGCAAACATCAAACATTCACGGAAAACAAAGAGTTTCAGTAAGACGCGTAAACAAACGTGAACCAGATCACCAAAGAAGTACCCAGATATGTATGAAAAGCCATAACTTCCTTTGAATCTAGTGCGACCACATCAGTCGACAGCGCCCATAATTTCGCTCAGGGCATCTGCTAATGAGACAAAGCAGAAGCAAACTGAATTTCGCGTCGGTCACAATCGTGTGGGGACTGTTTAAACTACAGTGTTACAGGTGCAATGATTTCCAATTTAAATAAAAGGACGAAACCAGCTGCTTGAATGAAAACTTTTCAAGCCTAAGACAGAGTAAACTGGATGAAGAATTATATCACCTGAAATTCTGAGCAGAACCATTTTAAATTTAGTCCTTGAGAATATTTAGTATGAGTGCCACTTATAGATGGGCATATCTTGCCTGGCACCAGTCGTCCAGCCACTACTGGCAACTCTGTAAATATTTGGGGTTTGTTTTGGTGGATAGGTATACTCAGCTGGTAACTGTCTATGGGAGGCAAGTATCTGCAGCAAAGCCCCAAGCAAATTCATACTTTCTTCAGCTGGAAAAAACTGGCTGAGGACGCCCGCTTGATTTATTTCTATCGACCAACATGAAAAAGGTTCATATAGATGACGAACAAATCTATGCCGATTTGTTATGGTCGTTGTCACAAAATCTTTTAAAGTTTCTAGAAATAACCAATGTATTCGAATAAGTGAACATTTTGTTATGTCCAGGTTGGGCGCTCATTCAACACCCTGTGTCATGTGATCAATCCGTGCGTATCATTTCCCGTCAAGAATAAGCTTTAAGATATGGTCCTGTGCAGTGAAAATCGTGATCACCATGGGCTGCTGATTAACCCACGTGTTCACTGATTCAGTTTGGCTCGTGCCTGCTAAACTATTCTAGTTTCACGACTGTTGTAGGTTGGGTCCTACTCCTAATCTCCACAGTTTGCCATTCAGGCTTTGGTACACACAAAGGCTTCGATTAACTTGGAGGGTTATCACGGATATATATGGTGTTCTGTTATATGGACATCAGTGTCGCCTACGTCTTGCTGCTGGACGCAAAATGTAATAGTCTTAGGAACAATCCGGAAGAAATTCAACCATGACCCACATTATAGTTCATCATCATCGACAGTATGACTTCAGTGTTCAGCGCTGATGCTTCGCTGCCGTACAACCATGATTTATTTGAAAGTCTTATTATTAAAAAAAGAACAAAGCTGGACGGGGGAGGGACTTAGTGCTAACTTACTACAATCATTCCGAGGTGCCTACACCTCCAAGTACTCATTCAGGCAATCTGGATAGAAACTGACAACAAGATCGCCGCATGTTTGACAGAAAAGTCGTTTCGAAAAAAGTGATTTTATACATAGAAATATGACCACAGAGCAGCAAGAAAATTAATGTTTCCGAAGAAACCGTGCTCGCATGCATTAGTTCTGAGGCCCGTATTCATCTCTTGGAAGATCACCATCAATTTACTCACTTTATTTTAGTTCGAAGATGCACCCCCTATTTTATGCACTGCATATACACAACAACGCACCAGTCAACCTAGAACGCCCTTCCTAATTTCCAGTGAGATTCACAGGATAGCTGCAAGCTTGTGGATCAGGTTACTTAGCCTTTAGCTCTAAGAAATTTCACACTGTTGTGTCACTTACCGTCGCCAGTTGTTCAAAGATATGTGCTAAAGGCAAGAAAGATACGTGCAGGTTTCCGACGACGCTGATCTCCTGCAAACACAGAGAGACAATAGGTAAACTGTATAAGGTACTTCTCAGGTGCAGAGTATGAAACGTCCCTTAGGCATACATGATTCTAAGCATTTTTAAGTAGTCTTGTTTCAGACCTTCACCGAATAGATTCTTCCATGCAGTGAGCAGAGATCTGTTCTGATTCTGGTCTAAGAACTTGCATTCAAAGAAGTAATTTGCAGGAAATAATTTAGTTATACAAAACGAATAAGGAATAAGTGGAATCCGATCATCTTCAAGGTTCATTTATGGGTAATGCTCCTAAATACTTGGGATATTCTTATAACCGTCAACCGTTTGTTCTAATTTTCGGCACTGTACTGCATTCGAACAACCCATAAAGTCAGCATCCTCAGAGACTGTCAAATCAGTGTTGACACTGGTGTTTCAGGATCGTACAACCATTTAACTGTGCTTAAAGTGAAAAAGTGAGAAAAGAAAACAGTGGATTAAGGTGGGATCTGTTGCTAGACCATCGCAAGCATTCTGAGGTACCTACACCCCCAAACACCCACTCCAACAATCTAGAATGAGGCTGACAGCACGAAAGCCACTGGCGTTGATCAACCGCCATTTCTTGCACTGTCTCCAGCCGAGCGCAAAAGGGGTGGTGAGGACCCCTCACTGGAAGGCGTACCACACAAACAACACCCAAACTCTTCATAATCTCCTCCGCCCCCTTCTGTCAAGTCATACGCTGTCTATCTCGCGCTTTCCGCAATTCTGAAGGCGGCACAGAAAACAACATTCTTTTCGGTAGACGATGTTGCGATAGTTGGAGAGGACACCATCCAGGAAGGTAGGCCTCACCAAAAACACACCGTAATTGTCCTGGTTACTTTTGCCAGGTCATACTTTGTTCACTTTGCAATTTCTGCTGTTCTAAAGGGGCCACGGAGGACAACACCGCCCTCAGTAGACAACGATTCAGCCTACGTAGCACAAGGTCGAAACGCCGTTGTTGATGGTGCAGGGTGTGTTCTGCGACTGGAGTACCTGCTACACAATCAACTACGCATTTTCTTATTGCTTCGTTACAAACTCGTTGATGCCATGCGGCACCAACAACGCTTCTGAAGGATCAATGATGAAAAATCCGAAGACATCTCACATCGTCATTCCCGCAAAGACCATGTCTTGCAACCAAACAACAACGCAGCCTTTACTGTAGCCTCATACATGTGACCCTTGAGACCAAGTGATATACCGTTTTGATGCCCACAAAGGACTTAAATTGACAAACATAATTCAAGCCTTTGAGATTCGGGAACTGACTTCATCAGACATACTGTTGTCGAGGCCACTACAAACACCAAGTTCTGTAAGATTCCCCACCACCTTCAGTGTTTCTCGTCGAAATACCAGGACCATGTTGGAGACTGCACCTAATAAAGTACGACTTTGCATTTTGTAGGTATCGACAAATGGCATGACAGTGGTCACTTTACTCAACAGTGCTTGTGCTCAACCTTCGTCTTCAAAGTGGTTAAACTTAGATCCCAGACCTTCGTAAATAAGCGTGGTTCCAACAATACCCTTCCAGAATTGTGTTTGACAAAACTGTGGTTCCGCGGCACAAAATCTAACTTCTCAAGTCCTTTTGAAAACAGATATATCGCACTGAATTAATCCCAAAACCCGCTTAAGTACCCCATCTCCAAAGGATCTTCAGGATGAGAGCAACAGAGAAGGCGGTTTTACAACCTATATACTGTGCCTCTTATTTTAACATAGGGTCTTATGAGTACGTGCCCTACATAAGTTCAACTACGTGAGTATCTCCCGAAAGACAAGATATCTACTGGAATACGAATGTTTTCTCCTGTGACGTTTGCTATTACTGTTTCAAACTTCATTCATTTCACCTATGAAATTGTTCAGGGCCGTACAACTTGCAAGTCCAAACAGATTCATGTTTTAGACCATTTCTAGCGCATAAAATAGACGGTCACAGCACGATGGTATTTGTTTGTCGACTTGTTGCGTAAAAAGGTTTCCTCTGTGAAGTCAATGTTCTTTCCTACATTGACTACGGTACCAATGGCAGGAACGCTCCAAAAGCATGAAGCTGTTTGCTGTTTTTATTGAACAAGCAACAGATTGAATGGAATTGAACAAATGTTTTTGGCAAAACCGTGATAAGATAAACTGAACTGACGTAGAATAACTAAAGAGGACAAAAACAGACCGGTTGAATGAGTAGGGAGAACCACAATTCCTGTGCCGTGAGTGGTTCCATGTGACCGAAAAGTCATGTTGAAAATTATCCGTACCTTTTCGTGCACTCATGTGGGATATACTGTAGTCTGGTAGTCGTTGGAAAAATCATGCATCCTATACTGGACAATCAAACTGCTTTCTGGTTTTACACTCAGTAACAAACAAGTCCCAAGAACACCTCCGCGCCATGTCATTGCCAGACTGAAACAGGTATGCGCTGTTCTGAAGCAAACAGCCAATTGTGCCGTTTTTCATGTCAAGCAGAACATAATGGCTCTTCTCAGTACCACGCCACAATGGTACCATCAAATGAATGTTTATCAAGTGGGTGGATTATTTCAAGAGCGCTGCTGGCTTCGTCATGTATTTCTTGGGACTGATTGATTTCGGCTTTAGCATATGCCAAAAGCACGTGACGAAATCATGAGATCTTCGATTGAAAGAGTACATGTGTCCAAGGTTTGCCATGTGCTTTCTTTCTACACGAATGCCGTTCGATATCTGAACAAAAAAAACCTGACAAGTATTGTTTGGTGAATCCGGCCACAGGAAAAGCTGCATGGAAATATTCTGTAAGGGTCTTCCATCTGCTGCTACCAAATGATTTTCAAAAACCCAGCGTGGTCGCCAAATTTATCACAAATTCCCATAACTTAGGCAGCACCGAATCAGTTCCGCTTAGTCACTATAAGCTGTCAAGTGGTGGAGTGACCCGAATAACCCCTTATTCCCATTCCCCATTCCCATGTGAACCTCCAGTTATGTTTTTTTGCAGTTTTGGTCCCATGGGTTTGACGCATTCGGCTGCTGCGTGCCGTTTAACGCTATTTAACCTGCTTCTATGTTCTAAAAGATTATCCCTTGGCTTCTGATCATTGAGCGTTGTCTCATGAAGACACTCCCTACCTAACGAACCAAACGATCTGTATGGTGCCTTGAAGGTGCTAGCGTGGTCAACTAGACACTTACAAACTTTCCAGTTCCGTTGAATTAGCATACCTATGTTGGTATATGCTCCCCTGACCGAACTTAACACGTGTGTGCACAAGTGTGTACATAAATCACGCAAACGTAACTATGTGCGGTAACCCCATAAACCAACTTCGGTATTGCGTACATGTAGCTAAGCTTGTTTCTGGACATGTTATGCCGCCACAGTTAGATAGGAAATAACCATCAGTTGCTGCATCATGTACTTCCGTAAACGGAGTGGACCAGTTTAGCAGCTGATGTAGCTGATGACCTGCCCATCGGTTCAGTGAAGGAGATTGCAGATACGGAAAAAGAGGTAACTTTATGGATAAGGAAGAAAGTTGAAGGGTTCTGCGTTAGATTTTGTGACCTTATCCACTGAACTCAACTTCCACTAAAGAAAAGTTCTAGACAGCCTATCCATGCTTTGTTCACAAAAGCGACAAATCTATTCAAACAAATGAATTTTCACATGGCAATTCCTTGATAAATTCTGTTAATCAAGTAGTCAGCGATATTTTGGCGTTGTATTCAAATGTTGTTTAATGTTGGCAGTGTTGCGCAATATAGTTAGGTTGGGTGCGCTGCTTGTTTGGTTCGCCGAGCCCGGTAGTTGAACTGCAAACGCTTCATCACCAATCGAGATGACGTCGTCAATGCAGATTGAGTAGAAAAATTTCTCTTCTGCCTCTGCTTATATAATTCTTAGACAAGGCCTACTAGCTTTACAATGAGTGGTTGGTCGCAACGCAGCTTTAGCGTTATTTGCTGTTAATCTGGGAATCTGGGTTGCGTTGCGGTCTCATTTCCTTTATCAGGCTGGTTCGTCGGATGCCTTCAATTCGACAATTCTGTTCCGCCATTGTGATTGGACCGTTTCCTTTCCGTTTTTTCGGTCTGGTTTTCTTCCACTTGATTAAATAAATTAACATTGGTTGATATTTTGAAATGCTCTGCAACACTTCGTAATCGATTTCACGTGCCTTTTCTCATCTATTTTATGTACATCAATGAAACGATATTCATTAAAAATCTTATTCCTACAAACATCTGCCTTCAGTGGATAAAGCAAAACACTTTCAAACAAATTCGGTGCGTCCTCAAGTGAACCTTGCAGTAGAACGTTGCAGAGACAATGTTTTCGAGGTCTTCTAGCCCTCTGTTTTCTAACTTGAAGTTTGGGAGGTTGCGTCTCTCGAGCAGCTCTGACGAACAATCGCATATGCTTTTGTCGGACGTTTGTGCACCTTGTTATGTCGATGAAAATTCACCTTGTGGGATTGCTTTGACTTGGAAAGCAACTTCATTTTCCACCTATTTTCTACCTTGCGTGTTTCTGCATGGTTTGACCACCTGCGCAAAGCTTTCTTTCAGGTGCATGGACATATGCAGGCAATATACAGATTCTAACAGATCCCACATTCTTGAGGCGCCACAGTAACATTTCCTGCCAGCTAAGACCTGGGTGTGGTGCCTCATATTGATGTTGTGCACTGAATTCG
This sequence comes from Clonorchis sinensis, assembly GCA_003604175.2. NCBI lineage: Eukaryota > Metazoa > Platyhelminthes > Trematoda > Opisthorchiida > Opisthorchiidae > Clonorchis > Clonorchis sinensis. The sequence continues at coordinate 45,615,222 of CM030370.1, forward strand.
CCCCCTCTCAAACATAGTTTCTGTTCAGCATTGACTGTTTTAATCAGCTCCGTCAACATTATGTGACCAAATTTATGAAGAAAGCTTTCAAGATTTGACTATGATGACCGCGGTAACCCTGTTCCCAATTCAGCACTTTAAAAAAGGTAAACATCAAGGCAACTGTCATCTAATATACACGACATTCCAAAAACAAGAGTGCGGTTACAATACTAACAATAATATCTACGACATTTGGGGCCAAATCTCGCAACAGGTCCCGCCAGTTGTCGCTGCACTAAACAGCCGTTTTATTATGATTCAATTTACTTTGATCAATAATGTTTCCGTATACATATCTCATCATATGTGATAAATCAGAAATTAAGGCTATTTAGAATATCAGTGAATCGCTTGGATAATCTCAAGTTTAAACCTTTTTAACTTCCAACTGAAGGAGAAGCATCACAGGAAACGAGAAACAACATAATCCATTAAAGAAACACTTACTGCAAACTCATATAGGCGTAAAGTGACAGACACTGCCTTGAGGAAGGTACGGTGAGTGTACATGACACCCTTGGGTAAGCCTAGCGGTAGAGAGGTGGGAAATAGGCTAGTACTGACTTGAAGATTAGAGTTAAAGGAAGATCACAAAATCTGTACCATCACTAGGTGGTATTTGGCATGCAGTTTGGCTTCCGCGCCGACACTTCACCTTCGAAAGAGCCTTAAGGATGGGTTAGAAAAACGCATTATACTTCACCGATAAAATAAACTTTTCGAGAAAAGCCCGACCCTTTGGGGAACTGACCGTAACAAGTTACGACATCTTGCGTCAAACCTACATTTTTTTCTTTTTCGATGTGGTTGTCTCTCTTTACAAGGAGTACCTTTTGGGAAGGATCCGCTAATTTTCATTGCAATATGCCTTCATGTACTTCATAAAATACGTTCAGCAGCTGATACACTTCGCTCCAGGTAATGACTGCATATATATATATATATATAAATGTATATGTATATATTCAGTACATCCTGACCGCCAGCGACATTCAGAAAACAATGGATCTACCTGCCGATACACAATGCTTGGGCTGTTGGTGGGCGGATAATTTTGCCACTGAAGTGTTTTCAAAGTAATCGGTTACCAAATCCCTTATACATCTGTCTACATAATAAAACAAGCAACATAATCAAAGAAGTTGGTACAAAATGTCTGATGCAGCTCGTTACGTTGGTGTCATTTGTGAAAATATGTAGCTCTCATCAGATTTACGCAAAAACTCGAAGTATCTATGATGTCCAAAGGTGAATCAGGAACCTCGGATGTTCTCTTGCTCTCTTATTCCGCTTACTGGCTATCTTCACGTAAACATATATTTCGCAAGTATCACTCGCATTTTTCGATACTCACCGGTACTTCCGCTTGTGTAACACACGAGGAACAAATCGTCAGGATTTGGCTCCTAAAGGAAGGGAACCATGGACTAAAAAAATCAGTTTGGTAATATTGTATGAAAAGCACTTAATTAGTTTTGCCGATCTTTCCTGGGCTTGACGCAAACAAACAAAATAGACCGGCAAATCCAACCAAGAGGATTTTTCCAAAGAAAGCGCATACGTGTGAATAATGTTATTGTGACTAGTGTATGCATTTAGAGCCAATGGAAATGAGAAGGTTGCATTCCATCTGAAAACTGATTAGTGCTCCATACACGACTTTCCGATGCTCTTTGGCGCAAGGCGGTACCCACTTCATGTGACTTCATCATCATCCTCATCATCAACATCATCATCATCATCATCATCGCAACCATTCTGGTGAGTCCAAGCAACACCAGAGGAGAACACTGATGCCTGACTGCTGTACAACCAGGTCAATTTATTTCAATAAACCCTCGTAATCGAAAGAAGAAAGAAATGAGGCAGGGAGGAGGACCTAGGGCTAGCCTACCACAAACATCTCAGTTGCAACCATAGTTCTGATAGATGAGTGGTCATAGACCAAGAGATATCTCATATCTTCTGCCCGAAGTGGCAGGCAGTTTCGCAGCTATACAACGATGCAGCCCGAACTGTAGTTTGATACACTCATGAAGTCAAGAAGCACCAAAATTGTATGGAGCCTATACGTACGCCGTCGCTGTAACATTGACGAAGTGTGAAGATGTGGTCCACAAGGACCCTTCCCCCCAGGAATCCTGTATGCGGTTTTCGTTTGTGGCGTGACTTGAAAATATTGATTTCTTCACAATCTGACGAAACCAAGCTAATCAGATGCTTACTAATCATGTGAACATTCCTACTCAACATCTTATACAAGACCGCAAACTTGTGGGATGTAGAATGAGGACAATTCAGTATGCTACTATACGAAGTCTGAAAACATCATACAAGTGAATGAACTGAGTTGAGAATGCAGTTGTAGCGAAACATAATATTCAGTAATCAGAAATAATAAATGAAAAGGTGGGTTATTCAAAGAAGAGTGATATGGTCGTGAATAAATGAGGTGTAAAGTAAACGAAGACGAAAAACAAAGTTGAATCCTTTTTTGTTGACATACCATTGCTCATAAGGTTGATGGAAATTATTCTTCAACCCAGTACTGGTTCTGCCCACCTTTAGACTCATCTGATAGGTGTAGAACATCATCCTACCTAAGTTCCAATTCTCTTGAGGATGGGTAAGTAACAAGTCAATTGAGAAAGCAACTTCGCTCCACGCTGCGTTTTCTAGCCCCCACTCCCCTTCCCCTAGCACGGCGATTGCTTGAAGAAAACGGTTAGCAAGGTTAGATCCGAGTTAAACGAGCTGTAGTTAGAAGTCGAAAGCTCTAGAATGCTCTTTATCGGACGACCTTCGCATGGTTTTCAGACTTTGCTCAGCCATTCTGCTCCATTACTTGATTCATGAACCTGACTTACTAGATTTCGGAATTCCGATAAAGTGTCTAAGCAGACTGCCTGAGGCTGCGAAAAGTTGTGACAAGTTTGACCACATTCAGGATAGAATCGACTTCATATGGCTAACCTATGTGTTTCTCTGGTAGGTTGTGCGACTGGTTTCCAAGACAGATAGCTTAGGTAGTTGTCATTCTCTGGCGAGCTTGCTTAATGAAACCGGAAGCAATGCACGTATGCTCAATATTTCCGCTTTGTCCAGAGCAGTCGTACGCTTTCAACCGATGGGAATGTACAGTGGTTGGCGTCGTGAGAAAAACTTGTAAAATATATTTCCAACAGTTAAACTATTTGTGTTTTGGCTTTACAATGTACTCATCCGCGCCAGAAACAGATCACGACGCGGCACTCCACTAAGGGCACTACGCGTGTGAACACTGTGTGTGGATGCATTCACATTTGTTGACACCTGCAGACTGCTCGACACAGCAGATGACCTTGTCTAATATGTACTTTCGGTTGCTGTATTATTTCGCTCTCACGGTTCACACCATGTCAACCTATCTTTTGTTCATACATGCGGCCTCCCTCCCTGTCGGTTTCGGTTCTCTCCCGGTAGGCTGAGGACCCAACAGAACACAAGCCAGTGAAACAATCAAACATTTCGTCAACATAGGCACTAAGCCTAACAATTAAATAGTCTGCGACGATTGCTCAAGACCCGCAAACAGCTACTACCAGTTTCGCCATGTACAGGGCTTATCAGGTAGGCGTAGTCTCAGGAAGCTGAGACAATCAGTCCAGACGTGAATAGCGATTTGGCTGAATGTTGGATTTTGGAGTCATATGAATGACGAAACTGCTGGAGACCCTCTTGGTCAATAGCACGAATGAGACTTTGTTTAATACCTCCGTAACGGATAATTGAGACGGCCTGAATGCTGCTTATTTCGCAGAATATCAATGCGCTACTGACCACAACGGACTCCGGCTAGGATCCAGCTCCAGCTTAAAACAGACTTGCTTCCACATTTTCCTCTGCCCAAGCTAGCTGCCAAGTACACAGTCCTAATTCACAACTGACGGTCGAGTACTACTCTGCCTCATTTAGTTGACTTATGTCGACCAATCTGTGTCCATCCACATCTGGTACCTATAGTTTTTTTCAGCACAATGCGAATGTCCTATCTGTGAAGAAGAAAAGAGTTGTACCCCGTCCGTGGTGGCATTCCATGATGAAAACGAATCATTCGACCATATGTAACAACGCCGCAATCGGCTTTCCCTCGAGGGTCTTTTAGTACTGCTCTTGTGGTTACTACTGCTGCCCATGAAGTTGTAGTTCTTTCAGTTGAAACTGAAATGTTGTGAGATATCTCGTAGGCTTATAGCTCTATGCATTAGGGACTACTCTGATCAATAATGTGCAAAAATTTCTCAAATTTTCAGAGTTCTATTCTTTCATATTTGTCAAGCGTTTTCGAATTGAATTCATGCTCATATATGTCCACATCACCCAACCATTGGGTCTTGATGCAGCGCCAAACCCTGTTTAAGTATCAGCTCGATGGTCATTCAAGAAATGTCTAAAGGATTCCGCTTGGGGCAACAATCGCTTCAAGCAACCATACGGTTTCCTGTGTTCGGATATTTCTTCGCTCAAATGCGGCCACTGGTAATTTACTCCACTTGCGTCAGATCAGCGTATTGGTAAAAAACCGACTGTCAAATTGTACTTTCGCATTCACTTACGGGAACATCCTTTTCTTTTCCCAAACCTCGCATCTGAAAAGTCAGCGACAAAATATAAAAGAGCAGCATTAATTTCGTCATACTTTACGTAAGAGACACTGACGCAATTCCAGTTGAATTCCTACATTCAAACATTCCTATACGCACCTGTGGAAAGAAAATTTAGGTTGACAGATAAAATAACGCGGAAAAATATAGACAGGTCCTCGTGTTTCATCAAGAACTTCCACTTTACCTGTTTCTAGCCAAATCAATGCTCCTAGTAGATACAAGAATGTTCAAAACTGAACTGTTCAAAACTTACTGAAAACTCAAATTCAAGGTCTACTTCTACACCTTCTAACAGATGAAATGATACTTTACTGCACCTGTAACCTTCCTGTTTATCTACGACAACCGAGTTGGTGTCTCCCGGGTATCCTCGTACGGACATGATTGTACGGTCTTCTTCTGGGAGAGACAGGAAAGAATTGACCGACGACATATGTGCTGCGCTCACTAATGTAGTGTCAGTGCTCGCTGCAATGCCACCACACTTAGGTTTGCTGATGTCTGTCAACAGTCCTCCACAAGATTGTCCGCAAATCCTTTTAGCATTTTCGTCTCCAAGTGAATTCTCTGCGCTATCACTATGTTCAGACACAGTGGTGCAACCAATAGTGTGACCAACTAATCCACAAAGCCAACCACCGACCAGAATGATATTTCGTACCAGCATTATACAGCCTCAATACGTAACAATCAACTCACCAGCAGCTCGGCAAAAGTGAAAATCGCAACCGAATCTTTGGCTTTCTTCATCAATTTCCTGCGATCCTCCTCATCCATCTTAATAACAACGAGATAACGCACGTATTCGCTTCCTTGCTTTAGTATGGATTCGGCACGTTCGAATGTATCACAAACGACCAAAGGCATCTCCGCTGTATGTACAGATGTAATAGTATAAAAGGTTCTTTGGAAGATCAATATAAACATTGGTTTGTTGAAGGTCAGCTCAACTGGGCTTATATAAATGCCCCCAGCGGGCACAGAAAACTGCAGATTTCACAGCGCAGAGCGTAGACATATGGCAAACTTTTAGAGAATTTATGTACTTATTTCTCACAAAACCATTAGTTCTCACACCATAAGCAATGATGTATTTGATCCGTTTCATTCAGTGAAACACAAACGTCAACAGGGTTAACACAACTTAGAAAGTCAGAGTAGACTTTGGAAATAGTGAATATATTTTGAAGTTGTAGGTAGTTGCGGGTTTCGTAGAATTCACATCTGCATCACTCTCGTTTGAACAGCCGTCCTCATGTCCTGGCGCAACCATTCTGGTGAGTCCACACCAAAGTGGGAGAAACACTCACCTCGCATGTCAGATGTCCGGAGTCCAAACCCCGACACATCTGGGATGAGTCCTGCTGATGAGCCCTAGTACGAGCGAAACTCGAGTCCAGCTCTTCTGCCACCTGGTGTGGACTCACCGAATAATCGCCCCAGGGCAAGAAAAGAAGTGTTCACAGAAGAGTGATGTGGAACTTGGAAGTACCAGTAGAAGTTCCATCCTGCTGAAGGTTTTTTTACTAAAAAGAAACTGTTTTAAAAAATAGACTGATGCTAGTCGCAGAAACTTAGAAATGCACCTAATAGCTGCACACATGAAATACTCTGTTGAGGAATAAAAATTCTGAAAATCGCATAGACGTAGGTGTTCCAATGATGACTCGGCCACACGGAATTAAGCGACCTGGACAGTGTGCCTATATGGTGGTGGCGCTATGGCCTGTTGCAGCCACACAAACACTGGAAAAGTAACCGCGCACATCGAATTCTTGCGTGTTAGAGCATGAACTGATAGGCCTTTGCAATCTCAAATAAATAGGTGCTATCGTGCACTTGAGCTCGATCGTCCCAAAACTAGAGAATTTCAAGTGACCCACAAATCACCACTTCAGGAAGCCACCGATTTGACGGTAAGTTCTACGCATTAGCGACAGCTAATGGCTGCAACCAAAAAGTAGATTGCAATCATTTTAATAGTGAACATTTTCTTGAGAAAACCTGATGTAGTTGATCCTCAAAAAACCGCCACTCAAAAATGCCTAATAATGATAACTATCTACCATTTTTGTTTCTGAATGAGAGGTGGCATGAGAATAGAAAGTTAAAAAATGATTCTAGAAACAATGAACCGGATTTTGGCTCACACTTTTGGTGCCAGTTTGCGAAGGTGCAGTTGAAAGACTTTTTTTCTCGAACACTGCAGCTCAGTGGAAAAAGGCTATTTTGCATGACGGGTACTCAAAACTCAAATACATATTATGACATTGCGGGAATTAAATGACACAAGACTTACTCTGTTTCAGTATATGATGCAGTGCTTCTTCGCCCAGTGTGTCGTACAACGGTACAGTTACCAATCCATAATATCCACATGCGAGCTGTGAGTACACCCACTAGATATAAGATAGAAATACAACGGGGTTGGGAATATCTGATCCACTATGACTAGCTGAGTTCAAAACTTCCATTCTTCCTACCAGCTTAACTAAGAGATAGACGGTGAGGGGTTGCTCGGCCTACATGAATCTTCGGGTTCAGAGACATCTTTGGAATGTAAATTCCCATATCATTTGTAATTGGTCGACACACCTTCATGACTTGTGGATGGGGCTGTTGTAGGGGCTAGAATACGTCTAGTCGTTGGTACCAAAGGCCTTTCAAATTTCATATCCAGCAGATCAGGATCTGGGTACTCACCCTACTTGTTATCCAAGGTTGTCCTACGCCGAAAAGTCGGGATGCACTCTAGAACCGTTTTGTTCTTATTGAGAATAATCAACACTGTGCTGCACCTCACAATTAACCACGAAAGGCAGAACCCGCTACACTCCAGTTGATATTTTAGACCTGCATCTTTCAGCTGAAACTGGGTGGTCAGCAATGCGTTTAACTTGATCTACTTCTCCTTTTCTCTTCACTTTCACTGTTGACGGACTCCTCGGATGAAGACTTCTCATGCGACTTTTGAGATATCTTCCTGCGCGATCACATTATTCGAACTTTGCACGTGGTAATAAGCTACTGAATTATTATGTCTGGATTTTATTGTGCAAGTAAAACGGTGATTCCAAACAGGGACAAAACATCTTTACGGTGCTTCTGAGAGCGCCAGTTTAGGTCGAGTTCACACGTAGGCGGAAACCCCAACGTAAGAATTTATCGTCTGATTGTCGAATAAAGAGAGCAGGCTTCCTTTTGTGGGGACCTACTGTTTCGGTAATAAATGTTTAAAACCAGAGGGAAATATGGAATTTTTGCAAACGCAGTGTGTTCAGAATGCAAATGTCCTAGTGCCAACCCACTCACTTTAGAAGGAAGTCTTCTTCACAGGTTTCACTGGGTGGAACTTCAAGTGAGAGGTAAGAATTTCGGCTCACTGGCGCTCTATCAGAGGAAAATGTTGGTAGCTTAGGTTGCGTAGATGGTCGTTGGTTTGTTCGCTGAGCTAAGCAATTTGATTGCAAGCGTTTGATCACCAACAACCAACAACACAACAACCAAGCCATCGCTACGCACCACCACACTCCCTAACAACACACTGATGATGTCACCTCGATTAATGATGAAATGTTTGCAAGCGAATTGCACAGCTCAACGAACAAACCAACGACCATTCCATCAGAGCTTAACGGCTACCCAGAACTAGGGTGAACAGTGGCCTGTGGTGAGTAAATTACAGTGACCAGTCTAAATCATATGTGGGCAGCAAGCTTGAGTCTTAGTGTTAATAGAACCCATCTGCAGGTCAAATCTTTGTGGTAGCAGAAATCGGACTCCTTGTGCTTGTGCATGGCACACTTGAAAACGGGTACACAGGTTTGCAACCGATAAGCCAGCAAAAAAATTTTGGCATCCTGATAGACCTACTAATTTATAGCCCACAACCGAGCTCCGGAAGATCGTAGCAAAGCGAGGTAGAAGAGCGATGCTACCACAGCATAAACATCAAACTGTAGAGAAGCAGTAACAGTTTTTCTGGTGAACCCGTCAGGGCCAAGTAAGCCTCGGGTTATACTTTACGAAAGGACTAGTTTTAACTAAGTAAAAGTCCTCGCAAAAGCCAAACTTCCTATGAAAGTATATGACGGTGAGTTTCAAACAGGTCCAAGTGCATCTTACGGTAAAATCGGTAAAATCTTCTGACCTATTATAATATTGTCAGTGAAGTCTCAAAACCATAGGCGAAAGCTTCTGCATGCTGAAATAACGCCAGCTACACCAATGAGGTCAGAAGTTCAGTCACGCCACACTGGACCAATCCAAATTGTCTGTAGTGTCTGAAAGAATACTAAGTCGATCACAAGCAGTCAGCTAGCCGCAGTATAAGCTTTTACACTACGGATATTTGACATGCAATTGCTGTGACAGCCGACTCACACGACCTCTGAAACTGCCCTGTGCGCGCGGTACACACTGCTAGAGCCACTTAGGCCACCGATTGTCCAATCAAACGGCACATTACTTTTCCAGATAATAGTTGTGTATGCTGACTTCTTGTCGTTCATCCAGTAGTGTTTAATGAGTTCAGTTAGCACCAATGATCTCCGCGCCAGATATCTGTCGACCTAATTACGAGATCCCAACAACGGTAATGTTTATCAGTAGATGTTCTGCTATGGAGGAGAATGTTCGTAGCTCAGGTAATGTACATGGCCGTTGGTTTGCTCGCTGAGCTGAGCAATTTGATTTCAAACGTTTTATCGTCAATTGCGATGATATCATCAGTGCATTGTTAGGGAGCGTAGAGATGAGTCGGTAGTTGTGTGTGGGGCAAGGTAGCATGTGTGTTGATATATATATGTTGCCAGCAGGGGCTGACATTCGATCATGATTGATCGTTCAATCGGGCGGTTCCACTGGTTGCTCTGTTATCCTGGGTCCTGATTGATCGATTACCTAGTGACCTTTGAGCTTTGCCTTACCTGCCCTCGTACTCTTGCCGATACTGGATTGACCTCTGTCCTTGATCCCTCGTGACTTATGTTGATCAGACTCCAAGACGTTTGTGAATCCGCCATCGAGTACCATGCTTCCCGAAATTCTCTTCCGTGTCTCATGTCTGTGTATGTCAAAATTTTCACGTTTTTCAGACTGAATTTCTGGTCTTCTTGGTCTTCGTGTATGGGTATTAGGGATAGGGGGCATGCCTCCTGACGGCCGCGTTGTGTTCCTTTATTCGTGTGCATAATTTCCTCCCAGTTTATCCAACGCTGACTTTGTTGCAGTAGTTGCAGTTGGTTTGGTCTACCACATTGTCCTCTTGGTTTTGTCTTGGTTGTCCTTCGGTTTTGAGATCAGTTTTCTTGTGGGCTACAAGGATGTCTTTTTGAGCTACTAATCTGGTGGTAAGTTCAGCTATTTTCTAAATGTAAGGTAGAACTACTATCAAGCTTTCTGTTCATTAAGACGTCCAAGAATGGCAGTCGGTTGTTCCTCTCCATTCCGATATTTCTGGTGTTGAGCGGTCCATGCGTTTGTCCGTCTCCTTATTACAAAGGTTTCATCTACGTAGCAGACCCATATCTTTGGATTGATGATTGGTAGGACCGTAGGACTACAGCCTTAGCGATAAATCCTGATATTGGAGATCCCATTGGAGTGCCTTTCAGCTGTTGATATATTTTTCCAGCAAAACTGAATTGTGTATCCTTGCAAAAGCCTAACAGCCTGCATATACATTCGGGTTGCATGGTTCCTGATGTGTTTGGATTATTCCGAAGCAGTTCTGCTATAGCTTCTCTGGTGACTTTGTGGTTGTTTGAAATGAACAGTGATGTGATATCGAATGAATAGCGTTCTGTAGTTTGCGTAGAAATTGGCCAGCATTGTTGATTGTGTTCCGACCTAGAAATTGTGTTTCAGCCTTATGGAGTTTTTTTAATTATAAGGTCAAAACAGCGTAGAGGAATAGGTTGTTGTAATCCGACATTTCGGTTGCCGTAACCGATCTTTCTCAAAGATTTCTGCAATCAATTCAATAGGAGTCAAATGCAGCGACACTTGGGTCCACTACCGTGTCTTCTGATTGGTGCGTCCCTGTGATCAGTTGGCAGTCAGATTGGGTCAGCGTGCGTGGGTGTGTGTGTACGTGTGATTGTGTGTGTGATTAGAATGTGCTTCCGTTTGTTGTTGTGCCGGTTGATGCGTCATTTTTTGAGATCCTTTCAATCCTCTCCATAAGTCTTTTTGCTAATTTGTAAGATGCAGTATCCGGAAGTGAAACGACTGGTCGAAGTGGAGTTCCTTCTTTGTTTAACTTTGGTAATCCGTAGGATTGTGGAACTTGGTGACATGGGCTTTCATTTTCCATCGTTCCCGTTTGGTTTCTCGGGTTTTGCTTGCATTTTCCTGACGAGGTTTAAAGCTGGGTCATGATTGACTGACTTTCAGGTCGTTATGCCACCTAGTAGTTGTTTGGCCTTTTCACTTGTCCATTACCACCGTGATGCCTCCTTTGTTTGCCGGTGGTATTGTTTGGTTTGTTTCATCCATTTGTAGATTTCTGAGTGCGTCTCGTTGTTGTTTGGAAATCACCTGCATGTTTCTATTCCGTGTGAACGCCGGTACGATTGTCTGTCGAATCTGTCGTTTAACCTCCCCCCACAGTTCGAGTTCTAAGCTGGATAGGTAGTCTTTGCGGGACGCGTTCTCGACGTTAAATTTGAGCCCTTTCATCAGAAGTTCCTGCTCACGTGTTCTGAGTTGGTGGCCAGATAAGTTTTTGATCCAAACATCGTAATTGTTATCTTTGCTGTTTAAAATGAGTTTACGTCATTTCGTTCCTATGGTTGCTCTGCTTTTGACCTTGGCGTTGTCTACGCGCCGTCCGATAGCTGCTCTAAGTTCTGCCAATTGGTATGGTCTGATTTTAGCCAGGCAGCTTATCTTGCTCTCGGTGATTACTCTTTCCTATGTTCTGAAACGATTGTGGGTGTCTGCTATCATTACCTTCACCATTCGTTCTATATGTTCCATTCAACCAACATGTTTAATTGTGGTACAGCCATCCACTTTCTCGAGAAATGGTTGAATGTTTTGTTAGGTATTTGCCACTATAATATTTCAATACATCGGTGGTTATATAACGATCGGTTTTGACCAACTCCTCTTAGACACATCCGTTACTTAGGAGCAATTTTTATATCCTTAGTTAGTGTCTATTCAAGAACAATTGCTGCACTTTGAAATTTTTGTAGATACTACGGAACGATGGCGTTAGGAGAAGCAGCAAACAAATAGTTACTCAGAATAAAAGATAGGTAAAAAATAGTAACCTCGCCTCATATGCAGAAAGGTTTCTATACCATATGGGACCACAAATAAAGATGAAACAACCTCGACCCGAAAACCATGGAGTTCATGGAGTTAGTCCAACTTACCTCGGGTAAATTTCTTCCATACAACCCAACAGTAGCTCTGCTTGGGAGAATAGAACAAAGTGCACTACCGAAGGCCAAAATATCTCCTCGTGTCTGCAAGGCAATTTGATTTTCTTGTTGAAATTCAAGCATGACGTTACCTGTTTGTAGGTGTTCCACACGGCTGCTGAACCAAAGTTGCTCCTGTGTCCGAAGCAAGGCTGATCACCTGGGAAACAAAATAGTTCGTTATAATTGCAGTCCAATAAAACACCGGATTCTCGTACAAATCTACATGCGGAAAACAACTTTCGGAGCCTCCAATCAGAATCGAAAATACGTGTTATGTCAAAAGACCTAATTAGTTGAAACGCAGGTCTATGAGATGGATTTAGGTGGTCAGTCTCAGGTCCAGAATGACTGTAATTGGTCGATTCTTCATAGTTAATTGTCCACATGTAAGACAGGGATTTTGAAGGTAGGTCCACGGATGGACGCGAAAAAGTTAAGGGTAGATTTTGGAATCTTGTTATCACCAAACCGATGTCGTGAACTACCATTTTACAGACTCCTGATTTACGCCAGTTGTAGTTCGTGTACCGCTGAGCTGTTTAACCAGCTATAAAAGACGACAACAACCATCTTGGAGGCTGATTGATGCATATATGAACCAGCGTGACTAGGCATGACTCGTAAGCAGGGGAGGAGATACCTCAACAATACCCAGTTAAGTTAATCAGTGGAGTGACCTGAATAGGCTGGATGATAGATATCGCACTGAGAAATTGGCAGAAACAAAATCTGTCACGAGTAACTGCAAGTAGCAGGTAGATCGTGTACGTTAAAAAACACTCACTGACGGTAATTCCTCCCATTTGTGAATCGACAAATGCATTACCTGATGAGTTCGGGATCGCCAAGCCCCCGACTTGGTCTACAGATAGCCCCCAGGCTCAATCCTTCTGCAGTGACTCAGCTGTTTGTAAGCTCTGTATGACATTTACAAGCATCTAAAGGCCACATGTCTTTTGAGTTCCTTCCATGAAGGCTGTGGGTCCCTTTGAGTGCATTCAGTTTACTTCAGTTCACTTTGACAACCGTGAACCATGCATGTATGTGAGGTGTTTCATGTCACCAGAGATTATAGCAGGGAGTAATTTGTGACAAAAGAGGCACGGAAAGAAAAACATTAAAAACATGGGAAGAAAGAGCTGTGGGTAAAGGATTATGAGCGAGAGAACAGATACAACGTCGTCTCAGAGTGCGTGACCTGTCAGCGAGTGGTGGGTCTTTGATACCTCAATCTCGCAGATGACATACACCATGGCAGCCAAGTGCTCTATCTCCAGGTTATGCGTTGCCCACCTTGTGGTATCTTCCATGCGCAGCCTGTCTCAGTAAACAGGGCACGGCAGGAAAACTGATCACGTAGCATATGGAGCACATGACCGAGCCAGCGTGGTTGTTGCATCCGAATCAACTCAGCAATTGGACAAACAGCTGACTGGTTGCCAAAAATCATTCGTCACAGTTCGGCTTCTCTGAGACTATGCCAGATAACTGGTCTTTCGGCGAATGTTATTCTTTATTAAGCCATGTTGAGGGTTTTTGGATGGGTGCCTGTTAAGTAGCACATGAATCTTTTACAGGACTTATTCGCAAACGAAAGGTGACCAAACGGTTTCTGCTTGAACCTGTTAGGTCCAATCTATCTTGTGTGGCTTTCGGTTTATTTTCTCCCGAAAAGTTTTTCGTTTTCCGTTGTGTTATAATCATTCTGTGGAAATGTCATGAAATACCACTGAAGCATGTGTTCATAAACATAAATTTCACCATGCTGACTGGGCGGAAGACAAACCCATCTACAAAATTTTTTCGGTAGTTTTCAAAATCCAAAATCAATGACGGCTCCTAATAGCACTTTACTTTGTAAAGTTTCGCAAAATCGTTCAAAAAGTCCAATAATTTCTATATTCACAAGTAGATGCAAATAAATCAACTCAAAGAAGCTCTCTATACTACCGTCAAGTAGTTGATGCACGTCGGCCATATTCGCTTGTCAGGGCTTGATAAAGATTTCGCGCGACCAATTTGATGCTCTGCAGCTTGTGTTTACCCTGTGCCGTCAACTAGTTGTAAGCCTGCGACCGCTATTATGGTTGTTGAATGCAGTCGTGTTGAAATCATGCATCATTTACTCGATCGCAACTTTTGTCCATGAATACAGGATGTTTTCCTTATGCATAGAACTGACAAAACTAAATCTGGTCGAAAAACACTGCGCTATGCATCTGTTAGATAACGAGAAAAACACTGTGTAGTGGGTTGCTGTGCGAAACTATTTTGCAGAAGCCGAAAACGTCAGGTGCAGGTGCAGTGTACTCAGGTATGACAAAACAGAGGCCAGTAGGTTCGACACTACAAAAAACTGGAAGGAAAATTCACTGATCGGCCGTTGCAGTACAGCTCAAACTTAATGGTTTGGAGCGAAAAACGGTTAAGCTATTCGAGTTATCCCTCAAAGCTGATTCAAGAAAGAAACTGTCCACCAAGAAAACCTGACAAGAGTTGGGGTTATTCCTATTGATTTGTCTTGGCTGACAGAGATCCTTCAATGTATTACAAGCACATCTTGTATCGTTTTGGCCGAAATCCGGAGGTAAGACAGAAACAAAGAGAGGATGACAAGCTGATTTGAGATATACGGCGAGCTTTGTTTGGGTTGCTTCTGACTTTTCCGAGATGAGATAAAGCTAAACTCAGCGCGATGCATTTATAAATTCACTCAAAAGCGTCGGAGGGCGTCCGTTTCTACCTCCCAATATGACAGGACGATTGAGGTACTCCAGAAAGCTTGCTATTCCGTAACCATTTTCAGCACAGTTTCCATCAGTTTTCGCAAAAACCGTCACCCATTTGATGTTTACTCCATTACTCTCCACACCGTTCGGTTTGATCACAGGATAGCTGCCCTACATTACTCAATCGTTGACGCGTAATCAAAGTAAAAGCTTGGAGGCAATTGAAAACCATGTGCCTAAGGTAGTATAAACCCTTGTTGAAATATGTAGCCTTCCAAAAGATTCCGTCGAAAATCGGTCCGGCCGTTTTATGATGATCTTGAGGGTGGTAATAACAAACTAACTCAAGGCCAAGAACAACATGAACAGAACTCTGTCGACCTTGAGCAACGTAAAGGTCACAAATCAACATCTGTTGGTGATGCCACTCCAAGATGATAAAACGTCAATCGACAGGGACATTTCGCTAAAACTCATATCAAATGTGAATCACACTGGTGTTTAATTGAACGCGTTTAAATAGAAGCATCTTTCCGAACGCACCATATTTTTTTGCCACAAAATCGACAAAGCCTTTCATGTTTTGTACACAGATTTCGTCCTTGGGCCACTCCAGTGGTGATATCCGAATGTCTTTCTGGAATTCAATGGAGAACAAAAACAGGGTCTGATGATTTCACAGAAGTAACAAAAATCTAGTTGGCTCCTCCGGGTTCCTCGAAGTTAAAGTTATGATACGCTATGCACCTGATTCACACTTAATTGAAATCAACAACAGTTCGCATCTCACCAATCCACAAACTCTCGGCTAATAATTAAGGAATTACGGACGAAATCTCCAGTGAATAACTCCCCAATTTCTCCAGCCTATCAACAAACCATAAGTAGCTCAATTAGAAAATACCTCATACTACGAGTGAATCTTCCATTTGAGCAGTCTTCCCTCGAGCAGTCAGTCGGCATGTGAGCATGTGATGTGCATTTCGTGGGTGGAGCTATATTTTATCAAAATGCGAGTTGATCACACTACTGATCAGTCACTCGTGGTTTCCAGATACTAACCTGAATGTTACAAGTCAAATCACGCTGAAGATTAATGCACAATTTTGGAAAGATACATCGCATTGCGCAGTGTCATTATTCCAGGTTTTCAATCACTAAGCTTCTGGCTGTGCCTAGGCTCGGCTGCCTCAAAACATTACAGCTTGTGCTGGGCTGAGATCAACAGGGATTGAATCGCTTTTTTTGAGAAGCAAAAGAGGATGCTCGTCATGCTACCAACCCCTCTCAACCCACCTTGTGATTGCACGTGAACCTAGAATGTAGAATAAACTCTCAAAAACCATCCAGAGCTTTAAATCGACGGCAGTGATGATATGCATAGTAGATATATGATATCAGCATAAAACAGGCCTCATTATTAAAAAAAATATGAGCACGTAAATTTTCCATGGAATGGGTTTTATTATGAAATTTCTTGGACAGTTCAAGCTTTTTAGAGTATACTAGCTTGCGGAAAAAATCCGATAAAATGTGGCATACATCTTACACGAGGAAGGAAGAAACAAAAAACACCCTTTTGATGAAGAACAACAGTAAGAACCACAGTTGCTCATCGAATGCTGGAGACAAGCATAGATAGGCGACAGACATATATCTGTGTCTCACGAATTCTGTACGATTCCAAATTTCATATCAATCACTGATTACCAAAAGCATCACCTAAAGTGATTAAATGAATCAGTGAAACTGTGCAGCTTACCATCAAGTCATAATTGCTTTATATCCATTACAAGTCATCGTACTTCGGAAAGATCAGTAGTAAAGCGCTTTTCCAGTCAAGATTAACTGAATGTTTTCTTTCGCAGTCGACCTTGATATAATAAATATCAAGCACACACTGACTTCGTTGTATGCTGTCTGCATTATATTCCATGTGTTTTGTCACGAAAGACTGCATCGAATCTAGTATAATAGAACGTTCAGTGGTATGCTATCCTCTTTATCTGAAGTCGGACACGCAGTTCTGCTAACAACGCTGTCGCATCAATGGAGTTCATCCCTCAGTGAAGTTCCGTTCATCCCGCGTAGTCAGGTGCACCCTATCCGTCTGTGCTAGGTGGCCGTCAGTTCCACTGTCGTGTGCATTATAGTTTGGTTTCTACATGAGACTCAGCTGAATCTCAGCCGAAACCCTCGTTTATGATGTTACTCACCTAAATGGGCTGCACAAAGCACGCTTCGTGTTTCAATTGATGCGGTATTCGAGATGTTGAAGTTTAGTTTCCTGAACTGGACTGCCCACAATTTGCTGAAAACTCTTCGACTGCCCACAACTGGTTTCGGAGTTATCCCAGTAACCCTGTGCGCAGTTTCATTCAAGCATCACGCATGCTTTGTTCGCTAGAAAGACCTCCACTTGACAAGAATTCAATCCGACGTGTGAAATAAGCACTCTGCCCGCAGATAGTATTTACATGAAATGCAGCTCAAGAGCCGACTACATCAAGCGGAGGCGACAGATACCGGCAGGATCCTTGTTGTGTGGAGCTTTCCCATGTTAGTCGCGCGTTTTATCAGGGATGCGCCAATCATATCCTAACTGGATGTGACGCACTCCCAGCGTACAAGTTAACTGACCGGTGATTCATTCAGATTTTTCCGAGTCCTTTGTTAGTCAGGGCGAGTCAGAGGCATTTTAAACTTTGTATCCCCGAGGAGCATTCACACGGGCTGTTCACCTTGAAGTTTTCGGGCTTCTCATACCCAAAACCAGTCTCCCCGTGAAGGACCATTAGGCACTAGGGCTTGTATGCAACAAAACACTATAAGCAGAAAAAACTTGCCACTGCTGTAGAATGACAACTTGTTCATCTTACTCAGTAGCTACGAAGAGGCCCAAAATCCACTGTCTACTTTAAAGTCAGGGGGTGGTGACAATCCCGGTTCGCATAGATGATATGAGCAGAGGTTCCGCACACCTGAACAAAAAAGGTATCTAACGAGTGTTACATGCCTGTGGATTGTCAGCAACTGTAAATCAGTAGTTCGTTGCACACCATCCTGTCCCAAGTCCAAGAAGTCTAGTAAAGATCCAGGTCGTATTTGACTGCGCTGCTGAGTGCCTAGGAATGTCTCTGAACGACAACTTTTATCAGGCAATAAGTTTGACAGGAAAGCTTTCCAGCTTTACATGGAGTAAACTTTTATCAGGCGCCAGATATCAAGATATCTTGCGGGTAAATACTCACACTTCTGACAGAGGTTGTGAAGTTTTTGTGGTCGGAAAACTGTCATTCCCATGGGGGACCCGTTGAATTTCAATGGACAACACACCCGTTTGACAGTGGTCGCCTTACGAATGACAATTGGAGAATTTGACTTTAACTACCTCATCTGGATCAGTGGTGCAATACGCCATTGTCCATACACTTGCAACTGCGTGAAGTCGTGCACTATACTGCCAAATGCTTGTGAAGAAGATGCGGACCTTCCTCTTCAAAGGGGTTTTCGCATAGGAAACTGGTCCTCCAATGGTCACAGGATTTTGCATGTTGATTTTCATTGGCTTCAACTTCCAGTAGGAGCCACCCACGTGTACATGCATCCTTTCTCAAATATTATATATATCATCTGATCTTCTGGACTTCGCTTTTCCGTGTTCAGTGCCAGACCAGTGTCTATTACACCTTGCCGGGACAAAGATTTAGTCCTCGTAGATGCTGTGTCTCGTGAAAAATTACCCCTAGTTGTGGTAAGTATTTGTGCGAAGAGCCCAGATGGCTTCATAAGAATCCTGTAAGTTACACGGGATAAACGTGCTATCAAGATGGGTATTAGGGGTGTGTTTACTAAAGAGACACTTATAGTCTCGTACTCTACCTTAGCCAGCATCTGCCGCGGAAGTGGATTACTACCACTTGTGTCTGGGGTAGTGGGATGTCTTTGAAAACCTGGCCACTAATGGGTTAAAAGAGCCAGCACAGCCGCTGAATCAGTGTGAAGAATCTGGAGAATGGTGTATATTCGTTTGTTTCAATGCTTCAAAATTCATGCGTTTTTCCTACCTATCTGTTAGTGTAGCCCAATTTTTATGTTTAATGCATGCAGATAAACTGGTTTTTGTGAGTCTGACCTGCTCTGTTTCTTTGATCTTGAAGCCATCAAGCTACCTATGTTCGTCCTGAGCACAGGTGGCTGCCTCAATTGTTTGAACTTGTCTTAATTGTGATGTTTATATTTTTACGACTCAAGTGTATCACTTGTTGCAGACGAATATCTACCGTCAATGTCTGCATTTCTTTCCGCATCAATGTTTTACATTAACAGTGCAACACACACAAATCTGACTTTTTTCCGCCTACCTGTGTGTTACAGTGTTGTGGCCGTTTTGACTGTAGAGTGAAATGAGCCTTCGTTCTCTCAGCTGTAGCGCCCTTTCGACGCCTAACCGCCATGCTGCCAGGAGGAAGCACGAGGGCTGGGATAATGCCAGGTTGCCCAAGCCTAGATAGGGGAAGTCGAGAGGCAGAGGTCGGGTTCGAACCACAGACCTCCCGATCAGTAAATTCGCGCTCTAACCACTGAGCCATCTCGCCGCAATCAGTCGCAATTAAAACCGAAGATATTGGGCATCACTTTCACTGATGTAAGTAACATTAAGTTGATTCAAACCACTCGTAAACGCGCTAGTAGATCGGATTTCTTCTACAACAATTGTATGCCTAACTCATCATTTCACATAGTGCCCTGAAGTTCGCAGAAATAAACCATAACCGAATCTTGTATTCATGAAATTTCATCTTAAGGCCCCCCTGTTTATTGGAAACCGAAACAGCCATCGAAATTGAAGAGGTCCTCTTTTTTCTGGGTCCAAGGTCAATTCGTTAGCATACGGTCCCTGAGACCGACTGATTTGGTACGGTATTCTTGATTCGTTCACGTTTTCCATACTGCTGCTCGACATCTTTCAGCACACTGTCACGCGTGTCCCATATGGATATGCTGCACAACAAGTAGCTTGCCAATTAACTTTACACATGATTAGCACTCATTATCGCCTGACTGTCATGGGGTACACAAGCCACGTGCACTTTCAGTGTGCTTAGTACTGTATCTCAGATCAACATCGTCGCTGCATGCGAAAGATACATGGTCCTTGGGACCAGCGTCCGCTTAACTATATCTCGGACACGTTTTGGACGAACAGACTGACCACATGATATTGACTGGCTTTGTTGGATAACTACTCTCGAATTGGCCTGGCTGTGACAAATTTACCTAGGTTTGCAGGGCCTAAAACCTATTGATTTTCCCAACAAAAAATGAGTACGCCCAGTCTATACACCAATAAACGGTTAAACGTCAATTTGCCAAACGAATAATTAACTTCAGCAAGAGTCCCATAACCTTATTTAATTGAAGTCGGTCGGTTAACTGCATTTTCTATCGCCCACCTCAACTTAAGAGTGCACCGTGTGCTTTACCTCTTCCCGTTGCTATTAGGCGGTTTTATCTGTCCATTTTTTCTGCTTATTTATTTAATTAGCCAGTTACTCGCTTAGATACCAATGACACTGCATGGACAACAATGTTTGCTACCTTAAGATGGTAAATCCCAATTTTATAACCTACACTGATCCAGTGCGATTTACGTTGGCGTAAGGCGATGAAAATTTTGTGTTGGCTGAGACCAGTGTGCCACTAACTCAAAGTTTATCGTATTGGTAGTATAGATGACACTCAAACAAATACGGTTTTATAGGGTTTGGTGGTAACTGTAAAGCTTTATATCATTCTCCTTTAAAAGTACCACTACCCGCTATCATTCGTAATTCGTTTGTATCACTTTGATCATCAGGTATCAACTGAGTCCTGAGTGTGTGTATATCAATCTTACAAACGGTAGTACAGTTACTATTGGAATAATCGAATTGTCGTCGCATCCAGCTTGACAAGGACGGCTTTGACGTCACGCACTAAACAGTCTGTTGGATGGTACAACTTAGGGAAAAAATAGGAGAAACGGACACCTGACGTTCAAACCGCTGGTTTGGCCAACAAAAGAACAGACTAAAATGTATAAATCCTCCCGCTTGGGCCGGTTTGCGTGTTGTTTTTTGAAATGTATATACCGGAACCATCGGTACAAACAGATGAAGTGCCAAAGGTCGCATTTGCAACAGGTTACTGCATGGGTTGAAGTGGGCCGTGCAATGTCAAATGCACCCTCTGAACACACAGTCATCAGTAGCACATCAGGTAATGAATAGGCAACATAAAACAAAAGTATCGCTAGGGAGCCGATCAAGTTGCACACCAGCTGATTCAAAAACCATACCGATCGGAACAAAATCACTATTTTATTAGTTGATAACTGCAACAATTGCCTTGATTTAACTGTTGCATCACCCTGGATGAATATGGCTGTTCGGACATTTGAAGATATTTCCCAATGTTCCAGGAGCTGTCCCACACGGAATGCTCCTTTTATTTCCTGCGATTCACATCACTTTCAGCTTTTTAGGAGTGACATTTTGGCCTGAAAGTGAAGTCAGACCATAATGAAAAGCCAAGAATCGAGTTGTCTCGTCATTTGCATGTGTCATCGGCGATACGTATATAACGATTTGGGACCGGCGACCTCCCAGCTAATAGTCGAGGGCTGTTGATCAGCAGTGTGGTTAACTTGCACTTGGACAGGATATAGCCCCACTTATCCCTCATTCGCTCGATTCATATTACGTAGGCACGTGTTGTTTTGACTCCTAGCGTGACACCCATCACATCAAAAATAGAAATGCAACTTGAAATGCGTCCGTCCTGGACAATGAGACATTTAGGTTCTTTTAGTGGAAGTAACTTCCTAAAAATGAAGGAAATCTACACTGCGGAGACAGTCAGAACGCGATCATTTGATATGAATTGTGTGACGGAAAGCTGAGTGCTTCTATATCCTCTCTAGATGCAGTCTTCATCTCCAGCAGGGATTTCGTCAGTTCAAATCTCACTACAAAATCGTGAGATGCGTGAAATGCTGATGGTGTACAACAAGGATCCAGTAGCTGTACTGTGCTCCTCAGCCTTTCATTTGAAGCGTGAAGTCTCTCCTTAACGTTCTGAGATCTCTTCATAGTTAGTGCTTACAGCGTGCTTGAACCCAGTGCAGATTGTGTCAGCCATATACACTGATCTCCTGGAAGATTTGACCGCGCCTAACAAGTGGGTCTCTTAGGCGGAAGAGATATATAAACACGCAGCTTAAAGTCCTTGTTTGTGTCTTGTTGCGGAAAATATCGCGGACCTTTCAAAGATACTTTTAGTTCCCTTCAGTAATCCTCATTTTGACTTGCAAATTCTTCCGATGCGCTTCGCCAGCGAATATTCACGTGCCTCCCTTTCGTCATAAGGTTTGACTGGTGTGAGCTGAGCCTGAGATAGCTCGGTGGTTAGGGCACGAAGGTCCCCTGTTCGAACCCAACCTCAACACCTCGATTATTCTTGTCTGGGCTTGAGCAACCTAATAATTGGCTGGGCCCGCATGCTTTCTCCGGGTCGCATGACACCCAGGCACCGTGCTACAGGTGGATGATTATGATTGTTATTATTCATATAACAATCATAATCATCATCAATAAACCCCGCCCTCAAAGTTGGAAGGAAAATAATAACTAATAACCTTTCTACTGTGGCGTAGCCGCCATACTACCCAAGCGAAGTACGGCAACCAAGATGCTGCCAGGTTGCCTCTATAGGGGTTGGTTTCGAGCCACGGACCTTCCATTCGGTAAGTTTCCTCCATTACCACTGAGCTATCTGGGACTCAGCGGTGAAGTAATGCACCACCTGACCTTGTGAAAGGACAGAGACTAGATCTATACTGAGGACTTCAAAGAGAGAAATAATTCTATGGTCCTTTGTGAGTAAACGCAAAGCAGGTGTTTGAAATCTGAGGCAAGCATCCAAATTTCCTACGTGTACATGATTTTTCGCCTCAGGATCCGAGTTTTTCGAATGTCGCGTTGCCCTTGAGATAGTTTGCTTTCGTGTACTTCACGATAAGCGGAGAGTAGTTTTTTCGCTGGCAGCAGATTCATGTCTAAAAAATGTTCTCAACTGTGTCATCGTTGTTGCCAAAGTCCTACTTGGCTTAAAACCTGTTGCTGAAGTCTTTCTTTCAAGAAGGCTGCCGTTGACTCAGATACATGCCTGGAACTCCGATGGGATGAAGGATCTGGCGGACATTTTCATGGAAGTTCCTTGAATACCCACAGAGCCGGAGCACGATCATGTGTATAATGGTTATCCCGAGTGTGACAGGTAGACCAAGGGTCATTTATCGTCTTATATACTACTAGAGCAAACAAAGCCTGTGTTTTGGGAAGACGTACAACTGGGAAGTAGGTAGATATCATACATAATTTGACTCAAATGGTGCGAAATGTTTCCGAGCAGATGGCCTTCCAACAAGTGAATGTCCTGTGATAGGAAGATTACTGTCTCAGTTCAATAGCTGTTGAAATGCAAAAAGTTCATAACTTGTTAGTTATTGCGGCGGGTGAAAAAGAGACAGCTGCTGTCAGGTTCATGCCATATTTTCACGCCAGTGATCCGACAGGTGATTAGGATTCTTCTAAAAGCTTGGTGCTGACGCGATAAGACGACCCTTTTTAGCAAATCTGGACGACAACAGTACGTCTAATGTGGGTTGGGAGCTAGGCAACGGGAGAAAAAGCGGGTTCAATCTCTTTCACTTCTCCACGATGGGATAACCATGATTTTTTCGTAATATTCTACGATGCGAATAATTCAAGCCAACATCCCCGTCTTAAGATTGTCCAGTAATGTGTAAGGCTTGAAATTAACGTAACATCTTATAAGTTCTTCCTAATTTATGCAACTAGAGCCTTCAAGTTCGTGCACTTGTTCGTTTAGGACTCTGGAGGTAGATTATTGACAGGGTCAGCTACGCACTTTGGTTGGTGGAGCAAAATCAGGGCAATCATTTTGATTCCCCCGCATCAGTAGTGGCTGAGGGCAAACTCAAGTTGTGCACCCTTAGTTCCACCGCGCAAACCCTGGCATAGTTTCTCATTCTGTCAGGTCTGTGATTTCAAAACACTAACTGACGATCGATCTGATCACGCCACCATCGGACAACTAGTGTGAAGGTCACATGTACGTCAACACGCCCCCACGAATGAAGTGATTCTCGGTTGGGAAAGTTCGTAGTAGCGAAGCGATAAACACCAGGAATTTGTTTCTTAAGGAATGTGAGACCTTATGAGATCGAAAATTCACAAAATAAATCACAAAGATTGAAGTTTTGCCGAACAAAACGAAATTGCTGAATTTTTCAGGGAAAAGTGTGAAAATTTCCACGTGTTCCTTGATGTTCTGAATTTCGAAAGTCAAATACCAGTTTATTTTAGTTATAAATCTCGGTTTTAACACCTGTCGCCCAATTCAGACAATGATCTGGCTACTGATGAACTTCCGGAAAGTTTTGTCTCGTTAGTTAACGATTGTCGAGGAACATCCGATTACTACCAGAGTATGAATTTTAGTTTTCAGACGTGGTTGGATTCCAAAAAGCTGACTAACCCCATAATTGAAAATCTGACGCTTTGATTGTATTCCAATTAGAATATTCCACTGCACCCCGACGGAACTTACTGAAGACACGAGAGGGGAGTAATCTGGTTTTCCGCAACTGCATGCAGACATCAAATACGGTCTACAATATATAATCCCCGCTCCAAGAAAAATCGTCCACATCGAGGCATGATTTTCTTTGGTCTCGAGAGAGTACTGTGATAGTTTTTTTTACATTTAGTACCGTCGTAAACTGAATAACAAACGTTCTATCAAATCACCGAAAGATTCCGCTTAAATCATACTTTTTGTGCTATATTTTACAAACGGAACCTAATAAGAGGCTACGTGGATACCTCAGATAATGCTTTAGAAGCCTGGCTTTGCTTGGTTTCATGCTGAGTTTGTGTCTAGTCTTCTTTACGGAGTCAGCTAAGAAGAACTCAAACACATCCAAAGATGGTCAATTTCAGTAATGTCTTGGGATGTAGAACTTTATAAATTTGAATAACGGGGCGAAATAGTTTGACTAGAGTATAATGAGATTGTACCCCCAGGAGAAACCCCTAAATGAACAGAGCACATGTAGCCCTTTCTTGAAAGAATGACCAGCCAAATAGCTTTTATGCAGGGGCACAACTGTACTATGCAATGTCTTTCATTAGATAGTCCCAGGTAAGAATAACATACAGATCACTGATAAATGGAAAGCAGCCAACACATTGCTGAACAACCACATGTACATCCTTGACGAGCATGTATCCCATATTTTCCTATCGTACACTAAAATACACTTACAGCGAAATAAAAAAATGACCACTTCAGTAGTTTGTCGCAAGCACCACACCCTCCACCAACGCCTTTGAAAAGGGTCACGCTCGACAGCACGTCGGGGAGGCTGGTTTGTATGTGAACACAAGGGTATTTCTAACGAACCAGAATTGAGGCGTAATATCTTGTGAACAGACATTTCGCTCAGAGCTGAACGGTCACTCTCAAAATGTTGTTCTGCACGTAAACACCCAGCAGCAAAGGTTCATCAGACAGTGTAGCATGTGAGGCGGCTCACTGAATTACACGATATGCAAAAGGCTGTCTACTTTTTGCAGTCGAAAGATCACGTCATGCCTGCATGAACTGTTAGAGCAACTTCAAAAAATCCACTACATGCCCGCATCGATTAAGGAACTTACCACTCGGTCAATCACCTTTGACTGGGAGGTCAAATCATACTTCCTGTTTAGCTTTTTCGTAAGACATCCGCTCATTTTTGGTATGCTGTGACGTAAGTAAAGACGGAGTGAATGTTGACTTATTAAAGGCGGATAGCTCGTCGATGATTCGCCAGAAATTTGAACCAATCAACTATCAGACGTAAGCAACCAGCAGTTGAAGCCAATGGCTTCCGGTGGAATAGTCCTCATTGTCTGACATGTACATTGCCAAATCCCCAAAAAGAGCACTCGCTGCCATACTATTCTTAGAAGTTTTTCGCCCTTCAAGGACTAACACCAGATTAAGTCGGGAAGCATCAACGACCTCTCGGTAACACTCTCCTTTTATGTACAGAGATATGCAACTGGAAAAAATAGCAAAAGTGATTAATATTTACCATCTTTGAGCAAGATATGCACCAAATGTCTAAAAAACGAATGTTCCTCATGTATTTTATGCCGTGCGTTTCTGTGTAACCCCTTCCCCTCCCAAATCGATCAACCACTAGTAGTAGATGAGTGATCAAACCGGATCAAGCGAACTCTGCCATTCACTTGATGAACAAAATATCGCGCTCCCAAGTGGTGCTCAAAATGCTTTAAATTGAGGCTAAAACTCGCTACAACATTGAACATCCTGTTCAGGAATCAGGAAGAACCACAGTGAGGAATAAGTTGTCACACTTGCCTCAGACCTCTATCCATGTAGGTGATGTCGGTTCCGACTTCTCCTGTACAATTCAATGGATTAACGATTTACGTGAGGCGTCCCGCTGCTATAGAATCACTGTCGGAGACCATGGAAAATGCCATGATATACCCATTTAAGGTAACGAGATTTTTGGAAAAAACCTTGTTTCAACCTCTTGTTTGTCCTAGAAATCCTGTTCGAAGGGGAATCATATGGTGACAGAGAGTAACGTTAAATAAAAGCAGCGAGAAAGTTGACAGGTCTCACTTGCCAGTAATTCCTATTGGAAGGGAGCAATTCGGTCAGCTCACACGGGTGACTTCTATGCGGTAGATCAGCGTGCACTTTATGAATGGCAATGGCCGCATACTGTTCTATCAAAACACTATATGAAAGTCGAATGGGTTGCGCCAAATAGATAACTTACTTTTTATCAATCCATGAAGAGTTCACTTCGTTTTCCACCAAGTCTTGTCAGATCAAACCAGAAGGACCTACATAATATTTAAAAGGCCCCAAAGCTTGCCACCCCATTAATATTGGGTTTTCTATCATATAGCTGGCTGTAGCTGGGGTCTAAGTTTCCACGGAACCGCTGAGCATTGGATATAGGCTTCTCGGTGGCCTTGTCCGTGAACTGAACCCAGGCTGCATGATTTAGACGGCGTTTACGTGTGAACCTACTGTGGTTATCTCAGTCTCCATGGCTATCAGGCACAAATACTGTGGTACGAACGGCAAGTCTGATTTGCAGATAAGCAACTGATGCAAACGGTTACACGTTTAATTACAAGATTGCACCAAACTGTATTGAAAGAGAACATCCGCTGGACGTAGAAAAACTAAGTCCAGTTCTGTTCATTTGTGCACATCACTCCGCTATGACGTTGTGCTACAAATATCACGAACAAACTTCATTCTTCAAGCAAACTCGGTCCCAGTGACCATAAATCCGGTATTTGCAATAAAATCTAATCTGAATCATTTTATTATCCTTCATGTTGGCGACCACGAGTCCCCCATACTTAGTATTACTCGAAAAAGTACATCGTACGCCAAGGATCGTGTGAAAGCACCAGGACATACTTCGAATGGTACAACGGTAGTTTTGTCGTAACTACTATCAGCAGGCTTTTTTCGAAAATAAGAAACACCTAGTAAGTTGTATATTCACCACAGCGGCACACAAAACCTGTGCTGTAAGATTATGATACAAATGTCAACGGGTTGTAGAATTTCGAATTTCTCTTGTCTGTATCCCTTCAAACTCCACTTTCAACCGACATTAACCCATCAGCCTTTCCTTAAAACACCACATTTGTTGATCGTCCGAATATCATTGGGACCTGTTATTTGTTTGAAGAGTAAAAACAATGACAGTGAGATATTAGGTGCAACAACTTATTACTAAATATAACGTAGTGCAACGTTCAAACGGTTTTTGCATAGATATGAAGGAAAGAGTATATTTTCGGACTACAACATACACCGGGTGCACGAAAATAGCATTCTTGAGGAAATACCAAAAACGGAGCTGCTTGTTGCCGGATTGAGTGGTTCCCTTCGTGTTGCAACTGACCAATCT
Source organism: Clonorchis sinensis (assembly GCA_003604175.2). Classification (NCBI taxonomy): domain Eukaryota; kingdom Metazoa; phylum Platyhelminthes; class Trematoda; order Opisthorchiida; family Opisthorchiidae; genus Clonorchis; species Clonorchis sinensis. The sequence continues at coordinate 45,643,159 of CM030370.1, forward strand.
ATCACCCCATTGACCCTATACAGCGTTTGTTACACGCTGAGGCGCATTTTATTTGGGCTGGGTGGATGAAGTGGCTTGGCGACGTCAGGTATCAGAATCATAGCTGGGATCAGCCGATAAAGTCGGCTTCCACTCAATCACAGAACACGGGTGCGCGCTGCTTAAGAACCCCTATGTCATTAGACAGTCAGTCGACGGTTGCTTGTAGTACGAACACTAAACCATGGCTTGCGAACCCATTTTCATGAGTCCGTGAGAGTAAAGTTTACTATAGCAAGCGCACTGCGCAAGGCTTGTTTGGCCTCGATTAAGTGACCTGCCCATATCATTTGGACAGCAGGATTGGTGAAAAAAAGCGCAGCACCTGCCTACTGTTTTGGCAAGGCACCCAGCCAGACGTGAGTGAGGCGACCGATGCGTCTGCGCGTTACGGACAGAGTGAAATCGACGCTGTCAGAACTGATGTAACTGGACCCGGGAGAGGTTCTTGATGAAGCGCCGCATACCCAGAAAGGAATACTGGATATGTATAATGTAGGATATATAGTGATATTGTTTGGATGATGCTGTTACACAACAGCAATGAAGAGGTCCGTTAACTCAATCATAAGACGGCGAGACGGGTAACGAAATGATACTTGCAGGAATAGACGTATTGCATCGCTCATAAGGTTGCTGAAAACTCTTCGGCAATCCATGACTGGCTTCAGCCTTCTTGAGACTCATCAGATAAGAACATGATAAACGAGAGATTCAGCTGAACTCCAGGTAAGTCTTCCGTGAAAACCAAATTGGCATGCAGCTGAGTGCATTTGTCAATACTTTCAGGAACATGTGGCTGAACACCGACCCCTGGTAGTACAGACAACGCAGACCCACGGATAAACCCCTCTTGGAAGAGTGTTTTGAGATCACAAATAAAAAAAGCACACGATAAACTGCGGCATGCCTTCCGAGGCTTTGCAGGAGCGCTGAATTGCTAATTTACAGAAACTTCAACAGCTAGAATGGGACCAATAGATAAGCTGATATTTTCTGCACTGGTTTTCGGACACACAGACACAGTTTCCAACCAATTTGTATCTGAACGGCAATTTTTGCATGGTTGAACGTTAGGATGGGTGCAAATTACTTCATAACACGTTTCCCCGTGTTGGTCATAAGGTTAAGTTGGCAGACTAGACAGGGACTCTTGGTGATGCATCCCTAGTGGAAATGATAAGCCTAATACGAACGTGCTTTCCTGCACGACCAAATGCGGCCATCTGTAATGGGATGATGGTTATATGTTAGGAGTCTTGTATGAATTTGTACTTTTGTACGTTCGTAAATTTTATCTTTCTACATGAAAATATTTGCTTTTCATAAATGGGGACCATACTTAACACTTCGTATCGGCTTTTCAGTTCATGCAGTTATTGCTCCCACTCTGTCTTTCGCAAGCTCAGTCAGTCAACATAGCACTCACATTGTGTTCCTCTACTCCTGCTGGTGAGTGAGGGTTGAGAAATATGCAATATAGTGGTACAGAATCCTGTGACCTCTGGTTTCCAGGGTATGGTTATGGAATCGCTGAACATGGTCTAATGGCCTCCAGTAAAATCGCACGATAATGAACCTAGTGATCTTTTACTTGCCCAGATGTTCCATCATAATCCAAGCAGATTAAGTACGCAGTTAAAACTCAACCTTTTCGACGTCATTCACACGGCATTCGACTTTGATAGTTTTGGAGCAACGAGCGCAATTCGAAGTCCCCGGACAGCATGCTACCGGGCTTCGTAAATTGCAACATGTGAAAATGGTTGTGCAAGGCGTTCTCTGTGTTCTCTGCTTAACAGTGATTAACCGCGAGTTAGGACAAATGTCTTCAAGAGCACACCATGGTGGGCCTCAAGGACGTCAGCGTGATGTTGAGGTCAAATATTTGTTGTTCTTATCAGGTGGTACTTTCACACACGCTCAATCTGACGACAGATAAGATTCAATGGTGAGCACTATGCGCTATTGTTAACTGAGTCATCCGCTCGCTGGTGACAACAGTTCAAATCCCCCCACTTCTTCAAGCAAATGGTCAGTGAGGATCTGACTGCAAAACAAAGCATAATAGCAAACTTTGCGAGACAATACGTCATTCGAATTTGGTGTGGCAAGGGTTCGTTTCCTTTTTTTAGCAGCAAGTTTCACGTCATTTGGGTTAGCTCAAGTGCGCAAGCATCCGGGAAACAGAATAGTATCACGTGTTGTACTTGTCAAACAAAGTTTCCATCGTACCATCATGTGCGTATTAGCAAAAAGGAGTTCACATGAACTCTCAGTCGACTTCTAAACTTTCACAAGATACTCAACGGTACTGAAAATGTCGGATACACACAAAAAAATTTTTCAGTAAGTTGAAACCGCTTACTTCTTGGCATAGATAGCTAACCGGATGCGCAGAAGTTTGATCAAGCTGAAGCTCTAGTTGAATGGCTACAGAAGTTCTTACATTCTGCGTACTTCGAATGACCCAGAAATTTATGTTAAGACCATAAGCAAAGTATGAATTAACATGCCATAAACAACGGGAGCACCGGGAGAATTTACCACCTCATCTATTTTATTTATGAGCAAAGCTATTTCCTGAATGGAGCAAGACAAAGCTATGAGGCGGATTTCCTTTGAAAGGGCAGGTGCTTTGGGCAAATTGTTGACAGTTATAAGTTTATTTGAAAGATCGTTTGCCTCACGGACTAAAAATAGCACAACGCGGATGAGAAAAGCCGGTCTCTCCTTCAAATTTTTAGTGGTTCAGCGCATATGCTTCGTCGGACATGAGCTGTAAATTCACTTAACTTTGTTGAGCTTGATTTACAGGATGACGGAAGTTCTCGGTCTGCCTATGGAGAAATCAAAGGACTTTATCTACTGAAAATAAACCGGAGCACCCCTCTCCCCAACACTCCTCATGCTTTTGATCCAACAAGGTCTGAGATTCAGGAACAGGCGGCTGAGACATACTACGCGCGTAATACTTGTAAACACTGATCAGGCTAGCATTCCGCATTACTATTATTCGACCACAGCAAATAATGTAGGAATTTTTGGCATTTGTGTGAATCCTTCTTTTAAACCTAATTTTGCATTGATGTGACTCATTCTGAATGCTGATTACCAGCCGGCTTTCAACGACATTAATACGTCCCGATCTTTGAAACATACACTGGCAAATGATTCCATGGTTAACTGGAATACTTTAGGAAACAACCCAAAAAAGGCGAATCAGTTTACACACGGTTTGACTGAATTAAACCGTAGTCGTACAAGATCTATCTCAACCCACGCAAGGGTCGGCAGCGAACTTACTCCCCCAAAGGTCCCATAGTAAACCTACTTGCACTATGCAAATTTAACAGAATGATTTCAGTCGGATGTAGCAAACACTCGAGTTATTCAACGGCATAGACCTTGGTCGTTCTAACATTCTACCATTGAACTTCGACTCAGTGCACTGAGCCCAAACCGGAACGGATTCTGATTTCATTCGTTGAAGATATTCCGTCGGAAGTGTACGTAAATTTTCCAAAGTACAAGGCCGGGTAAGCCGGTTTGAAAAAACCAATCAGCATCAATTCCCACGACGACGACGCGTATCAGACACCATCGCTGCTCACCACAGATATTGGTGGAACCGTCCATTCATGGCTCGTTTGGTGAACGGTGGGAATAATTCAGCTCATTTAGTGTGTTCTTGACCCTGGCACAACTGTCACGGTCAACTATCATGCGTTCGAAATAGAATCACTCCGTACCATTAACGTGTACTTTCTACCTTGGGTAGACAGGCTACAACAACAAAGTGGTTCGAAGTGTTGTGGATGAACAGGTCAAAATCTTAGTTCCAAAAAATCCAAACCGTCTCATAGTGTGCAACTTTTGAAAAATGAAACATGATGTAACCGAAGGCAGTTCCATCGTTTTGAAACACAAAGAGAATGACAAACGGCAGCAGCCGATTCCTCTGAGCTTCACCTGGCACCACCACAGGTCTGTCGTATCTGCACGGGTTAACGGGATCTGTGTGGGATATCGGGCTGCACCCGTGCAAGAACGGGATTCCTACATCTTCAGCATTAGTGTACGAAATACAGATGGAGAGCAACCAAGAATCGTTTGTAATCGCAAATGTGCAGACGTCGAGCGATATCCATAGGTCACCTCTGTGATAGTTCTAACAGTCGCTTCTCTTATGGAAGCCGGGACTCCATGCTCGATGGTGTACGCGAAATGTGGTCGAATTTTAGTCGAGCGAATCGCAGAATGAACTGTTTAATGAAAAAAGTCAATATGCGTGCCACGCGAGTTGATATGGTTGGTTTGAAATCCTGGTGGCCTGGGAACAAGGTTACGGTGAAACATAAGTGTCAGTGCCTTCTCTCTGTCATCAGAAATCATATCGGATGGATTGTATACGGCACTTTTGCATATAGAACAGAAAGGAGTTTTCAGCGCTCCGTTTATATTCCTCCTTCATTTCGCACCCTAGGTGGACAGTCTTATGGTGTTCGTGTTGGCCACCAGAGCTTGCTATCATCTGCCAATTGTAAGATGAACGACTGGATCTGTGGTGTGGTCTCATCGATGAAAGTTAAGAAAAGACAACATGCAATCACTGCTCAATGCGCTACACCAGATGTGGTGGTCCTATGTGGTCCAGAGAGCGTCCAGCCCACCCGAACACATGGTGAGCGTTTCACAAAGGAATTTTGCATCTACTGAAATAGTCGACCACCGATATAACAGAAAAACTGGCGTCCTTAAGGAAGTACCGTGATGGATTTTATCAAAGGCTTTTGAGGAATCCAAGTAGATGATATCCACAACTGAAGGCATGTCAGCTTTCTCTGTCCCTCCCGCTTCCGTTGATAGCGTGTCAGATGAGTAAGTTAACAGGCCCTACCACTCAATATACGCCATCAGGTAGTAGACGATCGTGGATTTCATAAAAGTAGACACAGAAGGAATGTTACGGACCGGAAACTTGGACAGTTAGGTCAAATGCACCAATATGGATGTCACAAGTCACTCCTGACTCCAAATGCTCGGCACTATTCCTCTATTAAATAAGTTCTGGAAGAACCCGGAGAGAGGTTCGCATAGCCAGCCCGGGGCTTCAGGTACTTCGATGATCTGAGGTTTGTTGATTGCCAGATTTCCAGATGCTGTCTCTCGTCCTTTTTTACGATATAGGTACAATGGATCTCCATGCAATTGTAGTCATTCCGTATTTCGTCCTATTCCTAATGAGGTTATCAGTATAGGCACGGTCACTTTCTTGGCCAAACGGTTTAATCTTCAACAACTAGCCAGGAAGTTACGAGTTCGAATCTGCCCGCAAATTCGCGAGATGTGCACTGTTGCTCATTCTAAGAATGAAGCAACTGCACAGTGCTATTCGGATTTCCGGCACTAAGTGATTTCACTTCTGATCTGTTGCTCAAAAAATTACGACAGAATTTGTTCGGTATTTTCGGTCTTATGTATGGCCACCGGTTAATCCAAGATTTGTATTCTTTTGCTGAAGAAATCCCCAAGCGCCACTATATACCAGGTGATTCAGTAGTTCACAGTTAGTGCTTTACCAAACTCCAGACAAACCTGAGCCTCGGGGGTAGGCGTAGAATATAAAGTCAGATAAAACTATACCGTGGTGACTTCGGAGGAGAGGGGAGGTAATATGAAGGATTTCAAGCGTTGCCTCTTTGTTGATGAAAATGAAATGTGAGATGGATTTCGTATTGCTTCGATGCAATCGTGTGGATTGCTCAACATATCAGCGCGGAAAAATTGGATGGCAGGAACTCTCACGTGCGACTCGCCTTTAATTAACTGTGGCATAGTCATATCACAGGGTTCCATGAAACATAACCTTAAAAATAGCAGCCTCTTCCGCTACAAATTAGATTTTGTGTGGTTTCAGCATTCTAGTACTGTTTACACCAACCAAAGTATCCACCCATTTACTAGATCGAATTCGAAAACCCATTTCATTCATTTCTTTCATTTTCTCTCTTATCGTCCTTTAAGGGCTTGGGACGCGCATAACCGAGCTGTAAGCTGAAATGTTCTGCAACTTGAAGTCTCCTGGCCTTATATCCGTTGCACTTCAAGTTACGCAGTGATATCCTTCCATAACGTGCACATGTGACTCACATCATTTGGCTCACAGCATTAGCAATACAGTGCCCCTCAATTAACTAAGCACTGAGATGTCTGGATTTAGTTCACGGTAGCCTCCCAACGATTATTCGCTCGGTCTATTGGTCGCTTGGCTGTAAGGCCAACTCCAGGAAAATCCACTTGAATTGCTTTCTGAGGATGAGTATTCTGTTGCTCGTCAGCCAAACAACTGGACAATTTCTATGGCATACAACTGAACAGGCATGGAAATTTTGTCCAGAAATGTAAGGTTTCCTAGACTGCTCGAAATGCCAGCCAACATCGTTAGTAGGTGAAATATTTCTGAAGGGAGAAAATGCGCCTTTCTTCTCGAACACCGGCTCAAAAGAAATCCGAAAAACTGCATATCTGGCTGAAGAACATGACAAACCGAAGATTCACTCAAGTTTCGGTTGGATGTTGTTTGTGTACTCGCTGATTGGTCCAAAGTCGGTTCACTTTCCACCAACTGATGCAATGCGTCATTGCAGTCACAACTCACAAATTAGACGTTTCATATAAATAAAAGCTCCCCTTAAGCACATGCCACACAAGCGGCAGTACATATTTTGCCAGGTGAATCAAGTTTATATTACGGCACCCAGCACACAGTTGTTGCTGACTAACATGCCAAGAGCTGAGCGATCTCCGCCCGAAGCACGAAGTTCAAACACCGGACGAAGAATGAACTTTCCACCAAGTGGAGCGAAGGTCACACTCCGCTCATAAAGCTAAGCAAGCTGTGTTCTGACAGATAAACGTACACGTTACCGCAACCAAAAATGTTTCAGTCAATCTCCACGTTCCTAAATGAAAGGACAATGCTACATATAGCGCGCACACTCAGTCAAACGTCATACTGAATGATGATCGAGCACCCATGTGATTTCAAATAGCTATACTGGCTGAATGTCAACAGAAAAACGACCGTAATACGCCTACCTAACCAGTTCTATCTACCAGGCGAGATGACAATCCCCAACGTAGACACCACGTCGTTTTGCGCTGCTGAGCCCTTGCAGTTTTGCTTGGAGAGCTTTAGATTCCCTTTGAAAGGCGGTGCTAGTCTGGATACCAGTTCGGACTATTTCAAATGAGGTGTAAAAGCTAAATGCAGTGCTTGATTGTTGGTCTGTTCGTCGAGCTTGGCAGTTGGATTGCAAACGTTTCATCACCAATCGAGGCAGACCAACAATCATTCAGCGCACCTGAGCTACCTACATTCCACAACATTGCCGCTAAGTGTACTGCGTTTTCGCTGGACCCCAGGAGGCTTTCCATAGAAATGGGTGTGCTATAGGGCAAATTTTAGGCTTGAAATTACAGCTGAATTATGGAAGTCAGGGGACTACTGCAACTCGGAAACTTGATGATGGATTCATGTAACTCATCCGACTAGGATATTATAGAATTGTGTATGAAAACCTCGCACCGGGGAGCATGTTTTTCCGAAGCCCGATTTTCATTCAGATACATATGGGATGACGTATCTGTGTGATTGCTTCCCCTTTTTATTGTTATGCCTGTCCGATAAAAATAACTGTAATGAACACTAACGACGACAACTCCGACAAACCTTTTACTCCTTCTAACAAGTTGAGAAACACTGCTTTGTTGCTTATCAACACACTTTGGTGAAGTTTTATTTCAAGTGTGCATTGAACGAGCCATACAGCTGGCAATAGACACAGTCTCGTGAACGTGCACCCCTTACAATCCATATGTCTTAATGAGCCATGGTAGAAGTGTGTTTTCCGGCAACCTGCTCGGATGTCACAATGGTATGCAGTTGCACACTTACGTAAATTAGTCGGTTTAAAATACTGTTGTCGTAAGAGTCCTGGTGACTGGCAGGAAAATCGTTAATCCCCATCACTCAGGTTTGGTGGAACATTGTTGTACGGAAACATCTCCACTTCAACTTAACCATAGAATTTGTATGTAGGAATGTAACGCAAAGCTCCAAGTGGAGACAAGTATGGAATAACCTCTTTAGAGCTCCATATACCTTTTACAGCCGTGGGTAATAATAACTAGTGAGGTATGAATACAAGACCAATAAGGAGTCACACCATCTTTTGTAAGAACCATAAAACTGAGGCTTAGATGTCTTTAACGATATAGCGCTTTTAGTTAACTGTTTGGAAGGGTGCTGTGGACAAACAACGTATGGAGATGAGCACGAGCCTCACCAAAGACAACACTTCCAGTTACAGTCATTTTAACTTGCCCAAAAATAATCGATATAAACTGCAACCTATAAGATTTGTACGATTCGGTGACCTCGGCCGAAGCTCAGTGTTAGTAAAATAAAGTTTAGCTTACTCATTCCCTTTCAAGTTAAAATATGCAGGTTGATCAGGGACGTACATAGCGTAAAGGTACTGGACGGTATATGTGGACAGTTCAACCGACTGATTCACGTGTATCTGGGCATGGCTTTGAGAATCAACTCAGATATCCATGGAATCCAAGCCATTTGTTACTGATTCGCGCCTGTCATGGACAAGTGAGAATAACATCCACTGCTTCGACAGTTCATCAGACGCCATAATACCGTGTCCAGCATCTCGACCGGGAAAACTCCAGAAAATGTGTAGTAACATTTCCCTCCATAGTACAAAATGACAAATTGAACATTAAGTAAACAGCAACCATCTTCAAAACTACGAGTCTAGACCGTACGAATCGTAAGCAAACAATACATCCTCCGCTCGACTGTATCCCATCTGCGAAAACGAAACTAGGTTTAAAAAAACACCTGCCAATGCCCTTTTTCAGAAACTCTTGACCGAGTTGAGTTCGAAGTTTACAGTGAAAATGCTGGAAACGGAACAACGGGCATATTTAAAGAAACTGCAATTTAGTCCCAGTTGGTTCACCAGAGAGAAAAAGATGGCTTATTCAGGCTAGACCAGACGTGGCACGACAACTCAGTCCCAAAGTCAGGTGTTAGACATGCACGCAGAATATCGTACAGAACATCACTTGTATACATGAATTTTAGGCACGTGTGATTCATTTGGAAGACTCTTGCTTGTGCTGAAAAAACTTACATACTATTTCATAAAGGAAACTGCTCATAAGGTTGCTAAAAACAATTAGGCAGCCCATGATCGGTTTCGCCCTTCTTGGGCTCATCAGATGGGTGCAGTCCCCAGGCTTCCGTCAAACTTACGTTCTACTTGAACCTAAATTGGACAGATTTCGACAAATAAACTCAGTTGCATTTTATTTCTTCGCGGTAGACTCAAATGAGTATCTAGTTTATGGTAAGCCTTTGTTTGACGTTGAGAAAACGGACCAGTATCCATTTACCAAAAACCCTAAACCTATGTGAGCCTCACAAGTCAGCGGTTGGTGTTCAAGGCCGAGTAAGCAGTGGATGTAAGCGACGTCAGTGCACTAATGTAGTGAACAGGGTATGCTGACGCATGTCGATTCTGACGTCACATAAATATGTCGACTTTAGCTCACAAATTAAACTGAAAACTATCTGGTTGCTTGGTATCTAGGAATTACGTTCACGCCATGCTCGTTTGAATCGTTCACATTCTGTCCTTGTGTATTTAAGTTGGTGGCTGGACTCAGGTCTTGCCGTTTTTGTGGCATATCTTCGGACCGAACCCCGAACCACTGACATGCAATCCAAACGAAAAACCAAATTTGGTGATTGCGGTGTGTGCCATATAAACGGGTGAATACAAGGTCAAGAAAATAGGTCGGATTACATGGTGGTCCATGGGCCTCATGATATCACTAATCGCCTGTCCGTTTAGGTCATGCTGCCAACATCCTTTTCAATATACTTTTGGGAGTAACAATGGAGCTGGTACTTCGTCTGGATTAAAACCTTGTAGATAGTCAGAACACGTGCATATGTGGTGAACCTGTCTAGTCGTCTCGTGACTCCGTCATATGGGAAAGTAGGGAAGCGTGTCTAATCAATATGGATTGAAAATGTGGACTATGCTGTACTACAGGACATTCGAAAGCTGAAGTGCTGATAATCAGGAACTATGCTCATCCTGAGAACGTGTCGCTTGGTTTTTTACAGATGCGAACATCCAGGAATATGGTTTTTTGTCGTCCTATGTGGTTCAGCATCAAAAAGCTTCACAGTGGAACAAGCAAAGTGAACCACCAGAGTTTCGGTCCCTTCAAGGCTGTCGTTTACTCTCAGGGATTATTGTGTGAGACTTTTGTACAGCACAACTGCTGATCCGAGATTACCACACAACTAAGATCGAGTCTTCCCTCTCACGAACCATTCGTTCAGCATACCGAAATACTTGGTTCCTGTTAGGGATAGTTTAGAGACAGCCGTATTCTTACATTTACGTGGCACAGTGCTACGCAGTTTTTTTCATTTTAGTGAAGAACCACAAGAATGCGGGAAAGTGGAATGCAGCTGAATTGCCCAGGGAGTTTGCGGAAGTTCTTCAGATGGGAGAAGGTTTTTTATTAATATTTCTGTATGCCTAGAGAAAACTGCTTACAAACTTTCAAGGGCGAGATTATGTGAGCCTTGCTTGACCGACACGTAAAAAGGTTTCGCCTGCACTTCACGTCAGTGTGGAGGTTCGTGTATTGATCATACTAACTTCGATTATCACACCTGAGTGAGAATCAACGTCAGTTTATGATCGCTCTCAACCCACAGAACAAAAACACTATCCTGAATTGACGAATGAATTGATGCCTTTCTTATCTGTCAGTGAAAAATTTGTGTATGTCCAGCCATGTGGTTCTCAGTCATAATAGGGAGTAAGCTTGCACCACAATCAATTTCAGTGGTAAATTTCCAGTCATTGGGGCACTTTGGATTCACCATGGAAGATAACAACACCAACGGTGGTACAATTCAAAACTAGATTCAGCACATTTTATGACCGTCTCCGAAGAATTTTCAAAACAATCACAGAAAGGTCAGTGCAAATTCAATGGACTTTAAAGTCAGCTAGATAAGGTGGGCAGAAAGCAAATGAAGCTGGATCGTTTGTGTACAAACCCGTTTTTCCTTGAAAGTGTGTTCTTTTGTCCCAGGCGTGTTAGCCAAACAAGCGCACAGAGATCATCACGTTAAACCTAAAGCCAGGTGAGCCTTTTCAAGTTGAATTCAGGGTGCAGCAATCCGTATAAACTAGCCTTTTGGGGTTGTTACGAAGAGCTACACTTCCCGGTAGTCCGATGCAAAGAGTAAGCGGCTCACCAAGAGCTCACAAAGGTACACTTATAATCAAGCCGTGCCCAGAAGCGCGAGGAAGGAGATCAAGGAAGATCAAAGAAGGGTAAATCCTAGAGCCGAAAACTTAACATTCCAAAATTTGAGTTTGGGAACGACCCAATTTTTCGTCTGCGGCGGTGGGTTGCGTCTCTCGAAAACAAGACGGATACAAAGCAGCTGGGCAGAAAGCATTAGAAACATCAAGGAAAGTTGCGAACAACCGCACTGCAAAAAACTTCTTCAAACACTTTGACCAAATCCAGCGTCGATCTATGAAATCTGGTGGCTCAACTTTTTCTTGCTCACCGTCTTCGGATTCAGCAGAAACAGTGATGAAGTGTTTGTCCGCGAACTATGTCTTTATAATAACATTTCTGACATTCAGCGGCCTGTGTTGATCAGCTGACTAAACTCCCACTCACAGCGGATAACTCTGATGCTGAGATTCCTGTTATAGTTATTCAATTTTCATTGACAGCTCAGAATGCGGAAGCGTAGATGGCGTTACTTTTTATACACAAACCTCCCCACTCCGGTCATCCTCTCTGAAGCTACTTCTGTACAGTTTTGTGATGCACCGTGAATGCGAATCCTGCTTCCTGGCATCGTCTATCATGGCCGTTCAAGTTTTCCGGAAGAAGAGTTATTTCTCATACTAACCCTCCGGCAACTCTCCTCCAGTTACCACTTTACGCATCTTTAGCTGGAAGGTGACTTTAATGCTTCCTATACTTCCTGGAGGGTGTTCCAGCTCAATGAATTTTATTATCGTGTTGTATTGGAGCTGATGCAAACGGTGTAACAGAACGCTTGGATTCAGCATATCACCGCATCCACCAGATATCATACACAGTGGCTATTGTGTGCCGACTTAGGGCCTCATCTGCTACTGAAGAAGAAAGCCTGAACCTCAAAAGTCAGTTTCTCGTGGTTGCCAGAAGGATGAAGAATATGTTGAAGAATATGTTCAGCACCAGAGCTGCGTTGGTTAGGCCATGTATTGCGCATGCCGAACCATCGTTTGTCCACTTAGAGTGGCGGAAGCAGAGAGGTGGCCAGCCCTTGGCGTTCTTGTTGTCAGTTTGTACCCAGATTGTCTCAATCAGTGCCTAAAGATGCAGGCACCTCGGAATGATTGTAGTAAGCTTACACGAAGTTCCTTCCCTGTCCATCTTTATTCTTTCGTTCACACTAAGGCTTCCAAATAAATCATGGTTGTACGGCAGCAAAGCATCAGTATTGAACACCAATAGCATCCTGTCGATAATGATGAGGATTCTGATTCATTGTCACATTAGATAAATTTATAATTTATCTGACGGTGTGCTTTAAAATCAAGTGATCGCGTCGTCCATTGAAAGGAGTTATGCACCGTAAAAGCGATATCTGTTGGACTTATGGCAGTGGTCTAGAAACTTGTCCACAATTTCATCACTACTAATAACCGCTGTAAGAGAACGGTACAATAAGTGCCTTGCAGATGCAGCACCCACGGTGGTTGCGCTTTTCACTAGCTGAACACCCGTTTCGTTATGAGTGTTTCAGTTCTTAACACAATAGCACACAATTACAGTTTGGAAGTCGTCCGTCAGTCGACAAGTGATCCTCTTACTTGATTCCTTTGGTAGTGTTTCTGACCACAATATGTTTAACTGAAAGACAATCTTCAACTTCGCAGATTTTGATTAAGTTTTGAGACCTAGACCTCCGAAAACCCGTATTAATGCATAATTATACTAACAAAAGGTTTATTTCCGAACTTGTAGGGAGCATACAACTCGAGGCATGGTCGTTCATTTCCCTATGTAGATCAGTAACCACTTCAGGGGATAGTCTTTTGAAACTTAGAACTTCGAACTGCTTTTGAGGGATGTTCAATGAAGTGACTGTACATAAATTACTCCATTGACTATGTGGAAAAAAACGTGCTTTTTTGAATGATAGATGATACGTAGTGATTGATGCGTGTGTGTGCAGTGGCGTATTTTACACGACGACCCACAAAACGAACGCGACGGCCGATATTGCACAATATTACATCCTATAAATGAAAACACGCCCAAAATCTTTGATCTTTGTGCTCGCCGGGTACCAATCGACCCATTTTGAGTGTGCACCCAGAGGGCTTAGTTCTGAACAAATCCTTGGATAAAAAGAAGATTGTTGAAGGCATAAAATTTTGTGCTGCTGGTTGAATAAAATAGTCCCCTGAATCAGAGTTGGACCAAAAGCCAACTTTTATCTATCCCTAGTCTACCTAATTAGCACAGTTCGAAAAACCTTGTGTTGCCTTACGGTTCGAGTGAATTGTCTAGGAACTGAACAATCCCTTCAAAGCTAATGTTCCTTCAGGTGAAGATGGCACTCTCCAGTTCCCTTAGACGTTTCCATATGAGAACCATCTCGCCCTATAACTGACATGTTATTCTGTTATACGTTTGTCAACAATCTTGAAAAGGGTTTAACTTCATTAATGGTGAAGATATACATAACCTTTCTATAATCCTGTTTGGGTCGACAGGGTCAGGCCTCTGCGTTCTTGCTCATCTAATCACATTTAATGCATTCCACATCGCGTAACTACTGAAGCAGCGAATATCCAACACGGTACAAAGGAAATTTGTCTGACGTTCAACTTATTCAGTCTGAGTCACAATACAGCTATATCGGGGGATAAATTGGACGGAAGCTCTTGGGAGTTCGAAAAGCTATAACCCGCTAAATTTGGATACTGAAAACTACCCTCGAAGGGAGTCCATACATCTACCCCTAAGAGAAGGTAAAAGGTAATTTCTTCGTGATCGACTCTATAACGAGTCTAATATATATGTACATTTAGTGTGTACTTCGTGTGTAATCAATTCTGCCTAACAGAAGATGGTCCCGAGCGGCGACCGATGCTGCATCAACCCTATGTTTTATCCACACATCAAACTCTATGAGAAATTCATTGAATGTGTCATTGATATAAATGAGTGTATTTCGCCAATCTCGAACAACTTGGTGTTCACATTCGGAGATTGCAACTACATGACGAGCCCCGAGAACGCCGAAACTGGACGCGGATTGTCGGAGAGCTTCCAGCAGCCTCAAGATTGTTGTGTTACGTCATGAAAATACACTTTGTTGCCTCAAACATCATAGCAATTGCAGCTTACTGTGAAGCTTGTGCAGCATACCCAGCTAAGTAATGTTACAAGCTGGGATTTATTTGACTTTCATGATAGTACCAAGTTAATTTTCAAGTGATTGTATTTCGCTACTTACGTGCAATTTGTGATCGAATAGAACATGGGATTGACGGAAACTTGAGGACTGAGCTTACCTGATGAACCCCAAGAACGACAACAACAGCTGTGGAAAAACCGGTCATGAAGTTCAAGTGCTTGATAACACAGTTTTGTAACAGAAGGGGTAATACTAGACCGATTGGTTAAGATTAGCAAAAGGCGTATAATTACCAACAATTGTTTCGACGGATCTGACCAGAACACGTTGGTTTTCGAAACCACCCATTAACACTCACAGAGTCGTGCTCCTCCGAGCCATCCTCACAGCTCACATTTAAAACTGCGTTTGTGTTCTCAAGATGTCAGTTTGTGATATTCTAATGCACTTTTCGATGAAGGACCAAACCTTTGTTCTTTTTGGAGTAGGATTCTGCCATTTCTGCGGGAACAGTAGAGTTGTTGGTTTTTCATGGATAACTTGGAATCCCTGCTTTATAATTCTGACATTTGTGTGTCACTGCATTATGAAGTTTTGTCAGTGAATCCAGTGGGACTCCCGACATATTAAGATCTAATTCGCTCTAAATTGTTTTGGGATAATTCCGAAATCAACTATTACAAGAAGAAAAGAATCATGATGAGCAGGGGCGAACCGTACAAATTATTCGATGTTTAGACGACTTGGAATTTGTGTTGAATTGCAAATCGTCTGCCAAACATAAGTTTTCAACTTATCAGTGTTCAATATTTACTAAGGGGGAGTTGTTAGCTATCCTCGTAAGGAAATCGTGACACTTATCGAAATAGCTAACAAGGAACTCGATGTAAACTTGTGGTGCGTTATTTCAAATTCAAGTGAAAAAAATATAACTTCAGGACAAGCAACAGTCACTTCAAAAGCAGGACCTATAAATTCAGGAAAAAGAAAGTTAATAGTGCTGCCGTGATGCCCAGTGTACTGATTGGCTAGTGAAACAAACCAATAAGATGAGGGGACAATGTTTTCTCCCACAGCGTGGTATATACAGAGTACTCGAATCACAG
Source organism: Clonorchis sinensis (assembly GCA_003604175.2). Classification (NCBI taxonomy): domain Eukaryota; kingdom Metazoa; phylum Platyhelminthes; class Trematoda; order Opisthorchiida; family Opisthorchiidae; genus Clonorchis; species Clonorchis sinensis. Next base: position 45,658,858 of record CM030370.1, read on the forward strand.
AAGAAAAATGGGTGAGGTTAAAGTCCAACATATGTATGCATCCATACCGGTTGAACGATTTTAGCTCAGTCAGGCCACAAAGTAGTCAGGCGTTGTTTATGGACTGAGAATGTTCATTAGACAGTCATCCTGGGAGGAACAAAACGAGAAAACATGTAGTGGCTGTGTAGGAAGCCGACGCGTACACTATAAAGTCAAAAACATAATCTAACTGGATGATCCACATCTTGTCGATCTGCACTCACAACAGTAAATAATGTACGTTCATATTCGACTGGAAACCTGCAGCCGTGTTGGACAAAGCGCGTAAACGCAGCATGCATAATCAACTTCCTTTGATTAGAGGAACAACGTAAGGAGCGGTGACGTTTTAGATTAAATGGGCACTCTGCTTTGTCGTCCTTTAAGCAGTCCCAATAACTCTCAGTACTATCACAAAAAGTAGCAACCACACTAGCTTCGGCAATGAAAGCCAGAGCAATGGGGCAGACTGTTAACTTAGGTCCACCTGTCTGGTCTTGTGATACAGGAGTACATATATGTACATAGAATTTTGGGTAAATATGAGGGGACTGTCGTCTGTAAGCGGTGGAGTGTGAGCTAACAAGCCAAGCAGAGGCGTACCACAGTGTTATGTGTTCGTGTGCTTAATGGTTTGTGTGGCGTATAAGACGTTCTCAGGTATGAGAAACTCTGACATTTGTTTCGTTTATGTTGGTTAGGGCTAGCCAAGACGAAGCATAACTCATTAAACAGAGCGGATAGAGTAGTCCAGAACAGGGGCCCAGCTGGAAAGAACCTGGTATAAGTTGTCTCGGGAAGAAGGCTGGCCAGTAGTAGAGCACATTCTGATCGGGCAGGCACTGCGGGTAACTGTTGCCTCAAGCAATTCAAAGAGGTATAATATGGAGGTGGTTTTATTTTTTTAATTATTGTTTCAATTATTTTTTTCTTTCTTCGTCCACCAACTGTATCTTCGTCAAACTCAGAAGTGGTCTGGACCCCGTTCATAAAAGAGATCAGGGGATAGTTGGGTATTAAGTAGGTCGGCGGCGGATTCACACGTAAGGGAGTCTTCTTCAGGCTGTGAAACCGTATGTTGGTGTGCGATATTTCGAAACCGATCGGAGAGACTGTTCCAAATGTGAGTGAAGTAAGCCAGAACGAAGTAGTGGCGTAGGTCTTTATGCGCTGGAGGGCACACTAAAAGGTTTCTGAATTTACGGAATTTATAGCGTGTATATGACTTTACCCTTGGCCTAGTCTCTGCTATAAAAACATTTCGGTGCAGCAGACAGCGTAGAAGAGTTAGACTTAGCTTCAATTATCTGAGCCATAGTGGCTCAGGGACCAAGATTATACAAAGATGGAGGGCTGGGAGAAAGGGCTGAACTGTGGGAATAACTTTTTGCTGAATGGACGTTGGAAGTTCCCGAGTGCTAGTCTGCAACCTTGGGTATAAAGGGAAGAGAAAGCAGGACAGAATCCCACAATTGGTTGCACGCATAGCTTGAAAACTGCTTCCTTTGTGTCTGGAAGATGAAAGGAACGTAATATAAGAAAGCAGAGCCTACGTGCCCGGGCGACCTGAAACTGGACCTGGTGAGAAAAGCTAAAGGTATAAGAGCATCTGAGACCAAGGTCTTTGATCTCTATGGGCTGAGTGACAGGGTTCCTATTAATTGTGAACGTATCAGATGAGACGGAGTGGCGGCAGGAAGTTATATGGGACTTGGAAGAAGCGAAGCTTAGGCTATTGAGAGTCTAAGTCTTTTCGGATCTGGCGAAAGGCAAGAGTTTTAGCAGAGGAAGGAAATGAATAGACCATTTTTACATCGCCTGCAGAAAGGAAGGCTTTACCATGGGACATGGCGCCGAAGACGTCGTCGATATACAGTAGAAAAAGGATGGGGCCTAGCACGCTCTCTTGAATGACTCCACTGATGATCGATAGTGGAGATGACTGCTTGTCACTAATTTGTGTTATGTGTGTCCTATCAGATAGGTAGGAGCTGAACCACTGAAATAAGGATCCACTGATGCCAATAAAACCAAGCTTCTTTAGTAGAGATGCATGAGGGACCGGGTCAAAGGCTTTTTGAATATCCAAAATGACTGTTAGAATAGAGTACCCGGCATCATAAGCTGTTGTGACGGTCTCAAAGAAGTGGAGCCGGCAGCCCCTGGCGGATCGCTGAGACAGAATTCGGCACTGTCGGGCATCTGTGGTATTTGTAGCTAGGAGGAATCTTGTTATGGGTACTTTGACCAGACGCTCAATGGTTCGCATTAAGGAGGGGTATGATGGATCGCTCTGTAGTTGGAAGCAGTTTGCTTAGTTCCGAATTAGAAATGAGGACGGACAGATTGTTTACACTGGGAGGGGACAATTCTAGATTTACCTGAGTGATTAAAAAGATTTAGGACAAGAATTTTGACATCTTGACCGCCATGTCTCAGGGCACGGGATGGACTGTCTTCACCCCCCGGCACAAAAGAGTTCTTGAGGGCTTGAAGAAGGACTGATACATCAGCTAGGGAGATGGGTACGTTGTCAAGAGACGGGCGGTTACTCTGTTGTGAAGATGTGAAATGTGCGGCGGGGATCGTGGGTTTGAGTTTGGGTGGAAGGGGCAGCCGGCAAATTGAGCGTTCAGGTGCTCGGTTATACTGACAGAATCGGTTATAAAACTACCGTCGGTGGAACGCAGACAAGTAACTGAGTGATTGTTTTGTGTACAGCGCCCATAAAATAGGCGGTTGAGTAACTTAGTACGAGATGGGGCCCCGAGAGTGGTGCCCTCCTTACGGCATTCGATAAAAACCCGTGAGGACTCTCGGTCAGTTAAGAGCAAACTGATGAGGAGTATTGATTAGAAATCCCGAGATTTCCGATATTCTGTGCCAGCTCGGTGAATTTTAGTATCCAAGGTTTTTAGTAATTTATAATAGCGAGAGGTACCAGGGTGAAAAACTTTTAATGGGAGAAACAATGTAGGGAGAGGTCAGTAGGTTTTGGTAAAAGACGACATAAATGAGTTGTGTGTTTGATGGAAGAAAGAAGTTGTTCCAGTCCCGGGAGGCCGGCAAGGATGGAAAGACAGTGAAATATCTAGAGACAGGAGGTGAAAGAGAGAAGGATTCGGATGAGCGGTTGCGCTATAACTGACCGCGTTGCACAAAACCACGCAGTGGTCGCCTCTTAGAAAGCATGAACCAGCTGCGACCGTAGCCAGATGACCCTCATTTGAGACTACTAGGTCTACGATATGTAGGCCGCGAGTAAGGCTGCGTACATTCTGGGCTCAACCCTCTACACTTAGTTGGGCAAGCAGCGAGGCGTAACGAGTAGGGCTCAAAGTGGGAGACCAGGAAATATCCGGTAGGTTGAAGTCACCCAACACAAATTTAGACGAATGAGGAAGGGCATTTGCAGCGGAGATAATACGGGACAAGTCAACTATAAAAGCGGGAAAGGGGACGTTGGTAGACAGACACAACCTACTAGTACACGTAATAATAATAATTATAATGTTTATTCCCAACTTGTGGGGGCATGCCGTCAGGCATGATCATAAGGTTACAGTCAGAATAAAGGTATGACTGTTGGGACTGTGAGTACAGGGGGTTCTGGGCGGGAAAAGAGGACAGCGCCATAGGCGGTGAGCTGTATCCAATGTAAACGTGGTCGTCACTAAACCGGCACGAGCAGGGAAGCTCTTTTGTCGAAGAGAACATCGGGCAAGATCAGATCGTTAGAATTTGAAGGCGGCGGGCAAAAACAATGCGAGGGAGGGCAAAACAAGAGGCTTATAGCCTGAAATATGACAAGAGAAATGTAAGCTGTGGAAAATCAGAAACCTGAACATCAGATCTGGTCAAGCAGCAAAGTTGGCATCATCCAGCCGATCAAATTGAACTGAAGCCAAAAACAATCGCTGAGGCCTCGCGGCCTTGGACTATTGGGCTCGTGGCCAGGGTCACGAAAGCGTAATTGGTCTGTCCTATGGAGAACCAGATGGTCCTTGGAACCTCATCTAGGCTAGAATTGTCAACGGGGGTTGCACGAAATTCTCATTTGGAATAGATGGCACAGCATCCACCTGTTGAGTTTCCCTTGTTAGAGCGGTGTATGTTAGAGCAAGGGATTGAATCAGCCGTGTCTGGATTTTTAACCGAGAGCCATGTTTCAGTCACAAAAATCAGGCTTCATCGTGCAATGCCGATACTGGCTCGGAGAGTATGGACTTTTGGCAAAAGTGAGCGAACATTAAACAGCATCGTTGATAGTTGGCGAATAAACCGTACCAATTAGGAATTTACTAACCTCGCTTATGTAGTAGTTCGGTACTAGGGGAAATGGGAGGGAGAAGTAAGTGTACATGAAGTAGAGGTGTCTAGGCGCGTGTTCGGAGCCGGTTGAAGTGTATTGTGGCAGACGCACGAATAATGGGTGAATTAGGTTTGAATCCACAGAAGAAAGTAGAGTATGGGCTTCATTGTGGGATAAAAACGTCTGTGGAAGGGTGGCGTGCATTTGAAAGGAGAGTTTTGGGACGTGCAGTAATTCGCATCGTCAGTAAGTGTAGAGGAGGATATGATGCAGAAAGAGGTGGTGAGTTTGGAAGGTGAGACATTCGAAAATGGTCTACGGGTGGGACGGAAGTAGGGAAGCAGAATGGTGGAAGCACATAAGGGCCTGAGTTGGCCGCCTGTATTTGCGGATGCGAGATTTTACCGAGCACGTGGCACGTGTGGTTTGATATATTTGTCGTGTAATTATAGGGATGCCGGGGCAAAGTCGGGTCATCTTGTGAAGAAGAGGGGACAGATTCTCGGAGGCGCAGTTGAGGATGCGTCACTCGTCGTGGGCTTAAAAATAAATGCCAAAGACCGAAGGCCTATTTTGGCGGAAGTCAAAACGCGGACAGACAGCAGATCAGAGGGTCTGTGACGAGAACTATTGCTCTCAACGACTAGTGTGGTCATTGTTCTGGCTAGGGGACGTGCAGCATGCAGTTTTCATGGGTAGCGAAACAAAAAGTTCATTTGCAGGAACAATGTAGGGCTCAGGGTATTGTGAGGCTATGGAGCTAGAAGGTATTGAATACTATGGATAGTATGGAGCGCACCATAGCATTGTAAACTCGACCCCTTACGGATACAATGACGTCAAGCCTATGCCGCAGGTGATGCAGGCTCACGAAAGTTTCTCTAGCCTCTTAATCCGGATGGAAATATTATCTACCCCTAGACCACCGGGATTTATAAAGCTGCCCAGGTACAGAAATTTGTACACTGCCCCAATTCGCTTATCCGCGAGCATGAGGTTATTGTTGAAGCCTGTTCGGTCTTTCAGAAGTACTTTTGCAGTCTGACACGTCTGGCAAAACGTGGGGCAGAATTCTTAAGATTACTCAATATCATTTGCACTGCAGCGATGTTAGACACAAGGAAATGTACGCCGTCCACATATTTGATATCAGTAGGAAAGAGCCTCGGGAGCACTCTGACACCACAGGCTTTAGAGGCCGATAGTGAGTCCTCCATCATGGTACTAATGACGAAGTTGAGAATCAAATGTGAGTAAAGGCAGCCTTGCCTGTCACCATTTGATGTAGTAAACCCAGACAGGAGCTTCCCGTAGATCTTCGCACGTCCACGGGAGTTGGCTTACAGAACCTTAAAAAGAGTCAAGAATTTATGGGGGACACCTTCGCTCCATAGGCACTCATACTGCCTGACGGTTTACCGCACAAAAGTCAGTTTCAAGTCAGGAGAGACTAGCATTGCTGTGAACTGGGAACATTGTCGCTGTCTCAGAATCCTTTGGAGGGTAAACATATGACCGACGAATCCTCCTGCAAAACGGAACCCAGCTTAGTCATCACGGATCTGTCTCTCCCTGTGTTCAGTCAACCTTCACAGGAAAGAACCAGAGAGAAACTTCGATGCCACAGCTATCAGGTGGATGCCACGGGGATTTCTACACAGCACCCGCATACCCTTTTTAAGAAAATCATAATGTCAACCTGCTCCGGTCTTCAGGCACGTTGTCTTCGCTGCATCTCGCTTCAATGAGCTTTGGATGGGTCACCAGGGATTCTCCGCCTTCTTTGAAGAAGGCTGGATACAGACCGTCCGATCGTAATGCTTTTCAACTTTTTTGCACGGGTACTTCGTACTTCACTTCTTCCGACAGGCGCGTAAGGTTCACATTTCATTCTATATATACACTACCTACAGAGGCATGGCTGAAGGAAGCCAGTCCAACTTTTCTTCGAATTTCTCAGCCCATCAGTTCAGTCGACGATATCGCGGGTAAATTAACTAGCTACCTTCTTCATTTATCGCTTCACTGACTATCGCTTGCTTAGGGCCAGTAGATCCGACCAGTTTATATAGGGCACGGCTTTTCCGGCAGCAAAAGCCCTATATATCTTCCGAGCTTTTGATGTTAACCAGGACCCTCGGTCTTTCCTTAGACTCTTCACTATTTTACGTTTCAGGAATGTGAGTTCGCTCTCCTACCCGTTGCGTGCTGGTATGAGTTTTTAACATTATTCATGAATACCAATTTCGGAGAAATCCAGCAGTCTTCTGGTCGAACGGGAGACGTCGGACAGACAGCACTGATCGCCGATAGCATGGCTGGTTTCACATTTTGCCATGCTTTCGTTTCGGGACCTGGAGGGTTCTGCCGGGCTGATAGAGACATTTGCAGTTTTCATGGGTAGCGAAACAAAAAGTTCATTTGCAGGAACAATGTAGGGCTCAGGGTATTGTGAGGCTATGGAGCTAGAAGGTATTGAATACTATGGATAGTATGGAGCGCACCATAGCATTGTAAACTCGACCCCTTACGGATACAATGACGTCAAGCCTATGCCGCAGGTGATGCAGGCTCACGAAAGTTTCTCTAGCCTCTTAATCCGGATGGAAATATTATCTACCCCTAGACCACCGGGATTTATAAAGCTGCCCAGGTACAGAAATTTGTACACTGCCCCAATTCGCTTATCCGCGAGCATGAGGTTATTGTTGAAGCCTGTTCGGTCTTTCAGAAGTACTTTTGCAGTCTGACACGTCTGGCAAAACGTGGGGCAGAATTCTTAAGATTACTCAATATTATTTGCACTGCAGCGATGTTAGACACAAGGAAATGTACGCCGTCCACATATTTGATATCAGTAGGAAAGAGCCTCGGGAGCACTCTGACACCACAGGCTTTAGAGGCCGATAGTGAGTCCTCCATCATGGTACTAATGACGAAGTTGAGAATCAAATGTGAGTAAAGGCAGCCTTGCCTGTCACCATTTGATGTAGTAAACCCAGACAGGAGCTTCCCGTAGATCTTCGCACGTCCACGGGAGTTGGCTTACAGAACCTTAAAAAGAGTCAAGAATTTATGGGGGACACCTTCGCTCCATAGGCACTCATACTGCCTGACGGTTTACCGCACAAAAGTCAGTTTCAAGTCAGGAGAGACTAGCATTGCTGTGAACTGGGAACATTGTCGCTGTCTCAGAATCCTTTGGAGGGTAAACATATGACCGACGAATCCTCCTGCAAAACGGAACCCAGCTTAGTCATCACGGATCTGTCTCTCCCTGTGTTCAGTCAACCTTCACAGGAAAGAACCAGAGAGAAACTTCGATGCCACAGCTATCAGGTGGATGCCACGGGGATTTCTACACAGCACCCGCATACCCTTTTTAAGAAAATCATAATGTCAACCTGCTCCGGTCTTCAGGCACGTTGTCTTCGCTGCATCTCGCTTCAATGAGCTTTGGATGGGTCACCAGGGATTCTCCGCCTTCTTTGAAGAAGGCTGGATACAGACCGTCCGATCGTAATGCTTTTCAACTTTTTTGCACGGGTACTTCGTACTTCACTTCTTCCGACAGGCGCGTAAGGTTCACATTTCATTCTATATATACACTACCTACAGAGGCATGGCTGAAGGAAGCCAGTCCAACTTTTCTTCGAATTTCTCAGCCCATCAGTTCAGTCGACGATATCGCGGGTAAATTAACTAGCTACCTTCTTCATTTATCGCTTCACTGACTATCGCTTGCTTAGGGCCAGTAGATCCGACCAGTTTATATAGGGCACGGCTTTTCCGGCAGCAAAAGCCCTATATATCTTCCGAGCTTTTGATGTTAACCAGGACCCTCGGTCTTTCCTTAGACTCTTCACTATTTTACGTTTCAGGAATGTGAGTTCGCTGTCCTACCCGTTGCGTGCTGGTATGAGTTTTTAACATTATTCATGAATACCAATTTCGGAGAAATCCAGCAGTCTTCCGGTCGAACGGGAGACGTCGGACAGACAGCACTGATCGCCGATAGCATGGCTGGTTTCACATTTTGCCATGCTTCATCCACGTGCTCACTACTCGTACAGTATCGGTCGAAGGTAAAGAGCTGTTGAGCTAGCTTAGATGGATACTGTTGAGCTTTGCTACTTCTTCGAGGATACGGGATTGGCATGCTTCTTGCTGACTTGCGAAGGAATGTAAGGAAACGAAGTGTTAGACTTGCGCGCACCATGGCGTGATCGAGCTCAAGTTGTGTGTCCCAAACAAACGGCAATCTTGAATTGTAACCCTAAACCGGTGGCTGAAAACCATGTTATTCATCTGGGTCCACGCCGATTTGCGGCTGGTGGCCACCAGTTAGTGCGGTGCAGACGTTTATGCATAAAGTTCGTACTGGTCAGATATGGTTCATGGTCAGCACACAACTAAAGGAATCGCTCTGCGTTGTCTGTTCGCCAAGCATCGATTCCAACTCAACCTCCGAGATGTGATTCCAAGGAGCTGGGCTGACCGACCTGGACATTGGTATCAACTCAATGAGCACAGTGCAGTGCTCCTTTGTTAAAGAGTAAGCCCGGATAGCTCTCCGTAAAGAGTATTCCCATCGGCATCAGAACTGCAGTCCGTCGGGGCACAAGCCGACACTACAAACACGCACTGTTGTTCTTTTGAGAGGCACTGAGCTTGACTGGGCTGGATAACCAGACGACTCAAGGATCACTGTTGGCTGGGATTTAATCCAGCAAAGCGTGTGGAGCTCCAGGGCTGAGTGCAACTCCTGCGCCATGTGTCCCATGAGTCATCACTTCTGGATCACCCGCCACACGAAAAGAGAGATATGTGCTTATTCCAAATACCGTAGTTGGAACAATCTCCTCAGTTTTTTGAAAGTACTTGACACGCCATCGCGGAAATGAGCCCCTCCCAATGGTATTGCATCGCTGTTGGCTTAGCCATGAAAATGTAGACCTTCAAAAAAGCCACCCTTATAGTCTTTACTCATGCAGCAGAATCATGCCCTCCCTTCTTCACTGGTTATGAAGTAAACCCGTCACACCCGAAAAATGGATATTTTTACCACTGTTTTCGGGATGACAGGACGGTCATGTTCCGCAAAATAGACTCAGAAGACTGAATTGTCAAATGACGTAAGATGGCTTCAGAAAGGACACCAAGTCTCCGGGCCGGAAAAGGCAGCTGCTGATTGAGCGTTCAAACAGCCAATCAATGAAGAGCGACGATGCTGAATTGTCGGGATTTGTCTTGTACACAATGCCGGTTGGTGTCTACTGGACGGCCTTGATTCAAGGTTAAGTGCATGCTTTGGGGCACCGTGGTGTCTCGTAAGTCGGAGGGGGCCACTAACCAAAAAATGTTCTTTTCTTCAAAACCTTGGTGTGCAATGAAAATTACCTAAAAAAAGTGTTGTATTTTGTTGTATATATGCTCAACCCAAAAGCAATCTACTCTGCTTTCGTGCTGTTACGATTTAACTAATCTTGCTTTTTAATTATCGGCGCACATTCGATTCCTAACTTGCGGTGCTATGGCTCGCCTGCACAATGTAGTACAGTAGGTTTCCTGCTTGTCACAGTACCAGCACGCAGCTTTCGATATGGCCTGCGGTTGCTGCGCCACACCGACCCACGTTTCGTCTCGTATCTCACGACTCATTGGCTGTGCATCGCAAGCAAATGATCCGCACATGCACAATCCAGGATGATCCATTTTGGCAGTGTTAAGTTTGGATCACGCGGTGGGTAAACGATTATATGCCGGTCTGTGACGATATACTAACTCCAATTATGTTGCCTGATCTCGACTCCTAGTACAGCGGAATAGTGAAAAGACGAAATCTTGGGCACAACTGTAATGCTTCAAACAACAAGCGATTAACAGACGATAGCGGAACAATGACCTTGCATATATATCTTTAGTTTGACCTTGAAAATGCCGGAAGTTCGCTAGCGCACACAATGATACAGAGTTTCTGGGTCGATGATGTTCCCAGCATCTCCCGTTGTAAAAAGTCAGTAACAAGTTCGACGTGGGTCGACCTTGATACTTTCCGGCTGGCGGCAGCGTAAGTCTGTCCACCGCCTGCGGAGAAGTGCTGGATCGAGCCGAGTTAAAGTTCACGCTCTCCCCTTTCTTAAATGTATCAGCTTTCGGCTCAAAAGTATCGAGCTATATGTCCAACGGTGTGGTGTCTGAACAAACTGGAGTTTCCAGCGTGCTGTTAAAGCGGAGTTGGTTTTGCTGTCTGGTCCAGGTGTCATGACCAACCGACATGTCGTACAACACACTACCGCGGTTGCGCAGGATACGTCACGCATCGTGTCCCGGGCGATGATCACGGACAAGTACAAGCGTTCTCACCTTGAATGGAGCTCCGGCTGCCACCGATATGGAGCTTTACTCAGTAGATTGTGTTGGTAACATAGGAGAATGCACAGTTCCCAGATTGCTGGCCGTGAGTTTCTTTGCAGGTGACTGGTGGTTCGCCAAAGTATCATTCGGGCCCGTTCTATACACAGACAGGAACTTCTGAAGGTCTCCCCTAGAGCTTTGATCAAGGCTCTCTTGAATGTGTGGGCGAACCTTTCCGCTTGACCATTCTAGTGCGGGTGGTACGGCAGTAGACGAATCTGTGTTATAGCATGTCGAGTGCACAACTTGCGGAACCCAGCGGAGGTGAACTGCGAAATATGGTCTGAGACGACGGACTCCGGCAAGCCATGTTTGCTGAAAATTTTGGATAATACACGCAGCGTATTAGAGGTTGTTACAGAAGACACCGGAATGATTTCCGATCACTTGGAAAAACGTCAGTCAAAACCAAGTAGAAAGTGCAACGTATTGGTCCTGCGTAATCAATGTAGACCCGAGACCAAGGCTTCTCAGGTAGACGTCAGGGAACCAGTGGTTGATGTGGCGAGTTTCTGGCAGCTTGTTGACGTTGGAAGCAGCGTTTTACAAAATCAGTAATGCGCTGGGCCATGTGCGGTCAGTATGCGTACCTGCGTGCTATTGACTTCATGCGGTTTATTCCTGCATGCCCAGAATAGAACTTACGGAGCAATCGGTGGCGTATAGATTGAGAAATCACGACGCGATCTCCAAACATCAAGCAATCGTTTTCGACCGACAGTGCACCTCGGCGATCATTGCACAGGCAATCATCTTTGACGTTCGAATGCCATCGATAAGTCACCAATTAGATCACCTTCTGAAGCCTTGGATCGGCTTTGGTAGCTTGTTGAACCTATGTCGCTGTCACGGGTAATGCACGAAGACTGGACCAACTGGGGGCCGGCTGGGGTCTCGAAAGCAACCTGCGCAATAACCGTATCTTCTTAGTGAGTTGGCTGTTAACTGATCAGGCAAGATACTGCATGGGTGGTGCGACAAAGTTGAATACCAAAGTCGTAGCCTAGCATAATGAGTGCCCATCTTTGAAGGTGTTTGGCTGAATGTGTGGGTACACCTTTCTTTGAACCGAAAATAGGCAGTAAGTGTTTATGATCGGTAAGTAGGGTGAGAAGGCGATCGTGCAACAATTTGTGGAAACGCCGGACGACGAACACCAAAGCCAACGCTTCTTTCTCTATCTCTCCTTATTGCCATCCTGCTGGCGTTAGTGATTTCGACGCGTGCATGATAGCCTTCTCCGATCCGTCTGGGAAGACGCGCGGAATGACGGCACCAACTCCAAAAGAAGAGGCATCAGCTGCCACGACGTTCGGTAACCTGAGGTCATAGGGGGTCAGTAGCAGATCAGAACTGAGCATCGCCTTTAGCTGCAGAATGCTACCTCGCATTCTTCTGACCAACGCCAGGAGACGTCCTTTCCAAGCAATTGATTTAGTGGGAGTCAAATGTCGTGTATTGAAAGCAAGAATGCCAAATACTAGCTGATTAACCCCAAGAGGGAACGTTATGATGGGATATCCTTAGGAGGTGGCATCTGCTGTATAGCTCGAACGTTCTCCGGATCATGATGGCCACCACGGGCGTCAAAGATGAACCACAGATACTTCATTGTTGTCAGGAAGAATTGACACTTCTGAGAACGGAGGCGAAAGTTATTGGCCTGAATGCGCAGCAAGACGGCCTTCGTCCGATCAAGAAGCTCTTCGGGTGAAACGGCAACCATCAGCACGTCGTCCAGATGTGTGACTACATCTGGAATGCCACAAAGGATGGTGTCCGTCAACTTCTGGAAAATTTCCGGGGCAGTTTTGACGCCAGACGGAGACGGGTGTATTGATACAGCCCGCGGTGTGTGTTGATTGTCAACAGTGGGCGTGATTCTGATGCGGCTTCAACTTGAAGATACGCTTCAGCAAAGTCAATTTTCGCGAAGAACTTTCCACCGTTTAGAACAGTGAATAGATCGTCGGGTACAGGTAGTGGATATTGGTGCTGCTGGAGAGCTGCGTTTAGCCCGAATGAGAAATAGGCACATATGTGGATGTCACCGTTGGGTTTCCTCACCACGACGATGGGTGCTGTTTGGACGGAGTAGGATACAGGAGACAGGATGCCTTGTTGTTCCAGCCGTTAAATTTCGGCATCTATCAGTGGGAGGGAGGCGCATGAAACTGGTCTCTTTGGACGGATGACCGTCGTGGCTCCTGGCAGGAAGTGAAGGACTGTTTGCGTCGCGGCGCACTGACCGAGACCGGATTGAAAAACGACCGGAAATCGCCTGATAAAGTCGGATGCATAATCCGGATGCGCCGTAAGTCTGAACTGTATTGCAAATGACACTGATTGGAACCTCGGCTAACCCCAAGCGGCCGAACCAATCAAGACCCAATAAGCTCAGCTCAGCTGCCGTTACATAACACGACTCCACGAATGTGGTTCCCCGAAAAGATGCGCAGTATTGGGGCTCACCGGAAAGTTTTAGCTCTCCACCGCAGGCACCGGCCGGAGTCCGAGCGACTTGTTTGATCGGAGGTTGCCCAAATGTGCGCCAAAACTCATCCGAAATGATGGTAATGTCCGACGCAGTTTCCAACTACAGACGGCGACTGACGAAGACTGTGAGATACTCTTGGTGGCCTGAGGTGTTGGCCTGGAAAGTAGCCAGCAAACTGAGGGAGGAACCAACAGGGTTCGTTTTCGGTCTGGGACTGGCGCGTGATGACGACGTTAAAACACCAGAGGCCGTATGCATCCGTGACTGACAACACCCATTTTTATGTCCCATGGACTTCCATTGGCGGCACCGATGCTGCTTGTAGGGACGGGACCTGATGAAGTGCCAGGCTCCACAGTGCCAACATTGTGAAGGTGGTGTCTCCTTCGGGCCTGAGCCTTTGTTTTGCTTTGGACCAGAATATTGTGACGCCGTTTTGGTCGGGTAGGAATTGACAGGGTTAGGCTGTTGCGTAACCTGGATGGTTTGCGTGAACTTCGGAACATCCATGACCCCCAATTTGGACCATCTCGGTGTCATGATTCAGGTTAAGCAGTCGTGTGCATTTCGAAGTGATGGCCTGCAGTGTCACCGATGGGTCCTGCTTGATGCGGCTGGGAGTCAGGTACGGATATTTGCATGCTTCGGGGATTGTAGACGGCATATGAAAATCAGCCACTGGAACTGATCTTCCGTGAACGATCCGAGTTTCAACCGTTAGCATTCGCGGTTGACGATGCCAGAGTAAGTGAAGAAGTCGTCTGCGTCCATTTCCACCAGTTTCGGGTGTCGAAAAAAATGTCGAAAATGGACGTTCGCTCGCCGAATAGTTGCGAACTTGTGTGAACCGTTCGGTCAAAAGTGAAGTCACGTGGCCTTTTTGGAAGAATACAGTTAGCGTATTTATCATGCTGTGCGGGTCCAAGTTTGCGGAGCAGGAGGCGAGCCTTTCAACTATCATCCTGGGTTGAAATGTCGACCCTGAACAGGCCTTCATAGCAACGAAACCAAGCATCAACCGTTATGCCAGCCAAGGGTTCATAGCAAAACTCGTTGCTACTGGCAGCGATTCTGTCAACCGGCTATGGGATGCTCGACGCAGCTGGTGATACCAAAGATCTAGTTGCTAGTCGCTCCGCAAGTAGTTTTACGAGTTTCAGTGGCTCATCAAACCTTAGCTTGAGTTCATCTGCCTCCATCCTGCGTCACCAAATATGTCACGGTTTCGACCACATAGCCAGCAATCGATAATACCCGGGTCCGTGACGATATACTAACTCCAGTTATGTTGCCTGATCCCGACTCCTAGTACAGCGGAATAGTGAAAAGACGAAATCTTGGGCACAACTGTAATGCTTCAAACAACAAGCGATTAACAGACGATAGCGGAACAATGACCTTGCATATATATCTTTAGTTTGACCTTGAAAATGCTGGTAGTTTGTTAGCACATCCATGGACACCGTTTCTGGGAATATTGATATCCCCAACACAATGTGGAGAATGCCAGCAGTCGCCGGAAAAAGCGAGCGCGCCACTCAGAGACATTGGATTATGCAATATAGGAGATGTCCCGGCACTCTGAGCAGCTCTTGCAGGAATGTGAAATGGATACGTTGTATAATTGTGGTCGAAGTGAAATCCTGGAGGGTGGCGACCATGTTCTGAACGTTGTCTGTCGGGTGACTACATTTGCGTCTTTTCTTGTTTTGAGGAACTTTGTGGGTGCGACCCCCAAGGCTGCACTACCTTTTAGTAGGATGCAACAAGGGGAAATATAACTACGATGACTATATTATAGTTCCTTGTGGTCACACCCAAGCACCCCCAGATTGTTGCCACCTGTGCTGGTAGACGCATATGCTCCCTCTACCAGGCGGTGTAGCTTCCTTTGTCCATTACTTCTCCGTATACAGAGACCGGCTTGTTCTAAGCAGTAGGAAATATTATGCGTGGATTATTTACTATGTTACCTCCCCATCCACCAACGGTGGTTGTCCGATTATTGCCTACCGGAACAAGGGATACTCCTAAAGCTTTTCTCAAGGCACTACCGTCAACGTTCGATGACCTGTGTAACCTACGTACCTGAGTGGCAGATAAACTGCAGGCGCCTGAACCCAGAAAGGCCACGACTTCATCACACAGTGGATTGCTCAGGGACAAATGCTGCTGCGCACTGGCCAGATGTCTGTAACTGGCGAACTTCGGTCAGTGGTTCAGGATACAAAACCCCAACTCAGATGGCTGTCCTGGGACATTGAATTTGGGTTTTGTGTGCCTTGCGACTTGCTGATGAGTAGCAGCGACTGCCGAGGTGAAACGAATCATATATTAAGTCGACTGCCCTGATGGCGGATCTTGCCCGCTCTTCGGTGGCGATCCTTAGGCTTATCCCTTCAGGCCTGTCCCTAAAGTGAGTGCGCATGTGAGTAATTTTCTTTTTCTGTCTAGCACCCAGTCCGTTCATAAAAAGCACTAGTGTCCTTACTAAACAGTCCTCAAAGATGGCAGATTATGATGTCGACCAGGACCGAAGCGTCAACCGGGTTCATTCAGCTGTCTGCTATTATCAATGATATGATCATCCTGGCATGTCTTGCCAGTTACAATGGAGAATTCCGCTGTAATTTACCACAAATCTTGACCAACGGCGTAGTTCATCATTATCGGCAAGCCTCACATTCAAACTTGGCACGAGCTATCCGAAAATACTGAACGTGTCTGGGGTGATGATAATTCGGAATAGCAATTCTCGAGGTCCAAGGACAGAATTCGGTATTCTTCTTGTCAAGCATGATATGCATATCAAAAATTGCCCAGTAAGCACGCGTTTGCGCTTTGGTGCAGACCCTATGGGGGATTGTGCAAAATTTTTGCATTACTTGAGGGCTTTTAAGCCGCGAGAGATCGGGACGCATAGGAGGCATCAAAGCTTCTTTGTTAATCTCGTAGTAATAAACAACCACAATACCCTGCATTTCCGGGCCCCTACGGAATGTAAACTGCCCACTGATTCAAGTGGTTTTGTTTCAACGTGCAGCGCCATTATTCGGGGGCAGCTCTGCGTTCAGCTTGTGTTCACTTGCAGCTGAGTGAGTGAGTTTTGTTGTGCCGTGATATGCTTTATGCCTGGTGTGTTTGTGTGTGCGAAAATTGTAAACGAACTTTTTTCGTTTCAAGTAATCGTCAATGCGCCAAAGTTCGTTCGTATTGCGCGTAGAGGCTCTTTGAGAACAACATTATTCGGGAAGGTATGCCAAACGGTTGCAGCAACCGGCTGTTTTCGTTGCCCGGCCCAATGCCTTTGCTCGAAGCTCTGTGGGTAAGATTCATAATTAATCATGTGTTTGAATCTAGATATGCCGCATTTGACTGGCCTGGGAGATAAACTAGGCTGTGCGTTACAACGCTGTTCGCCGGCGGTTTCTCCAGTCCCTGTTGTCAGTTCTTTGGCACTAGAAGGCCATTCACCACTGCGGTCCCTTTAGATTACTACAGATAACTCCGCTTTTTGCCGCAAGGTAGCCTAGTGCAAGTCATTGAAAGAACCAGCCCGTATGTTCTGTTTACGCTTATATTGCCTTTCAACAGTATCCTTTTTTAACCATTCAGGACCGCGTAGGAATACCTTAACGGCTGTTTGTATGATAGCGCTGAACCTACCTTTATCCGGTTTAGCCGTTTTGTTGGACGAACTCAGGTATTTCTCCGTCTCTTTAGAAGGATCCACTGACCGTAATAAAAATTCCTCGTCGATGCCGCTTGCGACAGAAGGCACGTGAGATGCATATTCACCTTGGGCTGAAATCCTGTTTACTGCGGCAGCTCCGTGAGATTCATAGTAGGGTGGAAAATGTCACTATTCAAATGAACGTTGGTGGTAGTCGGGCTCACAATAACTCGCGTGCCCAGGTGTAGCCCATACTCTACCGCATACTCTCCCCTTTTCTCGGTCAGCCTTTCGTCACTGGAATATACTGTGGTAAAAACAAGCCGAATGATGTTCAACACTTGATGTCAGACACAGTCACTGAGTTGACGGACGTCTCGGTGGGCGGTGTCTCCGGAGTTTCTAACTTTCATATCTTCCGTCCTCCTCCTCCTCATCATCATCGTTGGCAGCATGAAATCAGTGTTCAACACCGATGCTTCGCTGCCGTCCTGCATATATTTTTTGCGACGGTTCTGCTAGGGCATTTCTGAGTCAGTTGAAGGGACGTAAAGGATACTATGACTGCGATTATTACACACAGAGGGGTGTGTACATTGGCACACGAATGGCTTTTCCCTCGTTAACATCCCCCTTACGTCGTGACTCCGATCTCCGAAAACAAGGAAAGCACAGTACATGTCCCAGCCCGAGGGAGGAGTTAAATTTTCCCATGATTGACGGTTTCCCACCAGATTACATGCACAGTATATCTTGGTTTAGCGCAAAAAATCATCTTACTCAGAGCTCTGCTAATTGGGCACAAAGCTAGGCTTTCTTTGGAGTCCTGAAACCTACCGAATGATATAATTGGGCAACAGAGTGAGGTCCGAGGCGTGGATTCCCACGGAAATTTTGAGGTATGGTAGACCTGGATCGGTAGAAGGCTTCTGAATTACGGCAGTCACTCCTGTACACATGATCCGTTATGTTACGTGATATTTTACATCCTGACGTTCACAAATGGAAGAGGCCCACCACGCCGGGAATGCTTGAGGATTCTTTCACTTGAACCGCGCGAGCAGGCCCCGCAAGCCACCTGTGAGCCAAACCAGCAAGCGTCAGGATGGAGCCGCCATCTTAACTGAAGAAGTCATCGTGGCCACCAGCTGCCACTCATCTGGAGTCCACATGAGAGTCATGAACGATCAACGTGGAACTCCATACGGCCTCGGAGGTTTCTGACTGCATATGTTCCCTCGGGGGCCACCCGGTTTCTGGTCCAGATGACCCCCCACACGCATTCTTCAAAGCTGGCGGTGAAGTTCCCATTCAGCGGAAGTCTGATATGTTTCCTGCACTTGCGAAAAGGAGACTATCCCGGACAATGCGGGAAAATTGTTGATAGTGCACATTTTCAAAAAGAGAGTCATGTTGAGTGCGGTTACCACAGGGGATCAGCTCGAACCGGGTCGTAACGTGCTTGTTGGCATCACCTGTGAGTGCTCGCCCTAGGGTGAATCGTGAAACGCTGATTCGGGAGTATAAAGCTGGATTCCGGCCTGATAGATGTTGCAATGACTTTGGCTTTGCATTGGCTTTGCGCTTGAACAAAGCCGTACATAATAACGACACATACTACCATTCCTGAATTTTCAAAGGACATTCTAATCGGTTGACCAGCCCGTTCTCCATTACACGCCTACGCCTAAAGGATTGTTCCGGAAGTTTTTGAAAATAATGTGGTATTTGTACTCTCAGGCTTCCGGACGTGTGAGTGTATACAGAAAGCACTCCAAAAGCTTCCGTACGCAAAGCTTTGTCCGTCATTGGTGCTCACTCTCTTCATTCCCGTTAAACTTCGTGCTCGATGAAATAATGAGATGAATGCTGGGAGTTTTACAAAACCCCGGTGTTCAAATAGCTTGTGACGAAAACCTTGTCGATCTGGGATATGCAAACGTCATCGTACTCGTTTTCGAGGGGGGGGAGATGGCGTAGTTCCTTTTTGATAGACTGACCAAAATCCTTTGGTATGCACTTTACACCCACAAAGTGTAAGATCATGCTCGTGGAGATGCAGTTGCTGAACAGGCCACTCACAACACAGGGAGGGACACTCAAAGTTGTGGAGCGTTTTACGTACATTGGAAGCTCCATTAGGTCCGACTGTAATGTAACAGGTGGGGTCAATGCACGAAGTTATAAGGATCGAGATGCGTTTGCTAAGCTGATACCAACAGCGTCAAAGTCGTATATCCCTGGATCTCAAGAGGCTAGATGGCTCGAGTGGTTAGGGCGCGAATTTACCGACCGGAAGGCCCGTGGTTCGGACCCGATCTCTGCCTATCGACTTCCCCTGTCTAGGCTTGGGCAACCTGGCAGTATCCCAGCCCTCGTGCTTCTTTCGGGTGACATGGCAGTCAGGCACCAGAAGGGTGTTGCAGCTGAACGATTTTTTTAAGATTCAAGGGACGTGTGTATCAGACTACAGCGCCGGCTGTTTTGTTGTATGGCCATGTGATTTGGCCTATTCGAGCAGCGGAACTGAGGCGCCTCCAGATGGTCGACAATCGTCGTCCCAGAACCACACCTCGTGTGGGTTAATGTCAGCTAATCCGTGACGATGCAGTTAGAAAGCGCGTTTTTGGCTGTGCGGCGGGGACTTCTATTTAAGAATGTGTCCAGTAACAGTAGCTGCGTTGGTTAGGCCATGTATTGTGTATGCCAAACCATCGTTCGCCCGAGATATTGCTTTTGTCCGTGCCCATTTCAGAGTGACGGAAGCAGTGAGGTAGTCAACCCTTGATCAGGCAGACGGATGTGCAAGAGATTACGAAACGTTTGGGTGGCATCTGTAGTACTCGCCTTCCAGGATGGGGTCACGTGATCCTCACTGTGCCTGGTTTGCAGACGCTGCAAGATATCGCTGCCAACCGATGTCAGTGGCGATCTTGTTGTCAGTTTCTATCCAGATTGCCTGAATGGGTGTTTGGAGTTGTCGGCACCTCGGAAGAATTGTATTAGCTAACACTAAGTCTCTTCGCTGTCCATTATTCTTTTCATACTAAAGCTTTCAAATAAATCATGTTTGTACGGCGGCGAAGCATCAATGTTGAACATTGACGTTGTGCTGTCCATGATGATGGTGATGAGTGCATGAATGCTTTGCGGTTGATGGCTTCCAATTAACACGACGTGAGCTTTTGTGCCGGAGGTTCCTGTTGAGGCGGAACAGACGATAATCTGCGCACAACTAAGGAAGTTGCTGCCAGTTATCTGAACTCTGAGTATCGACTCCCAATCTACAACCTAACTGTGCTTCTTCCGGACTTAGTCGTCCGACTCGGGCATTCATACCGCCCGCCAGGACTGCTCTATCCGCCCTTGCTGCCGAAGAATTCGTGACGGATCTTGATAAAGCCCATCCTGCCCGGTCTCAGAACTGTAGTCTATTCGGGCGTATGCTACCACGACAATAAACACCATTTTCCGCATCGACATGCATAGATCCTAATTGAGCCCGTCTGCGGCGCAGCGCAAAGACGATCGTTTACTGGAATCCACTCCAGTAAAGCATTTTAAGTCTTGGGGCTGAGTGCAACTCCCACATCGCAGATACCACCAGCCACTGTGTGGTGATTACAAGACACGCGAAGAGTGGAATGTGGGACATTTGCGCTCGTCCTAAGTGACTTGGAGTCCACGACCGGGGTATGTATGTATGTAGGTATGTATGTATGTTTCGCAAATACAGCATTCATTTATAATAATAATAATAATGTTTATTCCCAACTTGTGGGGGGCATGCCGTCAGGCATGATCATAAAGTTACAGTCAGAATAAAGGCATGACTGGTGGGGACTGTGAGTACGGGGGTTTTGGGTGGGGAAAGGGGACAGCGTCATAGGCAGTGGGCTTTACCCAGTGTAAATGTGGCCACCACTAAACCGGCAAGAGCAGGGAAGCTCTTTTTTCGAAGAGAACATCGAGAGAACGTCAACAGAGAATGAAAGCAAAGTCTAACTTACAGATGCCTGTTGCCCAATTTGCCATAGAGTACACACGATGAAGACTTCAGCGTGCATCAGATCTTTCGAAGTTAGGGAAGAATTATTTTGTTTTTCCCTGGGCGACGGTTTAGACACTGAACAATGGATAGGTGACTGGTAAATGTGTTGATCACACCGCAGAATTCTATTTTAGGAGACGGGTGTGGAGGCCGGCCGGTGAGCGAAGTGCTGCACGAAGTAATGACACCCACCACTTGTCCAGGCAGTGGAAACAGGTTTTGTTGAGTTACCCCAACTTTATTCCTCGACTCACAAGCATGACTAACAATGCAGTGTGAGGATTTAGGGTTTTGTTCGGGTACCCTGTCCCTAGCCTCTGAGTCAAACTGTAATCCGGTTAGCCAGCGGGCTTTGGAGCAGCTAATGTGATACATTTTCTTGATTTTAAAATCCTTGTGATTTTCAGTGAAAAGCGAAATATGCTTGTTCTGCATAAACCTGAAAAACAATTAAATGCGGCAACGTGCAACTACATGGTGGGAGTCCACACGCACTCCAGAAGGGCGGTAAGCAATGATCATATTTTTGTAATCGGAAACCGATTGCGTAGTCTGTTCTTGCCCGGGGCTCTTACTGGTAGACACCAAGTACTCAGATTATTTCCACTTCCAGAAATGGGTACCAGAAAGAAGAAATTCTCTGTGATCGGCATCCGTCCGCAAGAGGCGCTCTCCGTTATC
Source organism: Clonorchis sinensis (assembly GCA_003604175.2). NCBI lineage: Eukaryota > Metazoa > Platyhelminthes > Trematoda > Opisthorchiida > Opisthorchiidae > Clonorchis > Clonorchis sinensis. The sequence continues at coordinate 45,680,510 of CM030370.1, forward strand.
TCTGCGTCTCATATCCAATCTATGACAACCCCCGAATCTTCCCGGTACACTCATCGACCCACAGGCCCGCCGGTTAGCAGCATCTTGCCCGAAGTTCCTTGGAAGTCAAGATTCAAGTTTGTCGTCCTTTGTTTACGGTGGGTTTGAAATTAGGGTTTATCCAAACCCTTACGACACCAACACTTTCTCTGTCCATGTCACTTGTTTGGGTAGTTCCTCTCCTACACTAGCAAAGTTGTTCGGATTAGCTCACACCAAGACGAGGAGGCATTGGGCTCCTGTTTTGCTTCTATCACAGTCCATCTGCAGTGCATACCCTTGGCTGTGTTGGAGCACTCGAGATACGGGCGAACGTGTTGCCCCACATCATCGGCATATGGCTGATAAAAATTGCATAAATCCCGAAAAGAAATGAATTAACTGATGGTTTGTCAGCTGTTAGGCGGAATTCCACAGAGATCCCGCTTTTCCGCTCGCAGTCGGGTGCTGCTACGGCCGAAAAGCCTATCCCACGCAAGATAGGCCAGAAATTCGGGGCGCTTGCCGGTCCGGCATCAAGCCCAGATCTGATTGGTCGAAAGTCTGGACCCAACAGCCAATCATGACTCAGTATTAGTCGAATGCCGGTTGCCAATGGTGCGTCCACAAGGCTTCAGAATTGCCAGGAAGTTGTTGCCGCTTGCGCTGTATATGCAGCTCTGTACAAGTGTTCTTGACTTCGTTTCGGGCGTTAATATACCTTATGCACCTTTGGTGGTTGTTTTGACCTAAACGCTAGCTTGGGAGGCTCAGACAGAGGACTAAGCTGAGAAAAATACCGTTACTATACAGTCCAGTCCAGTCACTAACTTTCTTCTCTCACTTTGCTGAAAACGTTCACTAAAAGAACAGGTAAAATTTCTTCAACATAGACCACGTAAGTAGAAAGTCTTGTGGTGTTACTTTGGAAGTAGTACGGGGAACGATGAAACCTCACAATATACCCCAGCTCAGCTGAACTAGGAATGAGACAGTAATACCTTACTCCCTGCGTCCTCGGGCCAGGCCGCCCCCTGCGGCCAAGTGAGTCAGACCATTAAGTCATTGGCTCCGGAAAGGATCCCCCAAGAATACCCTAACAACCGCTGTCTCGCGGTCCAGACTCTTGAGTGGGAGGCTAGGTACATGGTCCCCGAATAAAACCCTACATCCTCTCACTGACTTGTGGGTCAGACTTTCGAGCCAAAGGCTCAACAAAACCTTCGGTCTGGGCAACCTGGAAGTACCATTTGTCCTTGTAGCTCTTCGCTCACCGGCCTTCTCCCAAACTCCCTTCCCACCAATCGTTCAATGTAATGCAATCAGCCCATCTGCTACTCCGCTAGCCACCATTCGGTGTCTAAACCTTCACCCATAAAAATAAGCCAACATAAACATTTACTAACATCAAAATTGTGATCCAAATTGCAATCTTTAATGTCCGTACTCTATGCCAAATTGGACGACAGGCATTCCTTGCTGAAACCTTGCTTTCTCTCTTTGTCAATGTATGTTGTCTCCGACCCTGTCTAGGCTTGGGCAACCTGGCAATATACAGCGCTCGTGCTTCCTTCTGGTGGCGTGGCGGTTAGACACCTACAGGGTGCTACAGCTGAGCGACGTCTCCGAAACACGCATACATGACTTAACTTCGGTCGTACTTTTTAAGCCGCTTAGGACGAGCTCAGATGTTCCGCATTTCACTCTTCGGGTATCTGGTGATCCTGACTCACTGGTTCTTAGCATCTCCACTTTGGGAGTTGCATTCAGTCCCAGGATTGAAAGCGCCTCACTGAACTGGATCCCAGTTAGCAATCACCTTTGCACTGTACGGTTGTCTCGCTCAGTTAAGATTAACGCAGGTCGATGCGGTAAACGGTTTTTATTCGCCGCATCAGCATACGCCCCAACAGATCGCAGTTCTGAGACTCAGAAGGGTGAGTTTTATCAAGATCTGTCTCGACTGCTTCGGTCGGCAAGAAGGACGGATATAGTAATCCTGGCGGGTGATTTGAATGTCCAAGTTGAACGACTAAGTCCGGAAGAACCGCAGCTACGTGGCCGATTTGGAGTCGATGCTGTGCGTACGGATAATGGAAAGCGGCTTCTTTAGTTGTGTGCAGATCATCTTCTGTTCCTGGCAAGTACAAACTCCCAACAGAAACACTCACACCGAATTACTTGGAGGCCACCTACTACAAGACAGTCGTGGACTCAATGGGACCATAATGCTATCAGTTACCGATAAAGAGCCTCAGTTAAGGACTATCGTTCCTTCTGGGGTACGCAACTTGACTCTGATCACGCCTTCATGTGGGCCCGCTTAGCACTTCGCTTCCCGCCAGCACTTTGCTGCCGAAAGAGGGCAGTTCCGTTCATCAAGTTCGACAAGTTTCAGTAGCTGAAGAGTATCGAGCTGATCTGGCTAGAAAGCTACTGGAAATCCACAGTCATGTGGATGGCAAAGATTGCTTGGAGGTTGAATGGAGTCAAGTTAAAGAAGCAATGCTCTCAGCTTTCAGAACTGTTTGTCCGGGCCATCTGATTCGACTAAACGAATACTGCACATCTCCGAGATCAGCAGATCTTATTGCTGTCAGAAAGGCCATTCCAGCAAATAGGGACTATGATGGCGTACGCAGATTCCTCAAACACCCGATAATCAGGAGCTTGAGAAATAACATCGAACGCTGGTGGATTTCGAAGGTCCAGGTGATGGAGGAGGCTTTCACTGTGGGCAACAGCCTTGCCCTGTTTCAACTGATTCGATCAACCGGTCAAAAGAAAGTAGATGTTATGGAAACCATATGTGAAAAAGACGGAACGGCAATTCACTCTCTCAATCGTCGTTTTGAGCGGTGGGCTGAGCACTTCAAAGAACAGCTGGTCTCCAACACAACCGCTGGAAGAACCCAGCGAACCTGAATGGAACATCAGCACCAACCCACCATCAGCAACCGAAATCTAGTCTGAGATATCAATCAATCAATCAATCACCTACCCGGATCTTCAACACCCGTACTGTTCAAAGGTGGTGAGGTCCTGGGGAGCAGCCTGACCATACTGCAAAAGATTTGGAAAAAACAGAGAGCCAGGCGAATGGAGTTCCTCGACCGTCATCCCAGTCTTCAAAAAGTGCGCAAGAAAGCCATGCAAAAACCATCATGGCATCAGCTTGGTATCCGTCACATCTAAGTGTTCTCTGGCATTATTTGTGTAGGTTAGCCGATTATCGGGAAAATCAAGCGGGGTTTTGCCCTGGCCGAGGATGCATCGACAATATCTTTACCTTGAGGCAAATTGTTGAACAGCAACACTCCTTTAGACGTTCCATGTTGGACGCTTTTCTTGATTCGAACGCTGATTTTGATTCTGTTGATGGTCAGCAACTTTGGCAATGTCTGGCGATCAAAGGTGTCCTTTCCAAATTTATATCCCTTATGAGGGCACTGCATTCGAACTACTGTGGACGCGCACGAGTATACGAGAAGCTTTCGCCTGAGTTCACCACGTCCAGTAGTGTAAGACAAGGTTGCCCTCTCTCACCTTTCCTCTTCAACTTTGTCATTGATATGCTGCTTGAAATTTCTCTGCCTGTCTCTGAAACCTCGGGAGTTGAAACACTCCCGAGACGTTCGCTCACAGACATTGAGTTGCAGACGATATTGCTCTCCTTGGTTCAGATCCCTCCGGAATATAGACGGTTTTCAGTAACCTAAATAACTGCCGCACGGTTTGGCATGTGCGGCAGTGTAAAGACAAGGTAGGATCAAACCCAAGCCTCATGCTTTCAGACCAGCTAATCGTGGTTTACCTGGACAGCTGTATAAATTCCTGTAGACCAACTTGGGGTGAGATTATTTCTCGAATCGGAAAAACCAGGGCAGCTTTGGGCAATCTCCGACACCTATGGCGTCGACGTGACGTGAGTTTATCCCTCAGGGGCAGAGTTCATAATGCGACAGTGCGATCCATACTGCTTTATGGATCAGAAACGTGGCCTCTACGCGCAGAGGACATACGGATGATGTCATCGCTTGGCCATCGGTATCTCCGGAGCATTGGTCGGGCCTGGTGGGAACATTCGATTAGTAATGCTAAGGTACGCCAAATGGTCTTAGGAAGAAGGAACTCTCCCGCAATAGATGAATTGCTCACGCTTCATAGGTTGCGCTGGTTAGGACATGTATTCCGCATGCCAGAAGACCATCTGCCTCGCTGAGCTTCTTTCGCCCAACCCCATTTCTGAGTAGAAGCGACAGAGAGGTGCACAGTGTATAACCTGACAACAAAGTACGGAAACAATAACCAGTAAACTTAGTCAGGTCGGCAAATGCCGCCTCCTTGGCTGAGGATCCAGGGACTCATCTCACCAATGTTTAATGGCACAGGCAGAAATGGCCCAATCTTGCCGTCAGTGGTGCTCGTGCATCAAAGCTATCGCCTTTAATACGTAGCTACCCGATTCCCGGACTAATTTAACATGCCTACAAGGCTTGATTGCATGTCCCGCACCCTCCCGTTTTCCGGTGATGGAAACTGCAACAGCTGGAACCAATGCGTTTATGGTACACGGTTCTAAGCTGATAAGTTGATTGATGGATTGATTGATATACCTCCTACCTTACCAAGGCTTAAGGAGGCCGACCGGCATCGAAAAGAATACTACAAGAAGTCCCACGGTATTCCCGGGTCAAGTGTCTTCGTGTATCACTTCCGTCTACGGGCCTCCTTGCCAATTTACATATGGAGGCGGAGCCTATCTTTAGTAGGCTCCGCCTCCATATGGGGCGAGATGACTCAAGTGGTTAGAGCGCGAATTTACTGACCGGAGGGTCCGTGGTTCGAACCCCACCCCTGCCTCTCGGCTTCCCCTGTCTAGGCTTGGGCAACCTGGCAGTATCCCAGCCCTGTTCTTCCTTCGGGTTGCATGGCAGTTAGGCACCGAAAGGTTGTTACAGCGGAACGATTATCTTATCTATCTTTAGTGAAGCCAGCCAGTCGATGGCTGTCCTTTTTAGTATGTCTGAGCTCTACGCAAACCCGTGTACTTCATTGCATCCAGGTGACGCACGAATGACGTATGGCCTCCTCCCTCGAACATTGCGCACTGGTCGCTTGTGGTTCACGCACGCTCCAAGGACACCTAACAGAATGGTGGATATGTAGCGTGCGGTCGACGCTGTGATCAACTGTACGTCGTGAACCACAGACAACCAGTTGACTTGTTCATTACATGAAACGAGCACCAAACGAAGGGCAGAGGACCTACGAATAATCTTAACCATGTTGTTTTTATAGCTGTTACTGATGTTTATTTTTAGCGTATCACGTGTTGCTTTCAACAAGATTTATGATTCCACACTCCAATCACTTTCTGATTATCATATTGCAGAACAATGTCCAAAAGGTAGGTCATCCGACAAATGTGTAAATTATTCAACCAGCGGATTGAGCGGCAAGGTTCTCTTTATCACCGGGGCCAGCCGTGGAATCGGGAGGAGTATTGCTCTAAGAGCAGCGAAAGACGGGGCGAAAATTATACTTGCTGCCAAGACTAAGGACCCGCATCCCAAGTTGCCTGGGACCATTTTCTCTGTCGCTGAGGAAAGTACGAACACCTTTCGACTGTAATCACTTTCAGTTGAAAAACTTGGTGGGAAAGCCTTGCCATGTGCTGTGGACATCCGCTTTGAGGATCAAGTACAAGCAGCGGTTGATAACGCCGTCAAAGTATTCGGTGGACTGGATATTCTTGTGAATAATGCTTCGGCTATCCAGCTCACAAACACCGCTTCCACATCCATGAAGTCATATGATTTACTGAATACTGTGAATGCTCGAGGTACATTCATGTGGTAGGTTTTAATTTAGCACGAATATCAATGTTGCCACTGAACGGTATAAAATTCATCATTCATTTCCAAAACCCAAGAAACCTTGTTTGGGTCCCTTCCATGCTTGCTGTTGCAGCGCCTGCTTTTCCACACTCCCCTCTTACTCACTTGTAGTAGATAACCTCGTCTCCTCTCGCTCGTTCGAGGGGAGGAGAGATTGCAGTTCATATCTCTCGCCGTCACTGAAAGTCTCTCAGATAATGTTGTGCCCTATGTTGCATCTTTTGTGATACTGTAACCAGGTGTTCGTTTGACTCCTGTTGTGACAAAGCTTCTGGCGTCACTTATTCTTAATCGTCGTACGATGCCACGCGAAACCTTAACTCGTGAGAATCAAGCGGGATTTCGACCGGGTAGAGGCTGCGTTGACCACATCTTCACACTCCGTCAGGTGTTAGAGCAACGCTACGTATATCCATTCACTTCAAGGGTTCGTCAGATTCTGTTGATCGGTTATTGCTTCAACCAAAATTGTTCAGCAGGGTATGCCCCAGAAGTTTGTGAACACAATCCGATCCCTATATTCAAATACTTCTGGGCGGGTGAGGGTGTATGGCGGGCTCTCCAAAAGCTTCCCTACAAAAAGTGGTGTCCGACAAGGATTTCCACTCTCTCCATTCTTGTTCAACTTCTCATTGATGAAATAATGAGGCGAACGCTGGAAGGTCTTCAAAACTCTGGTGTTCAAATTGTTGCTGGTGAGAGCATTGTCGATCTGGAGTACGCAGATTACATTTCCCTCATCTTTGAAGACCAAAGTGAAGCACAAGTCCTGTTGAATAGACTGACCACCATCATACCATCTTTTGGCATGCGTCTTGCACCTTCAAAGTGCAAATTCATGCTTCAGAACGTGCAGTCTCCGGACATATCCCTTAAAATCCAAGAATCACTGGAGGTTGTGGGAAATTTTACATACCTCGGTAGTTGTATTAGCTCTGACGGAAATGTATCTGATGAAGTCAGTGCAAGAATCTCAAAGGCTCGAATCACGTTTGCTAATTTGCGTCACTTGTGGCGTCAAAAAGCATCTCACTAGATCTTAAGGGTCGTGTGTGCCAGGCTACAGTAAGGGCTGTGTTGTTGTATGGGTGCGAGACATGACCTTTGCGGACAGATGATGTGAGGCGTCTCCAGGTTTCCGACCACCGATGCCTCAGAAGTGTGGCTGGTTTTGGATGGCGTCCGTTTTTTTCGACTTTACTCCTCATCGCTTGATTAAATGGGCGCGCGCTTTCTTGCTTTGTTCTGTCTGGGTAACAGCCTGGCAGACGTCTAAATTCATTGTCGGCGCTTGAGTATAATGTTCAGGCGCAGTGAGATTATGTAGATCGACCAGTGTGATTGTATAGCGATGTCTTGGTTTTTCGGTCACAGTGGTTTCTCTGTTCCCGTACGAGTGTTCTGTGTGTACCGCGCTCGAAAAGAAAACACTTGAATTTAATTTCAGTTGCTTGTTTTTCTTCATGATAAGGACATATCAGTGGACCGTTAGTAACAGCAGCGCTGTTGACTCTTCTGCTCTTGAATTCATAGTTCCTTCGGTTGCATTTGAAACGGTATAGTCAACACTGGGTGCTAACAAGAGACACAACTGAATTCCAGCTGAATTTCTCGTTTTTGACATTCTCCAATTAAATATGCTCCACAAAGGCCGCCTTATATTTCAGTTGGTACGATATTCAAAATGTCGCAGTATATTTTCTGGACGGCACACGCTGTTCGTAAGGTTGCTGAAAACTCCTCGACACTACAACCGGTTCGTCCTTCGTTGGAGGTCATCAGACAAGCACAGCACGTTCAACTGGGATTCAAATGGGTTTCCGGTTAGCACCATGTTACTTTGCAAATGCAAGTATTTCACCAAGTGCTTACTATTTGGTCTTCAGGACATAAGCTTGACGGAAACTCAGGGGACTGCGTCCGCTTGATGAGCTCCAAGAATGTTCAAACCGGTTTGTGAACTGTCGGAGGGTTTCCGGCAACTTATGAGCAGTGTTCCGTCAACACTTTGGCGTTTTTCCGAATTGTTTTTTTTAGCACACAAATTCTCGTCTGATGAGACTGATATGGACTATATACTCTTGCGTTTCGAACATGGACCTAGGTAAAGTAATCCTAGTCCGTGCATACTAATCAAACCACCACAGATATGAGTGAATCCTCAGAAATGTGGCTTCAATCAGCTCCATTCCAATCTCAAAGTCAAGCCGGGCTCTGTCGTAGAATCAAACCAGAGGATGAATGCCAACTGCATATTCCAAAATTTTTTTGGCCTTTGAACGTTACTGTAGCGTTCTCTAACAGTTTTTCTCACCGGAACAAATAAACCCCCAAATTTCGGTTTGAAGATTCGGTTGTCCAGTTTTTTAACGAAACCCATCAGATCTCAGTGGATGTCAGCCAGATATCAGGTGATGTGTAATCTATTGTCTGACACTGAATTCAGTGAACGTGACACCAGTTTCATCGATATAGCAATCCATTTTGTACACTTGCGTTCACGGAATCCGAAACCTACCGCATCGAAAATTTGTAGAAAGTTAAATACATCAGAAGGTACGTCAAAATGCTTTTCACTCCAGTCTCACAACCTAAAACATATCATTAAAATGCGATAGATGGTCGGAATTGAGTGTAAACTCGGATTACCTAACGTTTGTCGCAATCGGCGAGGTGTCGGCATCGCCGCGTGCATTCTGCTGCATAACCTATGTTGAACAAACTAGTGCAGAATATTGTATGTCCCCTACCGGGTCGTGGAGCCAAACGAACCTATGTATGGGGCTCAGTCTCTCAAAAACAATCTCCGATTGCACAGTACGTTGACTCAACATTCATCCTTTCCTTCAGCAGTTCGTTTAGTAACTTCAAACTACAAGCTGTTTAGAGCAATCTAGGTGGGCCTGTGCGCATCACAAGTCAACGGGTGTATATTCAAGTTACTCCCAAGTAACCCGTACCGCACTACCTCCTTGTAACTCGGAGTTGCAATGCATCCGGTTTTTGCAAAAAAAATTCCTTGATTTGTTAACCCGGCTTGTCAACTCTAAGATGTATATGTTTCCAATTTTGTTATTCCTCCTGAGCGCTTCGCGTCTAATTTCTACCCGTCTACTGTGTTATTTGGTCTTAAACTCCTCACCTTTTTCAGCTCCAAGCTGTGTCTTCCATTCCTCAAAAAGGCGGCGAACCCACACATTCTGACCCTCAGTCCGCCCTTGAACATGAATCCCATGTGGTTCAGTAATCACGTAGCCTATACGATTTCCAAATACGGCATGTCCATGTGCGTTCTGGGTATGGCAAGAGAATTCCGTGGTTTTGGAATAGCTGTGAATGCCCTGTGGCCCCGCACTGCAATCTACACAGCGGCGACCAAGATGCTTGCTGGTGGGGAGGAATTCTCTTCACAATGCAGAGCCCCCGAAATTGTTTCGGATGCAGCCTATGCTATTTTGACGAGGTCAGCCAAAGATTCCAAAAACACGGGAAATTTCTTTACTGACGAAGAGGTTTTACGGGAAGAGGGAGTAACGGATTTCGACAAGTACGCCATTAAACCTGGTGAGTTCCTGAATCAATCGACCCCAATTCCGTTGCATCTTCACATTGTACCACGATATCAAAACTACCCAGTTCTTTTGAAATCGGAGTACATTAAGTAGGTTTTGATTGCATGATCGTAAGGATGTGAGTTCATGTTGGAATGATGCATGTGTACGAACTCTTGACCAGAAGATTTGGCCACTCGATGCCTACTCAACAGTAGTCCATAGGTAGGATTTTCCTTTCCGTGAATTCAGGTGCTAGCGTCTTGGCAATTATGTCCTTTCGTCAATACTTGAACAACTCGGTTGTATTCTATTCTACTTGTCTTGTGTAGGCTGCATGGTATCCATTCACCAAAATGAGTTGCAAGTGGATTCTTGATGGCACTACGGCATTTGTCACTTATTCTTTGTTGTTCTACAGCCCCACGTGACTCACTTGGCTCCACGTGACTGACAACAGTCAGAGCCCTGGTAGTGCAGGATCGCGTGTGCATCGTCAAAACATTTGTGTGTGTATGTGTATGAAAAGCATACCCATTCCTTCTTTTACGGTTTGTCTTAGTGATTAATTGATTAGACAGATGCCACGGAGGAACTTTGGAGCTGGTAGTAGGAACCGGCTGGAACCCCGCTCGCGTGAGACGATGTTATCGAAAGTTGTACGGTGTGGTTTTTAAAACTACTACACCTGAAACGGTTTTATGCCACTCATTTCTATCTTGGGAATGTATATCCGGTGTTGTTTTCTCCTCCAGTCATTATATATCTCCACGCTCTTTGCTCTGATGGCTTAAACCTCTAGAATGCTTTGGCACAGTAAACTGAGTGGGAATGTGCTAGCATTTTGGATTGCTTTGGTTGTCTCCATAATGCTGGAATTCCGATCGAGTACGGTGCCCTTTAGATCTCTTTCGCTTCGAAACTGTCGACAGTTCACCCGTTATTCCTCCACTAACCTTTGTTTCTAAATCTTGCGACAATTTTATTGCCTTTGTTCTTATGATGCAACGACAAAATTTGTTTGATTTTAGCGTGCCCGTTTAGGCAGTTACCACCCAAACATACAGCGCCAAAAGTGCACCAGTGGATGTCCTAATCAAGCACATGTTTGCTATCAGACCAAGTACCGTATCTTCTGGTCCCAGACGATGATGGTCACCCTGTTCATTATCGTAATCTATGGGTTTCATTCTTCGATTATCTCCTCGTCAGGTGCCTAGTACGGTCCATCGTGCTTATGACTTTACCGCTTACTTTGCCAAAGTACCAATAATGGAGACTGCAGGTCTGAAAAATTCTATTGAGTAGCAAACCCTTTATTGGATTCCTTGGTAAAAATTTCCCCCGGAACGATGGGTGAATGAATTTTTCCCAAAAAGACTGTGAGGATGAACTGTTGACCCTAGATCAGTGGACGGATCACCTGATACGCTATTTCCTTCTGAAATTTCCCGTCTCAGTCCTTATTTCCAGCCACACCGGGCCTCATCCTCTTTCGATTTTCTTCAATTAGAACTTATGCATTCCTAAGGGACTGTATTTTCGACAGTTGCAATTGTCAGAACAAAACCATAAAGTCAGCTCAACGCTGACAAACATCTGAGACTGGTAGCAGCGAAATTCGGCTACCTGAACTCGAGTATAAGGCACCAATTCATTTCACTTAGTGTGTCGTGCGTGGACCGTCTCACCATCAGCTTTGAATCTCTTGAATTTTCGCGCGTTCATTCGAGTGAATCCAGTAGGTCTGTTGAACCTCGCACTGAACATTCACACGGAAGTTATGACAAGGTTCCTGTAACTGCCAGTCGGTAAAGGTTACCTCGGATGCTCAGATGTTCCAACGTTTTCAAACCAAATAAAACTGAGCGTAATTGCGGGGATTACTGGTAGTGTCAGCGTTTTGGTTCGTCATGAGGATTACCGTTATGCCTGCACAGTTGTACTCAATCAGCAAAAATATTTACTGGAGACAGTGTTACGCAACTTGTAGCAAAGAATCATCACGAATGATCTTTCAGTTGATCCAGCTAGATACGTACTCAATTTGTCCCATCCAGAACTCAGTCCAAAACAGCTTGTCATTGAGAATGAAAGTTTGTGACAAGTAGAACGAGATTAGTCAACTAGAATTGAAAACCCAGTTTGAGGATCTTATGGAACAAGCCCAGGATTCGCAGTTGATGACGTATGCGTAACCAGAACAGTTCAAGTCTATTCGGGTAACAAATGGTCAGTATCGGTTACAACAACGGTCATTTACTGGTCCACCTGGTAAAGATCGTAGAGGTGCTTTCCGAACGTTGGACGACAATACCGCCGCGGTGTTATCCAAACCCGAGAAAGCAACGGGGCTAGGGATCATCAAACAAAAGCGCAAGACGAGGACGTTCTCAGTAACGCGTCAAAGTCCCGGCTTCTATCAAATGCCATGGACGAAACGGGCACCGAAGAGAGACAACCAGTAGAAGATAGAAATTTTATCTCCAGTGCACAGTTTTATAGGCTCAAGCTGACGGGCACAAGCATCCCTAGAATGGATGGCTTAACCGAGATCCCTCGACCTGGACATCTATTGCATCCGGTTTTAGTCATATATGGATCCTCCAATCGTTCCGTTGCAAAAGCGGACAGCTAATCCCCTGGAACATTTACGCACAGAACTAGCCCAGTATAGCCTATGCGGCCCGTTTCAATTTATTGGATTAAGCCATTTCCTAAACATTTCAGAAGAAAACGTGTTTCCAATTGATGCGTGTCCTTTGTTGTGACCGTTAACTTTATCTTAGGGTATTTAGTTTAACGGAGTCCAGAAATTTCATTTCCATCCCTGAAACAACTCCTGTTTCGGTAATCCATGAATGTGCAATTGCTGTCCAACGGTCATTTGTACCGACAGATTGACGGGACAGCTGTTGGCTCACAACTCGGCCCTTTACCAGTGGGTGTGTATAACCACGCTAGAACGTGGCAGTCCAGCACAAACAACCCGCCGATAATCTCTTTACTGCTAATATGTGGATATTTTTATTGCGCAACCGTGCACGACTGGGATAAATGAAATGTGTGCAACTCAATACCATGCCAATTTTACCCATGAGTTAGGACAATGCACCATTATCCCGTTGCTAGATGTCTTACACCGCAGCACTGGCTCAATATCACTACCATAGATCTATCTGGTATCCGCATTTTTGGTCAAATTACTTGGTGAGCCTACAAAATTTTTGGTGAATATTTAGACGGTGCTCGATTCTATTAAGGATTTTCTAGGTAAAATTGGTTATCCTGGTTGATTTTTGGAGGAAAACATGTAGCTAAAACCGAAAGACAATATTGCCTCGACTTTCTCGTTGAAGCTGATGCCGAGGACATTGTTGATCGAGGATGTGGATGCTTTCAATCGAGTTCGCTCCCTCAAGGCCGGTTCAGGTGCCTTGTTTCCACCCCCGACCTCCAGTTCCTCAAAGATGCTCATATTTGTACCCAACTTCTGACTTTGTATCAGGACCTGAGGGCGGCACTCCATACTGGAGGAGGGGTGCCGGAAATGCCAGTGATGCCTGAAACACTAAATTGGTTCATATTATCTTCCCAACTCCCAAAATGTCGGTGCCGCTAACTCACTCTGACTAGCCAGAGCCCACCATTTTCTTACCGGTACTACGGTGCCTGGCAATTTGATACCGATTGTTCCTCCAAGTGGAATCAATGCCAAAGATGCAACCACGATGATGACTTTTCTCAATTCGAAACAGCCAATATGAGTGTACCTGTTTCTGCCTTTAAGCCTCAATTAACATTATCTCCGAGACCCAAATCGATTAGCAGATCTCTGGGTCATTTGCCAATTGGATGCCGTCAGATAAAAAAGGCGTATCTCGGCGCAGATCCGTGGTCGGTCGGTTTGCCTGAATTTAGACACTCCACCAAATATAAACCCTTTCTGGATCGACCACCTTTTTGAAAAGTTGTTGTCTACCAGTGCCTCTGGTGGTTTAATTTAGTCAACTAAAGTACCAGTCAAATAAAATGCTGCATATCGTTCCGCGTCACCACCACCTCCAGAATATGCTGGATGGTGATCTCACTTAATGGTGTCCGGTTACGGGCCCCTTTCTGAGGTTGAGGAGGTCCCTGTTTAAGGTCAAGCGATTTTCTTAGTTTTGTGGGACAACCTGATTTTTTCCAAGTTGATTGGTTTAATTTTTTTAAACAACCTTCATCTGTCCCTGGGTTTTTAGGGATGCTTCCAGCATTTCAATTTGTCCTCAGAGTGAATAATCAACTGGAATATCATTTCTCTTCGACAACACTTACTTACTCGAGCTAGATTGCTGTTGAATTCTTTGTTGGTTCTAGCATTGGCGACTAGCTGAGTCATTTACTTGAGATGTGCTTTTGAGTTCCGTGTACGTTAAGAGATTCATCCACGTCATAGTGTTACACACGACTACCTTTCTGTATCGCTCGATCACAATTCGATTGTCATACATCGTTATCTAATAGTTATCCAAGAGAAAGAAAACTGACCTTCATTTTTTATCTGCATCGAGTAAAGTTTACTCGAAGCTACACACGTAGAAAATCGAACGCATCGTGAAGCACATTAACAGATGAATCTATATTCGAAAAGAAGACATTAAATCTTGTTCATTTTCTGTTGCCCGTGTACAATTGGCTTGATCCTGAACCCGTCGAAAGTCACAAATTTCACCACCGAGCTACCGATGATGTCTACCGTGCATCCGGGCCTCCATAGTCGCCATTTATCCAGCAAAAGTTTGCTTGAAGGTGCATTACCTACAGCTGATCTCAGTTTGCCAAATATGTTCGAAGCTGTTCTCCCCAGTCTGACCGGAACACTAGTGAAAAGGTGTCATTTTTCTCGGCCGAGCAGTTCTAGTCCTACAAGCGGAAACAACCGAAATTGTCATGGATCCCTTCTATCTACTCATCGCTTTATGGATGAGACTTAAACAGGATGTTGAGGCTTATTCTCTGACTGAATATTATAGGGTCTTCTAACGTTTGGAATATATGTAGGCTTTGTTCCGTCTACGAGCGTTTTTCTGCGTGTTTAGCTAGGTCGTGTGCAATGATATCACTGTAGTTTCCATGTTAGTTGTTTTTCCCTGAAATCGAAAGTTGAAACTAACTTAATGATAACCCGAATTTTGCAGTTTTACACCCGCTTACATGTACAGTAACTGCAGATGCTAACAAAGCTATGAACTAAAAGCTGGTTCCCGCTTAATTGCACATGTGGTCTCGGAATAAGATGTCCCGGAGATGAAGTGAACATGGTGTATTGCCCCGGGATGAACTGTCAAATTACCCAACCAAACTAACCGTAGTCAAGCCAACCCACACCGGTACGTCTCGTAGTTTGCGACGGTACAGTTGAATCATACGGTCACTGTTAGGCTCACTGATCAGCTCCAGTAACGTGCGATGGAAACAACCACTAAGCCTGCTTGTGGTATCGGAAGTTCCTATCACGTCGTGCGTCGACTGTCGCGGTGAGCAGTGCTCGTGTTCTTGATTTGGGAACTAACTGCTGTTGGGAAGTCGTAGGGAAAAATATGCGAAAACCTTCCAGGCTTATTTCGCCCTTCATCCTAACGATAGAGTCAGGGGAACTGGAGCACCATGTTCCCTTCGTCGCGGTCTCTATTCAGGGCGGAACAGGACAATCTGAGCGAAACTGCTATGTCTCGACAACTTGATCTTAGTCTCCTTCGTCTTTGCTCGGTCTTGGGGCGAGATGGCTCCGCGGTTCGAATCCGACCTCTGTCTCTCGACTTCCCCTGTCTAGGTTTGGGCAACCTGGCAGTATTCCAGCCCTTGTGCTTCCTTCTGGTGGCATCGCAGTTAGGCGCCGAAAGGGCTCTACAGCTGGAGTCTGGAAGCAATTGCAGTCTGCTTACGATGTTTTTCAATTCTCGGGGCCGCATTGATCACTTTGATCGACATCAGAAGGCCAGAAATCGTCCCTTTCCCATCAGTAAACTAAACTGCTGCCATAGTAGTGATAAATCGGATCTTCAACTAACGCGACAATCCCGAAATTTCGATATATGGTAACAGATCGCAGGTTACACCATAACAGTTTGCAGGTTTCCGTCACTTTATCAGCGACAGCCTAACCGCCAAGTGAAGCGATTTGTAGATACATCCAAGCGGGCCTTAAAGCTCATAGCGAGGAAATCCGACTAAGTACCCGAGCGGTTCCTACTGGATGGAGCAGATATTTGTGATCCAATTTAGCAAAATTTGAAATGTCATCTGAGCAACTCCGTGTTACAAAACGATTCCTCAACTTTGTTACGTATTGAAATGCTGATTTCGGTTGTATAGATCACCAGTCGGTGTGTCGCAATCTCGCCGTTATGCGTAGCCTGCTGCACCACATCCAGTTCTATTACTTTTGCTTACTTGTCCGCAAAGTAGGATTCCAACATCGAATCTTGGAAACACGCTTATCATTTGTGTGCAAGATGCGCTCCAGTGTTCCAGTTTGTGGTTATTCGCTGTTTCTCGTTGGAGGACGATCGTTCAGTGTGTTGTTGACTGCGATGCCTTTCTCTGTGATTCCATCGGTCCACGAAAGCAGGTACCTCATTTACGCCGTGGGCGTGTCTATGTGTGTGAAGAACCCAATCAGTTTAACACCTCTTGCATTTGACTCAACAGCAGTAAAGTATGCACAGAATCAGGTCACTGATCACGGCCGCACCGCAGGTAGATCGTGAATTGTGTGGCCTTTGTGTATCTTCCGGCTGTGTTTAATGTAAACTGTCACCCCTGATTGCCCTGTAGTTCGCGATGGTATGTACAGTTTATAGCCTTTGCCTACTGACCCCTAATAGTAACGCGAACACATCTCAATATAATCTCCAGACTAGGCTTACATGCGGGATTGCGTACTTTGTGAGAAATTATTGAGTCTGCTGCAACCGTCTCATCTCTTTAAATTTCATTCGCTGGTATTTTCTACGAATCTGTTGATGTTTGTCATTCACCTACTTTATTCTGGTCACGACAGGTGCGTCTTTGGCCCCCGACTTTTTCCTGGACGTACCAAAGACTCAGACTGATGATGCTTCGACTGGGCCTTTTCCAAAGGGCTCTGTTGAGGCCATTTTCGACAAACTTCAAAGTTTGTTGTCCGAAGAACACGTGAAGAATGTAGGTGCATCCTTCTACTTCGTACTGACCGGTGAGTCTCCGAATGTTTCACCGTCGTATCATACATCATTCAAACCGCTTGTGAACTCGTTTGATTACTGGGGCTTGTTCTGGATATGGTCAGGTTTTCACGTTGTAATCGGAAGGACTGCAAAGCTATCAGGGTGTTTTCATTTTTCAGTCAGCTAAATGTCACTACCCCGCAGTAGTGATGCCCTAAGTGGACATAGTGTAAAGTTGAATCGGAAAACCCTCCTTCGCCCTTGGACTTTAAGACAAGATTGCAATCAATCCAGTTCTGTCACCTGTGGCATTTTTTCCATAGTGCACGCACACTATGTGGGAAAGCACTGGGCGAACATAGTGAGCGGTCATCTGGAGTTCAGCGGTAGGATGGTGCACTCACTCCACTCTACTTGGCCTGAATCCATGTATCTTTAATAGATTACAAACTCCAGGCTTCGTTCATGTTAATCTAGATCAATCACTTTGTAGTCATTCAAGTATCTCAAATGAACGTGGATGAGCTACCTTTGTTTCATTGGGACGCCAAAGGCTTGATGCATACTCGAGCAGCGACGTGACCTAGTATTACTCAGCAACACAGAACGAAGACCGAACTGGATTTGATACTAGTCTAGAAACCTGAGAGGCAATATTGCGGATTCCATAGGGCCAGTTGATACTGCTGTTTGATCTCACTGAACCGAAGTTGGAAAGGAGACCAGTCGGGAGTCTGTGCTTGGAACATTGGGTAAAGGACAAATCAGTGTTTGCACGGATAGCAGGACTCTGGCAAAACGCACAGGAACACACGGGTCTGATTCTAAAATATGTCATTTAAGGTACAGCATAAATTCGATCAGGCGATCAGTGGTGGCAAATTGTAGCAATTTGGAAAACTGCAGAGGCGGTGGCAGACTCCCCGTAGGCGTAGGTAGTCAAAGCGATGGGTCAGCACATTGAACTGAACTTACAGAACAAGCAAAACGGTAGGCCTAGGGAAGAGACGACGAGAGAGGTTTGTGAGGGCCATCAGACTAAAGAAAACCACTTGAGTAGGTGCATGTGAACGCAAACATACCGAACAAATAGAAGGAATTACAAAGGGCGGTCAATAGGTGCGTATCACACCGCAAAACAGCCACATGTGGAAGTGTGCGCCAAATGCGCTCACATCTGGAGTTGGACTACTTTAGACATTTGGTTCGTGGCCAAGTGGATAGTGGGCTGAAATTCCACCTCAACCATCCACCCTCGACTACATGCAAAGGACACCCAGTTTTGACGGCAACAGACAGGCATATGTGGCATTATCGGTAGTCATACTCGACTTTACGGCAACGGGATTAATCGGCTTCACAAATATCCTATACTGTCGCTGCCCTTGAACTACGGTCAGAGGGTAGGTTCGCACAGATTTAGATCCGATTCGAGCAACAAATATCGTATGCCAGGTTCAGACCAAACCCCATGAGATCTTACGTGGCCGTTCCGATCCAGGTTCTCAGCCGCCCTCCATCTACCCAAAAACCCGGTTAGGTGAACGTGATGTACACTTTTATTCGCCTCCGATTTGTTCTACTTTCTTGAAGCTGTTTTCCGTCTTTCACTAGAATATCCACGATGTTGGTATCCACATTATTTGGAATGTTAATTATTGGGCTTTTGAGAATACGCCGACCACACCTTTAACTTGAGGAGATTTTTGGAATAGCGCCAGTTTTTCATTTGTCCTACGTTGGCTGTTTTTCTCGATATGAAAGCTGCTTTTGACTCCTTGTATCGTCAAGAACGTAAGCGGTGTTTGGAGATGAAAGGTATGTATTCTAAACCTATATCCCTTATGCAGACACTGTATGCGAACTCTTGTGGGCGCACACGAGTATACAGCAAGCTTTTGCCTGAGCTCACCACTTCCAGTAGTGTGAGGTAAGGCTTCCGCCTCTCCTCTTTCCCACTCAGCTTTGGTATTGAAGTGCTGCTTGGAACTTCTCTGCCTGCCTCCGAAACCTTGGGAAGCGAAGTGCTTCCGGGGCGTTCGTTCACGAACTTTAGATATGTGGACGATATTACTCTCCTTGGTTCAGATCCCTCCTTAAATAGCCTAAATAATTCTGCCGCAGGGTTTGGTATGCGTTTCACATCTACGGTGTAAAGTACCGCTACCAGGCTGGGTGGGTTCAAGCCCAAACGTCATGTTTGCAGACCAGTGTGATAGGTGGATTCGTTTACCTGGGCAGTTGTATGAGTTACGGTTGGCTGGCTGAAGATGAGATTACTTCTCCAATCACGGAGGCCAGGCAGCTTTTTCCAACCCCCGACACCTATGGCGCAGGCGTAATGTCAGTTTATCTTTTGAGCGCAGAGTATACACTGCGCTGCTATGATCCATACCGCTTTATGAATCAGAAACGTGGCCTCTACACACAGAAAATTTATAAAGGTTGTCAGTAATTGACCTTCAGTCTTCGAATCATTGGCCGGATCTAGTGGGAACATCGGGCTACCAATACTAAGGTTTAGGAAGGAGGAACTCTCACACGATAGATCGGTTACTCAACCCTCCTAAGTTACGCTGGTTGAGACATGTACTCCGCATGCCTGAGGACTGTCTACCTCGCAGAACTCTTTTCCCTAGCCCTCTGCTGAGTGGGAACGATCAAGAGATGAACAGTATATGACCTGACAACGAATTATGACACTAGGCAGTAAACTGAGTTGGGTTGACAACCGCCGCCTCCCTGGATGGTTATTGGCACTGTCAGACATGGCTCAATCACGCAGTCAGTGACGCTCGATCATCAAAACTATTGCCTTCAGCGCGTAACTGCCCAGTTTCCCGAACTAACTGGTCATCCCATCGCTTTCAATGCCTAGCTTATCTCGAGCGCTGTCCCATTTCCTGGTGGCCGAAATTGTAGCAGTCGGAACCAACGTACCCTTATTACGTAGTCTGTGACTGATAAACTGAACTAAACTGACTTTCACTGTTGATGTGATTTACCAATGAAAACTGCGCAATCAACAGAAAACCGGTCCAGGCAGCGGCTGGGTCGAACCTCGTAATCTGTGATCTATATATCTGTCTCATCACTCGCTGGTCTTATTTCCTAGGGTCCGCATCGGCATCAAAGACGGGCATGTGGCAACACATTCGCCTCCGCACAAACGCTATGGTTTTTCAACTATGCGCAAGTGTTCAATAGATCACCTATTACTGATTGATCACTCACTGTCAGATGCCAGTCGTTCATCTGCTTCACCGTATCCACTTATGCTTATATATCGTCAACATCGACAGATTGTCAGAGTCTAACGCTAGAAGCTCTAAAAATAATTACCGAAGTACTAAAAGTGCTGTTAACATGTAAGGAACGAAAGCACTAGAAATACTGAAGTATAATTCTACTATTGGAAATGTATTCCTGTTTCAGACTCCAAATCCTGTGCTGTTGTGTAAGGCGTGGCCACTAGTAGTCATTGAAAAATCCATATTTCAGGTTTGCCTGTTAAATCTACTCGTCAAATTAGTCGACGCACTTTCCTCCTGTTTTCGCGATCGTCCCAAGATTTCTGATATCGACTTTCAGCATTTTAACTCTCACTATACTCAAAATGTACCATCTTTCTTTTGTCCCAATACAATCCCATCCCCACGGTCCAGCATGCAAACTCTGACCACTTCCTGCTTATTATCTGGGATAGCTTCGCGTTGCCCCCCCCCCACATCCGTGGTTCACACTGTTAAGTCACGTGAATTGATGGTATACCGCATGCAAGGACTACAGTATTATTGCGGGGGGGCCTAAAATGAAGGCCAATACACTACAGTTAGAGGATTTGACAGATAACTTAGTTAAAGCCTTCGTTGGTCTTTTCAGTGTCATGTCAACCTTCCCTAGTTGACTACACGGGCTAGTGCATTGTTTGTTTCATCCATTATTTTTGTTCTATCCCCTAAAGATCCAGAACCGGGCCATTGGTTTATCGACCTTCGGACAGGATCCGGGTGTGCAGGCCGGGCAGAGACTGATGCGAGCGAGTTTGACTGCCGCTTCGAATTGAGTAGTGACCAGTTTGTTAAGATGTTCGAAGGAAAAATCATTCCCACAAAAGCTTTCATTACTGGAGACCTGCATATCGACGGGGATGTGTTTGCCGCAATCAAACTGGAGAAACTACTCATAAATATGAACAAATGATGTTCTATACAGAAAAACTAGAAAACTAGATTTCTTATCAAGCCTTTCCAGTACTTTGCTGATTACATTACTTGATTACAACTCTCATGCCTTTCTATTATTTATCGTCCTGTTCAAGGACCTTATACAGCTATATATTTGGGGTTTTCATGTTTTTGTACTGCCTACTCTCTTTTTAATGGTATCAACCAATAAACCAGGTGTGATCCTCCTTTGATGTCGTCAAAAGTCAAAAGTTTTTCTCGTTATAAGTGCGTGCTGCGGTAATCCTCCCGAAGACCACCAAAGGAAGAGGATTATTTTAGTGTCTCCTGAGAATGGACTCTGCAGCTGTTTCATCTTTGTTTGGAACCACCAGCAAAGGGTATCTCACGAATTTCCAGGGTAATTCAAAACCCCGGACTTCCCGGTTAACATCTGAGAAGCATATAGTTCGGCCACGAGTGGATGGATAGCGGTGCAATTAACTTGCTCGTGTACGAGATATGGCGACACCTATCCTTCAGCCAGGGGCGAGATGGCCCAAGTGGTTAGAGCGCGAATGTACTGACCGGAAGGTCCGTGGTTCGAACCTGACCTCTGCCTCTCGACTTCCCCTGTCTAGGCTTGGGCAACCTGGCAGTATCCCAGCCCTTGTGCAACCTTCGGGTGGCATGGCAGTTAGGCACCGAAAGGGTGCTACAGCTGAACGATCCTTCAGCCACGCAATCCACATAACGTGAACGCGTGATGGCTGGCTCCTGTAGTGAGGATTGCTCAGACAGAAGGCTCATGCAGTTGATGAGATGGTTTTCTGTATGAGCCTTGCAGTGTATATTGTATGCTGAAATCTCAATTAAAATTTCCAGTTCCGTACACACTACCATCAAGCGTTTCAGGAATACTGTTGAAAAACCACTCCGTGTTTTTGGCGCCTCCTGTTGAGCGCAATGTGTGTTAAATTTGCCTGACCACTAAAATTCGTGACTGCTTCTTCAAGGTGAACTTGGTTGTTCGGTGGGGTGAACAGCTTCCGTTCACATCACGTTCAGGTTTTGCTCGTGTGTGTCGTTTTCCAAAGCGAGCTCATCAAAGTCTTCATTCACTATCAAATTATAGGTAATGTTGTAATATAAACCCACAGAATTTAGCATCGTTATCCGAAAACACCCGAAAAAACTGGCTACTTTGACGTCCGCTTCCGCCGTATGTCTATTCAGTTCCAGGACCGCATTCCCAACGCCATATTTGCAGTACAAGCTTTAATCAACCCCTTCCTTTCAGGAACGACATCCTATTAGACTTTGGTAACAAATCAGCTTGCGTAGGATGCACCAAGGCCACTTGCTCGTATCTTATCGTCACCAAAGCTTCAGTACTCTGGCAGCTGGGCTGCCGAAGAAGCCTTTTGTCCGCCACACGTACGAACTTGGAATTCACACTTGATTTCCCACATCTGCTTAACGGACTAACATGCGTTCGTCCGTGTCTACTAGTGAATCCTGCCGTCAAGCAGGTGGTCAGTGGTTCGAGTCCATCTGCAAGCATATTTCCGTCCATGTTTTGCGTACCTTGACCGCTCATTTCGGGATTTGTCGAGTTCTTTCCTGTTCTGTGTTGATGTACCAATGAGATCGAGATACTTCAATGGTTGAAGTGTGAATTTACTGGCCAAAGGGTCCCTTTTTCAACCCCAAGCCCGACAGTTGAACTGCTTTTGTCTAGAATTGGATGACCTCAGCCCTCGTGTGTCCTTCGGGTGTTATGGCAGCTATGAGCCGAAAGAGTTTTACAGTTGAACTATTATTATTACTCTCACTTTCTATTATACTGCAGTCAAGCCCCCCAGAATTGACAAAGAAAACGCCAAAAGGTTAATTATTCTCCGATAGCGCTAGTTTTCAAAGCTGCAACAAAAGTCCTCGTCCGACGGAACCGTCCCCCCAAAGTGACAACTTATGCATTGATTTCTTAGGGCTTTTGTTGCTTTCGTTTTTCTGTCGTCCTTCTCTCCCCAGAAGTACATTTCTGACCAGTCCCTTACAATCAACTCACGGTCCGGCTATTTTTCGCTAAAGAACAATATCCCTATCCACAGCCAACTAACAAAGTCCATCGGACAACCTCATAGTAAATGTGATTACTGTATGTCTTTGAGCTTATCTCACCAGCACAGCAACTTTCGTGATGGAGAACCGACCCGAGAGAAGCTTATTTTGGAGAAATTTTGGTGGGATGAATTCTTTTTCAAACCCTTTGAGTATCAAAGTAACTGGAACTAAAGACAATTAAATGTGGGTAAATGGATATATCGATCCGCAAACGATTGCACAAGATGAAGCGGTAGAGTCAGAGACGTCAGCGTCACGACGTCACGTAAAAACCTTACAGGAACTACGTGATCAGCACCACGTGAGAGCTAATTATTGAAGCACGTGGTCCCGAGATACCCATTAAGCCAGCGCGATAAAAGGTTGTCATAAACTGTAGATTTTTTTCCTTTTGTTAATATTATCAACTGCGTTTGTTCAACCTTACCATGGTTGCAAATACATTTGATTCCATAGTGAACAGCCAGTCAGCTGGATGAACCTTTCTGGCTTTTAAATGGAACCGGTCATACATCGTCTGGAGTTGGGATGGCAGCACACTCAGTAACCATGCTTCTGCTGCGCTCACTTCCTTGATAGACTAGTGTCTTGGACGGATAATTTAAATGGGTCTTTTCGTGTATGACTCCGGTTCTTTCGGGTCAGTTGCTCTCGTTTATGAATTGTTCGGGGCGCTCTATACTCGAGCATTCCTTGTCAACTTTCATTATTGGACTCCTGTGGTGATTACGAGCTATTTTACAATTAGTTTTTTTTCTGATGTTCGTCAATGATTTCTGGCTAGTTGTTGCCTCTTGGTTTGCTTGACCTTCTTCCTACGGCAATCATTTAAGTCTATTGATTTCGGATTTATTTCTCTGATTTAGCCGTGCCGTTCTGTTCCACGTACACTTGACCCAATCGGACGTCCTTTTATTGAGTTTAGATGATTTCTCATGATATCGCGCAGTAGCGTTCACCCAAACGCAGTGGTGGTGTGATCTTGATAGTTTTATTATCGTTTTCACATTCTGCCAAGTTTCCATCGCTTGCGGATATGCCTGGCTGTTTTTCCTCTCCGACGTCATCAGTCGGTCCAACAGTACACTAGAGATCACTGCAATGGCTTATGGAGATGGCAAACAGACAATCTGGGATTTTCATTAACCTCAATGAAGACGGAGATACCACGGGGAAACTGGCTTTCTGGCCTCACCTATGGAGTTGATTGTCTTCGGGGGGTAACGTACAGCTTCCAACATCAGTCGTTGAAAAAATTGAGAGCTCCTTTAAATTAAACTAAAAATACAGTAGTCTTCGACTGAGTTTGTCTCCTGGTATAGATGTATCGCAACTTCTGCAGAGTACGTTCAATTTTAAACACGCTCTCGGTATAGTTTCGTGGACTTCCTGATGTGCACAACTGTTGCTAAAAATTCTGTGGGGTCTCTCTTATTTGATGCTTTACTGATCGCCCTCAGCGTAGTGTACGGACCCGAACTGGGTCAACCAGTAGTGCGCTGTCCACATTTTATGCAGTCATCCTACGCTGCGTAATTCCAACAAGTTTCATCTGTCCCAGCTTCAAAACAACATACTCGGTCTACTCGGTAGACTGAATAGCTTCTTCTGGTTTATTGATGTGGTCTTTTTGTTTGAAGCATACTCCTCTTGGTACAAGGAATGTTGTTATCTGGTCGTTATCTACTTGTGTAGGGAAGCAATTACTTTCAGCATTATCTAAGAATCACACCAAAAGTAGTCGTCACTCTGGAATCAACTTCCGCTTTGGGCACTGTTGATTCCAGGTTCAAGGTGCTGATATTTTGCTCAGGGTGCTCTTCAGGATTTGTGTTCTGAATAGATCGTCATGTGGAATATTGGTTGTCCGATTTATTTCCTTGTTTTGTGGCGTGTTCGTCGAGGTTCTGAACCTAGTCCCAAACTCAGCGGATAGGCCAACAACTAACGTCCGACATGGACTTCAGTTGTACAACAATAAAAACGAGTGTATCTGAAATCTACTCCGACTCGAACCGTTACTTGATTGCATTCTGGCTTCACACATTGGCAGCTAGAGAGTAGTTAGCTCACTGCGTGGGGTCCGTGATGAAATGATGTGTAAGCCATTAAGTGCTAACGAATCGGAATCGCTGAAACAAGATATTAGGTGCTTGAAACATTTGATACGCATACCTAACACCAATCTTCTATCAGAAAAGGTGCTACTCTCCATTCACGAACAAAAACTTTGCAGAGATGAGGTTGTGGCATCACGATGCGAAATGAATTCGGTCACATTCAAACGGAATGTTGTGGAATCGTGCCGTCTTCCTGAATGGGGCAGACCCACGAACCGTATCAGGTAATCCATCCCAGTGGCGAGCATGTTGTCGCTCTCTAACCGAGCTCTCAAGTTAACGTTTGTCTCTCATTATGCACTGGGCTTTTTTGAATAACGATTGCAAATTATTCTGGGATTCTATACCATTCACTCCAACACATTGCTCAGATATGTACATTTCAGTGCTGTTGGAAGGCTGTTTTGCGCTTCCTATTCCCTTCCATTCCCTACAGGATATTTCCTCATTGTTGTATGGCGTTTAAGCCAAAAATTGTTGGTGTATTGTTGTCTATGATGGTTCTGCCTCCACCAGCATATGCCATCATTCATCATAACCAATGAGCGGTGCACAATTATTCTGCGGTAACCAGCCACAACATGGTTGATTGTATTCCGAATCGAGAAGTCAAATGAGTTGTACTGGGAGAAACGGACTCAAGCCAGCTTCTCTCTTTTGTAGTAGCTTGATATATGATCCTGGATTTCTGTTCAAATTTCTCTAGTGGTTTAGAGGCCATCGGTGAATGGGTGTGCGCCCCAAACTCACTTCTTTCAGGAATGTCGTCTATTCCTTGTAACATTTTTTTGCTGTAGTTTCCCATATACAATGGGATTCACGGTTTTTCCTCGGATGGGGAATTTCTCTTCGGGAAAGCGAACCATGGAATGTCTAGGTTAATGGAAGTGGTGTCTCCAGATAGAACATCCTGCAGAGAGTTGGCTTCCTGCAAATTGTCCTGGGCAGTGACCTGTCTTCAAGAGGTCTTTCTCGCTTGAACCGTAGCCTTGTACCAGATGCGGGAGCTGGTTAGATGTGTGTAAAACGCAGTTGTCTCCAAAACAAGGAAACCAGTTGAGTCCCACCAGAAAAGGTTTGATACTCCTTTTTTGAGAAGGAACGTGGACACGTTAGACCGAAATTCGATACCTTCGGCGGACAACCGAAACCAAAGGGAGCGTTCTAGGCGGATAACTTTCCTCTGTTGGTTTCAATATTTGCGTAAAAACTCCCTACTGTGTTGCTCTCAGTGGTCAGGTTTTATGCATGCATGTCGCTCGTCAGCTAGGACTGCTTATTTGGTGCATCGAGATTACTGCGTCTTCTGCGATCAATGTGAACCGATCATTCATTATCGTAAGCTACTCCAGAGGTCTCGCTCGTCAACCAATAGAAGGTTGAAAAGTTCATTGAAGTAATCCAGTGCAGTCTACGAAAAAGTTCACCACTTCTTTGGAGGCGGATACATTTGAACCAAAGTTTGTACGTTGATGAAATTGAGCACTCGGTGTCCCCTATGTAAATTGTGACGAAATCCCCAAAGGATCCTTAATGAAGCATCAATAAACAACGAAAACGAAACTTATGGATGAACCCCTGTGCATTTTAAAGTGGTTGGAGCTGAGTAGTAGTCTGTTGATACTATTCCACATAATGTAATATTGGCTGCCTTGAGATTCCGTTGCAAATTTTGGCAACGTTTTTTTGTTTGATATGAGTAGTATGGGGCACTTGATAATAATCCGTAGACAGCTCATCAGTCGGCCCAGATGAATGTGGGCGAATGTTTTTTATGGGACAGTAACCTCTGCCGGGTAATGGGTGCGATCCATAGTTCGCATACGTTCCACTTCAGAGTGGCGACGTGGGAAACCTAACCTTAGTGACTGCACCCATAAGTGCGGCTGCAGACTGATTCCCTAAACTAATCACCAACGCGGTATAGACGCTATTGAAGGCAACCAGGAGTGCGGCTGGAGTAGCTGTGTGGACGATAAAAGTAGCGTAAAGTTTTTTTACCATTTCCTAATTCAAAATAACCGAGTCACGACATGGGTCGTATTCCCAGTGTATGTTCGGAATGAAGATATCCCCCTTCGTTCCGAAGGTTATAGTGCTATCCAGACCCTCGCTTGAGTATGACCGTAGTAGCGGTTATTCAGGTTCCATGCAAACGATGTGATACTGCTAAAGCTGTGCCTCTCTCTGTCACCGGTCACTGGCAGTTGCGACGAGTGCTTTGACGCCTTGGATATTGAAGGCCTGATCTCCGATCGCACTTTGCTATATCAGTAAGCACAATGGAGCTGGCCGGTCTAATGAAAATAATCTTACTGCTAATTCTTTTGGTAGTATATATTCGTCGAAAAGTGTTATTGAGGATTTCTGCAGAAATAAGAAATTAGATTATGGCCATCGCGTGCGATAGCGTGCAGGCAACAGCCAGACCTACGGAAATGCAATGCACCATATTCCGTCTGGAAAAGTTGGGAATCTGCAGGTCCCACCGAGACTCGAACTCGGGTTGCTGGATTCAAAGTCCAGAGTGATAACCGCTACACCATGGGACCTGAGATGCGTCGTGCCTATTTGTTTATATGATGGCCCAAATGTTTTGTTCTTGTAGATTTAGTTTGTGTGCAGAGATAGCAGTATCTACCGGTCCATTAAGCCGCAACTTTATCCAATATACTATCGCTTGTTGTAGAATCCTGGTGTTGATATTCCTATATGAGGCCAACAGGCATGATACCACCGTTGATTCACTAGACAGAAAACAAGTGAGCACAATCAAGCGCCTATACTTGGGTCACGAACACATGTGGTCGCCATGCATTTGTCCGGGGTGCCGTGCTCGGGCTTATGATTTTGGAATATGGAATCTAAACTAAGTGCACAATAATAAATTGAAAGGTGATAGACCTCTCTAGAAATTACACTGAACTAGAAATGTTGGCAATGCATTACACTAAGGTCAGTAATAAAGGCTGGGTGGCTCTGGTTAACATCGTGCGTCATTTTCAAATATGAGCCTTAATTCCAAGCGGTCGTCCTGAGTGACATCAGCTGCACAGTGGAACCATGGCTTAGACTTACCTGCCTTCAAGTTGCTGTCGGTCCAGTACACACCACCGATTGTGTCCACTCATCGTTCTGTCGGTCATTACTTCAAGTGCGTCATTAACGGTCCATCATACAAGCTAATCGAGTTCATTGATTCAATTGGAAAGAAGGGGCCATCCAAAAAAATTTGTCTGGTTTTGCAAACTTTGTAATCAGATGTTTGTGTCCTTACATATCGGTCCGTCACTTTGGGCCGCAAACACTAGTACAATCGCCTAAGAGATCAGACAGGGGAAGTCATGAAAATAACTACAAAATTGTTGGCTGAAGTGATAAAATCAGACAGAACTTAAAACGCAATAATGGAAGGGGGCCTGAACCCCGGAGGAACGTATACTACAAACTTGAAAACATTTTCCAAACACTTCAGGTCCCGTGATGTGAGCGCTCTAATCCCAATCATCCAGAGGTTTGCTTTACAGGCCTCAAAAATTCCCGCCAACAAATGAGTAGGGTCAAGAGGTCTTTGTTACCTACGTCTTGCGAAATTTTTCGATCTTTGGAAAACCCAGTTCATGTAGAAGAGGGATCCTAGAGGATTTAGGTGGCTCTAAAAAATTTAGAACATGGGACTACGTGGAGAAATCATGTGGAGAATGCAAAATAATCCCCAGAATGGTGTCTCTTTTGACAACTAGTTAACATTTTTGTGTGATTTATCTCAACTGTGTCAAATTTGTCCTCAGTTAACTGACGTTGTGTGCGAATTTCCTTGCGTGATTAACGGCGACAACCAGGAGATGTGGGAAAACTTTCGGATGGCCACGTTCCTCGTGGTCTAAATCAAGTTCACACGGAATACACGACTTCCCGTCTAGCCACAACTGGGCCTTTCGCTGGCATTTCTTCAACCATAAACCAAATGTACTGGTGAGTGCATTGACGAATGCAATTGCCTGAAACAATCTCCTACAACGGGTTTCCGACTGTGATTTGTCGACGCCCCAACATCCTGTAATGATCGGTCATGTATATTAATTACCGGCTTCGGATGTTTTTCGTGCAGAAAAACCGCCTTGTAGTTCAATGTTTTGGTTAGTAATGAAAACATGGCATCCTGATTACCGAACATACCAAGTAACTAAACATGACGCACACGGTCGTTGAAAACACGTTGCGCTTCTTGGGGCTCATCAGGTAGGCTCAGTCCCCAAGTTTCTCTCAACCTTATGTTCCACTTGAACCCAAATCGGACATATTCCCTAAATACCCCCTGTTGCATATGAGTTCGATTTTAGAAGGTAACTCAACTGATGTTTAGCGGCCTATCATAAACGGGAGATTCAACTAGACCCAGTTGTGTGACCCATTTGTGACCCAACTTCGTGTGCAAATGAAAGCATGGGTCGGTAACAGTTAGTGTTCAGATTGAAGCTCTTCTTGTAAATTATGCCAGTGTAAAACGCGAACTGTCACAATTCGTAGTTTGTCAAGTTAAGAATGCGTGTTAGATTATTGGTTGTCAGCTCAGGCTACTTACTTGATGCTTGTGACACTTCGGTAGTGAACGTCCGAGAACTATTTTGGAAGTCCTATATTCGCGAAGCTAAGCATGTTCCGAATGGGGTAATTAAAGCGTTCTTGAGGAAAGTTTCACCTTGGGTCAAACTAATATGAAAACAATAAGTGCCTTATTGTTTGCTTTATTGAAGTACTCAATTGTACCGAAATGTGAGAATTCTAGCCCGGGAAACATGTGGCCCACAGCTTACGCAGTTTATACCTGGAATCCAGCAACTGGTTAACACTTGGAAAAATCTAAAACGGTGGTCCGCAGTTTGCCTATTTTTTGCACTATCGGCTGTTCGGAAATCGGAGAGCGGCAATTGATATGGTAATGGTTCGGCTACATGTCTACTGAAATGCAGTCAATCTTTCAAAAGTGGCCAACCCTGAGGGTCCGTATTTTCTCGCATAGCCCACAAAAGCGCCACTTATTAGCGACTAACTATGACCCCTACTGTGGCAGGCAAACGTCAAATCTCCTCAGCCTGCCACAGCAGTTTGGTCAATGGACCTGGTGCAATAAAATGAATACATTGGCGAACTACTCATGAGTAGGCAAAACAACAAAAGATGTGGAATAGCTGTCGGTTGGTTCAGGCACCCGTTAGGCTGTCGGTGAGTGGTCAGATTTTCATCTGAGTGGTTATCAATCCTCTTCTAGGGCTTCATAATTAGCAAGCCACGGGCTTACATTATAAATATTTTCACCCATTCAATAAGTCCCAATAAAACCGGACGCATTCATATGACTGGGTCTTTCAGGATCTGACCAAAGCCGCAAAAATTATCCAGTTGAATTCAATCGCATGGTTTGATGACTTTCGGATCTTCGTGAAGATCTATGAATATTCGAATGTGATTGTTAGTCATGCAACGGTAATCAGCTCCTCCGAAAGCAGTGTGGGGAGATTTGGAAATATTAATTTGATACAGCGTCCTGTAGGTGAAACCAATCAATGTTGAAAAGCTAAGAAGAACTGTACAGCTGTTTCATTCTTCGTGGAAAATATCTGCAGTGTACGTATCGCGAGTCTACACTCGAGAATCCAGTTAACACATGGCCGGATGGTGTGGAATGCTGCATTAAATGCTAAGTGACGGTATATCCTACCTAAGTGCGAGTTTATCACAGTCCTGCTTAGCCGATCGTGGCCGATTGGTTTAGTCTGCAACTACTAGCCTGGAAGTTACGACTTCAGATCTCCCCGGAGTTTCGTGATATGCGCACTGCTGATGATTCTCTATAAGAATGAAACAATTTCGTGGCATAGAATGGTTTCACTTACAGCATCAAACGTCCATTGAAAAGCCGGCTTCTTGTCTGGGTAATTCAACTAGTGGCTCAGATCAGCTGCGCATATCTGTCGGTGAGCACTACTGTTTGGCACAACGGCCTTAAACCCCTGACCAAGGGTCAAATGTCCAATCCAAACACCCCCAGCTAGTTGGTGCCGATAGGGAATGAAACGCTTGTGTGGCCGAGTTCTTCAGGATCCATACACATGTCTTTAAAAACTTGATTTTGGCGATCACGCGACTTACTAGAAGGTCCGCCTGAGAAGCCTGAGTCTGTGTGGTTACTCTCCTATGGGCGGTCCCATTTGCATACAAATATTCACTTGCTACTTCCGGTTTAATTAACTGAGTCATCCAACTAAATCTGAAACGGACTGTGTCAACATCTGCTATAAAACTGGTACTGTGTACCCATTTTCTCCTGATAATGGTCCAATAAGAAGTTATATCCATGAGATATACAGGTTGGACGTAAATCAAACTGGGACCTGGAATGTAAACATACAGTTTTCGATGTTTCCCTAGCCAGTGGAGCACCCACACGATTTTGATGAAGCGGAATATGTCGAACTCTGTAGTCATAAACACACGAACTTGGAAACTTAATAATAATGGAAAGTACGTCCATGGAGTGAGCGGAAAAACCGTTGACTGTTGAGAATCCATGAACGTTTAAAATTGTGGTAGATAACGAGACTACAAACTGGAAGAACTATAGCTACAAATGTGAGTGTTGATGAAGTTGATCGTTTCAGGAGATCGTTATAGTTGTTAGAAAGGTGTTTTAAGTTTACAATAGAAGAAACATCATTATGGAGCATACTCTATATCTTGAGCACTGTAGTCCACTGATACATGATTTAAAAGCCCCAGTTATGTAATAATTGCTCTGGACGATCTCCTGTTACACTGAAGAAAGATTAATGTGAATCCCTTTATCAAGTGCACTCTCGGGAATGCACGTGTTGTCTTCTCTCCGTAGCTGGATCCAGCGCAAGTTGTGTTTTATTCTAATACATAGTTGAATACACACGGTCTCAACACTGGTACTAGAGTCCCTGAGTTCACAAACCACAGGCCTATAAAATAACATATTCAACAGAGATTAATGCCAACTCACCTGCTGAATGTTCGACCCATTGATCCACAAGTATTATGTCGAGGATATCATCGTTTAAAGCACCAAAAGCAGCATCAGAAATCAGCTTGTGCGTTGTTTGCTTTCCGTATAGAGGGAAATATGTGCAAAATTGGTCGCTCTAGAGGTTCGAGGAGTACTCATTTTATATTAGATCTTCTGATGAATCCACGGCATTCCATGTAAAGCAGTAACAGTGGGGATTTTGTTGCAACACGAAAGGACGGTTATAGGGAAGGAGGGCAATGCGTTGGTGCGTCATGGTTACAAATCTTTGATAGATTACATGAGTAAGCTTCAGATGTCAGTTATCTGTGCAGAATTCTTCGATACACATTTTTCCACACCCCCCACCGTGGTAGGTTGGCCGAGTGGTTAAGGCGGTGGACTTAAGATCCACTGGAGGTTGTCTCCGCGTGGGTTCGAACCCCACACCTACCAGCCCTTTTAGCCCCCTCCACAATCCACGAGACCTTGTTTCAGACATATCTTGCCGCTTGCTGAAGCCCAGTTCCAGTCTGGCGTGCAGCTCCAAATCGCTTTTCTGCAAGTGATATGAGGGCCTTGGTCATGTGCATCTTTTGAACACCATATACGTCACACTACCTACTCCAGTTGTTGCTGCACACAATAATCCTTCCCGGTGAACCACTTCTGGTGATGAGGTGCTTTTCGACACGTTATTACGTATGTTTTGTCGTTTGCACGAGTTTAATTTACTTCCGTCCCAGCCGAAAGTTGAAATACCCTGTCTTTTCTTCCGGTGTAACCTGTGCAGCGTCCCACAAGCCCCTGAAATCCGTATATCGCACAGACTACTTGTAAGTACACAGTAATCGAAAAATAAAACTTTTATCGCAAGTAGGCAGTGTCCGACCATGTGACTGTTCGGCCTAGGCTTCACTGATGAGCATTGTCAATTTGATGCGATGGTAGCGTCTTAGGAACTTGGCCATTGAACATTGCAAGTGGAAATGTGGCATCTGCCGAGATGCACCAGGTTCTTAGTTGCTATGTGGCTGAACAACCGTATGGCAACCAGGGATGTCGTCTTCTGAAAAAATGAAGAAGCACACTGAAGAACACTTCAAATTTACGAAGAGAAGGGAGCATCTGTTAACAATGTAATGATCGCGAACCTGGCCGACATTCATCAGTTATTACAAATTCGTTCAGCAGGAACAATTTGGGATTGAAATTTAGCTAATGACAGTGCTCGCAGATATTAACGATACGATTACAACGTATTTGTCTGTTGTTAAATCACATTTCTCTTCTGTATTGGTCTTCAGTGATGCGTATAGCCTCCGGTGGGGTTTTACTCACTCGTAAGATTAGCAGCTGGACAACAAGCTAAATTATGGAGGCACGAAACTGTTTTGTCTCGAAGCCTCGTCCTAGTGCATCAGATACGATTTACCTCACAATAGTTGCCAAATAATGCTCAACCAAGCTCTCCGAGTACTCCACTAAAGTTCTTTGCTGATGGTTAGCTACGATCTTCGTGAGCCATATCACCTATATTTTTAAGCACAAGGCTACCTAGCCACAACAAAATAGTCCACTACAGGCTTTGTCCAATATTTCCAAATCATGTTATTGTGAACTTTCTCGTTCAACCGCCCAAAAGGCACCTCCGTTTGCAGTTTTCCGTCTTATCATGTCAAATGTTTAATATGGCGCCGATACCTATGGTGTCGAGCCTGAAAGCTCTATTAATCTATCCCCATTGGCTACCATGTGAACGGGGCCCGGACATTCATGTATGCCGTAAAGTTCTGTGTAGGTGTATTCACTAACTTGACCTTGAACCTGACCTTAGCTCAGCGGCTGTTTTGCACCAGTTACAATGCAGTGGGATAGAAACCCAGCGCAACCGAGTTACTAGTGAAGGTTACAATGCATAAATCAATACTGTTCTAGAACCTAGATACCAAAGGCACGTTCATATTTTGGTCTGGATATGACCCTTCTCATCTAGGTTCCAATCTCATCCTTTGGGATTTGTGTCACCAAATCTTTTGTCTTTTGGAACAAATAATCTGAAAATCAGTATTACAGGTTGTCGGATGGTACTTCATTCTGGCTGATTCTGCGGAATCCGGGAAGTTCAGAAGTGATGGACATGCCAATTGAAAATGTGGATAGAGATGGGGCACAGATTTACGAAAAGTAGTATGAGGGTTGATGAACTTGGTAACAATTATACGAAATGCAAGATTTGTCGCTATATTCAGTCGGGCAGTCTTTTTACTAAACCACTCCTCAATGTAGAGATAGTGTCACAAATGTTTGTTTGCATTGTGATAGACATTTCTGCTACTTCGGCTTCGGTGCTAGTTGAAGTTATCAGGAAGGTCTTTTGTGTTCTGTGTCAACGAATTCCCCCCGATTTCGAGCAGCATTTGGCTGGAGTGTGCGCAGTTGTACTAGCAGACAGGTCAGACTTTCCCAGTTGACAGTACGGAAGACATATCCCACTAATATAATTTACAATAAACCACACTAAAACGAGCGCGGGTTACTTTAGTCTTATCGAATGGTGCATGCATTCAGGAACTTATGGGACCATATGGGCGAAATACACTATCCCCTGTAGTCTGAATTTTCGCCTTGTCGTGCATTCCAAAATCTCCAGGTAATTCATACCTGCATCGAAGAGCTTTACTGTGTTGAACGGTAAGTAATGTGGGTATGTACCATCCACTTGCGATGTTCCTATTGAATAATTATGCTTATCATGGATCCTCCAGAAGAATAATGCGTACTGAGAATCCTTCAGTAGCTTAGTTGGAATCACATATTAAACGTTTTTTAGGAACTTCGCTCAGAACTTTTAAAGGAGAGTAAAATGGCCAATCGAGTTTCTTGCTACTTACAAAAGCATTCAAGTAGTCAGAAATTAATGCGTCAAAATCGGTAGCCTTGAGCGACTGGTGCACTTCGTTGTGGGGTTTACATAAAAGTCAAGCTAGAGTACTCGGCCTATTCCACTAGCAAGCTTTTCGTATCCAAATGATTCTTCGAATTTGACCTTCTTGGATAGTGGGCGAATGTGATATTACACTGGCAACGCAATCAGTCAGCCACTGGTCCCCGGTATTTTTTGAAGCTGTTTCATGTTACTGCGCCCCAACTCTAATGGTTGAGTCTTTGCTTGGGGGCTGAGTGGAACAGATGGACAGATCTACTAGATCGCATCTCCTACAGCATATCGGGGATGGCCTCTCTCCTCCATTCTTCGTCACTCTGTGAGGAAAAATTCTGGTTAATAAGCCCGATAAATCTGATAAAAGTAAACATACTGAACATCTATGTGATAAAGAAAATTGGCTAAGTAGTATCACTTCGTCAATCCTTCAACAAAACAATCGAGAGCGATGCTGTGGAAAAATGAGTTAAGTGCTCTTGAAGAAACTTATGATCCACTAAAGGAGACTCGTAATTTTTGCGTTAACACCCGGGATGTATCACTTAAACCTTCGGTTTACCGCTTTCTTTCAACTTAATCCACAACAGACACAAAACCTGGCTCATTAGGACAGTTCTACACAAACGGGAGCAGTTCACAGATAACTGCCCACGACGTAATTCCAGAGTTTTCGTTCACAACTCAAGTTGACCGGGGTTCGGATGACACTAATATGGCTAAGAAAACAGCGAACTAGGTGTCAAACGGTTAGGATCATTTAGCAGCCCTATACGGTTCACGTTTGATAGTAATGATCACCCTCAACCCAATCAACGTTTCCATGGACAGCAGTTATACGGTTTGCAGCCACTTACACCGTGTGTAATACATTGACATAATTCTTCCAAAAACCGAGACCAGAGGGACACAAACCGTAGTTAGTAGGCGGTAGAGTAATTTAATTTCAGGCCACTATAGTTTGAACAGTGCTTCTTCTGTCTTAGTGCGATTACTTGGATGAGTTAACACCAAAGGGTGGAAATACTGGACTCGACTTTCACAAAGTTCACTAGTAGTGCATATCATTGGTCGCTGGTCTTTTCCCCGGACTTTGGATTGCAATCGCCAATCGATATGAAACTGTCAGTGCGGAGTTGAGTGGGAACACATCCTTGACCGTACCGGGCATCTAACATGAAAAATGATCCTGTTACCACTACTCAATCGGCACATGCAGGATGTCTCCAAATTATCACGCCTGAATAGGTGGACGTCTTCACAGCTTAGAGATCGAAGTGTTCCGTTTGATGACTGGAACGGCGACCCTGTAACTGTCCCGGTTGTGTCAGTGATCGGCCCGCCTTTCGGGACTTCTCAGTCAAGTGGTGTTACGGGTACCTGCAGCCAATCGAACAATTTTTGATAACCTGTTAGTGGTTGCGGTGTTTGTAGAATTGGCCTCCGGATGCGTGAAGCCTTTCTTGACTTGGAGTGGGAAGAAAGAGATATCACTCATGAAAGATCCTCCAGATAGCACAGTCCATAGCAAAATACCAAGGGTGGAGACTTACCACACACAGCATCAACCGGAAAATTAAACGAACAGGAGGAAGATATCAGCAGCAGCAACAAACAGCAACAAGCAGCTTTCTGGGCCATACGTTATCGTGTGTTTTCATGATAGGCCTGAATACATAATATAGTATGACAGTTGTCTTTGGCTGGTCGCCAGCCCTTGTTCGAATAGTGCTCATTTTTATTTGGCCCCCGTTAAAGGAAAGAAAACCGGGTCTTTCAGTTATCATCCAGAGTTGTGAATTCGTGCTTGGTAAATTGTCGACAAAACCCTAAATAGTATGTTACGCTGGCTGCCTTTGATGTCGTCTGAATGGACAGAAGATCAGCCAAACTCATGATGAGTCTCAGTTCCAGGACGATCTTCATCTGAGTGACCGCAGGCTTTAGTTCATAACAAATGTATTTAAATCCATGCACTTGGGTTGAAAAAAAACTCTGTGGGTTTTCATTCTAAACTGTTACAAACAGACGATTGCAGTCCTCACGGGACGAGGAAATTAGGTTGTATTAATGTGGCTTACTGAGGTCGACACCGACTTGTAGGCATTCTGGCAACCAATATGAGAATTTCCTGTAGATCGTATCAGACTATGCAATTTTTGACAGACAATCTAAAGCTCTTTCGAAATAGCGTAAGTGTAGTTGATTCTTTCAGAAAAGTCTGGTAAAAATTGGTGGATTTATTGCCGGGCAATGTTTTGCTTTTGACACAGACAATTTCCAACTGACTGTAGTTGATTCACTTTGAAAATATCTAGTAGCCTTGACTGAAACAAGCCAAGAATAGGTTTCCTTGCCAAATTGCTTATTCCATTCCACCAAATTATTAAAAGGCCCCTATAATGAAAGATACTGAATACAGGAAAGCGAAAGGAGGTAAACAATGCCAAAATTCCGACTGTGTGCCTGAAGTCCGCCAGTAGCTGGATTTTTGTATCAACACCAGCCAGCTTGCCCCAAAGGCGCAGCGAGTTCCCAATCGATCAGCCATAGTCACGTGTTCATCGACGGGACTTTCATTTTCAATACAACGGTGCAGTCAGATGTTTCTCTGGCTTTAACGGGCCTCAGTAGCTGTACCCATTTTCAGGCTGTCGTAAAACACGAGCCAGAAATATCCACAGCAAAATCACTATTATTAGGTTTGATGTAAACCTGAAAACTGTCGTCGTCTAAATTTGCTGGACGCAAAAGCGTGTGTACTGTGCGGTTTGTGGAGCGAAACCATATGATTGCCATCCGATCCCATTTGACGTAATGCTGGACGAATCCTGTTTGCCAAAGCGAACGATGGCAAAACGCAGCACCAAATATGAGGATCTATTGTAATTAATGGTGTCCATTCGAAAAAAACTCCGCATCATAGGTACAATCTACAGAGTTTGTATTGGTAAATTAGATGCTCTGCATTACTGACCGAAATTACTTTGATAGCGTAGTTAAGTAGCTACTGGTTTTCCAGACACGTGTCTAGCAGTGCTGCACACGTGATCGGCTTCGTTAATTAGGCTGAACTCTACACTAATTGAGTGAGCACAAAATTCATTGGCACTGAAGTAGCTGTGAAAGTTGCATGCGGTTCACACAGACTGTTGTGTTCGCAAAAGCTCCCTATGTAACTGATTGCTAAGTCATACACCCGGTGTGCATTTTACGGTCAGGCGCACGGTTTAGCCCATTTTCAGAGCCAGATGGCGCTATAGAAATCCAGTCGCTTGTTTAATACAGGAATTATTACTGACAAAATTGTGTTGTTCAGTTCTCTGCATTTGTAACTGTTGGGTGCTACAGTATTTTTGGTGACACTTGAATGTAAAAAATTAGGAAGAAACTTGTCAAAAATCCGTCGTAAAATCGGTTACAGTTTCTTCCAACATACATTGCTACAAAAATTCTGAAACTGAAAAGTTTTTTGGCGTGTTTTCAAAGAACTTGATAGATGAGCTCGACGTATGACACCTGCTATTTTGTACGTGATGACCTGAGCTCCCGGAAAAGATCCAACAGTGGGACGGTGTCCTAGTTTGGGCCTGAAATAGGAATAAGTATTGACATACTCCACTACTCATAAGGTTCCCGAAAACATATCGACAGCCCACGACCGGTTTCGCCTTTCTTGGGGCCGACCATATAGGCGTAGCCCCCGATTTTCCGTCAACATTATGTCCTACTTGAACCAAGCTGCATGAAATTAGCGAAATACACGCATTTGCGTACCAATTTGGTTTTGATGGGAGACTCACTTGGAACCCAGATGAGTCATTCGTTTACGATGTTCTTACTTAAGTGAATGTGCTGCACCAGTAGTGGATTACATCTGTACCATGTACTGAAATGTCCCGAATATCGCACGAAATGGCACGGCACATTCAGTTGATTAAGAACTTGATAAACGATAAATGGAGCTGGGTTCCAGGTGAGTCTCCCGTTAAAACCAGTTTGCTGTGCAGATGCGTGTATAGGGACCGAGTATTTTAGCGGGCTTTTCCAGTCCAGGCACGGATTTCTCTTCTGCGCTACCGTGGGTATAGATGAAAGGGACCGGTCACTAGTTTGCATTTCAACTCTTCAACGGAACTGGAAATATGTGCATCCCCAACTTTGGTGGTTCGAAATAGGAATGCCATCAGCAAAACTACAGTTTTACCTAGTCAAACAGTGCACTGTATTCCTGATACACGCCTCTTACTTCAATCTTTGATTCATCTTCTGGAGTTGTTTCAGTACATTCCTGGATTCAGTAACCCACGTTCCAGATTTCCTCATTCTGATACGCTGTCGTTGACCAATAACCTATTTTCCACTTTCCCGTTTTCCGGTGATCGAAGCTGTGACAGCTGAAACCAATGTGCCTATGGCACACGGTTTATGGCTGATAAATTGTACTGATTGAATTGATACCAGCAATAAAATCGATCTAGCGTTCAACATGTGACAGTGATGTAACTTGCTCCTGACCCTTAACTTGGTCACTTCCGTGTTACTACGATCGAGTTCCTTTTGCCACATTGTCCTGAGCCTGGAAACCGCCACCGTCATCGGTGTATCATCGGAACTTCGGGAATATTTTAGGAAAAGGAACGGCTTTGGATGAGGATTCAGAACGTGAATTTATCCTAGTCATAGGGCATTGGTTGTATTTGTTGTCACGTAAATGAACATCAAGCACAATTCACAAAATTCTACTGTTTCTAATTTGTAGTTAATCACCCACATACGCTACCTACACATGAAACTATTTCACTAATCAACATCCAATAGGAGGCCGAAAAACAGCTTTTGCCCGAATAACATTCTCAGTGGCCAAGTCATTCCTCAAACAGAGGATCTATTTGACCATACGGCGTTCATGTGATATCCGTCACCAAGCATGTCAGCACAACCAAGATCTTCAGACCGTTTTCTCCCCCGCAGACTTCCAGTTACTCAAAACCAAAGCGACAGAAGTGAAGGCCATCCAAGGACAATACTTCAAAGAGAAACAAATAAGTAAATCCGAAAGGTTATTTCGCAAGACTCAGCTTTCTAGTAAGTCTTTAACGAAGCGTGATCCATCTACTAGCTATTGTAAGGTGGCAAATTTATCAAACAGACCTCTAATTTAGGAAGAGTGTTGTGTGTTAGAAAAAGGCTTGAATTTTGCGGCAAGTAAATGGGCGATAAGGGCGGAAGGAGTAATCCCCAGCGTTGAACCTGAGTTTCAAAAACTCCCGCCAGTGGAAGTGGAGGAGCTATAGACCACAGTCCTTAAGCCCCAGCAGCTAGGAGCTCCAAATGTTACGCTAGCAGAGCGGAGAGCGCTAAACACACTAAAACAGGTGGACAATACAGTGACTACAAAGGCGAATAAGGGTAAGGCCACTGTTGTCATAAGAGTGATTATCTACTGAAGGTCAAGCAACACCTAGGTGAGGGTCCTTACCAGCAGACTGATAGTGGGAATATTACGTCTGTAATGAGTAGGAGTAAAGTGGAAGTTGGCAATAATTTTCGGTCTGTGATAAATCACTTAGGGCAAGGTATTTGGTGTCGATTGTACTCCAGAATTGCAATCCAGACACAGCTGTATGGCCTACAAAAACTCCATACACCAAATGTCCCGGTGAGATCGATAGTAGATGGCTAGTTTCCTTACCCCATGGGCCGACCAGATTCTTGGCAAGTATTCTAAAAACCTCTGCGAAAAATCCAGTACCTACATTAGGAATTCATATGACTGCCAGCAAACTAGCAGGTCTCGCCGTGGTGACGTCAATTCGTAATACACAAGTGTTCCAAAAGGGGACTCTTTAGAAATAGCCGTGCGACTGCTACTGGCGGACATCACCCTTTCAGGATGGGTACAGTTTACGGTAGATGTAGTGGAAGGTATAGAAACATACCTGAATCTCACTCACTTCGTTTTTGACTCCGTAGTTTGCACTCAAGAACAAGGTCTAACAATGGGTTTGGGCAAATATGTTTGCGGAAGATTTGGAACAGAAAGCATTAGCCAGATTCCCGTACCCATCTAGGATATCCTAGGTGGGTGACACTTTAGTCGTGACGAAACGAGACAAGTGAGTGGGTTTTACAACTATCTGGATGTCCTGAATCCACACATCAAAGTTAGTATGGAGATAGAGTTAACTTCGGTTACACTGCCCTTCCTAGACTGCATTGCACATGAGGTCAGAGGGAAACTAAAAACCACAGTGTACGAGAAGCCGACTGACAGTTGGGTGATTTTTAGCTACTCGTCTGCCCATCCGAAGTCGGTATTCGCCAGTACTGTCTCATCAGTGCTTATCTGAGTAAGAGTCCTGTGCACAGAAGAAGTTGATCGGACAGCTAGTTTGATCAGGCACCAGTTACAAAGGGTGTTGGTCACAGAGAGTAATGGTGACGGTGAAAATCACCACGCATACCAGTGTAAATAGAATAGAAGACGTAGAACTGGCAAGCGTGTGGAGAACGATTTTAGATCAGTCGAACTGATACGTAGTGTTGTGCGGTTATCAGCAAAGAGGAGTCATCAACAGAAGTAGCTTAGGTCTGAAGTGCACTTAGTCTCACCCCCCCCCCACCCCCCAAACTAAATTGTCGGAGCACTCACAACCCCATACAAACCAACGAAACCTACCAGTGGCACCCAGGGTGAATAGTGAATTGAATCGCCTTCAATCGGAAGATTAAGGAACCAAACCCGATCAAAAATCATTTGGAGTTCCACCAATCCATCAACCACGCTAACCGACAATACCCTTTAGTTGACACTCAACACTAACCTAGTGTGCTAATCTGAAGAGGTATTATTGATCAATCCTCCGTCTGTCTGGAAACCTGGCCAACTTGATGACTGCCTCACTTGGCTTGATGAAGCCTTTGTGCGAAACGTTGCCCAGTTAAAAACCGTCGATTGTTTACCCTTCTGAAACTTTGTACATACATTTTTCTGCGCTTGTCACGCGTGGCTGGCCCGTCATACAAGTTTTATCCTGTCGTTCCTTGGAAAAA
The DNA here is from genome assembly GCA_003604175.2 of Clonorchis sinensis. Classification (NCBI taxonomy): domain Eukaryota; kingdom Metazoa; phylum Platyhelminthes; class Trematoda; order Opisthorchiida; family Opisthorchiidae; genus Clonorchis; species Clonorchis sinensis. Next base: position 45,722,615 of record CM030370.1, read on the forward strand.
ATATTCCCACAGTATGTTAATGCACTTGGTGTTGCTGTGCAACTGAGTGGATTAACTGAACCAAGCAAAGGGAGGGGGTCAATCCAAGTGAGTTCCCAGAGTGAGCGCTCAACTCAGTTTTTCGGGAACAGCAGTCATGATCAGTAGCAAGTGGGCCCAAAGCGCATAGAACTCGGTTGAAACGGTCGACCGACAACTGCCTTTGTGCAGTATGGAGAATGTGATTTGAAATTACACATCAAAAGTCATAAAAGGTCTAAGCATACTTCCAGGAAAGCTGATATGCAGAGCATCTGTCTCAATCACCTCCCAGTAGGCAAATCACATTGAGAGGAATACATAAATTCATTCAGCTAATAGTGTTTGCCAGAAGTTCTCGATTTTTGCAACTGCAGCCTTCCTACGAATGTCGCGGATATTCATCCTTAATTTCCCACACACCAGGCTCATGGCGATACCAGTGTTCTAGTGCCTTCAACTGATCATCTCCGAGCTAGCGACACTTGTATTCTATGGGATTGCTGCTTGTGCAATTCGCCATTCGTCCTAAGACTAATTAGACGTTTATTGGCTGAGTAAAGTTAGAAACCGGTGCAGAGGAAGATGACGGGTGAAAAGGCCCGGTCTACTAGAAACTATTTTCTTGTATCTGCCTGGATTACCAACAAAATCAACAGGCATCTTCTTCAGTCCTCACTTCGCGTGAAAAACTAATTTCAGACCACCTCATGCAGAAGGTCAGCTAGTGGTTCGAAGTGAGCGAAACACTGATTCTTCGTTATTCTGATGACTGGGCTGAATCAGGTTAGATCGTCTAACTATGGTGCCGTAGCACAATGAATACAGCATGACAGATATCGTACTATCAGGCATCATATTTCTTTTCGACTCCCACTGCTCACTAAGACATTGGATAGGGGTGTGTGCGTGTTAGCTAGTATGTTTCCAACATACCCCAGCTACAGCATTGAACTGTATCATGATGTACCTTTGAGAGGGAATCCCCGAACCAGTGTTTTCTCTACTCCCGATTTTCCATTTGGGTACTCTTGGCCGCGTTGAGCCCTCAGATCAGGCGTATTCATCCACAATCAAGAGTGTCCTTTTGACTTTTGCGGCGCTTGTTCACATCGCTGCGGCCCTACCTACTTATGCTGAAATGCAGTGAAGCAATTCAAACAACAATTAACAGGGTAGTAAGATTTAAGCTACGGCCGAACAAGACAATATAGACCAGTCGCTTCAAGTAGGTTTGATCGTACCTACCAGACAGCGATTTCGTCCACTCATTGAACAAATTCCAGTATTTTGCTAATTTTTGGGGACTTGATAGGAACAGCAAAACAAACACCGCTTACTCACATTTCAGTTGAAAACTACTCAATGGGGAATTTTTCTATCCTCGGAAAACACCCATGAAAATACTCTCGTTCTGACTTCTTTGCCCAGGTGACGGTGATCCCAGTCGGCCCGGAACATAACTTGATGCAACGAATTCTCAGACGTCAAGTGAAGGTGAGTGTGCAAGCTGACAGTGAAGTGTGGTGAACACAGAAAGCCAAGGGAAGGGAAGAGGCTCAGAAAGCCGGGAATGCCCGAAGATTATTTCAGTTGATCCGTGCGACCGGTCCCCGGAAACCACCTGTGAGCGAAACCATCAAGGATCGGAATGGAGTGAACACTTCAAATAAATAAGAACGTCTCGACCGATGGGCCAAATGCTTCGAACAACAATTGTCATGGCCACCAGCTGGCGCCCATCTGGAACCCACAGGTGACGTAGAACCCTGGACGGTGAACGTGGAACCACCTGCGGCATCGGAGGTGTATGACTGCATATGTTCTCTCAAGCGCCACCGAGCCTCTGGTCCGGATAACCTCCCACCCGCATTGTTCAAAGATGGGGGTGAAATCCTCAGTCAACGCCTGTCTGATCTGTTTGCCTGCATCTGGGAAAAGGAGTCTGTCCCAGACAACTGGGGAGAGTCAGTGATAGTGCCCATCTTCAAACAAAGGGGCTCGTAGTGACTGTGGCAACCACAAGGGGATCAGCTTGACCCCGGTCATAACGAGACTGTTGGCGTCAATTGTGCTTCGTCGCCTTACGGTGGCTCGTGAGACACTGACTCGAGAGCAGCAAGGGATTCCGGCCTGGTAGGGGTTGTGTTGACCAAACCTCTACACTTTCTCAGGTGTTAGAACAAAGCCATACGTATGAACAACCCACAATTCTAGTGTTCCTGGATTTCCAAGGCGCATTTGACTCGGTTGATCGATCTGTTCTGCTTGACACGCTTGCCCACCAAGTAATGCCCAGCAAGTTCGTGAACGCAATGCGTTCTTTGTATTCTAAGACTTCTGGATGTGTGAGAGAGTATAGAGAGCTCTCCAAAAGCTTCCGTACACAAAGTGGTGTCCGTCAGGGATGCCCACTCTCTCCATCCCTTCTCAACTTCGTGATCGGTGAAATCATGAGACGAACGCTGAAAGGTCTTCAAAACCCCGGTGTTCAAATAGCCTCTGACGAAAACCTTGTCGATCTGGAATATGCAGATGACATCGTCCTTATCTTCGAAGAAGAGGAGAAGGCCAGGTGTTTTTGGATGAACTGACTAGTCATCCCGTCCTTTGGTATGCACTTTGCACCCAAAAAGTGTAAGGTCATGCTCCTGGACATGCAGTCATTGAACGCGCCACTTATAATCCAGGGAGAGGCACTGGAAGTTGTGGAGCTTTTTACATACCTTGGAAGTTGTATTAGTTCTGATTGTAGTGTGACATGAGGTAAATGCACGACTCTGCAAGGCTCGTGTCGCGTTTGTTAATTTGAGACACCTATGGCGTCAAAGTGGTGTGTCCCTGAATCTCAAGGGACGTGTGTATCAACCTACAGTGTGGGCTGTTTTCATATATGGCTGAGACTATGCCTGTCAGAGCAGCGAAAATGAGACGTCTTCAGGTGTTCGACAATCGTTGTCTCAGAACCATAGCTCGTGTGGGTTGGTGTCGACGTATCCATAACGAGGCAATTAGAAAACGAGTTTTTGGTTGTGGAAAGGGGACCTCCATTGAAGAATGTGTCTAGCACCAGAAGCTGCGTTGGTTGGGACATGTGTTGTGTAACCAGCGTTTACCGAAGATAGTGCTGTTTTCCATGCCAAATTCAGAGTGGCGGAAGCAGAGAAGTGGCCAACCCTTGACCTGGCAGAGGGGTATGAAAGAAAGCACGAAACGTTTGGATGCTGTCGGTGCTACTTGTCTTCCAGGATGAGGACTGCGTGATCCTCACTGTGCCTGGTTGGAGACGCTGCAAGATATGGCTGCCAACCGATGTCAATGGCGATCTTGTTGTCAGTTTCTATCTAGATTGCCTGATGAGTGTTTGGAAGTGAAAGCCCCTCGGAATGATTGTAGTAAGCTAGCACCAAGTCCCTTCCTCATCCACCTTTATTTTTTCTTCACAATAAGGCTTTCAAATAAATCATGGTTGTATGGCAGCAAAGCATCGGTGTTGAACACTGATATCATGCTGTTGATGATGATGATGATGATGATGATGATTACAGGACACATTTTGCATCATTCTTCCGAGGGATTTTTTATCGGCTCCAACACTAGCCGTTGTAGGGGGCTGTCACTCTCTTCGATACCATTTTGACTTGAATACAGGTCCATTTCATTAGGAGTTAGCTAAACGTTGGGAGTGAGAGCCCTGTGGTAGAAACGATGCGAAAGTGACCTGACATAAATTATACGGAGATTTACGTATGACCCACTAATTAGTATGGTACAAAAATACTAGTCATTTATTCCATATCGTACCAAAAGAGTAATTAACTCAGTCACACACAGTCACACGTAATACTGATAAAATTCTGTTTCACATGCGAACCAGTTTTCGACAAAATCCTGTTGATCTAAATCCTGATGACGTTAAGTAATGTTGAATTGCACAGATAAACGAGTTTTGTGACTAGGATTAAAGTTAGTTCGTTGTATAATTTGAACCGAGATTTCTGATTTTCTCCAAGAGAGAACCGTAATCTAATGTATCCAATACAACGACTTCTTGACCTTCCACTCAAAACAATTAGCATAAGAGTCAAGTCCATCTTCTGGAAGAATGGAAACCGGTGAATGTTGTGTGCCAGTATTTTATGCTTGGAATTAACGTGGAGAACAAGTGAAGCGCACGGAACACACCTGACTCTAAAGGGGCACTTCGGTGTGAATACTACCTGTTCCTATTTGCGAAATAAAAGTCGTTTTGCAAAATTCACGCTGGAATAGAGTTATGTTCAATATTGTGGAAATTTTCACTTTTGCTGTTTTTGTGCGATCATCAGCCGTCCCCTTTACAGCCGACCTTTGCAAATGTGCGCCGATGACGCCATAACGATTCCCTGATAATGATGTAAAACCGCAAATTCACCAGAGATTTGGTGTTGCTGCTGAACTGTCATCCCTCCGACTTGTGCAGCGACCAATATTCGAACGTGTTCCTGGACAACAACCCAGCTCTGCAGGTACCTGCGCTGGTGGGTATGGTTCACTGGTTATGGGTAGCAATCATATTCATGATAGACGTTTAAAATAACACCTTCACAAACAAGTGAATGCTAATATTTCACGCACTACGTATAGATTGTTTCCAGCAATCTGTTGGACCACGTTGAGTTACGCGCAAAACCCCAAAAGCCAAAGCGTTCAAATGGAGGTTTATCTACAAATGCGGTACTGTAAATACAATAATAAAAATAACAAAGCTTTACAAACCTCAAATCGTGGGACTACGCCGGCTTCTATACACCGGTTTAGGAACTGCTAATTCCTAAAGGATCCCAAAGTCCACACCGACTCAAAAGCACGTGTCAACAAGACAACGAAACCACGTGTTGACTTAAACAACACGTGCAATGACAAGGTCAAAGAACGGTTTACGTTCAGGTCAAAAACAAGAAAGTTGGTATAGGCGCAAAGGCGGAATAACAAAAACTGGGAATAACGTTGTACAAAATAAGGATAGAAGAAAAGAATCAACACCGCCCCCAAAGCCAGCATGGCTTTCCCTAATCTACCAACTCAATCCACCGCATGCAAGAAAGAGATCAACGAGAATGGTACAATTGCTCTAGCCACAAACGCTTCCCTCAATCTGCAGCATGCGCCTAGGGTGGGTGAGCATCTAGCTGTCTTCTACTCCTTCCAGCAGGCAGATGCGACGTATATCCCGCCTAACCGTACCCGATGTAGTCTTTACTAATACTTCCCGAATATGGCCATCACTTCCGGGCCTGGCATCCACTATGACGCCTTTCTCCCAATGTCCGCGACTTGGACTTTCGCCGCTGAATAATACGAAGTCTCCAACTCGGAAATCTCGACGGTTTCGCATCCACTTGTGTCGTAACTGTAATAGCGGAATGTATTCCTTCAACCATCGACGCCAAAACGTATCCGCCAACACTTGCCCCTGTCTCCAACATCGGGTATATCGATCGCGTATATTGACCATATTACCTGGCAGTTCAATCTGTCCCCGCAACAATAACAGGTGACTTGGGGTCAGCACTTCTAAGTCTGGATCATCGTAGACAGGCACAAGTGGTCGGTTATTTAAAATACGCTCCACATCAGTTAGGAAGGTAGACAAAGATTCGTCGGTCAACACCTGTTCGCGGGAGACCGCACTCAGTACTCGGCGAATAGATCGTATCTGACGCTCCCAAACTCCTCCGCGGTGACTGCTATAGGGTGGGTTGAAGTGCCACTCAATCCCGTGGGCTATCATTCTCTTATTAACGGGATCGGAATCTAGCGATTTCAGAAATTGACGAAGTTCTAGTTCGGCTCCAACGAAGTTACTTCCTCGGTCACTGAACATTTCCTTTGGAGAACCACGGCGGTTAACAAAACGGGAAAGTGCCATAAGAAAGGAGTCAATCGATAAGGAATGAGCTACTTCGATGTGAAGTGCACGCGTCTTCAAACACGAGAAGATACACCCGTATCGTTTCCTCGACTGTCGTCCGTCGCGCACAAAAAGGGACCGAAATAGTCCACACCAGTGGCGGCAAAGGCGTAATCGGGATCAACTCTGCATGGTGGTAACGGCGCCATCAGCTGTTCCGCGGGCTTCATCGACCTTGCCTTGCATGACAAACACCTATGCACAAGCTTTTGACTGCGGCTGTCCCTTGACAACCCAAAATTTCTGACGCATTGTAGCTAGGACGTGCGACGCCCATATGTCCTTCCAACTCATGGTAGTGTCTAATCAAGCAATGCGTCACGGGATGTCGACTCGGAAGTATGATGGGATGCTTGCGGGATTGGGACAAACCACTATTCTGCAGCCTTCCTCCGACACATATCAGTCCTTCAAGGAGTATTGAGAGAGTTTCCGCAAAGAGTTAGTCGAGTTCACATTCTGAGACTCAACAGGACGTGATTTTCCAACGAGAGAATTATATAAATGCGGAAAGGCGTGCTGTTGCACATATTGCAGCAGTGAATATTCTGCTGCCCTTAGTTCAGCAAGCTGCAGAGGTCTAAGTGAGAGCACACACTTCTCTTCTTTATTTGACTTTACGCGAAGGTACAATTTGAATCGCGTCATCCATGCTATGGCTCGTTTCAGCCTAGTCCATGAAGAATAGTAAGAGAGCAGTTTGTCAAATGCTAATTCCCCCAAGACGGTAGTGCTCAGAACGTTGGACTCTTTAACTTCGAGGCCCGGTATATCTTCGGCAAGGCATTTAACGTTCATTTTTGGCCACATGTGCTCTGGACTTTGTAGAAAGGCTGGACCATGCAACCAAATTTCTAGATCGTCCATGCGGCTACCAGCGACTCCCCTTGATGCGTGATCTGCTGGATTGTCTTGCGTTGGCACATGCCTCCACTGAGATACTTCGGTATTCTCGTGAATGTATCCCAGCCTATTCGCGACGAACGTCTTATATTTAGATTTTCTGTTATTGATGTAATGAAGTACGATCATAGAGTCAGTCCATAAGTATGTGCTGTCTATTTTCAAACGCAATTCCCTCAGGACGAGGCTCTTAACCTTACGGACAAGACAGCAGCTTGTAATTCCAGTCGCGGTATAGTGACAGGCTTCATCGGGGCAACACGGGATTTGCCAATCAGAAAGTTACAGCAAACCATCCCGGAACTGCATATACAACGTAAATAAACAACGGATCCGTATCCAACTTCTGAGGCATCAGAGAAGATATGCAGTTCAGTGTAACGTACATCAAACCTAGTAGGCATGATGCATCGAGGGATTTCCAACGTCTCAACTCTCTGTATGTCGCGCTGCCAACTGTCCCACAAAGTTTCCATGGCCATGTCGAGCATCGATGCCGTTCGTCCCAACCGAGTTTCTTCTCGCACAGTCGCTGTAGTCAATCGTTCGTGGTCGCTTGAAGTAGTTGAAGTAGAAGCGGGCCACGAATCCGAGGGGTCGTAAAGTGAGGCGATGCAAGAAAGTATACCGCGTTTGGTCGCTGGGCGTGTTGGCAAGTCAACCTTGAATCGGAAGCAATCAGTTTTGATAGACCAGCACAGACCAAGCGTCTTGTGCAAAGTCGAATCTGAAATGTCGAGGTCAACCAGCTCGGATGCTCGCTCGCTAATAGGGATGACATTCAAGACTTCCGGATTGTTGCTTACCCACTTATGTATACGAAATCCGCCCAAATTCAACATCGAAGTGAGTTCGCAAACTAGTTTTTTAGCTATATCGACAGAATCCACAGATACAAGACAATCATCTACGTAAAAGTTTTCCTTCACCGTGGAAACTGTCAGTTCGTCGAAATCATTTCCGTTGTCATCAGCAACCCTACGCAGAGCAAAGGCAGCGCAAAACGGGGACGAGGTGGCTCCAAACGGGTGCACGTTAAGATGATAGACGTCTGGGGACTTATTCAGATTGCCGCCAGTATACCACAGAAAACTGAATGCTGCCCTATCCTCCGGTGGCAAGCGTACTTGTAAGAACATCTCTTCTATATCTGCGGACAAGGCAGTTTCATGGAGTCGGAAACGCAGTAAAACGCCGATGATGTCATTTGTAAGGTCAGGTCCAGAAGATAAGCAGTCGTTGAGGGAAACACCCTGACTTTTCGCAGCGCAGTCGAAAACTATACGGAACTTCCCAGGCTTTCGATGGTTGAAGACGGGATGATGGGATGAAGCGCAAGCCTTCCGTCGAACCAACTAACGACCGACTTACATACCCCTTTCTTTCGTAAGTAGCTAGGGTCTCGGTGTAGTATCTAAGGAGGTCATCATCCTTCAACAAGCGACCCTTCAAATAACTGAGGCGTTTCTCCGCTACACTCAGGTTACTAGGCAGGTTCTTCCAGTTGACCTTCCAAGGCAGCGGCACCTGATAGTGACCATCGAACAAGCGAACAGACTGCTCTGTGTCTTTCATGATCTCTTTGTTCTCAAGGGACAGTGAATTATCTGTACCCTTACTTTCGTTGAAATCCGATTCAAACATCGTCAGTATGTGATCCTCAACACTAGGTTCCGTACTGAGGCAATTCACTGATATTCGTTTGGGTCCTGCAGGGGAGCTGGTCCGAAAATTGCCCACCCTAAGGCCGTTAGATATGCGTAGGGATGTTTCGGAGAACCCATACGTTGCTCGATAACCCAGTGGGCCTCTGGGACATTAGTTCCTATCAAAATCGAGACCTTGGAAGTTGTATTAGTTGTGATTGTAGTGTGACATGAGGTAAATGCACGACTCTGCAAGGCTCGTGTCGCGTTTGCTAATTTGAGACACCTATGGCGTCAAAGTGGTGTGTCCCTGAATCTCAAGGGACGTGTGTATCAAGCTACAGTGTGGGCTGTTTTCATATATGGCTGAGACTATGCCTGTCAGAGCAGCGAAAATGAGACGTCTTCAGGTGTTCGACAATCGTTGTCTCAGAACCATAGCTCGTGTGGGTTGGTGTCGACGTATCCATAACGAGGCAATTAGAAAACGAGTTTTTGGTTGTGGAAAGGGGACCTCCATTGAAGAATGTGTCTAGCACCAGAAGCTGCGTTGGTTGGGACATGTGTTGTGTAACCAGCGTTTACCGAAGATAGTGCTGTTTTCCATGCCAAATTCAGAGTGGCGGAAGCAGAGAAGTGGCCAACCCTTGACCTGGCAGAGGGGTATGAAAGAAAGCACGAAACGTTTGGATGCTGTCGGTGCTACTTGTCTTCCAGGATGAGGACTGCGTGATCCTCACTGTGCCTGGTTGGAGACGCTGCAAGATATGGCTGCCAACCGATGTCAATGGCGATCTTGTTGTCAGTTTCTATCTAGATTGCCTGGATGAGTGTTTGGAAGTGAAAGCCCCTCGGAATGATTGTAGTAAGCTAGCACCAAGTCCCTTCCTCATCCACCTCCTTTATTTTTTCTTCACAATAAGGCTTTCAAATAAATCATGGTTGTATGGCAGCAAAGCATCGGTGTTGAACACTGATATCATGCTGCTGATGATGATGATGATGATTACAGGACACATTTTGCATCATTCTTCTGGAGGGATTTTTTTATCGGCTCCAACACTAGCCGTTGTAGGGGGGGGGGCTGTCACTCTCTTCGATACCATTTTGACTTGAATACAGGTCCATTTCATTAGGAGTTAGCTAAACGTTGGGAGTGAGAGCCCTGTGGTAGAAACGATGCGAAAGTGACCTGACATAAATTATACGGAGATTTACGTATGACCCACTAATTAGTATGGTACAAAAATACTAGTCATTTATTCCATATCGTACCAAAAGAGTAATTAACTCAGTCACACACAGTCACACGTAATACTGATAAAATTCTGTTTCACATGCGAACCAGTTTTCGACAAAATCCTGTTGATCTAAATCCTGATGACGTTAAGTAATGTTGAATTGCACAGATAAACGAGTTTTGTGACTAGGATTAAAGTTAGTTCGTTGTATAATTTGAACCGAGATTTCTGATTTTCTCCAAGAGAGAACCGTAATCTAATGTATCCAATACAACGACTTCTTGACCTTCCACTCAAAACAATTAGCATAAGAGTCAAGTCCATCTTCTGGAAGAATGGAAACCGGTGAATGTGTTGTGTGCCAGTATTTTATGCTTGGAATTAACGTGGAGAACAAGTGAAGCGCACGGAACACACCTGACTCTAAAGGGGCACTTCGGTGTGCGAATACTACCTGTTCCTATTTGCGAAATAAAAGTCGTTTTGCAAAATTCACGCTGGAATAGAGTTATGTTCAATATTGTGGAAATTTTCACTTTTGCTGTTTTTGTGCGATCATCAGCCGTCCCCTTTACAGCCGACCTTTGCAAATGTGCGCATGATGACGCCATAACGATTCCCTGATAATGATGTAAAACCGCAAATTCACCAGAGATTTGGTGTTGCTGAACTGTCATCCCTCCGACTTGTGCAGCGACCAATATTCGAACGTGTTCCTGGACACAACCCAGCTCTGCAGGTACCTGCGCTGGTGGGTATGGTTCACTGGTTATGGGTAGCAATCATATCTATGATAGACGTTTAAAATAACACCTTTCACAAACAAGTGAATGCTAATATTTCACGCACTACGTATAGATTGTTTCCAGCAATCTGTTGGACCACGTTGAGTTACGCGCAAAACCCCAAAAGCCAAAGCGTTCAAATGGAGGTTTATCTACAAATGCGGTACTGTAAATACAATGATAAAAATAACAAAGCTTTACAAACCTCAAATCGTGGGACTACGCCGGCTTCTATACACCGGTTTAGGAACTGCTAATTCCTAAAGGATCCCAAAGTCCACACCGACTCAAAGGCACGTGTCAACAAGACAACGAAACCACGTGATGACTTAAACAACACGTGCAATGACAAGGTCAAAGAACGGTTTACGTTCAGGTCAAAACAAGAAAGTTGGTATAGGCGCAAAGGCGGAATAACAAAAACTGGGAATAACGTTGTACAAAATAAGGATAGAAGAAAAGAATCAACACTACGAGCCAACCACCAAACACCTAGAACAGATGACTTCGTACCCATCGTTAATCCAAAACCAACTTGGCAAGTTGTCATCACCATCATCGCCATCATCTTCATGATCCTTGCCATAATCTTCATCATCACCATCAGAGAGAGCAATATCATTATTGATACGCATGCCGCACTTTCGTACAACCACAAAGCTTACTTAGTTATATTTAAAACCTTGAAACGTAAGTCAGAGTGAGGGAGGGATCTCTTGCCAGCCCGTTGCAAGCATTCTGAGGTACCTACGGCTCCAAGCACTTGGTCAGATAATCTAGAACAGCATGAACGCCACCGACGTTGATCAGCAGCCAGATGGGAATGATTTGTATTCTTTTTCCCCCGATTTATACCTTTAGCACTGTGAATAAGCCGCTTCACAAGGTCAGTTTTGTTACGCTCCAACTAGTCGGTAATTTGTGAATGGAGCCCGGTATTCAGGGAAAATTTAATGATTTCAGGACATATAACACCCGAATTCCGATAGACACAGGTGCTTGAATAATAAAATGACAAACGCTGACCTGAGCGTCCAAGCGCTGGGTTCAGTGGACGTAAGTGATGTAAATGCACATATCGCATGGGCGCAATTCTTGTAAGGGATATAATCCGGTTCAGAGTAATAGACTTATTTGGACTGAATTCCACTATCCTCGCAGTACAACTATTCGGACCAGCAGAGAGAAAAATATTTATCGATTAGTAGACAATCTGTCAAGTGGCAGACAATGGATTCCACACAGTAAAATCCTTTATTAAGGATGCCCATCAGGAGAACTGAACGTGCACTTAGCTGCTGAGTGTCCCTGCATCAAAAGGTCTGCCAATAAACGTCTAAATAGTAAATGGTTATTAGTGCGGTCATCCTTAACTCACTTGAAAAGATAAATTGCTTATGTGAGAAATCGATTAATTGATTCTTCAACCATCCAAATGAAGATATTTTTTTCTTAGGAACTTTCGAATGGCAGACACAGATACGTTATAGGTATGTCATAGGTATGTTATATTTGGCGACAAGTTCACATCACAACCAAATCGCCTTCGAACAAGTGTTGGAGACTGTCATTTGGGGATTTTACCACCACGCAACATTTGACTTGTGCCACTCTAAAAAATTAGAGTGGTTTCTCCTGGATGTACACATTATGGGGTAATAGATCCAGCTAAATAAATTGCCCTCATACTTTTCAACAAATTAGTGCGTCGCCAGCTTCTTAACCACATCACGTCCGAGCACGTATGTTATATTGGGATGGAAAGCTTACGAGCCGATAGCATTGAAATAGGTGGATCCCATTTGAATCCGTAAACTAGTTGTGTGCCTCACTCTCGGTTCGACTTATTGCTAGGTAATTTCACTTTCCGTGGGCCTAACAAACTCTCGTCCTGAATTACCCGCATAGTTCGAAATCACTTAAAGTCATTTATCTGCATGTCTGCAGTTTGCTGTCGCTTGATTTGCCGCATTCTATTGAGGTAACTATGTAATGGTATTACTCAGTGAGAAACATCCGCCAAAGTTACAGTAGAGACGTGCAAAGGCACGTGAGGCGACAAAAGGATAAATTAGGCAAATCGTGGTACGATTTACCGGCTATCTTCGTGAAACTACGCATTGGAGCACAGCCAATGAGACAGGTCTTAGTTGGCTGGAGTGACGGACAGTAGACATAGAAAACAAACAGTGAAATGAAAGCTACCATAGGAGAACTTTTGCAGAAGCCCAAAGGCAAAGTGTACAATGGTTGTGTGCTTACAACTGATGACATAACGGAGCTAAAGAGGGCAATTCAGCTAAAATCTTCCGAGAAGTTTCACGAGGAAATCTTCGTTATTTTATTTTCCATTTTCGAGGGATTTATGGGGTATCGGATCAATTCAAAGTAACCTAGCAGCTACCGGCGGAAGGGAGTGATGTAGGTAGCCCATTTAACAAATAACCCAGCCAGAGACATGAGAGTTGGAATATTTGGTATAACTCTTCTGTGAAATTAATCCAAGTAACTAGCCTTTTGAGCACAAGATTTTTTAATTTAAACTTATTAAAACGGTTACGAATTTCGAGATTGCAGCAACCTAAGTCTCCATTTAATCCATTTTATTGAGCTCTCGGTTTTAGACCCTCGCTTCTAACCTACTAGCTTACCTAAAAAAGTCCTCGTAGGATTTTTGGTTTCCGTTGTTTCAGTTTACATCAGACTTCAGCAGGAAAATGACGAGTCGGCTCTAAGAATGGCCGAACTTCTGTTACATATGAAACCCCGTAAACAACCAGACAAAGAGTAACCTCATTGACCTTTCATTTGATTTCGTAGATGTTATGATGTTCCAGAAGTCTGTCAACCTTCCTAAACGCTGAGGTTCCTGTTTCCGACTGTTCTGATAGCACCATTCCGATCGAGACAGCAACGACCGAGACTGCTTGAACCCAGCTTTCAGAGGAAATACTCGAGCCACTGTGGTGGGCATCGCTGAATCACACACCAACTGAATACTGTTACCCCAAAATACTTCCACTACTTACAGTAGTTAAATACAACCAGTACATAACTATCTTAGGCTCGGATAGGCCAGTATATAAGGTGTATCTAGTAGCTGGTCTGGCAGACCTTCATTCGTTCGAAGATTCATTTCTGAGCGCCTCCAATGAGTGGCGTAAAGCTGTATGTTGACGCTGGTGCCGCAGACACATTTCCTGAAGTGCTTTGCCGTTTGAGAAGAGAATGGAACTCCGTTATTTAAAAAAAGAAACTTATGTTCGCGGCCTCTCCGTTGACTCTGAACAAGCTGGGTTATATGCCAATTCTTGTGATACCAAAGCTCCCATTCACTTTGTGGCTGCTTAATGCCACCATGAAACTGACGTCATTCGAATACGATCGACTATGAGTGGGACTACCCACACCTATTCTAATCACATGCCACCGCAGGCGAAGCAAATAGAGATTTGGTGAAGTTGGAAACAAATATATTTTTTAAAACACTTTTTTTTATGGAAATCGCACATTTCGTCACGTTTACTACACTTGATTACAGTAAAAGCAGACTCTTCGGTTAGCATCCAACTCAGTTAATCATGTTTAAAGTTTATCTTCAGCATCGTCCTCTCAAAAACCCGATTCGCCCTCTGCCTTTATCGAATACTGTGCAAAAGTTTCTCAGAAAAGAGACTCCAAACACCAAATCGTCTGCACCTTTGGAGCTCACGAATCCGCTCATACAAACGGTTCCGTCGTAAGGTGGTCTCTTGAATGTAAATAGATGAGGAGGACAGTAAATGTAGGAAACACCACGCTGTTGACTTAAGAGAGCTAGCTGAAAGCAGTAGTTCCTGGGCACACAAGCAATTAGTGAAATGAACCTGATAGTGCGGATCATCGTATAATAATGTTACCAGATACGAATAAAGCTACCTCAACGACGTAGTCTCTTCCTGTCAGCAGTAGAGAACTAGCTTTGAAGTAAATGCGAATATGAGGAAAGGCGTCCATCGCAGTGCAGTCAACCATGTACCATCCATTTGGTTCGAGCGATTTATAGGGAATCTGCAAATGAATGTACTCTACCAGTCTTTCGGGAGCATGTATGTAGGCCGAACCAGTGTCCATTAGTACTGGCACTTGTTCACGAAAACGTGAAAGTCTCCTTCCAACAGCAATCCTTGTCGATTAAACAGATACAAGTCGAATTAGTGAAAACAGAACTTTGGAGAAGCGCGATAGACAAATAGACTGGGAATGAAATACGCTTACGCTGTACTGTTGATAACCCATCCATTGAATGCCAATGATTCGTATACCGGGCTTCCCGAGATGCTCTCGTGAGCAGCATTTCCAAAGATGATTTTTCCTTTTCGGCTACCAGTCCTGAAAAGTAAGATCGGAGTATCCAAAATGACCAGTGGTTAGTGGGAAACTGTCCGCATGATCATTGGACTACCTTTATTCTTTTTAAATCCCATCCTTTGTTTATCACATTTAGTAACAATAGTCTTCAACTTTTTGACAGTTCTGCCTGCTCAAACGAGTATTAAATGTTGGCATATTAGTAGACATTTGGCTGCTGTTGTAGATAGATAGGAATCTTGTGCAATTGTCAATGCTTGTGGAAACTTGCTTTGTAGCCTGCGATTAATACAGTGCCTTGAAATAGCATTCCAGAAGCCGTTCAGACGTTGGGGAAACATGGAATAAGGCTTCAATACGGATAGTCGCTTACTGTTTCACCTCGGGTATTTTGAGGAGAATCGATAGTGGGAAAATTCAGCTTGAAACATTCGGATGCCCCCACCATGTAAAACGAACAGGACTGGCCACTCTTGATGGATCGAAGTCGAGGGAATGTTGTACTCCGTGCAGCTTTTAACGTAGTAGACGGACCGGATTCAAGCATTTTCTTCTGAGCTACAGCGAACACACACCGTGAACATCTAACTCGGTCGCTCTAGGGATTGCCGTTACGAATTAAGAGACCTTATCCATACTTCAACTAAGAGTAAACATTGGGTACTTTCACTCAGTGAACAATTAGTATTACAAGATTTTCGGCCCTACAGCTCCTCATCATAAGCAATAGCCAAACTAAATGTTTTGCGCGGCCTTTCGTCAACGGTTCGACGGACTTACACATAAATACCTAGTGGTATTCAACACTTTTATATGGAAATAATCTGAGGCAAAATAAAGTGTCATCGACTTTTCAGAAATTCGAGTATAGATGTCTGGTTTTGAGGACTTTTGAAAGACTCATGACAGATATAAATTGCACATGCATCATGTTCCTTAGAGAGACTTTCACAAATCTGGTAGGTTCAAGAGGTGTTGGAGGTGTCCCTGAAAATATTTCCTGTCGTTAGGCGGAAGAATTAAGCTTGCTTTTACTCAGAAAATGAAGAAAGGGGTCTAGCTAGGTGCGTTATGGTCAAGCTCTCTAAAATCTCACTTCCATTTGAGATAACGAACACCAAAACACTATTAGTTATCGTTACTGGTGGCCGTCACGAAGAGACCGGACCTTACCGTGGTGTGGCGGATTGTGTGCCTTGGCGAACCATTGAGCTATACTGGGGGTGTCCGCGCGACACTCACAGAGTCTCTCATACCAGGTTGGTCAGTGGGTAGAGTTCTGACGAACACAGTCTCCCGGTCCTCCAGGTTGGGGGTGTCAATATGTGCGGCGACGTGTTCTGTAAAAATGGTAATGTACTTGCATTTCCAGCCCAACACCACTGCCTTGAAGCTAGGCTTTTGAGTCAAAGGCTTTGGTTGAGGACGCGAGACGCACGGACAACGGGGATCGCTTAGTTCAGATGTATGCCGATCACAGACTGTTCCTTTGCAGTACGAATTTCCGGAACAGCGGAAATCGCTTGACAACGTGATGCCCACCAAAAAACCAGCCATGAACCCAAATAGACCACATTGCCGTCAGTTATCGGTGGCGAGGGTAGATCACCACCTGCCACTCTTTTTGGAATACCAGCGTGGACTCCGACCATGCGCTTGTACGTTGCTGCCTTTCATTGCGCTTTTCAGATGTACGCAAAACGTGCACACCTCACTTGGCCACTGAGAAGCTAGTGGATTCAAAAGTTAAACGAAACTATCAGAACCAGCTCTCAAATGCCTGCCGGACGGTACGGTGTCGGATATAAACGGCCACTGGGAAAAGATATCCAAAGCGCTACCCAGCCAACCTTATCCAAACATTTGCTGGAAGCCCGGCGACAGATTCCTCCTGGCCGCCACCACAACTCTACCCGACGCATCATCCGACGCCAGGTGAAACTGAATGTCCGCGCAGATCGAGGCCGAAGAAGTGGAAGATGCAAAGAATGCTGGAAATGTGCGCAAGCTGTTCCACTTGATTCGTTCGACTGGTCCTCGGAAAACTCTTGTCAGCGAAATAATCAGAGCCCAAAATGGCTCCCTGATATGCAGCAAAGCAGAACGTTTGGACCGCTGGGCACAGTACATCGAACAGCAATTCAGCTGGCCACCTGCTACCTCCAACCCAGAATCCTGGCCTTCAACAGAAAGGTGGACTGTGAATATGGAGCCGCCTTCAGCCTCAGAAGTGTCCGAAGGTATTTTTGTACTCAAGCGTTATCGTGCTGCTGGTCCTGACGACCTTCCACCTGCTCTTTTCAAGGATGGCGGTGGGCTGCTCAGCCAGTGCCTGTCTAGCCTATTTGGGTCTATCTGGAAGAAAGAGACCGTCCTAAACAACTGGGGTGAATCGATAGTAGTGCCCATTTCCAAAAAGGGTGCTTGCAGTGAGTGTAGTAACCACAAGAGTGTTAGTTTGACTCCCGTGGTGACAAGGCTTCTGGCATCACTGATTCTTCGTCGTCTTACGATTGCACGCGAAACCTTGACTCGTGAGAATCAAGCGGGATTTCGACCAAGTAGAGACTGCATTGACCACATTTTCACACTCCGTCAGGTGTTAGAGCAACGCCACATGTACAGACGACCCACAACCTTGGTATTCCTTGACTTCAAAGGGGTATTCGATTCTCCCGATCAGTCAGAGCTGGTAACTACACCTGCTCAACGGGGTATGCCCCAGCAGTTTGTGAACATAATCCGATCCCTATATTCGTATACTTCTGGGCGGGTGGGAGTATATGGTGAGCTCTCCAAAAGCTTCTTTACAGAGAGTGGTTTCAGACAAGTATCTCCACTCTCTCCATTCTTGTTCAACTTCGTCATTGATGAAATAATGAGGCGAACGCTGGAAGGTCTTCAAAACTCTGGTGTCCAAATTGTTGCTGGTGAGAGCCTTGTCCATCTGGAGTACGCAGATGACATCACACTCATCTTTGAAGACCAAAGCGAAGCACAAACCCCGTTGAATAGACTGACCACCATCATACCATCTTTTGGCATGCGGCTTGCACCTCCAAAGTGCAAAGTCATGCTTCAGAACGTACAGTCTCCGAACATATCTCGTACAATTCAAGGGGAATCACTAGAGATTGTGGAAAATTTTACATACCTCGGTAGTTGTATCAGCTCTGACGGAAATGTGCCTGATGAAGCCAGTGCAAGAATCTCAAAGGCTCGAATCACCTTTCCTAATTTGCTTCACTTGTAGCGTCAAAAAGACATATCACTAGATCTTAAGGGTCATGCGTACCAGGCTACAGTAGGGGCTGCGTTGTTCTATGGGTGCGAGACATGGCATCTGCGGAAAGATGATATGAGGCGTCCCCAGGTTTCCGACCACCGATGCCTTAGAAGCGTGGCTGGTTTTGGATGGCGTCAGCGTGTTAGTAACAAGGTGATTAGAAGACGGATATTTGGTTGTGCGGCAGGTACTTCAATTGGGAAAATCATCCAGCACCACCGACTACGACGGCTCGGTCATGTACTACGCATGCCGAAACACCGTCTACCGAGACGAGTGTTGTTCTCGTGCCTCCTTCAGCATGGCGCAAACCGCGAGGTGGACAGCGCATGACTTGGCAGAAAGGCGTGAAAGAGATCACGAAGAGTTTGGGTGTTGTTGGTGTTGTACGCCTTCCAGGATGGGGTCCCCATGACCCCGCCTGTGCTTGGCTGGAAAGGTTGCAGGAAATGGCGGCTAATCGATGTCAGTGGCGTTCATGTTGTCAGTTTCTTTCCAAATTGTCTGATTGAGCGGTTGGAGGAGTAGGCACCTCAGAATGCTTGACATAGGCCAGCACTAGCTTCCCTCCCTCAACCAATCTTTTTCTCTTCTTTTCACTCTAGGGCTTCAAATATAATTAAACGAACCTTACGTTTGTACGGCAGTGAAGCATCAGTGTCAACACTGATGTTGACGTCCTCGATGATGATGATGACTGGTAGCAAAACTGAGCTGTGCAGATGAGTATGCCTGCAGGTTATGGGGTCCATTCTTTCTACCAAACAGTGACCAACACTCACAAACAAATGTTCTTAGGTTAACCAACCTAATAAATGCTCTAAACCAGGGTATGTGTGAAGTAAAAGGACTACTCACTGTCGTACTCACGAAAGGAATCAGAGAGGTATCCGCGTCTCAATGGCGTCTCATTCTAACATCATTCAAGGATACCTACACGGACCAAGGATGATTCATTTTGGCGGTGCACAGAGTGGGAAAGACTATGGTTTGATCACCAATGCTGTGGACATTGATATAAAAACGGTATGGAGTTAAACAGCTAATTCGAGGCGGACAAATGGAACAGAAGGAAATAAGACGGCGACCGTTCCGATAAGTCTACTGATAACGCTGAACCTGACAAACAAATTTACAAATAGAAGCAGCAGTAATTGCAGTCCGTTTGTGCTCCCCTTTGGTCAGTGGCTGCCACATTTTTTTTGTGGCACCGATTCTTCTAGAATATGAGTATCCATTCACTCGTGGGATTTGCGTCATTTTGGGGACTTCAGCAATCAAATTTTGATCACTATCGTCTTGATTAACCACGGTTGGCCATGAACGAGCATGAGATGAGAGCTCCTGGTTGTTGTCGAGTTTGACTTTGTGTTGCTTCTACAAATTTTCTCGCGTTATACAATGCTATTCGTAAAGATACCGAATACAGCAAAAGCAAATTTTATGGAAGGCCTTCCGACCTGTTTTATTCCCGATTTGTCGGCGGGGCTGGTCGAATTAGTTGTCTACTATCTCAAAGGATAACCCCGCTCAGTATCACCAGAACTCTTCGGCATAAATGTTTTGTTTCAAGCCCCCTTTCATAATTTTTTAGGTTTAGGCTTGACTCTTCGTTTTGCTGATGATCGGCCTCATAAAAAATTTATGAATTCTGCGTTTCGCTTTACCTATGGAAGTATTTTTCGGTCGACTGAAATTGGAAGTGTACTTTCAGTGACATTTAAAATATGGACAATCGTCGACACAACTTCCTAGGAATCCTGGTGTTCAAGTTCATTTCTGGATCAGTCGCTTATCAGCTCTTACAATGGAGGAGTGCTAGTGGCTTGTTTTGCTGATAAATATGAACATCTATCGTTCACAGCTCGGTAAATTCTCTTACATTAAAATTGGTTCAGAAATGTGTGATGAAGGACATTCAAAGACAAGCCCTTCAATTGCGCTCATCTGTTTAGTATTTTTTACTGTATAGAGTTACTTTGGTGAAAAAATACGTTCATTTGCATACCAGTTTGATTTTCACAGGAAACTTAACCGAATTCCAGACTGCGCTTATCTAGTGCGTTCCAAGAGGGGCTGGCCGTGGGCTCCCGAAGGGTTTTCAGCAGCCTTATGTGTAATCCGTTAGGTCGATAAATTCGGTCGTTTTGATCCAAATAGTAGGGTGCGATTTCTCAATATCCGCAGATAGCGCACCATCGGTTTTGTCTTTTTTAAGGCTCATTAGTCATGGTGTTCCCAGAAGCTGAGAAAATCTATTCGTGACCTGAACAGTAATTTTTTTGAAATGTCAACTTGTGTGCTGATACACATGATTAAACTGCTAGACCTGCAGACTCAGTGAAGTCTTTTGTAGTCGAAGGCATTCTGATGTCCTTCCGAAGAGCGGCAACATACAGACCCTACATCAGTATTTCCTTAACTGATGGCGACTCCATGACTTTCCCAGTCACTGAAATTTCACTGCGCATATGAGCTCAAAAATACATTTAGCCGCATTTTTGATTCCTGGAAAGTAGTTTGTTCTATGATCGACTTTAACCCATCCAGATAGTCGTATTTCAACCCTTTTGCGTGGAAGATATTCAACCAGCATGGTCATTGTATTCGAAGTTCTTACAACTAAGCTGATTCTTTCTATGACTTAAAGACTAATGAACCCATTGGAGCTATTTCACTCAGAGCACATTTTACGGGGATGCAAATCGGAGGAACTGGTGTGTAATCAGCAAGGAAATGGATAGTTAGCACAACAAAAGCATCTAACTACCTCAGGATGCCATCTGATTGGGATCGTTTTCAACAATAAATTTCTATCAGTTTGCCCAATGTTTCTTAGAATGTTCGACAATTGTTTGGAGAACGTCTTCCTTAAGTGAGTTTGCAATTTACGCGTTTTCAGCCGGGAGAAGATGCATTGCTATTTGACCGGTCCAATTGCTTCACACGACAAAACAAATGTCTGTCGCTGGTAAGTTGAAAAGTGCTATTTATTCTTTCTTGTAGTTTTAGCACCGAACTTAGCTAACATTACAAGTGGAGAAGGCTTGCCAATCCAGTACTTCTTGGATGGATAAGATCGAGCTTATCTAACTAAACTTCCACGCATCTTGTCAATTCCCAAAAGTTCTCATAACATCGTCCGTTACTGAGTGTTATCAGCGATTCGGCTCAAGATATGCTCTGCGCAAACGAAAGCAGTTTGAGCTCACTACACTTCTTGACCTTACCGTATTCCTTAACTATTGCGGTTTTCCAAGTTTTTGGCTAACTTCATGTGAACATGATGATAATGTGTACAGTTGCGCTAGATATCATCGGCTATCAGACGCGTTTAATCTCGTTATCAGACAATTTTCCTCAGTTTGTGTAGTCGGTTATCGTGTGCTCATTTGCCCTTATGCTGCCACCATCACCGCTTATCCAACTCCTCAAACTAGCGTAAATGGTTTGTCTGTGGATGCAGCTGGTTTGGTTATACTGCGCATATTCAGCCAAAAGCTAGCAACATCCGTCCATGTGTAAAACCGTAAGCTCTGGACAGCGTTACAAACGAAAAACATCTACATACGATCAGCCCGAAGAACAGTTTTATCCTTCGCGCGCCAGCTACCTTCAAAACTCAGGAAAAACGTGTGAATAATCACAGCGAAAAGCACTCACCGACTATATTCAACAGCAAAAATGGGTTTGGCTATCAAATTTCTGGATATCATGGCATCTAGTAGGGTTTCTCGACTTTGTGTGTCGTATACGTCATACGATAGTCCAAGGATACCGTCCAGCTTCAGTGGAATAGAGAAGCTCACATTGATTGCTTCACCGAATTGGAAATTTTCCAGAATGGCTCCGCCGATCTGGTAGGTGGTTATATGTGTGATTTGACAGTCAAACCAGACAAAGATGGACCTACTTGAAGTGTCTCCTGACCCACATATCCGATTACTCTCCCAACCTTATAAATAATGGTAAAGTTGTAGCAGAGATCTGTGTACGAAGACGATACGGATGCTTTGTATTTTCTATGTGATCCTTGCCTATCACCAAAGCTATTGGCCGATTCAACCCAATGCACATCCGAGCCCGTATCCAAAATTACTCTGAAAAGCTGGGCCGGTGTTCCAAAATTTACCTCAGCATAGTGAATATCCTAGAAGGTTTGAACTTATCAGCAGTATGATAAACTCACATCAGAGGTGGCGTGGAGGTCCACTGTGAGCGACCCATCTCGCTTCACCCTTTCATAATCCTGCTGAATATTGGACGCCGTTCGGTTGACCAAAACTCTGTGGTTATGAAGTTTCACACATCAAGTTATTACATACTCTGCCGCAATGAACCCGAGCAGATGCAGAAACGTGGGAATTCGTGTAAGAAAGTTCATTTTTTCAGTACAAATGTGTCGTAGATGACATCCTATGGAATATTAAGTATGATGTGCTCTTCACGGGGATGGCTGAACAAATCAGAAACCACTGAAATGTCTACGTGTTGAGACTGTGATCACCCAATCTGAGTGTCTGATTTGTAATCTTCGCAAGGATGCCGTGAACAGTATACTCTTCGCTTACCGGTGCCGCTAGAAAAATGCACGTACAGACAACTTGTTGCGCGAAATAAACTTTGAAAAATCACCATTTCATTGAGTGTGTACAATAAAACAAACCGGTACTATCTTCCTTGCTGATAGACGAAGATACATCGACGAAGGTGTAGTTTTGAAAGGTACCACGCTTCTCGTACTCGAGTAATCATATTACGGGCACCCGATTAACTCTCGGGGTTGAGGTATCCAGTTGTAGACCCGTGTTTTGCCAGCCGATTTGGCTACACCGCTACAGTTTCAGCAGTGGGTGACCTCGATCTGTTGTTGCGGCCTCAACGGGGCATGCGTAGGCTGATCAGATGCTGGTTTAGACGACCATAGATTCCCTTCTGTTTCGAAGTAGAGTGGAAACCGATATGTTCCACAAGCGAACCAAAGGAAGTGAAAGCCTCTTCGGTGAAGCGAAGGAATTGGACTGATATCGCAGAAGTACAACATCTTCTAGCTTGAGTTTTGCTCTTATTAGCACTCATCAGCCGTGTATATTCTTGGCCATGAACACAGATTCTACAAATCAAGAAACTGCAGTCACCCAGTTTTTAATAGCCATATAAACCCCAACTTCAAGGCTCAGACAGATTTTCCTCGGCAACGACCATTGAGTGGCCTACTAATCGTAATTGACGGACAGTTGCATTCAGCACTGAACAGTAAGTTATCAGGGTGTGATACCAGTGGAATTGACATCCTTTTGAATCGTGGTTAACTTAATCAGTCCAGTACATGTTGTTCTCTGAGTACAACTAACCAGCAAATGAACCGCCGTTAAAGATGTTTTACCAAGCCCCGTTAGCCAAAACATGCTGTGATAGCCAAGGAAATAATACGGAACATTAACCAGCTGGCAAGGGATAGGATAGATATCAGGAAGGTCATATTCCCGAACGTAACCACAGAATGCCAAGGAATCTACTGAGACCCTCAACTCCACCAGACGCCGACCAGGCAGCCCTGAATCAAAGCCAGACAGCGCGAGACGGTATTGGATCAAGGTCAGACAATGCCCCTAATAGAATAGCTTAAGGCCGTTTAACTTTTGCACTCGCACACTCGCTTGTTCGCAATAAAGCTGTTGTGTTCCTTGTCGGTGAGTCTTTTTCCGGCACCAGGCATTGGACAGCAGGACAGCAGTCAGATATAACAGTAGTTAACAGTAAAATTGGGGTTCTTGGTTGTGGCACTCATCCGCATGCTTTTTGTGTCCACTACACAATACGACGATGAAAGTACAGTGGAGCGTTACAACATACAGGATAGTGTTTGCCGAGTAACCACCTTAGCAATGAACAGATGCATCGAATTCTGCAGGTCACGGTTATGTGGTTGATGAAATCATCAACTAATATTAAAAAACAACTGACAGTGAAGATGACCAAACGGTATTACAACAAATTTCGTTTTCAATTCTTTCGGAACATCAGACTGGGAATTGAGACAGTTTAAACACCTGAGAAGTTGTCACCCGAGGTGCCATCCAACAGTTGACCACATGATGTGGATTCCGTGAGTGAACGATGTGTGACAATACATGCTAAGTACGAGTTGATTAATCTGCTGATCGGCCGCTCGTGACCGAACTATCAGATGATCGAACTGCCAGCCGGGTCTCAAACTCCCCGTGTGATGTGAACGACTGATGACTCCCTATAAAGGTGAAACAGCTATACATGGCTTCGCGGCTTTTCAGTATCAAAAATCAGTAAAAGAATCACTGGGCACAAAGCGACAAATTAACAAGTAATCTTCTGATGTAGACTTTCTTCTTACTAAAGTCTCAACCCTGGGGATCATAAATTTTACTAGCGAATACACTTAATTTTTCAGATTTGACATCTCAGTCCCCATCGTCTTTTTAAGGGCAATGATCTTAGACTGTATTCTTAATGTACAGTTCTAATGTAATTCCATATTTTACCGATAAATCGATGAAGTTGCCATAGGATCTCCTCTTGATCCCTGTTGAGTGACATTTTTGTGGGTGAATGGGGAGATTAGGCCTACTCAGTTTCATCGATGGTACGTAGATGATATTTTATGCTTGTATCAAAGAGCACCGAAATAGACGCACCCCTAAACAACTTTGACTGAGCACAGCCCTCCATTCAGTTTACTTTTGAAACTTCAATTAACGACGCTGTCCACTTCTTGGACTTCTTAAACGGTTATCTAAAGAAATCTATAGCCAAGGAGAACGTCCTATCCTGAACGTCCTATCCAACTTTATGCCATTTGCGTTGTAAAGAGGCCAATCAACTTGAATCCTTTCTATGAAGGCTAGCTGTTGGCAGACAGTCAACCGTCGCTTTCTCAGCAGATTTTCGGCAGCAACTGTGCAATCTTGGCTTACAACCAACCCTTTTCTCAACTTGAACCTCAAATACAAGATGTCATTGCGCATCCAGAATTTGGTTATGTATTCCTTTCCTGCTATTGTTCAGCGAACTGTGTTGGGTGCACAACACGACAAATTGCTAAGACAATACGTGAGCATCTCTTTCGGAGAAATATCACGAGACTCAATGATTCAGCCAAAGTTTCGATGTCGTAACCTATTCACTGCGGTCACGAAATCAGTTCAAACGAGTCGTTCCATGCTACTGCAGAGCACCTAATATGTTGCCAGTATCAATTCAAAGACGTTTGAATACAGCCGGAGCTGTCGCAATACGAATGCAAAAAATTAAAAGTTGTCCAGAACTGAAGCTACAAGCTCCATATCATAATAATGACAGTTTTTCATTTCTAATTATCGTCCAAACCACAAATTCCATCCAGGGAGAAGCATGTGCACAGGAAACTAAATTTAGTGAGTCCCATCAGCATCTCATCCAAAGAGGAATCTATTTAGCAATCTATTTAGGATGAGGTCATACGCGGGAAAGAGTAAAACGGAATGGTTATTAACGGGTCATTACCCCCTAGTGATTCGTATTCGATAAGTAAGGCCATCGCGGCAGTGTTCAGTTCACGGATAACTGAGAAAAGAAAGTTTTGCCTACAACCTTTGTCCGACCTTCAAAGCCGTCCACAGTTAAGCTCCACCACATGCTGTGTGAACCAAAACTCATAAGTGTTCGTTTTCTTTGTGTGCCACACAGCTATTAAGTTGGCTTAAAACTGTAAAAGGCATTGCTAAATGCCTGCACAACTGCTTTTACTTGAAGTTATTTCCAAACCTCATACCAGCGTATGGAAGTTACTGGTCAGTAGGAATATTCCTGAATTTCTAATACACCTACGGAGGGGGAACCACCAAGTGGAACAACGAGGCCACTGGGTTGCGTATTTTCTATGATGCATCCGAAGTTGGTTAAGAAACAGTGGCTTACATAAGATGTGATTCGGTGCGGCAGCCATATTGCAGCTTCCTGAAGAAGCATCACACATAGCGCCCTCCCCCAAAAGTCAGTTATCATTCCACACATCGAAATCCAGGCTGCTGTACTGTAGCTTAATTTATCAACTTGTGAAGCAACTGGAAACCCAGCTTAATAACAGTAACTCTTGAACAGATTCGGTGATTGTCCTGCATTACATTTTAACACCAGTTGAAGATTTAAAAGTTTCATGGTCACCAGAATTAGTTTCATACACGAAAATATCAGCACTCCTTATTGGATAAACGTCCCGACCAACATGAACCCTGTCGGCAGTGTCTCACGTGGTATCGGCAGATAACATTTTGGATTCAAGGGCCTGGATTTTTGAAGTGTGATGAGCCCTAGTGACTGAGGACTGTTGTCAAGCAATTTCACTTCAAAGTCACAGACACGGAACTGAAGAGGATCATCGCGACAGTCTAACTTCTCACAGGTGTGTTGCTCTCGTACTATTCGTTGTGGATAAAGCTACGGCGGGTGGTTGCTTGGTTTATTAGGTTCAGCTCCTGCTTCTGCAGTAAAAGGGTTGGAAAACGTAATGCACTTACAACACTGTGCGGTTCAAAGAACAAAGTAGAGCAATCCATATTGCAATATGTTCAGCTAGAGACAATGCTTAATGATATCGAATAATAACATCGCCCTGGGCACTTTCGGTGCCCAGCTGTCATGCCATTCGAAGAAAACAAGAGAAGTAAGATACTGCCAGATTACCCAAGCAGTCGAAATACCGGATATGCCACAGAACATCCGGTTCGTACGTTTCCACCCGAAGCACTGAGCCATCTCGAGCTCCATAGTGCTTAGTACCACCAATTAACTTGAGACAAAGCTATACAATACAAGGCTGTGTGATAACTCCTCGTATCACAGGTTATACCCAATAATTCACAATGAACTTCAATGTGTGGTTAACCGACTGGGCAATAGCACTCTGCCCGAGTTTTTGGAACACCCTATCATTCCTCCAAGAGATTACCCAGTTACACAAAACACCATTAACCAATATCGCCATCGCATACCATAGCAGCTCTAGACTAACGTCGTCAGATTTGTAAGGGCTCCCTTTGCCTAGTTAGTTTTTCGACCACTTCGATTAGTTTTATCACTACACGTGCACTCACAAATTCCAACCCAGTTTGTTTACGCTGCTACCATCTGCCTCAAGTACCATGCTTATAAGCTTGACCCAGATCAGGTCAAGTTGTTTTTATTTGTCAAGCTGCAATGAACGTATGTGGTTTCACACCAGCGTTTTTACATCGCGCATACTGAACACACGTGCTACTCGTGCTCACACCACTCTTGTTTGAACGGTCTTCCTCGTGTCCTGACGCAAATATTCTTGAGTCCAAACCACAAGGGAGGAAGCATCTAAGTGTGAACATCTTCGCCTGTCCAGATGTGAACATTCAGATGCATCCAACTACTGAAGTGGTGGTAACGCGTTTGTTTCGCACACCAGGTGTCCGGGGTTCAACCCCGGGCCCGGCCGAGGATACAAACTGCTGATGAGCTTTAATAAGAGCAAAACTTGAGTCCAGTGCTTTCCCCCCTTGGTGTGGACTCACCCGGAATAATTACGCTATGACAGGAGGAGGACTGTTCGAACGAGAGTGACGTGAGCACAATTTCTACGAATCCAGCAACCACCTACAACAAATACACGTGCAACTCGACGCAGCACACACTTGTACATATAAGACAGGAGTCAACTGAACTCCACAGTTTCACGGACAATCCCGGAAAGCGTTCAGCAGTTATACTGTTGAGCGTCCAGACCCGTTGTTCAAGAGCCATCAGCAGTTGCGTTCAAACGATAAGACCACTTTTGACTTATTCCATTTTGACATTGTATTTAGATAACACAAATAGCACCTAGCAATTGTGATATACTGTTTTGAGCAGTATAAACTGCTAGTAGTGCGTACGACCTGATTCCTAATTTGACCATTCACAACCAGAAGACACGGGATGTAAAGTAAGTCCATCCCTTCCAGCCGAACAAGTGAGGGCGGATTTTTCAGTTACCAGGTAGCCCTGTGCAGCAACGGATCCTGGCTACTTTGAACCATTTCAAACCAGCAAAGGTAGTAGGTATTACAGAGAAGTCTTCTTGTGACGGTGGCAGTCAGTTCTGCTTCTTCTTTCTTTGTACTTCTGATTACTCCTTCCATCTCCGAAGAAGATTGTCCAACGCTGGACAAATAGAACCGTACACCTCCGTGAAGAGGAAATATTGGAGCTAACTTCCGATTTTATCTGAGGTGGACGCGTTAACGTTGCTTGACCCGGACGAAAAAGTTTATGCTCATCCAGGTGAAGTCCACAACTGTTTAGGTGCAAGCAACTTTTGACGGAGTTGTTATTCTGACAGTCCTTTGCATTTCAGAGGACCGTAACCCATTTGATCAGCCAACCGGGGCACCACAGGGAACGACTACGAAATAAATCAGCTTGCATTAGGTCATGACTACCATGAATACATCTCACTCACATTCGGCTGCAACTAAGTCCAATCATACGCATCGATCAGCGTACGTTTCTGTGGCAGGCTGTAAGTCGTACGCTCTCGCGCGCTCCTATCTTTGTGCCGAGTGACCTGCGGTCAGAAAGCAAAGTTTTGCATTTGCGACTATTGACGGGTGCGTGATGTTAATGATTTTTTTCTTTGGGGGGGGCATTCCTAAGAAAAACTGCAAGACAAAACTCCAAAACAAATGCATAGTAGACATCCAGCAATTGGCTGAACGAACTCGATTACTAGTAGGTTGCACCTACTGGCCATTCACGGACAAGATATAGAGTAGTCGGGTCGCACACGCCACCAATGCGCCATAGCCTCAAAGTTGCTTGTTGAATGTGATTGACAATAATGGCAAGCCTCACAGAGTCAGTGCTCTCATTGACGGAATCAGCCATCTTGTGGCTACCGAGGCTTATTCATAATGGCCAGAAATACTTATTTTGAACACAATTTCAACTACGATCGTCACTTCATGCCTAAATGGATTGTTATCGCAATTCGGTTTGCCAGATACAGTAGTCGGTTACAATGACCCTCGGTTCCCCTTGTCACAATTCTCTGATTTTTATAGATAGTCTGTTATCAAGCATGTTTGAAGTCCAGCATACCATCCTCAATCCTTAACGGACAGGCAGAATGACTTGTATTCAAGGGATAACTATAGAAACTTGTAGGAAACGGGAATCCTAGTGACATTCTAGACCTATTTCTTTGCACGCATTGCTAAATATCAAGTATGCTAGTCTCAAACCAGTACTCACCAGTGAAAGTGTTTCTTAGTTGCAGAGTTGGAACAACACAAACTATACCTAGTTCCACCAGAGCGTAATGCAACAAAAAGGTAGACAGTCAGTTCAAGTAACATCACGAAGCAATGCTGTGGGTGTTTCGCCTGGTTGCTCTGTAGATCTGCTTCTCTTTCAAGGTCATAGACGGACAGTGGTTCCCGGTACTGTGAATTATCGCCTGGGAGATGTAAGTTATGGACCTGAGGTTGGAAATAACAAGCAAACACATTACATTAAGCGCATTTAAACATACTACACAAATACGTCTGTTATTGTCACCAGATACGATTACCGTTCACTTCATGTCCTTTTGGATGCATTCGAAACACTCAGGAGAACAATCCAAAGTACAGAAGAGGACAGTGAAGGCAAGCGCACCGTGGCTTGTGAAGCCAGACATTTTTGACGGACTCGTGCTAGTGTCTTTGTGTGAACTCCACAAAGAAAAAAGATCGTTCAGCTGTAACACCATTACTGTGCCTAGCTCCCATGATAACGGAAGGAGGCATTGGGGCTGGGACACCACCAGGTTGTCCAAGCCTAGACGGAAGGTTGGGTTTGAACTACAAACAAGCAACGCTATTGATGAGTATTTTCCTACGTTGGAGATGCAACAGGTCATGCGCTCTCACGTGCGCCCACCTTGGTGTGTCTGTATTTCTCCGTGTCTATTCTCTGTAACACCCGGCCTCATGTTCAAGCAAATCATGTTTCCTTGATTTTACCCATTATGGTTGTTTTGTGTCATGCTTGTCAATTGGTCACGAATGCGTACACCAGTCTTTCAGCCAGGTGTGTTACTTCGCGCTCCGGAGCAGTCAGAGCTCAGCGATTTTATGTT
This sequence comes from Clonorchis sinensis, assembly GCA_003604175.2. Classification (NCBI taxonomy): domain Eukaryota; kingdom Metazoa; phylum Platyhelminthes; class Trematoda; order Opisthorchiida; family Opisthorchiidae; genus Clonorchis; species Clonorchis sinensis. The sequence goes on from CM030370.1 coordinate 45,752,939, forward strand.
TCATGAGAAATATGTCCTTTTGAGACCGATTCTAGATGAGTAATTCCCCATATCACGCAACTGCCTAAGGGTTGGTCGAGGCTGTAGAACCCCTACGCCGACATTTACGCCAGTATAGTCTCCGTCACTCTTTTGGTTTTTTAGAGCCGATAAAAGATGTTGATATTGGTTCCAAATTTATGCGGTTTTTTGACGTAGCCTCCCTTTTTACCAAAGTCCCAATCTTGGGGACTACAAACTTTGTGTTTATATTGACTCATTGGATTTCCCACTCCTTATCCCCATCATCTCCTTTCTACTTTCAACGTACAATTCTAATTTAATTCCACACTTTACCGACAAATCGATTAAGTCGCCATGGGCTCTTATCTGGGTCTATTGTTGAATGACATACTTATGGTTAAACTGGAGCTGGGTCGATTATAAAATTAGGTGAATTTATCGAAGGTATGTAGATGATTTTTTATGCGGGTATCAGACGGTTCGGAAATAAATGCTCGCCTGACCAACTTCAACCGAACACATCCCTCCATTCAGTTCACTTATGAAAATGAATGTGACAACGCTTTCCAATTCCTGGACGTTATATTAGTCAGACTTTCCACGGGTTCAATTCAAAGATCTGTTTGCAGAAAGTCTTCGTGGACGGGACAATACACAAACTTCCATAGTTTTGTACCTCTGAGGCAGAGACAAACGCTGATTTACACTTTAACGAACCGAGCTGGGCGCATTTGCTCTGTTGATACACTGGACTCCGAACTGCAGCACATTGCTAACGTGCTCTGAGCCAATGATTACCCAGAGATTTATAACCAAAAATATATACCAAAGCCCAATCCAACTGCCTGTCACGACCGTTGGAAAGAAGCCAATATATTTGATTTACCCTATAAGAGTGATCTGTTGGCGAACCTAGTCAGTCGCCGCTTGTTCCAATCCCTACAACGCGTATTTCCGGCTGGAACTCTGCAGCCTTGGTTTACAACCAACCCCTTGCTCAAATTAAACCTCAAAGGCAAGATGCCAGACTTCACCCAGAATTTGGTCGTGTATTCTTTCTCCTACTGTTGTTCAGTGGAGTGAGTTGGGCGCACGACTAGGCAACTTTCTTAGAGAATAGGGGAGCATCTGTCTTATCGGAGTACCATTAGAGTCAACGATTCAACCAAAAGCTTGACCGCGTCTCACTTGATTGACACCGGGCCTGTAGTCAATATGAACGAGTCATCTCATGTCATTTACCGAGTACCCAATAGATTTTTAGTGTCGGTCCAACAGCGTAGCTTGACTACAACACGCTATGCGTCTGTGAAGCCCAGTACAGTGCTGCTAATTGCGTTTCGTACGAACGCTAGGTCAGCCTTGGTCATATGAAACGAATCGACCGACCAGGTCACTCAGTGACCCTCTAGACTGCTTCACAGCATCAAACTAAATGCGACATGCGGTGCGCGAACAACTAATCGTTCGTGTCTCCACATCTATTTTATTTCACCAACCCACCTTTGCTGCGTATTAACCAGTAGATATGTGCTGACCTGATGACGTAATCCCGAAAACATTTATGTTAGTCACTGTGCTTTACTTACAACAGTTCCAACTACCGACCGGGTCTTCACACTGGAAAGCTCAGTTAACCCAACCAAACAGAGCAGACGATTCAACCCCACCACAGCTGCACCTGGGAGGCTACCTGACCGGGTGGCCAACCTACCCTGGGATTCAAGGCCGCATGGACCAATCTCCGCAATCGAAAATCCCGTTCGAGCCTGACTTGCTAAGTGAACTACTTGGTTATTTTTTGTAGAACTGCCTGCCCCAACGAGTACATAAGACTCTTACGATGCGTAAAAATCCAACAGCACTCAGTGAATGGAGCAACCTCATCACATTCGTCCTTCGTTACGTATTCATAAGTTATGCCCAGATGTGTGATTCAGTAGTAGCAATAAGGTAAATGGAAGTCAGTTATGGTCAATCAAACATTTATGTAGGATGCACAGGCGACAATAATGTTCTCTGCAAAAGTTTTAGGGTATACAAAACCCAACACCAATCTGAATCGACGCGTTTGTGTCGTTACACCATTCATCTGGTCTATGCAAACAAATGACAGCTGGTGGTCCTGGAAAGCTTGACACCTGATGACTTCAATGCGCTATCTGAAGGCGTCTCAAATGTTTTCCCATAATACGGAACACATTCTGTGAGCAACTGGTCCGGCAAAGCAGATTTCAATAAGAAGAAGTACCAGGTGGGTGCGTGCGTGACCAGGGGGTCGTTATCTTCTTAAGCTGTTCTGTTCTGAGCGTAAATGGAATAGTCCAATACATGGGAGATTTTCTGTTTTTGTGCGTTGCTGGAAAGTCACCGCTGGTCCGCTCTAGGTGCAGTTCCCAATTCATAACATCACCAGACAATATTGTATGTTTTGCCAATGCACCAATAAAATTTCGGAACAGAACGCTTTGAGCTTGCATGCCTGAATGACATAGGTTGGTGATATTTCACTCATAGTTGGCCTGTTGCAGTGCTTTTTGTTCATCCGTCCATAGTTGTCACACCAGTATGTCTTAGTATTGTGGATGTACATGGTACGGCTTGCAGCAATCGGGCAAGAACCTGAAGTTAGACGGCTTCAGTTGTAGTCTTATCAGTGGACATCAAACCCTGCTCCGCTGTGAATCGGTTCCAATACAGTTGTTTTATGAGAGGAAGAATATGCTGAATTTCGGTCAGCTTTTAATCCGTACCAGATTGACGGCCAAACATCGATTCATTGCGGAAGGTCTGCGGGCATGCAATATCATCTTTACCGAGGATGACAACAACTCTGGATTCGGACCAGCAATGAGCAGACTCGAAACTGTTTATAAGCGTCTCTTGTTTCTATGCTCCCCCCTCGATCACTTGGATAGTGCCAATCCGAGTTCCAAGTCATCAACCTGGCTGAACAGTAACCGACGCCTCCGACTGACCAGCCAACACCAACAGACCGATATCTCCATCAGCACCAGTGCCGTCAGGCCAATGGCTAAGCATGGAGTAAGAATGGACAGCGAACCACTCCCAAGTTTTTCCAGTGTTGCTTGTATTTCAATGATAAAGTCCTGGAGGTACGTCGGTGGAAAAATGGAACAAACAGAGAGAAAAAGTGATAAATCTAGAAGCCACCTGAGAATGTAATTCCTTTCCTCGCGCCAGAGGCTTTTATTCCCAAATTTTGAGGAATTTACTTCAGTTCATTTTATACCAAAAGACGTATGTTAACTTAGTTAAGTTGAAGACCCATTTTGTGTATGTCAAAAAAACGATCGAAATGAGTAGGTCTAAGTTCGGTTTTATAAGTTGATTTTTCAATGCTGAGATGATTCTAAAGTTATCTCATTACACTGCTACACTGTTACACCGATGGATTGCTGGGTTTTACACCTAAGTGTCCATGGGGCTTCCCAAAACAGATTAATTTATTTTGGCAGGAAGGAATTCCGAACTGTTGCTTTCGCGGTGTGGTTCCCGAGGTAGACAGCTGGAAAAAGCAGCAGTTCGTTTGGTCTTCTGTGATATTAAAAATATGGTCAATCGCTATCACTTTGAGTAATCATGGGGTTTAGATACAAACAGCTTGCTCAAAATAGGCCGAAAACGGTAGACGGGCTTGGACAACAAACCCACTGATCAGCACACTTGCACCTCTGTAACACTTTGGGCCCATTTTTTTAATCTGGCATCGACGTGCATTGTCAAGCAAAATTGTGTTACATGCGGAACGACTTACTTCCCTGATGAGGAAAGAGACTGGACAGAGTTATTCCTGTCTGCATGAGAAGGACCTGATACAAACCAGTTGTAATGCACTTACATTTACAGCCTCCAATTCAGAGGGCTTAATCGAGAACCAGAGGGTTTCCAGTTATTGCTATGGCCTGTATCGATATGAAAAAGGGTGAGTTATACATGAATGGTGATCAAACAATCTTTAATATGAGGTTATGGAGTTAGAATACATTTGGGGGCTACTGTTGAAAGACACACGTTATCTTAATTCTTGTACGGTATGAGCCCAGTTTATTGGTGTGACTGGTAGGTCGTTTGGAACTACTTTGGATAGAAAATGGAAACAAACGATCAGAAAAGCAACGCAACTTACTGTTTCCATGTGTTCTTGCTCAATGAAACAGCGAACGTAATAGGTCTCACCGGCTTGTGCTTCTTTTGCTATAAAAAGGCGTGCAAAATAGGGCGTCTCCTGCTTCGGCCAGTTTAAAGGCCTAGCTAAGCTTTGCAGAAATTCATGTCTAGAGCGGGTAAACATTTGCTTCAGTTGTGACTGTTGTATCCGGTAAACTTGGATAAGTGGATGGGTGATGCCGGCATATCCAACGCTGCATTGTACAGTGTGTCCAACCTTAGCGACCACGATCCCTATAGGATGCGCTTCTGAAATGACCAATTTAGGTCGGATTACTAGTTGGCCTCTTTTCGGAATCACGCACAGTGAACTGCTGAATGGAGACTGACGTGCCGATTTTAAACCAATCTTACTTTTCACAAACTGGTTGACTAGCCATAACCAGTAGGTTGAAAAAGGTAGCATGTGGGTGTTCGTTAACTGTGGTCTAGCTGTACAACTGAGCTGAGCGCCCCCGAATTCTGGAGTCAGTCTTACGAACCATTCTCGGATTACCTTGGGAAGAGCCATTTGTTCATGAGCATCAAGTGACTCGTCCTCGGAATCCGCAATCTTTGACTCTGATACCTCATGTCCCTCACTCAGTGTCATCGTGCGCGACGGCTGACCTTCTGCGATGAACCGAATGTTTGCAGTCAACTCAGTACGAATCAAACGCTGCCCAAAGTTCAGCATATCCTTCCTCTCACAAAACATCTGCATTGGAACCGATTCACAGCGGATCAGGATAGGAGTCCCAGCAGCAAGACAGCTACTGGCGTCGACAGGCTTCATTTCCCGTGGTAATTCTTGCAATACACCATGTTCACCGGCCAAGTAGAGTGAGGGTGGGTTGACGTCTTTGGTCTCGGGGATAACACACAGTGGAACAGGTGAGACTCTCGTGAAATTTAGGTAGCCCGAATCTGGGCGACTACTCATCACTGTGGTTGTACATCCATAAAAACCGTAGTCTTCCATGTCTAGTGGCTTAATATCGAGTGTGTACGCACTAGACCAGCGATGTGGTGGATAGGCGAAGACACGGTCCGGATTCTTATACCTTGGAGAACCACTCCTAGTGTCTCGCACCAAAAGGGATATCTCGCATACTATTTCTTGGTTATGCAGGTCATTCAGAGAACGTGCGTGCCTCCAGTACATTCTAACTGGTCTGAAATTGGACGACGTCTTCCTGTACGGAAACTCTGGGCATAACACTGTTGCGGTTCCGGGTAGGACGACAATTGGTGGAACGATGCGGACTTCTGTAAAGTCAATTTTATCTGATAGTTCAACCTTATTTGATACACTGGACATGGCTTTTCTTGATGACCTGCCATGCATTTGGTAGTGATTTCCTGGTCTCCTTTCATTAGCACCTAAGACTTCAGTTTCTCGTCCACTTTTTTCCATTGGCCAACTCAAATCCATCGTCTGCATGCGTTGACTTAGTTTTTGTCCCTCCTTTGGCGATGTCAAATAATCAGTCTCAGCTTGGAATTCCGGGAACGCACTCGGTGATCCATTTATAGAGTCGTGAAGTCTAAGCCTACGACAGTGTGCATCACAAAGAGGATACTCAACTAGTTCTCTTTCTTCCAGCAGTTTTCCTGTTTCGGAGACTATCATATCTGTACACAATATTTTGTTTTCTTCAAAGTCCAAACATACGGTTTTGTTCGGTTTCTTTAACTTTGTCAGACGTTCACTCATTTCAGTCCGCTTGCCTCCCCATTCTGCTTGAATATCATCCAATAAACGAAAGGTTTCTCGGTAAGCCGGTCGATAAGTATCAGGCCTTAGGGCGATCGACTGATCTAGCAACCTGTGTTTCCGGTGCTCAAGAACTAGTCTGTAGTCATCACGTCGATTTAAGGTATATTGTTCATACAGCTGGAGCAACAGGGTTTCGTCCATTATATATTTCGATTTTTTGACGCGGTCAACAGCGTATTTCGGCTTTCGATCCCATTTCTGGGAATCAGCTTCTGTTGGTAAAGAAGGAAGAGCCCAATCATCCAGTAAATCCGGCTTACTGCTTTCAAGCTGATCTAGTTCGTCGGCTATGCATAAATAATCTCCTTCAGCTGTTTGGCGGCAGTAATGTGGCCATTCCGGTCCTATCGCGACAGTCTTTGGTTCTTTTTCTTCAAAGTCTTCAACTATATCAGTCTTGCGTTCCTCAACGTCTTCTGTGAGCGGGTCCGACGGCCCCTTTGTTTCGATATCGGTTTCATCATGATCCGCAGGGCTTCCAACTCGTGTCTTATTTGCCAAACCTTCAAAGATATCATCAGTTTGATCGTCCTCTACCAAGAAGAACGTGACAGTTACTTTGTTGATCAAATGAGTTTCACCACACGAACACGATGCCACACACCGGAATACATACGGCCCAGCTCTGGGTAGACGGTCTAAGAGGAGGTATTCGTTGTGACAGGCATATGTCACGTTTGACCATTCCGCTGCATCCAAAGTAACTTGTGGCAGAGGTCCTGCAATCCATTCCCACCAATATCGGAGATTTGCACATCCTCCTGTTGATCGACACTGTAATCGAACAGAACGTGTGTAACTTGTATGGCTCTGTGGTTCCCAGTACAATTCTTGCGGTGATTCGCAAGTAACGAGTGGGTGAGCTATCCATTTTTCTTTCATTGGAGCGTCAGACTGTTGAACTCTGCAGCCAACCCATTTTCGTGTTTCATTTGGAGTTGGGTCTGACATTGCCATATGGTACTGGTCTGCTGTGCGAACGATCAGAGAAGTTCGTTGGGCTTGTGAATGGATGGTACGGTTGTAGTGCACCGGCAGATCGAGTGGAATCAGTTGGAATATGGAGGGGGAACGGTACTCTGGATTTGTGGTCCAAAGGGTACACCTGGTCTGGATGACATCTTCAACGAGCACGACCGGCAGAGACGTGGACCACAGATTTTCTCGCTGTACTAGTCGCTGTGCTATGACGAAATCGTTTTGATTCCCGAGCAAAAAGATTGCAAATGGATCTTGGTGGACATGAACTCCACGAATAGTTGATCCTGTGCAGTAGAAGTCGCCACTGTCAAATTCCTACAAAACAAAAAAACAGGTACCTGTTTGGAGAGGAAGATACACGTGTTTCAGGGGCGGTTGAATGAAAAAGTTTAATGTTGTCAATAATTACCATAATGGACATCGCTCAACTACAATCAGGTCGCACAGCACGAAAGCAATTCCTTTCTATTCTTAGCTGTTTAATCTTGTAGAGGCCATCCTCGGAAAAGATTTCCAAAATTAGACAAGAAATTATCTCACCGAAAGGATTATCTCAAGCAACCTTCAATCATGAGTTGATCGGTTCAGACAGTCTCACCAGAGGACGGTGGTGCTTTTTCCACCAAAATACACCGCACAAGAATAGGGCAGTTTTCGATTCCAGAGGTGAAATGAAACTGTCCAGTAGAAGGTCTGGCATTTGAAACACCATAATGCTTACCCTGTTCCATTCTGGCTTCTCTAAGAGTTTCACACACTAGGAAGCTGGACAAAGGATAAAAATTAGCCACGAACCTTCTTGACAGCGGATAGTTCCCCACATTAACAACCACCAGTAAACACACCCGAGCTACCAATACTTCGACACATTGAGAAACCGGCTGATGATTTTTTCGCAGAGCTTGGAAATTAATTTGTAAATGTCCAGTCACCAAACTAGAGGAAATCATCAGTGCGCTGTCGGGTGGGACTTGATATCATTAGAGTAAAATAAAAAGGAGTAAACCTTCTTATCTGACGATAAAAAAGCACTACTCAAGAGATGAAAGGACTGAACTATCAGTAAACTACCAGTGAACTACCAGTAGGCTGACTAAGCAGTCGATACATTTTAGTCATCCCGTGGTCCTTCATATTCGATTACAGGAAACCTAAGACTGACATTCAAACAGAGATTTAGCGAGTTAATGTGTCACACTCTTTTGTTCACCTCCATCATAAATGGATGCTGGAATGTTCGCAGGCAATAAAAGTTAATGCAATGCTTTAAATATCTGGGTCTGCAAATTCGATCACTTTAAGACTACTGGGATTCAGGTCCAAGATAACCATAAGGCTTTTTCTCATGTGAATTTACTGGCTATCTTCTGCGAACATGGTCAATATGTCATCATATTTTGCGTCCTTACTGAATCTTTGGCAAGCAAAATCCAACCAGATCTCAGGAGCACATTTGATGCAAGTGCATTTTGCCGGACAGTCTATCAAATGACAAAAAACAGGATAGACTTGAGGTAAGAGGTGTAGCCAAGGTGCCTCGAGATAGACAAAGCTTGCTCTGGCTTTTCTTCCAAATCAAAGTGTTGTTATGGAGTTGCCAAAAGACCGAATTCTACCGAGTAAAAAATCATGCTGGTACATGCAACAGCAAAAACCATACGGTCCAGCCAATTAGTGTCAAACTTCTCTCGATGAGGTGCCATTTGTGAGTTTAGATACAACGACTCCGATCAAGACACATGGTACAGGCTATTTCTTCTTACAGCATGTTTCTTACCAAACCTGATGCTTATGAATTTAGGTGCAATCAAGCACAAAAGGGAGGTAACAAGTTCGTAATAGGCTATTGCACGGAAACTCCGGGAATGGTATAAAATGCTCGAAAATAAGTGGTCTAAAAATTGTGAAATTTGGTCTACTTTCAGAAGATTTACGGGTGCAAATATGTCGGTGGTACATACACGGATGGATGGATGGATGGATGGATGGATGGATGGATGGATGGATGGATGGATGGATGGATGGATGGATGGATGGATGGATGGATGGATGGATGGATGGATGGATGGATGGATGGATGGATGGATGGATGGATGGATGGATGGATGGATGGATGGATGGATGGATGGATGGATGGATGGATGGATGGATGGATGGATGGATGGATGGATGGATGGATGGATGGATGGATGGATGGATGGATGGATGGATGGATAGATCCATAGATGTAGCACGCTTTCGGTTCCTGACTGCCATGCCACCCCAAGGTTGCACAAAAGCTGGGATACTGCCAGGTTGCCAAAGCCTAGACAGGGGAAGTCAAGAGTTAGAGGTCGGCTTCGAGCCACGGACATTCCGGTCAGTAAATTCACGCCCTAACCACTTGGACCATCTCACCCAAAACATACATAGATAGCTAGATAGATAGATAGATAGATAGATAGATAGATAGATAGATAGATAGATAGATAGATAGATAGATAGATAGATAGATAGATAGATAGATAGATAGATAGATAGATAGATAGATAGATAGATAGATAGATAGATAGATAGATAGATAGATAGATAGATAGACCTCTTGTTCCCCCATGAGCCACTGAGCGTGCCGTGACATCCTCTGTATGGCATGTTTGAGAGCGTCCATGTAGTGCACCCACTTTTTCAGGCGACCGTTGGAGTTCTCTGACAGTTATTGGTCAGATTGCCAAAGTGGACCATCCAGGACTGCGCGCGCATCGCCCAACTTCGGGTGATATACAACCAGTGAGCTGTGAGGTAAGAGACGAATCTAGCGTCTGTGAGACGCAGCAATTGCAGGTCTTGCCGGAATCTTTGTGCTATTATTATAACAGACAGAAAACCCACCTACGGCATTGTCTAGACGAGCCATACGAGGGAATATGTCAGCTGTTCGCAAAGAGTGTCTATGGCCAAAATACGCAGATGCTATATGATACGTACTTGCTTCCTGACTGCTTTGCGAATATGGAAATAGCTCAACATAGCATCGCAGCCAAACATTACTCTCGCCGTTCGCATTTCCGCCACCATTTTGCCCACCACGAACGTATTCAATTAATACTGTTCCCCCATTACGTCTCTAAACAAGCCGAACAGTTTACGCATAGGAGCGAACTGTTCGCTTTCCACAAAAACATACATAACTGGAGGCTTGCTACCCGTGCCACCTGTGATCAGGAACGTGTACGGCTTGTGTATACAGGCCACATATTAGTTGCTTGAAAAAAAAACACCCAAACCGGTTGGCGGTTTGTATACCATTGATATTTACTACATCTGGAAAGCGTCGGAACACTGCTATCTATAGCCATCAGGTGAAGCATATGTGGCTGTAGTGATCTTCCCCCGACTGCAAGTCCAGCACCCGTCCGAACTCGCAAAGGTTAGACAGAACGGAAGGCATATGATCTGCCACCATAAAACCCAATGTCCGCCACTCACCCAAAAAAGCTAGTCGACACTTCCGGCGGTAAATGTATACGTCCTGGGTGGTAAGAACCTTATCAAATTCATCGGCTACAAAATGCCGCACTTCATACGACGACGTTCCATACTTCAGCAGGGCCCTACTGGTACCGAACTCCCCGGCTAGCTGTCGATTTACTTGACGTCGATCGTAAAAATTGTGCTCAACTTACTATTGTGTTCAAGGTAATAATAGGTGACCGAGAAAGGGTCGCCGTGTCTCCTCAGACAAAACCATACTGGTGTGGTGCTTGTTATTAGCAAATGCACTCAACCTACTAGCTTCTTCGGATATCTTGACTTTCCGATGGCTTCGCTGGCTGCCTGCTGCATTTGTAGCACAACCATTCGTAACGTAAAACAGAGTTGATGCTTCTTTTTCCGGTAACACGCACAAATACCACACACCTTTCCGTCATGCATTCATTTGACGCCTTTTAAAATGCAGTAAAGGATGAAAACCGGTCAGTCGCCAATTTCTCAACAAACACATCTGAAGTCGAACCCCCACCTTGTTGAGTCATAGCAGTGCAAATGTTAACTTGAATGAGCGCTAAAAATTACTAGGAGAGACTGATTAAAACAAATTCCAACAAAAGCGAGGCTGATTATGTTGGTTATTGGTCTACACATACAAAGCGCAAAGTGCAGCATTTTTACGCACAAAATTTTTATTCTACCTACAACGGTTTTCAAGGAAACCTGCATATGCCGGCTAAGAATCAGACACAGAATTCATTCGCTTTAATGAATGGGGTTTGAATGTTGATGTCAATTAAAAGGGTACGCTGTTATCCTGGTGAACTCAAATTACAACGTTCCGAACCAAAACGAGTCAGAGAACGTTTGTTTTGCACAGGTGGACGAAGAACTCCCTGTCTAGCATCCTTTTTATACAGTCTAGGGTGCATCTGCCATCCTATCCACGGACTAACATTTCTACTTACATGTATGGCCTAAACGGTGAGCCAGAAAACGTCTGGCTGAAGGTTGGAAACACTCCTTACTAGCACTGATTTGGCTTCTTCTGTTGCTCCAGCTTGAAATCTGCTGTGATCATTTTAGTGATATGTTGCATGTCGGAAATCGTTAAAGCCTTATTGATTGGGATAAATTAATCTGTTTTGTGTGCACAGAAAGTCTCGGCTTAGCATCTACCGAAATTGACGGGCCAATTGCACCTTTTTTTGAGCTGCACGTGTTTCATTCAATAATGATCCTGCCCCCTTTTCTGTGAGTTAGCTTGTCTTACGTTGTTGGTTGACAAAAATAAATGGAATATCACTTGCCTCTTATCACTGTTCAGGTTAGCTATCCAACAGATAGGCTCGCTGCTCAAAACAGGTTTTGTGGGAAGTGGCAAGACAAAACAAGTGAAATATTAAGCTGGCGAAATATAGTCTTTCGAAGAGTAGTGTGTTACGTTATAATGAAATGCCTCCATGTACGAACTTCGACATTTGGGTAACTCACGCTTGTACCAATAACAGTTACGGACGCCACCATCCGATTCGAAAAGTGTTCAATGGCCAAGCGGACCTGTGGACTGCTATACATCCATGGTCCAAAGGCACGCAGTTGCAACTCTTCCTCTGCCACCAAGAACCAGTCGTTTCCTGTCCAATATATGGTGCTTATGGTTCCAACTGTAACAGTGTAGTCTAACCAGGATGACTGGAGTCGACGTTGCAGGACTATTTGTCTAATCGGATCCCCAACCTCATGCTGCAAAAGACAGTTGATAGTTTCCCTGCCTCCAGCTTGCACAGGAGGTTTCATACTAGGCATGGTGATCGTCAGTTCCTTGTGTTCTTTGCCGAAGATGCAACGTAGCGTGACAATGCTCTCCTCGAACACCGGAAGTATCGCTGGGCGTGGCGTCAGCGTAACGTTCCAATTGTGGGCAACATTAAACTTTGCACTGTTTCTTGGCAGTTGTGTGGCTCCTTTCAGGGGGACGGTAAACTTGGAGCTCGCGCTGCGGAAGGTTTTCATGCGTTCTGCTCTTTCGACAGGACTTGCCTTCACTACTTCAATTCTCTTTGTTTCAGAGGTGGGGTATTCGAATCCAAAGCATTCCCATATTTCTCCTTCCGAATTGTAAATGAAACGGTCGATCGTTGGAGGTATACGGTAGATGACTTTTTTCACCGGGCTGGTTAGTCGCGGATAACCACTTGGAAGAACTGCTGGGTCAGGAAGGGCTTCGCAGAACAAACGACCATTTAAATCCCTGTATGTAACTTCGTCAATGCTCAGCTCAATGTGTCTAAACCAGTGATGTGAACCAGGCTGCCGACTCATCGAACATGTGAAAGAATAGTCTGTAGTATGGCCTGACAAATCGTTCCTAGGGACGAGCTGTGTACAGTTCGTATCTTCTTCGCCGGCAACTTGACAAGGAATTGTGACTGCCTCGTTTCCTCTCATATCCCATGAGCCTGTATTGCACAGACCGGCAAAACGCTCCGATGATAAAAAATACATCTTCAGTGGTACTGCAAGCGTGGTGGCTGGCAAGGTGCACGCAGCACGCAATATGTCTGGTTTCGACTGCAAATGAGTTTCGTTCAAGTCAGGATCCAAAGTGATTGTCGGACTCACTGGACAGTCGGAATCAAGGCGCGTGTGGTTGATTGTGCAACCGATGTTAACCGAACTAAGTTGAAAAGGAATCTCAGCTAGGTTGATTCGGTTCGTAAAAATGGCAACAGATTTCGGCCATACCAAACAGCAAAAATCCACATACTCTTCCTGAGTAGCGGGTTCTAACCACAAAAGTCGGCTGACGCCTTCAGTAAACAGGGGTCCGAATAGTCTGGGTGTTGCTCGAGCCCCGATACGGTAGGATTCATCAGCAGCATTCTTGGTTAATCTGAACAGTAACACAGCTTCGAGGTCACTGACGAAACCAGAGAATGTGCATTGGAATACAGCGACCCGTTCCCGCAGTCCTGACCACCAAAGAAGCGTGAGATTCGGGGCACCGATGGTCACTTCGGCAGGTCTCAGTGGTAGCGTAGAGTATATAGTAGCGTCGAACAGCTGTAAGAATAGTGGAACGTTTTGTGGAACAGTAGACGATAATAATAGTGAATCCAGATAAAACAAAACTAGCTGGTTGCTACGGTCCAGTTTAACATTAGCCAAAAGCTTATTTTTTCAGTCACTTCCGTTCGAAAAAACAGGAGCCCAAGAAGCGTTAGTAAACGAAGTAATGGGTGACGATCGGCAAACCCATTCACGTTGCACCAGCCACCAGCCGCAAAAAAACATCGTAGAACAGGAACATGTCACGGGACCCCTTAGCTATCAGTTAAACTTTGTCTACCATCGGAACAACAAATCACCGAATTACCAATAATAAGGATACTAATAATCTTATATCGCAGATAATATATTGCAAGCTGTGTTGATGGTGCACTGATCCCGTCTAAGGTTTAGTCACTAAAGCCACGAATTTTTCTCAGCGCCCTAATAAAATTCACTCTTATCTGACGGAAGAAACTGATGACTAGATTCAGTAGTTAGACGTACTTGTCACACATAGTTCTGACGGAACTGTTGAATGTGTACGGAAGATCTACATGGTCGTGGCAGTAGATGCTTTTTTCAAACCCTAACCTTCTGAAGCAGAAATGCGGTGCCGCTAAAACTCTGTCCCAGGTAGCACGCTGGAAATGCACATAAGATGCGACTGAGGCAGGTCTGGAACTGTTCACAAGTATTTTGCGGTGAAATTGATGCTCCATAAAACGATAATGAAATTGGACCGAGGCTTCATAAATGCGACAATACATCCAAAATGATTCACGCACTTCCTCTTTCTTCTGGATAAGTCAAATGCTCGAATGACGGAAAGTCTAGTGTGAGCGCTGCGGAGAGCCGGCCCCTAAACCCGACTCAATAAGAGAGCGAAATCTGTTGAAACCAAATTACACTATATGTATCATTTGGTACGCAACTGTGGAGGACGTTGCATCGGCAGAACTGATAAGCTTTTCAATGCCAGAAAGACTCAAACTCCAGAACCCAAAAACCGATAAAAACTCGAGACCACTGATCAATCGTGGCCTACCCGATCGCCAATTAGCAGACATCTTTTAATAACAGATCAGAGTCCATTTGACATCAGTGTGCACCGTTTTGTTCCAAACGCGTTCCCAGGCCACAAAAATCACTCGCTTCTGCCTCCATTGTGTCCAAAAGACTGACAGGTCAGTCCGAAAACAGGTGAATAACCCTGTTTTGTACAGAATAAAAAAGCTCATTTCCTTGCAACTGATAGCTTGACACTGACAAACCAATACAAAATGTGTGCATCTGTTATCTTCCCTCTTCTAACTAAGAAGTTTGAATTAATATGCGGATAAAATTGTTCCAAAATTCGCAATTACTTGAGCTTATTGGATAGGCGTAGAAGTAATCGGCCGCCTGGCTCTTGCGAATGACCGAGCTTCCTAAAAACTGACCAGATCTTTCCTAATCACACTGTAAACTACTGTAAACCACCACTGTAATCCTCTGCGAGGAACGATAATTTTTTTTAATCAGCCTGTCTATTCCCAAGCAGTTGCATTACGTAACCAGTGACTAGTTACAACACATCCCAGTTTCCAACTGGCCCGTTACATCGCCGGACTAATGTTCCAGTAAGCCCCGGCATGAAGGTTCCAGAACAACTTTCAACTATCTGTTTGGTCGATAAGCTGCGATAACGAAGCTAGGATACGAACACGTATAGTGATACGTGGTAGGGATAGGTGAGGGACGGGTGAGACGATGACACATGGTGAATGTGTTTGGTATTTGTAGCGCAGCTCACTCAACTCTTGCTGAAAGTTGAATGCTGCCCAACTGAGAACCGATGTGAAGGATTGGATTTGCTACAGTACGATCATTGAAAACAGCCAAAACAGTTTTGGTCCAAAGGCTTGATTTTCCTGCTGTGCCAATGAGCATTCTACGAAGTTTATGAACGTCCTTTTCATCCTTCAACAGATCTCAATATTAACCAGCTGTTATTGCCATGTGACATCTGCTTCGACAATGACTACCTGTCAGGACGAAGGTATGGATGACGGACTGCGCTGACCTTTGTATGGCGTGCACAGAAGTGTGGACTTTCTGCGTAAATTAAGAGGTGATAAAAAGCCTGAGTGTATGAACTTGTATGTGCAGCTATTCTGTGGGATACTCTTGGTCTACACAGGCTTAGACACGGGAGTACGTCGTAATGGGATTCTGGTGTCACCCATAGTTGAGAATCACAGTCATCTGATGACTTAGAGTAAGAGCCAAGTTTCCATTGCACCAGAAAACGTGTTGCAGATGGTTGAGGCGGACACAAAGTTATGGCTAATCTAGTTCGATTAAAAATCAAAAAAAAAAACTTTTGAACACAGTCAGGGTGATGGACCACATTAGAACTAAATGAAATGACAATTTCATCTAGCGAACAATTATGCTATTAGTATGGTAGTCAGTCTCAGTGGGCATTTTGCCGTTCCGGTCGGAGAGGTTAAAACGCGAGGTTATATGCTACTTATATTCAATGTCAGATGCTGGAAGTGCGATATCCGAAGCTCCACTAGCCAACCTTTTTCAGCAATCGTACGTCTTCCAGAGAGTTACGTTCATTCAAAACCCCGTTGGGAAAGACCAATATGATCACACGATGGATGCCTGAAGGTGATGCTGCCTTTATGTAGTCGGTGTAAGGAGTGGTTGAACCAGCATGAACATGAGAACTCCCAAAATGAAGCAAGACAACCACTGCGATAATAAAGCACTTTTTATATAACCCAAATAAATACCGTCCTGAGACACAGAGTCCTTTCATCGTTATTTTTATAAACTAGTGTTGGAACTGGTATCAACGTAAAAGCGTAATGTGTTCGGGATGTATTTTTATTCTGCCCGTTTGTCGACAACCATGGATAAACTATTCTGAAAGAAGTTAGCATGCCTGCCGCAGCCCAGCTAGTTGAGCAACATTGTAATAGAGTTTCTGACTAATACCTCATGGTTTCTACTCACACTAAGTTAGTGCTTATGATTGCAGTTACAACTATGCACTTTTAAACATGGTAATTTCTCAGAAAGAAAGTACATATGATGTACAATACTTACCTCCGGGTCGACCTCACCCAAGCGTTCATAACACAGCGTTAATTGGTAATTCGATGTATTTTGCGCATCACCACCGTTGATTCTGACTCGCCCGACAACAGTGATCATATTGGAAAAAACTACCGAATCATCAGCAGGGTTGGTCCTGCTCAACTTCATCACACAAATATCCTCTAGTTGCTGCACAGTTGCATTGGTTTTCATCGTCCTGTTGATTAATCGGTTCAGCGTGGTCGAATCGGTTAGACACAAGGTGAGTTGACTGAGATACCGAAAGCCTGCGTATGTGACGTTCGTATGGTTGGTGATACAAGAAACATACACATTCGTCCCACGTATCCATTGATTTTCAGGTACTGAAGTGAAAATGAGCGGTGTAGTCAGATTTTTCGGGGACTGGACATGACCACGTTCACATATTACCTTAAATACATCCGACCTCCTGATCTTCAGCTCATTGCTGTTCAATGGAAAATTGCAAGTATCGTATTGATTAGTGCCTTGAAATTGCGGTAAGATATGGGCCACCTTGATGGGTTTCAGCAATTTATTCACACGGACCTCAAGTGGGGCGAATTTCTTATTGTTCGCGTGTACCCAAGAGAGCACAAATTGGAGCTTCTTAGTTCTGTGAATTTCGGCAAGCGTTCGCATTCCATTTCTGGACAAATTGACCGAAACAAGGCTGTCAAAAGTAAGCAGAACCAAATGAGCTGATTTTTGTTTTACGGGATTCAATCTGTTCAGCGCAATGACGATTTGTTCCAACGACATGGGCAGAGATGAACAAACAGTCCTGTCTGTTTTAGGCTTGTTCTCTTTGGAATACAGCCATTTGGCCAATTCGGTCCTAGGAAGATTTTGGGACAAAGAAATGGATTTCGAATAATGTTTCCCACCATCATTTGCCGCTGGTTCAGCGACATCATCTCGAAGCACACTAATTCGCACTCGATCCCATTCAATCGGAAGGCTCAGCACAATCTGACGAACAAACGAAAGGAAATAGTAACCATAAAATTGAATTTCGGGATCTGGATTTGGAGAGATGGCACAGCAGGACAACAGTTTCGGGCTGGTTTCAACCGTCAAATCAAGTTTGACGCGACTGGTCAGGCACATAGAAACTGTCAAGTGAATGGTTTTATTGATCGAGTAGACTGTTCCCATTATTTCATTTGTACCGTAACATGTATACAGATAACTCATGCCTCGATAAGTTGGATCAAGTGGAACTTGAAGAATCGCTCCATCCACCAGGAGACCATGCTCCGGCATATCTAACATCGGTTTGTCTGGGCCACCCCATCCTCCAAAGTCTGTTGGCAGTAAGCTAGCGTATTCCTCAGGTACGTTACTTGTGCCATCCACACTGTAGCTCGGTGACCTTTGGCGAATCCATCGGTATTCTAAAGAAGGCAAACCATAACCACCCGTGCATTCGAACCTGGACCCGATTGGAACAGGTCTGCTTGGAAATGATTTTGTCAGAGTTTTGATTTCGAGCTCCCCGTTTGCCGGTTCAAAAATCACAAGAATCTGCGAACAAGAGGCATTGTGTTTTTTCACTCTCACACTGGCCACTCTAGTCTCTTCAATTTCGTACGTAGCTACACAACTTATTCGCATTGCAGGGGCATCGTCTTTTGCCCGGAGCACAGGTACTGAGAAAATAATGATAGTCTGGTTCTCACCGTCTACCTGACTGAGGACAGTGCAGTTTTTAGGATGGGCTACTGGTTTCCATGTTCCAGTCTGTCTATCAAATGCATCATACTGTAAATTGTAAGTTGCATAGTAGGGGGAAACCCTGCTTTGGCTGAAAATACATTGAAGGTGGATAAGCTGACTAGAAAAGACATAGATAGTTCCGTTCGGTAAAGTTTTTGGTGCATAGCCCTTATCCACTCCCGTGTCAACCACCGTCAGGTTACAATGCACTTGGGGAAGAACATGGAGATAGCGCCTAAGCAAGCCAACACTGTCATACACACGGCGCCTGTCAACTGACGTGCAGTGATAGTAGCCTGTGTCCGTATCCTGAACGTGTTCTGTGCGAACCTGGAACTGCATTGTGGCGTTGTCGGATTCAAGACGGAAGTGTAATGGAATCAGTGTGCCTGTATCTGATTCTTGCACCTGTGTACTGTGATAACAGACTAATCCATCTATTCCTCCCTCATCTCGTCGTCCAAACATTTGTACTGGATTGCCAGACTGAACGACACCGAGCCACCTTACGTGGATAGGTGCAATGCGGTAGTCAATTCCAGAACAGTAGGAGTTAGCTTGTTCTCGTGCTTTATTAGAAGATGCTAGGTCCAAAAACCATCTACTCATATTGGCCAGCAACTGTTGCCGAACTCCAGCTTCCACGGAGTGTTCCGCCTGTTCCTCAGTCGGATCTTGAATAGCAGCAATGAACAGAGCAACATGCGAGAACTGTACAAGGCAATGTGCTTTAACTTCTTGCATCTGACTGCGTCCATCTATTGTCACTGAAGGACATGTGTCTTGGTACAGAACTCCGTCTGATTCGTAAACCAACCAGACTAATACCCATCCCTGAGGATCACCAACGTCGGCCTCAAAAGCAACTTGAATTTGCCCTTCAGGAATCAACTCGTCGTTTGATTGCCATTCGCTCTTTACTGCCAAATCATTCGAGTAGAGGGTTGATGGAATCCTAAGATATTTTGTGAGAAAAGTGGGAGAAGTGTTTATCGTGTTCGAAAGAATGCGTGGTTTACGTTCCATAATAATCGAAATGGATCGTGTTTTTGTAAACTTCTGATGTGGTATACAGTCTACCATGTCGAATTCCACGCATATTTTAGAGTACTTCACTTCGCATGCCACGTGCCACCGTCTGACCTCTTCGACGACTGTCGGTAATTCAATGACGAATGTTTTATTCACATTGCGAAAGCCATGGTGCTCCTCATAATGTGTAGACACTCGCTTCGGTTTAAAGCGCAATTGATCCGCAGGTGATGGGTACTCCTTCATGTGTGAGATAATGGAAGCAGCTGAACGTTCCGCGCCCTTCGCTACGGGATAAATGCAACTATATGTAAATCGTTTTTTGGTTGGATCTCCTGAACGGACTATACAGTGCAAAATAGGATTCTGAATTGGATGCAACAGCAACTTAACCAATGAATGGTCTGGTAGTACGACAAGATGTCTGCGGGGGAATCCTATCACTCTGTCTTTATTCTGATGATCGGATGAGTTACAGGTGTAATAGCCCGTGTCAGCAAAATCCGCTACCTCTTTGAACAGTTCAAAGTACGCCATCGTTCGTGAGGACCGTAACTTAAACTTTGAGTCCACTTCAAACTGCCGAAGAGATGTTGCATAAGTGCATGATGGGAGCTTGCCCATTGACGTACTTAGTCGACCATACATGCGTATTGGTGTGCCTAACGGGACTGAAGCATGCCAACCGACGCGCAGCCAGCTGAAGCGGTATACTCCCGTGCAGCAAGAGCCAAACGTCACATTGTCACCAGTACCGTTCATGTTTAATTTATCCGCGAACCCAAGCCATCCTCCAATTGTGGACTGCAGGGTTGTCAACAGGTGATGTTCGTATTCGTCTACCGAATTTCCAGTTTTTAATGTGTGCATTGCGTATACAAGGATGGCACGATGATCTAAACTCAGCGGACAGACAAAGTCGACACGCTGCCAGTTGGGACCTTCCACTTTCGGATTAGCCGAATCAGGTGAAAACAGAGACCGAATAGTTGTGTGGCAAACATCTTTCTCAATGGTTTTTGAATAGTTATAAATAAGCCATGCACCAGTCCATCCCATCGGACTGCCCAGCTCAACCAAATATTTTCCACGCAGTGGTCCTTCGGGAATAAGTTCCAGCAACTCTGTTTGCTGTAAAAGCAGTCTCCAGTGTGTAGACTGTGTTGCTGCCGGCGATTGCAGCCGCTCAGTCAGCGCTTTATGGAACGTGGTGACTGAATCCTCTTTGATGGCAGGATGGTAGAGTTCAGCGACAATCAGGATTGCAATAAAATCGAGCGTCACAAAGTTTTTCATCGTGTTGATGTCATCTTTGCTGGTTAGATGGGAAACATTGAAATGGCATGCTACCTCATAATGATCGATGGCCTCATTGGTTTTCGATGGCACCAGTATTTCGTGATCGATACTTACTAAGTCTATCCTGTCCGGTTTTAGGTCTACGGTATTTCGCTCTCGAAGAAAGGATACATGTAACGATTTGTTTCGCAGTTTCTCACTACGATGCCTGTGACTAATTTGAACGACGGGACGCATCCAATCCAGTGCCAGCGACTGAAATTGGCATGAAGCTGTTAGTCGCTGTTTCGGATACACGGTGAGACTAAGTATTTTGACTAAACCAGTATCTTCTGGCTCTTGACTGGTTGTTAGCAAATCACCCGTCAGACGTTCAGAGAACGATATACTCAAGTTGAGTCTCATTACCAATGGGTTTTGTAAGACAATCACCTGTCTTAATTTAGCAACAGCTCGCTGATGGACTCCACACTGAGGGCACTGTTCAACATAACACTGGTAAAAGCCCGCATCAGTCGGATCTGCATCTAGTTTGATCAGTTCAAAAGTGGCCGTAGTGCGGTTTGTGTATATGCGAAAGGTGGACCTATTCCTATCAGCCTCATCCACGGCAACCAGTGTACGTTGTTGCTTGTTCCCAGGTCCACCGAGTAAGACGACAGCCCCTTGATGATAGCATTGCGGCTTACCGTCACCTCCTGGTCCTAAAAGTCCGAATACAACAATCGGAGAACTAACCAAGACTGTGACGCGGCTACGGGCGCACAGATGCATCAATCGATAGTCTATAGAAGTGTCTGTCACAGAATCGAATTCTGTTCGCGTTGAACTGGATGGCCGCGCAAGCCACTGGTCAATATGTTTGCGTAACGATGAGAGGAACGTATGTCTTACCACTTGCGGCGTTACTCCAGGGCTGAATATTGTCATAGATATAACAAGCAGACCTATGTGAATGGGCGTCAGTGGGCATACAGTGGAAATCCGAATGAAATTCTCACCACGTGCATCTTTGTAGAAGCTACTCTGTTGAACGTCGTAAGGAATGTCTCGTTTAGTCAAATTCCTCACACTCAACTGGGTGCACTCAGCCATACGAGTTTGATTTCTGTGTGTATATAGAACATAGACATATATGTTACCCCTGGGCTTTCCTAGAGCACTCAGAATGTCCACGTGGAGTAGACCCTCCAAGACACACTGGGTGGGACCACTTTTGAAAAAATCTAATGCACTTTTTACTGAACCAGCACTTTGACGCCTGATCATATTCTCTAATACAGGGTTACTCATCCGAATATATCTCTCAAATAGGACGGACGATATCCTGAATTCAACTGTTACGATTTGGTGCACTTTTATGGTGTACTCTAGTTCAGCTTGATTTATGTCGTTCTTTGGTGGCGTCACATTGAAATAGTCTACGTAACACGTAGCTTGTACGGGACCCAGTACGTCTCCAGATGAAGGTATGCTGATCTTCCAAGTCTTCAAATATCGGGTTTCTCCGTGCAAAGTTTGAGATGCTTCTTTTCCAACTGATTCTGAGGTAATAGGGCTTAAGTCGGCAGTTTTTTCACTCAGCATTCCACAGGTGAAACGATGTCTTAGTTGTGTCGGATGGGCATGAAGGTGTGAATAGAAACAAGTAAGATAAATGGCGCTATTAGTTGGGACCGTAGCAGGTTTTGTCCCATCAGTGGCCTGGTCGAACAGCCGATCTTGTGATAACACGGGCTGTTCCCTCGTGACCAGTACACGTATTAAGGAGTGGTCCGGCTTAACGAACAGCCGACGAGGTTCAAATCCTACGGAAAAGTTGAGGCCGTTTACCGTATCTAGCATTTTTAGGCGGCATTGATAGATACCGGAATCACGACAATCCACTTGTGAGTTTTTAAGCCAGAGATACTTGCGCTTACCAATCTGGACTGAATCATTGAACCATCCTTTGGAGATCGGGACTGGTGCGTAAGAAGCATTTGGCTGGTAAAAACAGTCCATTTTTGTTTGGTCCTCTTTTCCAACTCCAGATCCCAACATGAAAACTGAACTGCCCGAAGTTACTGATGCCTGCCAACCAATATTAACTTTTGACACACGATATGTGGCAAGAGTGTTAAACGGACAATAGAAATCCAACTTTGTCCTGTCTGTTGGATGAAACAACCAACGCCGAACATTTTTATTCAGATTTGATCTAATGCTCTGCACGGTATGGACATTTTCGAGTACATCTTTGGGTGCAGTGTAGGCCAAAATAATGACGGACAAATGCTCAGGTCGAAGGACACATAAAAATGAAGTATTTACAAAGTTACGCCATTCCGACTTCCTGTAAGCATCGTCTGTCCGCAATGCATCTGGGACACTAGACCCGATTATCGGTTGTATGTGCGTTAGGTCACATTCACCAACCAATAAACGTCCATTTTTAGAGTGTTTAAATAAAGACCAGGCAGTGACTTTACCACGAGGAAACCCCAAGGAGGCGAGAAGGCTAAATCTAACAATTTTTTCTAGCTGGGGGGGTTCGAACTGTGTTTTGTGAAATTCAGTGGCGGTTTCTGCTTGCTTTTTTATCGTCCTGAATGAGGCCCGAAGTGCTGGCATATCAGACTGAAAAAATTCTGTGAATAAGTTAGGACGTACGGCTGCCTTTATTGACAAAATCAGCTCAGCCTTCTTTTGAACATATGAAACTGGTTCATTTAAGTCATAAGGATTCACAATCTGTAACGTGTATGAAACTGTGCAACTCACCCTAATGAGGCCGCTGAGCTGGAATGCTTTTGGAATATGGATTAAGTGAGGATGCAACTCGTGCGTTATGTTTCTGTGTATGCTGAAAGATCTATGTTTCAATTGATAGTCTTCTTCGGCCGTGCTGAACTGGAAACCTGGCTTCGATTCCCAAACAGAGCTTGAAGCTAAATCGATTAGGCAATGCAGGAAGATCGGTGAGTCACTGAAGACGATGGCTACTGAACGGTTTCCAACCAGTGTGAGCTGGTCGTCCACCCAGGCATCTCTGGGGCCCAGTGGTCGCTCATTTAGCAAAACGGAGACAGGATACTGGTTAGGTAGGACTACCAGCATTCGCGGTCCAAAAATAACAAAACTTAGACCGCTTTGTGTCCCATTACACCCATATATTCCAGAATCTGCGAATACGACTTTTGACAACTGGAAATGATAGGTATGCTTCAGATCTGTTCGAAGTAATTGAAAACGACCCGTTACATTGATCCACTTCGTGTCTTGTCCATAAAAGCAGTACAGATTATGGGCACCAACCGGGACTGTTCCAATCATATTCACAAGTGAACCGACTGCCACCGATGCGTTCCACCCCACGTGAAGTCTGATTATACTATAACTCGCTAAGATGTCCGTCCAGGGCAGAACTTTGGATGATGCATCGCTGGCTGGTTGGTCCATCCAGTATTGAATAGTTTCGCCTATCTTGCTGGTCATCCTCAGTTCATGATCTAGAGTTGAGAGGTTCCGATTAGTTGAGTGCACATTATAAACGACCATAGCGAGTGCAACGTGCTCCGCCCGGATGGCACATGAAAACGAGTGGTTAATATAACCGATACCGTTGGAGTCTGTATATGGTTGGCGAAGTTTCAGTGTTCCAGGGATTTCTACTAATGACAAGTGTTTTGTCATTATGGTTTCGCACGCTTGCTTCTGTTCCGCGAATAGCTTGTTGTTATGCTGAGATTGGAAATAGAGTCTGATGAATATTCGACCTGTCGGGACACCCAAATAAATTATCTGGGATACTGTTAACAGGCTCTCATGAATCTTATGAGTCATTCCTGCACCGGAGCTGTGAAATCTGACAGCGGAGTGGCTCGGCCTGACCGCCGACTTTTGGATAGCACTCTGCAACTCTGACTGTATACTTTGAGCCGACTGAACAAAAAGTATGGGCGCACTTGTGTGGTTAACAGGAATAAGTACTGATTTCGAAATAGGTTCTACACGTTTCGGAGTACGCAAGTCCACGTCCTCAAAAAAATCACTCTCCCTGAAAGTAACCTTACAAGTCGCATTCAAAGGTCCCGGGTGTTCAATCGGATCAGGACCAATCACTTGAAACAGCAGGATGACGAAGCCTTTCGCACTAGTCAGTGAGGCAAGCTTTAAATGAGGAAAGTTCCTAATTCCTCTAGTGGTACCTTCTGTCAACTCGAAGTCCAAACTATACAGAGACTCCCAGGCCGGAACAACCTTCATCACGCAATAAATATAGTACTTCTCAAGATAAAACAGCGCGCTTGAGTCAACCGTTGCAATCGATTGGGAACAGGCCTGTATCAATTCAGAGTCAACGGAAGAAAATCGCCTGTCCAGTAAACATGCCGACAGTATATCAGGTTGAGGAATAACCATCAGCTTTCGTCTGTGTGCAATTCGAAGAACTGGACAGCCATTTATACAACGGGTGACCTCAGCATAATAGAAACCAGAATCCGAATAAGTTGATCTGTTGCTCGTGTAGTATTCCAGACTGTCAGTGATACGCTGCTCAACCAGTGAAGCATGAGTACTACCTGGAGTTTGAAAATAAATCTTGAAGTATCTTACCTGTCTAGACGGTTTGTCAGAAGGACTGTCTTCTTTCAACGCACTGTAGGACAGCAGCATCTGCCACGTTTCGTTTGGATAGACAGATCCATACCATCCAAGCTTAACTTTCTGTATTCGGAAGGTGTAAGCGTAGTCTTCCGGAACTGGCACGGAACGCTGTTTGTCACTAACCGGGTTGACAAGAAATGAGCTAATGTGATGCACTAAGCTCTGTCTGGCTGTAAGAAAACAGTTATCGTGTTGTCGCCCGGAATGTTGCACTTTCTTCTGACACACAAACGCAACAATTGCGATATGATGTATTTGCAGTGTGCACACAAAACTGGCATTTTTATAACCAGCCCCTGCTGATAGACTGTGCCGAGCATGATCCCGAATGTCTGTTGGTAGCGCTTCTACTTCTACCTCGTCAAGACTGACATCACTGAGGACATAACAGTCCTCCGCATACACTTGTGGTTCCTCTTCAATATTGTAAAAAGACCATACGCGGAGATGACCAGTTGGGTAACCTCTGTGATAAACAATAAAAAGTTGGGCATTGGTCTCTTCAAGGCGGTGCTTGGAGCCTGTCTGGTGGAACATGACTGAGCTGATTTCACTTTCGCCTTGATGGTTTAAATTGTCCATAAGCTGTGTTGGCTTTGACTGCAAATGTCTATTAAATATGACTGGAGAAAGTGTCCCATTTACTTTAATCGTTGCGCTCTTGGTAAACATTGGTGGTATGAAAGAACCGTTATGATCTACTTGCGTTACAGTCACGTTTTCGAATTGGAATACGCAGGTTAGATTGTATTTTGCTTCCGGCAGAGCTGTTGTAAATGTAAAACTGAATACGCGATACATTTCTGTGCCACTGGTCGACCTGTGCATAAAATCAAAAACCAGGTCGGGTTCTTCAGAGACGGTTTTGCGTCGGTTTCTGATCTCTTCAGTATTCAGTATGACTTTGGGCTGGAGTTTTTTAATGCTTGATACCCTATGGGTGCATCTGACATTTACTAGCTGGTCAGGATAAGCTGCCGATAGGTTTGGGACTTGCGCGGGATGTGCGATAGTATCATTTATGCGCAGCTTCCTGTAGCTCAGATCCAACCCTAACATAAAGTCGTTTGGAAGAACAATGATATTCCTTGGAGGAAACACATCTTCGACGGGGCATCCCGGGCAGGACTTATTCAAACACTTGTAGCTACCAGAATCAGACAAATATGAGGTTTTTGCATGAAGTAAAAAGCTACCTGGGTAACGTGTCCTTTGCAATTCAAACCGCTTCGAAACGGCAACCTCGAGCGAACTATCAGCACTCTGAAATCTGCACTCAAATTTAATTGCAGCTTGTGGTTCTTTAAGTCCCAGGATCTTAATCGCATCACCTGCACGGATAATGGCCTGTCGATATACCCGGAATCGTACGATATGGTACTGCGGTTTAGTCCTAAATGAATCCCACAGTAATTCAGCTTCTTTTTGAGTAGAACTCTTTAAGCCATAATAACGTTCAAACCACCCACGCACAACTGGCTTTATTGCACGCTGTTCTTCTGTAACCGAACGTGTGTAGTCGTATGCATTCAAAACTACGGCAAACATTCCAACGTGCTCGGGCAGAAAAGCCGTCACGCATTCGGCCTTGAAACCATATCTAGCTTTACTCTCACGGTAAATCGGAAGATTTTGGTACAGAGCACTGCCAAGCACGGACGTATTCTTGGTCAAACATTCGTCCAACTTTAGCGTGTTAGTCGTTGTTCGACGAACCAACCAAATCAGTAGTTGACCTTCTGGAATACCGTAAAAGGCAATGTACTCTAAGCGGCAAACCTCCTCAACAAAAACCGTCTCCTTGGTCTCATTTGGGGCGCTACGCTTTCTCATCAACATTTGTGTTGCATTTGTCGACCGTGAATCTTTCATGCCATTCCGCAAAGCCACACAGTCGGATGCTGACATTCGAAAAATTATTTGAGGTTGCAGTCGCTCTGTGACGTTAATTTCGACTGACTGCTTTAATTCTATCTCCGATGGGATTTCGGACAAGTCGGATACATCTCGCTCAAAATCACGCAGGACCAGACGGCATGTGATGCGGGATACTTTGCCACAATCAACCGGATTCGGTGCAATCACTTCAAAATGCTGAACTGCAACATATTTTTCTGACTGTCTAGTTATGCCAGGTTGTTGGGCCGCAGTTTTCACAGGCAAAGAAATAGTTTTGTTCCCGTTGAATACGCTGATAAAATCAACGACAAATATGGGTCCAACCACGAAGCCAACATGGAGCCAAACTGAACAGGTAACATTAATCGGCTGCGCTGACAGCACGTTTGGTATTTTGTTGTTTTGACTAAGAATATGTTCATATTGTATTTTTATACTTAACTGGGAGGGCTCTGGTAAAACTGCCAGTCGGCGGGTAGTCGACTCACGTCCTCCTATAGTACAAATGTACAGTCCGGAATGTTCATGCAAGGCATTTAAGTGAAAAATTTCGAGCAGTTTACCAAGTTGACGTTCGCTATAGCCCTCGGGTATCACAGATAAGGTGTGGTTAGCCTCAAGTCGATAGGAGCAGTTCACTCTGACCACTGATTTGATCAAACTTATGCGTTGACCCACTTTCAAGGTGGCCCTCCACCCCAAACTCACTCTGCTGAAACGAAATGCACTTGAGGAACCAACAGGATCATGAATGAAGGATAAATTGGAAGCTGAAATGTTCTGAAGACGATGTTGCACAACCCTCAGCAGTGACTGCGTGTACAGCCGTCTAATCACCTCACTATCGGTGGTGTTTGCATGGCAGTGCTGTACGTTAAGTACCACTCCAACAGTATGCACATTTAGAACACAGGAAAACTGTACAATCGAAGCAACCAGTGTTTGCGCGCTTTTAAATTCCACCGTTTTGGTAAGGTATCCATGTTGCTTTCTGCTAATTTGAATGCTGGACATCGAACATTCATGCCGAATCAGTTTACTTCGAGTTTCTCGATCTACTGTCCACACTGATATGTTAGCGACCAACAGTGCGTGAAAGGTAATGAAAGAACCGTTGTAGATCCCTTCTTCTGTTCTTCCACTCGGACGCAACAATGTTGTAAATCCGGCCAGTTTTGGATCAGCTGCTTCCGGCCGACGAAGTATGCTTTGAACAGATGAGTCGCTATATCGGCAGTGGTCAGCCACAATGAGCGGCTTTTTACCGTAGGCGGATATGAGCTTTGTTCGGTTAGCGGTCAGCGTTATTTGCCAGTCTTCCTGAGGTAAGTGTCGCACTAGTTCTGGAATCTGACGATAACGAAATCGACATACAACATGATGTCTTGTAAGTTTTCCCATTCGATTCACACTCCAGATATGGTAGATTTCGGCCATGTAATAATATGAATGTGCCCCATTGTTGTATTCAAGCCTAGTTATTGTCCTCCTGACGTGTTCAAAAGGAAGCGGCTCGGAAGTGTCAGCCACTGTGTGAAAAAGACTTTCTTCTCCGTAGTTATCCATCCTCTGTCCGATAACTTTATTGCATGTAATTACGACTTGAGCACCCTCGGGAATGTATGGCGTCCCGGAGAAATCGTGATACTTAAACGCATCCTTCCACTGCACCTTCCGATCGTTCGATACGGATAGCACATACTGCTGATAATCGGCTTGTCTAGGCAAACAAATAATCGGAAGGCCAACAAAATAATTTTTTCCACCAAAACTACAAGTGTATAATGCGCTATGGGCCGGGTGACACGAGCTGATTATGACATTTCTTGCACCAATACCGTACATTTCGAAGTCTGTAGATGACGACAGCTTCACGAATCCCTCACCGTTGAAATGTGAGACAAAGCATTCAGGATAGTTAACATAATAACCTTCATCTAATTCAAACTCTATCCTAGACCCATAAGGCTTAACTACTCCATACTCGCAATCTTTAAGCACCCGATAAAGACGGATTCCCGGAGGACTTTTTGTTGGCCACCTGGTCTGAGCTTGCCTACCACGGAGCAAATCATATACCACCCCGTCGATCATTGCCATGTCTTTATTTGTAACTAGACCAGAAGTTACGAGAAGGGCGCGCGAAGAATAACCGACATTCAGTTTTATGGTGATGCTCCTGAAGTACTTTGAGAAGCTTTCTGTAGTCTGCACACGCTCCGTATAATGAGAACCGTCCAAAGGGACTATAGGGGTCTTAGATGCAGCGTAAAGTTCTTGCCGCCTTATATCCAGTGCATGTCGGGAATATTTGTGAACAGAATATAGAAATACTCGGACACCCATTTTGTGAACTGTCCATCCGTGGAAGATCAGCTTGAGTGTGTTATCAGTAATTAAAAGTGTTTGCCACAGAGACTGATTCACAAAGTGGTACTCACGTTCCAACGTATCATTATCCGGCAGCTTTCCTCTCCAGGGATTGGTTTTAGCTAGTTCACCGCAGGTGTGAAAACCTTCAGCAAGCGAGGCACGGGTGAATACCTTGAGACCTTCAGGTCTGTTCATATGGATGTGTGCTATAACATTTACAAACACTTCTGGGTGATGTCTGTTCCCATACACCAGTTCATAGTTTTGTTGCTGACTATTGACAACATAAATGGCATCAGTACACTCTTTTGGAAATGAAGAATTCGCGTGTGGATTGCTAGGAAGCTCACAGCAAGGGCCGATGGGGTCCTGCGATGCGTAGCTGCAGTTCAGAAAAAGATCACCGGTTTCCATACTGTACAACTGAAACTTCATTAGCTTGTACGATCCATCAACCTGCCACTTCCAACGAGCAAACTCGTCACTTTCGGAGCCATTAGAAGTGTCTATAGACAGTTCCAAAAAACCCCTATCCTCGCGAATACTCTCTTTGCTGTTAGGATAGGTTGTACCACGTGCGTAGTGACGAAAGGTCTCGCACTGTCCGTGCGCAACGTTTATGAAGATCAAGCTGTACCACAGAAACCAAACTAGCAGCGAAATCACGCATGGCCATACCACTAAAGATTCAATTAATCTCAACTGCAGAACAGCATTACCTCTTCTTGTCAGAATCAACGTGAACACGGCCATCGAAATATCCGGTAACACTTGATTCCGAACTATACAGTGATTCACACTTCTATGGGATCTGAAAATATAAATTGAGAAGCTAACAAATTTCTCTTGGAATACGAATGTTGTGGAACACATGCGAAAACTAAACCACACAAGGGGTCTTCGGGGTTCATTTATTTCATGATATAATATCTCTGTGAGTGGATAACATCAAACCCAAATAAATCCTCGGTAGCAGTGTGATACCGCGGTTTTCCGGAAAAATTTGACACGCTGTTCATTTATTCTCATGATCGGCGTAGCAGCATAAACTGAGTAAAAGGAGCTTAGGGGAATACCGCAAACCCCGAGTTAAGTGTTCACTAAAACAATCTACACTCATATACATACGACAGCTTTTAAAAAATATGCTCGCATCAGACTTCCATACTTTGTCTGGACAAATACTTTGGTGAACCTCCACACCTACTAGCTATCGCGGGAATGTTATGAATGAAACGCATGCTTTTTAATAACGGTGATTCAGGCGGATTAAAGCACCCTCATCATAAGCTACAATCGACCATTCCAATCCGTTTACTGCGGAGCCATCCGCAGCCATGCATAGCTGAAGTTTTCACTATGTGCGAAGATAGCTTTGCGGTCTGGTCGAAGGGATCGACCATATTTTCTGGACACATTGGAAATACATGTCGCTGTGACCCGAGCCCTGGCTGAATAGACCAGTTTACCTGGTTGGGTAAAGTCAACACTACTTTGAGAGACGGGTGCATTTTTCGGCAACACCTTCTCTGTCCAATAAAAGCAGGTTGAGAAGGCTATTTAAACCATATGACTGACTCATACCGGTATGCCCATGACCTTGATTTGCATGCACGTATTGGTTGACATCAGCCGCTTGTGGGTGAACGGTTTCGTGTTCAAACTACTAGCCGAGGGGTCACGGATTCGAAACATCTCGTGAGATACACACTGCTGATGAATCCCAATAAAGATGAAACAACTGAACAGTGCTTCTTGGCTTTTCAGGATGGACTGGTTTCACTTACAGAACCAAATCTCCTTTGAAAATTCCAAAATTTCCTCAGACTGCCAACATTTTGTAAACGGCCAAAAGAGAGTAATTTCGAGCTCGAGGCAGCGAACCGGCTAACCGGAAGGTCTATGGTTCCAGCGCAACCATCTCAGTTAATCCTTTTTAGGCTTGGGCCATCGTCTTTCCTTCGGGTGGCATGATAGCGAAAGGTATACAGCTGAACGATTACTTATCATTATTATTATTGTTATTACTGATGCGTATGACGAGGTACAAGCACACCTTGAGTGAAAATATCAAGTCAGCTCAACGGTTAAAATTTGCTTCAGGTATTCCTCGAACATGCAGCATACCCCGTGTGCATAACCAAGGTCAAGCGGCCAATCTTAATATTCACCAAAAAGCGTGTCGGCACACAGCCTTAAAACAGTGGGACAAAAAGCAGTGTGTGGAGCTGCGGTCGATTGGCCGCAATCATTCTGTTTTATATAGTGCTGAGGGTTCGCAGTTCTAGACCTTCAAAGCTTCTCCATCGTGCTGTAACGTAATTTGGACCATACTGCTTATCAGCCTTATTCACCGTCGTCCTGAATTTTCCATGTTCCCAATTAATTTCCTCACGGTCCAATAGATAAGCTGGCCTCTATTCTCCTACTCTTCGTTCGGCCGTAGCACCTTTTCGGTGCCTGTCATGCCACTAGAAGGAAGCACGAGGGCTGGGATACTGCCAGGTTGCCCAAGCCTAGACAGGGGAAGTCGAAAGGCAGAGGTCGGGTTCGAACCACGGACCTTCCGGTCAGTAAATTCGCGCCCTAACCACTTGAGCCATCTCGCCCCTCAAACTAATTGTGCCAAGCGCTATGGTGAGTATTCTCAGGATGGCATAAGGGCTGCGTTCCGGCTCGGGAAACCCGAAGAGTTTCCGACGGTCTTGCCGATTGTGATGGTCAAGCGGATGATGAGACACAAGTGGCACGGCCGATGCATCTGCGAATATCACAAAACAAAGTTCTTGCAGACCTAGCCGTAGCTACTGCTAGTGAAACTGAGGACGAGCGACACTTGCTACTTGATGGACCGGTTCTTTATGACGCGGAGAACTGGTATGGGTAGTAAGGTAACGATTGCAATGAGACCTCAGCTTGGTTCTGTACAATCGTCGGTGATGTGTAGCCAGGAAAATGAAGGTACATTTTCGAATTTCTCGCGAAATAGCTATGCGTTGATAGGTTAGACAAGACAGACAACGGAGTCCTTCGGCCAAATAAGTTCGTACGGAGTTCTCCGCGAATCAGATTGAAAATCCAAATCCAGCAGTGTGAAACCAATTAATATGCCCTACATGCAGAAACTTTGGGTTTGAAGATTTGCTACGTCGCACCAATTGCAGAAATCGCAGTTGGACAATCTAAAAGGTGACAAACTTTCCGCGCTGCTGATCAAATTACAGAGGTGCAATTCTCACCATGTTAGAACACTGATCATTTTACGTCTGAATAACAGGGTTTACACAACTGAGTTCCGGGCCCGATGCAAGACACATCGTTACATCTCCTCCTACCTTTGACACAAAGCTAAGTTAACTGTCTAACTGGGTATTACGCATTAGACCTATTGGGTCTTCTTTTCGGATAACGCAGCTGATGTCGTCTAGTTGATATTCAGTAATGTTGTTTGCTTTCAGGAGGATGACGTCCGAAGTGTGCACCCATTGAAGATAGCCATTCGAAAATCAGTGCAGCAGCAGCATAAGGATCTTTATTTGACCAAAATAAAATCACAAGGACTATTTCCTTTAAGATGTTCGAAGTAATTTACCCTGGGTATGGGATTGAGAAAGCTTCAAAGGTAAACTGGTTTGAGAACACATCCCCAGCGACTTTACTAGAAATCATTGTCACTTTGAGCGTGTGCTTTTGTGCTAACCGAATGCTGGAGGACACTAAGATTGTGTCAATACCAGAATCATTCCTCAAAGTTAGTTCAAACTGAGTGGCCATGCAATTTGGTAAACATACCGCTTGGACGACTTTTTTAGGTGTTCACATCACGATTTATATTAGTCAGACTACTTAGTAAAGTAAACCTCACTATCGAGCTGTTTATGTTCAATTTATCATCTAGAGTGACTATAGGCCCCCACAGCTCCATTTTGAGTCGGTATCTAAACTACATTTGCAAAAGACCTTTCATACCTAATTACGGACATTCTAAACATACATTGATTTTCGGCCTCCTATTGAGTATAGGACGCAAAACGCCGACATGGCTTCCTTTCTAGTTTCCTTCACACCCACTCAGCTTAGGACATTCAGATTTGAAGACACCCCTCAGTGGACCTTTTCTGGGTTTACATTCAGCACCACTTCAGTATTCATGGGACGCACACAAAACCACACAGAATGGTGAGGAGTTACAAAAAGCCCGTAACGCAACGGTATTGATCAGAATGGTTAGTGCAAGCATCTGCAATCGATATGCGCGATGTGTCATAACCCTATTTTCAGTATTACCGTCCTTGGTTAATAGTCATTGGGAAGCCGTGCTCAACAAGTGAGCACGATATTCGCTGATTGGAGTCGAATGAGGTGCTCTAGTCTGATAGTGGTTATCATCGGTGGATAGGGGAATCACATATACCTACACAACTGTTGAAATAAGCACCAATTGCGCTGAAGTGAGTTTCTGAATCAATTTACTGGCTAATAATCCAGGCGGGCGATAGAAGACAGTGTCATTTCGGACGGTCTTCCCAACATCAGTGAGGTTTACATTCGTTATCACTCAATCGTGTCTGGGCAGGCCTTCGCACAAATGGTTTGAGCTCGCTTATGGATTCGGGCAAATGTGCGCACCGAATCGCGTTTTGACCGTTGCATTGGAGGCAGTTGCCACCACCTAATGCACTGGTGTTTTGGTTAAGTCAGAGGCACACACAAGGTAGAATTTGGTTTGTGTACCGACTTGTGTCTATTAAAGGACGAGAACCTTCCGGTCTAGGTGTACAGGCCTCATTTTTAAGTTAGAGAGCTAGTTAAGTCAGCGAGGTATTCTCCTCTATGTGACACTAATTGTGACGCCTAGGGTATTTCATCGACCTCGTCAGGTGTTAGAACAACGCCACATGTACAGACGACCCACAATCTTGGTATTCCTTGACTTCAAAGGGGTATTCGATTCTCCCGATCAGTCAGAGCTGGTAACTACACCTGCTCAACGGGGTATGCCCCAGCAGTTTGTGAACATAATCCGATCCCTATATTCGTATACTTCTGGGCGGGTGGGAGTATATGGTGAGCTCTCCAAAAGCTTCTTTACAGAGAGTGGTTTCAGACAAGTATCTCCACTCTCTCCATTCTTGTTCAACTTCGTCATTGATGAAATAATGAGGCGAACGCTGGAAGGTCTTCAAAACTCTGGTGTCCAAATTGTTGCTGGTGAGAGCCTTGTCCATCTGGAGTACGCAGATGACATCACACTCATCTTTGAAGACCAAAGCGAAGCACAAACCCCGTTGAATAGACTGACCACCATCATACCATCTTTTGGCATGCGGCTTGCACCTCCAAAGTGCAAAGTCATGCTTCAGAACGTACAGTCTCCGAACATATCTCGTACAATTCAAGGGGAATCACTAGAGATTGTGGAAAATTTTACATACCTCGGTAGTTGTATCAGCTCTGACGGAAATGTGCCTGATGAAGCCAGTGCAAGAATCTCAAAGGCTCGAATCACCTTTCCTAATTTGCTTCACTTGTAGCGTCAAAAAGACATATCACTAGATCTTAAGGGTCATGCGTACCAGGCTACAGTAGGGGCTGCGTTGTTCTATGGGTGCGAGACATGGCATCTGCGGAAAGATGATATGAGGCGTCCCCAGGTTTCCGACCACCGATGCCTTAGAAGCGTGGCTGGTTTTGGATGGCGTCAGCGTGTTAGTAACAAGGTGATTAGAAGACGGATATTTGGTTGTGCGGCAGGTACTTCAATTGGAAAATCATCCAGCACCACCGACTACGACGGCTCGGTCATGTACTACGCATGCCGAAACACCGTCTACCGAGACGAGTGTTGTTCTCGTGCCTCCTTCAGCATGGCGCAAACCGCGAGGTGGACAGCGCATGACTTGGCAGAAAGGCGTGAAAGAGATCACGAAGAGTTTGGGTGTTGTTGGTGTTGTACGCCTTCCAGGATGGGGTCCCCATGACCCCGCCTGTGCTTGGCTGGAAAGGTTGCAGGAAATGGCGGCTAATCGATGTCAGTGGCGTTCATGTTGTCAGTTTCTTTCCAAATTGTCTGATTGAGCGGTTGGAGGAGTAGGCACCTCAGAATGCTTGACATAGGCCAGCACTAGCTTCCCTCCCTCAACCAATCTTTTTCTCTTCTTTTCACTCTAGGGCTTTTAATATATATATATATATATATATTTATATATGAAATTAGACGGACTTTATGGTTGTATGGCAGTGAAGCATCAGTGTCAACACTGATGTCGCTGTCATGATTGATGAATGATGATGATGATGATGATGATGATGATGATGATGATGATGGTGATGATGATGATGATGATGATGATGATGATGATGATGATGATGATGATGATGATGATGATGAATCGTAATAGATGTGAGGGCTTGCGGCGCGTCCACGAGTGTTTTGCTATATGGATTATTTGGAAGGCTGTCAGACAAAGTAGGGGTGATGAACATTTGGTGTGTTTTGAAGTAAAGTTGTCTTAAAAACTGGTCCACTTTGAAAGGTGGTTCCTGGGAGCCAATGGAAAATTCATAGGACGCCTCACCATCAGGAACAGTGTTGACGCTAATGGTTCAGTGTCCTACAACTGCAAGGGATTTGGTCAAAAGGGGGCTCGCCCGAGAGATGGTCCCTTCAGGTGGTAGCCACTGTAAATTGCAGTGTTCTGCATTGGGACTCCATCCGTGCAAGCTATGTGCAAATTACTAAATTTGTCGACAGCTAAAGGTGAAGACCATGCAAACCACGACAAACATTTTCTACACTGTGGTCAAAATTTGAAATCTCGGCAAAAGAGCCTTCGGTGTTATCTGTAGAAAAAAATTGTAAGGCAAGATAAAAGGGAGGGGCGACTTTCCGATTCAAATTGACCAAATGCCTCCTGGACGGCCTGACAATACCCCCTCTCAGGTGAAACCCTGAATTGCTCACTTACAAATAATAATGTCATACTGAGTGGATATCATTTCCATTTAACAATAATCTACACTAACCCACCTATGACTTACCAACAAGCTTCCGAATCCAAGTCACCAAATGATGGTATGGTGTCAGTGGTCGAATTTAAATTTCTTGGAATATCAATAGGCCATTGATTTATTCGAAAAATCAATCAACCGCTCTGAACTGGCCAGCACCTCGAGGTGACCCATTTGCAGGACATAGGCGTGCAGAGCACGGGAGATCGTAGGTTCACAGATCTAGTGGTGGTGGCTTCGAGAAGCTGTCGACTAGGTAATTAAGCTAGGATCAGTGATGCATGAATCACCAGAGGAGCGATAAAACCGCAAATCTTACTAACACAATACATGCAAAGCAACTTCAGCCCGACAGTAGCATACGTTTTGATTGGTAGAGATTATCATGTCAGGTATTGCAGAAGGTATGAAAATTTGAATCCTTTCATCATATACTGAGGACAATTAGCAACCTTCGAGCTACTTCCCGTAGTCCTTATTGGAGTTAAAATGCACCCGAAATTCCATGCTAGGAATTAATGGGCTATTGATTTGTTTCCATCTATTTGCCGGAGGAATATAACAACTAGATGTAGAAACTTAGTAAGGCTTCCAACAATATCGGTTCGCCTAATTTCTCTCTCTGTACTCGGTATTAGAAGAAATTCTTGTTCACACATTCAGGGACCATCGACACTGGCAATCGATCGCAGTTAACTTCCAGCCAGTTCTGCAAAATCCGCAATCGGCGTACCATCATCACACATATTTGTTCGCCACCGTACTACCTGCATTCCAAAGGCCGGATAGAGCCATCGGTCCGTCGGACTGATAGCTGTGCAGCACAACCAAATGAGATGACCTGATTGGCGGAAACAAGTGGGATATGCACATTACTATGTCGGATGTTCCTAAGGAGGAGAGAACAGTAAGTCCGAATCTCACGAAGCATCCGATGGTGCATCTCATTATTCGGAATGTCCACCTTTGAAGAACTTCTGAGAAAATATTTTGGTCAAATTTTTGGGATATGGTAATGGTGCATTGGAAGTGTACCTTGATGGGATAGATCAGATGATTGCGCCATCCTCCTGATCAACCATTTTCACAGTAGAATGGAGTCACACTTTTAACACTTTCGGACACAGAACTTTCATACTCCCAAAAAGCCCGCACTTTTACGAAATAGTTTTTTTCCTTGAAATAAGACTAAGTAATAAGACTAAGTACAGAATTACAGCTCTTTGTATAAAACAGAACGGAAAAGGCACCATCAAGAAAAATCGTTGAGGTCACGACCGCAGAAAGGACGTCTTGCTATAGATTGGTTGGAAATTGGGAAATACCAACAAAACGCGTTAATTTAATAACATACATAAAGGGGAAGTTACAGCGAATACTAACAAACAAAACAACAAAATAAATAAAATAGTGATCCAAACATGTCAAGCATGTAGCATACCGTGTTTAAGTGTAGAAAAAGGTGAGAAGCCATTTTGACTGTAGTTAATGGATGTGTCATACACACGCTGAAGTTCGAATATTGGTCTCATAATCAGCTAAAAAGTGTTAGGTACAAGTGTTGCACTTCCACATCACAGTATTATGACCATTTACACATGGTTCTCACTTATACATTGACCCATGGAGATAAAACGGCATTTGAGAACCTGGTATGAGGCACCGGACGCCCGAAATCGCTTCAGCCGGCCACATAAGAAACTACCATTACTTCACCAAAATGCAATCGGAAGAACAGAGCGCTTCTACTAAACCAGAATTCATCCACATGCTTGGGCCAATCGGCCGACAGGTTCCAGCCCTAGATGAAGTCATTTAGAGAATCGCACGCACGAAGCAACACTGAATGAAGATTGGAGAAAGGTGAAAGAGGTCACACTCACAGCTTTGGTGCTGTCTCCCTGACGCCGCTCTCACAGCGCAATGAACACTTGATCTTGTCTTGGTAGCCACTTCGGTGTTCAGAAAGTTTGCGGGAGTGCGTGTCCGTTCTTCAATCACCACCGATTTGCCGCGTCACTTTAGCGACTGATTGGATGCGTGTCCGATGGTTTGCACGCGTGCGTGTCTATCCTTCAATACATCAGAGAACTGTTTGTGGGATGACTGGAAATGTGACAGTTGTCTGTGCGCCCGCTACAAGACGGACTTGTTTGGCCGCGTGTACACAGTACGGCCGTGTCCTTACCTACGTGTTTTCTGATTTAATTTGAATTTACAATACTTGTCGTGATCAGCAGCTCTGATAGAAGCCAGGACAATTATATCAGCAGCAAGCGACTCCGATGGCGCGCGCAGACCCCCAAAACACCGAATATCGAACAGATTAAGCATTGAGGGAGAGGACTGACGGATCGCAAAAGACCGATAAATGGGGAAGGCCTTCGCGAAGGAAACAACTGGCCCCTATCCCAGCAAATCCGACCAACGGATCAGAAAAGGATGTGTGTTAGTGAAGCGATCTCTGAAACAAGGGACCTCAATTCATTCTCAGGAACGTTGTTTTGAACCATGGGCTGAACACCTTGGAGGACACTTCAGCTGGGCCCCACCAACTCAACCCTAGGTAGTAACAAATTAACCCGGGTGGAACGTCGATACCTGTCCACCATCCAAAAAGAAAGTTCACTATTCAATCTGATTCCTTCATCGCGAAAAACATCTGTCCCAGGTAGTTTGCATCCTGCATTCTGAAAAGACGATGGTGAGTCCCTCTCGGCTATTCTGACGACTTTACTTCAAAGTATCTGAAGTGAGAAGAGAATACCGACAGAATGGAGCGCCTCGACGGTGAGTTCTATTTTCAAAAACTTTAAAAAAAAGTCGTGCGAAAGCCACCTGGGCATCAGCTTCTAGAGGGGTGGATTCACGAGAATCCAGTTGGGTTTCGCCATAGCCGGGGTTTCACCAATCATGTCTTCACTTCGTGACGAGTACTAAAACTGCTACTACTAAAACTGTACTAAACTACTCTTGTTGGGCTATTCATTTCCTACGTCAGAAGACTGCTCGTCTCCTGGAGGCCTCTTCGGCCAGCCTTGCGTCGTATGGAGACGAGCCAGGGGCGGTCAGTTCATGATTTGCCAACGAAGCATACAAGCCTTTACCTAGCCAACTCAGTCGTGCTGTAACTGCTGTCTTCCTGGATAGGAGCCACGGGATGAGACAAACCAGTGGTTCTTGAGCCTGACAGATACGGGTTTGTCACGCAACCTACAGCAGTTTCGCACCAAACCTATCGTTTTCACTGCGTAGCTCTCACTCGCTGCCGTACCAAGACGTTGTCGTGAGGAGCCTACTAATGCTGCAGGGCAGTGTATCAGTAGTGATCATAAAATCAGTCGTTGCATATTAGAAATACCGAGTGATTTTGACAGTTCCATATTGGAAGCAACCATTTTTATCGTTCTGGTTTTTTTTCGTGTTCGCCGGATAGTGTGATTACGCCTGGCGGTTGTGATGATATCCTGCCTGGTCTCATTTAAGATGCAAATAATCTGAATGCGTCACCGTTTTGCTACCAACACAGGATTAAATTTCGTGGTTACTGCTGTGACAATGCTTTATCTACTGCTGTCTTCGCTCCAGTGCCTCAGTGTCGACAAAAGATTCGCCAACAAGGAGCATAACGGGTTTATTGCGGACTAGCGAGTGCAACAGTTACAAGGGACCTCACGCTATTTCAATGGCACTTTTGACAGCGATCCAGACTGTCTGATCGGTATGTAGCGAACACCCATCGTCATCCACCGTTCTTCTATGAATTGCCTGAACACGTGACATATTCAGTCATGTTTCTGTGGCGTGCCCAAACACTCGTCGGCCTTTGCTGAATTGCTTGATTGCTGGCTTTCCTATTGAGATTTTGATGGAGTTTGAGGATCTCAGTAGATTTCGGGCATTTTCGGATTATTTCCAGGAATCTATGCTTCCTGATAGACAAATTTGGCGATTTTCGGTTTCAAACAAGAAGCGGTATATCAAATTGATATCGACGTGGCAGGTGAATATGAATTAGTCAGCTAACTAATTAGGAGGTAGATTATCCAATTCAAATGCTATCTAATGGATAAAGCCCTTCCGACAGGCATATTTGTCCCATAGATCATTCGCTAATGCGGTACACATCTGCGAAGTCTTAGGCGCAATTTGTTGTTCATTAGCTCTGTACCTCAATGGCAGATCGATTCACCCTCAATCAGGATGACTTTGAGTGAGCCGAATAGAATACAACCCAAAATCTGATGTGTCACGACCAGAGCTCGATTTTGATCCTTTATACATAGTCATACAGCAGTGGTGGTTGTTGCACGTGTGACCAAAACCGTATAGCAAGTAAAAAACGTGCTGTGTCGTGGGATCAGAGCACAAAAAAGTTTCCGTAACTAATACAGAATACTGACTAAGCAAGGGCTATGAAAGGGTGGGGAAATAGGGGATACAGTAGCAGCACGCGTTGAACTAAAACCTTGCGCGCCATGACAGCCCGTATGTTGCGGGACGAGTTTATGAAGCCCTTGTGTGAGGTTGTGCTGGTAGTTGAGATTCCAGGGAAATCACCTGCGATGAAGAGTTGCCGTTCGGAATCCTGTAAGGGAAGGTAAAATAAGTTAATGGACCAAATACGGTAGAAATGCTCAGTGGTTCAACAGTGTGGATCGTCATTCCTATTCATCTTGTTTTGCAACGTGCGGATTTAACCGTGACCGTATATGCGCAATTGTCGTTAACCTACGGATGACTTCCTTTATTATTCTAAGCTCCC
The DNA here is from genome assembly GCA_003604175.2 of Clonorchis sinensis. NCBI lineage: Eukaryota > Metazoa > Platyhelminthes > Trematoda > Opisthorchiida > Opisthorchiidae > Clonorchis > Clonorchis sinensis. The sequence continues at coordinate 45,794,254 of CM030370.1, forward strand.
GCCTCTTGGGCATGACTAACGGTGATGAAAATATATAGCTACCGCCAAACAGACTCCCTGTTGACTGTACTCGACTTGTGATTTAAGTTAATTTCTTCCCTCTGATCTTATTGTGTACTAAGGTGGTTTCCATATTTTTATTTGTTATCTCCGTTCTGTGCCTATATGCCCCCCGTTTGTTTGTGACCTGAACGTTAGTCGAACGCTGACCTTCACCATCACATTGGCCACTTTTGGAGCTTGACAGTGGTCCTGGTTCAATGCGTTCACGTGGTCTTCTTCATGCACTGAAAATTCTGTCTTAATTGGTGTGAACTTTGGATAGACACAATGTTTCCGACTTATTTTATTTGTTCAGGATCCCTTCGGGAATAAGAGTTAACCTGACATACGGGAAACGTTACCCCAAGAGTTGGTGCTCATACCATTTCATCATTGTTCACATTACCGCATTTCTGGTAAAGTGATTCAGCTTCTGGAGCTATAATTAAAGTGGTCAACGTGATGGCTGGACGCGATTAATGACAACCTTGTGTGCAACCAGAAAAACGCGAATGTACGGGAGATTTTGTTCACAATGTGGACTAGCCTTACCCACATGAATGGGTAATTCAAAGGATGCAGAAGAGTGCCCCTGGCTGCAAGTAAACTAGCCTATCTTGAGGAAATGAGCACAGTACGGAGTATCTATGGGAAAATACGGGAATCAAACAGTGGCTGGATTCTGGGCTCGTTCATCGGGGCGTACCATGACCGGGTCCCGTACTGCAACTCACTGGATAGGGAAAAGCAGAAGAATACACCGATGTTTCAGAAACAAATCCGATGCCAAATCAAAATGCCGTATCCACCAAGTAGAAATTAAACACCACGGACGAAACAAGGGCAACAGGTACGTCGACTGGACGTGCGCTCACATTTGTCGACTAGTTACCATGGGCAGCTGAACTTCTCTTTGGAATATAATGTCGAGGGATTAATTTCTGGGGTTACATGTTGACCAGGTACCGGAGACTGGAAAAAATGGAAATTGCTATACCATCCGGTTAACTGAAAAAATTAACCACTGAAAGTTCGACTTGATTAAAACAGAGTACTAGCAGACAGGTGTACATGGCATTAATTTCCTGCCCATGCCTAATGATTCTTGTGTCACCGAATTCCCAATACCCGAGTCCTCTGATCACTTTATCTACACTCCAAATGATATGCTGAACTAGCTTCTTGTTAAGCAGTATATCTGGTCAGCGAAACCGTGAAGTTATCCGGTCTTTTCAAGAGGAAATAAGGTTCCTTTTCGCTCGAGCGGTGCGTATTTCTTCGCAAGAAATTAGTTGTAACGATAACTTTTCTGAACATATTTTGAATTCGAATCACTTGGGATCAGTAGTCAGTTTACTGCGATTTGATGTTTAAAATGATTTGCGCATGAGTAAGTACGTCACTACAGAAGCTGGCAGTGGCCTGGCCAGTGCATCGATATCTGTCCTCGCGAGTACCGTAACAATGCAAATTACTAAGAAGCGATATTTATTGTGGTTGATCACTAGTAAGCAGACATAGAAACATATCTTGTTCCTCTGGACCTCACCAAAACTCTTCGAATACGACAAAGCAAGCTGATTTCAGGTTAAGCACACAAATGTGCACTAGTGAACAGAAATCCAGACACCAAAGAAGCTCTTTAAGTGCGATGATGATTTTGCGCTAGCTGGCCGGACCCACACTGTTTCGCTGTTTTGGCAGTTTGCATTACTTAGAGATACTTCGGATTCGGTTGGTAGAAACCTGAGAAAGCATAGAAAAACGATATTTACAAAAAAAGGCACACTGAGCTTATTGTGTTTCGTGTACTCTAAGTTATCAATGACGCACATCCAGTTGGCAAAACATCGCACTATGGTAGTTGGCTTGTTCGCTAAGCTGGGCAATTTGATTGCAAACGTTTCATCACCAGTCGAGGTGACATCATCAGTGTGTTATTGGGAAGCCAGCACAACCACCAACCCATCGCTACGCTCCCCAATAACGCACTGATGATATCACCTCGACTGGTGATGAAACGTTTGCAATCAAACTGTCCAGCTCAGCGCACAAGCCAACGACCATTTACGCTACCTGAGCTACCAGCACTTTCCACTATACATCGCCCTATTTGGTGCTACTCATCGTTGTCGTCAGTAGCTAAAATTATTCCCGGAAAATTGCTCGGAATGGAATTTAACTAAGTTGTCCAGGAGGCTTCAGTAGTCCGAAAGGATCCCGCTGCTATGATCTTATTATACGTGCACTGCATAATAGACGGACTACCAAAGAAAGAAGGGATCTTTGCATTCAACCCGCCAACTACGCTATGAAGTTTCCGTGAGTCTGGAAAGACGTTCAAATAAGTGTTGGCTGCATCCATACGTAAGGAGGATTTCCTTCAGTACAAATGTCAACCTGGTGAATATTCCAGAGAGTAGCACAGAATTATAGCATTTTCGGACGTGGACTTATATTCATATACGCCTTTAGGACGAGTGGAAAGGGCGAAATATCTATTGGGAAGAGATGTAAGAATGCGTTAGGTGACATCAGCTAAAAGTTTCACCAAACACCCAAAAGATGTATAGAGCCGCTTCAAGGAATTAAATTTATCGGGTATAAACCGTGTAACATAGGTGTATTGGTTCCAGCTGCTCCGGTTTCGATCACCGGAAAGTGAGAGAGTGCGGGAGATATATGACCAAAGCATTGGAGGCAATGGCATGTTCACTAGGTTCAGGAATTGGGTAGCTACGCAATAGAGGCGACGGCTTTGATGCACGAGCGTCACTGACTGGCACTGCCAGTGCCATTAACCATTGGTGAGTTGAGTCCTAGAGTCCCCATCCAGGGAGGCGGCAGTTGTTGACCCGACTACGTTCACTGGTTAGTGTTTCATACTTCGTTGCAAATCCTACACTGTCCACCTCTCAGTCACTTCCATTCAGCACAGGGTTGGACGAAAAGAGCTCTACGAGGCAGATAGTCTTCTGGCATGTGGAATACATGTCTTAACCAGCGCAACCTAGGAAGCGTGAGTAGTTTTATCTATCGTGGGAGAGCTCATTCTTCTTAGGACCATTTGGCGTGCACAATATTACTGATCCAATGTTCCCACAAGACCCGAACAATGCTTCTAGGACACCGATGGTCAAACACTGACATATTTCGTATGTCCCATTGCACAGAGGCCACGTCTCTGACCCATAAAGCAGTATGGATCGCACCGCTGCAGTAAACTCTGCCTTTGGCAAAAAATTCATGTCACGTCAGCGCCATAGGTGTCGGAGGTTGGCAAAAGCTACCCTGACTCTGCCGATTCAGGAAATAATCTCATCTCCAGCCAGTCTACCGAAACTTACACAGCTGCTCAGGTGAAAAAAATTTATCTACCAAGCCTGAAAGCATGAGGTTTTAGTTTGATCCAACTCAGTAGTCTAGCAGCGCTTAGCAATTTGCAGGTGTGAAAAGCATGCTAGACCATGCGATAGAGTTATTCGGGCTATTTTAAATGGTTTGCTTTCTTTGAAGGATCTGAACCAAGGAGAGCAGTATCGTCCGTCCCGCGAGCATTTCGACTCCCGAGGTTTCAGAGACAGGCAGAGAAGTTCCAAGCAGCGCATCACTAACAAAGTTGAAGAGAAAACGTGGGGAGGGCAGTGTTGTTTTACACCAGTGGATGTGGTGAACTCAAGCAGGAGTTTGCCGTATACTAGTACGCGTCCACAGGAGTTCACACACATTGCCCTCATGTAAACTTCGATGTAAATTTGGAATGAAAACTTTGATCACCAGACACTTCCAAAGTTTCTGACGATCGACAGAATCAAAATCAGCTTTCAAATAAAGAAAAACGACCAACATGGGACGTCTGAAGGAGTGTCGCTGTTCAAGAAATTGTCACAATATAAGAATGTCGTCGATGCATCTTCGGCCAGGGCGAAACCCAGCTTGGTTCTCACGAATCTGTCTCTGCTAATAATGGATCGACCTGCAAAAAATAACTCCAGAGAGTAATTTAGATTCGAAGGATACCAGGCTGATACCATGAAAATCTTCACATGACGTTCTTGCACCCTTCTGCAGTACAGTTGTCAAACTGCTGGTCAGGACCCCACCGCCTTCTTTAAAGAGTATGGGGTGCAAACCATCCGCATCAGGTGCCTGATTGTGTTTCAGGATTGATATCACATACTACACTTCGTTGGGATGGCGAGCTGGTGTCGATGTCCCATTCAAGCCCACTGATTTCTTCCAGCGGCTGTGTTGAAGGAGACCAGTTGAACTGTTCCTTGAAGTGCTCAGCCCACCGCTCAAGACGGCGACTAAGAAAGTGAATTGCAGTTCCGTCTTTTTCGCATAGGGGTTCATTGACACCTGCTTTCTTTTGACCAGTTCGTTGAATCAGTTTAAACAGGGCGCGGCTGTTGCCTGCAGCGAAAGCCTTTTCTATCTCCGCCAGCGTTCTATGTCATTCTTCAAGCTCCTGATTATGCGATGTTTGAGGGACCTGCGTGCGCCATTACAGTCGCTCGTTGCGGCTATAGCCTTTCTGGTAGCAATAAGATTTGCTGATCTCGACGATATCCAGTGTTCATTAAGTCGATTCAGATGACCTGGACAAACAGTTCTGAAAGCCGAGAACTTCTTTGACTCGCTTCCATTCAACCCCCAAGGAACCTTCGTCATCTGCGTGACTGTGCATTTCCAGTAGCTTTCTAGCCAGATCAACCACTGAAAATAATCGAAGTTGAACGGACCTGTTCTCCTTCGGTAGGCGTCCAATTGAGTCCATGACTGTTTTGTGGTAGGTGGCCACCAAGTAACTTAATATGAGAGTTTGTGTTGGAGTGTTTGTTTCCCGACCTGAAGCTGTCACCTTGTCGTGGTGGTCAGGCTGCTCTGTTGCAATGATTCTGCGGGCTATACTGGCTGGAAATCTGTTCCCTATGGTTCAGCCATGCCAGGAATGTATTACGAGGTGATCTGGCAGTAAAGTCGTACTATTCTCTGCGATAGGAGTGTGAAGGCACTAAGGCGTTTCTCTCAGGAGACAAGCATGTCCATATTTATTGAAGCGGCTACGCTGCCTTCCTCCGAGGAAGGACGGGTTAGAAAAGGTCGGCCCCATAAACCGCACACGTCGATCGCCCAAAGGTTGACTGTGACCGCCGGCACACTATTGAATACGGCCGAAATACTTTTACAACCGAAAAGTACCGGGCTGCCCAAAAGCAATTGCTGTGCGCAGCTGCACTAGGAGTGAGACTGTACTGCCTCACTCCCTGCGCCCTTGGGCCAGGCGTGCCCCTTGCAGCCAAGTGGGTCAAACTATTGAGTCATTGGCTCCGGGAAGCGTCTCCCAAGAAAACCCTAACAACCGCTGTCCCAACTCAGTAGTCTAGCAGCGCTTAGCAATTTGCAGGTGTGAAAAGCATGCTAGACCATGCGATAGAGTTATTCGGGCTATTTTAAATGGTTTGCTTTCTTTGAAGGATCTGAACCAAGGAGAGCAGTATCGTCCGTCCCGCGAGCATTTCGACTCCCGAGGTTTCAGAGACAGGCAGAGAAGTTCCAAGCAGCGCATCACTAACAAAGTTGAAGAGAAAACGTGGGGAGGGCAGTGTTGTTTTACACCAGTGGATGTGGTGAACTCAAGCAGGAGTTTGCCGTATACTAGTACGCGTCCACAGGAGTTCACACACATTGCCCTCATGTAAACTTCGATGTAAATTTGGAATGAAAACTTTGATCACCAGACACTTCCAAAGTTTCTGACGATCGACAGAATCAAAATCAGCTTTCAAATAAAGAAAAACGACCAACATGGGACGTCTGAAGGAGTGTCGCTGTTCAAGAAATTGTCACAATATAAGAATGTCGTCGATGCATCTTCGGCCAGGGCGAAACCCAGCTTGGTTCTCACGAATCTGTCTCTGCTAATAATGGATCGACCTGCAAAAAATAACTCCAGAGAGTAATTTAGATTCGAAGGATACCAGGCTGATACCATGAAAATCTTCACATGACGTTCTTGCACCCTTCTGCAGTACAGTTGTCAAACTGCTGGTCAGGACCCCACCGCCTTCTTTAAAGAGTATGGGGTGCAAACCATCCGCATCAGGTGCCTGATTGTGTTTCAGGATTGATATCACATACTACACTTCGTTGGGATGGCGAGCTGGTGTCGATGTCCCATTCAAGCCCACTGATTTCTTCCAGCGGCTGTGTTGAAGGAGACCAGTTGAACTGTTCCTTGAAGTGCTCAGCCCACCGCTCAAGACGGCGACTAAGAAAGTGAATTGCAGTTCCGTCTTTTTCGCATAGGGGTTCATTGACACCTGCTTTCTTTTGACCAGTTCGTTGAATCAGTTTAAACAGGGCGCGGCTGTTGCCTGCAGCGAAAGCCTTTTCTATCTCCGCCAGCGTTCTATGTCATTCTTCAAGCTCCTGATTATGCGATGTTTGAGGGACCTGCGTGCGCCATTACAGTCGCTCGTTGCGGCTATAGCCTTTCTGGTAGCAATAAGATTTGCTGATCTCGACGATATCCAGTGTTCATTAAGTCGATTCAGATGACCTGGACAAACAGTTCTGAAAGCCGAGAACTTCTTTGACTCGCTTCCATTCAACCCCCAAGGAACCTTCGTCATCTGCGTGACTGTGCATTTCCAGTAGCTTTCTAGCCAGATCAACCACTGAAAATAATCGAAGTTGAACGGACCTGTTCTCCTTCGGTAGGCGTCCAATTGAGTCCATGACTGTTTTGTGGTAGGTGGCCACCAAGTAACTTAATATGAGAGTTTGTGTTGGAGTGTTTGTTTCCCGACCTGAAGCTGTCACCTTGTCGTGGTGGTCAGGCTGCTCTGTTGCAATGATTCTGCGGGCTATACTGGCTGGAAATCTGTTCCCTATGGTTCAGCCATGCCAGGAATGTATTACGAGGTGATCTGGCAGTAAAGTCGTACTATTCTCTGCGATAGGAGTGTGAAGGCACTAAGGCGTTTCTCTCAGGAGACAAGCATGTCCATATTTATTGAAGCGGCTACGCTGCCTTCCTCCGAGGAAGGACGGGTTAGAAAAGGTCGGCCCCATAAACCGCACACGTCGATCGCCCAAAGGTTGACTGTGACCGCCGGCACACTATTGAATACGGCCGAAATACTTTTACAACCGAAAAGTACCGGGCTGCCCAAAAGCAATTGCTGTGCGCAGCTGCACTAGGAGTGAGACTGTACTGCCTCACTCCCTGCGCCCTTGGGCCAGGCGTGCCCCTTGCAGCCAAGTGGGTCAAACTATTGAGTCATTGGCTCCGGGAAGCGTCTCCCAAGAAAACCCTAACAACCGCTGTCCCGCGGTCCGGACTCTTGAGTCAGGGGATAGGGGCAGGGTCCCCGAATAAAACCCTACGTCCTCCCACTGCCTTGTGGGTCAGACTTTTGAGTCAAAGGCTCAGGGTGGAGTACCTCAACCAAACCCCGTTTTTCGGTCTGGACAACCTGGAAGTATCAGTTGCCGTTGCAGCTCTTCGCTCACCGGCGTTCCTCCACACTCCCTCCCAACCCATCGTACAATGCAGGGCAATCAACCCATCTGCCAATCACCTATCTGCTACTCCCATAGCCGCCATTCCGTGTCTAAACCTTCGCCCAGAAAAATAAACCAAAATAACCACTTACTTACCTCAAAAGAACTGATCTAGGTTTCAGCCTTTAATCTCCGTACTCTCTGTCAAATTGGACAACAGGCATCCTTGCTGAAAACTTGCTTTCTCTCTCTCTCCGTCAATGTATGTTGTGCTTCCAAAACACGCATACATGACTCAACTTGGGTCGCGCTCCTCAAGCCGCTTAGGACTTCGCTCTTCGGGTATCTGGTGCTCCTGACGTAATGGCTCGTGATATCTACGGTGTGGGTGTTGCACTCAGTCCCAAGACTGAAAGCGCCTTACTGGACTGGATCCCAGTAAACAGTCGTCTTTGCGCTGTGCGGTTGTCGGGCTCAATTAAGCCGTTTGCAAATGTTTGAGTAAGTTGAGGGGTTTCCTGCCGGATGCCGAATACCATCTCTATTCTTTCTCACTTGAGACTATTTGAAACACTGACAGTCAGTCGAACTTCAAACATATCTTCTTGTGCTGCTTACTTCTATAATTTCCTACGGCATAGAATGCAGACGTTGTCTGCTGACATACTATCCTAAGCTTACATTTTGGCCGAGCAGAAATCAGCTCTGGAATGGGACCTTGTCCCGCGATAGATTCTACACAAGCACTCGAAATTAACTTGTACAAGCTCAGAGAAACAACGAAGTGTATCTGCATCATGAAAAGGTTGGCTGTATTGTTTACTAACGGCTGACTGAAGAATATAGTGGAAGCCTCAGGTTACCTAAAACTCTCCCACAACGACGATTGAATGTGACTTGTTGCTTAAGAGCGATCGTATACTGATTCCAGCTGCGTTGAGACCTGGTGGATTGCTACACGAAGAAAGTACATGTGGCACACTCTGGTGTTGATAGCATCGAGCGCAGGGTCCGGGAACCAGTTTACTGACCAGGGCCGAATAAAAGAATAACAATGCGGGGTGCATTATGGCGAGTACGCAACTGAAAGCAGTCGAACGAGCTCTTACTTATACATGAAACAGCAACTCTGCCCTGAGAGGTAGTCACTCTAGAACTGTTGGTGCACGTCCAAAGACGATATATCCTTATTGCAGATTGCTAAAATGGGCACTTTGAAGTTAAGGCGCTGGCAGCTGTCCACATAATAACACTCTTCAAGTGACTGCATTCGCTGGGCATGGCATTTCCGAACTATTGTGATGAAACAACGAATCACATTTTACCAGCGAGGGTTCTCTAAAATTCGGTAGAGATTCCATAGGACTTGAATATTGCACTAACAGCCGGCGAAACCATAAAGCATATCTGCGGTCAAAATCGTAAAGTGTATGCTGGCCCACAAATCAGGACAAGACTATTTAGTCACAGAACGCGTACAGTGCTTCTGAATCCGTTCGATAACGCTGCAGAAGAGCTTTTCGAAAGAGGAAGGAAACGATACAAAAACCGCAGTGACAGTAGAGCACTACGAGGTGACAATACGATAATCATGCGAATTCGGCCGAAAGTCTATTGATCATCAGAAAGTCATTCAGTTACCAAGATCTGTTTAAGTCCGCAACGCGAATAAACAATTGGCGTACTTCAAACAAACAATCGTTGACTGAAATACAGGACTGCAAAACCAATGACAGATAAGCACATTCAAACAGCCAACGGTGGCTAAACACAATTGCTGGTACAGTGATAAAACACAGCACTTTTCCCTGGAGAGGACCGAGAGCTTTTGTTAACTAAGTCCCAGGTTCACGACATTTGCACTCTGTCCAAATTTCAGAGCAACGCCAAGGAAAATCGAGGAAGCAAATCGAGGTAAAAGGGTAGCTGGATAGCTACTACGACTAACTCAAAGGATGCACGCCAACAACTGAAGAAACCCGGTAACTTCCAGCCAAACTAGTCGATACCTCATATCAAATTTGTCCGCCTCAATAAGTTAAAAGCTGAAAGCAATAAACTATTAGGGGAACGAGGCAGTTATCATAATATGTTCAGTGGAGTACCATTTGCAAATGAATCCACTCCCAAATGACGGCGGCAAAATCGAATACTGGCCCATTTCGGTAAACATAACTTGGTAGAAAACCAGGAATCACGGAGCCATAGACAACCACATATCTCGATTTTAGTGGGACCACTTGAAACCCATAGGTTCACTAACATTGAGACTGGGGTGGCTCCAAAACACTTTGAAGTTTATTCTAGAGGACCGGAGAAGCCAAAAATAGCTGTGAGTTTGGTACTTGATATTTTGATATTTTGAACATATCTCTGAATATCTGAAACTCGGAATGAAACAACTATAGAAAATACAAGAACCTGGTTGACCCCAAAGGGGATACACGCTATAACGCTGAGGCTAGAATCATACATTCATTTATTGCACGTAGTTTGTGCTCACGGAGGAGACGGCGCAGACTCTGAGTTTATATTCACCTACTTTACTTTAAAAGGTCACTCAAGGGCGTTTTTGCGGTTTGAAGATTGTTTCTGCACGTCTGGCTGTAACTAAACCGCTTGTTTCGAACTTTTCGATAACAAAAATAAGTGAAATGGTTTCATCCCACGGTGTGTATCCCCTTGCTGCTCTGTTCAAACACTCCAGTTGATTCAACCGGCAATCGGTTCCTCTCGAGGTCCTGAAATTTTTCGTACAAAGAGTTTGGAATTTCACCAGAATTTCTTGACAGAAACCTGTTAGAGTTTCAAAAAGCGCACACAGACGTGATGTTTTATCCCTATTATGCTAACTTACATTCATATTTTTGCAATGTATCTTGTTGTATTATGCTGCAGTGAAATTCGTTTTATTGTATATTGACTGTATCGTGTTTGATGTGGATTTCATGCATACATAGGCAAATGGCAACTATAACACTCTGGACATCCCGAAGCGCTAAGGATACAATAATACCAAGGCAGCTCAGTGACCATCATTGTGCTGACCAAGCTGAAAAGTGGATAGTACTTACTAACCACATTCCTTTGTTTCAAGTGAATCTTGTGAGTACTGAGGACACAATTCGGGTCTCAAAAGTTCCGTTCTTTACTTGGCCTTGACCACTGTGGGCCATCAGTTGTATGTACTGGTGGCTTTAAATATGTCCCGTTGTGTCTCCTCTTGCTTTATACCATCGGGTTTAAGTCGGGTTCATTTGCTTACACATGCGGGGGTCCACTGGCGTTGTTCGATGTGACAGGCAAATCTGGAAACCGATGCCAGTTCACCGTGGCCTTGTGAGTATTCAAGGTCAAACATATGCACCTGAACAACGTGAACTAATGTGACCCGACCGTCTTCCTTGAGTATAGAATCGTGTACTCATTTTGAGGGCTGCGTCTAGGTTTGGAAAAACAGACTACACGTACAGACACTGATTCAATGAGGGACGTACTTTCGGGGAAACGGTAAAAATTATTTGGCTCCTTTGGATGTCGTGCGCCGAAAACAGGATTGGCGTTGCTTGTGGACCGAACAGAATTGTTTAAAGTGCTCCCTGGGTTGGCAGTTGAACTAAACCATTGTGATCCGGATCCATACATATCATATTTATTTACATGGCCCTGTTTTGTACCCATATGTTGTAGTGAAGAACAGAAAGTCAACGCGGATTTATCACTAGCTGTTACAGCCGCAGATGAATCAGTGGCGACGGGACCTTGAAGACCAAACGAAGAGAAGGTAGTTGTGTATTCTACAAATCCAGGACGACGCCGTTCAGCAGTGGGGATCGAGTGAGGAATACCAGTAAAGGTTGATCTAACTTGTGGTGTCGTTCCAAGCAGTGACACATAATTTGTAGACGATAGTGGTTGGCTGGAACAATAACCAACATTGACCGGAAACTGGAGAGTGAAGGTTGGTTTTTTGTGCAGGCTCACAGGTTGAAGTTTTCTTGCGTTAGAGTTTCTGAAAAATGACATGAACATGGGCCATAGGGTGGACCTAAGCAAGAAATTACGAATCGCAATCCGAAGCCATGTTGACAGGTCTAAGAATGGATAAGGTGTTCATTATTCCACCAAAATTTAAAGACTAACAAATCAAGGATGCACATACGGAATACGGCGAAGGCCTCAGTATAACGAACAATCAACGAAGGGTCTCCAAATCAATCAGCTACCATGGGACGCTTATATGAGAACCAACAGCTTGAAGACCACGAATGCAAATTGCTTCTTTTCCGAATGTTTAATGGAATTGTTTCAGATCATTTAGACATACGTTGGACTGATATACAAGGGAGTTGGTTAAGAATCAAAGAGACAAAACAGAGAGCACAACTGAAGACAACGCAACAAGTACTTAGAAAGCTGTTAATAGTAGCAGTGGTGAAGCGTCGAACTGAGTGGTGGGAAACAACAGACTGGATCAAAGTGTCAGGGCCAACTGGAAATAGGCAACATCCCCTAGGCTTTGAGGTAGTTACCACTGCCATACAAAATACAGCGACCTCACCAGTAGGGACAACCCGTCAGGTTTTGTTCAGAGCATCGTTTGTGACAGCGAGAAATCTAACAAGTCCCTACTTTTGTGACACTGGTAAGTCAGGTACTGATTTTTTAAACAAATCTGTTACTTTTGTCCACCTTTCACATCAGCGTCGGCTTGCTGGATCCCGTTGACTCGGTCTGGCATATAAAATTCACACAACCTGCAATGAATGTGGGATGTCACTAGGGACCTAGTTTCTATTTTATTCGAGAAATCTCATGGATTAAGGCGGTCACTGCACGACGTCCTGCAAAATTTTAGAATAGGTTTGCAATTACTTGCCGTTTTGTTTTTAGCTTTCTGAACGGTCGTTCATCAGATTTATCAAGGCGTAGTGAGTATTCTGTACAACAGGGTAGTAAAACTTAGTTCCAAGTTAAACCTGTCTTGTAAAAATGGATTGCTCATCATACCTCTTGTTTGCATGTGTACCTTCAGGGGACGGTATGTGAAAAATCCTTGAGTCTCATCGTTTTTCCACGACATTCTGATCTTTAACTTTGACAGTCATTAGCAGATTTGCATGGGTTGGCCAATATATATAATGACGTTTTTTTCGACTCAGCTCAACGAATTCTACTTCCTCTCTGATGCTTAAGAACATTGTATTCCTCATTACATGATCATCCGCGTGCCTGGGCTGTTCAGCTGGATTAACAGTCTCAGAAACGTGCTGTGGTGAATGTTTAAATGAGCATGCATCGTGTGAAGAATAAATCAAACAGTTGGTGAGTCCAGAGAATGCCGAGATTATGATCACTGTTATGCGAATGCCCATACAATCCAAGCCTTTAACAAGTGAGTTGCATCATAAGCGATAAAGCAAACCACATAAAGATCAAGAACGTGTTTTTTCTTTGGCTTCTCACTGTACTCAGATGCGTTTTTTCGAACTCCACACCTACCCACGTTCCTTCACTGGGGATCACCAACTGCGGCGGCCTTTCAGCCTTTTGGAACGTGGTCCTGAGATGGTTTAGAGGTGCGAGATACGTGAGTTACCGTCGGGGAATCCGCGTCTGATTTTGGGCTTCTGTTCTTTGGGTTGATGTGACAATATATATCAGCTCACGTATGTATGTCCAGATTGCATCAAAGCTGTGCGTCACAGTATGCACACAGCACACGGGTTGTCCAGTTTATTTTAAAACAGTCACAAGAACACGGTAACAAATTTGCTGTGTTAGAGTGACCTCAACCGAATATTGTCTAACATAACATACAGTCTTCTCCAGATTCACTATGACCGAACACTGACATGACCTCCTAAAGGGACCACTCTTTACGGACCCCACGAGGACTACCATAGGATTGATGGGCGAAATACAAGCTGAAAGGGGCAAAAAATCTACCAATTTCTGCCACTGCTCTCCAGAGGAGACCATTGCTCTCGGGATGAAGATTGGATTCTGTTTGGTTGTGGCAAACCAGAATGTTGGAACGACTCAGTAGCATTCAATGTGAACAAGTGCGCGTCACAACGGAAGTGATTTCATGGCTTGCGTGTACTAGAACGAATGGAACAATCTGCAAACCATCATGTAAACAGCTAAGAACAGATCAAGCTGATGCGGTTCAGAGACCACGAATACGTTCTCAAAACACCTGCTTCATTAAGTTAAATGTCGCGAAAAGTGGGCATGTAGTCCCGAGTAGCATCAAGTGCCTATTTCGGGTTGAGATGATTGTATTTTAGACGAGCTGGTTAGATAGAGGACAATATGAAACGTAAACGGACATAACGGATTTCTTTTAAAATCAAATACCCGACTCAAGCGTCGAATAAGAAGCTTGTTCGAGTCCCCAGGTAGGGACCATCTTTCACACAGGGCTGCTGTTATCAGCCGTTACGGCTGGTCCCTACTGAGAGAAATCAACACACACAAAGTGGCACTAGCCAAGAAACCTACTTACCCGGATGGTAAAGTTTGTAATTGCATCGTATTATGTGTCGTGTATGCGGTGGTACCGGGTTGTTTAGCGTTGTGTAATCGTCGTTCGTAAGCAACCTGTCGGGGATCATCACGTGCACCAAAACACGATAGTGTTGAGGTAGTAAGAGATTGTTCGTCCACACGTGAAACGGTACTCATAGTTGACTGTTGAGAGACCTGAGTCAGCGGGTAGATGGAGCCAGGAGGTAACGTATTTTGTAATATATTCTGACTGTACTGTCGCAAGTGTGGAAGTGGCACACGATCAGAGATATGCTCCATCGACTGCAAGTGGGAGGTTTTTGTTGGAGGGAGGTCGCTACCGAAAACTGAACTATCCACCGATCTTGGTGGAAGGGTACCGTCAAAAGAAGGCAATGACTCGGGTACGGATAAACATCTAGGACTCCATTTTGTGTGAGGAACTGGAGGTAACTCTCTCGTGTTCTAAAAAGAGAAGAAGGCAATTGGTCTTTGGTTTCAAAAGGATTCATCGATAAACATGACATGAAATCGTATTTGTGATCGACGAACGAAGTCTGAGAGTATTTCTGATTTGGAAATTATATGAGAAGATTTAACCCCACATTATGAGCTATCCGCGTTAGGTAGACTTTTATAGTAAAATCCCGTCAGAACAACCAGGCCTCTGCGGTGACTGATTGAGGTTGTCCCACTAAATTCCTGTTTTTACACATTGCAGGATCAGGGCGACTTACGTGTCCTAGAGGAGTGACAGCAATAGCAGTACCTCTGAGTTCGCACGTACCTACGCCTATCAAATTCTTGTATTAAATGTATGGGTCAGTGACGATACGGGGACAGTTCTAAAGCGGAGTTGATAAGTGACAGCTAAATGCCAAAATGCACTCACAGTTGAAAAGTAGTGTAACCAATTTAGGCAGTGGACACCTGGGAAAAGTGCAAGCTACAAAAGAATTAGGAGTTTAATATTACTAAGAATAACGGCGTCTTCATCATCAGTGACAATTAGGCAAATTGCAGGGCAGAGATCAACCGATCACACATAGGTGTATCGATACCGCAACAGTTTGCATCGGGCGAGGGTTTTGCACGAATAAATAGGCTGTTACTACCATAATCAAATAGCAAGTTAAGGAACGGCATCCTGGAGGTGCTGGTGTGGTGTTCTGGGGCATTGGCTTATCGCAGCCGTAAGTTCGATCCTCGGTTGCCACCGCTTACCATTGGGTAGTGATAATACAAAACAGAAATGGGTAACTGGACTCAAGCTATGAAGTGGGAGAGCGAGATTAATCACAGAACAATGTAGTCGCACATTACTTCGGTGAGCGATATATCTACACTTAATAAGTCTGTGTTTGGTAATCAACTATAAAGTATAAAGAGATAGAGGCGGATGGGCATATTTGCCTAAGGACGAATTACTCATAGGTATTTGATGTGACCTCTCAGCTGCATTGGATGGTGATTCCAGGAATGGATTTGGTTTGGATTTCTGGTTTTCTGGTATCAGCGGCTAGATTAGGCTTCCATTCACCAGTTGTACTATGTTTCTTTTACAATTACAGTAAAGAGCGACTACCATAGCAAGTTCACGTATAAACTTGGAACCTGAAGGTGATCTGAGGAGTCCACACTCTACAGCAACCCTTTCCGGTCGGTCCTTGTGATCATTCGCTGTAGAGTGCATGTCAGACTGATAATGATGGGATAGGTGAGGTGATTTTCTACTGAATAACAAACCATTCCAACTGATCCGTAAAGCAGTAAATATATGCTGAACCTTATGCAAAAGTTTGGTGGAGGGGCATTGGTACAAGGTGTGAGCACTGTTGTAGATAGTATCGGAATTTGTAAATACCAGATATGATGGACAAAACTGCTCGCTTGAGGGGACGCAGACGATCGGCTGCGGGATGTAGATTAGTAATGCAGGTCAAACTCAAGTGGTCACATGCAGTGTTGATGTCTTAATGACATTATTTTCAACAATTTGAATACCAGAAGATACATTCGTAGAGTGAAACTATCGCGTCAGAAGCAACGGCGAATCATTATTCAGAGGCGAACATAGTAAGAAAGGTGAAGATAGCCATTTGATGTGAAATGTGATAAAAATACTGAGTAACAGTTGTGTTGCGGCTTGTTGGACAACAACCGAAGGCGAACAATGATATCATTGAAATCGGAGTTATGCAAGAAACCGAGTCAAGCATTTTGCAAAGAACAATACCTTGAGAAAAGAGACTTTCCGTCCTTCGACAGATGTGTTATCGGTTGCCGGACCGGTGTCAGGCATTGATTCGGCTCTGGTGAGGGCTTTTGACCTCGATGAGGATTTCTGATGAAGTTCTTGAAGCTGAAAGGTAAGCAGGCGAGTTTACTACCACAGACTGCATTCTAAAACACTGAATTCACTATACTAGGTCATTCGCACATACTAGTTCTTAAAATCTGATGATGCTGTCCTTCTTTGATGACACTACGCACGGAACTATGTACTCATTCACTTAGAATGCAGGAAACTAAGTTAGCTGAAGTCTAAAAGGTGGAACACTGCTTACCCGTGTTGGTCGATTTATCAACATCTTTATGTGGAAGGAAATGAGATGGGTGAATCTGTAAAAACTGACAAGTCTGTAAGTTTAAGTTGAAGATTCTTGAAACAGAAGCAATGTCATCTTCCTATTTGGCACTGCTTAGACACAGCAAGTTACACAAAGCCTTCGGAAAAAGATCAACACCAGTCGAACAAAGATACAATGGACTAACAAAATGGAGCGAAATGAGAACACAACAATCCACTCACGAGATACCATCAACATGAAGAATACTATTCCTTTCTTTTCCGAAGAGACCACATGTGAAAGAATTGACAGGGAGGGACGTTGGGAAAGTTCTCAATACCCTTAAGGAGATGGTTACCGCAATCGCCTCCGTAAAGAACCCTAGGTTACAAAACAAACTGGGTGACAAACGTGATCTGTGGACTCAGGCATTCGTACAGATTTTGGGTTTCGAAACCAAAAGAACCATAGGCCGACTGGATGCTAGGGGCGTTTTGTCTAGGCTCCTCAAAATTGATAATACCCAAACTACCATACATGGAAATTGCTCTATAACGGAATCCCACATCAAGATGCGACCACAGCATACCTCACCGAGAGTCATTAGTTAGGGTAATTCGCACGTTATACCACGTCTCTCGCAGCAAACTCAGACGAGTTACTGTTTTTTCATTGTTGACTTGCCTCTCTGCAGATTTGATATTTCTTCATTGACTTGGCTTGGCTCCCGCCACTTGGTAAATTTTCCTACACGTTTCTGCTTGAGATCTCGGTGTTTCTAAGTCGCTCACATTTTCTGTACCAAAAGATGGCCCCTATCAGTCCACTGGGCTACTGAATCAAAGCACTAGACCCTTAAGTTAACTGCGGGCAACTAGCTGGCCAATTGAGGTTGTGCGAAAAAAGAGTGCACACCAGCAATCCTGGGAAACTTAAATGATGTGGTTACTTCTACATTCTTGTCTTTGTTTGCTACCTGTTCCCTCACACTATTGAATACACATCACGGATTTCCTATGATCTGGCTCCATCTTGACAGCCCAATTGATCCACCTCCTTTCCTAACCCAGCAGAGTTTATTAACGAACTTAGAAATTTGGGCGGTTGGTTAGGGAGAGTATAGTTGAACAAACGTACAAAGTCTTTGTATACTGAAAACGAAAAAGCTTCCTTGAAATGTGACCTGTTCTGAGAAAACTCTGTCGCAATTGAGTCAGTGACGATGTCGAAAAGACCAGTCGTCTCCCCCTATGTGTGTTTCAGAGACCCTTCCGATGTCTTATTCGTCAAAAGTCCACCTATACGACGTTATCTGAAAGGGAACAGCGCAACTCAAAATCAACAAAGGCTTTGGTTTTGATACAGTTTCTCCGGTCGCTTCGAAAGAATTTACTGCTTACTTGACTTCCCGCCTGTTGATTTGTCTAACCTGTCTGTAAAGACAGGTCAGATGCCGGAATGCCGAAAGTCATCTGGTATAAGTCCTCCTTGAAAAAGGACTTTGCCAAATCACACCCACAGCATGCGGCTCTCACCCACTGAAGTGTTTTGAAAGAATACTGGGAAAACACTGGATTTGGGTGACAACTTTCAGAGTGATCACAGACGCTGATGCTCTACGCCTGAAGCTGTGACATTTGTTGTGTGTTCTTCGTTGGTGTTCATTGACAACACAAATGTATTCGGAATCCTTTATTCGGTTTACTGACAGAAAACTATGTTTGACAACGACCTCGCTCATGACTCGTCACTATATTACACGATTACTCCACTAGCCGGAAGTAAAACACTTTGTAACGTGCATGAATCTTCCTTGCTTTTCACACCTCGTGTTCCATAAACAGCCATTGTGACCTCTTTCCTGTTTTTCGTTTACCCCTTGTTGCAACTCTGATGATGGCATCGTTATTGACTGTCCATTTTCGTTTTTTGGGCTTTTCCTCGACTTCGGAATGTCCTTACTACCCTCGTACACCCTCGTCCAGTCTCTTCAGGATCCCTTTAGGTCTTCCCCGTGGCTCTCGTTATTAGTTTGTGTACAACGATATGCAGAGCAGTACTGCTAATGACCGAATCTTATCCTCTAAAATGCTTAGAGATGATTGTATCAGATAAATTTGCCCTGCCCAACTATGCAGAATTAGCCATCAGTAAAGTGGAAACCTGCCTGCTCCGCGTCATTTTACTCCTAGGTTTGTAATCACATGCATTCTTCCACCATAACTTTATTGGTCTCCGGTTAATTTTCAGGTTTGTTGATCGATCCATTAGAATGTTGCGCGGATGGGTTTGTTTGACTAGTACTGTCTTTTCTGAGTTTGTTAGTTCACAGCATTTTGTGACCAGAACCAGTCTTGTACAGAAAACTCTGCCAAATGTTAATCACCACTTGGATGCTAATCTATCCGAATCCAAACCCAAACCAGATTTACCGCAAAAATCTGCTTACTTGACTTGCATAGTTATGAATCATGTTCGATGCTAAGCGGCGTCGGTAAATCAACCAGTCATTTGTGTCTGGTGCGGTCATTTACTGTGGTGCTCTTAAGTAACCCCTATGTGGTGCAACCACTATCCGATAGCTGACTTGACTGCTGTATAGAACATACATCTCAGCGAACGATATTCTTACAAAAAGCCAATAGTAACCGTGACTCAGGATTTGGAAAGATAATGCCTATCTGGTACTATCGGTTGAGGGATGACCGTATGAATATCTACGCAAATGATGCTAATTTGGCAGGTGTTTTGAAGTTAATGAACCAGTCACAGTATAGTTGGGTATTTTGAAAGAAACTGAACGCAGGAGCCGCTCATTCAGCGTGACCCTCTTGAAGGCTGTTGGATCAATATAAAATATGACAGATGGTTCTAAGCATACGAGTCCCGCAATAGCTAACCTTGGACGAAATTGACAGTTTGGGCAGTGCTGATTACTAATGATGACGTCATTTGCCAAAGCTTTTTCCCGAAAGAAGCAACACCTTTGTCATCGGTACTTGATCGCTGATCAGTTTCGGGGAGGTTTATTTTCAGCAGGGCTGAGGTGAAACGAATCACCATCATTTCGAAAGCACAACTGAATGCGATCAGACATCAGGAAATACGAATAAAAAATACATGGAAAGTGATTAGAAGACCAACCTCGAAAATTGTGGGCATCGTTCTAAGTCGCATGGAAATTCTACTTGGTGATGTTTTGTGGTTCTCTATGAACGGACAAGAGGGCTGTGCGGGCGTTGTTTGTGAGCATGAGGTTGAGTGCTCGGATCCACGCCAAGTTGTGGTGTCCTGTAAGAGTAAGCATCAAGAGGAGTCTTTTTATTTCGACTTGAGACCATACGTTTCATTGGATAATAACATTAATATAAGAGTTATTCGATTTGTGTTTATAGATAGCTCATTTTTACATGAGAAGCCCAAGTATACGTAGCAAGAACCAAAAGAGGCAAGGGGATAGGCACGATCCACCCATCCCGTAAATAGCGTACGGGTACTCTACTGACTAGACTTATCGTTTATGACTCAGCTGGAGCTCGTTGGAGTCTTTTTCCACCGTCGTAATCTGCAACCGAGTATACCACAACAGCCACACACAATTTGGTATTCAAGCAAAACATATGGTCGATGGAAACTTATAAGAAGCATTATCTCAAGAAACTAGAATATGATAGCTCAAATAGCGAAAACTAAAAGGTCACTCTTGTGTAGCACATTCAGATAAAAATGGCATAAGCGAGAACGTTCCGTTAACACCAAGTTAAGTTGCAAAGGAGTATATTCTGCAACATTCTATCTTCAGGAAATAAATCAGCTATGTGGCAGAACCGAAAAATATCGTCAACTGAGTTTGCTTCTGAAGAATGATTCTGAAGAAAAAGGTTTTGTGCCCGTAAAGTTGTTGTCTTGACCAGGGTGCATCATTTTTGGGGAGTGTGCGATGGAAGAGCACTTCATCACTGAAGTAGATAGGAATAGGGATGCATACAAAGACCACCGCCTGATACAGACAGTACGACAATATGACGCAAACCTTTTCCTCGTAAAATAAAACACACAACGCGTAGTATGAATGCGTCAATAAATCACGCATTAATAGAAAACCACAGGGTTTCTTTGCACTGAACAGCAGTCGAACAGGCATCCCAAACGAAAGATTTAGTTGAGTCTCATGTTAAGACTACCTATGTTGACGAGTTCCTGTGCAGAAAGACAAAAACGGCTGCAATTAGAAAACTGTGCGAGACCAGTGCCGGTTTTCTGCAAGCTTAATCAATCTCGAAAGTAGCAATGCTTGAATCGGAGCCTAAGGAAAGCATGAAGGTAGTTGGGAACAGGAAGAACAACAAACCTCAGCTGAGACAGTACACGAGCACAAAGAAAACCGTGCGAAACATATTGCATTCATCCAGTAGTTTGTGCACTAGTAAAGATTGTACAAAGGAAACTACTTACCAAAGACGCCGACTTCAAGTTCGTCAATGAGCAGTGGTGTGATTGGCTCTGGCTCGTAGATGGGGATGTTAATGTTACTGGGGACTTTTCGGAGCTGGTATGAACTGCGAATTCCTGGGGTTGGGTTTCGTTGGGTCTTGGTGTGGTTTCCTCATCTGAATCTGGTGGGAGATTACACTAAAACGAAAGTTGCGTAGAAATACCCCTCGTACGTTCAGAAGCGCATGAGCTTAGTAGTGAGTAACACGAATCCGACCCACGTGTACTCATAATCCAACAATCCATATCAAAAATAATGCTGATCATTAACATGTGCCTACGGATCAGATAAGGCGGAAATTACGTAATAGTGGCGATGCATATGACCTGTAACACCAGCTTCTGTACCAACATATTACGTTTTCAGTTTGGCATGCACTCAGTACGGATATAAGCTCCGTCAAAAAGCGAAGGCAAATGATCAAGCCATATATGCCGAGGTAGTTACAGCAAAGTGGACACATGGGGGTAGCTTCCAGACCATTTCAGGAGAATCAGTAATTTTCTTCTGACTCTGACCGTGAATAGGGTCTGGCATTCAAGAAAAAAACCTATGGACAGTGTGCGGCACATTACCTTGGAGCAATTTAGCTGAACTAGAGGTGTTATGTTTAATTCCCTCGAAACTTGACAGCTCTGCTGTTTCCAACAATGAATTTACAAATTCAAACCTAATGCGTTGTGTAACTATGACTCAAACACTCAAACTGACTCAAATTGACGGAGTTATCGCAAAAAAACCAAGTGTGCGTTTCTTACATGTCCAAACTGATGTCAGAACTCAAACCAAAATGTCGTAGGGGACTGAGTTTACGAAACCATGGCTGATCACCTTGAAACAACCAACTGAAGAAGCAGAATCTTTGAGGTATAAACCCGTTGTCTTAGTGAACGATACTGCCACGGTGACCCGACTCATCAAAAAATGTGGTGAAAAACCATCGTAGACTAAACGATTTGGATAGTGAATCGGAAGAGAACCTACGGCCAAACAAATCTGCCTGAAGGGCGTGAGACACTGGTCGTCAGGTTAACCGGTCGTTGCCATGGCAACAGGAATGAGTGACACGGTCACCGCAGCCATGCCTGTACGCAGATAGTTTACGAAGTACCTAGTAGATTGATAAGCGCACCGGTCCATCCGACGAAAACCTGTGAAAGTAATCTTCGGATCAAGGAAATACAGAAGGAAGAAAATGCGGAAGCTAGCTTTCACACAGCCGTAAGCCGCAAGCACAACAGAAGTGTCAAGATTGATTGAGAGCTGTTCTCCATTAAATGGGCTTGCGTGAAAACGGAGGAGGAACGGACATCGAATAGGAATTGATGAAAAAGTAAGCTATCAGTGTAAAGGACAGCATTTTGATTCTAAACCACTGGTTAGGCAAATTGGCTGAGTATCAGTCACGTTGAACTTTTTTCCCTGATCACAATATAAGGCTGTGAATCAGTGAACATAATTATGGACGCCAGATTCTGTTCCAAATATCTGATGGAATAGTAAAGGTTTACGGATTTCGGACTACATTCGTGATTTTTGCCACTATCAGACTTCATCATCTGAATAAAGTATGGCTGAACAGTACCGGCGAAACTGTTCGCGATAAAGAGATCCGGAAAGATATTTTTGAGTGGGATCGTTGTCACTCTCAAACCGTATATCAGCCATACAGTGGTTGAAGCTGTTACAGTTAGGTCAGCGGTATCTATGAGGTACCCCCAGCTCAACTATCGCTCATAAGATCCTCCGCAGTAGAAGACACTCGACAGACCTAAACTTTGCTAAACGGATAGTCTCACCACACGCAAGCGATGCTTTTGAGGCACCAATGGCCAAAAACTAGAAGCACTTTGACGTCTTCTAGTCACAGCTCCCACGTTTCTGGACTGTATGAATCAGGATGGCACAATAATAACAGTAATATTCGTTCAGGTGTAACATCCTTTCGGTGTTCGGCTGCCATGTCACTCGAAGGAAGTACGAGGGTCGAAGTACTGCCCAAGCCTAGACAGGAGCAATCGGAATGTCTTGAGTTCGAACCGCGGACCTTCCGGCCAGTAAATTCGCGCCCTAACGACTGAGATATGTCGAACTCTAAGCTTAACACCATCCGGAACGGAAACAGCACAGATGTGAACTGGATTTTACGCAGCTGAATTCAGGAGGATGAGGCGAGCTGTTTCATTCCTACTCGGGTCATGCTGCCATGTGATTGGTTGAACGGTAGCCCTGGAAGAGAAGACAACCTTCGAATTCGCTTCGTGGAGGAATTCTCTTGTTGAGGACCAGTAATGTGCAAAAGTTCTTATTGTGTATGAGAATGTTAACAAATGGGGCCCGTAACCCCTCGAATTCTTTTGAGGCATCACCAATGAGCCGTGACAGCTCTCCACATGGTCATTAAAGATGACTAGCTAAAACACCATAAGAGTGACTCTCAGTCAATCGGAATGTAACTACAACAGGCATCCAACTTCAGCAAACGGTACTTCCAGCTGACGTCTCAAGTCGCAACCGTGTAGAAATATTGGGAATAATAGGAGGAACGGAACGAACAGCTTGATGCAAATGATGCAGGAAAGACCGACCGAATTAAGTCGAGTAACTGAGTGATCGATGATTTAAGCCATGTATTTCAGATCCTCGTATCTTAAAAACAGCCGTGGATAAAGGAAGCTTTGGGTTCCTTCTATAGACTAACCTTCGTAAGACTGTGGTGCGGAACAGGACTTGAATTACTGTGTACTTTTGGGTCGCGTGCCTGACTACCTGTGTCAAAAATCGGCAGCAGACTACCGCAAGTTGAAGTGAGAGAAGTCTGTGGTTGGTCACCGCCATTAGTTGCTATCGGCGACTGAGTCCGGTCGTTCGTAGGGTTCTCATACTGCACGAGTCGCTTGAGTTCTTCGGTAAAAAAGGTGGAGAAGTTGTCTCGCGTGAAATAATTTGAACGAAGGAGGGCTGATGCAGTTGCTCGATCATTCGCATCGAGACGAAGACATTCCTGAGAAATGGGAAATTAATATTAGGGCATCCAAAAGTTTTGTTTTTGTCAGGAATTTTACATAGACGACCTACATCACTCTGAAACGATAAGAAGTTGCCTTGATTACTGTTAAACTAGAATGACCCCACTCCGAGCAGTCCCCTGTTTACGCCCACCAAATAGTGTTAAATTGAATAGCAGAGTATTGGTCAATAATAACAGCAACAACAGTGGAAAAGTCTATCCTTTATTCTCAACTGGAAACTGTTTGGGACAGATTGGGTATTCATCGTTTCAGAGAGGTTTGGTAAACACCAACTGTTTATTGTCAAGAAGGTCGGATTCCTGAAAGCAACCCAGAAAGCTCGGAACCTACTGAGACCTTAAATCTCCACCAAAGCCGGCAAGCATCCAGGCCAGTCAATCATTCAATCAATTCAGCAACAGCCTGGATCGATGAAAGAAAAATTCAAATAGCGTGAGGCCCCTTGTAAGTGTTGCACTCGCACGCACTCGCTTGATCGCAATAAAAGCTGTTGTTTTCCTTATTGGTGAGTCTTTTTCAGGCACTAGGCACTGGAGCGGGAACAGCAGTCAAAAATAACATTTATCAAGCAAGCAAATCAGATACGAAGATCTAGATACATGAAGACATCCACCCTCATTAAGGATCGTTCACCGGGCATGACACGATTGTCAAGTGGCCCCTTAGAAAAAGGGTCACGTATCCACTGAAGTTCAGGGTTGATTATCGACGAGCGCAGTGTGACACAATAAACAATCCCGTCACTCTGAAACCCAACCTACCGAGCTCAGGTAAAGTTAAATGCCCAGATCACTGTCGTTTGAACAGTCCTCCTCCCACCCTGTCCCAAGTTGGTTCACACCAAGTCGGAGAAACACTGGACTACAGTTACGCTCTTATGGTAGTGTTCATCAGTAATAAACATTCCTGGCAGTGCTGGGATTTGGACCCCGGACATCTAATATCGGGCGAGTGTGTTATAGCCGATCCATCAGCGTGGGCTGGGCACATCTTAATTGCTTTGTCTGAATGGGCTTAAAACACGTAATCGATTAGCTCAGCGTCTCGAACAAATAGCCAATTAAGCGCACTTGTACATGTTAACCAACGTCCATACGGTAAAGAAACAAGATCTTGGTCTGTGAATCTTACACAAAAGGCAACCGATCGAACAATTACCTTGATAAACTCCAGTGTAGACTTCCTGACCTTATTAAGCCTGCGTTCCAGAGGAACCACGTCACGGACGGCGGGAATGCGCATTCCGGAAAACAGAGGATTTCGTTTAAACACTAATTGATGCTTTTCACTGAGATTTCCTGAGAAAAATGACGGAGAGGAAGGGTGTTGAGGAAAAATTGAGGAAGATACCACCGTCTTATAGAAAAGTTGATTTCATTAACTTTTACGAGTGACATTTCATGATTAAATTTTTCCGGGTAAAGGAGATTTTAGATGTCAGCTAATATAAAAGTACAGGATACTCGGGGGAGTTAACTACCAACCGTTATGCTACCCTTTCCTACATTCGATCTCCTAGAATAAAGTGACTGCTAATCGACTGCTCAGAGCCCATGAATTAACGCTTTTAAAGACATGATTGCAGCCTAATCTGCCGTGATAGTCCGTGAAACCCTAATATTTTAACCTATAACTTACAGTACATGAATACAAATGGCAAATGTGGAATGCTGCAACTATCTTGTTTGTGATTCCAGGGCGTAGTCGGAGCAATAGGGAAGGGGAGGGGGTGAGCAGCGGGCGCAAAAAGAAGAACTAGACACTCACATTCTTAGGTAATGCTAGATTTGATGGGATGTCAGTCTGGTTGTCAACTTTATCAAAGAGTGCTTTTTCATTAAATATTAATGCGAGTTAACTGCGGTTTGATTAGCTATTTGAGTTGCTATTGCAGAAAACCACTGTTGTAAATGAAATTCGATTTAGTTTAATTTCATAATGCAGCGGAAATTCATTCCCGAAGTTCCGTTTGACTGTGTAAAATTGTATGAAACAGTGTTTTTCGACAAATATCGACAAATATTAGATCAACTTATGGTTATATTGAGCAGATGGCTTAGGGGTTAAAGGGATGCCGAACTAGATTTCACGCACAATCTGATGTGGTTCTCCTATACCTTGCCAGCAAACTCGAATATAAAAAGTCCGATGTGATAAAGCACGAGACGATCATTAACTTCAATGTGGTGTTTCAGAAAGTAGCGAAGGTGACCGGTCACTGTAAAAGTTCTAAATTATGGCGGTTTACTGGATGGAGCAAAAGGCGGTAATACGCAGTAACGTCCTAGCATCACTTGGAAATCACAAGGGTCCTGCAAGGTGACCTAGTGAAACTTCAATCATCATTTAAAACCACATGCCACCACGAGGCGTCCATGTTTCCATTAACTGGGCAAGCTGGGTAAGGTAATAGAACTGGAAACTTCAATAGCGCGACCATCGGAAAAAGCTGACTGCGTAAGATCAGGTTGTAGATTCAACGAATAAGTGTAAGAAACTTGTATCGAACATTTGCAGTGGAGATGTATTCCTCTGGAAGCTATAAAGCCCCTAGAAACTTTCAGTCTAACTATCGGAAGCCAGTCAATTAGGAAACGGTTATTTTATTTGGTCAATTTATATCGACAGATTGGGAAACACCTGATACTCAGGTGAACCCGTTATGACAGCAGCATTTTCTCCCCGAAACGGAAAGTTTCTTAAAAACGAAACTGAGCTGTACGTCTAAAGAGCTTAGTTATCATAACCCTTTGATAAATTAGGACCGTTATCAGGCCGCATAGGTGCCGTCCTCACACACTCGTCCGCGAAGGGCGGGTGTGGTGTAAAATGTCGGATTATAGGGGAAGTGACCTACAGTTTGCTTTCTGTACATCAGATGCTTTGCCAAGTTTGGACGAGGCTTGTTTGTACCTACCACCGAGAAGCATACTCTAGCCAAAGGATGGAGGTGTGCAGCGAAACGGTGATAGAAAGTGGAGTGGAAAGGAAAATACACTTTTGCTCTCATTCTGTTCAGTATAGCATGCGGAAAGTGTCTTTTGATAAACAAAACAAATTGACCGCAATATACACCATGTTTTGCCTGTTGGGGTTATGCATGAAGGCACTTCGACTAAACATTATTGTCAATAAGTCGTAAACTGCAGTACAGAAGAGTATTATCGGCCTAATTGGATGTTTAAGAAGCTTTTGATGTTGCACTTTCAGTTAAACAATATCGTAAACTACAGATTCCTTCGAGTCTCACATCATCATTTTGGTTCGTAACTGCCTGCTTAGACCCACATTCCCCCAGTTAGCTGAAAAAAGAAGAAAACATCAGATAAGTAGTTAACATAGAACTTAATGCAGCCAGGCACAGCCTAATCAGGTATGTGAATACACTGTTACGTGGGCTCGGGTAGCCAAGTGGTTAAGATCTATTTCTATTGCCCGAGTTCGTATGGACGCCTTCCAATTGACTACCAGTCCTATATTGAAAATTGTGTAAATATGTCGCTTCATCAATGAAAGACTGCGTTCTGCCGTGCTCTACCGATTCGTTAACTTTAAAGAAAATGCGTCAAGAAGCTAAGGCCTTCACAAGTTTCATGCGAGTCAAAACAACGTAAATGACAGAACTCTTGAAGCACTTATGAGATGTGATCAAATATTTAAAAAATGACTTCGGTCGATACATCGGCAGTGAAAATGCTTATTCTTCATAATGGATCTGTCCGATTTCACAGTTTGATAACCCCACTGATTACCATCACCCAGAAAATGGGTAGAAATTCATACTCAAACGATGGTTCATGTATTTAGTCTTCTGGGGAGTCTATACGAGCCCCATGTAAATGAGTCTACATACAAAGAAATCGACCAGTCATGGTTGTCGATACGAAACACTTCCGGGATGGGCCAATGCTCCAACCTAATAAATCACAAGTGATAAATATCTTACTGGTATACATAGTCACAGTCTATTCAAAACAGCTTCTGATTCAACTCTGAAGTAACCGGTGAGACGCAGCAACCCACTTGCCGGTTATACGAAACAACTTCAGACTCAATGCGAGTTGTAGAATGTCACCGGGGAGGGCCACAGCACTTCTGCTTGCCACATTGACAGAGTAACTCATCACTCATTTGTCTATCCCAAATAACTCTAATCTGTGGTTCCAAGCAGCTATCTGCCCTTGGCAGTGGTTACATCTCTTCCACAAACGGGCTAAAACAGATGAATGGGCAGGAAGTTTAGCATAATGGGTGATGCAGACGTGTTATCGCACGTAAAGAGGATATCGAATTGGACAGGAGAGTTGTGCGTGAATATCTGGGAGCCAAAGAGGTAGTGAAAGAGGATAACGAGCGCTAGCAGCACTATGTGCTGTCAAATGTACCTCCAAAAGGTCACGGCTGCCTTGCAGGACGCAACTGGACACGCAGAGGTTTTCTGCACACATACGAATATATGCTAAGTGATATTGTGAAGATCAAGGGCATGGAATATTCAGGAAATTACATGTTTATTCGTTGATAGCTGTTACTTAAATACAGCACACAGAATGTGCAAAACCGCATGTCATGCACGGATGCACAAACACTTTTCGTCATAACTTGAAGGGAGCTGAACTATGGCATATGTAAAGAATAAGCCTCCGATGCGGCTCCATGCTCGATGTACCTCTGAACCCGTACGATAAAGCACAGCAACTAACATAGCCAAGGAATGCATGTGCAGCAGAACCGGCCAATAAAACAGCCGACAGCGAAGTAATCTGACTGCACATACGAAAGAAGTGTTTCGTCAAAAAACTGTACTGCCATATCTCGAATATCGTGCCAACTGGAACATGAGGCGACCTTTGTGTAGCATATTCAGTTGAAGAGTATCACAAATGAGAGACTTGATTGGCTCTTCCGTTAAAATCAGTGTAACCTGCAAACGGGCGTATTTCTTTAAGTGTTCAGTTACTCGTCGTATGATTTCAAGCAAGCGTTAACACTACGTCTGTTGTTATGTGGCCTGGAGTGCAAATTTCGAATCCATAGTGAATTGGGGCTTGGTCGGGAAAGGGTAGCTACGTTTTTCGTCTGAGTGGTTTGCCCGGGATCACTCAAAAAGTAGGTGGGAACAGTAGGACATACGATTGTACCGTTAGGTGGCTCTGTGTATGAGATACGCATTTAATTGGCGTAACTAGTCCCTTTGAACGCCCCAATTTTAACTTTATATAATGCATCTTAGTACAATGCTTCATGCAAGTGCAACTATAAATAATAGGTATAATAGTTTACGGTGCATTGTACAACTTCTTTCATTGGTCTCCATCCTCATCAAAAATTTCTTGCAAGAAAGTCAATTAAGGGACCGGAGAAACGCGACACTCTTCCAAATCGTTGGTTGAATTATCTCTCAGTGTAACGATTACTCACGAAATTACATTTTAAAGGAACCGTTGCGTCCAGCGGCAAACGCATACGTCTTCCTAGGATGACCTTGAGAATGGGGACTCGCACTGAGTTGTCGAGTGTCGCTCGGTATAACCGCAAAATGTGTGCAAATCTCGTTGTGCATGTTGTACTACTTATGGACTTCACATTGCATCCTTTAAGGGAATTAGCAAATTATCCAGCTTGATCGTCAGATTGCAGTTAGTAGGGTGAGCTACACAAAGGTTGGAATTCTTGAGCGCAAAACTCTGCGAACCAATGGGCTGCCAGCTGGGCTCCATTGTCTGTCACCAGACGATCAAGAACACCAGACTGCACAAACATTCCGATAGAGATAAATATCGCTTCTTTATTGGGTACTCGATTAAGCATAAAAACGCTGGCTTCTGAGGGAAAGTATAAACAGTTATCAGTAACATATAGGTGTGGTGGGAACCAGAACGAATCTAAATGCACTTATGCCCATGGTTCTTCAGGCTACGGCCAAAAAAGTAGCGAGGACTTTACTAGCGATCTGGTTATCACTGCATACTGCATGCAGCTATGGACAAGTTCTTCAATACGCGTATCAACGGAGTGTCAATGGATAAAATTTCGAGCGATTCAGGGTAAAATTCCATTGCACCAATTACAGGATGACCGTGGTGAAATTGTATCAGTACTTGATGCTGGCGGTTGTGTAGCCTCGTCCAAATGGGCAGTCACACATTGTAATAGATTACCACGAAGAAACAACCAATTACGTTCACAACGAACGTTCTTTCCCATCAACTTCGACGATATCCAGGAAACTCCTGCAACAGACGTTGGAGGAGGAATAGAAAAGTACTAGACGGATGTGGAAAAAATTGCTAGATCACTTTGAAACTAGCACAATAACAGTTTTCGTCTTCCCTGTTGTTTCTTTAGACAGGATTGGACATGGACATGACAAAATGATTACGCAAATTTGTAGCTTATGCTAAAAATGTAAATAGGAAGTAGAGTAGCCTAGCATTGCAGGCGGTTCGCAGAATGGAGCGTGATACCTTTGGAGATCCGAAGAGCCAATACTGGTCTGTGTTCGCTGTGGATGATAAAATGTCGGCGATGCATTCAGTGGAATCTCTTCACAGCAATGAAAACTCCGCTTTGACTGTATAGTTTACGTGTCACTGAGAGTGTGCAAGATAACTGACAAACAGCAGCCTCTTTTGGAAATTTAGGTAGCTCCGATCGCGCCAAATCCATATTCCGAAGCTACCACGATGATCAGAAGTTCAGGCTGTACTAAACTGACGATAACTCACACAAACTACTTTCGGGAAAAGTTGTTTGGCAAGTGTGCACCCACTGTCACTCAGTGTCTTTCGATAAAAAAGGTATTTAGAGGAGCGCACGGGATCTTAGAATGAATGCAGCGACCAGTCGGAATTAGCATATTCATTACGGTCCCTCTCTTCGGCCAGTGATGTCGTCGTTCTTTTACGGATCCCAAATGACGGATACTTAGTTGTAAACAAATATTTTACTGAGAGCCTCCTGGATGGAAAATTTTTTATTGGACGGAAACCTTGCATAAGATATCGTGATAATCTGTTGGGGTGCATACACCACATATATCGTCAAAATATGCCATGACAAAGGACTAACCAGAAGTCATTGTCTGTCAATTATCGGAAGATGGCCACTGCACATTTAATACCGGACTACAAACGGCTACGTCGGTCTGTGTCACGTATTAGTGATCAACAGTTCACAAAAAGAGATGGCGAGAATCGGCGGATTCAATTACTTTAAAGATAGCCACCGTTGTGCCTGGCAAAATGCGCGTTCGACGCTGAAGGTAGGTGTCCGTGGGTTTCAGTAGCATCGCTCACCATTGCTGAAGAATCCCAACACACAGCTTTCACAGCAACTACCACGGAGGTCCAGGTAAAATAATCCACAGGGTGTATAACATGCGTGTTCTGCACTCATCAAACTCCGCTTCCATTTATGGAATATCTGCGTAGAGTACTGGTCCGTCGACGAAAAACTGGTTTGTCATCGGGTTTAGGAAGCCCTTCTTGAAGCACTTCGTGGCGGTGAAAGAATATTAGAAGGGTGGTATAGCTGAAGAAGGATGGTTAACCTTCTGAACCGATATATCACCTACATTGAAGTCAACAGAAACCGATGGGAAGCTATCATCATATGTCGTAATTCGGACATATTCAATGACACAATTCAGGAATTCAGTTTCCAAACCAGCTGATTCCCAGCAAACTACGGTTAATACTTCGAATATTAGAGGTACTCAGTGGGGATTCAGGAAAGAAGGAGAATGCATATCTAATTCCTCCCCCAACACGGAAAATGATGTCCACTGACATTCAAAACATGGGCAGTTGGATAATACGGAAATCTTCGGTAGTGTGAGAATATTTCGAGAGTTCCATCTGAGAAGCCCCTAATCGAAGAACCAGTCAGCAGGGGACCAGTTGATGTGGTTTCCGTGGTTGAAGGACGAGTTACGCCATATACTTCCCGAGTACGCGAAACTTCCATACTGGAAGTAGTCGCTGGAGGATCCAGTCAACATGTGACCATGTGAAGTAGTCTCCTTGACTAAAGGATGAGTGGTGCTACATCCTGTATAAGTGCCGGTTAGCCACACTGCTGATCAGCAGCTCGCAGCCGAAAGATCAAGAGATCACGGATTCCACTCTGGAATTTCGTGGGATGCACGCTGTTGATTCTCAATGAGGTGAGACAACTGAGCAGTGTTTCCCGGCTTTTCGGCATAGACTGGCCTCAAATACACCACAAAATCTCAATTAAAGATTAACCGAAACTGAATGAGATAGGACAGTTATACCATATGCCGTCTCACTATGAGGTCTCGGCCATTGAGTTAGTGACGCAGTTCTAGGCACAGCGTTCAGGATGGTAGTTACTGGCACTTTTTGAAAAATAATTTTTTGAACTACATTATGGTTGCCCAGGGCTAATTATATCCCAAATGAGACCTATAAGGTTCATAAATCGACGGGTTCGAAAGCATTTGTTACGCTAGCTTTAGCCTTGCTAGGCTGGTCGTACTGGTATTCTGTTATGAACTGAGTGAAGAAACTGGAAACGTTCACTATGGGATAACTCGTTCATACGGTGCTGAGAGGTCCTGGTCCTGTAACATTTGCGATTCAGGCGCAAAACTGTATTCTCTGGCAAACACTTGCCAGGATTCGGAGTGTGGTATCTGGTTCCAATCCGATCTTAGGGTGAAGTCTCATTCTCATCCCAGCATCTTCAAAAAGGAGACCACAATGAAGTCTAACTTTTTGAATGATCTTAACTGAGTTGCTACAAATCTAACCGACCATATTTGCGATTCCGGCGTATGTCATAAAACCATGCTGAGTACGTCCATTTCGAAGGCAAACACTGGTAGCATGTATAAAAAGCAGAGAAGAATGATGTACAAGCAACTTTGGAAGCTGTTCTGTCGTTTATTTCAATGAGAAATCAGGGAGATTTCTCGAAAGGATATGGTTAAGAGGCTGCTTGTTTTAGTTGTGGTTGTTTGAACAGTCCCCCTCCGGTCCTGGCACAATTGTCCTCTAGAGTCCGCACCTTGCGCAGTACCAGACACAGTTTGGCTGTGTAGACTTGAATAAATCACAGTACAGTCCATACCATACTTTACCATCTCGTCGTCAAGGTATGCGGCCGTTGACAGTGCGCTTGTTTGTGCTACAATGACAGTTGTCATTGTTCGTGTAGTTGATGTTATTTCAATTTGGTGCGTAATCAGAATAAGAAATCTGACCCACAAGGATACACCCGAACAAGTAAAAGCAACACACGTGACTACCTCTCATATTTCAATATATGGAACACGCATCAAGGCAAATATCCCCGAGTTTGTCCCTTAAATTGCAGGTTGTCCGAGAAACCAGACCACTTGTGAATAAAGCTAATCAAAATGCGACGCAAATGGTGGGACTGCCTGGAGCTCAAGAAGATGATTGTCAACCAATTAAGGGTTTTGCACGCTGTTGGCTGTGTGCATAACGTTTGTTGACACCCACTTAATTTCAGAGATGCTAAAATCGTCACTGTGGGATTATTCCAGCGGTTTGTGAACTGCTTGGCTCATTTTGATGAAAACGTCCACACAGGGAAAAGGGTCAGGTAAGACGCAGTTACGTCCAGAAACGTCAAATTAATGGAAAAACTGAGTGTTAACCTGTATATTCGTAATGCACTACTCATAAGGTTGCTGAAAATTCTTCGACAGCCCACGACCGGTTTCGCCCTTCTTGGGGCTCATCAGGTAGGCGCAGTCCCCGAGTTTCCATCAACCTTATGTTCTACTTGAACCTGTTATAAAAGGACACCTAAAGCATTATGGAAACTGTCTTCAGTAGAATTAGAGCAACAGTCGGTCGGGTCGTAAGGCGACACAGAAACTAGGTAGCAATAGACCCCTACTTCTGGAGATTCGTTCGCAGATGTTGCAAATCGAACCGCACAGAGACGAATTTTAAGAAGTATCGAGTCTAGTAGGGATGCCTATGCTCACTGTCTAAACACGATACGCACTCCGGCGTATCCAGCTGCAGTGCCCTCCAAGTTGGTCTGATAAAGCGAGAAAACTGGCCTCTCCGGCTGGAAAAGAGGAAGGAGGTAACCAGTTCAGTTAGTCCTGGATTCTTGCTTTTCACAGACAGCACAAGTCAATACAGAGGAAATCAAGCAGACGACCAATAGTGTTTTTGGCTTATTTCAGTGTGCAAACATTAAAGGTAACTAAGTTGACCGGCTTTCGGGATTTGAAAACATGATTCGAGGTGCTTAGGGTTGTTAGTGAAGAAGGACGCGCAGAAGTTGCAGCTGAGTGCGATATAAGGTGAACAGAGCGGCCAGCCCTAATGTTTGGTACCAGCAGACAGAGGACTCACAACAGGGTGAGGTAGGAAAGAAGGCGCCAAAGCAGCATGTTCTCGCCTGCTCACCCTGCCGTACGTAGCAGGTAAGGCAGCATAGCTGATGGCACCACGAGATGGTATGAGATAATTTGTACTTGTACAGTTTATGGTTGTGCGAGGGTTGGAATACTACCAGAGCTTCCAAGCTTAGAGAGGAAGGTGTTTAGGGTTCTTAACCATAGCTTTTAACTCTTGACCCTAATGCAGCGTGCGGGTAGCAGCACACTACCATGATGATACAAGTTTTTTCTAACGAGCAGGTCGCCCTGCCTATTCCAACCTCCAACCTGGAGGACCAGAAAACTATGTCAGACTTTTATCTACTGACCAATGTGATATGTGAAACTCCGCAGGTATCAAATGGAACATCCAGTACAGCTCTGTGGATCGTAGATGTGCACAAACCGAGCACATCATGAGGACGTTCAGTCTGTTTGCAGTGGTTTTTGTCTTACAGCCCACTGTCACAATAATCATGGAAGCCAAAGTACGAGATGAGATGTTACAAAAATGCACCCCACACCTGAAAAATCTTTTTTGGTGTTATATAATGCTCATTCTAGCTTGAGTTTAGACAGGAGCATAGGGCACTGCGTGCCAATATCCAAGACGTACTAAAGGCAAAATTAAAGTAAAAAATCTTAGGTTTCTTTCGCATTTGCATATTAGAGTTGCCATATCCAAGTTGCTCACATCTCCTTTGTTACTAACTATAGTCAAGAATGATTAATGGCTTCGTGTCCCCACATTTACTAAGACCGGTACCTCTTTGACTTATGCTGTTAAGCACGCCTTTGTACATGCTATAACGATGTCATATGATGGTGGTGCCAGCTGTAAGGGCAAATTTAGACAAAGTCACTTTTCCTTTATTTTTCTGCCTACAACAGCCATGGTCAGCGTCGGCATGCATGCAGGCATTCAACAGCTCATGTACACTGGCGTCTATGTGCTGCCAGACAAACTTTCACGGCCAAGCAATCATTATCCTTGCTTCAGATGTTCGACTAAGCCGATACTTTTAGTAACACAAAGAGAAGACGAGTGCCTTTCTATGTCACTTTAGTGTGATTTTATGAATGATGAAATTGAGGCTCTTGGTTGCATCATAAACTGGTTAGCACCCAAGTAACACAAAATGTGATGGTTTTCTGCTAAGTTTCTAAATATCCAAATCATCGATTTCCATTTTATTTATTCGTTGCAGTGAACAAGTCCTCCTCTTGTTAAGAAAAAAGGACAAACTAGGAAAATGAAAGGTTGTGTTTCTATGAAGTCCAGTGAGGCAAACACCATGCTGCAACTGCCGAGTGCATATTCGCTTAGGATATTACTGAACTAAACTTCATTGACCTATCTCAAACTCTTTGAACGGTGGGTACGTAAACGAACTGTGTTGCAAATAGCGCGCAAGTACGCAGATGCTTCCGGCCATTAAAACAACTCCATCTTCGTTATACGGGTTTTTCAACCACTTGCTAAAAATGCCACGAATTTCCCCGCGAACCGAAAAGCACTAACCTACTTTCAGGCAGACTGAGTTCAAGATGACCGATTATTCGTTAGGGGTTTGTTCAGATAACGAATATTCAATCGGACAATAGCTGATACACTTGTCAGAGCTTGGAAAGAAAATGATGCCGTTAGACTTGTTCATGACACTAACCGAATCGAGTCTCGTTTCTCACCGTGTCCTTTGATTGGAAAAAAACAATAAAGTGACTCACCAGGTTTCCTTCTCGAATACACGTAACAATAGTATCGAGAAGATATTGCCTTTGAGACGTAAAGAAATCTGTTAATAACCAAAAAACATTACCGAGCTCAATCGCTATCTAGCCCTTTTTATTCGCTCACTACCTTTTCGAATGGGAAAATAATCCCCCCTATAAATAAATCAATGTGGATCTTATCACTGACCCACAGTAACTATAGTTACCAGTCAGGCTTGTGACCTGAGATGTTTAGTATTTAGTGCTGCAGGCTGGTGTTTAGAATGCGGGCTCACTCAATGTGTGTACTAATGGCGTCAGATGGACTGTTTGTTAGATACGGGTTTACATACAGAAGCAAAGATTGTCAGTGACTTTGCGATACAGGAGTATCACCATCAGTGCAATACTCCACCAGCCACCCACCGGCAAAGTACGCGATACAGGAGTATCACTATCAGTGCATACTCCACCAGCCACCCACCGGCAAAGTACTGAGAGTCGCATTGTGGAAATGAGAGTTGGAAAAGCGTCAAGAATGAGCGAAAGGCCTACTGTAAGAAAAGCGTTATTATTAAATCCAATTTGCTGTGCATCTCATTGATTCTGGCACACGCAGTCGCATACACGCCGATTTAATTGCATTCGGGCGCCTTTTTTAGAAGCCTAAAGTTAATCAATAATATGATTTTTTCACGTCCAGTTGTCTATCTCCGTATTTTTTTGGACTCAATCTGGCAAACTTTTATTGCATTTTGCAGGAATCTTCCTGTAAACATCAAGTGCTAGTAACCCCATGAAACCTCAAAAGTTATTAAATATCCAAAATGATTATCAGTAAACAGAGAGAGAGAGAGAGCGTGCATCTCAAGCTTATGAGCCCAGCTGAGATAATGGACCAGAAGGTTCGGATGGAGGCAGACACGAGGTAGAAGATCAAACTGAGAAGTTTACTAGTATAGCCCCGTTTAGATCTTACAATCAGGATAGACTGAGACTGGGACAAGCATGAGTACTCCTACAGGAATTTACTTTACCGGAGGATCTGAGGTGCGAGTAGTTGGAGGAGATATGCCTGTTTGAACGACAGTTCTTTTATCTGGTAACTTTTTAATTGGTAAATGGTCGAAAGCCAGCCGAAACGCGCATACAAATTTCATTCCCGATTCGGTCATACAGGTCTAACTAACATCCCTCACTGAGGTCAACAAGGCAAATTCGTGACATTTCATTTACCAAGTTTATCAATCGGTGTTCATCCACTGGCAGCTGGCAGCGAGAGATGGATTAGGTTTTTTGCAGTCCTGTGCGATTTGACGGTGACTGTCTGGATCAAATCGCCAACCATCGTCCGTCAAAAAATAGCTTGACTATTTATTCTTCCGCACTGTACTCAGGCAAGACACAGGGTCAGGTAGCTGAATGATAGGTCACTGTACTTCTTATATTGATGGTGAACCACACTTCTGTTTCAAAATTCGGAGTTGTCTTTTTGCCGTATGAGAGATTTGTGCTGTGGTGCGTCAGCGTGCAAGATAAACAGTTTTATCCGGCCCCTACTATACTCGCTCGCAAGTAAGACCAGTACATCTGGACTGTCCGCCTGTACTCATTGACAGCTTCATTATCTCCAAAGTCCGTGAACGGGTTGTGACAACCAGTCGACTACAATGTCACTGTAGTCAGTCAGGAAGCAGAGAGGTTCCAGCGATAAGTGGCAAGGTTCCAAGCCGTGTAACAAGGATTATCAAATAAC
The DNA here is from genome assembly GCA_003604175.2 of Clonorchis sinensis. Lineage (NCBI taxonomy): Eukaryota > Metazoa > Platyhelminthes > Trematoda > Opisthorchiida > Opisthorchiidae > Clonorchis > Clonorchis sinensis. Next base: position 45,832,277 of record CM030370.1, read on the forward strand.
AATTGAGGATGAATAGAAGACAGCGGTCAACTGCACTGAATATATAATATTATTGAGCATTGTGTACACTGTCACCAAATGACAGCTGTTTCTAACGCTGGATCACTGAGTTATCTGCGGTATGGAATCCATAAAGGAGGGATGTTGGATAAAATAAAACCATCTTGCTGTTTCTCCTTCGACGCAGCTGCTCTCCCTGTGGGCAAGTGTCACGAGGAGTTCAAAACAAATATCATTGTGATACAATCTATTCACTGATCATGTAAACTCACCTAGACAGCGAACAATATGGTAGAGCTGGTCTATGTCCGAATCACCCGGAAACAGGGGATTACCCGTGAGCATCTCTGCAGCCAAGCACCCCACAGCCCATATATCAACGGCACTGAAAAGAAGGCGTAATGAAGATTGAACTGAGTTACATCGGACAACAAACGAAATAGTCTGCTTGTGATACACTTTCGGTATATAGCTGCCGCGTGACCAGTTCAGGTATTTCAAAGTTACCCAGACCCAGATATGAGTAAGAGAGAAGCCTGGAGAAACCTGGCAGGGGAAATCCGACACACAGTATGTTCTTGAAGACTCTTCCGGAAATAGACCACTACCCTGAAAGACAACAAACAGTGTTCCCTGTCAATCATTAACCACCGTTGGGTTCCTCAGAAAAAAGGTCACCCAAAGGAGACAGCCCAATTCCTTGTGGTTCACCTCTTAAAAGAACTAGTGTATCAGGGATATGTCCGAAAAATTGACCCTAAGCATTTCAGTTTATTTCAGCCTAAGCGATAAGTTCACCAGAGGACTAGATTTCCGACGAATGGTCACGTATTTATTCTTAACCTCTCACGATTTACTTGGAGGCTCTATTACGCCATGTTCGCAAACGAGGTAAGTGACAGCGTGGAAATTGTCAGCCAAAGTGTTACGTGACCGACTTTGGGGAATTCATCCGATGACCTTCAGCTGGGGCAAAGACTCAAGTGATTACCTTTGGTGAACAGGCCACATTCTGTGGCTAAAAAACGTCCTCTCTCGAGCTTATTTGTGGTGAGTCTGTACTGTGACTGGTATTCACAGCCAAACACACTGAGATTTTGCTAAGCAGCACGCACATTCGATTGGTCGCTCTCCATTAGAATGATGTAAATATACATCAGTAACCCCTTCACACTAAGATTTTGAAAAATCCGAAATAGTTCGATCACATTCGGGAGGTGTTCGCAGTACAGTTTGAGCGGCATTTAGCGCCAAGCTTTGGGACCCAATCCATCAGACAGTGTAACACAGTACAAGATTTTTCTGTAACCTAAGTAGATTGACTCAATGTCTAAGCAAAGTAAGATGTTTCTATGGTGGTCAGCACAGCTCCCATCTCCGATTGTCTGAAAAAGAAGTAATCAAATTCCCAGTTGAAAATCCTCTTTTCTCAGAAACTCAGCATTCAATCTGTTGAAAATTCAATCAATACGCATGAACTTCCAGTCGAACTACCAAACATGCTCGGTGGACATCACTACTAAAAACAATCATAACAGCAGTATGCTGGCAACCCGCATCATCAATTAATGAGCACTGGTTTCCTAGAAAATACGGTTATTCTGATACAAATCACCCACCTTCATAACTAGGAAGACTGAACACGCATAATCTTGATCAAGATTGACAAACATTACTGTAATACAAGACGACGGGCGCTGTGAAAACAGAAACCCTTTGGTGGAGGCACACGCATCAACATCAACATCCTCACCACAGACAGAGGTTCAGTGAATACACCGGTGATAAATGGCCACCATGAGTTTTTCAAATGAGGTATGCAGGTGAGAACACACCTGGGATTATTTAAAGTTTGGGACATGTATAGTTAGTTCGAAATACGGCACTTATCCTCTAACGACCAGCTCTAGAGTGACCTCACCTCTGGCACGATTAAGTGTCGACAAGGACGCCTATCTGTCATGATGCTGAAGTCTAGGTTCTCCAGATTATCATCGCCCCTGATCTGCAGAAATTCTGCTGCAGGCATTAAAACCATATTGGGGCGGTCCTCAATGACCTCATTGTAGTCCGTTTGCTTGTCACTACCTACATGTCATCGAGCTGAAAGTATAGTGCTGATGGCGCTAAAAGCACTGACGGACAAAGAGTGAGTGGCATTCATTGAAAAATTGAGTGCAGCCATTGAATATGTCAAATTAACGCATAAGAGGAGCAAAGTGATTTGAGAGCAGAACGTTTTTACCGTCGAAGAAGGGCTCTTTTAGGGAGGAAATGAGACATATGCAGAAGCCCCTGCTGTATATTTAAAGACTCGTAAGGTACACAGGATTCTTAGGTGTTCTTGTACCTCTCATTAAAGACTTGACTGCGAACCAAAAAAACGGTTATACAGGCTTTTTGAACCCGGATAAATCATAATGGCCAGATGAGTTTTTAAGTAGCGATGACAGCATTGCTCTAAGCAGCCCCTATGTGCCAACACAGGACGAAATCGAGGCACACTGGTTGATCATTAGCAGGTTTTCCCCAAATGATTAGTTAGAATAAACGTCACAAGTAGAACCTAGGGTTGACGGAAACTAGGGGACTACGCCTACCTGATGAGCCCCAAGAAGGGCAAAACCGGTCGTGGGCTGTCGAGGAGTTTTCAGCAACCTCATGCGTGGTAAATAGTTACGAACTGCCAAATTGTTCAAGTCAGCGGTTAAGTAGAGGCTGTTACAAATAAGGTAAAGAAATCGTCGTATGTGCCAAATTTTCGATGAAGCGCTCGATGAATTCGGGAGAGTCGTGGAAGCCAATTACGTCGTTCAAGCGTAAACAGGTTCACCTGTTCAGAAGTGACCATTCACGTGCATCCAGCGTGCGCTGCTGGAGTAGCAGTAATACGTCAGAGGTCTGGAATTCGAACCTCGGTATGGCGAAGGACATGCACTGCTAATGGGCCCTAATAAGAGTGAAACTAGAGTCCAGTGCCTCTCACCAGAATAATTTCACAAGGACAGGAGGACTTTTTTTAACCAGAGTGACGCAAACGTGAATTTCAAAAGCGTTTAGCCCTAAACGATGATTGCTGTTATTGAGCACTATTATTCGAAATCTCCTCCTAGTCAACCCTCAAGTTAAGGCACCAAAGTGAACGCACCGTTGTAAAGTGTAATTCTACGCGCCTAGAACGAAACTTACGCTGTTGCGCTAACGCGCGAAATTTCCATGACAACGTTAGTTTCACAGCGTGTAATACGATAGAACATTGCAGCAAAAAAACATGGTTCTTGGCCCAGTAAAAAATAACAAATCGTTCGGCTTTATTTATACAGCGCATCTGAAGCGCAAAAACTGAGGTACTCGTTAAATGCTGGACTGGATAGGACAGTTGCAAGTCACGTGAGGCCATTCTAGTCTAACCGATTTAGCAAGTATCCGATCTGCAAGGCTAGACAAAGACAGACAACGATTAATTAAACATAGCTTGTCTGAGTCCACCTCTGACATCCGATAGCCGAGCGACAGAAGTAAATTAACAAAACTGGGAACGCTACCATGAGGTACTCTCAGCCAGTGAAAACCTCTCAGAACGCAACAAGAAATATCCCATAAGCATTTTTCCAGGAATGACTGTTCCCTATGAAACAACACGGATTTCTCTCACTGCTTCCAAAATGGAATTAGGTAGGTAGGATTGTTGGCTAATGCTACTTAGTGGCCAACACGGTGTTTTAACCACTTTTACAGTGGTGTATCAGGTTGGCTGAATAACAACCAAGTTATACCTCAATTCTGACTGACTGTTGACGAATGGCCCACTCACCCGTGGCAGTTTAGGCCATCAGAGGAATAGCCGTTATGGAAGAAAGTTCTACCACCCGTATCACATTATTTTCACCAACGTTGCTGACCTTAAGAGTATTGGTAAAAACGGCGGACAAAAGATTCTGCATCAATGTGATAAACTTGGATTTTTCAAACATATTTTAAAAAGATTTGACTGTAACTCAGGCTCGTTATGCTTTGGGTAGCATTGCGGGAAACAATAAGCACAATACTTGCAATATGTTAATAGCTCAAGAACTGACGTGGAAGAGACGGGCATCCGAACAGTCTTGAACAGGTTCCAAGTTACGTGAAAAGATAAGCATTTTTTGAGGGCTAAGGAAGAGGTCTTTGGTTGGTGTCTATTCCAGTGGTGGTGACCTTTTCTTTCGACGAGGTGCAACTAGGTTCCAGTTAAATCTCGCTAGCTACTTAAGTTATTCCATTTCAGTAAATGTATTCGGCATCACTTTCACTGAGCAAACTGAAAGAGAGGTTGGTGGGGTCCAGTCTTCTCTCAGCTCAGTTTTCGGAAAAGCACTTTGCCGTTCAGTGAAACACGATTCGACGGGGTAGAATCACTGATAAATAAACAAGTTACTTCCTTGTACCTATAACCAGACATTTTGAATTAAATAGTGGAAAACCATTTCGGAGAACACGTGACCATGATTCCTTCAACCTCCCTCAACATTCAACGTCTCATAAGGACCAGCGAAACAAACATCGTCAATATGCACTGTTTATTAAGGTGAAATAATGCTTTGGTGTGGGTGACCTGACCTATCAAATGAATATTACAACCAGTTTGACAATCACACACCAACTCACTTTCGCATCACTGAACTGTCAGTGTAGTCATGCAAAAAATGGAAATAAATCGATTGGCTGTCTGGAACTAGGGACAGATAAATGCAGACTAGTACTTGATGAGAGACTGAAGAGAAGCGGACAATCTGTGTCTTGATATCATGAATACAAGCCATGAGGATCAATCATTCTTCTTCCAAGTTTTGTCGTAACCGGGGATTCAGCTCAGTTGCTGCCTTATTGCGCTGCAAACGTCTTATGTTCTGACACAGAAATCAAGCCTTGTTTACCCTAACATCTCCCCATGAGCTCACCAGACGACGCATTTGGACAATGAACGTTTGTCAGAGTGAGCGAATTTTCACGATTATAGTCCATAGATCCTAGCCCAGCTCGTGCTGTTGGTCGGAGGATCAGATAATATGGCTGTCACGCCTGACAGTGCGGGTGAGTATTTTTATTCCGTACGATTTCGGTTGGGCGAAGCAGTTAGAGAGCATCTAGTAACGTAAATTGAAACGATCCATGAAAGCTTACATTAGACTTGTCTGGGTTCGATCCAATGATTGTGGGTTAAACTTGCACATTGCTTGATGTGAAAGTGTAGCAAAGGGCCTCTGGTAAATCAAACAGATGGCTACAGAAATCCGCATTGGAACGTTTAGTTCTCATTCACGTGGATATAGAGAAAACACCAGAGAGCGCAACTACCAGAGTCGAAAGCTATCAATCTACTGATACCTATTGTTTAAACACGCAAACGAAGCCAGACAAAATGCCTTCAGAATGACTTCTCTGTTCAAGATAAATACACAGCTCTTGTTCCCGGCTCACCAAGTGCAATTTAAATGTTCACATGGACTCACTATTCAAGTACAGCTTTTAACAAAAAGAACGTTACAATAGTTAAAATACCATGGTAATGAGAAGTACCATCAGATCAACCAAACCGGGCCGATGAAATCGGAAACTGCACCTACATGATCAGTTGCAAGAAAGGCAAACCGCTGCCGACCTGTTGAGTCATTTTACTTAGCTTCACAGGTAGTGTGTTGTGCCAAGGAAACATTCCAACTCATTTTGTTCTTAAAAATATTCAGTCCGATTTGTATCTTCCAACAGAGAAACGAACGACAGTTCCACGTTCAAAATAAGACCTGAGAGCAACTAACTCGCGCGATCAATAGTAAAACAACCTGCAACGCTCATCACGCAACTTTTCAAATAATGCACACTTGGACACTTGGACAACAACCAATTAAGAGGCATCTCTAGTTAAGCAAATAAGGATAAACTAGATCACCTAAGCTCTAATAATTCGAATTGGACAACTTGGAGTAACCAAACTTCGACAGACTATATGATCTTTCAGTTCACTCACAGTTGCGGTAGCAGTTAAATCTACAGAACTGACCGCTACATATCTCAAAGGATCGCTCGACACGCACTTAACTACCTGATGGGCACCATGAGAGAACATTCAGCTAGCGGTCAATCTATAATCCGAGTGCAGGAAACCTCCTGACAACAGTTCATTTCATTATCTCCCGTAAGCACCCAAACACTACGGATGCTGAATATCAGGGGACAACACTAATTGTTCAATAAACACGTGACCATGAGACGGAAATCCCGCAATTGAAGGATGAGTAGCTCTCCATCCTGTCTAAATGTGAGTTAATCACCTAGTTGATTAGGTGCTTGTGGCCGGACGGTGCAGTCTTTAACTATCAGCCGGAGTGTACTCACTGTACTGTAGTCGACTGAGTCACTGCGCATAACGACACTTTATGCAGTGGTTGCACTCTCAACTGACCCTAACTTCGGGCTACTCATCTGAACTGTTCATGTACCTAGATTTTGACTGCATCAGTCACTTTCAAGAGGATACTTGAAAGAACAAGCTGAAGATGTTGAACAATGGCCCTTCCGTAAAGTACAACAGAGCCAGCACGGTATCACAACTGTGGAAAACATTTTTATATCATTTCATCGACGTTATGCGAATAGGGGTAGTCTTACAGTACACTTGTTCTGCAAACGTTAACATCGTACGTTCTGCGTGCGGTGGCGTGCACACTCAGCGTGATCTACATAATAAATACTACGTGGGTAGAAAACCGTTCGTACAAGATAACAAAACAACTTAACCAGCTATTTTGTATTCAATCAGTCACTACATTTTCTTGAATTTTTGAGATTGTATTAAGATCACAATAATCAGTGAACCGAAATTTGTACCGGGTGTCACATCTCAAACTTCCAATATGTACTCGTTCGGGGATAAGACGTAAGCATCTGTCCAGATGCTCTGAGTCACGAAAGACGGACTCAAACATCTCACTTTACAGAGCACAAAATAGACCAGAAAATCACGACTTTTTGAGGATAAAATGCGAACTAAAACACGTATATAGAACTCGTCTCTCTCAGGTCACTGTTGACCGACCGCTGATGCCATGATTTTCTATACGAACCGGAAAGCGATGTATCACATTTCTGGACGGCCACACTCAAAAAAGGGTGCTAAAATGATCCGCATACCAATCAGGTTGATTTGAATGATTTGAATGAAAACCTTTTGTGACCTGATTGCACCGAGTGATGTATATATTTCAACTATGTTCCGTATGGTGAACTGCAAGGGATCCATTATGTCGATCGTGAAAGTTGCCTTCAGTGATCTCTAGCAGTGTAGAGTGAGCCCGGATATATAGAATCTGTAGCTAGTCCACAAGATGAACCGAGTTGTGCTCCGAGTCAACTGCACTGCGCAGACAACGACACTTTTTCACTGCCGAAATATTTTCGGTTCAGTAGACTACCGGTCAATGCGGAATATTGAACGTCGTAACATAGAACGTCGTAACATAACGGCAGAAGACACATACCAGACCATCGGCATGTAAGCACATGTGTGCGTGATCCTAGGGGCATGAATACGAAAGCTAGAGATCGGAAAAGATAAGCTCCAGTGGGTAAGTATCTTATTGGGAACCCAAACCAACTAATGGCGGAGGTAGCTAGGATGTCCATGGATCCTAGCCTAGCTCGTGGCGTTGGTAGGAGGATCAAAGAATTTGGTTGTCACGCCTGACAGTGCAGGCGATTCCTTTTTATTCCGTATGATATCGGTTGGACGGAGCGGTTAGAGAGCATCTAGTAACGTAAATTGAAACGATCGGTGAAAGCTTACGTCAGACTTGTCTGGGTTCGATCCAATGATTGTGGGTTAAACTTGCACATTGCTTGATGTGAAAGTGTAGCAAAGGACCTCTGGTAAATTAAACAGATGGCTACAGAAATCCGCATTGGAACGTTTAGTTCTCATTCACGTGGATATCACTGGCTGCCCGCCAATGTTACCTTTTGGCGAACAGTGTAGTGACCATTGAGTGGGAAAGGAAGTTTCTTCCTTTGGCCACATTATTATTGCTATTAGGTGAATCAACGTCATGGTCTGAATAAATATGGGGATTAGGATGATGGTGTTTCCTGCTGAACCGAATATAGTGCGATCGCGTGAGAAAAGCTTAAAGCTGTTGGGACTCAGATTTGGCACTCTCTTCCTTGTCAGTGTCTCTTCACTGTGATGAAATCGTTCAGCTATTTGTCAAGTCGAGTCTCCTATGTCGCTGTAACGACTAGCAAAGCCAACACAAAACAGTGTATCCTCAAAAATATTGAATTCTCTTTCTAAGGGTTTGCAGTTAAAGTACGACAGACTTCCGAAGAAAAAACTGCGGTATTTCAGCCGTCCGGTGGAAAGCGAATGTACCTACGTAAATCTATCGATATTAACACATGAATATCGGGACTGAACATCTTGTTGAAATAGTTTATCATTTGGCTAACCGTAAACGGATTGGTTGTGCAGTCTGAACTGAAAACGGTAGGATGTCGCTCGAGATGGCTTGGTGCTCAAGATGGGAATTTATTGATTGGAACATCCCTGTTTCGAACCCAACTCTACTGCTCCTATCTAAGCTTGAGAAAGCTGGTATTATCTCAACCCTCGTATTTCCTTCGAGTGGCATGGAATCTTGACACCGAAAGAGTGTCACAGCCGGACGATTAAAAGGGTGTAATTAAAGAAATTATTTATAATAGCTGTAATAGATCTCAAGTGGTCGAATTCAACATGCGAGTTACGACAATAATAATAATAAGCAGACCTCATTTGATCAACCAGTCTTGCTTTAAAGCTTCACAAAAAGCGCTAACTGACTTGATAATGAGCTTCAAACAATGTTACGTGCCACACCGATGAGCTGGCCAAATGTCGTTCAACAGTAAACGCTAGCAACCATTAAATTGCAGGTGAATGAAGCATTCATTTGACCCGATAAAATACGTGTTGAATACCGGGGGAATAAAAGTGGAACAAAAGATTTTCCGTGACAAATTTGAACAGGACACACATTGTACACTCATCCATGTTTGATAGATGAGCACTGTGGGGAAAAATCTCGTTGGGAGCCTGGGGAACGGACGTAAGACGTGAAGTATTCACTACTGGTCATGAGATTTCACACTGCTGTGAAATCTAAAGAAGTGTCCAAGATCTTCTGGCACTGCCAACAAAATGGCTAGAGAGGGAAAAGCCACAAGTAAAATGGCTGTTCCTTGTGAGAAATCCTTTTTCGAGAAGACAAACACCATTTGATGTGAATTGCGTGACGGAAGGATGAGTGTCAGTTAATTACACTACTGATCACGTACTCCCTTTCGAACCGTGTAATCCCTTACTACCCAAAGGGAGGTCACAGGTTGGAATCGTCCAACAGCTACACGAGATGGACACTGCTGACGCAGCTCAACAAGGATGAGTCGTACAGTGCTTCTCGGCTTTTCAGCATAGACTGATTTGACTAGCAGTATCTAATACCTATTGAATTACGGTCGAATTAACACTAGCAGAGAGACTGACTGAGTATATTGACCAATGGCCTATCGCGCTAACAATAGACTCAGTGTTACATAGTAAGGATAATGGTTTCAAGTGATATCTTGGTTTATCTAGTGTTTATTTCATGGGTTAAAAGGAGAGTACAGTTAAATTGACACAAGTAATGTACATGAGTGTGCTTGATGGTTGCATGGCGCTACCATCAGCGGTAAAAAAATGCCTACGCTTGTCCAATGAGTTCTGGTCAGAACAAAATGAGTAGTGAATTAACTTGACTTTTACAAAAAAGATACAGACCTTTGAAATAACAACATGCCCAGGTCCCAGTTCACAAGTGACCGAAAGGCAACAGGATTCGCTTCAATGGCATCGGGTGATCATGTACCAAGCTAGTATTTAAAGAAGTGAGGCGCTGCCGAAAAGTCATGTACCACGACTAGTTGATCATTTATGCTGCGGGTAGTTTTGAGGAAGACAAACTAGGTAGGGGAAGAATGCACCAAGTTCCATCACAAAAACAGAAGATTAATGACGCACAATGGGTTCACTTCAGGTACTCTTTGAATTGAAATCGTGAAAAAGTTATGTACACTTTTTGGCAAAGGAAACTTACCGACCATATTTGCTGTCACCTACTAATAATTCCGGGGCTCTATACCACCGCGTTGCTACGTAATCCGTGTACACCTCTCCTGGAGCGGCCAGCGCTCTAGCAAATCCGAAATCACAAAGTTTGACCACACCGCGTTTACTGATGAGCACATTCTCCGGCTTTATGTCTCGGTGAATAACCTGGATGGGTGCCGGAAGTAGAGTGGTGTTGGTACGTCAAAAAAGTGTTGGCAAGGCAATTGGATACGAAAAGTTCACTTCAAGACTTGTAGTTCATTAAAAACGCACTGACGTCCATGGGATACAAGTTTATGTGTGTGTGTCCGTACCAGATTCCACACTTCCACGAAATGCAAACAGTCCATAGAATTTTGCATTTTGAAACGCACATTTTCCTTACAGGAACATGCCCATGCAGTATACAGACGAAGAGGAAAAGATCTATAACTTACTGTGTTCACTGTCTCGTCATTTCGGGATAAATAATCCGCTTCTGATGCACTGATAACGCTGAAGTATGAGTTTGGAATTGAACCTTATAAGAAACTAGCTACTTTACTAGCGTGGACACTCAGAATACCAGCGTTATCGCATCTTTTTCTTTTTAGAAACTCACCCTCACTAAAAAAGTCCCGCGCTAAGGTGTCTGTTTTTCAGACTACTCAGAAGTACTTGGAGGTCTTTCCATTTTATTCACGGCACACTACCTCCAAACCTGGGTCCTAAGAATGAAACGTGTGTAGCCGTGAACATAGGACATTCACTCACACAAATTTATAATTATTTACTTGCATACTTGTGTACGGAGTATCCTCCTGATGATAGCCTCCACTTATTTCAAAGGTAACTGACATTTACTCCAATGCACCTGTGCACCATTATGCAAAAAGTAATGCCCACCTCGTGGTCTAAGGCCATGTCCAAGCTGGCATGATGGCGGATGCAATAAAATGTCAGCGCAGACCTTTTCGAGTGACATGGATAGAAGTGTAGCTGTTGAAGCTGCGCTCAAGTGACCACCGGATGATTCATCCGCAGTGGACGATTTCCAGCAATGAAGAAACGAAGCATCTTGATGTATCATCAAACGGGCAGTGTCAATTGTGCCGTGAACTGTTTGCGTGACGATCAGGAAGGCGAAATGCTAGACATACGACGATAAACGGAAAAAATGTCAAGAATCCGATGCAACATGGCGTTCGCATCTTCGCTCGATAGAGTTTTTCTACCTCTCCAAAGTGTAGTAAAAAAATAAGACTAGAGCATATCGTCTGTCACTTAGAATTATTCCCCTTCAAAAGTGCTGTCTCTAATGTGTGAAGTTCACATGTGACTTAGTCTTGTTGAACAATCTGTACGAATTCGCCAAATGCCCAAATGACATAGATGTCACGAGCTCAGAGGAAACTTCCCAAGTCTTATTGCTTTGAGTGGCGTCTCAACAAGTCCTAACTGCCTCCGCTGTTGAAATTGATCTGATACTTGCAGGGACCACCTGTTCCGAACTGGAAATCAGGAAGATCGAAGTATACAATGTCTGTCAAATGTTATCCTTCCACCTAAATGGTTATCATCATCAGTATCCACTACCAGTATGTGTGTAAGTATCCTCTGCATGGGTTTAGACAGGGGGCTCTCTGTAGAATTGGGGACTGCGCGATGAATTCGACCTCTGAATGAATTGGTGTACTCAGAAGCGGGTCCGTGGGAATTAGTCTGGTTCTTTTAAGATACTCCCGGAAGAACTGCTATTCAGGTTTCTCTCTTCCAAAAAGTTGTACTGGTATCATTGTAAAGGTAAGAGTAATGTCCGGCGGTTTACTGGGTTCACAAATCCTGAGTGTTTTGTCCACACTAGCTGATTAAACCTTGATTCTAAGTTGGCAACGAATGGTTTCGGATGACGTCAAGGGCACCGTACTAGATGAGGTCGTTTCAGTTAGTTAACTGACCAACAGGTTTGTCGATATCATGTACTGGCATACGACGGTTGAAAAACAGCAAACTGATGCAGTAACTAGTTACCACGCTCATCTCGGTGTCCATTTCTCCACTAGTTTTAACTATACCCTGGAGGATTACGCAGTTGAAAAATCATTCCTTAGAAAGTCGATGGCAAAATTTTCCATAGGTTTATTTCCTTGACTACGGTGGATACGACATAACACGCACTTCAGTTATTCTTATTGAAAGCCGTCCTTGATTTCGGCGTTGTTGCTCTTATGCTTGAACTTCCAGGCAACAAATTCATACAATAAGAAAACGGAATTGAACTATATCTGTCACCTTCATAAAAGAAGACGGCGTGTTCGCATGAAGTTGCAGTGAAATGGCACGGAATATTCAGGTTCACACCAATTTACGGAGACATTGTTACAAAAGAGAGGATGAAAATTAAATATTTATTGCAACATTTCTATAACTGTAAGGAAAGAAGAAAAGACGTGATGGTGCACACCTAGCAAAGAAGCAGGCGACACCCAATTTCAGACATGCATGGGCGATCAGGCACGAACCGAATAGCGCGGTAGGTTACTCCCTGGTGGTACAGAGCACTGTGAGTACTCCGGTACGTTCCTGGTAGAAAAAATCGCCACTGGTTATTTTTATCCAAGACAGATCTGCTTTTAAGCGGTACACTTTTTGAACATCGCTTTTCACTTTCCGACCATAAGCAAAACAAAGGAAGGCAATTCACTTTATTATACAGTGCCGTGAAATACACAGAAAAATGAGTTGAAATGTCAGCGGGACCTTTGTAAACAGCCAAAACATAAGAAGACATGAATTCCTAAAAGGATTATGAGCTTTTTCGCTTGGCGGTTTATAGAATCATGGCTAATTGATTTTATCCCAGGACAGTGAACAACATAAGGTTATCACAGGTTTGCTTAAGATGCCCCCCTCCTCGGAACAACGGAGAACGCCACTTGCGTGAATGACCTTATAGTGAATATTTATCTGAACAATACACGCAAAGATGAGTAAAGCTCCACTAATCCTGTTAGCATTATTCATACTTCTGCAACAGAAACCTCAGGCACATAAGCGTGTAAACAAAAGGATAAGAGACGGGGTAACACACTCCGTTTACCGAAAAACTGGTGTAGTGACCTAACTGCCTCATAATGGCCAGCAAGTGTGTGATAAATCAGTCAGCTACAATGTCGAATTGCAGGGCTTTGGCGCCAGACGAAAGTCAGTGCAGGCTCAGTTGGTAGGATTTAATCCAATGAGTGGAAGAACAGAGATCCAGCTCCCTCCAAACTATCTTCTTGTTCAACGTTAGTTTTTGTGGCGTCGAAAATTTACCCGCTTTATACCTGGCTGGCATCCACAACAGATCAAATACCGTCCCTAGTTAATACGCGAAGGGGACACTTCAACCGCATATCGGAAAACTAGGCTCAAGAAAACCTATAGGCAACATCCAACATCTAGAGTCAAAATACCGTCGATCAGCTAAGTTCTTACGAACTTATGTTTAATGGTAGGATGACGTGACTTTAAGGACAAATGGAATCCACTATAGTTAATGCGATAGTGATAGTCTTCCTTTTCACACGGCCGTCTTCAGATTTCTTTGTGAAGAAATCTGACAAAAGTTCCCTAGTTCATATACGAAGGTATGCGAGGATTGCTGGCTACCTGTTTCACTCTGTTTGTGGCTCAGCAATTAGGATCAGTTCCCGACACCTGCGGTAATCAATCTCCAGAATCAATTTTCAGTTGGTTATTGGCTAATGGCAGAACTCGATGGAACCCCTCATATGCAATACCAAATTGATATTTGTCGCGATGAAAGGGTGAATACAGGTGATTTCAAGAGATTTTGCTGCGAGGACATTCAATAAATGAATTTGCTATAGGCAGTAAGAGGTTGTGTGCGAATTTCCCTATCGATTCGTAGGATGTGGGCTAGTGATGATCCTTGAAAAGGATAAAGCAACTGTACACTGTCATGACGCAGTACTCTTTGATGAAAAGTCACCAGTAGCAATTAGCATTGGTTCAAGGTATTTTGAATATCGTTGCAACTGAAATGCGGCGCGCCCATTTGGGGGTTATTACAAACCACAGGTACAAGTGATACTCAGTTGAGTTTCCCGTTAATACAAAGTTATTTTGCAACTGGGTACATAAATCGAGCTGCACATGCTACTGGTTATTTCGGCATACACTGACCTACTAGCTGGAGTATGTCTCATTCGTCAGTCGCTGACTTCTTCGCCGGGCTTGGCAACTGACTGACAAACGTTTCGTCATCATTCGAGGGGACAGCTTTGGGTGGGTATTCCCCTGTCGTGCTTGAGTGTATATGGCTTAGATAGGAACTGTCTATATCTCCAACGCGAGTGGCTACTGGTGATTTCGGCCCTCTGGTTGCTTATATCTCTGACACATGGTCTGTTTCCTTGCTAGTTGGGTGGCTTATCGGTCGCCGTCCGTCTGATTGGCCCCGCCGATATTTTTGGTTCATCGTAGTCTGGGAAGGTCCTGCTTTTCGCTCGAAACTTCAACACCTCTTCACTACCAACAAACTAGGTGTGAATCAACCTATGCCTTGAAGCCAGAAAATGATTCAGCAGATCCTACAAATCGGTGCCGCGCAGCCACACGCTGATTACCCTACCTTTTTCGGATGTAGATTGGGGTGATAGCCAGATTTGTCAACAAAATTGCGCTCAATAGCTAATAAATGAGGGTTTAAACACAGCCTTTACTCGTAGTTCAGCTAAACCAGTGGCGAGAGCTCCGTCAGTTTTTGTCCATAATGTGATCTGTTTTTATTTTTAAGAAGTTTATCGCGGTGTATTACCTAGAACACTGACGAGGACCCTTCAAACTCATAAGTAGTGTAGACGCAAGGAATACATTTAGACATCAGGGACATCATTACAACTGCGAGATGAGGTGCTTTCTCGTGATGGATTCAGTTGAAGAATACCACAAACGAGATATTCATATGAAACATCCCTAAACGCAGTCCGTGTTTTTAAATAAGTACTTAACTGCACAAGTTACGTGTTGCGATCAAGTAATCTCTTAGGGCACCTGTTCTTAGGGGCGGGACAACGGATAAAACGAGGTATTCACACCAACACCCCATCATGATGGATATGAATTTTTCAGGGGGAAGGGGGGCTCAAGATTAAAATAGCATCGCCCTTTTAGCCCTCCAGTCTGCCAGTTGTATCGACCAAAGGTAAGGACAGGAAGAATGGTCTATTCACACATGAATTTACATAAGTTCTGTTGTGATCGTCAGTCTCTGATTTCTAGAAAATTGGCGTGTTACGGTAAGTGGAAAAAGGAAGAGGACGTTTTAACTTCCAGGGTCGAAAAACTAAAGATAACAGCAACCAGCATGTACAACCAGGAGAACTCAGATCTTCGGCTAGATGTCCAGAAACGATGTCATTTGTGGGGCGATTCGGCTAGTAACATCGGAGAGAGATGAAAACGGTAGGAACTATGTTCAAAGCCTGCGTCTGACATCCACTATCCCATCTATCTTGATAATAGTGCAGCTTTCGTGTCTCCTGCATACAGCCAAATAGCTCGCGATTATATGTACTCCGATGTAGTTATAGTAACAGTAGTCATTACAGCATAACATAGACGAATGGGGAAACGCTAGTAAGTTGGGGGTAACAAAAAGCCACGTGCAGTTTATCTTCGCATGATTCAACTTTTGTGCGTAAACGAACCTATTTTGTATACCTCTGATGAAAAAGGTGGGATGAAAACACATTTTAGATCCATCGCTCTGCTTGCTACGCTGCTGGTTGGTCAGCATAGCGATTAGTCCGTTTGTCACCCGGGGATCCCAAGGAAACAGGAACTACGCATCCAGCGAGATATCGAAAAAGGGACTACTGCTTACCGTTCGCTGAGTCCCCTGTTTACGATTCCTTGTGGACAAAAATTACTGAGAGACGAAGATGTTGACTTCTTGTTGGTCCTAGGGCGACACGTTTTCTCTGAGGCAAATGTATTTAGACGTATTCTTATCAGCCTCAGAAACTTACTTACCAACCGAAAGTGGGTAGCTTGTTGCTGTCCGGGCCTTAATTATGCGAGTATTGTCTGAGGAAAATTTCGCAGGCCAAGCAGAGTTGCATACCGCATGAAGAACTGGGCTGCTTTGATGCTGCAAGTTTGCTACAGCGGAAATAGATGCACATGTCTAGATTGAACCCCTATCCAGGTTGACATTTAGATTATTTCTGGTCCAACGTATGCAGATTTTAGCATGGTTGTGAGGTGTCTTCACATTGGTTTGAATCGTCCAGAACTATCATACAACTAAGTAACAGATAATAACGTGTCCGTGTCCATGCATAAATGGCACACTGCGTAACAAAAGCACTTTCTGGAAAGCCAGTTGATCTTAATTCTAACAGCTTTTGGGTTGTAGTAATGTGTTTTTTGCCAAAAACTAGTCACTGATCCATAAGTAACTGATAACAGCTAAGGATTAGTTGGTATTTTTGCATTAATAGATACTGTAGAATCAAGTTACTACATTCAGTTCCAACGTTCTTGGACTGAAATTAAGCGTCATGAAGAAACTGGGTGGCCGCCTAGTCTCGCCCCGGAGCGTCTGAGCGTCTGATACCCGGAGTTGCTTGCGAGGAACTTCCTCACGGAGAGTATTGCTGACAAACGCCGTGAGAAACATTCCGGAAGGCTAAATTCAGACCAAAGCAACAGTACGGTTTTGCCTTAGTCTAACGTGTGGTTTTATGTAGTTTATTTAACTGTGGATTCTGGACATTTTGAATAACATGAAACTAGCCGAAAGCATGCTCAGCGATCGTAAGACTTAGGGCGGTGAGTTATTTGCACTCAATTTGTTACTGACGTAAGTGACAGCGTTATGATGATGTGTAAAACTATAAAAATCGTCATTGAATAGACTGGGATTAGTTTTAGGGAAATTGATCCCAGATACAACCCTAGGAACAAGTCAAGAATTAGAGACCCTGTGGAAGACAGTGTCTGGGGTTGGATGATGGGGTTGACCAGCTGACAGTCTTTTAACTTTCTTTAGTGGAACGATCCAATCAGCACTGTGGTCTAGGAATTCACTTATCATAGATGACGTTAGAAAATTTTGTTGGTAGTGTGAAGAGCCCTGACAAATTTCTACTGAGACATCGTTCTGCAAGTGAGGTCAAACTATACTGAAAAGCAGAGAATCATTGTACGGCTTTTTCACCAGAAGTGTTCATCCCACGTAACTCCAGAGAGGTTTGTACCCTCGACCTTCTGGTTAACGGAACACTTACTGGTCGGCCACGAGCGACTGATTAGCCTTGTAACCCCGATTACGATGTATGACCGAGAGGGACCGCCATCGCCTTTTACGACTATCCTACATCACATGAAACCAGGACAAATTGATTTTGGGGGGTATGCATCAACAATGTGTGGTACGCGCTAAGCAGATCACGACTATCGTGATTTTAAGGGCTCATTACCGTGGGTTGGACTGAAAAACCTAATATCCGATAAAAATTTGATCAGAATGTTTTGACAGTGGATTGTTTTCATGTGTTTGTGAGCGCCTGTCAGCTGCCCATAGCGTCCGAGTTGTGACGTTCTGTTCTGTCGCTCACAGGGATGGCAATTCGGAACATAAGCCTCATAACGAAAACAACATTGCTTTAGGTAGATGAGACGTGACCGTTGCTTGTCTTTGAAATCACAGACGAATGACGATTAATCAGGGCGATTGGCATTACGGATGTATTGGTGTCACCAAAAAGTCCGGCTCAGGACAGTCGAACCTAGTATGTCGTAAAAAATTACAAACTGACGGAGTGCGTCCTATACTCTCTGGGTGAGTGACATTTCGGATAACACGTGGAAAGGTTTGCCTGTCTGCAAGAAAGGGGTTAAAATCGAGAGTAGCTACTAAAGCGGAACACAGAAAAAGTCTTATACACACATTAGATCGCAAGTTTAGTAAGAAATATGTGGTCACTGTAGGTAGAGAAACGCAGCTGCCATCAAAACAGATCATCCGTGGCCGGCCCGTGCAATTTTTTGCTCTAGAAACGAGATTACCGGAGGGGAAAATGTTGTCAAGCCTGCCCTTGCGATGTTATGCTCTAGGGACGAGATTACCGGAGGGGAAAATGTTGTCAAACATTTACCTCTCAAGCATCGGGAAGCAAAAGCCGTTACAGTAAAACCCTCTATAGACGATGTATTCAGTCTTCAGAAGATAATAAATGTTGCGGCCCAACTTGCCACAGTTTCAACGCTTGGGTATCGTGGCTCACACGCCATGACAGGGCAGAAAGTATAAAATTAATAAAATCATTTCATAAGTTACAAGGTGCAGTGATTTCAGGGGTAAAACTGTGTTCAGACAGCTGGTGCCTCATTCTGCAAACCTGGTTATTCGCAATTAGCCAGATTGTGTTGCATCAATAGTCATCGATTCTCGCAGAGGACGCCGCTGGAGTCCAACCAAATCCAACACACAGTAATTTCAATGCAAGAATACTCAGAATACTACACTGTAAAACGGGATAGACATGTAATAAGGATTGTCAACAACCCCGTACTTGTACAGTGGTTATAGCTGCCACAGTTTCGTTCACTGATGCCCTGGGGAGGTGGGGTAGGTAGCTGCGCATTGGGACGTCCGATCACAGATATCGAGTACGCTGACAACATAGCTATTCTTAGATCTGGCGCCACGGTAATTAGAAAAAATATTAAATAATCTAAATAATTCTGCCTCACGGTTTGGCATGCGCTTCACACCTGCAGGGTGTTCAGTGCTACTGCAAGGCTCGGTAGGTTCGAACCCTCACCTCATGCTTGCGAATGACCCGATTGAGGTACTAGACAAGCTTGTCTACCTTGGAAGCTGTATCACTCCTGGTGGTCTCTTGAAAGATGATATTTCCATCAAGATTGAGAAGGCCAGAGCAGCTTTTATAAACTTGCGTCACCTGTGGACGTGACATCAGCTTATCCGTCAGGGGTCGAGGTTACAACGCTGCGGTGCGCTCCATACTGCTATAAGAATCAGAAACCTGGTCGCTGCGTGCCGAGGACGTCAAAAATCTTCCAGTGTTTGACCAGCGATTTCTTCGAAGCATTTTTCGAGTCTGGTGGGGACATCGAGTCAGCAAAACTGAGGTACGTCGAATGGTTTTCGGAAGAAATAGTTCACCCACAATAGGTGAATTGATCACACTGCATATTTTGCGCTGGCTTGGCCACGTTCTCCGTACGCCAGTCGACCGACTTCCCCGAAGGGTTCTTTTCGCACAACCACGCGAAGGATGGAAACGAGCCATGGGAGGTCAAACAATAACTTTGCAGGGAAGTATGAAAGCCACTACCAGCAAACTCAGCTGCGCTGATCATTGCCGTCTCCTTGGATGTGGACTCCCAAACAGAACAGATCAATGGTTATAGATACTTCCAGACATGACCCAATCGCGCCCTCAACGGTGATCATCCATCCACGCCTTTGCCTTCGATGCATGTTAGGCGGAATTCCACACAGATCCCTTTTGCCTTTGATGCACGGTTCCCTTCACAATCTCTATACTTGAGAGTCCACTGACTAATGGTTGTGATCTTTGCCAGAGAGACACACCGAAGCATACCGCTCTAGTTAAGGTCCACACAGTCACCGGAAATACAGACATACTAAGCTATCTGGTTTACAAGGGCTTCCATTGATTATTCTAACACGTCGTGGTCTTCCTCTGGAAAGAAAGCGTCTGGATTTGGTTCAGCGATGTCAACCCAATACGACCACTTGCCTGAGAGGAACGATAGTGTTCCCTACCACAGTGCAGCAACCTAAGTTCAGTCGGTCAAATTCATCCACCCTGACAGCATCATCTTTACATCATCAACTTCTTCGTAAAGCCGATTGCCTAGATTCCCAAACTACGCCTGCTGATTTCACTAACCCATCTAGACTGATATGGAAGCTACCCAAACATCCACCGGAATCTTGCCTGACCTGGACAACTTTAATTACGAAACCGTTGCTTAATATTATACTTTTTTAACTGATTAAAACCCACTACCCGTTCCCCGGTTAAGGCCACAGGTGTGGATGAACAGCGCTTGCCAAAAGGTATCTCGACTGTAGCTACAATTGCCTTAACTGATACCGACGTCCAAGAAGGGTTTGGAACTTTGTTTCTACCTTATTTGCATACTCTGATTCTTGTTTAGGTGTCTTCTAGAAAAAACTCAGCGCTAAAATTAAGCACCAAAGAACGTCAAATCTCAGTCAGGAGCAACCACTTCATTTTTGGTCCACATCAATATTTGCAGAATATATCTAATTCAAAATGATAGCTGTAATCAAAGGTGTTCGCATAGCTGCTCTGGTCCATGGGATCCTTTTATTTTTAGCTCATGTTGGCTTCTAGATTATGCTGGCTTTAAAATACTGGTTGTAGCACACTGTTCGCACTATCATTCTAGCCCATGGCGGTTACTGGGAAAACGCCTGCTTGAAGATAAAAGGCTTACGCTCTTTTGATTTTGGAAACAAAGATATCTCCTAAAGGAAAATAGGGCCTGCAAGAAAATGCACTCGTGCTTGAAAAGCACAAACAATTTGAACAGTTTTAGCTCAAAGGCTAGGCAAACAAATTAGTTAAAACCCCTATTTTACACCCAAAATGCCATTCAGCCGTGTTTGATACAAGTACCACGCATTCGAAGCCACTGTTGCTTTGCATTCCAAACCCCTGTATGCGTAAAGTTTGACCACGACAGACCACGAAATTTATGCATACAGACCACTTTCAAAACCAGCACCCAGAGCTTTTAGCTGTTCACACTTTATTTATTCGCAAAAATCCCACCTGATATGAGGAATTTATAAGATGGGCAACTTTGACTGTAAAATCATCCACAAGAACATGCTTTTCCTTAACCATAATTTAGTTTAATAATATCGAGCAAAGCCTGTGGAAAAAGGTTACAATTTTAAACTTGGAAACTTGCGCCCGCTTACCGAAATCCCCTTCAAAATGAAGGCCTTTTGAATGACCCCAACGAGTTCTTCATAGAAGTTGAACCATATTGTGTTCACGAAGAAATGATGAACCAAGTAACAACGTATAAGTCTTAATAAGGCTGATGAAAACTCTTTGACTACGCCTACCTGATAAGCCTCAAGAAGAGCGAAATGGGTCATGGGCTGTCGAGGAGTTACCAGCAACCTTATGAGTAGTGCATTACGTCTATTTAATGAATCGTGATATCTCGAACACCGTACCAACTGAAACGTGGAACGTCCTGGTGCAGCATATTCAGTTGCTTAGGAACATCATATACAAGATTCAGCTGAGTTCTAGGTGAGTCTCCCGTCAAAACCAAGTTGGTATACAGATGAGTGTACAAGTACAAGCCTGCATGAAGCGCATCTACTGAAGTGAACCGATATTCATGTAAACTCTCTCGTGGCTACAACCGTAATCGTACACAAGACAGCCAAAAAACACCAGTCATTCTAACGTTCAACAGGATCATTAACGTCCATCACTTTGATGTTCTTCCTATCAGTTGCCCACTGAAAAAGGCAACTATATACTGACTTTTGAACCAACGGCATCTGACTAACGTCTCCTAACATCAGACAAAGCCGCAGGTTTGAGAATATTTTGACAGAGACAAAAGTCATTTCTCAACCTAGATAAATAGACTGCTTCTTTCTTTGGAGCTTCTTTCTCAGGTTATCGTAACGCAAGGCTAGAGCTAAGCCATTTCTAGCTTTTTTGAAGCTTAGTACTCGGAGTCGGCACCATGTACACATATATATCCAAAACAGATATACTATCAATTTTAGTCTATATTAGCACACTATCTTACCCAAAGGTCAACCGGCAGACGCCTTTTCACTATTCACTGAGTATCTCTCTCAAAAATATCATCATTTTTGTCCGAAATTATAGTCCGAATTTCTTTACCTGGAGACTACCTGCGCGGGGCATTCAGGCTGAAACACCGTTGCTGCAACGATGACTTGTTGGTTCTACAGCTGCTGGACGCGTGGTAAATTCGTTAGGGTTAACTACGGCCGCATAGTTTCACCATGCTGCATAGATCGTTTGGAGTCACAGGCCTCTTAATTTTCCCCCAAAAAACAGTGCATCGGAGATGTGGTCCTCCATTCCTTCCTAGAGGGAAAACCCATGGGACGAATGGATATATTTTCGCACCATTACAGTGAAGGCTACACTTACGTTGTGAGTATGACAGAATTCCACTCCCCGCAGAACCTGGAATAAAATCCTTCTGGTGCGCTCTTCGTCCAAACCCTTCGGGTGCTGTTCCAAGTCATCCAGAACAGTATGATCAACAAATTCAAAAACGAGATAAAGGCGCCTTTTTCGTCGAAAAATATCGAGAAGGTTGACAAGGTTGTCGTGCCTCAATTGCTGAAACAATAATTAAATGATAACCCTGGTATTATCTAACCTTAAGCATTTTTATTTCCCGGGCCGCAATTTTTTTAACCAGCTTATCATCTTCCGTATCAATGAATTTCTTTATCGCTACAATTTGTCCCGTCCCACGGTCCTTACACTTCATGACCATGCCGTAGCTTCCTTCGCCAACTAACCCTAAGTTCTCGTATCGTTCCATTGGGTAAATAAGTCGAAGAAGTAATATGCATTGACGTAACTTCCGATGTACGCGAATAGCGCGCCCCAAACTGCGGGACGTATTCCCACGCGGAGAATTTGACCTTTAGTTTGAACAGATAAACAAATCCACATCCAAGGACGATAGGTAACTTTTTGACCGAAGTCCTATTGTGTGCACAGGTCGACCCTGAAAAGACACTAAGCCTAGGTTTCTTCCGTAAATATGTAGTTTGGAATTGTCCTCGCCCGTCATCCGGTGGGTTTCTATGAGTAAATGTTGTTAGTATGGTTACGGTTGAAGCAGTGAGCAACTGTAGGTAATTCTCATGTGGGTTCAAGGCAAAGAAGCAAATGATTAATTTAAGATTTCCATGTGGTTCAGGGTTGTGCCAGTTAATTACGGGCAGTGTATGAAAACAGCTCCCTACTGCACAACAAGATACGGCAAGTTTGCCGCTGCTGGCTAAACCTTTCAATGCGCCATCTCTTATCATCATTGGTGACATAAAATGACACCAAATTCTCTTCCTTATTAGATCATCCCTCAACTTACTCCTTAGGTAAAATAATAGCAATATTAAGGGCTATATTGTACCATTCGAAGCGCACGAAATGGGAAAGCGAAAAACCAGGGCACCCTGTGAAAAGAATCTGAGAGGGAAAGGGAACTGGAACAGTGCAGAAGTAGACATCCATCTCCCATAAGCCGGGGTCATCAAAATGTTCAAAACAAAGCTCGCCACAGAGGCTGAGACTGCCAGATTCTGCAGCTTGTTACAACTGGCAGATCCGTATCCGGTATCGGCAAGTTTCTCCAAAACCCTTGTATCGAGGGAGAACTCGTATCAAAATGTTGCACTCTTACGTATGCGGGTCCGAGCCAAAAAACTACCATAACCTTACTTTTGCTGGAATTTGTTTTAATTGGTCCTCGTTCGTAGTTTCTGGTGCGTTTTCGCTTTTAACGTCCAGTTTTCATTCTTCACAGCATTTGAGAAGGCGTTAACTAGTTATTTGACGGATAGTTATGCGGTGTTTGTGCACCCAGCGGGCAGAAACTACCAACACCGCTTTACTTTGCTGGTTGATGTACCAAAAATAGGACAATTCGTATAATCAGAAGAGTCTAGAAAGCTGCAGGCATCTAATGATGAAAAATTGCACGGAGAGCACTGGGTGCTCAATCGGCATTGTATAAGTAGACGCGGAAACTATTCACCAGTCGTGTCTAACACTCTTGAACATTCCCATAGGGTGACTCCGTCCTTGTATGGCCGACTTTCTGTAAGCCGACGACTAACCGAAAAGCTGAGCACCCGCTGGTCACAGCTGAAATATGGAACGGCGTCCTGTGAAGTTCGGCAGTTTGTAGCCGGTGTTCAGGTGCAGTGCAATCTATGCTATTCTCACATTGGCACAGGCATCAGTAAGCAAATAAGGCACACATAATAGCCGTTTTGAGCTTGTTGACCCCCTGCCAGCGATTGACACACAGGACACCGAATGGCTCCCCTAGACAATCCCGCAATGCAGGTCTTCTTCTTATCACCTTGCTATCAGGCATAGTCCTGAAGCCCCAAGGCGCGCTAGTTGCACATCATCCGCGATGGGGGTTACACACACAGTCCGGAACGATAGGTTTTGGCAATTTGACCAACAGTCGCTTGGTAAACGCTAATTATGTCCTGGGTGAGTAAACGCCTCACTCTGACGGTCTCAAACGTGCCAAGGAGGTGCCTGGAAACACTCAATGGCTCATACATACGTCTTGTTATTGTGACTAAATAAAAATCCTTAAAAGTGACCGCTCCCTCTAGGTGTATACTTCCGAATGTTTACGTATGCAGTCGCCATTCGCTTTAAAAAACTTGAACCATTATATTTTTGTTTTGAAACTAACAAATTGCTGTAGGTCTCCGTGAACTGATCATAGTTCACGGGGTAAATTCTCAACTCCCCAAGACGGTTGACCCCCGTACTGGTGAATGCGTTTGCACCTTCCGCCAAGCTATGTGGCTGTCCCGTATCAATTTGTTCTCTGTAATCCGGAATCAGACTGTATAAGCGCTGAAAAACATTATACATGGTAAAAGCTGCTGCCTGAGTATAACATCGGGTCAAGAGACTACAATTACATCTATTTCCAAGCCACCGCCATCAGGTTCCGATTGCCATCCATCCGGTCGGTGTATGAGCTTCAGCTGCTGTAATCCCGAAAATCCATAACCAATAATGAGCAGCGGATTTTTCAGGAGTAAATCATGATGCACCGATACTCACAATCCCTGAAGAATGACCTTCCGTCGGTGGCCGCGGATAGTGCGTCTCAGCCCAGATGGTGGTCCTGGGACACAAAATTTGGTTCTTGTGGGCTTTTTAGCCCACCAACTCGTCACGCTAATCGTTGGTGTCCAAGGGACAGCTCAGTGTATCACATCGATTGGCGTGCTAGTTAGAGGCAAGGGACGATGACTTCCTCTGAAGCATGCTAAATGGGAACGCTCTTAAGCTCATTTTGGAGCCACCTACCTGAATAATTCTGCAATCTTGATTCGGTAGTCTTTCCACGCTTTTGAGCTGGCCGAGCAAGTGACAATCTTTAGTCCAGCGAGGTGACAAATTATTAACTTCTGGCTGCATTGTTGATAATGGAGAGCTGGAATCTCCAGCCGAGATTGGATCCCAGTCTGCTCTTCAAGCACCGAGGCTTCGTACGTCTTAGGAAAGTCCCTTATATCCTGAGGCCCAATATTCAGTAGACATCAGCCACAAGATATTTGCACAGTGCCAGTAAGCACTTAAAAATAACGTCGGGTAAGCATCGTCCTACGAGGATGTTACCTCCGAAATCCTCGTTTTATAGAGTAAAAATGTAATGAATTTTTTTTCAGCCACGCCTGCATCCCAATAACAATTCTGTAACCTAACCAATCCCCTCTTTACATTTAAGACGTCAATAGCGCAGGAACTCTCTGCACCACGGAACCCATACACAATTAGCAAGAAATACGTTGTCATCAAAATCCCCAACAACCTTCAACATGTTGCATCGTTTAAGTTGGACCATTGACGTATCCCAGGGGAGATGGATTGGCGCCTGTTAGTGCAGCGCGTAGGCCAGGTTCGGATAAGAGTTTGCTGTGATCGCATTAATTTGCATTTCGCCACCTGGCTAGGCATCGTGAACACCTAGCCGCGTGTCAGTCATGCGTATCAGCTTGGTTTTCTGCTGTACCGTATAAGAAACAGCAGCCTCGTTGGAAAATTTCAACTGATATTTTCAGGCTTATCCTTCGTTTATGGTGGGGTTCAGTGGTTGACGGTACTATAAGCAGCTCACAATGCACACACCTTGCCATGTAATATTTTACAACTCCCCGAGGCCAAAGCCAGAAGGCCTGCTATCCCTCGCCACTTGTAATGGAGTCCTGTGCCGCAGTGAACATGGCCTGAACAACCTCGCGGTGATATCAAGCAGTTTAACAGAAATCTCAGAATGACACTTCTCGCGCCACCATGACGCAGACTTAAGCATCTGTCCAGTTGGGAATAGGGCATAAAACAAAATGTAAATAAAGGAGGGAAGCTCCCGCATATTTTGCCTCGGTGTGATGTAGCAAGTTAGACAAATTAATGCAGCTGAGGAATTGCCTGCATCATTCGTCCATTTTGGGTGATTCACAGTTACCGGCGAGTTCAGGTATTATATTCCATCAAGCTGTTTTCCAGATGAAGGCCTTTGTTGGCCTCGACAATTCGCTCACCTTAAATATTCATTTATACGAAAAAGTCGCAAAGAAACGCGTTGGAAATAAATATTTTCCTTTATGAAGGGGCAACCCGGGAATCGTAACAGTTTTTTGAGAAATAATTTTCTTGCGCCGGATACCGATCGGCTTATGACCGCTGATAGCCCCAAACTCAATGAATCTGAAACGTCATGTTGTTTATTCCGGTTTTCAGGCTAATTGAGCTTTGTTCCAACATTACGTTTTTGAGCTTCAGAAGGAATCGAGCTTCCGGCAACACTAAATGTTCCCAACACTTTAAATGCCCCGGTGTCACTGCTTAACTTCCTCCACTGTACGGGGAACATGTTCAGTTATCCGAAACTGTCTTACTTAGACGGCCCTTGTAGGCAGGTAAAGGCCATCCGATAAACTGGCACTAAATGCGCTCTAGTATCCGTTCGAAGTGGATGACCCTATTATTCTGTAGTGGTTTATGTTGCTCCATGACTGATTGGACTACACTGGGTCTCACTTTGGAACCCACGGTTTTTCCCATGTCGTGCTGATAGGATGTGCCCTGGTTCTCCAGGATGCTGTTCGAGACATACACAGTGAGCTATTTCTTGAAACCTATACTACCGTGGTGATGTGCCGGAACATGCCTGCTGGCTTGCTGCCCGGTCTCGGCAACCAGGGGCTTCCATCGCTTTCTGGTCCAGAGGTGGGCGCACCGACACTGTTCCAGTTCGTGCACAACTGCACATAAAGCGACTATCCTGCATCTTCGTATCCCTTGTCAAGTTAGTGCTCCATCGTTAGGCACATTAGGGCAAGGCCTGCATAGCCCTCGCCAAGCGGCGCTTCCCAAACATGGGTCTCCTATTATGGGTGAAGGCCTCTTTTATAATTTTCCCGTAACGGGACGACAATCGTTTGTTATGCTGAACGGGTGAAGCTTTATCTGCTGCCAGGCTTGGTTCAAGGTCAAGGCGGAGACTGTTCGACTTCGGTTGATATCTTGTGCACAATATGTCGACAGAGTGTTGTCAGGACGATCAAAGTTTCTCTTATAATTATCCAGCGATTTTTTCGTAGTCTCTGCAGTTCCAGCTAAAGCAGAACATGGTCGCTACACCATGATTGCATTCAGATTTACATAGGCAATCAGCTAACTTTATCGTTACCAACCCCAGAAGGAATACAGCCTACCATATATTCGTTTACTGTTTTGTAAAACGTGCTCAAACAGGATTTTCCCGTAAAACAGCCCAAGTAGATTTTCCGCACCCTAGTCACTGGGACCGAGTTTGCTGAATCAACCAATCTGTGGTGGGGTGGAAATCTGATATAGGTACAGCTGAAAAATGTACGATCTGATCCCTGCTGAGTCAGTCAGTATTTCATCTACAAACTGTGTACCAGCTGCTTTAGCTTCGTTCATCGAGATAAAGAAGAATAGGGAAATCAGACCCCAGTGTTGGATGTCATAGTCCAGTTAATTTACTGAAGCTGACCGGTCTGCTAACGATCTGGTGTTCCAAACGGACCTGTGCAATGCTTTGAAAGTACCCGTGGTTAAACGCGGAGATCCTTGCTATATTTTCACGCGACTCTGGTCCACAAGGTAGGTTGGACCAACATGCATTGATGCGCACCACCCTTGACCTCCAAGTTGACGTCACGTCGATGACACGAGTGTAGAAACGCAAACCTGACGTTTCCACTTTGGAATGTGAGTTCGTCTTTCACCACTGGATAGTTCACCTGCAAACATGAGGTTCTTTTTTTATTACACTCTTCCTCACGGTAGCACCTTACGCTTTCCAGGTGTCAAAATTATGCGCCAAACGTCTGATATCATTATTTATCCCAGTAATAATGAGTTGCAGTTTTCAAGAAACTGATACAAGAAGCCCACTTAGTGTCTTCAATAGAGCACTTCGTTAGTAGCTGTAACTCTGAGGTGTCGATGGCACGTAAAAATGCTCCAGGCAGCTCGCCGAGGACGAAGTTGAAGGGGCGAGGGACATTGAGCACCCTCGTCTTTTACAAGCTATTGTAGTGAACTCAAAGGAGAAGCTGCCGTAGAAACGCGCGCGTCTTCGAAGGGATCCCTTATAAGAAACGAGGCATAAAAACGTAAACCAATAGATGTGTTTATTCTCAACTGATGAATGGCATACCGTCAGCTATAAACATAATGTTACGGTCAGAGCAAATACATGACTGGCGGGATTTGTGGGTACAGGGACTGCGAGGAAAAGGGACAGTGCCATAAACAGTGGGGATTATCCGGTGTAGAATTTGAGGGTGGCGGGCAAAACAAAACGAATGTGGGCAAAATAAGGGGTATCCTGCTTGACTCGCCTGATGTGTGTGACAGCATTGGAAGAAGGACTTTCAAACCCCGTCGTCTTCTTTCCGAGGCTAAATCAGCAGTTCACCGCAAGGTCAGTGGCTACTAGCGGGTCCCCGGATATGAACCCCGTCATTCGTCGTATCACTTGTCAAACCAGAAGCTTGAAACTTCGACTGCTTTCGGGGAAGAAAACTCAGATCCACAGTCGGTAGAGATGGGGTCGAAAACCTCTCTAAACCCCATTCAAACACGAAGACACTTTGTCTCAGCTTGACTGATTAAGTTTCAAACCTGGACATTATGGCTTCACTGAGTGACGAGAGTAGTTCTAAGCCTAGATGACGGACGGAAATAGCTTCGAAGGCACTTAACTTGTATGGTATCTACGCTGGGGCGTTGGGTTAGAAGGCACTGACAAAAAAGGGGACATGTTTGTAACCTGGAGAGGCTTGATCCCTTCGTTGTAGTGTTTTCGGCAGAATAGCCACCAACGACACGGATTCACGGATTGATACACAGGATCGAGGCTTTCGCCCAAGTTTCCCGGGTCGGTTTTATTCTTGTCGTTCAGCAGCTGTCGTTCACCTGAAAGGCACAAGGACGCATAACAGGTAGAAAAAATCATGCACAGTGGGTAGGTCAGTGGCTATGTCTCAGAAACTATGACACCTGGACACGCCTCTGGGCACCAACATTCTGCGGAAACTAGAGCACGGTTGCCCAATGCGCCCATTTTTTTTTACCAATCAGAGCTCGCCTCGATGGAACCGCCATGCGGCCAGATCTTCCGACTAATCACGTTCGCGTTAGGCCTATTGGTCGTTGCCGCACCTAGCTGCGAGCGGTAAGGCCTTTTTCTGTATTACTGCGTATAACATTTCCCATTGTCAATCGTCGTATACTATTTTGGACGATTTACATGTAAGTACCGGTAGTGCGCAACCTTGCTTACTGGACTTGGGCTCATTAATTATCTACCGTTTTTCCATCCACGGAAATTTTCATGAACCCCCACCTTCCGAGATTCACAGTCCCACGGTGCATCCATAGCGTGCATGCTAAATAACGTAGCTCTGTTGCTGATAGTTTACTTGAATTGGCCTTAGCTGTTTATGGATCTCTTATGACCACCTTCGCTATCGCAGCGTACGCTCGAACTGGGCATCCAGCGGAGGCTGTAATGGAATGTAGAGATGTGGAGGCGAGATCAAAGGTGTCAACAAGCTGCTCATTTTGGGGTACAGGATCTGCACGTTCGTTGCCCGGATTTAGTTTGCGTGTCAGATCCACTTGGCTGGGCAAACTTGGATTTCGTACAGCACGTTGCCACGCCAGCGAACGATGTGCAATGGAGTCCACTTAGAGCGTCTGCCGCTGTAATCGTGAGCCAGCACCTCTGGCCTTCAATGGAGTAGTGCGCCGTTGCACCACCATGTTGTTTGGTTTGTTTCTCCTTTCGGCTGTTGCAATGACCCAGTTGCTTTTTGTGTGACGGATTCCTGTCATGCGACATTCGAAGCTTCCATCGGAGCAGAGTGTCTGTTGGTGATACTCCATTAGGCGAATCCTGATTCCGCTTCACTTGATGTTTTAGGAATAGACTGCAAATTCTCTGTCGGTCCTCCCCATTTGGACTTCTGAAGCGCACGCTTTAGGTTGTAAGGAGGATGTTCCGCCTTGCAGTTCGACTCGGGTTGAAATGGCAGCGGGAGGATACGGGTTACGCCGCACTTCCGAACGCATTTCCGCACTTGCGAACGCTGTTGATGTAAATCGAGTACCATTGTCGGATACATCAGTTCCTGGAGTTCTACACCTCGTCTGAGTCCCAGGATTGTGGTGGCATTCATGGGGCGGTTCACTAGAATATTTTGCGACAACTTCGAGCATCAACTATGACCCGACCCAAAGCTTCCATCTTGACGTGGTAGTCGAGTTTGAGTGCTGCAATAATCTCGCAGGCTACACTAGCTGGAACTCAGTTCCTGGAATTTCGACCATACCAAAAAGGCCAAAGAGGATCAATCAGACCGAGATCAGTGAGACCCCGCGCTACGAGGCGATCGGGGGGTAAAGCGGTACTGTCCTCTGCAATAGGGGTGTGAAGGCAGTAAGATGTTTCTCCCAGACGATCAGCATGTCCATATTCATGGAAGCGAGGATGCTGCCTTCCCCCGAGGAAGGACGGTTAGAAAAGGTCGGCCCTAAAACCCGCACACTCCGATCGCCCAACGGTTGACCGTGACCGCCGGCGCATTATCCACTACGGTCGAAATACTTCTAAAACCAAAGAGTCCGGTGCTGCTCAAAAGGCACCTGCTGTGCGCAGCCGCATCAAGAATGAGACAGTAATGCCTTATTCCCTGCGCCCTCGGGTTAGGCCAACCCCCTGCAGCCGAGCAGGTCAGACTATTGAGTCATCGGCTCCGGGCAGGGTCCCCAAAGAAAACCCTACTGTCCACTGCCTCGTGGGTCAGACTTTTAAGTCAGAGGCTAGGGGCAGGGTCCCTGAACAAAACCCTAGATCCTCCCACTGCCTTGTGGGTCAGACTTTTGAGTCAAAGGCTCAAGGTGGGGTACCTCAACCAAACCCCTTTTTCGGCCTGGGCAACCGGGAAGTATCATTTGCCCGCGCAGTTCTGTGTCCATGGATGTCCCTTCTCAACTCCTTCCCACCACACAAGCAAACGTTGTTGGGTCATTTAACTCGGTTATCTGACCTGTGGGCACTATGCATCCTGTTGCCTTTTAACAATAAGCAAAATTACACCTTTTTTAAATCTACAAGATTCTTTTTTACACAGGAGCTTCAAGCGTCCGTACTGTATTTCAAATTGGCAAATAGGCAATTCTCGTTGAAACTTTATACCCCTTTAAAACTGGTATATGCTGTGTCTCCGAAACCGCATACAAGACTAGAGTGTGGTTATGCATCTCAGAACGCCAAGGATGAACTCAGCTCTTCCACATTTCTCCCTCCGTGTGTCCGATGACCCAGAGGCGATGACTGGTGGAATATATGTCGCGGGAGTTGTACTCAAACCTAAACGCGTTTTGTTGGATTGCATCCCAGTGAACAGTCGTCTTTGCGCTGTCGGGTTATCCAGCTCAACCAAGCTCAATGCCTCTCGACATTAAAAGCGTGTCTGTTTGTAGTGTTGGCTTATGCCCCAACGGACTGCAGTTCTGATGCTGAGAAGGATACTTTCTACCGAGCGTTTTCCAGTTTTCAAAAAGGAAGCAAGAACGTCATGTGAAAACTATCGTGGTGTCAGCCTGGTGTCCGTCGCATCTAAAGTGCTCTCTGGCATTATTTTGCGCAGATTAATGGATTACCGGAAGAGACAGATTCGCGAGAATCAAGCTGGGTTTCGCCCCGGTCAAAGATGCATCGGCCATATCTTTACCTTGAGACAAATTATTGAACAGCGCCACCCCTTCAGGCGTCCCACGTTGGTCGTTTTTCTGGATTTGAAAGCTGCATTTGATTCTGTTGATCGTCAGCAACTTTGGCAGTGTCTGGCGATCAAAGGTGTCTCTTCCAAATTTATGTTCCTTATGAGGGCACTGTATGCGAACTCCTGTGGGCATGTACGAGTATACGGGAAGCTCTCACCTGAATTCACCACTTCCAGTGTTGTAAGAAAAGATTGTCCTCTCTCACCTTTCCTCTCCAACCTTGTTATCGATCTACTGCTTGAAGTTTCTCTGCCTGTCTCTGAAACCTCGGGAGTCGAAATGCTCGCGTGATGTACCTCCATAGACATTGAGTATGCAGACGATATTGCTCTCATTGGTTCAGATCCTTTCCAGATGCATACGATTTTAAATGACCTAAATAACTCTGCCGTACGGTTTGACATGCGCTTCACACCTGCAAATTTTAAAGCGCTGCTACAGAACTGGTTGGGATCAAACCCAAACCTCATGCTCGCAGACGAGCTAATTGACGTGGTAGATAACTATGTTTTCCTGGGTAGTTTTATAGGTTCCGGTGGACCGGCTGGAGATGACATTACTCCTCGAATCGGGAAGGCCATATCAGCTTCTGCCAACCTCCGAAATCTATGGCGCCGGCGTGACATCAGTTTGTCTGTTAAGGACAGAGTTTACGCCGCGGCTGTACGGCCCATACTGCTTTGTGGATCAGAAACGTGACCTCTGCGCGCAGTGAACATGCGAGAATTGTCAGCGTTTGAACATCGGTGTCTCCGAAGCATTGACTGGGTCTGGTGGTAACACCGACTAGCATTGCTGAAGTACACTACATGGTTTTAGGTAGGCAAAACTCTTCCACGATAGATAAATTTTTCACGCTTCTTAGGTTACGCTACTTAGGACATGTACTCCACATGCCAGAGGACCGTCTGTCTCGCGGAGCTCTTTTTACTCACCCCTGTACTGAGTCGAAGCGACTGAGATGCGGACAGGTTATAACCTGGCAACGAAGTATGAAAACACCAACCAGTAAACTTAGTCAGGTCAACAACCGCCGACTCCCTGGATGGGGACCCTGGGACTCAACTCATTAATGGCTAGTGACACTTGGCTCAGACATGGGTCAATCACGCAGTCAGTGGTGCTCCTGCATCAACGCAATCGCCTTCAATCCGTAGCTTCGAAGTTTTTTGTTTGTCCAAATTGCTAGACGGATTCAATACCAACTCCTTCACGAAGAGACTGTTCCTTACCACGGTTGTTCCCCTCCAGGGCTTGGTTGTGTGTTCCACTTTCCCGTTTTCCGGTGATCGAAACTGTAGCAGCTGGAACCAATCTGCCTATGGCACACGGTTTATTGCCGGTGAATTAATTAACTTGATTGTTTTCCAGGCTCATTCGTCAAGCAAGAAGCACTGATCCTTGTGGGCAAAATCAATGCCCAAGTCGGTCATCTGACATCCTTAGAATCACATTTGGGCGGCCGATTCAGAGTCAATGCTTGTCGCACAAACAACGGATAGAGACTTCTCCAGTTGTGTGCTGATCATGAACTGTTTCTGGCAGTACGAACTTTCAGCATAAACGTTCGCATCGCATAACCTGGCGACCACCAGCTGCAAATCAATTGTGCACCCAGTCAAATCATGTTGTGGAGAGTTATAATTCAAGACCATGATGCTTGCATGCCTGACAGTTTGTTTTTCCCCAGACCCTCGTAAGTCAACAAAATGCATGCCAATCCACCATCTTCGAGGAACTACCAAAGCTTAACAGTATCGATCTGAGCTAGCCCAAAAATTCTCCACGGTAAACCAATACTGTACCGGTAGTGAGCACGTGAATGAACTGTGGCAAAGTGTGAAAGGAGTTATGCTAGTGGCGTTCAGTGATGTCTGCCCGGCTTCTCCGATTCGACCACAAGAGCACTGGATGTAGTCGAGGTCGTTGGTCATGGTTGATGCCAGGATATCCATACCTCCGAGCAACGAGTACGATGGCCCACGCAAGTCCTTGAAACGTCAAATGGTGAAGAGCCTAAGGAAAGGCCAAGAGCTCTGGTGTGCGTCGAAAGCCCGGGAGATGGAGAAGGCTTTTGCTACCGGAAACAGCGGTACCCTATATCAACTGATACGATCGACTGGACCTCGGAAAGCAGCGGTCATTGAAACGATAAGTGAAAAAGGCGGCTCATTAATTAACTCGCAAAAACGTCGACTGGAAAGATGGGCCGAACACTTTAACTGTCCGTTTAGCTGCTCTCCCGCAACACAGGCTGTAGAGATATTGCATACGGACGAATGGAATGTAGACCCTAATCTCCCGCCAGAAGAAGAAATAAAGTACGAAATATCCGTACTGAATTGTGAGAAGGCTGCACGGCCGGACGGTCTGTATCCAGCCCTTTTTAGAGGAGGCGGAAAATCCCTGGTGACCCGTCTAACAATGTGGAGCGAAAAGTGCCTACAGGATCGGGCATGTTGACAGTTATTCCCATCTTCAAAAATGGTACGCGGATCGGAAAGCAGCGGTCATTGAAACGATAAGTGAAAAAGGCGGCTCATTAATTAACTCGCAAAAACGTCGACTGGAAAGATGGGCCGAACACTTTAACTGTCCGTTTAGCTGCTCTCCCGCAACACAGGCTGTAGAGATATTGCATACGGACGAATGGAATGTAGACCCTAATCTCCCGCCAGAAGAAGAAATAAAGTACGAAATATCCGTACTGAATTGTGAGAAGGCTGCACGGCCGGACGGTCTGTATCCAGCCCTTTTTAGAGGAGGCGGAAAATCCCTGGTGACCCGTCTAACAATGTGGAGCGAAAAGTGCCTACAGGATCGGGCATGTTGACAGTTATTCCCATCTTCAAAAATGGTACGCGGACGCTGTGTGAGAACCGCTGTGGCATCAGACTGGTAGCTGTAGCGTTGAAGGTGCTCTCTGGTCTTATCCTTCGAAGATTGACTGAATACAAGTAGAGAGATCCTCGAAAATCAAGCTGGTCCCCGTCCTGCAAGAGGATACGTCGATGACGTTTTAACTCCGACAGATTCCGGCACAGTGACACTGCTTCCAGAGACACAATAATTGTGTTCCTTGACTTGACAGCCGCCGTTGACTCTGGACCATCAGGCACTATGGCAGTGTTTATGGAGCAAAGGTTTCCCCCATAAATTCTTGACCCTCCTTAGGCGCTGTACGCCAACTCCCGCGGCCGTGTGAAGGTCTACGGCAAGCTTTTGCCTTAGTTCACCACATCAAGTGGTTTCAGACAAGGCTGTCCTCTTTCACCTTTCACCTTCAACTTCGTCATTGGTACGACTGCGGAAGATTCACTATCAGCCTATAACGTCTGTGGGGTCGAAGTCCTCCTGGGGCGTCTGCCCACAGATATCGAGTACGCAGACGACATAGCTCTTCTTGGATCTGATGCCGTTGTACTGCAAACAGTATTAACTAATTTAAATGATTCTGACCCACGGTTTGGCATGCGCTTCACATCTCCAAATTGTAAAGTGCTACTGCAAGACTGGGTAAGGTAAAAAAACAACAAACTGATGGAGTGCGTCTTACATCCTAAGGGTGAGTGATATTCCGAATACTATTAGGGAAGGTTCGCCTGTCTGCAAGAAAGGGGTTAAAATCGTGGAAGAAATTGAGACTAAGTACTAAAGCGGATGGCTCAGTGGTTAGGGCGCAAATTTACTGGCCGGAAGGTCCATGGTTCGAACCCGACCTCTGCCTCTCGACTTCCCCTGTCTAGGCTTGGGCAACCTGGCAGTGTCCCACCCCTCGTGCTTCCTTCGGGTGGCATGCAGCTAGGCACCGAAATGGTGTTAAAGCTGAACGATTATTACATTTTCTATCGCAAGTTTAGTACGAATTACGTGATCATCGTAGGTGGAGAAAAACAGCTGCCTTCACAACAGACCACCGGTGGCCTGCCTTTGATATGCAGCAAAGCAGAACGTTTGGTCCGCTGGGCACAATACTTCGAGCAATAATTCAGCTGCTATCCTGCTGCCTCCAGTCCAGAATCCTGGTCTTCAACAGAAAGGTGGACTGTGAATATGGAGCCGCCTTGTGCCTCAAAAGTGTCCGAGTATATTTTTCTACCCAACCGTCATCGTGCTGCTGGTCCTGACGACCTTCCACCTACTCTTTTCAAGGATGGCGGTGGACTTCTCAGCCAGTGCCTGTCTAGCCTATTTGGGTCTATCTGGAAGAATGAGACCGTCCCAGGCAACTGGGATGAATCGATAGTAGTGCCCATTTTCAAAAAGGGTACTCAATGAATGTAGTAACCACAGAGATGATAGTTTTACTCCTGTTGTGACAAGGCTCCTGGCGTCGCTGATTCTTTGACGTCTTACGGTGGCATGCGAACCCTTGACTCGTGAGAATCAAGCAGGATTTCAACGGGGTATAGGTTGCTTTGACCACATCGTCACACTCCGTCAGGTGTTAGAGTGGCGCCATACGTACAGACGGACCCACAATCTTGGTATTCCTTGACTTCAAGGGTGCTTTCGATTCTGTCGGTCGCATATATCTGGACGGGTGAGAGTGTATGGTGAGCTCTCCACAAGCTTCCCTACAAAGAGTGGTATCCGACAAGGATGTCCACTCTCTCCATTCTTGTTCAACTTCATCGTTGATGAAGTAATGAGGCGAACGCTGGAATGTCTTCAAAACCCCGGTGTTCAAATTGTTGCTGGCGAGAGCCTTGTCGATCTGTAGTACGCAGATGACATTGCCCTCATCTTTGGAGACCAAAGCGAAGCGCAAGTCCTGTTGAGTAGACTGACCAGCGTCATACTGTCTTTCGCCATGCGCCATGCAACTTCAAAGTGCAAAATCATGCTTTAGAACGTGCGGTCTCCGAACATATCTCTTACAACACAAGGAGAATCACTGGAGATTGCGAAAAATCTTGCATGCCTCGGTAGTTGTATTATCTCTGACGGAAATGTGTCAGTGCAAGAATCTCAAAGGTTCAAATCACGTTTGCTAATTTGCGTCACTTGTGGCGTCAAAAAGGCATGCCACCAGATTTTAAGTTCGCATGTACCAGTAAGGGCTGTGTTGTTGTATGGGTGCGAGACATAGCCTCTGCGGGCAGATGATGTGAGGTATCCTCAGGTATTTGACCGCCGATGCGTGGCTGGTTTTGGATGGCTTCAGCGTTTTAGTAACGAGATGATTAGAAAAAATAAATAAATCGGTCAGCTTTAGCACCCTATCGGTGCCTAACTATCATGCAGCCACAAAGAAGCACGAGGGCCGGGATACTGCCAGGTTGCCCAAGCTTAGACAGGGGCTGAGTAGAAAACGTGTATCTGGTTGTGCGGCAAGTACTTCGATCTGGGAAAACATCCAGCATTAGCGACTACAATGGCTCGGTCATTTACTACGCATGCCGAAACCATCTACCGAGACGAGGGTTCCCCGTGCCTCTTTCAGAATGGCGCAATCCGCGAGGTGCACAACGCATGACTTGGCAGAAATGCGTAAAAGAGATCACAAAGAGTTTGTGTGTTCTTACTGTTGTACGCCTTCCAGAGGATGGGTCATGACTCCGCCCGTGCTTGGCTGGAGACGTTGCAAGAAATGGCGGCTAATCGATGTCAGTGGCGTTCATGTCAGTTTCTTTTCAGATTGTCTGATTGTAGTTGGTACTTTCTCAGCTTAGTTCTCGGTCTGAGCCTCCCAAGCTAGCGTGCGTGCCAAAACAACCACCAAAGGTGTACAAGATATATTAACGCCCCAAACGAAGTCAAGAGCATTTGTACAGCGCTTCATATATATAGCGTAGCGGTAATAACTTTCTGGAAATTCTGACGCGTTCTGGATGCACCATTGGCAACCGGCAGTTGGCCAATACTGGTCATGATTGGCTGTTGGGTCCAGATTTTCGACCAATCAGATCTGCGCTTGATGCCGGACCGGCAAGCGTCTCGAATTCCTGGCCAATCTTGTGTGGGATAGGCTTTCTGGCCAGGCAGCACCCGACTGCGGGTGGTATTAAGCGGGATCTGTGTGGGAATTCCGTCCTAACACCTCCCTCTCGAAGTTTGTTGACGTAGCTTCGAAGCCGAGGGTTCACCTGCAGTGGCCTCACTGGCTGGCGGATCCTGTCTGTCGCGTCGTGGTTGTAATCCGTGCTCACGCCGGGCCTCCGACGAAGCAGCTGGGCGGTTCTGCTGAATGGTGCCGAGATCAAAGCCGAAGCATCTCTAGACTCAGCTCACTCAGTCCTGGGGCAGGATCTGCGCAGTAGAGTGAACTGACGGCCGTAGAGCATTTTATGAAACTTCTTCACGGCAAACACGATCGCCAAGCTTCTTTTTCTATTTGGCTGTAGTTACGCTCGGCTGGTGTCAAGGATCTGGCCGCATGTGCAATGGCCTTTTGGTTGCTGTCGGGAAATACATGTGAAATCACTGCACCAATCCCATAGTTCGAGGCATCCGACGCCACAACGATTTCCAGAGATGGATCGTAGTGGGTGAGTAACAGATTGGAGCTCAGCATGGATTTAACCGAGTCAAAGACGCGTTGGCATTCTTCTGACCATGTCCACTTGTGGTCTTTGGTGAGTAGCTGGTTTAGCGGGCCTCGGAGGCGATGCATGGCAGGCAGGAACGAACTGTAGTGACTGACGAGACCGAGGAAGGACCTGAGGGACGTCACGTCTGTGGGTGCTGGCATACGTCTGATAGCTTCGATGTTCTCCGGGTCTGGTCGGCGACCATGTTGGTCGATGATGAAACCAAGGTACTTTATCGACCGCATGAAGAAGGTGCATTTCTCTCGGCGCACTCTGAAGCCATATTCTTGAATACGACCGAGCACGTAATCGAGACGTTGCCACAATTCGTGGGGTTGGAACCCATGACAATGAGGTCGTCCAAATAAGCAGCAACGCCGGGGGCATCCTTCAGCATCGTATCCATGATCTGTTGAAATATGGCTGGCGCTGTTTTCACACCGAATGGCAGTCAGTATACTGGAACAGACCGCGACGTATTAATCGTCAGAAGTTCTCGGGATTCTTCCTCAACTTCAACCTGGAGGTATGCATCGGCCAAGTCAATCTTCGCGAAAAATTTACCCCATTTAGTTTCGCGAACAGATCTTCTGGAAGAGGCAGAGGGTATTGATGGGTATCCAGCGCAGCATTGAGGCCGGTGGAGAAATCTGCACACAACCGGATGGTCCCGTTAGCCTTCTTCACCAACACGATCGGTGCGGCCCATGCAGAGTAGTTAGTCGGTTGGAGAACACCAGCCTTCTGCAGTCGGTCCAGCTCCTGGTCAACGATAGGTAAGGCTGCATACGGTACTGGGCGTTTTGGCCTGAAAACTGGTTTGGCACCGGGGAGGAGGCACAGTCTGGCTTTTGCTTTTGTGCACCGTCCAAGCTCGTCGGAGAATACGGATGCGTAGCGTTGTACCAGGTCCTCAAGTGAACGCGTTGCAATGTGAGTTTGTTCGAGGGCATCTCCAGGTGCTGCATGTGAGGTTGCAAATAGAATTAATTGGCTTCTCCAGCAGATTAAGCTTTTCGATCCAGTCCAGCCCCATGAGATCAAGTTTGGGGCATGACGTCAGGTAGCACGTAGCTTGTGCCGTCGAGCCATTGAAGTTTATGGAGCAGTCAACCTCGCCAGTCAACTTCAGTTTACCACCAGAAGCATTACGGGCCCAATGTTTCGTCGGTTTCACGTGCGGCTTACCAAGGCGTTTCCACGTTCGCTCACTGAGCAGCGTGATGTCGGAGCCCGTATCAAGCTGCAAACGAACTGGGATGTTGTTGATACGAACCGTCACGAACTTCCTTCGGCAAGCAAAATCAACCTTAATGTCGCCGTCACCGAGTTGGACCGCGATTTGTGGGATGCACGGTGGTGTGCGGGTGGCTGTGGCCTCTGAGACCGACAAAAATCTTCTGTGGCCACGACGATTGCACCTGGAACATTTATGACGTTTAAACCGGCAATAACGAGCAAAATGCCACTCACCGCAATGCCAGCAACTTGTGGGAGGCTTGCTCTGTTTTCGATCGGGCCTGTTGTCAGCTTTCTTAGGCGCACTGGAGTTGATTGCCTGTACACAGCTGCTTGGAGTCACAGATGACTGGCCGATCATAGCCGTGTCGTGCTTCAGATTGATGAGGCGTTGACATTCGGTGGTGAGGCTCTGCAACGTCATTTCGGCATCCTGTTCAATTCTGTTAAGCAGCCTGGTTCTGATGTCAGCATCCTGGGACGACTGGAGACCGGATACAAAAATGAGGCACTTAAACTGATTCTCTGTCAATGAGGTGAGCTTGAAGCGCTCGCATTCCCGATTGACAACACCGGCAAACGTGATGAAATCATCATCATCTTTCTTGACCAACTTTAGGCATTGGTAACGGATATTGAACAGTGATGTTTGATCGCCGAATATCTGAGACAGTGTTCCGACCGTTTCATCAAAGCTGAGGTCGCGGGGCAGCTTGGGGAGAATGAAATTTGTGTACCGTTCATGCTCCGGTGTGCCGAGTTTTCGCAGCAATAGTCTGACTTTCCAACCGTCATCAAACTTGGAAAAATCAGTCTTGAACATGTCTTCATACCGCTTGAACCAGGAGTCAAAAGTGTGACCAGAAAGAGGGTCGAATGTGAACTCCGTGATTGAGGCCGCGGCTGCATCAGTTGAGGAAACAGAAGACTCACCAGTGCTGGCTGCTGCTGTCTGGATATGCAGTCTCTGAGTCAGTGATTCAATGAGCTTCAATTGCGCTTCTTCAAACTGCTTTTGTTGCTGCTGCAAAAGTTCTCGGAGCTGATTAAATTCGATTGACATCGTGGGTTCCCGTTCGCCAATTGTAGTAACGGTACTTTCTCAGCTT
The DNA here is from genome assembly GCA_003604175.2 of Clonorchis sinensis. Taxonomy (NCBI): domain Eukaryota; kingdom Metazoa; phylum Platyhelminthes; class Trematoda; order Opisthorchiida; family Opisthorchiidae; genus Clonorchis; species Clonorchis sinensis. The sequence continues at coordinate 45,873,507 of CM030370.1, forward strand.
AGTTCTCGGTCTGAGCCTCCCAAGCTAGCGTGCGTGCCAAAACAACCACCAAAGGTGTACAAGATATATTAACGCCCCAAACGAAGTCAAGAGCATTTGTACAGCGCTTCATATATATAGCGTAAGCGGTAATAACTTTCTGGAAATTCTGACGCGTTCTGGATGCACCATTGGCAACCGGCAGTTGGCCAATACTGGGTCATGATTGGCTGTTGGGTCCAGATTTTCGACCAATCAGATCTGGGCTTGATGCCGGACCGGCAAGCGTCTCGAATTCCTGGCCAATCTTGTGTGGGATAGGCTTTTTGGCCGAAGCAGCACCCGACTGCGGGCGGTAAAGCGGGATCTGTGTGGAATTCCGCCTAACACTGATTGAGCGGCTGGAAGTGTAGAGCACCTCCAGAATGCTTGACATAGTCCAGCACTAGAGTCCCCTCCCACTCATCCACTCTTTTTCTCTTCTTTTCACTCTAGGGCTTTAAAAGTACAATTAGACGAAGACACCGATGGTTGTACGGCAGTGAAGCATCAGGGTCAACACTGATGTTGCTGTCTTTGTTGATGATAGCCTGCCCTTGCGATGTTATGCTCTGGGGACAGATTACCGGAGGAAAATGTTGTCAAACATTTACCTCTCAAGCATCGGGAAGCAAAAGCCGTTACAGTAAAACCCTCTATAGACGATGTATTCAGTCTTCAGAAGATAATAAATGTTGCGGCCCAACTTGCCACAGTTTCAACGCTTGGGTATCGTGGCTCACACGCCATGACAGGGCAGAAAGTATAAAATTAATAAAATCATTTCATAAGTTACAAGGTGCAGTGATTTCAGGGGTAAAACTGTGTTCAGACAGCTGGTGCCTCATTCTGCAAACCTGGTTATTCGCAATTAGCCAGATTGTGTTGCATCAATAGTCATCGATTCTCGCAGAGGACGCCGCTGGAGTCCAACCAAATCAACACACAGTAATTTCAATGCAAGAATACTCAGAATACTACACTGTAAAACGGGATAGACATGTAATAAGGATTGTCAACAACCCCGTACTTGTACAGTGGTTATAGCTGCCACAGTTTCGTTCACTGATGCCCTGGGGAGGTGGGGTAGGTAGCTGCGCATTGGGACGTCCGATCACAGATATCGAGTACGCTGACAACATAGCTATTCTTAGATCTGGCGCCACGGTAATTAGAAAAATATTAAATAATCTAAATAATTCTGCCTCACGGTTTGGCATGCGCTTCACACCTGCAGGGTGTTCAGTGCTACTGCAAGGCTCGGTAGGTTCGAACCCTCACCTCATGCTTGCGAATGACCCGATTGAGGTACTAGACAAGCTTGTCTACCTTGGAAGCTGTATCATCTGGTGGTCTCTTGAAAGATGATATTTCCATCAAGATTGAGAAGGCCAGAGACTTTTATAAACTTGCGTCACCTGTGGACGTGACATCAGCTTATCCGTCAGGGGTCGAGGATACCCGAAGGGTTCTTTTCCGCACAACCACGCGAAGGATGGAAACGAGCCATGGGAGGTCAAACAATAACTTTGCAGGGAAGTATGAAAGCCACTACCAGCAAACTCAGCTGCACTGATCATTGCCGTCTCCCTGGATGTGGACTCCCAGACGGAACAGATCAATGGTTATAGATACTTCCAGACATGACCCAATCGCGCCCTCAACGGTGATCATCCATCCACGCCTTTGCCTTCGATGCATGTTAGGCGAATTCCACACAGATCCCGCTTTACCGCCCGCAGTCGGGTGCTGCTTCGGCCAGAAAGCCTATCCCACACAAGATTGGCCAGGGAATTCGAGACGCTTGCCGGTCCGGCATCAAGCCCAGATCTGATTGGTCGAAAATCTGGACCCAACAGCCAATCATGACCCAGTATTGGCCAACTGCCGGTTGCCAATGGTGCATCCAGAACGCGTCAGAATTTCCAGAAAGTTATTACCGCTTACGCTATATATATGAAGCGCTGTACAAATGCTCTTGACTTCGTTTGGGGCGTTAATATATCTTGTACACCTTTGGTGGTTGTTTTGGCACGCACGCTAGCTTGGGAGGCTCAGACCGAGAACTAAGCTGAGAAAGTACCGTTACTACAATGCACGGTTCCCTTCACAATCTCTATATTTGAGAGTCCACTGACAACCCTGCATTTACGCATCAATTATATCAGCTCCCGCCTCCAATGCGCAGCTACCTACCCCACCTTCTCAAAGAATCGATGAGCGAAACTGTGGCATCTGTAAACACTGTACTTCAAGTACACGACTGTCACAACTGATAGTGATGATGAAGATGATGCTGACAATTCACCGGACCTGAATAGTCGATGTGAAGACGCGACCTGGATTCGTTCGCTTATGACCACGATCGTAGGTAAGTTCTAACGGATGACTTAGATACTTCTGTAAGCAAGATTTGGAGATCTGATCCATCCGGGAGCCCATCAGAGACGTAAGTCCGATCAAGGGCCTTTATTCTGTTTCTTCCAGGGTGTCTTGTATGAAACTGCTTCAGTACGGCTGGCTACAATTCTTTTGGAATAACAATGCGTTCTGAAAAAGGCATCCTTCTGCTGGTGATGGTGCATCACGTCGGTCAAAGCGGGTTCTCAATTTATCTTAGGGACAAGTACACGTTCGTTGGCAACGGTAGTACTTTATAACCTGCTTCAGCACAGGGTCTTGGTAACTGGCCTGATAGTTTATGTCAGCAGTCCTTGGAAGAGTGTCAGCTGCCTCTGAAACCAATCAATTCTCCTCCAGCTTCATGACCTTTGTTGTGGCTCCAACGTCTCCTGGTTTCAACCTGCTTAAATAAATGAAACGCGACAGTCCATCGTCCTGTCCGAGGCTGTTGGTGAACTAGTACCGGAGTGGTCATTCGATGGAAAATGCTTGGTGGTTTACGCCGGAATTCTGTTCCTCAAGCCAAAACAGCAAACAGCTGCTTGTGATCCGTCACTCGTCGTTCAGCTGTAACCCCCTTTCAGTCCCTAGCTGTCATGTCACTCGAAAGAAGCATGAGGGCTGGGATACTGCCATGTTGCCCAAGCCTAGACAAGGGAAGTCGAGAGGCAGAGGTCGGGTTCGAACCACGGATCTTCCGGTCAGTAAATTCGCGCTTTAACCACTGAACCATCCTGTCCCTTACGTATCCTTGCTGATTCGTCAGTAAGGTGAACTGACAGCCAAAGAGCACATTGTGGAGTATTTCTGATTGCAAACGCGATCGCAGAAGCTTTATTTTCCATCTGGCTGTAACTGCGCTCGGCTTGTGTCAGGGGTCTGGCTGCATGTGCAGCAGCTTTCTGACTTCATTCGGGGAATACATGCTAGACCATCGCGCCAGAGTCACAAATGGAAGCGTCGGATATCTCAACGGTTTTCAAAGGCGGATCGTAGTGGGTGAGAAGCCGATCGGGGTTCATCACGGATTTTGCAGAGTTGAAGGCGCATTCCATTCTTCTGGCCATGCCCACTTGCTGTCCTTGGTGAGTAGCCGGTTCAGTGGGCTTCGGAGACGATGTATGGCTGGCAGGAACAGGCTGTGCTGGCTGGCGGGACCGTGGAACTATCTGAGGGATGCCACGTCTGTGGGTGCTGGCATTCGTTTGATGGCATCTGGTCCTCGCGACCATGTTCATCGATTACGAAATCGAAGAAGGTGCATTCCTCTTGGCGCGCTGTGAGGCGGCTTTCGGATACAACCGAGTACGTTGTCAAGGGGCGGCCAAAATTCGTCGGTTTTGGAACTCATGACGTTTAGATCGTCCAAATGGGAGCCGGTACCGTAATACCCTCGATCATCTTATGCATGAATGGTTAAAGTGTGACTGGCGCTGTCTTGACTCTAAATGGAAGTCGAGTGTAATGGGTCCAACCACGGCGCTTATTTGTCGTCAGAAGTGTTCAGGATTCCTGCGTGATTTTGATTTGCAGGTACGCCTCAGCTAAATAACTCTCCCCAAAATATTTGCCGCTATCCAGTTTTGTGAACAGGTTCTCTGGATGGAGCAGATGGCACTGACGCGTATACAGTGAAGCATTGAGATCAGTGGGAAAGTTTGCACACAAACGACGATTCCGTTAGCTTTCTTCGCAGTTAAGATCTGTGAAGTCCCATGCTGACGAGTTTGTCGGTTGGAGAGCACCAGGCTTCCGTAGTAAGTCCAGTTCCTTGTCAACACTGAGCAAGGCTGCATACGGTATTGAGTGTTCTGGTTTGAAAACTGGTCTAGTATTTGGGAGGAGGCACAGTCTGTGTTTCGCTTTTTTTTCGTCCAAGCCTGTGGGCGAATATAGGTACATAGCATCGCAGAATGTCCTCGGAGGCGAGATGGCTCAGTGGTTAGAGCGCGAATTTACTGACCGGAAGGTCCGTGGTTCGAACCCGACCTCTGCATCTCGACTTCTATCCAGGCTTGAGCAACTTGGCACTTTTCCAGCCCTCGGGTGGCAGCTGGGCACTGAAAGGGTGTTACGGCTAAACGATCTTTTAGAATCTCCTCATTCTCCACTGAATTCAGCTGTTCGGTCTAATCCAACTCCGTGAGATCAACCTGGGGGCAGGACATCAGGTAAAATGTGGCTTGGTTCGTCAACCCATTGAAGGCTATCGAACAGTCAACTTCACCAGTGAATTCTTCTACCCTCAGAAGCATTGCGGGCTCAATGTTTAGTCGCCTCCACTTGAGGTTTGGCAATCGTTTCCACGTTCGCTCACTGGACAACCTGATGTCGGAACCTGTATCGAGCTGCAAACGAACTGTCAGTCAGACATCCAGCGACGTGACCTGTTGCACACCACCGTTCACGCCTGTTTCTTCGCTTCCAGATAAAACCCATTTCCAACTTCTTTATTGGTGAAGGACTTGCAGGAAACGCAACACGAAATGTAGTAGCCACGTTTTAAGTGCTAAGGGATCCCGGCACTCTTCCACTTGATTTTCTCTGCACGTGGTTCGAGACTACGGAATACGGCACGTAGCCTGTCCCGCTGATGACTGTGTTGTCCATTCTCGGTTTGGCAGCCGAAAATAAAAGTAAATTATTCGGTTGTAATCCCCTTTTGTTGCCTAGCTGCCATGCCACTCGAAGGAAGCACAAGGATTGAGGTACTGCCAGGTTACTCAAGCCTAGACAGGAGCAGTCGACGTGCAAAGGTTGGGTTAAAACCACAGGCCTTCCGATCAATAAGTTCACGCCTTAACCACTGAGCTACCTCGAGCTCGTCGGTTTGCCTGGCTAAAGTTCCTCTGTGGTCGTCTACTTGGCTAGGTGTGCTTTACAAAGACCGTTGGTTTGGTTACCCTGATGGTGTCTCCAGTGGGGTGCTCAGATGCTGTCTAATGTTTTAATTGCCTTGTTCACGGGGACGTAAGTCTGTTTGCACTACGTTACAACCCTATCCCTTTCGCACTTTTTCTGTTAAAGGCCAACAGTTCAGAGTGGAGGCAACAGGTGTCTAACTGAATTCTTCGAAGTATTGTGCTCAACGGTCCAAACATCGTGACGTCGTTACATCAGTTCATGGAAGTGTGCAATGTTACGGAGAACCCTGTGCTAATGGTCGGGTGCTAAATGAACTTAAGTGGTACCGAGAGAAAAAGGTTGATGTCTGCTTTTGTCGTCAACGTGTCTACTGCGAAGCAGTGAAAATGCGGATTGAAAAGTCCGGGATTGGAGTGTGGTTGGGTCACAGGTGACAGCACATCGCGTTTTGGCTTTCGATTCTGATGAGGGCTAATCTATCCCGTTGTGAACACCTAATCTGATGGTTGTCTCTCCCCGATTCCTGACGTATCAAACGAGCTTGATACTGTGCACTCACCAATGGATTAGGTGACCAGTGACCAACGCCTTCAGTAACCGATAAGTACGCCATCATCGGGGCGGGGGGTTGGATTTATTCACTGACTTGATTTACACTTTATCTTTTGTTGTCTCCGTAATTTGTTCCTGACTTGATCCTGAAGTCGTTTCTTTGATTATTCCCATCCACCACTTGTACGTGTGGCATTGTCAAGATCACTCGCTTGACTTTTTAAACTTCACTTCCATTGTGTAGCTGTTCGCTATCGACCAGCCAGTGCTCACCTACTATGACACTGTTACAGAAGAACGGTCGTACAGACGAAAAAGTTGAGGATTATCCACAAGATCGTGCCAAAGAACTCAGGTAAGACGTGCAACTGCTAGTCTTTTACTAATTCTTGTTTATATCAGGGTTGAATCCCTCCTCTGTCGCCTGAAGTACCGGAACACTCTTCCAGAGCTCCCATTTGATCCAAAATTTCTTGCATATCCCCTGGAACCTTCTCGGTTTGTTCTCCTTACTCTTTTCTAACTATCCCAGATTTCTACAATATGTTGCCACTTCACTGGAACGTAACTACAAACACGAACTGCTCACAGAGACGGATGTTGGCGTTGATGTTGATTTGATTGATCCAGATGTTTTCAAGATCGATAAATCAGGTAAAATTTAGCCGCGTTGTTTCTTGTAACTCTATCAACAGTGAAACTACACCCAGACGATGAGCGCCTCCTAGAGGACGATACTCCGGCAGCCATCAATGCCCGAAAATCGCGACACCAAAAGTCAGTGTCTTGGCTCCGGCGCACGGAGTACATTTCGACAGAAATGTATAACAGGTGGAATAAATCGGACAAGGTTGAATCAAAGTGCGTTGCCCTAATTGCAAATTTTGATGATGATCCACTCTTTTTCTCTACACAGATTGGGTTACAGTGTCAAACGACATTTGAATGAGGAGATTGTCTATCGAGACAGAGAAAGTCAAATCGCAGCAATCGAAGCAACATTCAGGGCTGCAAAGAAACCGATTACGAAGCATTATAGTAAACCGAATGTTCATGCTGTGGAAGTGCTACCCGTTCTTCCAGATTTCACCCTCTGGCGATACCCATGTGCACAGGTATGAAGCTTCACACAAATGCACGGATCATTCTAGTTCCTAATGATTCATGTTCCACCAATATATATATATATATATATATATATATATATATATGAACATTGACTTTAACCTGCTATTTTCGCCTTTATATCCTTTTCGTTTTCCAAATTTCGTTGCATGCAACTGGCTTAAATGCACTTCGAACGATGTATGGTAGTGGCGATAGAGTCATGCTCGGCAACGTGTAGCAGTGATGACTCGAAGGCAAGGAGATAGGTGAGGAAGTGGTGCAAATAACCGTGTATCCGTGGAGAAAACGGTGAGTGTTCATTATCAAACAGAATTCAGAGAAGCACTCCTGACTGAGGCATCGTTACGAGATTCTTGTTCGAACCCCTAAAGAACATCACACAATGAAGTACAAACCTTTGCCAGTTATTCCGGCCAGAAAGTGACATGCTCGCCTGTGAGATCGGTTACGCACCACGCCATTTAGAGTTTTCGGCCACACGCAAGTGAGTCGTTTGAGCCCCATCTAGGAGCACGAGGATGTCTCAAAGCGCTCAGTTTGGAGGTGGCTGCTTTCATCTCGAGCTGCTTTGTCATTGTCTGTTCCTTGCGGAATTCTTGCCAGCGAGGGTTTTTGAACGGAAAACAATGTAATCTTTGGTAGACAGCGGTCTGGCATGCTGATCACTCGCCACAAGCATCATGACTTCATAAGCTCCATTGCCATCCCACCGATTCCGAATGATCACCAAGTAATTACTTCATTGCCGACAGCCTGCAGCTGGCCCGAATATGTCTGAAGACTGAATACAAACAGTCTTTCAAAGTAAGATAGTTTGGGATGCTCTCCTTTTTGCCACTACACGGCCAAAATCTTACTAGGATGCGGTTTCTGGGAACGTGAGTAGAGGTTATGTTCAAAATTATTGGCAGCTTAACCTTTGGATTACTTGAACCCGGAGAAAGCATGAGGGCTAAATGGTCCAGCTGTAACGCCCTTTTGGTGCCTAGGTGCCATGCTATCCGACGGCCGAGATATTACCAGGTTACCCAAATCTAGACAAGAGCAGTCGAAATGCAGAAATCTGGTTCAAACTAACAGACCTTCGGTCAGTAAGTTGGCGCATTAACCACTGAGCCATTTCGAGCTCGTGAAGCTGTGATACTATCATTTTGCCCAAGCTTAGACATGAACAGTTGAAATTCAGAGATTGGGTTGGAACCACGGTCCTCTCGGTCTATTTGTTCGCACCTTAACCACTGAGATACCTTGAGATCTGATGACCGTTTGAAACATGATATTATGAATAAGCATACAACATGTATCGATTTTTCAATGAATAGTAGGTACTGATTTTAAGCATGGATATTGTGTAAATTAAGATGAGTGAAAAGTCCGAATAAAATGTTTTCGATGATCATCAACAAACCACATTTTTTGTCACGGAAACATTTCGTCCCACTCACCCGAGTGGTGAACCACATAAAGCTCTTACAGGTTGGGCGATGTTATCTGTACTGAAATTCACACAGTGAAAGACGACCCGTTCAACTACGACTTCCAATCAGCCGCCGTCATACCACCGGCAGTAAGCACGAGAACTGAAATGATATCTGACTGTTGGCACTAGGAACGGAACAAGCAACCTATCAGTATTCCGGATGATACTGTGCACGCATCAGGTGTTTGTGACAGCATGTGTTAATTACAGTAAGTAACATATTGAAATGCATGCCAACGATAACAAAGTGAAACACATTCAGTTCTCCCTTTGCCGTAGTAGATGTGACTGCAACCAAGAGCTTGTTGGATTGTGTTCCTCCGTGCCCCCTACACACTACTAGTCTACGGTGGAAGTGGTGAAATCCGTCCGTCTTTTACGGAGATGCGAAAAACCTCAGAGTTAACCTGTTCACCAGTATTTATTACCCGAGTCGCGGTGTGCTGTGCTTATGCAGCTCGAGAGCTTCGAAATCATTTACATTTTTTCAGTCTAATAAAACTGGGTACGCATCTGTTTTCAAATCATTTTGTTTGGTTGTTCTCCCAGGTCATTTTTGATGATGATCCCGCTCGTAAGAACAAATCGAATGCAGAACAAAAGGAGGAAGTAAATCAGGCCATGATTCGGTGAGTATTCACTTCTGTAGTCTTGCATACCAAAACGATATCAGGATGTTTTTTATCTCTCTGAAGAAGTCTGGTCTGGGCTTTGAAATCCCGGCTGAATTGGGCCACGTTGTTTGTCCGAAATATCCTACTCTTGAGTTACTACTCCGACATTCCGTACACTTTTGTTTTCTTTCAGTGGTATGGTCGATGAATCAGGTGACCATTTTGTCGCCTATTTCTTACCAACTGAATCGACCAAACAACTTCGCCGCCTGGATATCGAAAATCATGTTCCGTATACCGAAGGAGCGGCTTACGAGTATGAGCTAGCTCGCGAGTATAATTGGAATGTAAAAAACAAGACCATGGCGAACTACGAGGAAAACTACTTCTTTGTTTTTCGGAAAGATGGTGAGTTGCGTCTGTTTTTCTTATTACGCATAAGAGAGACCCTTAGTAGACGATACAGGCAGAGTAAAACTGTTGACGTTCACGGTGTTGAGAACAGGTACCACCACCCTGCCTATAAGAACCTTATTTAGTTTGCTACTCCAGGCCAATGGGTTGGGTCGCGGGTTTTCATTCGTACGTAGAAGAATATACGTCTTGCAGTCACTGTTCAGCTGTAACACACCCTTTCGGTGCCTAGCTGTCGTGCCACCCGAAGGGAGTACGAGGGCTGGGATACTGCCAGGTTGCCCAAGCTTAGACAGGGGAAGTCGAGAGGCAGAGGTCGGGTTCGAACCACGGACCTTCCGGTCAGTAGATTCGCGCTCTAACCACTTGAGCTATCTCGCCCCCTCAGTGCTCAGTGAAGGCCGATCGCTGACTACCTGCCTTTTACCACCCCATACCCTCTTTTTGTATTGAACCGGGCATCTCTGACAGTCAGTCATCCCTTTGTACATAATAAACTGCTAAACAGCGAAATACACTCATTTGCATACTAAATTTTTTTTCACGGGAGACTCACCTGGATCCCAGCTGGAACATGAGGTGGTCTGGTGCAGCATATTCAGTTGAAGAAGAACATCATAAGCGGGAGATTCAGCTGGGATTCAGGTAAGTCTCCCGTGGAGACCAAATTGGTATGCAAATGAATGTATTTCGCTAACTTCGTGCAGTTTAGGCTCAAAGAGAGCATAATGTTGATTGAAACCCGGGAATCCCGCTTATCTGATGAGGCCTAAGAATGGCGAAACCGGTCGTGGGCTGTCGAAGAGTTTTCAGAAAGCTTATGAGTAGTGTGTTACGTCCATAAAACTGCCAAATAGTTTCTCCCTCATTGTTACACATGCTTGGCATGTTGGACACAGCATGCTGTCGAGGTTAGCTCACTAGTTAGCTTCTCGTAAACATAAGTGACCGCACCTCAATTCACCGTGAACAGTTCACATTTGCACAGTTGTTTTGTCCTCACCATTTTTGTCGTCGATAGAAAGTGAATTATGGAAAATTAAAGTCGCCGAGCAAAGACGCTAGATTAACCATTGAGAGCAAATGAGTCCATGCTACAGCACCATGGGCCTCTTGACTTCACAGTATCCACGATGAGCTCCCGTCGCACCACATACCAATGTCCCGACGGCCTCTGATTTGTACGACAAATCTTCTGGTCGAACCTAATACGAAAAGCGCCTTTCAGAGGAATAAGTCTACTTGCAGGACAATGGATGCCTATTGCTTCCTCCGAAATAGTTTGGAATGGAACAGTGAACAGAAAGGGTTGCCATCTTTAGAAGTAGACAGAAATGCTCCGTAAGCGATTAGCCATTTGAGAATTGTGCTTTAAAATAAAGGGGGGAGGGTAATGGACTGGAGTGAAATTTCGAGGAGAAATGGATACCTGGAGTTACTTAGACGGTTTGAAAGTTGATGAATTCGACGAACCCCAGTAGGGGGTGGTGGCAGATCGGTGTCCAGGGCGGTGGTGTTTTGTGCGCGCTTGTTGCACCGTCGAAGTGGAGCGGTGGCAGAGTAGGACGGAAGTAAGTGCAGAGTGTCACCCACAAAGAGATGGGTGGAAGAGGCGATGGTAGACAAGAAATCCGCAGAAATTCCTCCAAAAAAGCGAATGTAACATCCGGGCTGCTAAATTTAGTACAGGACAGTTGGAGCTATCGGACTATTCACAACTCGTATTCAGTGGGCAGTGTGAACACACGGATGAAGGCAGCACATGCTGCATTGAGAACTTGTTCTATGGGCGAATAGGTCAATAAACACCATGAATTAAGTAGATTTCATAATCAAGAATAGCGCAGTCGTTATGAGCAAGGAAAGGGACGGTGAGGTAGCAGGGCTTTCTGGAAGTAATGACGAGTAATTACCAAATGACATACAAACTTACGGATACGGGCAGTCAGGCAGCATAAATGGGCAGTATACAGGGACGACGGTGCAGAAGACAGTCAGTAGATTCGGAGGTATCTCCGAATCAAAAGGAAACGGAAACTGTCTGGAAGATGGGTATCGGGTGAATTTGACACAGATCAAATATAACTGCAGTCTTTAGCTGACAACGTGACGGAGTAGCACGTACCACGTGTCAAATCGGAGTTCGCCCTTAGGCCCTCAACACTTAGAAACTCGAAAATAGGTAGAGCTGACACGAAACTGCAAGTGAGGCCGGGCAGGCGACATAACTAACTAGAAGGTGAGCAAAACGTAAGTGGGAGCAAAGACTCAGAGAACGAACGAGCAGGAAAGCGAAACGGCGTTACAGTAAATAGGCTTGTCATGCTATTGATGAGTAGTCAAACAAGTAGGAGAAATAACTGCTGATTGCCGTTGATTCACACGAGGAATCAACAGCTTGTGTTCAGCATGCGAAAGCTTGATTCCATGTCATCCCCCTGCGAAATAGAGTGCAACAGATAAGGAACGGGACAGGTCATTTGGGGTCATCAAAACGGCTCAGGTTAGGCAGTGAAGAACTATTTACTGTATATCATTCCTGGTGTTACTGTTCACTCCTTTCGTCAAGTGGTCTCAATCCACTGATCACACATAAATTGGGACGGCTACCCATATCTGGCGTTGTTACTGCTTGGTACGTTCTTTAGGGAAGATTCGGAGGTGGCCGGCGCTGTGTTGCGAGTTTTATCCTTTGCATAAACAGTTCTACCTCTAATAAATTACATCGGGGGTACTGTCTCGTCACATGCGACAGTGGAGCATCCTGGTCACCTCAGCTGGAAGATCACCAGAGGTCTCTGGGGCCATATTCTCTTAATGTAGGTTACTCGGGCTTCTCGTTCACGATGCTCTCAGGCTGCCGGCGTAGATTCCTAAATCTGAAAATGCTGCTATGGCAAGACACGAACTGGGACGTCATACACCATCACATGACCGCTCTATTTTCCAGACATACGTTCTGTAATTTGGACCTTGTGATATTAAAACTGTTCATGCAGCTAAGCAACGCGACTTCACATCTACTCGCCAAAGTTCAACTCTCTGACCTCCCTCAGAGATTGCATAATTAAAGAAGTCCAGAAACCTCATCTTTTCAAATGGTTTCTATAGGATCTAGACACTTAGTCCAAAACACCTCGACGTTTTCGATTTCTGGTTGCACTACAGTTTGGACGTATCACTGGTTCTAGTTAGAGTATACCCAGGTGTTTTGGAAAATGCAAACAAAAAATCATTGTGTTGGGAACCTAGAACTTGCAACATACGTTTTAACCGTTCTCTATTACATGGTGTGTAATCTTAGTCGGAAAGTCGAACTTAAGATATATGGTAACGCTTGTCTTTTGGACATTATAGAAGGCTAACTGACGCCTCTTATTCAATGATAAATGCGCTGGTATATCCTTGGAGTCCTCATGGGTTTAAAATTCTTCATCCTCGATCGTACTGTAGTGTCAGCATGAACCCTACGCATACTCTAGACTTCCGTTCCTGGCAGACGAAGTCTTTCCCTTTCTCATAGTTGATAGCGATTTCACTGTTGTGCCTGTGGCAGACGTTGGTCAATGTCAACCTAAATGATTTAACCCCGAGAGCTGTCTGAAATGACATGGCACAGGTCACACGATTGTTTGGCTTGATTTTGTCAGTCTCTTGCATTTTATCGTCGCGGGTGATAGACTAATAATACACAGACGAAGTGTCCCGTCGATGAAAACTAGGCGGATTCGTTTACTGGACGGTTGTTATAGCTCAGAATGTGGAAAGTTGGACCCTGAGTTAGTTGCTCCTTGAACTAGTTCATCCAGTCCAGACGGGTCAGTGGACTTATATTTGGTTCGGTATACCCAGTTTCTAGGTTGTTGCAATTTGATTGTTTTATTTTTCCTGGTTCATCTTTAGCACCATTTCGGCACCTAGGTGTCATGCAACACGTGAGATAAGATACTGCCAGGTTATCCAGCCCTAGACAGGAGCAGTCGAGGTGCAGAGGTTAGTTTTGAACCACGAATATTTCGGTCAGTAAGTTTGCGCCTTTACCACTGAGCTACCTCGAGCTTTACTAGTAACGTGCATACTTATGCTGGACTCTGCGTTGTCGCCAGCTGACGCGTGATCCGTAGAAACACTACTGATCTGCTGTCAATGTAACCAGACACATTTGGCCTTACAGTCAGGTAAGATAAAGAGTGACGGATACACCTCTGGGAAAAGTATGACTCTTCCCTGTATTTAATCATGTTGTATTTGGTCCCAACAGAAATACCCATATTGGATTAATCAACGGACTGGCTAACATTGAAAATCCAAGGGGAATATAATTTTGTCGCCACTACTTTTCGTTTTTTCTAAATTGCTCGCCCTATGAAAATTAGCGAAGCATGCTGTGTGCCATGTTCAGCCATCCAGAAAATCTCAATGTTCAGATGTATCCATCTGCATGTAGCATGAGCGTCTCTCAACCACTCATGTGCTTTCCATTTCTCTACGTGAACTACGCAGCCAATGGAGGAAGTATAAGGTATTCAGTGTACCAACTTGGGTTTCGACAATATCTAGTGATGCTAGTAGGGGTTGCTATCTTACTTAGCACTTTTTTCAACTTGGTTCGGTAGACATCACTTCACTCAGTAATAATTTTTCCTCCATAGTCATACTGCCGGTTTTTCCCTCTTTCAGGCGTATTTTACAATGAATTGGAGACTCGAGTTCGGCTGAGCAAACGACGCAAACTCACTCAGTCCGGCTCGTTTATGACTGGAGGAGGTGGTGGTGGTGGTGCTCTCCCAGCACCCAAGACTCGTTTGATTGTGCATCATCGAGACTTCACAGACGAGGAGCTGAAAGCACAAACAGACAGACTATATATGTTGGAACATGACGTCGAAGATGAGGAGGAGGAGGACGAGGACGAGGAGGAAGAGGATGGCGCACATCGCGCGCACGAGCGGTCTGGCGATACCGAACATGGATCCCCATCGGAAGGTAAATATGCAGGTTCTATAAGTATATACAAACGTTGGGAGCGAGATAGCTCAGCGGTTAGAGCGCGAGCGTACTGACCGGAAGGTCCGTGGTTCGAACCCTGCCTCTGCCTCTCGACTTCCCCTGTCTAGGCTTGGGCAACCTGGCAGTATCCCAGCCCTCGTGCTTCCTTCAGGTGGCATGGCAGCTAGGCACCGAAAGGGTGCTACAGCTGAACGATTTTATTTATTTTATTTATATACAAACGTTTAGGGGTTTACACTTACCTCATATCTCCTTTCGTTTTCTCACTTTGGATGAGTTAGAATCGAACAAATTCGCCGAAATTTTGGAGTGGACTGCCAACTCTACTCAGTAAGGACCAGTTCTTCTCGTGTGAAACTTTAGATTTTGATTGAGATTCATTAATTGTTTTATGGACACTATCTGACTGGAGGTGATAGACGTTCTCCATCTTCATTATTTTTTTGACGTCCTTACAGGCCATAGCGAAGCTTGCGAAGATGAACTACACAATCCAGCAGACAATGATGCCCAGGAAGAGGACACTGATGAGTTTCGCGAAACGCAGTCGGAAGGTAGCGAAGTGGAAGAAGTACCAGCACGTTCTTCCCATTCAGCGAAGAAGTCCATGGCGAAACGCTCACCAAGTGAAGATGAGGAAGAGGAAGAGCAAGACGTAGAGGAAGAGGATGAGGAGGATGAGGAGGACGATGACCTGGCAGACAGCCCTCCACCGGTTTCTCCTCCACAGCGTTCTCGCCGACCTAGTGCTACCGGTTCCGGATCTGCTTCGAAAAAGTCAGCAGCGCCTGGTATGCCATCTTTCTATTTCTGATCCAATGTCGGTTTGCCCCCCAGTCGAGTCAGTTTTCATCATTTCAAGCCAGTGACCAACTGTTTATCGCTTAGTACATCGACTAACAGTTAGGCAGTCCACATTCTTTCATTGGAACTTCGCGAAAATGAAGGGCTGTGATCGATGGTGTAGCTTGATGGACTTTTTGTAGTATGGTACTTGTCATGCAAAACTTGTGTTCTATCTACTACGGAACAGAGAACCATCACGATTCTCACTATGACCTAAGAGTTCATGGTTCTGACCCAACCCTCAGCTTTTGATCGATGTTGTCTAGGCTTTGGCAACCTGGCTGTTTCCCAGCCCCCGTGCTTCTTTCGAATTGCACGGCAGATATGTACCTAAAGGTGCTACAACTGAATAATTTTTATAAGCATCCCGTGTAACCTCTTCCAGTTATCTGGTCCTTACAACGTGTTTGCGTTTCTGCTTTCCGGTCGTTTGACGACTTCAGCTTGTTAAATATGAACCTTGCCCTCAGTTTCCCCTCTGATCGTTTTTCAGCTAAGTCCAGACACGCGAAAAAGGCTTTGGTGAGCGATGACGATTTCACAGATACTGACGATGAAGAGGTTCCAAACAAGCCTTCCAAAACGCACAAGCCTGCCAGTGGTCAACGCACCACAGCACCACCTGTCAAGACGTCACAGGTATTCGACTCGGATGACGAGGACGAGAGTGATCTGAGTGATCTGAGTGACTAACACATCTCACATCTATGTACAAAATGATACCCTTTGTCTGTTTCCAGGTCGTTGCAAATTTTTGTGGTTTGTGCGTTTTCTATGGTTTCACTGCTCACTGACATAACTTTCATGATAACCCCGTGCAGTCTTCAACCATTATTATTAGGGGCGCAATAATTTGAGAATATATGACCTTCACCTTAGGCGTTGTTGTTACACCGAATATACCCGTCCTCTCGACCTTGGATTCAAGGAAAATGCTATTTATTTCATAAGCTACTCATAAGGGCGTACGAGTAGCTCAAAGCAAATGTGATTCGAATAATGTCCGGGGCCTGCTGAACGGGATAGGAACGCTTCCAACAGCCTATCTTTCGATAAGGCTGTTTTCACAATTCAACCATTAGGGATTCCATGTTATAATCATGTGACCGCTGACAACTCAGCTAGTCGATTTTGACCTGTTTTTCCTACGTTTTTACTAACATGCTCCGCTCTAATTTTACTTTTTGTGCTTGTGCCATTCATCATAGTGCAGGGAAGGTGAAATCGCGAGAACTCCAATTAAATAATATGTTGTTAATTATCGACTCTCATGCGAAAATAGCAGAGTTCTGAAGATAGCAAACCCTCATATTAGTATGGCTTGGTAACGGGAACTAGTTGGAGGAGCGACATACCTGTTGATGGTCTGTCGTCGAGACGAACGCCTAAAATGTGCAGACCAAAGGTTCAGAGTATTGTGCCTGTTGACTGTCTGCTTCATTTTATGTCGTATTTGCTGCCGTCTAAAAGACCTTGTGCGGCAATTTCGCTAGCCCTACATCAGAACACCCGGTTAGCGAGCATCCTCACCGTAGTGACCGCATCTGATTGACCACTTAAAATTCCCCTCAACACTGCGACATAATGCCTATCACTTTTCCGTTAGCAACATCTAAGGTAAATTTGTTCATACAGTGCCGCTGCCGAAAATGTCGACAGCAAACGTGTGTCATATCCGACAGATTTCCATTCATGAGAAAGTACCACTCTGTGCAACGTTTACCCCTATTAAGTAATGTTTTGAACTAGTCTCCAAATGTCGAGCAGTTAGAAAAGGTTTGTTATCGAGCCAACTACTCTCCATTGCTCACTGTTTTGGTTCTTTCGTTTTTTATGATCTTCAACTGAATGTGCTGCTTATGGCCGCCTGATGCTTCCGTTTGTGCTATACTTGAGTTATCGCAATACCTTGTCATTTGAGTCTGCCGTGGAAGACAGTTTGGTGTGCAAGTGAGTGTATTTTGTAAATTATGTCCAATTTGGGTTCAAGTGGAACATAAAGTTGAGAGGAACTCAGGGACTGCGTCCACCTGGTGAGCTCCAAGAAGCGCGTAATGGGCTGTCGAAGAGTTTTCGGCAACGGATAATTAATGAATGGGGAGCCGGACATTGTTATGTTGAAGTCCTCGCAGGCAGCCGATGTAAAACAGGGGAAAAGGTTGGCGCGTATAGTGTATAGACATGGGTACACTTTGTCTCCTATGTCCCACTCTGGTAACAAGCAGAACTGGGTGCTTTATCTATATCCGTCATCATTTTTAGTGTTTAACTATGTTCGTAGACGGTCAACTTGTGCTAAAGAAAGGATAAGACTAGTGAAATGAGGGAATAGGTGAGATATTTTGGAGGTAATGGAGAGGCTAAACGGGGTTGTAGGGACAGAAGCTGGGGAACGGGGCTTTTACGGTTTTGTTGATAAAGGATCGCCACCTATCATCGACCTATCATGTCGGAAGACGTCTCCAGTCATTGGAGATATTGTCGATGACTCCCTAACCTGGTAGATGACATGTACACTTTTGCTAAATGGCCTAATGAAGGCTGACATGGATTGTGACAGTCTGAGCGGCTGATAGCCACTCTTTTTCTGGTGAGGTTGGGGCTTTGCAAATCGCTTATTGTGACGGTCGCCCCGCCGACATTCGGGGCGTGCATTTAACACATTGTCAACTACAAATCTACGAACCATTTTACTGCAGCT
Organism: Clonorchis sinensis; assembly: GCA_003604175.2. Taxonomy (NCBI): domain Eukaryota; kingdom Metazoa; phylum Platyhelminthes; class Trematoda; order Opisthorchiida; family Opisthorchiidae; genus Clonorchis; species Clonorchis sinensis. Next base: position 45,891,538 of record CM030370.1, read on the forward strand.
GGGAATGGCTTCAGAGAGCTCATATGCATTCCCTTCGTGGTTAAGCTTGTCATCACTATCTCTTTTTGGGGTTTTACCTACAACAGGTGACGACGATCGGATTCCAAAAACTCTGAGCCTGAGTATTTGCCGACTAGGGCCTAGTTCAGCCGGGGTCAGTGAGCCATATGCGTGATGTATGACGGTCCATTTAACAAAATGTTTCTGATAATATGTGGAGTTAAATCCGTCTTGAGGGTGAAATTTTGTTGAGTTGAGATTCAAGATAATCGCTAATAGCTCAGGTAGTCTAGATGGGCAAATTTATTGCAAACTTGTCACTACCAATCAACGTTACGTCACCAGTGCGTTGTTAGGGAGCGGAGTGGAGCGTAACGGCGCGTCAGGGATTGTGCACTGTATGTGATGTCTTGTCAGTGCTTTCTAAAGCTCTTATGCCTTCCGAACTTCACTGGTTGCTTGATTTCCATCTGCAAAATTTGCATTTTGAATGTTTTACCTTGAAGTTTCGTCGATTCAATGGTCTTCAAGAGGAAATCTGATGTTGTCTGGTTTACTTTAAGTAATTTGTCACAGCTTTATTCTTCACTATGATGTAGTATATGCGGAAATGCAGTTCTAGCCTTTGCGACTACGCCGTTTTTGGGCACATATCTATGGAAAAAGTTTGCATTAGTGCAAATGTTTGCTATCGAACAAGTGCGCTCTATCCCCTGGGGGGTCTCTGTGTGGGATCATGGAATGCACATTTGGGACGCAGCTGTCACCAGGATAACGGAGTTTTTTGGTCCCTCCTGTAAGTGAGACCAGTTGTCGTCTCCACATCAATGCTTCAGTCAGCCAAACAATACTGTGGAAGCTTGATACAACCGTTTGTCTAAAAGATATTCGCTACACTTCGACCAATTTGGTCTCCTGGTAAAACAGTATACAACACTTACGGATCATTAGGAATCCCAATGGCCTGTTCAGAACAAACGTTTTTCGTTACTTTTTCAGTCGAATCGGGTTAGTCAGTATCGTTCAGTATCGTTTGCACCTCTTAAGTGAATGCTTGTGAGTCCTAATTCACCCTCCGGCTTCACTTAAAACGAATGTTATTAAAAATGAATATCGATTGAAAACAGGGACCGACGAGTCGTGTCAGTCAACGATAGTTTCTCCTCTAACATCACCTTCTATCTGGGGACTAGGTAATTGCAAGGTCACATTTTCATTTGCATTTTGCGACACAACAAGCTCCTTACTTTGATTCGGTGACCATCGTCTAGTTAGGTTAACCACCTTTCGGTTCGTGGCTTTGCTCTCACGACTACATTGTAGCGTTTGAAACATGCTTGGCTAGAGCTGGTCAGGTGTGTGGTATTTTTAGTGGATGCGATTGCTCCTCAGGGAGCCAAACCATGACGTCTCGGAAGTCTGGAGGACTTGGAGAGATGGGAAATCATATGGAAATTCGAAGGTAGGTGTTTTTTGGCCTGTCTTTAAAAATTTCCCCTAGGGGTTTCTTGGATGATCATTACAAATGCAGTACGTCAAACTAGATTTTAAGGCGAAATTCCGTCTCATAACAATTCCATAGATTGGACGCTTAATCGTCTGATTTGTTCGCTAAGCTGGTTAATTTGTTTGCAAACGTTTCATCAGCAATCTAGTTGACGTCATCAGTGTGTTATTAGGGTGCGGAGTGGAGCGTGGTGACGCGTCAGTGGTCGTGCTGAGCAGTGGTGTTGAGCTGGTCCATCCCTACCCTCCACACCGCTACCTACCATCGCACTGACAATATTACCTCGATTAGTTGTGAGTCGTTTGCAATCCAATTACCCAGCTCAGCGAACAAACTAACGGCCATTCGAGCTTTTTATGGTGTGTTGCAACATATACTGGTTCTATGCAAGCCTCGTGCCATCAGTGTGTTTCATCAGCCAATCGGTAATGCTCGGTAAATATTCGACGAAACGTTCATCCTATCAAGCAGTAAACCTTTATCTTCTCGAAGTAATTGGTCTGTGGACAAAAAGGTTTTAGCTTTTCACACAACTAGAATTATCTACACCGTTGCTTGGACAAACCGGCGGGAGTAAACAAACGATATCGCGGTATCACTGACTTATCAGCAGGCAGCAAGTCGACCGAGTGTTGGAATGCCCGTCGGAGATGGCATGAATACTTGTCCGGAATTTGTTCACTTCATCGGTTGACATATGGTCGTGCTTCTGCAGCTGTTGGTTGCGTGGAGTTGGTAAACCACCCGTTGAGTGTTGTTCTACTTATCTGACGTGGTACGTAAGAAAAGGGCACTTTGGTAACCGTTGGCTTCTTTCACGTGAGGTAGCTAGTGGTTTGCTACGCATGTGGTGATTGTTGGAAATCTTTCTTGTTGATAGTTCCATGGCTATATCCAAATCGTTCACAACTCACAGAGAGGCCTAACACGAATCAACATGGTGAGCCTGGTTTTTACGTTTTAACAACTAAATGCAGCCTGATGCTCTTCAGGGGAGAAACCTTCGGGATGAGATACCGCGCGAAGCAGACAATTCTAGTTGTGTGAATTCTTCTCTCTCTAGAGTCTTGCTTGAGCAAACGAATCCTCCGGAATCCACGAGGTACCCACTGGGAGATCTCGACAGACAGCGCAACCGATCATCAGGATGTAGGCATATTGGTTTTTCGTTCGAAGTGTTGTGCAAACCAAGCGTCACTCAAGTTTGAATTGGTTCAGCCGGATCCAGCTTTCTCTAGCATACTAGTGGCGGCACACGCCCCGCATATCAGCTGACAGGATTCCAATCCCGGCATCGCCAATGATATGCTGACGAACTTCAATTAGAGCGAAAATCGAGTCCAGCGCTTCAACAGATTTCTTACTGAAGCGGGGTTGTTTATGCGAGCAATAGGAATATGAAACTACCGATTTATTAGGCTAGAATAAGTAGGTATGCTGCTAGTGAGATAGTGGCTAATTGTCAGTGTGATAAACACGTACGTATCACTGTCATTGGTATCAAATGGCATGATTCGCACGGTGAAGAATCCGTCCTTTCAGTGGTGAAATTCTTATTAGTCGCCTTGAACATCGAATGAATAGAGGTCAGTGGGTAGTATAAGAAGATTTTTGACTTTTTAATGGAAATTTCATCGTGCAAGTGGAGCTAATCTATGCTGAAAAGCCGAGAAGCACCGTACAGCTGTTTCATCCTTATTGGAAATCATCAACAGTTAGCTAGTAGAAACAGCCCAGTGTGACAAGCTTTGAGATAATTAGAAATTTCCTTCTCGTGAGTCGCTTGAATTGTCTTACCGAACAGTAAAAGTCTCACGGCAAACCACGTTCATGTTATCATTACCCCACTAACCCATACTGTATCTTCATCCCCTACAAATGGATAAAAATACCGACATTTTATGCCACAACCAGCTTATCTTACCAAGAAGAATCGATCAGTACCTTCACTCATTTTTACGTCTACCCTATGCGTGGTTACCATGAATGGAAACCAGAAAGGTTCTAGGAAACGATCGATTACGCTCATGGGAATACATTCGCATTACTGTTGTGATTCATCGAAAACAATAGCTTTTCCTGCTCAGAGGTCACTCATTCTTGCCATATGTTATCCCCTCCATTTGGTTTCTGGGATAGGTATGTTGCTAGGATATCCGCTCCATGAAGCCACCCATCGTCAGTCCCACTGGCATCCCAAGAAGTGTAAATGCTTCGCTAAATGCCGCTCTGAGTCTGCTCATATCAGCTGATTACTAAGGTGTCAGCCTGTGAAATAAGATATTTAAGAACATTAAACTTCGTTTATGGGGTGACTGTCGTAGACACATGTATTCTTGAAAGCAAAAAAAGCTAGGATTTCATTAAGTTTGGCCTCACGGTCCACTACATAATGAAATATACAGCGGATTCAGTTATTAGGCAAATCTGTTGAACGAGTCTGTGGCTCATAGACACTATCGTTAGCGTGATCGAAAGTCATCTACTGCTATTCGGGACGTGTCTTCGTGGTTTTCTCTGTAAACTAGCGATGATGGTTGTCTCTGGGTAGCTTGAAGAGCTCTCTCACGTTTGAACGAGATGAAAGCGTGGGATGAATGCTTCGTGAGAAAAGAATTCCTGCACGTTAGGTTTTCTTTTTTGGACAGATGCGATTTAATGTACCGCTTCATTGCATGACTCATACACATTAGAATAAGTACTTAGCCTCGGAATGCTAAGGCGAAGCGTCAGAAACCTATGAGAAATCTGTTCCTGAAATCGTATTTGTACACAATTAACGGTCGTTCCATGTATTTCGTCAGATATGGATAATAAAGTTACACCCTAAATGCATTACTGACTGGAATGAGTGAATAAGCATTGGAATACACTTCTGAAGGGCTGGTTTATTTACTGGGGTGTTATAGTCCCCTACGGTCAAGAAGTACTTGCTAGACCAAATTTCACGTGATTAAAAAGGAACGAATGCATTCCAATCAAGCTTAGAAGTGTGCAGTTAGGCAGACTTCTAATAAACAGACGAAATTCTTTGGAACTTTGTAAAACAGCACAAGTCAGCATCCCTACGGTTCTTCTAAATGGGATATCAAGAATATCAGATATCCGTGCTCAGTAGGGGGAAGTTGTTTCGAAATCAGTCTTGCCGAAAACTGTGACGGTGGGCGGATGTTAGAGCCTTAATATTGCATACTAACACCTGTCCTTGGTGAATTAGTTCTCATCCGAACCAACCCTTCTGGTCGTTCAGCAAGTCAACAAATTGAAATGCGGTGCTCCATAAGCCAACCTCAGGGTAACTGAACAACTGTCCTACGTCAAAATGGATTCTCAGAAAAATGAGACGACACGTCTGAAAATATTTCTAAATCCGGAATCTGACGGTTTGGATAGTTGAATCTTACTCCCAAGTCTCACAGGACCCGCTGTTTTGCCCAGTGATTTTGTAGCCAGGGTAACATGTGTGCCCTCAAGATTACTGGGTTCGGTTGTCATGTAAATGCCTCAGACGTCCTCCAAGGTCCTTGCAAATGGTGGATGTTTCGGGAGATTCAACTAAGTGTGACGTGCACTTTCTAGTACCAAAACTTTTTTGTAATAGAACCCCAACTTCCACCGATGTCAAAATCATGATGTGATCACCAGAATGTCTCCATTGCTTCCTTACCTTGACTAAAGGTCAATCAATCGTTTGTTACACCGTTTATGTTTTCCGATTGGCTTTTTAACTCTCATAGTGGCGACTGATATAGTTTGGTCCCCCATGTGATGTGCTGGACAAGACATCCAATTTCGAGTAGGCAGTGAATCTAGTCTCTTAGAAGCCATTAAGAAGTTACTGTAGGTACCAGTAATCCTTCGTACTATACAATGCTAACATGTGAGAAGTGGGAATCTTATCCAAGAAAAAGTGCACTAAACTGTGAGTTGTCGATTTCCGTCCTCCCGTTCCCTTTCGCTCTCTGCCAAGGAGAAACAGGAGTTTTATCGGCCCCATTAGTGTCTTCATTAGAAAGTTATCTGTTGTGGTCAAATGTAGGGACAACTTGTGCGTATCAGCCTCGTTTAAAGAAATCTGTAAAAACACTTTCTCGATGCACAATTGGCCACGTTCACTTGGCGATGCGTAAAACAATCCTGCTGTTGGGATGATAAGCTTTTGTTTTAGGTAGAGTGTGAACGAGAAAAATATGTATGTATCGGTTAAGTCACGAACATGCGCTGTCGGTGAACTCAGATAACAGCGAAATTCGAGTCCGGTGCTTCCCGTTTTGGCGTGAACTCACCAGAATGACTGCGCTAGGACGGAAGGAAGACTATTGAAGCAAGAGTGCTACGGGTGCGAAGTTCCCTAACCGGATAACTTGTACTGCGAAAATGATCGCACTGATCGTTTTGAACATTCAATAAATTTCCTACTAAGAGTCAACTCAAAACAAAAGAGCTCCCATTTAAAATATGCAGTGAAACGTTCTTCGTGCTCGAGTTTTCACACAAACTATCTTACAGGTAAGCGTGCCAAAAAAACTTGTGAATTTTCTGCTTACCTAGCCCTTGTGAAACGATGAATCCCCGATCGATTTCAAGCTTTTTCGATATGATATTACAGAGGTTGTGATGCACACAAAAATTCGAGTATCAAACTTTGTTCGAAACGGAGATACCCAAGATATAGAGATAAGAGTGTACTGATACAAGAGGACCCTTCATTTATGCAATTTTAGCTACTCATCGTAAGGATTGAATGATAGTTGTGGTACAGACATGGACTCTAAATCATATCCAGAGGACTAGTGTGATCGAATGACCAATTTACAGTTCAGGATGATCACACGCGCTCCTTTGCATATCCGAAGGTTAGTTGCCATGATCATACTAGAGTGGCGTGTGTGAACGAGCAGAGATTTAATCAAAAATTGTCACTCGGTATTTTGGCGAGCGTCTTGCCCTCCTGAGAGTAACTTTCCAACATTTTATTCAGCAGCTGTTTTTACAGAGGGCACCGGGCCAGATGGGAGTATTTTCTTCCTCAGCATGTCGGATTCCACGTCTGTGTGATCCGTACTTTTGAAAGTAAGTAAATTTGGAGGAAATCAACAAATCAGATTCCTAATTTGAGTTTTTACTTCAATCTTTCTAAGGCTTGGAGTAAGGTACAGTTTCCGACAAGCATACACTGCCCGTACGGCGACGTCCATGTGAGGGTATGGCCGAGAATTTTCCGAACAGTCCTACCGCAATGTTTCCAGGATCTCATCAAGACAAACTAGCGGAATGAATCGCATGATCCCTCTAATACTGTTGTGCGAAATTACACCTAAGAATTCGGTGATGAGTCTATATCTGTTGATCAAATCAAATCAACCCAGATTGTATGTAACTAAGATGAAGAAACCAGTCGTAGAGTTTTCCTGAAATCTAGTAGCCATTTGGCAAGGTTGTTTCTCCATTCTGTTTTGGAAAAACGACTACGACTTAAGCAATATGAAGAAATGTTAGTGAAGAACAGTAGCTGTCAGTTACACGTTGTTATGATCTGGACATACAGGTGGCAATTTCCCTACAGAGGAATCGTCGTACCAAGGATGCGATCTTCGGGCAGTAACTGGCTAATAAAAAGCCGGAAATATCAATTCCCTCCTCAGTCATACACTTATGTCTGGTCCAGTTTTTTTCTGTCATTTTGCTTCTGCTGACTGAACACACAAGTGTGCTTCATGCTTTGGATCCAGACACGTCTGCTGGCAACGGTTAAAGAAAGTGAGATCGTGGTTGTGTGTTTGTTGTTATCAGTGAGTGAAACACAGTGGCAATGTTGTGGAATATAGGTAGCTCGGCGAACAGACCAACAATCAGTGAAACACAGTGTTTGCGGTTGTACGTTGCAGCAGTTGCTCGAATTTAGGCAGATGTTGCCTAAAACAATTATGTCTCTGTAAATAAGGGTTCAAGAAATCCGTCGGACTCGACCATCTGCAGGTTTATTTGTCACAGGGAGAATTTTCTCAGTAAACCAGAAGAATCCAACGCATATATTTACTAAGATATCTCAGAGTCCAGTATTGTGCAGTAGACAAGGGTCTAGAACTATAGAGTGGGGTTATGCAGAACGTTTCGACGTTGCTTTACGGGACAGATGAGCTGGAATAATTTTTAAGGCACCATGCTATTCTAGACCCCGATGCTCAAAGAAGAGGATGGAGAGATAGAAATCCTTCTAAGTGACAAGAAGGTAACCTATCTCTGATACTGACTTGTTTTGCGTGTTTTGAATATAAGGTCATTACAACAGCTAAACGAACACCTGAACACTGCGTGTTATGTGGAACCACCTAGCATAATCTTGTTTGTACTTCATGTAGTCTGCCATAAGGACAATTTTAAAAAGAGATTCTTAGTTCAGGGTTCGTCCATGTACACTTCAGGAGAGTTTTTTAGCAGGCGTACAATTGTACGTCTGGCATGTCGGCATGCTCCTAATAGTTCAGCCATATATTTCAGCACAATGCATTGAAGTTACCCACCTATGTTTTCTCTCAAGTACACTCTGTAAAAACATAAGCTCACGTCTTTCAGAACCGCAAAACGCCATAATTTGAGTTCAAGATAAAACACTACACTGGAGGGGGAGGGAAATGGCACTAAGGTGCAACTACAAAAGCCAACCAAGATTGAAGAGAGGGCCCTTTGTACTGTACTATTTGAGATTATTTGCGGAGGATATTTGTTTTGCTGAGAAAATATAGTATCCCATGAAGCGGCGTCTTCATATGAAGAGTCGTCACTCACAGAACCACTTAGAATGTGGTCATATGATATGGATATGCTACTTAATCAAAGCTGATTGGAAAAGTGTTCAAGCACTGCTCAGAAGACTCACGCTTGAACGACCCTTGAAATTCTTCCAATACGCACGGCCGATAGTTCTTAACGAAACAGGAACCGCCGTAAGATTGTTACTGGCTTTTTAGAATGATATTAGTTCTTAGAAGGAATTTCACTAATAACAACCGCACTATTAGAAAAAATGATAAGTTATACATTACCTCCCATGTGTTGCACTTTTTAAGTGGAATTTTCACCATACGGTCAAGGAGACGCTTTGGTTAGAATAACTAACGCAAGAACAGTCGCTTTGTTCAGAGGTGAGACACTTCCATTTATCTTCAGTCTACTCCAGCATAAGCAGATTTTAAGTAATTTCCTGTCGATCCATTTCTGTTCGTACTGCACCTCTCGAGTTAGCACATTCAGCAGTGAAGACAAACGTTGTTACAAGTTGTATATTAAAGCCGCTGAAAACTTTATGCAATGCGTCTAATGAACCAACCGATCAGCGATGGCCGCAGCAAAAGTGACGTTCACAACCAGTCACACTGACGAGTTAGATAGTTTACACTGCTTTACTTTTTTCAATCGAACACGAAGTCCCGTGAACATGTAGAGAACATGTTTGCTATATCAATCAAGAGTGGAAGAGCCAACTGGTCAACGAATATTATCTGCTGTTATGGGGAAACCGTCGAACTTGTGTCCATTCCTGAAACTACCAGGTTTGGAAATAGCAGTGCGAGTTAAAATTGCGTAGTACGTGCATCAGTTCTATTTCTTGCACTATGCAAGTAGTCTGATTCCACCGGAACATTAGATACAAACGCGGGATAGCGGAGTATGCCTTAACATAACTACAAACGACAGGCCTCTTCCATGTCACAGACCGTCCCGAACGTCAGGATGTCTTTTATGAATGCAGACGTTTCGTACTGACCCACTGTGTGATGTGCATAAAAACCGAAGCGCTTTATGCATAAGAATGTCAATACTAACCAGTCTTCATGATGTACACTTCAGTGTTCGTGCGGACGTCGTGGCAGTAAGTACTGCAGGACCGGGTTTCCCATGCGCGAAATCATTTCAAGAATAGAATTCACACATTTGCGCTGCTTGACACATGTATCGGCCTGTATTACTGTTGTGTCACGGTAGTTCAAACAACCATAGGGTAACCGAAACCAATCCTCACTTTTCCAAAACCACTGAGTACAAACCAGGGTGATTCTGGAATTCGACAGATTTCCTCCCGCCATATTTTCACCAATTAGTCGACGTTACCAGCATGTTTTCCTACTTATGTCTACCGACCATTCATCTGTTTCGATTGGCACTACTGTCTACGTGTGTATCACATCCATATCGTATTGAAGCCCGTTGTCGTCCACTTAGAAAAAAGCTAATAGAAGACGCTTCGACAACTTTTCAACAGCTACCAAGACTACAGATTAGTTCAATCCCAACACACTGAAGTGCTACTGACATTCGTACACTGGGTGAATGTGGCAGCAGCATGTGTGACTTTGAGCATGGCCATGTCATCAACCCGGACCATATTTTCACCATACGTCCCATTGCAATCTTGCAGCAAAGGAACTTGCGACTTTGTGCAACTGCTAACAAACTCTGTCAGGTACAATCGGGTTCCACCTTAAATGCATCACTTTTGAGATTTGAAAATCGATCACCAATTGCTTGAGTTTCACGCCAAGTTTTTAGTGACCGGTTGATTCAGTTGAAAAATGTGTATGCCAAACCCTGTTCACAAAGTGCACTTTTCAGATTTTCAGACCCAACTGTTTGGTGGTCTGTTTCCTGTGGTTTTGCCTATTATGATTATCATTAATGTAGCTTATTTTCTACAACTCGATGAAGCGGAACAGGGGAGCGTTTTCAGAACCTTGTCACAGCAATCAATAACATTTGTTTTATCCCGTGCTAGTCTTTGAGCTAGTGAAGTAGCTCTTTCCCCATACTTCTGTGTAGACAGCGGGGACATTCGGAACTGTTTGCACATCACTTTTGGGGCTGCATGAAACAGCATCGATTTTTCGAATATTATTGAAAGCATTTACCAGCTTTTTCTGGTCAGTACGACACGTCGGTTGTGGAGCTATCAAGTGTTCGGATACTCATCAACCGATTGCGAAGTTTGTTCGCCAGTAGACTACTGCTCAGTGATCGGCACACAAGGAGAAGCACTTCGACATGAAGGACTCTAGATTATAGTGGATTCTTTGCTCTTGCAGTCATTCAGCAGTCGTACTCTAACTGTCCGTCTCTTTGGACATTCGGTACAACAAATAAGTAATCTGCTCTCTTTGAGTAGTCGCCACTCCAAAAGTCAGTCATATCCGCATCAAGTGACTTGAGCTGTGTAAATGAAAGGCTGTTTCCGTCTAACTGTGAACTTCACTGCTGATGATCGATTATGGGCAAAGTAGTGTACTTCTCAGCTACCAATCGCGCACTGAATCTCTCTGAGCTTTAAGTACGCACTGCTGATGATTTCCAACAAGAATGAAAGGAATGTTGTGCTTTTTGATTTTCACCTTTCGCTGATTTTAACAAAGATTAATTTAATCCTCCCATTCCACAAACTTGTACCGAAACTCTGTTTCTTAGATGCAACTCACATGGGGAAAGTCAGTAAGCTATTATCATGGAGGAAAATCACCCAAATTAATCCGCAACAGTTTCCATGATCGATTTCATTTAACCTTAATAGTTGATTGGGTTTCTAATCCAAGCCGTGAGCTCTGAACATGGGACTCGAGTTCTGAGAGCGAAACGTTACCGGCCCCAGCACTTGAGGTTTGCTCAGTTTTCGAAACCCATTTGTTACAATATTATTTGATGAAATTCACTTTCCCTCAACTATAGGTCGCTCATTTCAGCAACCTGGTTTGCAGTCTCAGAAGGATCGCATTTTAGACTATTCTTTGACTGCATTGGATGGAAGAAGTTATTTCCGTACATTTTTCGTCAATATTAACGGTGCAGAATATATGGTTGGTAAACGAAAGAGGGACGTCAAGAGCTTATTTTTCGGGAGCAGTCTACAAATAGTTTACTTTCGCGTCGACTGTCTCATCAATGTGCTTTCCAATCAGCTGGTAACCGTCACATCTCTCCACAAGTAATAACTGATAAGAAAGTGGACTTTCGATGGGACCGTTGCTTATTATGATGAGAGCTTGTCTTCGCTGGTGTACCGACTTTTACTATTTGAATAGTAACAAAAATATCCTTGTGAAAGCTCTTTCTGTGGAATCGTAAAAAAAGCGAACTAATTTTTACATTTCCTACATTTGTCAGCAAAGTCGCAGTCGTTAGTATCGGTAATTATCTTCAAAAATGTTTTGTGGAATCCCCCAAAATCCGCTTACCGAAGAACACATTTTTGCGCAAGACTTCGTACTTACGGTGTTGATGGGTGAAGGGCGATGGAAAAATTTATTCTGACAGTGACCTCCTGTTGAGTTTTACGTTGCTTTCTGACCGTAAGGAAATCTGTGCGCATCAGTGTGAAATTCACTGATGTATCTCATGAGACAGCTGATGCAAACCTGTCATAAAAGCAAGCAAACCACAGACCTGACGAGAAGAATAATTCACCATTTTCTCCTCGCCCGTCAGTTGAGGCTTGTCACTGGTAACTGTGAGAGAATGTGTATCTATTCCGCGTGCCCCCAAGCCCGCTGTAATGTGGGTTTCTATTATGAGTTAAAATCTACTGAAATTTTACATACTCTTGCAGTAAAGACGGACAACCCGGACAATATGTTGAAGCCAAGTGCCACATCAAATTGTGAAAGACAGGAGGGAAAATCCGGCCTCGGTTGAACAACATGGGGTAAAATCAGTTGAAGTTCATCCCTCTACTGTGATTATCACCAAAGAATGGCCATTTTCGGTCGGACGACACCCATGGTCTCAGTAACAAGTCTTCCGTTACCAACTTAAGCATAAGTTTACTGATCTCTCCCTATATGACCCGCTCGCACTGTTACTTTTCTTACTTGAATAAGAACCAAATCAGTAACAAAGGTATGGTTGTTTTTATTTTTTTATACGTATGAATGAAGCTACACAGTATTGAAATATCCTCCAAACCCCTCGAAAGCGACCACTTTCGACTGATCCGATATGGGAAGTTTCAACTGCGGAAACGATTGTGTGAAGTGCAGTCCAGAAAGCGCTATAGTTTGTGTGTAAATGTGTACCAGCATTTGGATATATGGGTGTATATTTACATCAGTCCTGTTCGAAAGGTCGTCCTTCTACGTGGACGCACTCGCTTTGCTTCGTTGTCATTGAGATGGGGGTATGAACTTGAGGTTTCTTTCTATTAGCTTCGGATATTCTTGACCAAATCATTTGACACCTGAACGGTTCGGGTGGCCCAATCAGCAGTTAGGAAAAAAAGCTGAAAATTACACTTTAAACACCGAAACATTTTTACATGGGCACAAACGTCGAATTTTGTCAAAACTGGACCCTATAGTGTTAGTCATATCTTTTATTCTGGTGAACCTATTTGTGGTTATTGTAAACAAAGATGATAAATTAATGTAAACCAGGTCTGTTTTTCTTGAATAAACTACTCACAAGATTGCCGGGAACTTTTCGAAGGTCACCATAAACTAGAGATCCAGTAGGGATTCCGTTGAGCCTCCTATGAAAAGTGATGTTCAAAAGATTCCATTCTGCAGGTCTGTTTCTATACGCAGTTAAAGTGGTAAAAACAATATGCAGGACCAATTTTATATGGGAAATAGTATCGAATATTGCATTGGCCAAGGCGAAAATTCCAACTGCATATCGAACGAACGTGTAAGCGGACCTGAACAAAATAAATACAGCAGGTGTTGACAAGATTCTACGCAAATTAGACTTAATATGCCATATTTTAAACAGTTTTTTATTAGCTTATGTGTGGAAGAGTTTACGAAGAGTTTAGTTATCGTTGTTGTGCTTCGCTTTACAGGATGGAGTCCCTGTAACCCCCCACGCTTGGCTGGAGTCATCGAAAGAAATGGCGGCTGATTGGAGTCGCTGGTGTTCGTGCTGTCATTTTTTCCATGTTATCTGATTGAACGCCTAGGAGTGTATGCGCCTCAGAATGCTCGCGAAAACCTTGCACCTGGTCCCTCTCTTATCCACTCCTCCTATTTCCATTCTAGAGCTTTCGGTATGATTAAATAAACCTTGTGGTGGCACGACACTGGAGGATCGGTGTCAACACTGATGTTGTTGTCTCTGACGGCGATAATGAAGACGCTGATGATGATGATAATGAGGACAATGACGATGAGGATGATGATGAAATACGGACACTACTTACTGCACTACATAGTTAGATCTTTTACTGAAATTTCTGTTTACAATAGCAAATCATAGGGCGGGTTCTCAAGGACAAAGTGGCCCTAGTGTGACACGTTTCCTAACTATACGGCTGCCACAAAATACTTCCAAGCATACTAATGTCTTAAGTGCTCTGGTTCAGGTTTGTAATGGTGTATTTTATACCATGGGTTGGACTTCGTTTACCGTGTGATGAACACCATGATCATAGTCAGTATAGCTGGATAGGTGCCAGACTTACCATACGGGTTCAAATTATAGCCAGTACCATGAACAATATGGAAGCTGGATCCTTCAGTCAATTCGTGTGTATAATGTAGTTACGATCAACGTAAAATACCCTTCTAATCCCAAATTTAGGCACAACCACCAACCCATCATTACGCAACACTATGCTCCCTAACAACGCACTGATGATATCAACTCGATTGGTGATGAAACGTTTGCAGTCAAATCGCCCAGCTCAGAGAACAAACCAACGACCATCACAGTTGGTCATATTGCGAAGAAAGTTACTCTGTAATGGCATGATTCAAAACAAGCAGGTTGGTTTTGGTACTGCTAACATTAAGACCATTAGTGCCAGAGTTTGATTGGTTTTTAACTAATTCCAAGGTAAAATTTAGGCACTGAGGTCCAGCCCAGGGTTATGGTAAGTAGTAAGGCTCGATGTTGTGCGATATGAGAATGTCTCAGTAAGGCTGCAGTTCAGGCCATACTTTGGCACAGAGTTTCTAGGCAAAGTGGCTGTGGTGAGGAAGTGATTGAAAGATGAATGGTGCTATATCCTTCATAAGAGCGAGTTAACCAGCCACTCGTGTTTGGACGGCTAAGTGTTCCAACTGCTAGCCGGGAGGTCGCGCGTTTCAAACGCCCTGGAATTTCGTGAGATGCATACTACCAATAATTCCCAATAAGGATGAAACAGCTGTACAGTGCTTCTCAGATTTTCAGAATAGGCTGCTTTATTTACAGAAGTGAATCTAAACTGAACGTCGCCAGATTTCATACTACCATCAAAGCAATGAAACCACCGGCTTACTCGGAGGTCGAAGCAAAGACTACATAAAACTTTTGGGTCATTCTTACTTGATCGGTCAAGCCAAGGGTTAGGTGTAGCAGCCATTTTGAATTTTTTTCATAAATTGCACCAGGTCAGCCGAAGATTGGCTAGTTAGACCTTGCAGCTTCGTGAATGATTTTCACCTTCGTTCCCTTATTGATGTTCTAACGAAATAGAGTCACGTCACTAGTGAAGTTATTCCTGAAATGTGGTTTAATTAACAAGGCTATTCTATCTGATCATGACTGACAAATAAAATTTGTGTATTTCTTTTACCATTTACGTAATATCGCGGTTCGTGGAATTGTTGAAAGTGACGCCTTCGACGAAAGAACGTATACCATTTCGGTGGTAACTGAGTTGAAAGAATTAATCGGTAGTTCAAGCTTCCTGAAATAATTTCTATGCCGAATTCCAAACAAACAACACTGCCACATCTTCGGCGTGTTCACGATATGAGTGCGACAGTGGAGTACCAGTGTTCTCATCTAGTGTGGCTGACGACGT
Source organism: Clonorchis sinensis (assembly GCA_003604175.2). Classification (NCBI taxonomy): domain Eukaryota; kingdom Metazoa; phylum Platyhelminthes; class Trematoda; order Opisthorchiida; family Opisthorchiidae; genus Clonorchis; species Clonorchis sinensis. The sequence continues at coordinate 45,906,813 of CM030370.1, forward strand.
ACAATGTAGTGCAAATCTGTATTGAAAAAAACTATGTACGCAGCCAGATTGAATGGGAGATATGCGTACTTTGGCTCATTGTGATGAAGCCGCCCACCGATAGAGTTTCTGTTGAATGCTTCGATGGTTCGTATTTGCGTTTCACCTGAGCAAACCGACGCCAGCGAAAAATCAGTTACGAAAATCGGGAAGAGGTACTTATGCTGTCGGAAAGTTGTTCCACATGGATGGTTTTTCTGAGATTCTGCTGAAGGTCTCACAAGGCTGCATGCAAAAGAAAACCTTCGCCATGTGTCTCTCATATTATCCCAGTCATTGGTAACCAGGGTATCCAGGGAACAACATTCTGATCGCTTTGGTGAAACCAGTCTTCAAATCGATTTGATATCTTCCCGTAATTTGTCGTGGCTGCCTAATCAATCAGTGAATAAACAAACGAGATGGACCGAATTAAAAAAACGCTCGCCGACATATCGGAGGTTTTCTACCGATGTGGTGATAAAGTCGCACGTGTTGGCGAAAAGCGGAATTAGACAGTAGCACAAATCGGTACAGAATTTGTAAGCACTTCACAAGAGTGACTAAAGCACCTACTAAACGAGCAAATTTTGGCAAAACCACGTATATATGCAGACCTACGAATTAGGAATGTGACATATTTTCAAGAAGCAAAACGGCCCATAAAAGTATTGGGAGTTGGTGGCGCTGCAAAATCTAAGGACCTCGGATGCGGGGCTTGGTTTTTGGTCTGTCCACCGTGCTTGAAATTTGGATTGCAAACATTTCGCTACCAATCGAGGTGATATTTCCGGTATGAGTCCTTTGCTTATATTAGTCTATAAACGGGGGCTAATACAGAGGCAGCTTTCGCAAATATTGATTAATCAACTTGGAATCCGATTTGTGCTGTGTTCTCAGTTCCTTGCATCCTTTTGCTTTCGTGGACAGCTTTGCTTCGACAGTCCCGTTCCTTCCTTTGTGATTGTTTCGTTTTCTTTATAATTTATCGTCTAATCTTTGGTAGTGGTTTTCCTTCTCTGATGCGATTGGTCCGTTAATAATTTTTAAGGTGTTTGAGTTCCCACATGGTTCAGTGTCTAGTAGTCGTGTAATTCTTTTGTTCATAGCAGCCGATAAACTGGACCACCGCTTGGTTTCCCTAGGAAAATTCTTCTTCCCCTTTGATTCTTGCATAAACACGTAGTTATTACAGTTGAACTGATGTTCCCCTCTGTCTTTATTACGTGAAATAAGTGAGTATAGACTGCCTGGCAAGCTTGTGTTTGCGTATTTTGGTGGCATGCTCTTCCGGTTAGCTCAACAGCATTTGTCGCAGTCGTTAAACTGAAATTTGGAGATCACATTTATCTTCTTCTTGAATCCAATCTTTTCCATAGCATTTTTTCTTGGGGGGGGGGGGACTCAGTTGTATCTAATCCTAGCGGGAATTACGTGTTGGGAGTAGATTGTTGACCCATGCTGTTGCGGATGTCTTGGAGTTATTTCAGCGATGTTTTTATGTACAGAAACGTAATCCTTCTCTATTCTGTCTTCAGGAATGAATGAATTAGTTCGACAACCAAGCAAAACTCCACAAACAGGAATGCGTTCGAAAGTTTTTTTGCCGGATGAATAGTCGATGAACAGAGTCAAGGATGAAGGAAGAACGACTGATGTGCCATCGGAAACCGAGGGAAATAACACCCATGGTGTCCCAAAATACCCACCACTGGAAAACGCATCACTGATGTCTTCAAACGCTCTAGAGCGGGCTTACCTCTTAACCCAATCATATCGGATGGTAGCCGCTCACTACATCCACTTTTCGACTTCAACCTGTTCAACCATCTGTGACGTGACCACAGTTCAGGTGTGGTGCAAACTCATGCACCATTGCGTGAGGCTCCCAGCCAGTGTTCGCAGACGATGGTTTCCACTGTGCGTTCTCTGTTTGGCGCTACATTCTTCTATAATCTTCAGCTATTTTTATAAACTGCTACTGTTGGTGGTTTATTATCCATGGGCATTCATTAAACTTCTATGGATCATAAACAGCCAACGCCGAAACTCACTGACGTCCGTCATTTTCGCTTCGAATCTGTGAGAGTTGCCAGGCCACGAAGAACCCAGTACTAGGTCCCGGATCCACAAACTGAAAAACGTAACCGTCAGTTTCGATCACCGGAAGATGAGAGAATGTGGGACATACAGCGAAGCAATGGAGGCGATATGATGTTCAGTTAGTCCTGGAACTGGGTAGAAACGCGCTGAATGTGATGGCATTGATGTACGAGATCCACTTACTGCGCGATTCGGTCATTTCTGCCAGTGGGATTAGGCATTAGTGAGCTGAGTCCTGGGGGCCCCATCCACCCGATACCGTTTACTGGTTAGTGTTTTCATACTTTGTTGCCAGGTCATACACTGTCCACCTCTTGATAGCTTCCAGGCAGCACGTGGCCAGGCCAAAAATTTTTGCCAGGCAGACGGTTATCTGGCACGTGGAGTACATACCCTAACCAGCGTAAACTATGAAGCGTGAGTAACTCATCTATCGTGGGAGAGTGCCTTCTTCCTAAGACCATCTGGCGTACCTCAGCATTACTACGTTCCGACCGTTCCGACGTTCCCACCAAACCTGACCAACGCTTCGCAGACACCGATGGCCAAGGGCTGACATCTTCCGTGTATCCTCTGCGCGTAGGGGCCACGTCTCTGATCCACAAAGCAGTATAGATCGCACCATCGCAGTGTCAACTCTTCCCTTGACAGACAAACTCACGTCACGCCGGCGCCATAGGTGTCGGAGGTTTAAAAAAGCTGCCCTGACCTTTCCGATTTGAGAATACATGAACACAAGCTCGCAACTGAAAGACACGATCAATTCTCTCTCATCTCCGTACACAAAGATCAAGAAGGACACGAGTTCGACTGGAGCGGCGTTCACATACTGGGTCAAGCAAGAATGAAGAAAGAACGCGAATTTATAGAAGCGTGGTACTCCACTAAAGGATCTATCAATAAACATATCGAAATTGATCCCATTTACCAGCAACTAAGAGTAAGAGAACACCAGAACCACAGAGCTTCGAGCTGAAAAAGTAACTAGACGAGGAACTCATAAGAAAAGCAAGAAAGCACCATTCAAACGGAAGCATCAGTTGGATTGGAGGAGGCACCCAACCGAAACACCAGATTAACCGGCGGACGCAGGGACACTGACCGCTACAGTAGAGAAAATAGGGCGGTGCAAGCAACCAATCAAGCTCGAGACCAAGTCAGACCACAACGCAATGCCAATCAAGGCCAGAGAACGAACTACTAAAAATAGAAGGTCTTGGAATAACCAATCAACACAAAGGAACGCAGACCACAACGCAACAAAGATCACAAACGGATCAATAGATTCACGAGAATCGTTAAACCCCAAGCAGCCAATCAGGTCAGAAGATAACAGATGGTCTTCAAATGCTATATAAACGCACGCAGGCAAGGAAGAAGTACCCACCCAACTGCGCACTGATGGTGTCTCCTCGTATGGTGACGAAACGTTTGCAAGCCAATTGCCAAGCTCGGCGAACAGATCAACAGCCACCTGATCAACAACCAAGAAATAATCTCATCTCCAGCCAGTCCACCGGAACTTATACAGCTGCCCAGGTAAAAAAATTTATCTACCACGTCAATTGGCTCATTTGCAAGCATGGGGTTTGAGTTTGATCGCACCCAGTCTTGTAGCAGCATTTTACACTTTTCAGGTGTGAAGCGCATGTCAAACCGTACGGCAGAGTTATTTAGGCCATTTAAAATCGTATGCATCTGGAAAGGATCTGAACCAATGAGAGCAATATCGTCTGCATACTCAATGTCTATGAAGGTACGTCCCGCGAGCATTTCGACTCCCGAGGTTTCAGAGACAGGCAGAGGAACTTCAAGCAGTATATCACTAACAAAGGTGAAGAGGAAAGGTGCGAGAGGACAGCCTTGTCGTACACCACTGGACGTGGTGAATTCAGGTGAGAGTCTCCGTATACTCGTACGCACCCACAGGAGTTCGCATGCAGTGCCCTCATAAGGAATATAAATTTGGAAGGGCACCTTTGATCGCCAGACACTGCCAAAGTTGCTGATGATCAACAGAATCAAAATCAGCTTTCAAATCCAGAAGAACGACCAACCTGGGACGTCTGAAGGAGTGGCGCTGTTCAGGAATTTGCTTTTGTGGATGCACTCTCGACCAGGGCTTGATAATCGACCAACCCGCGCTCAGTAATACCAGAGAGCACCTTAGGTGTGACGGATAGCAGGCTGATACCACGGTGGTTTTCACATGACCTTCTTGCGCCCTGTTTGGGACTTTGGTGATAGTCCAGGAGCCCTATTCGGCTGGCATTCTGTTTTCGTTCCAAATCTTCTTCAGACTGTTCAGCAGTCTCACCACATTATTTGAAGAGTGCGGAGTGCAGATCGTCCACACCGGGTGCCTTGTAACCTAGAAGTGATATCTCACGCTGGATTTCTATTGTTGATGGCGGGCTGGTGTCGATGTTCCATTCATACCGGCAGCAGTCATATTGAAGGAAACCATCGAACCAGCTGAAATAGCGCGCGGCTGTTACCTTCAGTGAAAATTTTCTCCACTTCCTGGGTCTTCGAAATCCACCAGCGTTCTCTAACTTTTTTCGAGCTCCTGTTTATCCGGTGTTTGAGGGAGCTGCGTGCGCAATCACATTCACTAGTTGCTGGTTTGGCTTTTCTGCAGCAATAAGATCTACTGAAGTCGGCGATATCCAGTGTTTATTTAGTCGAGTTAAATGGCTTGGCCAAACACTTCTACAAGCTGTGGATATAGCTTTATACTCGCTTTTATTCAACCTTCAAGGAATCTGCGTCGTCCACATGACTGTGCATTTCCAGTATCTTTCTAGCCACATCAGTTCAATATTCTTGGTTTACAGAAACTTGTCGAAGTTGACAAACAGAACTGCTCTGCTTTGGCGCGCGTAAAGCTGACGGGAAGCGGAGTATTAACCGGACAATGGAATGATCAGAGTCAAGTTTCGTACCCCAGAAGGAACGACGATTTTCAGTTGAGGCTTCCCATCGGAAACTGATAGCCACACGATCCAGCTGAGTCAATGAGTGTCTTGTTGTTGGTAGCCTCCAAGTAACACGACGTTACCGTTTGTGTTGGGAGTTTGTACTGGCCAGGAACAGACGATGATCTGCACGCAACTGAAGCAGTCGGTCCCCATTATCTCTATGCTGAGTATCAACTCTAAATCTACCACTTGATTGTGCTTCTTCCAAACTTAGTCTTTCAAACTTGGCATTCATATCACCCGCCAGGGCGGTTGCGACAGATCTTGATAAAACTTGTGCTTCTCAGTCTCAGAACTGCAGTCTGTTGGGGCGTATGCTGATACGGCAACCGAACACCGTTTACTGCACGACGTGCATGGATCTTAATTGAGCCAGTCTGCCGCGCAGCGAAGAGAAAACTGTTTACTGGGATTTATTCGAATAGGTTGTTTTCGGCCTTTGGACTGGGTGCAACTCCCACACCGCCGATACCACGAATCGCTGCGTCAGGATCACTATATACCTGAAGAGTGAAATGTGAGACATTTGAGCTCGTCCAAAGCGGCTTGAGGCACACGACCGAAGTGGGTTCCTGTATGAGTGTTTTGGAGACACAACATACATCGACAGATAGGGGAAGCAAGGTTTCAGAGAGAGATGCCTGTTGCCCAACTTGACGCAGTGTGCGGAAGTTAGAGGTTGCAACGTGGATAAGTTCTTTCGAGGTTAGTAAGTGATTATTTCGGTTTATTTTTATGGGCAATGGGTTAAACACGAAACAACTGTTAAGGGACTGAAACATGGGTTGATCGCATCAACCATTCGATGGGTGGAGAGAGTGTATGGGAAGGCCGGTAAAAGAGGAGCTGCAAAGGCGAATGCGAGTACCCGGTTACCCAAGCCGAAGAAGAGGATTTCGTTGTGGTACCCCATCTTGAACCTTTGACCCAAACGTTTGACTCACAAGGTAGTGGCAGGGTGTCGGGTTTTGTTCGAGGACTCAGCCCCAACCTCCTGACTCAAATGTCTGAACCGCGAGACAGCGCTTGCTAGAGTTTTCTTGAGGGACCCTTCCAGAAGCCAATGACTCAATGGTCTAACCCACTTAGCTATGTGGGACCAGCCTGGCCAGATGACACAGGGCGTATGGCATAACTGTCTCACTTCTAGTGCAGCTATGCACAGCGGGTGCCTTTTGAGCAGCACCGGACTCTTTGCTTTTAAACGTATTTCGACCGCAGTTAAAAAATTGCACCGGTGGTCACGGTCAACCGTTGTGTGGTCCGAGCGTGCGGATTTTAGAGCCGACCTTTGCTAATCCGTCCTTCCTCGGGGGAAGGTAGAATCGCTGCTTCCATTAATATGGGCATGCTGGCTGTCCGAGGGAAACGCCTTACTATCTTTACACCCCTATCGCGGAAGACCGCACGTCTTTACCTCAGGGAGACTTCGTAGTACGATTACTCACAGTAGGTGGATTCGCTGTTCTTTGTCGGGGTTGCTCTCCGTTGGCCTTCCTGGCATGGTTGGATCTTTAGGAACTGAGTTCTGGGCAATATAGTCCGTAGGATCATTGTTGAATAGAAGCCCAACCACGCTACAAGGCCTTAGGTCGGTTATTGGCATTTCGCAAACATTCTGAGATTCTCACGCCTCAGAGTGTGACAAAACTACGAAGACAGGTAGCCAGGGTGATTATTTGAGCCTGCATGGAAATGTCTTGTTGCGTGGACCTATTTTTGCTCTTCTCAGTACATGAAAAACTAAAAGCCTTGAATGTCACTTTACGACAGATCATACCTCTGCCCTTCCTGCTTGACCCTAAGTCAACAGGTGACATTCGAGATATCGAAATGTGTGCGCACTGGAATGCGCAGTCACAAAGCGATGGACTTTTGTCTTAAAAATGACCGAACTCATTAGTCCGACGCTTCTCGAAGCCACAAGCTACCCCAGTCATCAGGTATCTGACGGTATCTGACTGTAAATGCTTTTCAACTTTTCTATACACACACTGTTGTTCAGTTCTTTTGACAAGTACTCCTTTTTACCAGTCTGCTGACATTTTCACCACAACAGTGCTATCTTCTGAGTGAACCATTCCATCTTGTGCAGTGCGTGCCCAACAACGTTTTACTTTTAGCCAGTGGCAGAGAATGGACTATTTGTCCATCGCACTCAGTTCACAGAGCGAATTGCAGACAAATTATTGACATTCATACCTCCTCATTAGGACAAATGGGAGATATACACTGCGACATGTTAGCATTTTCATCACAATCGATAAAGTGAACGCACTGCTTGCTATGCGATGGAATATCTCTCGGTTGATTACAAAGTGTCTAATAGAAACAAACGTTATGAAAAAGAGAAACTTATATAATACTGAAGTGGTTCATGAATACCAAAAGGATGCGAAATGATAAGACTTGCCCAAAACCTGAAAAATGAACGTACTGCAGGTTGTTTTACGATGTTTAGCGCGGGTTGGTGTGTTGTAAGGGCGAATTTTGAGTAGAAAGCCTGAGAAGGCCAAGTTTTCGTTCGATTTTTTCTCTCGCTCGTAGGACAGATATAAACTCGCAGTAATATTATTGAGAAGATAAATACTAAAACGTTGACGAATTACATTCACTTGCAAGCTAGCGAAGGACTCAGTAGAATCTGAGTTAAGCCTCTCTTTCATAATATTCTTAAACTAAGTATCCTGGAGAATGGCCGCTTCATTTTTTGCTTGGCATGATATTTGAGTTCTTGGTATGATTCTATGCAACTTGCAAGGCTGCTGAAAGCCCTTCTGTAGCCCACTACGGGTTGACTCTGTTTGAAGTTCATTTGTACTCATTAGAAGAATATCATTTAACAGAGCTAGCTAGCTAGGGTTCAGCTCGGACTAAAGTTAACACAAACGTAGCAGAACATAAAAGCGATGAGAAATGCCTGTCTACTGTGTTCGAGAAAGAAGGAACGAACAGTGGACTTTCGAAGATTCGTAATTAACCCTATAAGTAGTGTATTGCTATGCCAAGAAAAGCGAAACTGCTAGCAAAGGGTTCGTCCTGTAAGTGAAGGCAGTCGACGCTGAAAAGCTGAGAAACACTGTACGTTGTGGATGGTCATCGGTGCGCATTTCACTAAACTCCAGGGAATCTCGAACCTGCGAACCTCCCAGCATAGGCTGGTTTCACTTACAGGAGGAAATCCATACTAAGACACCTAAGTCTGGCCGTACGACCAACACTCTAAACTGTTCTTCAGTAGTTAAAATGAGAATACTAGCAGAGTGACGTTCGTAACGTTTTTTTTTACTCGCACTGCTATCACATAGTTGCTTTGCTACCATGCCTACGAATATGCCAACAAACATAGGTTCTTAATGAGTGTTTACAAACGCGGCTAGGTCAAGACAATATTCTGCCGAGAAAGAACGTTGCCCTCCAAAGTAACTGCGAAAACAAGAGAAGTCATTGAGTCTAGATGCTGACTCCTCGGAACACAGCTATCTGAACACAGCCTGCAAGAGGCTAGACTAAACCCATTTGTTACTATCAGAAGGGAAGAGGTTTTCTTGCAATTACGATTTAAGGGGTTCGCATGTTCGCATATGTTAAACAGAAGCCAGCAAGCCCTCTTGATCGCGCTGTTCCGGATGCATAACTAAGACGAGGCCAGTCCACCTTAGCTCTGCGGCTGCAAACTTGCAAACATCTGGGGAGCAATCTTTCTGTAACCGGTCCATCGATTTTTATGCAATTGGGGTGGAACTTTGGCCGGTTAAACCACTGTCTCCCTCATGGAATCGGGAAAAACATACCAAAATATCGTGCACCCTGAATCAGACAGCATTCAGCTAGGAGTAACCCTGTACCGTAGACTGCAAACCGTCTCCCGGTCACTCCTTTGGCCTCAAAATATCACTCACTATTCTCATGCACTATAAAAACTCCGAACGCCAACCCTAAGCTAGATAATGCTGATTAGCTGGAGCAGCCTGCTTAGTGTGTGCAAATGGGACTGAACACGTAACTAATTCCCGACTACCCGTTCTTTCTTCCAAACGTCCTTGCGTATTTTTTCAAACTGTTGTTGCCATTTGATAAACCCATAGTTGTATGGTTTAAGTGGACGGCCGATAAAAATTAGGTGTTACAACTTGTCAGTTAAGTCATCTCACTGTTTAGATGAAGTGAACTCAGAAAGCTCAGTGATTATTCTCCCTAACATCCACTGTTCTAACATGTTTCCCATATATGCTTTAAGAAACCTGCTATCTCGATCCAAAAACGCGTTTTACAGAAGCATTCCACGCGGTTCTGTAATTTCTCCAGCCGTTAGGCCATGAGCCGGGACTCTCCCAGTTGAAAAGTTGTCGAATTATGGGTGAAAGATATTGTTTGAGGGAGTTCAGGTAACTCGCCTTTCGGGACCGACACTTCGGCAACCTTAAATAATTTATAAATACTTGGTTTCAATAAACATGGTAGACCAAAATGAATGCCGGAGGGTGGAATTTACTTTGTCGTAAGTAGAACTTTGTGGCCTTGATGACAAGGAATAAAGAAACACTGATTAGTCACACATTGCCTCAGCAAGTCAGTAAACTCTAAAAAGGAAATAAATCAATTTTCCATCAACATTTCAACAAAAGTGGGATCCACGGTCACGAGAAAAATGGAACTTTCGGTTCAGTGGGTGCATGGTTTATGCATCGAGACGATATCATGTCTTATACAAAAAACGAACGTGGTATATTTGTCAGCAATCATTCAGAAAAAAAGACAGGGGTTAACTATTTTGAAACCCACTTCAAAACTTCAGTAATTGCGAAATCAAATCGACCTGGTGAGTGCGAAAAGTTTATGGCCATGACTAGCACGCTTATTCTACTCCATCAGTATGAACCAAGCAAAACTGGATCTTTATGTACCAAGGCCGTGGGAAGAATTGTCAGTCTAAAGCAGGTTTCGTAGACTCGCTAAAAATGGACTAAAAGAATTGACGTCCTTTAAGCAACTACACTGGAATTTTTGACAAAGCGTATTGACACTACAAACCTGTATCTAACTAGCCTAGGTACAGCAGCGTAATGGTTCAACTCCTAAACACGACAAAATAATTGTTTCAGGGAAGATCAAATAAAAGCAAAAGTGGATGACTAAAGTTAGTAACGACTCGATGAACTAAATTTTAGGGAATGGGTACAAGTTCATCATTCGAGTAAATACCGACGGTAGCTGAAAACTCAGCAGCCACCTTCAAAATGAATAACCCAACCGAAAAAATTTTGTTAACCGAGTTTGATATTTTGGAACTCGTATGCGAACTTACTAAACACCCTCATATACACCAGTACCCCGCAAGCCAATCACTCATTCACTCACTCACTCACTCACTCACTCACTCACTCACTCACTCACTCACTCACTCACGTGCTGGAAACACTGTACTTCCACCGTCAACTTCCGGATTCCAAGTCTTGTGCTAACGGACGCTCTGTTAAGTACCACCAATTTGATCTAAAGGCTGTCAAATACTTTGCTCAGTCTACCCAGAAACACTATCCGTGGGACAGTCTAACATGAGGTCCATAATATAGTTTGAAGCATTGGGCATTCTCATACTTGGAGAGCTGGATTGCATTCATGACTTTTTAGTTGGACATAACAACAAAAGTTAGCTTTAGGCTATTCACTCACAGCCACAAATGGTCTGATCAAGGTAAATTTGATCTGTGAATTTCACAGAAACGCCCGGTTACCCAGATTTCTCGCTCTATCGAGATTTGATTGATCCGGAGACCAACCAGTCCTTCATATACTTTGTCTCCCTTAGGGACACGGTGTAGCATGGTGTACCATCAATTTAGGGTTTTTTGCAGCACCCCGCGGCGCAACCTCATAAAAATACATGATTACAACAAAACCTTCATGTGAATATAGGGTGCCGAGAAATTCTGGGTGATAGTATGTGACGAATGTATTCTCTTGGAAAATCGCATGCATACGGTGACGTAGGCTTTAACCATTCCTAACCTTTAACCTTCCTAACGGATTAGTCTAATTTTAGAGCAAACACTGTCAGAAGAGGCCACACCTGACTGGTCTCTGTTAAACTGCGGAACCGACGCATCCCTTTCAGTCTGTCCCAAAGGGATGAAACCAAGAGGTAATCTGAAGAAAACCATGCTATTACGTCACAACAACAAACCTGTCTGTGATGCAACTGGGCGTATACGTAATTGATTGCGAGATGTGGGAAAATCTCATTTGTCACTTTCCTCCCGGTATTTTTAAGGACAGGGGATGGATCTGGGATAATCCATGTCAGAATTTGGGAATGGCCACTCAAAGCCGAATCTCACAGGACAGGACCGGAGCCTTTTCAGTTGATCACCGATCTCTCTTTTGGAAGGGGAGCGTACTGTAAATTAGCCTCCTGTGTACTCATAAATCTGATGAAATACATCCTACCTCCATTTCTATACAGGTAAATGCAAATCTATTCCACCATTCTGCTGATTATTTCAGGTATTATTCTCAATAAATAACACAAGTCGGGACTCATAATGTCATGACCTTTGCTAGCAGACTCATTAAGTTGGTGCCAGATTGTCATTTGGGAGCGGGATTCTTAACACAAAGAACTGCCATAATTCAATCCAAAATGGCTGGGATTCAAAGTTTGTTGAATATATATATATATATATCACTAAACAATGCACTTACAAGATCATCGATTTCTCTCTCACTTTTATCTTGTTACGGCTGCTGTATTCAGCAAATTTTTCCAAATTTAGGTCTGACAAAATAGTCACCTACCTCTCCGCTTGGCTTATTCCGTCTGACCCCCCATGCTAACTACACGGAAGTTTGCAAAATCCAAACCAATACACTTATCCTGGATGGATGCAAACGGGGCGATGATCCAATTACATCCAAACACATATAAAGTCAATGCAGAGACGAACTCTTTTGTCGGAACTTGAATCGGCGACCGCTCAGTTGCCAAGTAAGTGAAAGCCGAGCAGTCGTGAAATATGTCCGATGTCACACTTCGCTACCACATCGTTCTGTCGCTCAGGTTGATGGATTACTTGTTAGTATTTGTCGACGAGATTAGTAAGCTCATCATGTAACTTCCACAGACGTTGATATCCCTCAGGCACACAAATAGCACTACTTTGAACTGATGTGGCAGACCCCGTCGGAAGTGAAGTCGAACGAGCCGAATCTCAAACTTGAAGTCCAAAGGCACGAACGTGGTTTCACACTGCCAGACTTCACTTCCGCCCCTCTTCTTGTGGTGTGTCTGATTTCAGCAAAATACAGTTCGGTCATTTTACCTATACTCGTTACGGATCACACGAGTGTGAAGCGTCAAAATTTCCTGTTCATATTTGATATCTTGTTTAAAAGTAGTATCTGAAATTTTTGCCCGCTAGTGGCGGAAAATAACGTGAAGAGCAGAATTTGTTTACTTTATTATTATTGTTATTATTATTATTATTATTGACGTTGTGTTTCACCAATAAGCAACTCACTTATGTGTCTCACAGCGCCCACTCGACTAAACCTTGTTCGTACTGAATACAGTGCTGATATTATACAGATTATTGATAGTATTGTATATGATTGCGCTAAAAATGTATGGCATGCTACAGGTGCGGCTTTTTATTGTATACATTGCATTTTGTATTGTTGTATATTTACATATATTGTACTATATCGTATTGAGCCCAACTCTTGAATATAACAACTGGGATCCTCTGAATTGAGCTTAACTCGGGATTGATTGCACATCAGGATTTCAACAACAGAAATACAGGAGAAATCTTCCCCAAAAACCTAAATTCGTTTTCTCTGAAATTACAGTATAAGCCTTGATAGCACACCTCGGCAGGTTAAAATAAACTGATGAGCTGTACACATCTTGTTTTTGCTAGCATTTTAAGGATAATTTCGATCAGTTTGGAACATAAATGTGTAATAAACAGGAAGGCTCCATTAGTTAATAGGACTTGAAAAACGCTGAAAATTCATCTTCACCTTCCATAGGTATGAAGCATTGTGCAGTTTATATGAGGCATTCTGGTCGTAACATGACTGCGCAAAGACCGGAGTTAAACTATAATGGCCATTTGGACTACCACGTTTAAGTTCAGAAGGATCCATTCATTGGGCTGAGATTGTCATATTATTACTGGCAATAGGCCCTCTTGGTTGGGGGTGAGTAAAATTAGGCTGAATAGGATAGCATACAATAGCATACAACATACAATATTGTATTCAGATATGGCGGTTTTATTGCTTTATATAGAATTGCTGTCTTGGCATAAACTGACCGCTTGGTAGGAATGGGGTTTATGAACTCAGGAATAGAGTTCTGAAGACGGTTATGTATCAGTCGACGTACGAGTCGACTCGCGTTCTGAAGTTCACATGTTACTTTCTTCCTAAGTACTTATGTTGTCAGCCTAACGGGGTTTCGAACCTCGGACCTCTGATAGGTGAATTGAGCCTGTTACAAACAGCTAAACAGGGTTCCCTGGAACATCCTGAGTACTCACGTCTGAAAAGGTGAACATGTTCTGGATTTGCGCAATATGACTGGTTCATCCGACACTTCGAATGACAACATTGTGACTGCTATCTTATTGTCGAGTGATTGATCCGTCAGTCGGGACTACTCAATAAGACGGTGTTGCAGAGACTACTGGAAAATCTGGTGTGGAGTTCATGGGATTCCCTTCCATCTAATTACAGCTTTCTGCCTCTTTGTTTGCTTTCCTTGGTCTTTGTCGCGCGGTCTTTGTGAAAGAATAGGTGAACAAACCGATAAATCTAGGTTCATTTAAATTATTCAAAAGTAGATACAATTTTAGATCAAGTTTCCAAAGTCAGCGTCCCGTACTTTTTTCTGATTTGGGATTCCAATGCTAGCGTTTTTGCTTGCTCGTAAACTACTAGTCTCTTGGAGTTTGGAAGTATTGGTGTGGGTGAACGAACGGAAAAACTTAAATTATGGTAACAAACAACTCCGTAGTGCGTTAGGCTTCTCAGCACACCGTTTGGTGTGCTGGTGCTGGTTTGGTGCTGTCTGAAGTGTCCTCTGTCTATCGCGCTGAGTATGCTTTCTGCTATCTGATTGATTCACATAGACAATCAAGAAAATTGGAACCAAGTTGGAAAACCACGTCCAGATATCTCTGTGAGAGAGCAAGTGTACGTGGCAGGTTGGATTCGCTTGGTTAGAGTGAGGGCTCACGCTGGCCGTCACACTCAGACCGTGTGCACTGTCGGGTGGGTTAGTGAGTCCATGAGCCGGATATTGACGTGAAAGGCGAAGATCGGCAAACAGATATTGAGAGCCACCAGTCAGTTAGGCATGACGACAATACACCTAACGCTACTTTGAACTACAGCGATTGAAATATGACGTGGTTTTTGCATGATCATACGTTCTTGAATCTCCCAAGATAAATCATAACGTAGGAATTCGGTAGCAGATCGAAACAAACCGGTTTGTTTTTTCAACTGGCAAAAGACCATGATTCCTTAGCGTTACAACGGCAATACAAAATCTGCCGTTACACTGTTCTCAATTACTCAATGACCCCTGACTTAGAATGCAAACATTGGATTGACTTTTGGATGCTGAAACGTTCGTTGTGAATCCTTTAAGGATGAAAAGCTGGGTTACTGGTACCTAGGGATCTAGGCGCAGAAATGGTGTTCTCCCGAATGTATGGAGATTGGTTAAACACCAAGCCAAAACATATGAATACGGAAAAATTATCATCGATGGAGATTCAGCTGACTGTGACCTACAAATTTCTGGTGAGCAGAATTTGGTGACCCGAACACTCTTTCGCATACTGTGTGAGTCACTACCAGTCACACATCTCACTTACAAGTACTGACCTGCACACGGAATGACGATTCCTCAGACGCCAGTGAACACCAATCTCTGTGGCCTATATTGCACAATTAAGGATGACTGGCAGTTATGCACAATGATAATCGGCCAATTGAATATCGGCGGTGCATCGTGTCAAAGGCTTCGGATTCGGAGCCCACACCAAGCATGACACAGCTGTACGGTGTTAACCTAGGCTTACTGTATAACAATCAACATAAACAGTTGAAAAGTTTTTTTGGCCAGATGAAAAACAAGTCAGCATGGCTGACATAGTGTGCATATATGTATAGAGTAACCAGTTCTTGGATGGACAAGTCCTTCGGTGTTCTATAAAGTGCCAGGATGCAATTGGTGTTACTAGCAGTCAAACTGAAACGATCTCGAGTAAGCATTATCTCCTTTTAGTTGTCCTTGCCTTAAACCACGGTATTTAATCTTACCTTTCAAAGTGCGATAATGAGTATCTGTGCAATATTTCCCAGCTCTTGGATTTGAATCAGAGAGTTTGCATACGGTGAAGCGTATACGATAATTTCTTGCAAGAAACCGTTGAAACTGCGGAAGACACCCACTCTACAGCATACCAAAATTTTTAGTACATTGTTTTTTGACAAAAGTCAGTCACACTAGTGGTAATTTTGCGGGCATGCTAACCCAAGTGAACTCTAGTTTACTGTACGCAGATGCTCTTAGTATGCTGCATAAGGACGGTGTATCACCTGGGGCGAGATGGCTCAGTGGTTAGAGCGCGAAGTTACTGACCGGAAGGTCCGTGGTTCGAACTCCCTGCCGCTCGACTTCCACTGTCAAGGCTTGGAAAACCTGGCAGTATCCCAGCCCTCGTGTTTCATCTTGGTGGCATGACAAATGGGCACCGAAAGGGTGCTACACCGGTTTGAATAAACGTTCCTGGGTTATTCGGAACTCCGTTATTTCTTTCCCAGCAAGCTGTTGCCATTCTACACTAACACAGAATGACGAATGCCAGTGGTATCGGGATCTCATTCGTTCTGCAAGTTCACTGGGCTCCAAAATGATGCACATTGCTAACATGTCCAGAGCTAACGGTTAGTTAGGAAGATCTATTGTCAAGAATATCTCTGAGAGTTTTAGCCCATCCACGTGGCTGTTTCAAAGAACGCAATCAATTCGACTAACCCTACAGGGACTGACACAGTCAGTCGCCGTTTGTTCCAGTCCCTACAACGCACATGCCTGGCTACAACTTTGAATTCCTAGCTGTTTATCTAGACATTCATCCCTATTTTAACCAGCAGGTCTGTACTGAGCTGACAATAAGATCCCGATGATATTATACGCTTTACTCTGCAATTTTGGCGCTACGTTCCAACCAGTTTAAACTAAAAATCTCGGGAAGGATAGCGTGCACCGATTAACGCAAACGCTCGTTTTACCCTTCGACTCGTAGTAGCTCGAAACACTATTAATGTGTAAACTGTCCAAAAAGGATACCGCTCCACAAACGATTCGATAAAATAATAATGTGGGCACCTCACGAAAGATCCGTCGGTGTCCTGAATTTCCGACTTACCGATGTTAGGAGCAATGTGTTCTGAGTTCGTAGTCGATAAACCAGATTTCGGGTATTACCAGTACGATTGGTGTGTTGTACGAGATAATTATTGGAGGTGACGAAGACCCTAAGGGCTGAGTGGGGCCAAAGATTGTTACTAGCATGTTTTTAAACCCTCTCAATTGGCTGAGCAGACGTGAGCACGGATGGCGAAGACAGAGGACTGAGAACATGGGTGTGTTCCATAAATTTTACTGTTACGCATGCGCTGGACGTAGCGGACTGACGGAGTGAAAATAAATCCAAATAATAGCGAAAACTAGCTTACAGTGAACGCAAACTCTCATTCATCAGTCATCAGTCTGCCTTTTGGCTTATACACGCAACCCCACAGTGTGAACCGAAGCCCTAATGAATAATCCGCAAGAAGACCGAAGACAAAGCCTATTCGACTGTTAAAAAATACTCGAAAAATATTGGAGAAGCGGGATATGAAGCTTGAGTAAAACAATTTGGAGCCGGGACATTGAGAATCAATGAGGTTATTTCAAGCGCCAACAAAGTCGCTTCTAGCTGCACTCACTCGTCTCACCAACGAAGGAAAAAGCCGAGAAGGAAGCAAGCTGTACTCGATGGTCAAAAACCGGAGCCAGTCAATAGTTTTCACGTCCGCCCCTAACTTGGTTCAAGAAGTGGGGATGAAACTGCCTTGCTTTGTGCAAATTGTTCTCAAGAATTTAGTAATCTCACACAGTGACCCTTCAAAATAAGGCCACGGAAACCAGGTTGTTTGCTTTGCTATAGCTGCATTATTTTTTGAGTTGAATGAATTTAAACCTGTGGTCAGGTCGGCCTTACGATGAGTCATTTTGTAGCGTGGACTAAGGTCTGTAAGACTAGGAGTTTAGAGTGTATTGTAAGAAACACCATCAAATTCCATGAAGCCCAGCTGTTAAAGGGACGTGAAGGATTTTGTGAGCATTACCAAAGTACGCGTACCGCACAGTGACATCGTACCAAATCGAAGACAAAACCGTCGTGCCCAACTTGAAGTGCGATCATTGGAGAAACATCCAGATCAGCGTAAAAATAGTCTACACAATATATATATATATATGTATATATATAGAGAGAGAGCAGAGGCTACTGCTCTATTTTAACAATCTTAGAGGCATCCGACCACACGACAAAATAGAACTGTGTTTCGTGAACCTCAGTCATTTTACTGCCATCAGGTTTAGACGGAGCAATCTACCCAAAACGTTGGTGAAGAATCCTTGACATACCATGGCCGCTGTCATCCATCTCGTGTTTATCAGGTACACGCATTCCTCGGCTTTCCACCGGCATACTATTTTCCTGAACCTAAATTAAATGGAATTCACGAGGCATACACATTTGCACAACAATTTAGTTTCAACAGAACACCCAACTGAACCTTGGCTGATTCTCTCGTTTATGATATACTTCAACGGAAGATGCTTCCAGCTGGTAGGAGCTGGACTCTATTTTCATGAAGGACACTACTCTTCAGGTTTCTGAAGACCCTTTTACAGCCCAAAAACGCTTTCGTATTTCTTGGAGCTCATCAGGTAGATGCAGTCCCCGGGGTTTCCGTCAGTCCTACGTTCTACTAGAAATCTAAATGGACGTAATTCGTGAAATACACTCATTTGGCACACCAATTTGGCTTGAACAGAAGACTTGACTAAACCCCTCATTTATGCTATTGTTAATTAGTTTTTTGTTCATTGGACGTAGCTACATGTTCCTGACGAATTTCGAAGTGATATGCTTAGCAATAATGGTGTTTGGAATTTAGACGTTTGACCAACAGAAGATTGCATCTGCTGTGTCTACGATGGTCTAGAGGAACATTTGATGTTTGCTAGAACCAATTTCAAGGTGCCCTAATTAAAACTGGTTAGGCATCACAGGATTTGCTCCTGACAAAGATTTTTTCCGGCATGTCAAGCGACCATCTAAACCATATTATAGAGTTATCGGAACATGTGTTTCTACATGCAGTTTTGCGTTATCTCACGATAAGTTTACAATGAACCTAAGCGGTAAACTGCTTTGTGTTCAAATGTTTAAAATTCTATTCCTCTATTCAACCCGGAAAATCCAAAAACGATGTGACCTAAAAAGACGGTGCATTTTGAAAAAAAGTGGACATGTCTTTTTTACAATGCCACAAAGACAGAGTTCTTGTTTCAAAAATGGACGGAATGAGTGAATAGTTGAAAGCATCGGCTGCGTAACGAGAGAGTACCCAACCAACAGGTTAGTGGAGTTAAATGTTTGTCGGATCAAACTCATCTGAAAAAGCAGTAGCTAGCGACTCAAAAGATAATAATAGCAGACGTTTTCCAACGAATGCCGTTGGTCAAAATGATGGTGATGAACCATCATCATATATAGAATGTCCTAAGTAAGATACTGGGCTAGACTTCGGCTGAGCCCTCCGACTCCACCAACCTAAGATGGAAAAGAATTGATTGTTGGTCTGTTCGCCGAGCTTGGCAGTTGGATTGCAAACGTTGAGTGGGTTGAGTGGGTCACCCACTCAACCCCGCACAGATGATGTCACCTCGATTGGTGATGAAAGGTTTGCAATCCAACTGCCAAGCTCGGCGAACAGACCAACAATCAATTCTTTTCCATCTTAGGTTGGTGGAGTCGGAGGGCTCAGCCGAAGTCTAGCCCAGTATCTTACTTAGGACATTCTATAAAAGAATGTTTATCGCAACGTACAAATGATTTGTTGTTCAAGTGGAAAAACAACCTTGACGGAAGTTAGGAGACAGGGCTGCCTGAGGTGACCCGGGAAAGACGAAACAGGTAGCAAGATGTCCAGAGTTCTTATTGACTTTATGAGTGTCATTCAAGGATGATAAAATGAAGTCAGTACACGTGACGTTATTATAAACTTAGATCGATATTTTGGCTCTGAATCTGAATGAACTTCAGTCAGATCCCTAAAGGTCTGTTGTTGTTTTTTATTTTCACGTGGAATTGTTTTCAAATAAAAAGGAGTATGGAAGGAACGTACAAGAACACATTACGTCACTTTCAGAGAGCATATGGCCAACCAATGAGAATTAACTTTACAACTGCGAACTGAAGTTATGCTTTTTTCTGTAAATTAATGTGGGTTTTTCGGAGCTCAAGATCGCTCAGTGGTTATGGTGCCAAACTGCCGATCGGAAGGTTTCTGGTTAAAAAAATAACTTCGGCGTCTCCACTTCTCCTGTCTAGGTTTTGGTTACTGGCAGTATTATAAACCTCGTGCTCATTTCGTGTGGAATGGCAACTATGCGCAAAAAGGTGGTTTTCAGTTGGTTACTAGTTGAACGCCTAGCGAACAGATCAAATCTCGCCCGAGGAAAAGTCAACAATGGATGAAGCTAACAGTGACAGTTAATCCTTGTTGTCATTGACAGCAAAAGGCCAGTCTCTAAGGCAGCGAAATTGTTGGGCGGCATTTAGTTTGTTCCTGATGACTTTATTTGGTCGCTTGCTCCACTCATCCGTTGACGAATCTCCTTTGAGCGGTGAACGAATGAACAGATCTCTCAACTGAAGCAGGCTTCGTTTGCAGGACGTTGTCATAAATCCGCCTATTAGTCAAAGAGTGGCGTCTCAAAAGGGGCATCCATAACAAACCTATCCCTTTCACTCTCGGAACATCCGACTGTTTGCAAGGATTGTGAAGTCACTCTCAGAATGTTCACCAGACAAAATAATTGGCGCATGATCGTATTCAGCTGCACATGATATAGCGCTTATATATATACATATATAACTGCCGGACAACAAGATGCTCAAAAGTATCATATGAAAGCTGTGAACCAACCTGCACCCATATTTAGGCTGGTACCTCTTTTTCCGGCTTTCCAAATGTTGTGTGCTGTATCCACAGTCGAGATCAGAAACTACTATTTAATTTGTTCACATTGCGACAATACTCGCCCATTAGGACTCATTTTTCCTCATTTGACTAACGATGTAAAGCACCATCTGAACACCATCCATTAGCCAAAGTAAATTCTGCCTACACATGCGCTTACTAGTCATTTCCCCGGAACTCTTACGACTGCTTCGTAGTTCGATTTCCCCATGGGAATAAATAGAACACGCATCAAACTGCGACAAAACGCTTTCGGTCTGCAGCCTGTCCGCAATTTCGGTCAAAGTGGATGAATTTCGGTGGTAGTTTTGGAGTTAAACTTCAGTGATCTCGTCAATAGATACCTGGAACAATGTTGTTTTTTATCAGCTGTGTGAGATTCGATTGCACATTTTGATTTCGTAGGAGAAGGAATGAAAAGTCTCTTTTTTTGTCTATTTGTTCAATCGAAAATCTACCTTCACGGGAAAATGAAACGATCTGTTTTTGTAGTTATTTTGCCAAAATTTGGAAAAATTTCCATAGTTAACGAATGTAAAGCCGACGGCAACTGTTCCCATTTCATTGTCTGGTGAGAAACGTTTGCAACGGAATCCCCATTGTTAGTAACAACCAAAACTCGGACGCGCAACATTAGCTATTAACTCCCGCCTCCCTTGACTGCACCGCACAGTAGGAGAATAGCAATTTTTAATGCAGTTTAAACCATGTAAACGCCAGTAATATCTCCCTGAACGGTAGCTCGTTTTTCCCAATGCATTCATTAAGGTACTAATAAAAAAGCACTGACCGGTCAGCTTTCGGTGCGCAGCTGCAAGTCACCTGAGGGAAGAAAAAGGACAGAGGCAGTACTAGGTTGCCCAAGCCTAGACAAGAGCAATCGAGATGCCGTCTCGAGCTCTGGAAGAAAATACATAACCTGCATTGACAAACGAAAAACGTTTTAGCGACCGAACTTCGAACGAGGATAAGGATCATCTTGTTTGAAAGTTATCCCTTAAAAATCGCAATCATGAAATGCCTGTTGCCTATTTAGAATAAATTCTGGAGTTTTCCACTGTTTACGGTCAAGTTCCACTAGGTTCAGAGTACAACTTCAAGAATGATACACACATTCCGATGTCATTAGTCTATGACGAGACATCCTATGGAGACAAGAACATCCAAAGCTTCTTGTCGAGGTACTCCATCATTTGAAAGTGGCCAGAGTTGATGCATTTATTTTATCATAATAACTTCCAAACAAGCAACGGAGTCAACTCGGTGCGTTTCGAAGGTAGTCATTCAGACAACATATGTGTAACGGAATCCGCAGAGCACATCTGGGAATTCGCTCGATAAGCCCGATTAGCAGTGCAGTATGGAAACATTTGGCTGGTATTAAAATCTCAGCAAAGTTCATAGATTTTACACAAGAGTGATCTGCAGACTGTGCACCATCCACTCAGCTATCGTGGATGCTGCGGCACTTCGTACATACACAGTTAAAATCAAATTTGGCTCACAGCATGTCTGTTTAGTCCTTCAGCAGCCTATGTAAATCATTAGAGAGTTCCTTGCGTATGTTGCACTGATAAAAATGTCTTTGGTTCGGTTTGCGCCTCCTGTCTATGCCTGTGAGACTGCCCTAGGTCTCCAGCTTGATGCTATGGATGAAAAATACCCATTAGGCTGTGACATCTTTTCGGAGCCTAGCTGCTAAGGCATGCGAAGGAAGCACGAAAACTGAGATACATCCAGGTGGACGAAACCCAGAGCAGAGCAGCCGAGTATTATCCCATTGCTGTTCCATTGACATCTTGCTGTTTTTCTATTATTATTCTACTGAGACCGTTAAGATCCCCTACCTGACCCATATCTCCATGTTCACCAGAAACTAATGAGACGTCTGAGATTGTGCTGCCTATTGGTCAGTTCTTTCATGTTCTAACAATGGACAATTATGCGGTCTTTGTCCTGAGTGAACCTAGTGACCCCATTACCGCACGGCTAGTAAAATTCCGCACGAAAACACGTGACTACTGTATATTCTCGTATAAAGTCTGGATGTCTAAAAATGAAGCTTTGTTCACCGAGCTATTTGTCCCGATACCTTATTATCCTCTTGTTCTTTTCCATCGTCTACGTTTCTGTTATCATCTAAAGCAGTCCAAAGCATGCTGGACCGGACGTACTGCCGAAGGACACTAACTGTAAATCGTTCGAACATATGGGCATGTAACCAGTTTGAATTTGCATTGCATATGTATAGCGTAGAATCTGTGTTGGTGGACCGGAATGCGAGTCTGAAAGACCTAGTGAGGCCTGTATTGCGTCAAGCTTATTCAGGTTTCCCTGCCTGACTGTGACCACAGACAACAAATAGAGGTGTGAATGATTCGGTACAGGCAGTTTCCTTTAGCGTTGGAAAAATTACGGAGATCGCGCAGCACGTACGCCATCTTGTAAAAGATGCGGAGAAGCACAGTTTGCGAAAAATAAGCTTGATTTGCATGCGCGAAAACACAATGCTGAATTTTAAGCCATTCAAATGGCCGTTTAGGAACTAACCTGTCTGCCACATGTTCGGACATGGTATATGACACACCAGTGGTTTGTGGGTGGCAGGCAATTCAACTGTTTTTACTCAGTTTACAATCAGTTCAAAATGCATCACAACACTACTTTCTAGCCGCTGGGTTCGTGACAACAGCCATTGGTGGTACTCTAAGCAGCATCCCATACTCAAAACCTTCCAGCTACTTGAAGCATTCCAAGATTTTCGACGAAATAAAATTTTTTATCTTTCTTCGCTTGAAACAGTAAATTTTCAAGCTGTCATAGTCCAACTTTTGTCTGGATCCGTCAAAATGACAGGAAAAATTCAGACAAACATGTCAAGTCAATTTTTTTGGATCATGTAACCAAGCAGCAGTCTGTCCAGATGTTGGACAGCTGTCGGACAAGTGCACATACTTTTCAAAAGCGACATGAAAAGCGAAACCTCTACAGACACTGTCCTTAAAATAATGGACGCACACTACCTACTATAAAACAAACTTTGCTGAATCCGCTGATTAAGTGCATCAAGATATTTCCTTAAAAAACCGCTAATCATTAGGATAATCTGTGTGTATTTCCCATTTGTTTATCACTGTACATTTGTGAAGGTCAGAGTTGAGAGCGAAAAGGGTTTAGCATGATGTTTCTAAGTGGAATGTGCAACCAAACAAAGCGTACAGTGTGGCTTGTTAAAATCCGCTGTACGACAGAGGGCTGTAAGTGAGGTCACGGGCTACTTGCCAGTGGCGCTGTACGTTCTGTGCACCATGAACATTTGTCTTTCGTGGGGTGATCATTCGGGGTTGAGGCCTATGAACCGCAGATTCGTCAAGCAATGTATCAACCATGCCAAGTATACTGTACCATGCATCAGGGTCCCCGAGATTCGCTGCTGTGGAATGTTGGATCAAACTGGAGCCTTTCATAACATGATATCTGAAGGTACTAACCAAAACTCCATAGGATTTTGCCTGTTTTAAAAGGATTTTATTAACACTAGAGTCTACAGTCTGGATGCAGTATCTGACCTGTAGCATTTTTTCTGGTAACGTGGTTAAGATGCATAGTAAATCAATATGGTGAACGTGTGACGATTTGGTGGAATACACTCTTTAATCACCTATAACTGTTCTAACAGAAGACTCAAAGAAACCTATCGCTTATAATATTCATACCGTAGGATTCATACCAAGGATGAATTCGACTGAATCCCCAATTAATAGGAACATTTGGTTAAGTGCGTAAAATTTGGGTGTTGAGTGACTTGCAGACCATCTCCGAAGCCATACGGGGATCATATTGTCCATACGTCAGGACCATGAATGTTGAATACGATTTAGGTGGAATCGAGGTATTTTTTGCGGATCAGTGGAGTCTGAGTTTGACCAGCGTCAAATAATGACACATGGAGACTCAAGACTGCTAAGTGTGCCCTAAAGGGCCTCAAGAGTTGTTTGTCCTTTCTTCAATTTCTGGTCTCTACTTGTGTATTTCTAGTTCAGACATTCCTACACGTCTTGGAAATCGTTTCACGTGACTGAAAAAAATTAGTGCCAATATGCCCTTACGTGGACAGTCTTTCCTAATATATGTTCTCCGTTCCTTTCTTCCACATTTGTCGCTCGCATTTTTATGTTTGTGATCATGTTTAAAAAGAAGTCGTCTTAATTTTTAAGATGTTTAAGAATTTCTTGAATAAAAATCTCAGTAGGGGCTAATTCTAAGAACTTGGGCGCTTCTGTGATAATCACATCTGATAAGGAAACACGTCCTGTGAAGTTAAGCACTTAATTTCAACGTGCTGAAGCCAGTGGAGGACTGTGCTGGACCTCTCGCTTACGACACTCTTCAGCTGAATGTGTAGCAGCACAAAGTCAACCTATTGCTTCACCCACGTAGCTGTTCGAGACAAACCACTTTCTGCTCTGTTTTTTCAGTGTTCACCAAGTAGACATAGTGGTCCTCCTTTCCGCACAAACTGACTCATGTTAACACTGCCCCTGTCTGAAAACTAGCACTTAATTCTACATACATTCACCTGAATGTTCAGATGCGAGGTAAGATCGATAGGAATTCTCAGACTGTGTCTACTTGGGGAACCCCAGGACGAGTAAACAGGTAGTGGGCTCTTGATGAGTTTCTTTCATTAATTAAATGGTGTCGTATCAAAAGAAACAATTATTGCCAACTATCCTGTTGTCTGGATAAGCACTGATAGCCCAAAGTTCCACGCGACTGTGTCTGGTATTCTGCATTAACCCGCGCTGCATACAAATCCCAATCATGCTGTTACATGTCAGAACTGGACCGACTTCTGACTTTAACGTCATAGTGAAATAACTGCTGGATAATATTGTCTTCAGACACTAGAATACTAATGCTACCGAGCTGTTAAGAATTAACAAGATTATTTTCGTCGTATAAAATAAAATAAAATAAAATAAAAAAATAAAAATAAAATAAAATACGTCTATAGGATCAGGAAACCATCTGTTATGAAAAAGTTTTGTTGTATTAGGTGTCTCCTCATGAAATCTCGATGGTGTTAAAATCTAACCTGGTTACCGCCAGAAAATAGACAGGGGATTCTAATGCACGGCTGTCTCTCTTAATAGAAGACAGCTTTCAAGGAGTTTCCTACTGACGCTATCTTACTTTGTAAATGCGCCTTTAATGCCACTTATATTGGCTTCATTCGTTGAAACGATGCGTAACTGACAGTCTTATCTGCCGCATTCCATAAAACCTCTTTTGGTTTCCGAGAGTGCTTACTCTACCCCCACACAGATTTGCGTGTACCCATTTCCCCAGATGATCTTTTCCGAATTTGCAAACTTAGTTACTTCACAGTATTTTGTGATCATTGCATTTCCGTATGAGGACTGTGTGTCTGTCCAGCCTTTGAAAGAGTCAAAAAGATCCGGCTACGCTATGAAAGGGCTCTCGTTAGGGGTCAAGTATGCTTACATTTGCACTTTCATTGTTACTGTTCATTTAGATGATTCAGGATTTATTGAATGTCCGTCACTTTCTCAACTGCTAGCACACTTCCCTATGTTCGTTTATCAGCACTACGTTCAATCTCTCCCCTAAATTTGGGCATCTGCGTATTTCTATGGTTCCACCATTTTGTCTATTCAAAAGTTACAGCAGACATAGAAGGACAGTAGTTTGACAATTAGGCCAAAATATCGGAAATGACTGGTATGCTTCCACGAAGAGTGCTTTCAATCAACGATATAATGATACCCTGCTCCATGGATTGCCCAAGAGCGGTTATAGTTACGACGGAAGTTTCTCATTATTCATAAAAAATTGACACAAACCGTTCAGCATATTTATGCAATCGAGACGTAAACTGCACCTTCCAATGAGATTTGAACCTGTTTTTTCTTGAATTGTGTGAAGTCGACGCGCGCACGTGCGAGATCAATTATATTCATGAAGCACAGAAAAGTAATAAAGAAATGGGGAAGCCGGTTGTATTGAACAGCGGACCATTTCGCACAGAACGGGTTGAATATACTGTGATTTTCCAAGTGTAATCTAGTAGGTTTACCACAATGAACAGTACGAACTATATGTTTGTGGTGGTCCATGCCATCGCAGACAACTATAACTTGCATCTTACAGAACCACTCTTACAACTAAGATTATCTATAGGGGCATAGTTACATATTAAGGCGTAATATTTTGCTTGAACCTACTGTCATGCAAAGAAGGTGTTTAATCCGTCATACCGTGGCAGTAGGTTTACTTTACAGCCCATATGTGGACAGAAAACAGAAATGCTTGGAGCTGTTTGACACCAGAGCCAGAAAGCTTATTTTTTGTAACGGCTTGAGCAGAAAAGATCGCTGGAGGGTTGAAGCCCTGCCCCACCGAGTATCAGAAATGGAGTCAGCTTTTTTTCAGATTCAGGAACCGATTTGCAAAAATACCCCATGGTCTTTCAGTGCTTTCAGTACTTTCAGAATACTCAAAGGTTTGTTAAATTGGGGTGGGTCGATACTAACTTCCATCTCGGAAGAAGATTGTTATTTTCACTCTTGTATCCACATTGTTGTGAATTTGCTCAAAACGAGAAGATGCAACAGGGCTGACTAATTTGCTTCTTAGTTATTCTTACCAGACCTGATAACTTACCTTATTTCATAGAGTTTCCGAGTCAGACACACCAACCAACTGATACGCACTGGGGACGAACCTGGTCTTTTGACATGACGTACCTACAGAATACTGGTTAGCAAAGAATTTCTTAATGGCTGCCTCATCATTATTATCGATTTGTACGGGGGTAAAAACAACTTCAGACGATACTGTATCAGAAAATGTTCCAGTCTTTCTTTCTGATCGTAGGCGAGAATCGAGTAAGTCAACACTAGTTAGAGAGTTGTTTTAATTCACTGCGAAACCAGAGAGGAAACCATGTACTCGACATAGAAAAATTTTGGTTGAACCCCACCAGCCATCCTCCATCAGCGTGTAAGGAATAGAACTCAGCGTCGCAATGGATGGCGGCACCTAGGGGTGAAGAATTTCGACTTTCAGCGGATGACCAAGATGATAGGGATCGTCTTGTTCTGATCATAAAATACTGACTGACAGTTCCTAAAGTATATTTCCGCACTAACATCTAAGCATCCACAGTTTGAGTCTCCTGACAAGCTGCTACAGCAAATGATCACTGCTGCTTACAGAAGATTACTCTAATTTATGTCTTTGTCCAACCAAATTGGTTTAAATAGCCAGAGTGTGAAATCTGCATAGTTCCGTTACAAATCTCTGGCGCCCATATAAAAGTATCCGTTTGAACCAACCGTTAACTAAGAGACAAGTAACAAGTCTGGAAAGTGTTTGGGGACTTGCCAACATTTAGAAACTCTGTTCTGTTGTTATCGCGATAGTTACATCAGGATGGGACATACTATCAAACGCTAGACGAGGCCCATCGATTATGTATCACACGCACCCAAAGAACCATACCACTGTCGATTGGTATCGGTATGAATTCATATTCGGACAAATATAGATACGTGATAGGGAAAATGGTTTAGAACTGTAACACCGCTATCAGCAGGCGTCAACCCTACAATGTGAAGCGCGCACGTGGGCACATGCACACACAAGTGTTAAATTTCCTATGCAGCGAACTAGAGGCTACAAGGTATGCATAATGAAACCACTAAGAATATGAACAAACGTGTTCATTTCCCCACAGGTTTGGTATCACAATGACAGCATACTGTCCACCACTGGTCCGCAACAATCCCTGTCTATCTCCCTACAAAAGCTGCCAAGATCAAATCTCTGGAGGCTGATCGGATATCTGTGTTCACTGGTTCTTCATTTCGTTCACGCAAGATCTCAGCGGACTGCACATTTCAAGAAATTAGCTGTTGTCGCGATCTTTGCAGTACAAATAGAATTTGAACGACATTAACCCTCACCACTGGTTTCAGATGATTGTAGACAGATCATCTTGCAATGACCTAAAGTCTCATAAGTATGAATTATACCATTACCGCACTGCATGAAGCAGTTTGCCGATTTAGTTTTCCCAGTAGCCAATGCATAACAAGAAAGTGATCCAGGATGAGTTCGAATCAGAATCTTGATTGCTGACTATGGGATTTACAGGGAAGACTTTTGTTTCAGTGAATATTCTACAGAGAGCTTATCAGGTTTAGCGGAAAATTCAAATATTAATAGTAACCATTACCAAATGGGCGAAAAATCAATAATCCCACAAAAAAGCACCCCAGACGATGCTCACACGCAAATCAGCTGCAGCTGATTTTGGTCGATTCCCATCGACCCAACAATAAGAAAGGAAACCCAACGTTCATATCGATCTTTTTCTTAGGCGGTCACAAAATGTGCCAAATGACCATAAAGTTGTGGAACAGACAAAAATGGAGCTCGCAAAAATGGAGGTTAAATTTTATGCACATTCATACTGGGCTAGCTAAAAGTAATAGATAAGTTACCGTTTCTCACTAACCATTGAATGACCTGGTTATCTTCCTGGGTATGTCACATTTCGATTGACGATGTGAGTTGTGTTCCTATTACACGTGGTACTGTAGTGCATATGTGGTTAGACTGCTGTTCCTGTGCAGCGAACTGATCTAAGATTTACACCATGACAAAAGGCGTGCTAAACTTTTATGAACGACATTCATGCCATAATGTCCATTTGGACCAAATTAATACCTAAATGAATAGTCCGACACCACCCTAATTAGTTGGCACGCGGTAAGTGTGGTCGAAACTGCTTGATTTCAGCTGTGAATGTTGAGAATTTTGAATGGGCTGTCAAACTGAGTGTGTTTACGCAAATTTGTGTGTTGCAACCAAACTAGTGGCTTTCCATAAAGGAAACTGCTCACAAGGCTGCTGAAAACTCTTCCACAGCCCACGACCGGATTTGCCCTTCTTGTGGCTCATCAGGTAGACGCAGTCCTTGAGTTTCCGTCAACCTTATATTCTACTTGAACCTAAATTGGACTGATTTCGACAAATGCACTCATTTGCAAATCAATTTGGGTTTCAGGGGAGATTCAACTGAATCTCCCGTTTAGGATGTCGTACCAATTGAAACATGCGGCGGTCTTTGTGCAGCACATTCATTTGAAGAATATCATAAACGAGAGTTTCACTTGAGTCTCTCGTGAACACCAAAGTGATTTGCAATTGAGTTTATTTGTCGAGTATCTTTCCAGTTTTTATAGATGAAACAAGACACAATGGGACTAGGTTCCGCGTGGAGCTTCAAATCCGGGCTGTCAGAAAAGAAGTCCGTGATGCTGTTCAAGGGGGTTCTGGGGTGTCGAACAAAATGTCAGTGGTAATGTAGACAGGCGTGTGAGTAGAAAGATTATTTGCCTGAACTGGCCTCCAAAAATATTCAACTAAGATAACGCATTCCTCAAACGGTTCACATGCAACAGCATTAGCTTAATGCAAGCTTTTTAGCCTGAAATAACTCAGCTGGAATCATAAATAAAAATCAATCATATACGAAAAGTGGAAAAAATGAAGAATCCATAAAAAACCAAACTGCAGGTCTGAAAACTTGTTATCCAATGAAAAACTTTGACAAAAAGCCGTTCTCATACTGCCACAGGCGGTTTTCTCTCTGTTGTACGTCCGAGCTTCTGAAGTGCGTTAGGTGGAGACCAGATATCGCCAGAGCATTTATTAGTCTAGGCACTCGACTTTTGGAATCCCAATGATACAGACCATTGCGTTTATTTCCAAGGAATATATTTTCATGTCTCGTAATGTGGTGAAACCACAAACAAGCTGCTGGTTATAAAAAAGTTTTTCACAGGGAACCAATGCAAATTTTGTTTGTGGTAATGCACGGTTAAAGAAGCTGTCAGTAAAACCGGAGGCGTGATGTCACCAGACCCGGAATCAAAAAGTGACGCGAATCGGCCGACTGCCGCTCTGTACCCAAAATATAAACACACGTTCTGAGATAAGCGCTGAAAAACTGAAGACAATAAATTTATATCAGTATCAGATAAAATATATTTTTTAAATTACCTATCTGAATGCAGTGACATGCGGACGAAAATTGACAGCGATTTTCCCATGGAATTTCGTCGAACTTTTATAGAGCATTGACTGATAACTATCCTCCCAAAACCAGTTATTTTGGTTGTCACAAAAATATGTGGTTGGTATGATCATCAAGGTAAGCGGCAAATCCAGTCGGAATTGCTTGTATACTTTACTGACTGAAGCAAAAGTGTCCAGCAGGTTTCAAGCGTTTGTGGCGCTGGTGGAGTAGTGGTAAAACATCCGCCTCGCATAACAAATATGCGGCGTTTAAACGCCGGCACGGCCATTGGATATGCAATGCTGATGAGCTCTAATAAGAGCGAAACTCGAGTTCAGTGCTTCTTCCCTTTGGTGTGGACTCACCAAAATGTCTGTGCCAGGACAGGACGACGATTTTTCAAATGAGAATCATGTGAGTATGCATTCTATCTGTAGTTTGGCACCCATATATATACATATATATATGGCATAGACAAAATTGATCAAAGGAGAAGTTTGGGTTGGATAGACATCGGGTCGACTGTACACTACGTTGCAGCTTGCCGGAAGTGAAACCTTCGCCCAGAGCGTAATGTGTCCATGCGGAAGTTGTAGCTGACTCCTAGCCTGGTTTTGGCCTTTTCGCCGAGTTTAGCAGTTCAGTTGCAAAGGTTTCATTACAGTCGAGACGACATTTTCGACGCGGGGTTGACTGTGTACGTTCCTTCCCCTCTGCCTCTGCAAACACGATTTCTAAACAGTAGCTAATAACCTCAAATTAATTGCTTGCTCCTGAGGTGGCATTTGCGCACTTTGGTTGGTCAGCTTGAAATCTGAGTTACCTTCTGGTGTCATTTCCTTGCATGTTTGCTTTGTTGGGCGCCTCTAATTCTACATTTCCGTTCCTCCGTTGTGATTGTACCAACTCCTTCTCGGTCTGTTGTCTGGTTTTGTTCCACTTAATAGATGGACTGAATAACCTTCAATTTTTTGTGGCTTTATTTTATATGATTGGTCCGTTGGTTGCTGTTAGGTTGTTTGATTTCTCATGTGGTTCACAGTCCTGTATGTAATTCTTTTGTGGCCCATAGTGGCCTATAGACTGACTCCATATCGACATGTTTATTGGTCTATTGCTTGTTGACTTCTAGCCTACCGACCGGCTGTGCGCAGACTTTCCACTTGTTCTGAGTTGATAAAAAGCGCACTTCTCTCATAGCACCTGTCATGTACGTTTCGTCAGGATTTGTTGAATGGGTGATGGATGTTCGACTTTGACACCTGGCTTTATCTGGTGAGGACTTTAATCCTAACACAGGTCCAGGGATGTGCCCATGGGTTATTGAAACAGTCATACACTATTTGAAATGAACCTGAGATTCATTCAAGATTCAAGGGAATGTCTTGTCTCTGATATTCTGCAGACGCATGCGCAGAGTAATTTTGCCCCTCAATCTTGTTAACGGATATTCAGGCTATCAAAAGAAAGCTGTTTTTTCTGTAGGATACTAGTCCAAAGAGCCAGACCAAGTGACCTCCCTTGAGAGAAAGTCACTGGAAAAGAGTTCGCAACTGCCGTTATGCAGAATTGCTTACCTGAAGGATAAGAAGCTTAGGAATACCTTCTCAGACGGTCTTGGTTCTTCCTCACCTTAAAATATAGCAATAAGAGGAATCTACTTGGAGATTCTAGAAATCTGTGAATATGGAGATCCATTTCCGTGAAGGTTTTACGGATATACGTCCACACACCCAGTGATAGTTGTGCATTCATCATAAGCCCACCTGACCTGCTTAGAACCAACTATTCAGAAATCGTCATTTATTTCTCTCGTGATCAATCGATGGCGTTTGCTTTTTAAAGACTTGACGGACCGACTACACATGACCTCACTTAACGACAACTCCTGAGGTTGTGCCACCTATGAAAAAGCTGTTGAATGTGGAATTGTATTCACTATTGAGCACATTAGTCTCACCTAATTTCTTAAAAAACATACCACTTCCGTCCGTTCTGCACTCATCACCTGGCAAAATATCTGGCATTTTTTGTATACTTATTTTGTCCACTGACATTTCATTTGGTTGACCGTTAAAAGTGTGGATCGCGGATGCTCTGTGGTTAGTTGAATCTTTCTGGCCCGGCACTAATAGAAATGATATCCGTGCGTTAGATTTCATTTTCCAAATCCACTGCCTTCTGATTAAATTAGCCCGAAATTGCAGTGATTCCACAGTGCGCCCGGTTAAACCATTGGAAATTCACTGTATTTAGGCGTCTTATTTACCTTCTACAATCCAGCCAAGTCCCGGCTTTCCTGAAAGACACAAGTTTGTTTCTCGTAGAGCAAAATCCCGGATCTGAGTCACCAATACCCTGGACTTATGCACCAAGATGGGGAGGATTGCCTGGAATTACTCTACTTACCTGCCTAGTGAATGGGGAGTGGTGCGCAAGTCTCCAATCACTACATTCGTCGCTCTTTTTCTCCATGAATACCTGTGTTGTGTTTCGGGTACCCTTCATACTCAGGATTACAGCCTTTTGGTTGAACTTCAAAAAGCAAGTAATTGCCGCCATTCCTAAAGGTCATATTGGAACAAATGTCAGAGAATGTCCTCCACGAGTTAGTTTTGGCCAGTGAACAAAAACATGCACATGCAACTTTCGATAACACATTTGGTTTCGGCTAATGATAGTTAAACGAAACAGCCTCGGTGTGACTACCGTCGCGCAAACTTTGTATCAGCGCACTATCCAACTAAAGTCATTAGCCTACAATCTTTAATAAATGCCGAGAATACTGGAAACAAACATTCACCACTCGGCAACAGTACCTTCCTATAAAACGAGGTTGTCGCTTGTATTGAGCGGCACACTGCCAATTCTAAAGCAAATTTGAGCGGCAAGCCCAACTCACAGAAGTGGCATAGTCTACTTCCACTGGTGTAGTTTGAATAGTTCTATGTCATCAAGATTTTCAGCTTGGTTTCTTCCGATGCGAACTTATCGTAGAACGTCATTTATTTACTCTGGGTTATCCTCAAACCTATTGAATCCGGCTCTCAAGAAATAACAGATAAATGCGACGAAATTATCATACTTCATGGTTTTCTGGTAAAAATGAGGCCTGGTCCCAACAATGTCGTCTGCCCGTGTCCCTCTTCTCTGCATTCAGACTTATCAGTCGGACGTTTTCGGAATCAGACATGGACATACTGTCTTTTGCGTCTGAGCTTCCCGAGGTCTGAAGATATCCTCACTACAGATGTGTGATTATATTCAAGGTCTACTAATCGTTAGTTCTCAGCTCCACCCTAAGGAATGATGTCTCAGTTAAATAAAATTAAATATTCACAACTACTTATATCTTTCTAGTTTATTTGTTACAGAGACAGTTTTCCATAATGCACTTCCTACAATCTTAGACAATCTCCTCCTTCAGTTGCGGTTAGTTTCTCCGTGGGAGTTTCTTCCTGGGTTAGAAAGTTCATACATGTGGGAAACTGAATAATCCATTGATCACACATTTTAAGGATATCATATATTTGCACTAAATCCTCCTACTGGCAGCTCAGGCACGCTTGTCAGCCGTTTATGATATTAATTTGCCAAGTTCGGCGAACAGATCATCTATCACCCGATCAGGAGCCAACTATCACATACATCATTGTATACGGAAATAGGTTATACATGTAACTGGACAGGCCACCAATCCGTACCATCGTTAAAAACAGTTGAAATTTCCGTCAATTCTGAAGAGTGGTAAATGAGAGTTCAGGGGTAAAAATAACTCTGTGGTCCGTCACCAAGTCTTTATGTCACGGGCCTCATATTTGCTGGTAACAGAAGAGCGGTTGCGTTGTGCTCTTAGCCAGCATCAGTGGTATTTTGTTGTTGGGCAGTGCAAAGTTTTTAGCACACGCAACCAGTTTTTAAATGAAGTTATTTCATTAAAGCAAATCACTAACTTCGGGTGACTGGCTAGAGAGCGACGCATCGAAATTTTATCACTATCGACCGAAGTTGTTCCCGGTTCGCAACGCCTATCTCACCTTAGGTTCGGTAATCTGCGGTAGCCCACGGACTAGTTTTGTGAACAGGGTACAGCCCGAGCTGCGGTGTGGGGAGGCGTAGAACATTTGCAGTGTTCGAGTTTTCCTTCGATCTTGAGACACAAGCTGGTCCTTTGTATGGCTGTATGATCAACTAACGTAAACTACATAACCATATATTTTCCGAAGCTCCTTTGAGAATTTCAGCCACTACGAAAAGGAAACTTCTTTTCCTGTGGTTGGCCTAAGGTACTGCAAGATACACCATTGTATCAGCGTATTACCCTTTCGGCTATAAAAGGCTCGACTGAAGACAAGCTAGCTTGTCATCCCAAAAGAAACTATATTTTTCCTATGCGAAAACTACGCACTATCTGTAAATGTGTACAGGAAGTCGGAGACAAAACGGCACTTTAAATTCATGCTTTCGTTTCTCCCATTCACAGCAGTTCAAAGCAACATACCGTTAACGCAGCTAAGAACTGAACCAATGTTCTTCTCACATATTTTCGAGACCTACCCATTGTTCTCGCAAAAAACCGTTTGACTGAGACTCAATTCCAAGCGACTGTTTTCTTCTGATCCGTTTTTTCTGCTGTAATCTATTCGGGGAGACTTACCTTCCAACCCGAACTGGGAACAGGCAACAGTTACAAAAAAGACTGATTTAACGCTCACTCCACATTTCCGGGGAAAGTAACAGACTGACAGTGTGCGTTGTCATTGGCCGAGATTTTCTATTCAACAGCCGCACGTAAAGTGGATTTGTACGCTTGCAATGCGATCCATCGACATCAGTGAACATTTCATGAGTTGAATTGGTTCGGTCGATATTTGATCCAGGAAGCAACCCTGGGAAACCGACGCACAAACCAACTGGGATTCACTTGTGTGGAACGAAATTGTCATTATTGAAGTGCACAGGATATTACAATCAGTTCGTGATAGTGACAATCCTCACAGAAAATCCATACCTAGTCCAGGAGATAGGTTAACACCTTTCGAAAAAGTGTCCTAGTAAGAAAATTCTGATTTCTGTTCACGGAATGAACCTGAGTTCAAAACGAATAAAACTAACTGGTATGACGCACTGACCCAATTCTACAAACACAGTCGGAATAAAACTGAAAATCTCTCACTGGTATTAATTATTCTGAAAGGCGAAGGTGGACGTTGCAAAGCTTTTCAGCGATGACAGCCAAAATTACTATGCATTGGGTTGAACTTGCGGAATTGGTGACCCATCTATGCATATTATTCGCATCGTTTCATTCAGCTCAGAATGCGTCACAAAGTTTGAGAAGATATGTTGCTAGTTTGAGAAATCTTGGTTGCTTATTTGATGGACCCATAGGAATAAAACATCTGATCGTTTATTAACGGTCATTGTGTTTGGTATACACACATTGTCTATCAAAAACTATTAACATACTGAGTGGTATCTTAAACAGGAGACTTTGTTGACCTGTTGCTGGTAACTTCTTTGAGCAACCTAAGTGTTAGTTATTTTCGCTCTAATTATATTGCTCCAACGTTTCGCTTATCGGAAGTATCCATTCGGGAGGACATGGATGCCTGCAAATCCAGCTACGCCGTTAAAAACTGAATGACACAGTCAATGGGTGAGTCGATTCTTGCGAATGGTTAACTGATTACTGAAGTAGTTGTTTGGACAGAAACTAGACTTTAATTAGAACACCTGTGGTCACTTCGGGCGGACAGTATGTGATGACGTCCAGTCTCAGACTTTGAATCTACACACATTCTGCGCAAATCGATAAATGGTTAAGCTAAACTGATTGACCGTCCACTGTTAATTAAGATGTCGCTAGGTAACTGATTTATAGCGGTTTCCGTTCATATAGAACTCCACTGGGACTGACCAGTTCACGTTTGGAGGATCCATTTCGTTTGTATTTGTCATCAGGAAGCTAAAAAAATTCCTATCAGTCTACTGAGAGTTGTTCACTACACTATAGGATCATTGCAAAACTTACACGGAGTAAATTCCAGAAAAAAAAACAGTCAATTGTGAACAGTACCCGCACCGAATGACATTAGTTGCTGCTGTAGTGATGAAGTTCCGTTCAAATCAGTCTATTTTATCTTATCTGTAAGTTCATTTGACCTGTAATCGTCACCTGCAGGCCAGACTAGCTTGTACAGGTATTCAAGGCAGATTTCAGTGACTTCCTTGCTGCTACATGCACAGCACCCAAAGGATATCTTTATGCCTTGTGTCCGTCGGTTCGTGCACGGCATCAGTCGGTGTGCTCGGCTTGCGTGTGTGAACTGATGTCACCAAAATGAAAAACGTCTGAAACCTTTGGCGTCCATACGTTACGGATGTCCGAATGATGAGTAAGCGAAAGTTTATATGATACTTTTGGGACTTCAAGAGGAACAAAGAGTGTTATCAGCAGCGCAGCACAGTTCTGAATGAGCCTTACTGAGCTAGTCGGTAAAACTAGTCCGCAGTTGCACGGATATCCGCTTTCATAGGGCGGGTTACTGAGGCACACACCACAGGCCTTGAAGTTGTTGTCTATTTTACCAAGCCATTTTAAAAACGTCTTTATAGTTTGCGCAGACAATAGCGGTTTTGTTGGCATAATACGTAGTCAGAGCTATTCGTGGTAAAAAGTTATACACCGGTCCATTTTTGTTCGACCGTTTTTCCTTTGAGATATTTTGTCTGAAACAAATTTTACGGAGACAAATTAGGGTCGGAAAAGATCTTTTTCCGGCTCTGGGGATTCCA
Source organism: Clonorchis sinensis (assembly GCA_003604175.2). Lineage (NCBI taxonomy): Eukaryota > Metazoa > Platyhelminthes > Trematoda > Opisthorchiida > Opisthorchiidae > Clonorchis > Clonorchis sinensis. The sequence continues at coordinate 45,944,169 of CM030370.1, forward strand.
ATTAAAAGAGTTGTTTTCAGAGGTAAGCCGGTGTACTTCAACACCGTTGTTAGAGCCATTACTTGGATAAGTATAATGAAACTAGAACACTGTGTTAACCACAACGCGTTGGAATCCTAATCAATCATTTGTCGACAGAAGGGCGTGCATCTTGTTGTAACTGTCAGTGTTTGGCCCAAAAGAAGCATGAACAAAGAGATGTTTTGTGCGTGTGAACCACTGACAAAAGCTTCACAAAGTAAACTTATGGAAGATGCCGCCTGGCAGTGATTCAGACATGCTGATTAGACTTCAGCCCATGGAAAACGGAACAATTCGTCAGATTACTAATGGACCAATCGCACACTGGATGGTCATCGATCAGAAAATACCTGTGCGCGACAGCACGGTGCCTCAATATTCAGCTTGTGACCATCCTGATAAGTCTTCCACATTAAGTAAATGAACGGACAAAGCGCTGTCTGCAGTAAACTGACTACCAAAATCCACGTTTTGATAGATGAAATATCATGCTTGACTGATCTGATTTGATTTCACTTTACCCATCAAATGGCTTGACGACACAGGAAGTCATGCAAAGTATCCCAACAATGTCATATCAGCCTCTGAGTTGGTAGTTTACTTGCATCCAGTGATTTACACATCAAATCAGTAGCGGACATCTTTACCGTCAGGTAGCCATCCTTTTGCCATTAATACGGATCTGACTGCTCATCACATACTGAGCTTTACACGAAGTAGAATGCCCAGCAGTATCAATGGGCACGACCAGCATCCAGTTTACCGCTGATGTTTGCCTTATACTTCGTATGCTAATCCTTCTAACTCGTTTGAATGACTGCATTTCGGTCCGGCGTGCCTTCATCGCGTGTCTATGACCATTGAGCAATACTTCCAAAACTGCAACTCTCCTTCCCCAGGGATTTAAAGAGCTGCGATGCCTTTTGTGCGAACGACGAATCTCTTCTGTACAAAACCTTTTTGTATATATGCATCGACATATGCACATGTACCGACATTCACGTAATTTAACTGAAGGCTGTGTCCTATATCCAGTCTGGTCCGAATTGTCCCACTTTAACTACCTGTATTAATCGGGTTCTCCACCCAACCCTAAACTTACTCAGCGATTCTGGATAAGTATGTTGGTTATTTGGTCATTTTTGTCGTGTGACTGTCGTTGTTTACTGATTCCCACAGTTATAAAATGACGTCAGTCTACTTTCACATTCAACATCAGTTTGACTTTACTGTGCAAGAAGATATAAAACTGCCTTAGGAGACATTTCTAGCCAGCTCTGCGGGATAAACCCGAAATTTTTGGGGTCAGCTGAAACGGAGGGATCTCTCAAAGGACGAACGAACGACGGGCTTGAGGCATTTATACTGAAGTGCTTAAATACCGGTCAGAGCGTCTACGGTTTCAATTGAGCAACATCAGTGCTCAATTTCGGTGCCTCCCTGTCGAAACATCCACAATTTATTTGAGAGTTTTACTGTGAAGGAAGAAATAAAATTGGACGAAAAAGGACCCGGTATCGGTCTAAGAGAAGCATTTCAACGTGTCCAGACCCAGAGACAATCATTCAGACTATCTTGATACTGAAGTGTCTCTGAAAACGCACAAGGGGATCACTGAGACTCTACCATGGAAGGCGAGTCAAATTGACGATACCCAGGCTTTCGTAACTGCTTTCACACCCCTTTGAAAGGCAATCTGAATTATAAAACATAATCACTGTCGGTAACCGATGACTGGCATTCGCAATAAATGACCAAACCCTGGCAGACTTGGTGCTGGGCCCTTTATCCGAGTGAAGTCCCTGTTGCACAGGCGAGCACTCACTACCTAACTGTTGCGTTGCAGATTCGCTGGCACCAACTTACATGAGCGGTGAGTTCGAAACAATGGTTATAGAAGACCTGAAGACATCTTTCCGCAAGCAGAGGCCACGGCTCGTCAAAATACGGCAAAACCTGTAGTGTGGTCTGACACATACGTCCCTTAAGATTCAGGGATACAGAATACAGGGATACCCCGTTGGGAACTAATATGACATTAAATATAGTTAAAAGACTCCATAATTTCGAGCGCCTATTTTTGATTGGAAGTGTCGTATTCAGTGACTGCATGTCAAGAGGTATAACCTTAAACTTTATAGTACAAAGTGCATACCGAAGGGCGAGGTGACTTTGATCAGTCCCTCTCTTCGAAGACGAGAACGAGCCGTCTGCACATCCAAAATCAATAAGGTTTTTGTCAACCGGAAACCGTCATCCTGAAGGATCTTCTATCATATACAGTATAAATTCCTAAACCAACGGATTGATCCTTTGGTGTACCATTTTGCTTGATGAACGTTTTTTAGTCATTTTCAGTTTAGACTTCCAGTCACACTACACCTAACCATCTTTCGAGTAGTTCCGTTAAGTTTCGTCAGCATATTTTTCTACTACCGCAATTCTGACATAAGAAACTGATGAAACAAAAGCATACAGTCCACTGCCCGGAGATGATATAAGCGGATTTCAGCTAGGAATTAAAAGATCTTCCAGTCCATGTACAAACACTACCAAAACTATGCTCTTCTTAAATAGTATTTTATCGAGCACAAGGCTTAAAGGATACTTCAGTATACTGTGACCTCTGCATCTTCTTGGTATAAACATTTCACGTTTTAAAGTAGAAAGGTAGTTTTATTTTGGTTATCCAAGCATTCCCAATTTTCCGGTGAAATACAAACATTCTGGTGCTTCGGTCTACACCAACTCCGAGTATTTTTTTTCTGGCAATTTAAACTCAGTGAAATCATAAGCAAATCTGCAAAATGTTTTTAAATGGCCATTCACATACGGTGCTTTTTCTCAGCACCTGTTCAAGTTATGATGTAAGCCAAATGCACAACAGCGTCATATGAGACGGCGCAAAGCAGACCACGTGTATAGCTGTCTGAATGCAATAGTAAACAATCCAGATGGGGAATCGACTTGGGGTCTTCAAATACATTTTTGAAGATGTGCGCCACACAAGTTGAAATCAGCTTCCACCAAATATGCCACAGATTAGAGCGAAATTTAAAAGAGCGACAAGTATTATCAGATGGTTAATCCGTGTGCGGCTACCTAGCAGGTGACAAACTGATAAGACATGTGGAGGCCATCAGCAGACCGGCGACTACAAAAAGTTATCGCAGGTTTATCACCAATTCTCTAAGAGGAGGATAAATTTCAGGCTTCGCTTACAATGAAGATACGCGGCAAGCTGACATCTCGCCGTAATTTTCTCCGTAGAGCTGCTAGTCTTTTCAAAGAAGATGATATGTGAACGGAAATTTTGAACACAGTTTATGAATCGCAGCATCATTATAAAAGTCGACTGTAATGTAACTCAGTCTGTCAGTCGGTAACAGAAAGCAGAAAACGATCCCGTGTTGTCTCCTTAACTTCCAAGTCTTGGTGCATGGTCTCACTCAGCACACCATCCTGTTACTTTGCGGGGAACTAACGAGGTGCACAGCAGGAAACCCCTACTGATTTTCAGTTGGGGAAGTCAACCTGAACTTCTGTATCGAACCTGCGGGCATTACTCTCTCCGGCAGACTCTGCCACATAAGAATGGACGAAATGGACAAATGCACAGGTTCTGTTCGGTAAACTGGTAAACTTGCAGTTAATGCAGTTCCACAAGGCCCACTGAAATATGAAAATACTAACTGATACTGCTCTCAATCAGGCTGCAGAAATCGGCAGCGAATTAACAGAGATTAGAAGAAACCTTATCTTCAGAGTTGGAGACCCAATAATTGAACCTTCTTGCACACTCCAGCTTAAGTATTCTCGAATGAACTATCACTGACATGTATAAGTAAGTAATGCACTACTCACAAGGTTGCTGAAAATTCCTCGACAGCCCACGACCGGTTTCGCCTTTCTTGGGGCTCATCAGGCAGTTGCCTGGAAACATAAAAAACGGGAGATTCAGCTCGGTTCCAGGTGAGTCTCCCTAAAAAAAACCAAATAGATTTGCAAATCAGTGTGTTTCTCGAAACTATCACTGACAATACCCCAAAAAGTTTCGATGCCTTTTTTGAGACAAACAGTTTTAGTCCACTTGGACAATGTAGCCACACATCGATCACAGTGTGCCAATGAAGCTATTTGCCAAATACTACACGTGAAGATATCCCAGAGGAAAACATATCACGAAACATACATGTATCCGTATGGATGAAATCGAATGCGCAGGCCATTTTACAAAAATAAGGCCCAACTTTCATTTGAGTCGGCACAAAACTCGCATGTTTTCTTGTCAGCCAGGCTGGAAGTTATTGATCTCGAATAAAAGTTGAGTAGATTTTCACACGTGATCATCTTTGTTAGCACAGCACCTATCAACCAGGAACAGGATGTGGTGCAATTTTTCCAAAAAGCGTAAACTGCTTTTCGTGACCGGACGTTTCTAGTCAATATCCATCAAATATCTGTCGCTGAATCATTTTGAGATCGTTTCAGAAAGTAGTATTAAGTGAAGCTAAGAGCTCATAAGATGGATGGAGAAAAACATCACATCGTTGGATTTCAATTACCACGTGATATTGGCCAGCGCGGGCTATGATCTTTTCACCTGAATGTGTTTTTCCCTTTGTAATACGGACTATAACCAGGGGGCAGTACTTTTTTTACCTAACCAATTATTCCTATATGCCAGCTGATTGTAGATGAACTAATCGATTTGCAACCACTTCCGTTACGGTACCTGGCCTCATCTAGCCCCATTCGCTGTTACACTCTGGCAGTTTAAAACATCGAACAAACTTAAGCTTGGCTCTCCAAAGTTGCTTACTAAGATTCCAAAGCCTTCGTTATATCAACTTCAACATGTAGCTATTCTGTGATCACCACAGAAAAGCTTAAAAAAATTTTGCATAACTAAACAGTGTAGTTGGTCGTTTCCTCCCATTTTCTTCGCTTCATCTGGCACATGCGAAACCAGTTAATCTAGTGTCGCGTAGTGACTACATGGATGGCCAGCTGATATTTCAGACACCAGTCACCTGGCCGATTATTCAGTTTCTTGTCTGTTCACGCCTGTGGGAATAACAGCTTGACTCTGGGTGATATGATGGTTCCTACAGTTGGTAGGGTTGTGAGGTTACTTTCCAATTTGGTCGACTGATATTGTCGGAGAAAAAAGTTAAGGCCTGAGAACTGGTATCAGTTATTCAGAATGAGTGATTTATCGGACTGAGCGATTCACAGGAAAAATGGAATTCTGAACCCATGATTGTAACCATGTGATCTTTTGTGGTCTTCCAGAAAAAGACGACAAAAGCCATAGGAATCTTTCACACGAAACCTTCAGGTCACTGACGCTTTTAGAGGTACCTGTGGAAGTTGCAGCCTCATTTGGTGTGGTATCTGTTTGTTTTACTCATGCCGTCGATTAAAGTCCATGGCATCTTTTATTTGTCTCAGTCAAGCACATCCATATCCATCAGAAGACAATTATCACCTGATGTTCACCGTTGTGTTTTGATATCCGATATGATCCGATTTTGTCTCGTCTGTCATCGGTCGAAATGCTGATTTCGAAGCAAACCCGAACACAAATTTTGGATTTTCTGTCTATCTCTACTAATGTCCGTGCCCACTCATTAATGTACTTGAGTTGGGTGTAGATCGTTATCTTATTGCTAGGGAAAGGGTGTTGTTTTCGTAATTAGATGTAAAAATACGGAAGATCCAGTGAGCTCTACTCACACCTTGTCTTGCTTTTCTCTCTGAACCTGTCTGACGCGTGCAGCTTACTATCCTCTGATGACATTTACGAGAAGTTGAGATTCAGTTCAGCGCGTTTGAAGATCACAAAGTAATTGTGCAGTAATCATCCTTATTTGTTACATCTTTGTGCTAAGTGAACACTGTTTAGAAGACAGTTATATGGTTTCTGGTAAACGATGGTCCCACACGCAGTTTCATTCCAATGCAGCCTTGTGGAAAAACGGGTTATTCATCTTGCTTTGAGTCCCTCTATCCCCAAGGTGAACGAGGGTCCCGCTTTCCCCCTTTCTCGGTTCAGCAATAAATCTTCGTTCCAGAGTTTTCACCAAACTCGTCAACAGACTCAGGGCTGCGCGGTACATTTGACGAAGAAATATTGTCATTGAGAGATGTAGCTGGAGTTGAGCTCGGTACTGGTGACAACATTTTACTTTGCGCAGGACTGCTCGTTTGCAGACAGTTATTCTAATTTTCAAAATATGATCAAATTCGCCTCTTTTGTCATAGCGGCGAAGATGTGTTTCGCTTGTTTCACAATACAGGCCTGAATACTGATTCGTTTCAGTAATAGGTGTACAGGAGAGAGCAAAATTATGTGCATCGTTGGAAGTGCTCCACAAGACGCAACGTCTTGGTTAAAAATATTGGGGAGAGAACATCACGGGATTCGGACTGAACCGTTTGTCTGGATGAATCTGAGAATTCTCATTAGGGCCCGTTGAGTTTCATTCTAGCTCCCTAACTGATGGTTTACTTCTCCCTCCTGACGGACAAGAGGGAAAATTCTGACAAAACTATTTCGTTCAGTTTTAATATGTGGCAAAAGTCTCTGGTTCACTCAGAGTTACGCGGAAGATATCCTTCCCAAAACACGGCATTTCCGCAAGCGTAATTGAACACTACTGTGCGGTTCTCCTCGGCATTTTCGTTATAGACTGACTCCACTTACACTGCGAAATCTCGGCTAGGCCTTCCCAAATCTCATAATATAAAAAGTATATGGGCACCTTACCACGACGAGTGGAACATCTACTTGACAAGTTGTTATTCGATGAGCATGTCAGCATGCGTCCAATGATTATTAAATGAGTGCGCTGCATACTGCCTACGTGCTTATAAATCAAACAGCTGGCCAACCGCTCATAGGTGGTCGCGTTTGCCTTCAACCGGTGACGAAGAGCTCACGGTTCGAATCGCCTTGAAGATGTCTGAGATGCGCACTGCTGGTGATTCCTAATATGAATGAAGCACGAGTGCAGTTCTTCTTGGCTCTTCGCCACATACTACCTTCACCTGGAGGATGGAAACTCGATTAGAAGATGCATATTTCCTATTTGCCTCATCGAATTATTCTCGACCAAGTGTTAAACAGAAATTAAGGTAGTGTAAGAGGCCAGACAGTGCGATGACAGATTAGAGTACTTTTCCCTCATCCTTCTATACTATGAGGTCATTTTTGGTTGCTCCAGCGTTGTTTCGATGGTACTTCTCAGTCGTGCGGGAACCAACATAACTATTGAACCGGCATTATCAAAAACCAATATTTAGCTGTGGTTGTTCACTTTCAAAATTCTTGTCTTTCGGATAACCCACTGCAATTTTCCCTTAACGTCAGACATGGAGAAATGTCGTAAGTGAAGGCATGAAAGACTGAGCAAACAGGTTCACAAACTACACCGTAAATTTGTTCACCTTGTCCACTGCTTCTTAGGTTTACTTGGCCACAAAACTCTTAGGTTAACATCATGCACCCTCAGACGTAACACTTTCGTTGGGATATTCTACGCCCCTCTTTACCGGCTAAAACGGGTCACCTACGCGGATGTCATGTTTGCATTTTCGATGAATGTTGTATCCTTATTAGTAGGTCGACTTGGGCGTTTATTAGCACAGGTGAGCCGGTGTGTTCACCCAAACTTGCAAAGTTGCATCTGCAAAAGAGCCCAGATGTACTTAAGCACCATGGATTTGGGTAGTTCTTATGTATATGTTTCAAATAACCCGAACGGAATGACTGACCGACTAACTAGAATGGGTGGTTTTCAAAGTGGTTCCTGAGGCCCCTAAAAGTGGAAGATCTCTTCGGTCCTTTCTGATGGCCTGTTTGGAGGCATTCTTGGTTCAGTTAGAAAAACAGGTTATCATGCATTGGTTGATGAAGTGGCCCACCTATTTCTGGAGGGGATGGGAATCACATGTGCTTGGTACGGTATACCACCAATACTACTGGTTTTCATCATGCAACCAGTGCTGAACTCTAACAATATTCAGGTTTATGCCGCTCTATATCGCGGAGGATCTCACCCAGTGGAATATTCGTGCTGAATTGAAATCCAACATTTCATGTGGATATCGGGAAGTCTTAATGGTCGGTCCCAATATTATGTTTATGGCTTTATGCGTGATAGAAGTTACTTTACTTGTTGATGATGTTTTTGATCACGAATTAGCTTGGTCATCTGTGAATTTAAGACAAGCCAAAAGTCTCGGAAACAAAAACACTCCAGAAAGTTCATGAGATCGCGCTAGTTAGAACTAGTCATTCTTTCTTGCTAGCTCTTATAAGTCGTGCAATGGCAACATACGTCATTGGGAATAAACATTTGCTGAATTAGGGGTTCAATCGCTCAGGAGAGTCAATCATCTTCTGAGCCATATATTACATGGTGGCCTAGACTGTTGCCTTCCCTCTTTCTACCACATACTACTTCGCAATTGACACACGCATCGGTCTGTATGCATGACATAAAGACTAGATTTCTATTTTTACATACGTGGGTCTGACTGTAGGTGCCCACAACTTTTTCAAATGATTAATTCCCCAGGCGACATCGATGGATTAACGATATCTCACGTGACTACCTAATAGTGCGATAACATGCTTCGGAAACCATGATTTTAGGAGAATGCGTGGTATATGGACGGTCTCAGTTAACCTGCGCTTGACATTATTTCTTTTAGCCTGATTAAGTGTTTCGTCTAACAATAGGTGTATTAATCAATATTCTGTCAAGGTAAACATACCCTAGTATTTCGCACACTTCACTTTATATCAAATGCCTGTGGGTTTTACGCGATGCCCAGAATGGATAAATTGCACACAAGTATTATGTGGATGGAATTCGTTCAGTGAATCTAGAGGCCCGTTTCTAACAACATCCCAAGTTTGGTTAGTAGGAATAAAAGACCATTTGGGAATGAATTCACGCAAGCAATCCCAATCTTTGGTGTATTACTCTGTATACTCTTGAGACATCTTGTGAGAAACGCATGAGTGGAAACTCTGAGAATTATTTCTGGAAGTTTCGGCAGCGAGACCTGTTGGAAGAATCTTTGCTTGCACCGACTACTCTACTTCACCAGTGTGTTTTCGCAGATCACGGTACACTGCATATCAGCGAATCCGAAATAATTAAATCTGTTATTTTTTCATTTGCAAGTGCACAATGACCGATTATCAAATTTTTAAACATTGGTCATGTTCACCCATTCTCTGTGGTCTCTATAACAGCAGAGTAGCTAGTGCGACTCGTTTATTGGTAACCTCGTTATTTGTACCTTGGAATGCAGAGGAAATGGGCAACATTTCCAATAATGGAACCGTTCTGTCAAATTTTCTGTTTATGTTGACGAATCTACACCTACTGTAAACTCCACCAGCCACATTGATGACAATTTCCTGTGCACAACTGTCTCACTCGATTTTGCGTAGCTGTCATTTTGGACTAAAGGGTTGACACCCTAACAAGCACTCTACGTCCCGACACACACTGAGGGAGCTAGTTATGTGCTTGCTTTGCAAACGTGGGCATTCTGGCGATGAGTAATCATCAGTGGTGTGTGCTAGATAGTGTGAAAACGGAAGGGAAGCGCCTTTGCAATTTTACTATCAGTAACATACAAATTGGACGAGTTATTTATTCGACGGCTTGGTGCGGACATGAGCTTGCGAGCTGAGGGCAAACAAACTGGACGTAAATTCTTGCCCACTCTTATCTGGTTTAATAAACTGTTCAAATGCCTCTTCAATTAAGCCACATGGGAAGTGAGCACACTAGAAACTTGCGAAAAAACCTCATCCTAAAAGCGAAACTAATGAGTGCTGCAAGGTGGAGAGCGTTGTACGAAAGTTTTTTGTTTCAATTTACCACCACTCGTTGCTGGAACAGGAAACTTGACTCAGATGCAGATTACTCTCGTCGCTCACGAACCAGTCGGAAGAGAATATGGGTGTGCAGCCTCGTATATGAAATACCAAAGCTTCGGATCAACTCCAGAGACTCATTGGACTCATTGAGCCTTGCATATGATGCGCAACAAGAACAAAACAACTGTACTTTGCTTCTGGCCTTTGCCTCATTAGCTAAATTAAAGTGTCAAGCAAAACAGAGATGTAAGTTTTAAATATTCAAGATCACCAAAATTAGGTTGGCCTTCGATCCAAATGAGCTAAGGCCTCCTCACCAATTGTCTGGACTTGAAATGCCAGTTCTTCGTTAGTCGGAGCCTAACCTTTGAAGTGGGAACACTTTGACGGTTAGGGAGTAGAACGGGACGTCCGTTTTTAAATTATACGTGTTAATTTTCCTGGATTTACCGATTTCGGCCAAAACAACGTTGAAGTGAATCCACACACAGGAGTAGATGATAGTTACAGCGATAGAATAAATGCGTTGTTGTACTCTTCTGATAACGCTGTTACGTGTTTGCTACCAAGGTTCAAAATCAAAGATGAAGCATTCTGATTTTTCTTCAATATCAACCATAAGAAACTCAGACTCAGCACGTAATCAGTCTTTATGTAAGCTTATTTCTAAGGATGACCGTTTTTTCAATCTACGGGGATACGGAAGGCTTTATGTTGGCCTATATCTTATGACGTTTCACGTCACAGTATCACGTTGCCTCACACTTATTGAACAGCTTTTAGCAGAACAGAGATCAGTACGCTGTACACAAATTCTGTTTTAACAAAAAGTGCAGCGTGTTAAATAACTTGATCATCCTTTTCTTTTGGCTTATAGGGAGACCTCTCAGATCACCTTCTTAGTACTGTGATAAAAGCCAATCCGGCACACGCAGCGGGCTGTTTCGAAAAGGTGGAAGACATGCGATATTCTGGATTTGAAAAATAGATCTGAAGACTCAACTTTTAACCAGAGTGATAGAGTAATCATCGGAAGCCCTTCAGGACTGAATTTAGCTAACGTTTTTCAGGGAAAGAATGAAGGGTAACCTTAGAATGATGGTAACAGAGCGAAAAACATTTCATATAACGTTTTTCAGGGAAAGAATGAACGGTAACCTTAGGATGATGGTAACAGAGCGAAAAACATTTCATCCATACGCTAACTCCTGTGGCTTCTGCACATCGTAACCTAATGTGGTTCATCAACGCGAGCAAGACGGAAGTCTCGCCTGTTTAGATTTTCTACTCACAAGATTTGTGGATGGCCCATTATAGAGAGCAGTTTACCGCAAATCCTGGGTGGATGAAATCTTCAGTTCTCAAGTTTTCCTCCGAATTTCCACAAGCATGTCTTCATCAAGGCCTTGTTTAACTGAACCCGAAGGATTTGCTCTGAAGACCATATTCAACAAGAAGAGATCGTAACCCAAACATTGAGAGCCAGTGGGCACCCCAAAAGCTTTAGCCACATTTATTTTAGGAACCAGCACAGCATTGTCAACTGCAAGGAAAGCACAATTGTTATCGCTGCAATTCGGAAATGGTTATCTAAGCATTGATGTGCTCCTGAAATTAGCATCTACTCTACAGTGATCTTACCCAACGGCCGAAATATACCTGTTTGTTTTAAACCCGCCCAAACTCGCTCACAGAACCTACAAGTTGACTAGCTGACCACTCTTGCTCACCAGTTCAGCTGAGGCTCCGGCGACAAATGCATAAGCGGCACGGAACGATTGCTACGCCAACGAATTAACGAGCTTCTACCAAATTCCATCAAACACCACATTACACAAATCACCAACGAGACTGACCATGGAGCGCCATTGATCGCCAGACACACGACTGGAAAAGGCCACAACCCAATACCGAGTAACTCGTTTGGCTTTCTGCTCGCCCGACAATCAAATGTTGTACGTCACGAAATCATATTGCCATTGTGGTGACCAAGTAAGTGTTTAATGAGTCGCTGATTAACCTACAGAGTACCCTTGAGTCGTTCAACTGCCATTTCCACGTGCGCAGTTTGAACTCAGCTGACGTTTGTAACAACCTAGCGGTCAATGGGAGTATTCGAAATACATGCGTTCCACAATAAACATCTTGCTGTATTCATCAAAATACACTGCTGAATTCAAGTCAGCTGGTGGCAGGTTGCTTTCTAGAGAAACACATTTTTGCTTTGCGTGCGATATTTTGCCAGGCGGAAACGATTATTTTTGCCATTCTCGTCGACTGATGGAGGAAGTTCTTAAAGCATCCCTGATTTCACACGAATACTTAGGCTGCACAAATAGAGATTCACATTTTTCTTGGAATTTCATAACTGAAGGAATTTGCACATATCGGGATGTAAAACAGGCTAGATACGTTCTGTCCCACAGGTTTTTCAGGTTTCCTCTGATCAGGTATTATGTGCCGCGTGGTCGGAAGTCAAAGAAAATGGTATATCACAATGGAAATCTTCGCTTCGGGCAATAATCATACTAGAACCTATAAAACGTGGCACTTCTGAGGCCGCGCACCTTTGTATATTATCAAAGGTTCGTCAGCCTGATCCGATTTGACAGTCTTAGATAGAATGAACAATTTTAAGTGCGATATAATGCAATTATTCTAGTTGTCTATAATATGCCGCTTCTTCAAAAATTTCCAGAAGTTGAACCCTACTATATCGTGCAAGGAAACATGCGACAACTGAGCGGTACCTTGAGGTCTGTAAAATGTTGCATTGATTTGCGAAGCCATATGAACCTCTAGAATCTTTTAACGAAAGCTTTTTTTTGGCATCAGCATTAGTTGAAATATCTCAAGATATTTCAGTAGCTTTTAATTGGTTAGCACCTAGTCCTACTTGGGGCAGAATTTACAAAATCATCTATCATCACATAAAAGCGAGTGCAACGAGGTCTATTTTGGAAAACCGGACAGCTGAATGATGTCGTCTGAGTGAGATTTTCTTCTTGTTTTTCATCTATCTCGGTCTAGTGATTAAGTTCGTGTGCAGAAGCTAAATTTTTCACAAAAACCCATGTGTGGGCGACATAAGTTATGGTTAGCGTGGACCAGAGTTCGTTTTTTAAGGACGGTGTTGGCCCCACCTGTTCCACTTTTATCACTCCAGTTGTTAAGGATTGATCACAAACCAAAAATGATTGTGGGTTGAAAAATTCTGCCTCTGTTTCTTATCCAATCATATACTTCAGAGTTCAAAATACTGGGAGTTTTTCATAAGCTACTGTGTGTAAATCGCCAGTTACTCTAGAGATTTGATTAGCAGGGCGACAGCCGCTTTCGGAAACAAATTCGTCTTGCCACCTACGAAAAAAGAACCTGTTGAGACTGTAAAGTAAAAAAGTAAGTTCGCATTGGAATTTGCAAACTGTCTCATCCAAGCAACTAAACACGTTTACTAGCCAAGTGATGGAGTGTTCCAGCTGACGCGTTTAATCGGTTCAGACACTTCAACCTCCTAAGCGAAAAGTATAGATTCACCTTCTTGACTGATACAAACAGTACCTGTGTTGTATTTCGGCACAAGCCTTCTTCTTCCTTTCTTGACTGAGACAAACAGTACCTGAGTTGTATTTCGGCACAAGCCTTCTTCTTCCGTCATTCAACTCATGTACAAACATTCTGTATAAAGTCATGTGCTTGGAAGATACAACAGTTTGTCTCCAACCACACACTAGAATAAGCGGAACCCATTCGAAATTTTGATTGTATTGATCAAAATCAAGCACCTTGCCCGAACATGAAAAGAACAGCCTGAGTCCTAACTGATCTGACTGCCAGAGTCTAAAATTTACGGAGTACCTCACCTCGAAATGGCCCGTCAGTAGTCAATCATTAAGGAGACTTTTGTTTAATGTTACTCTTTAGTCCCAGCGCAGTGGATACGTTCTGAGTTGTACCAGCCGAACAAGTCTTTGAAAGGTCTTCTTTTTCAAAGAAGACCTGCAATGCACCTTTTTGGTTTCCTGCGTGAGAAATTCAGTGAACTCTCCTCACAATGCAAGCCCGGCCAAAGAGGCATTTCGGAGTTAACAGCGCACGTGGAGACTGTCATTCGAAAGGCCATTGTCAAAATATGTACGAAGTCACAACAACCATTGAGCAATTTGACTGACCGTTAGAACTGTCTGTGGGATAATATGTTGATCTGACCGTTAAGTGAAAGAAAATCCAGGCAGTAACTTCTTGCACCTCCGACGTAAAACAGACTGACGTCTCATCGGAAGTGGCTTTAGGTCTTATACGGTGAAAATTTCGTACCGCCAACCATTCCGCACATGTGGTTTAGGCTTCATCTCAACCATAAGTCGACGAGCCAAACAATGGATTTTCAAACAAGTTTGAGCGGAATCAACGCTCGAAGGAGAAAAGTGGCCTCATCCTAGAGTAACTTGATATTTTCTCTGGCAAACCTACGAAGAAACCGTAGAAAAATTAATCACTACACAACATTGTGAACAAATCACATTCAGAGGAATTCACACTCATTGTTTACAAGAGCAACATAGAATACACAAAGCCCGTGTCCCAGTAAGCTGTATTGTGAACACTTAGAGCCCATCTTACTGCAGTGTAAGCAAACAGTCATTTAAAGTGTTAAAACCTGCCTGGCCCACCATGGTCAAAACACAGCATACACGACATTTTATCTTATTGGCCGCATCAATGCTACGAATTTTTTAAAAGGATAAATAGTGTCTTTAGATTTTCTTTCACTTTTCGTGGAAATTCTTGCCTTATTGTTTGGTGTAAGGCTTTGAAATATAGCACACGATACTTACCAGTAAAATTTTTGGCTAACCTGGCGGATAGGTTGACGCTAACACTATAATGCAGAATGTTCCAATCGATTCTGTCTCAATTCTGCGTGCTTCATCCACGCAGAAATTTCTTTTACATGTGGAACGAAGCATAAATTCAAGCTTTCAACAACTGATCTTTCACTGACAGGAAAAAAGACAAAGACGCAGAAATTTCTTTTACATGTGGAACGGAGCATAAATTCAAGCTTTCAACAAGTGATCTTTCACTGACAGGAAAAAAGACAAATGGACATAACAACTTGCCAATCACAAGCCGATATGAGCAGCACAGTACACACATCTGTGCTGGAGCAGTGAGAATCTCTTCAGTACAAACATCCGCAGATAGTCATGCTTTTCTTCAAAAGAGCATTCCTACAAAATAGAGGACGATTTCTAATAAAACGCCAGAAACGGAGATCCTTCCGAATAAACTACACGAAAGACAACATCTGCGCCGTTCATCCAAAAATCACACGACAAGTAAGAGCCGATGAGAAGACTGCACAAGCTTTTACAAATTCATTCCTTACTGCGAGCTGTCACCTGACTTTCAGCAACCAACTGCAACTGTTAAAAACCCCTCGTTGAACCATCTCAGTGTACATGTATGAATTTGTCTGCTTCTTGAAGAATTCTACACCCACCAAGAATTGAGGCAACTGTCAAAACGTGTGCCTGAGCATATATCCTTTGTATTGCTGTGGAGACAACAAAGCAAAGTGAACAGTTCTGTTTCTGCCTAATATCAGGGATTGCCTTGAGTCCCTTGTGAAGTACGACCTTGGATGCTTGAGGGTGCTGACAACAGAGGCTTTCCTTTATTGCAGAGGCAGTCGGCATTGGAATTTTCGTGAACTTTTGTTCTGTCATTGGGTCCGGCTTAGCCGGACAATCACTAGTCCACTAGTCCAGAGTGACCGACCTTATACCAGTTTTATCAATCCTGACCTTTTGGTACCGACCATTAATTTCAGCAAGCTTGAAGTCCACTCCTCACTGTGATTGCTGATGTCGGTTCGATGAAGTCATTTGAACCAAGGAAAGAGATGTCGAAATTTTACCGTCGGTCTGTGGTACTTCTCTAAGCGCCAAATTGTGAAAATTTCAGAAATAATAAAGAATAAAAGCAAGCGCTGTGTACTGTTTACGTCCGCATAAGCCGGTTGAAATAGAAAAAATGTAATTCTTTTTTACTTGAGGCAACACCCAAGTCCTTTATCGTCTTTTTGCGTTTCTCCTTGTTCTCACCACCATGGTCTGAACACACGTAATGGGGAACAATTCACTAGTTAACGGCATCATTCACAGATTAAACTTTTAGTTAACCTCAGAAAATTCAACTATCATTCCATGTTAAATTTTAATCAGCGTACCACCTGTCAATTTTTCAGATTTTACACGTGCATATTACATTTTTGATCGTCCTAATTAGTGTCAGTTGGCACAGTTCTTACCATTAAATGTCTGTCGGTATGAAGTCACGGGCTGTTTCCTGTAGTTTGTGTTATATTTTATGTACTTTGGCTGGATTTGTTCGTGAGGCGTTTTTTTGCCGAACCGCGAGTATCAAAACAAGCAGTGGCTCGCTTCAATTTTTATCTACTCTTAAATTCCAGAAGATTACTTCCTGAAGCTATTTGGTTAGGAGTTGTAAAGCACACGATATTAAGTAGCAACTGTATGAATAGGCAACCAACTCCAAAGTGAACCAGAACGTCGACTATTTCATTCGTAGTAGATGCAGCAAAATGCCCGGTCCTTCTACGGATTTCCGACAAAACAGTCTTGATTAATTTTTTAGGGATCACAAAGACAATCTGATTACGCAAAAGTCTGCGTCAATCTCATTGGTGTTGGCAGTTACTGTGCAAACGTCCCGGCGGTTTGGTCCTGAACAAAGTGAACGGGTCTTCAGTGGTTGTAGTTTACTTTAGATGTACGTGAATACGAAAAACATCAAGAGTAAAGGCCGTCATAGATAAACGATGATGACGTATTAAATGACGACGGTCCCAAAGGGGTTCCTCTATAAAAGTACAAAACAAATAGCGTTTGCCTCAAATGATTCACGCCTTCTTCCAATGGCCTAACAATGTTCTACGAAATGGTTGACGGCACGAAGTCAGTGTCTTTCATCTCTAACCCGTTTCATAGCCAGGTTTCTGTTGTAGAGATTCTGTTGTCTAATGGGAGCACCACCAAAAAGATAGGCTGAAAATATGCGTATACTGCCCACCTCTGACCTGTAGAAACGATTCTTCGAAACTTAGGTGACCGTCCGACTAAGAGGTGACGGTAATACTTACTGAGTTATGGAAGAAAAATAAACATACGTCTTTTCGGTTAATCACTCTCTAATTGGTTTCCAAGGTCTGCTGGAATAAAAGATGCAGCTTTTCATAAAAGAAACCACTCACAAAGTTGCTGAAAGCTCTCCGACAGCCCACGACCGGTTTCGCACTTCTTGAAGCTCATCAATAAGGCGCAGTCTCCGAGTTCCATTTGAGTCTCCCGTGAAAACCAAATTGATTTGAAAATGAGTGTATTTGTCGAAATCAGCCCAATTTGGGTTCAAGTAGAACATAATGTTGACGGAAACTCGGGGACTGGGCCTACCTGATGAGCCCCAAGAAGGGCGAAACCAGTCGTGGGCTGTCGAAGAGTTTTCAGCAACCTTGTGAGTAGTTTCCTTTACGAAAATATACTGTGATGTCCCGAATATCGTACCAACTGAAACATGAGGCGGCCTTCGTACATCAAGTTCAGATGAATAACTTCGTAAACGAGAGATTCACTTAGTTCAGCTGAATAACTTCGTAAACGAGAGATTCACTTGAGTCTCCCGTGAAAACCAAATTGAATTGCAAATGAGTGTATTTGTAGAGTTTGCAGCGGTTTCAACTCCCCCACGTGAATTACAGCGAAGGTTCAATCGCTGAGTCATGCGGAATCTGCCCAGAGACGATGATGAATGGTTAAACAGCTAACGACTGCTTCAGCTTTCTTCAGGGGTTTGTAAGGGAGTAAAATAGTGAGACGTCAGGAGTTCGAGGATCGGTCTAACAGAATACGCAAAAGTATAGTGCTGAAGCATAACTGCATTGACTGCTTTTAACATCAAGGCTAAAATACTTTCGAAGCTTGAATCAGCTAGCTTAATATTGCATGATTTTCAAAACCTACGTTTCATATCTATCTGTTTACTCCTATCTGCATGGTCAAAAAACACTCGGTCGTGAAGTTGAAACGGTCTTTCCAAAAGAAACAAACTGAATGAAGAGGCGGGGAGAGATTTAATCAGCTCTACTTTAGAAAATATAGACGGTACGTGATGGTAGGCTCAATCAGAGCACACAATGGTAAATTATCAGACTTATTGGATTTGTCAACCATATTTTCGTCGGTTGAGCCAACCTGTTCAACAGAAGTGATGATATCATATAGACTACTTTATCCAAAATCGCTATTATATGAGTGTGTTCCTTAGACAGTGCTGTGTATTTTCATCTGGCGGTCTACCGCAAACTTTCATACTCTCAACCTTCGATATACGTCCTTCGATTATTCCATAGTTTGTTCCACACACGCAATGACGCACAGTTTGGCCAACTTTCCCAACGAAATGCCGGCTATCCTGGCTTCAGTAAGCGCCGAGTGTATATGACAGCAAAAGTCAGATCAATGTATAATACAACCTTCAAATATGAATAAATATTTTACGATCATCACACGAAAAAGACCGGTATATTTGTAAATAGTTTGCTACTGTTTATAGCAATTAGTTTTTTCTGTACGGTGTTAAGTTATGCAAGGTCTAGTTAAATGCAATAGCATCAACGGTCAACTAATGAACTGAGAAAATATTTTTCATTTCAAAAGCGTGAAAGATATTCTGTCTTGGTGGCAAAGATCGACAATATATCATACAGGGAGAAGTCACTCCGCTGGAATGTCAAGAACAGACTTTCCTGTCAACCATACTCTGTTGGTCGGACCTCCCCCAGAGAGGGTTCATATGTAACTGGTTGCAGTTCTGGTTGTCTTAGTGGGTTTACTGTATGAGTCATTTTCTTCTCATTTTCTTTTATGAATAAACTTCTAAATAATTTGTTTTGCAGCACTAACAAACCAGGTGTGTTAAACTAGTGAATTCAAATAAAGCTGAAGGTTCGCAGCCTACCAAACGGCAGGAATTAAATGACTGGGGCCAACTGCAATAAATGTTGCTGTCTCTTTCGGTATAAGCCCCATGTTTTCGAAACCGCTTACAGACCCACGTAATCATTTCAATTATGTTTACAAAACTGGTGGCCGAAAATTCCGACTACCAACGAAATTAGCAAGGTTACTTTTGGGTGGGGGCAATTTGAATATCCATTTACCGAGTTTATCATGCTTTTAAACAATTCCAGGATCAATTTTCGGTCGTTGTATACAGCTAGTAATATGCATCTACCACTCAAATTCTAAATTCTCAAGGATTTCCTAACCGGAAACTTCTTTCCTTCGGACAATGACAGAATTATCTGTAGTCTAGTTAATATGTGTTCCAAAGCTGTGTTTAGCACGAACAGGAGTTACGATTCTTAAATGGAAACTTACGGGTTCAAGTAGGCAGAATCAACGTGCATGTGGTTCTGAAGAAAATCAGGAAACCAGAGGCAGAACACCGACTTGTGCACTTTCACTTTCCGAAAAAGCGCTACCAGAAATGAACTACAAAAGACTTGATTCTCGGAAGAGTTGCTTCACCTCAGTTAGTGTCTGTCTAGCGTCACTGTTAGCCTTTTGTTGCAATTCCCACATTAATGTATGGAGGAATATCCCCCACATATGAAGAAACACTGATCTGAATTGATGTGATGAACTCCGCTTCAAGCTTCTGTCTAAGAATCGGTCGTTCTCTCTGAATTCGTCAGATTCTGTTTTGATTTGCTGCTAAAAGCAAAGGTATAACATCCGTTGGAATTGAAACCTGTCCAAGGAAACCGAAGAGTTGTGCTTGATTCAACATTATAAAATAGTCCTCTCGGTGTCCTACCGGGCGTTTAAAAGACCCAAATTGATCCCTCCCCTGCAAATGCTTATTAAGGCAAGCATCATTGGTATTTTAAAAATTATTCATATGTAAAAACAAACACATTGAAGGAATAAGCCAACCCATATCTTTTTAGTAAATTTATGGGCCATCTCATGTGTCTGTTGAGGGACTTTGCCGTCAGTTTGTGGATATGACAATTCGTCACGGGATTTTCTAACTGATTTATAGACATCTGCTTTTTCGCGCTGAACGTTTCAACGGTTCCCTTCTGCTGTACTTGAAAGTAGAAATTCCGCCAGTTGCGCGACGCTTCTGAGAACAAATAGTCCAAGCTATTTGTTTTCACAATGCAGCTCGATCAATGTGTACTTCATTTCCGCCTCCAAACACCTCATTTACGGACCATCTAAATCTTAACTGATCAAAGGTGAAACACCACATACTGTTTGCCAACCTGGTAACAAGCGTGTTTGGTTGAACATGCTCGTATATTATGGCAAGACAAGTGAGTCCAGTGTTGAACACGGACGGTAAAAAAGACTGTTTTGAAGTGGAAATGCAATAAATTTCGACAAATTGCTTGCAATTCATCATCGCGCTCCAAGAAGCTCGATCGACTTTGTGATGTTGCTGCTGCTCGCAGTACAATTTCTCTACACTGCAATGAGGAAGAAGTAGTCCTATTTCACCCACCGTTTTTATGATGAGGTTCCCGGTTAATAGTAGAATTACTTGGTGGGCAAACCAGCATTGGTATTTGATCTTCCATACAAGAACCTTTTCGAACGAAAAAAGCCTGATGATGAGCTGGGGAGTCTGCCTCAACGCCTAAGTCTGATCCTGCCATGAGATGAAAAGCGGCAAATCCGATAAAAAAATGGTTGAAGCAAGATGCTTTTGGACTGACCAACATAAAATGTGCCGAATGGTTAAGTGTTCAAACAGTGGCCACAGAGTCTCGGTTTAAAAACTCTCCAATTTTCGTGGGACACGCACTGCTTATGATTCCCAATAAGTATGAAACTGCTGTACAGTGGTTCTCGGCTTTTCACCATGGATTGGCGTCACCTACCGGACGAAATCTCGGTTGAAAGACGTTGTTGTTTCTGTTTTTCCCATTCACCTGCTTAGTACAACTAAACCAACGTCTCCCCGAGAAAGACGGGCGTTTACTGAGCTGCCTGCTGGGTGGATCGATAAGGTATTAAGGCAGAATTATCCAGGGAAAAGTGACCGCTGGGCGACTCAAAGGTCACTAGTCAACCTGCATGACACCCCAGCTTGTAGACCATGTGAACCATATAGACCAGACAAAGAACGAACAATCCAGACTCAACTACTCAAACCAAACCCAAATCCACAATCACAACACAATGCACATCATGAATGAAATGTTCATGTGCATCTAAAATGAGGTGAAACAAACAAGGCGGACACTTAAGACTCATCTTCCCGCACGCTATGACCTGGAGAAGCGTCCCAGCTCATCTTAAAATGAGGTGAAACAAACAAGGTGGACAGTTAAGACTCATCTTCCCGCACGTTATGACCTGGAGAAGCGTCCCAGCTCATCTAAGTTTACATATCTACATATCTATATATTTATATATGTATATACAAGTTCCTTTTTATAAATAGAATTTTTCAAGTGAATGACATTCTAAGGTTTAATGAACGGATATCTCACATACGACGAAAGTAATTTACCCCCGACTAATCTAGACAATAACTTCAACCTGAAGGCAGTAATTGGAAGCAATCTCTGCCTTATCCCTAGAGAATGTCTGGTTTCGTTGGAGGCTGGAAAAACTGGTTTCATTACTTGAATGCACTGTTTTAATTCATGAAGACAGGATACCTAGAGACTTACTGACAATAAATACACAGACACTGTTACATACACAAGAGATAAAAAGCCTCTACGCCTTCCAGTTACTATTTTCCGTTAAAGTCAGTGGCATTAAATTCTTTTGTGTATTGCGCGGAATGATTTTATCCCCGGGTCCCGAATGTGACAGCTTATAAACCTGGGCAACTTAAGGTCAAAATGTGTCATCATATTGGAAAGGTACTCCACTTTGATTTCGTGCTCAGTCAAACTTATTCGCCGCTTCCATTTTTTCCGAGTGGTGTGAAGTCCATTAAAACACGATTCGATGAATTGCTTCTGTAACCTTTGATTTCATTGTTTGTTTCCTATTAACTGAAACGAAAACCAGTTCTCTGTTTCAGAACGAACGGCATGTCCTAATCAGAGAAGAAAACAGCCTTACACCTGTTAGTTTAAACACCGGAAGTAACCATATGCATAATGCTATTCAACCTTAGCAGAATGAAATTATTTTCCCTGGTATACTCAGGTTTAGAGACGTGTCCAATCACGGTAGTTTCAGTTATAATGCGAACCCAGACAGAAACAAAGTGGAGGCAGTAAAACGCATTCGACTGAATGGTGATTAATGTTTAAAAAACACCGGCAACTTGCGCTTGTTTGTTCCCAGGGTAACTGTTGCAAGGGGCAGTGATCCTCACTAAGTTTCGTTATATACACCCAGCAAACGAATTGGTTCTGTAACGTTGAATTATCTATGTGCCTCACCTCTGGACAAAATTATAGAAGCATCAAGGCTTTTTCCACCACAACTCCACCTTTCAAAAATAGCATGGAGCGCCTTTGGGTAGATAGGTGACGGAGAAACAAGCACACCCTTAATTAACTGAGGCAAAGTTGACAAACGTGCGTACAACCATCCAAAAGTACAATACCATCCCATTGGAATAGCTTCTATCGATGAGTTGTGGTCATTCCAATTGACCACTTGCCAGAAACTTTAAGGTTCTATCGGTAGGCATTTAGATGGTAGTTTGACCGGAGCAACAGCAGTCACCTAACCGGTTTCTTTGTCGCAGACGATCAAACTAGCTTGATTCACAGGTTCTTTATCGGGACCATATGAAGACCAAACCTGAACTAACCTAATAGCCTCAGCTAATGCAATAGAATCCAAGAGTTTATGCGATCCATCGAAGGCTCATTGTAATGAGTTACAATGTCAAGTGCTGAACCATTCGAATGTGTCCACCAAAGTCCATAAAGTTTTCACAAACTGAGAACACACCTCGACCCGCCCTCTAGGTGAGACTGATTTCTTGTTTATGGTTTTGATCTATGAATATATATTTTTGCTTTATTAATGGGGATGAAGCAACTCCGATTTTGACAGCCGGTGGAGGGATATTCCCTCCAAGATAGATACCCTGGAACCTACGGTCAGTGAAGTGTGCCTTGACCAGTGTTTTGCCATCAATAGCTATGAGTATCCATGCTGCCTAAATGATGGTCTCACTGCTTTTGTATGTTAGATGTGCTTCCAGCTGAATTTGAACTCAGCTCAGCTCGATCAGGGGGCCACCTGGCAAGCCATATTTTTCTCCTGAATTATAGCGTTTAAGGATGTCATACATTTTCTTGAAGACATCGGGATAAGACAGACGAATGATGCATTGTGGTTTATTGAATCCAACTGTACACAGATGTGATCGTCTATGACACCAAAAACAAGCAGACAACTACTGTTAAACCAAGATGCAGCATCGTCCCTCAGAACGTAGTTTAAACATTCCTCAACAGAGACGCAGACTTTTTCTAGAGAATTTTAAGCGAACTGATTGGAGCACATCAGATGAATCCTTTGCAACTGGACAGCAAGCTACCGTGAGTGGCCCCATACTTTACGATGGCCGATTTTCACTATTGCCGTTAATCGTATTAATTTACTTTTCACTCTGAGTCCTGGCACTGTTTTCGGGGAATACGCCTTTGGTTTGTCTGAGAAACCTGCTGTTCCACTGTAGGTGGTCCAGTTCCCGTGGCGTTGATAACAAACAGAATTCCAATAGCTCTGTGTGAGATGTTGCCTATCAAGCTGAATCGTCTGTTGACGGTGGTTGTCAGAATACAAGGCAGTGAACCGATGGACTGCATCAGTTCGTTTGCATTAGTTTGGAAAAAATTACGCAAATTGCAATTTTAGATCGATCTCAAGTCATTGAATTCTGTGCTGCTTTGCAAACATTACGCTAACTGATATAACCCAAGATCTATGAAAAATAAACGTATTCATCGTGATTCATCAGTTGTCCGCTATCTTGCAGCTAGGACTCAGTGGCAAATTATGCCGCAAAACTACGTTTGATACAACTTTTAGATGACTAAAAGGACTAAATTTTCCACTCATGTCAAAAATTTCCGGCGATATTTTCCACAAAAGAATGATTCGAGAGTTAGACTTCCAAAAGAAATCTCTATTGATGACGACGTACTGATATCCAGACGGTTTTGAAGAACACAACAACTTAGAGTGCTTTCTCAAACGTTATGCCGAACATAATAATCTTCTCTCTTCGAATAAAGTGGAAAACCTGACTGAGTGCATTACTTTCCATGAAAATCTACCCTCAGCAAGTGGCTTACGCACAGATCCGGAGAAAATCCTTGAAACTCGGGAAATGCGTATCCCAAGTGAAATCACGGTGGTCTTCAGACTGAACGACATGATCAATTACCTCGGTCATTTTTTACCCGAAACAGCCAATTTGATGCTACCGATTAGCACAGGAGTGCGCCGTCGAAGTTGAATGAAGAGCAGCAGCTTTCGAACGGGTAAACCGAACTGTTAAAGAGGCACCTGTTTTAGCTTACTGTGATCCAAATCGGCAGCCAGCCATATTGTGTGATGGTATGGAAACAGTGTCGCTTCACGAAGACAGGTTAGTAGACTACAGGTGTCGTGATCTATCGAAAACCGAGTGGAATTAAGCACAAATTCTGGCAGTTGTGTTCACCTCATAATGCCTGGATATCTATAGGTTTTGTAAAAAGCCAGTGATCACTACTAACCGGAAGTCTCATTTCCATCATCAGAAACCTCTAAATGAAGCACCAAACCGTCTGCAGGGAACGATCGTAGAAGTAAGACTGCTAACTTTCATACTCACAAGAAGTCAACGTTTATCGCCAACGCGATTTTCACAGCTTACGAACCAGAAAATGACAATAATCGTGAGTTCGTACTAGTTATTTCCAACCCAGACGGGTAGTCAAGGAGAGATCAGGAGAGACCATGCCACGAGATGCACAGAGGTTGACAGCCGCAAAATAGCAGTGTTCAGCAGAGCTTAGAGCTCTCTTCAAGCACCGGCATTTATTCGCGATCGACAGTGGATTAATATCCATTGGTGAAAAAATACGCATACCGAATGTTTTACGGAAGGAAATTATGTGTATTTTTCACTTGCCGTATAGTGTGATGCCCGAAGGGCTCGCAAACTCTGTTTCTATTCCAAAATGACGAGTCAGTTCGAGGAAAATTTCTCAAGATGATGATTTTTTCGAAACGTCTACATAAGACAGAGAAAGAAAGACTGCTGCTATCAGAAATTCTCCCCTGGCTATGGAATCTGGTGACAGCGGACTTCTTCGAACTCATTCAAGAACAAAACCTCACAGAAGCTGACTATAATGGTTGGTTTTTAAATTGACCAGCTAACGAGCAGCAGAGTCACATATCTGATGCTCTCATTTTCCACCATACGAGATCACCTACGTTTTGTTTACTAATAAGGGGCATCAGTTTGTAGGCATGCAGTTTAAAGTACTCGTGTAAAATACGTCTTCAGCATCAGAACAGCATCCCCTACTAAATGCTGGTGATCGATTCTACAAAACCGAAAGCAACTGAACTAACAGAGCATTCCTCTACAACTTTACTGCTAGATGACAGATATAAAACTAACACATTTAGCCCTCAGAGTTCATTTGGTGAGTGTCAACCGTGTGCGAAATTTAGAAGAATATCCGTTTAGCTTAACTATTTCTGACCAGTATTGTGTTAGCTTCACGCTTCCACTTTTGAACCTAACGAACGAAGTGAGACGCTTAGAGCATCAGGCGACGTACACTCCAGCGGATAAAAAGTAGCATCACCGTGTTCTTGCTTCCGATTTCTGACCTGTTGCACTCAACAACATGAACCTTCCTGAATAACTTGATACTGCGGAGCTTTTCTTACACACTAATTTTCAACATTCGGTTCCCCCAGAGAGTGCGCAATCAAAGAATGGACAGAAAATGAAAATATCACAATTTAACAAGCATCCTTTTCGATTCCTACTTGACTCTTGGTTAAAAAATAGTGGTATCAAGTTGAACATCACAGATTGACTGCTAAACAACTAGTGGATAAAATAAACAGCGTCAAGAGTTGTTTTTGTCATGCACTGTCTCCTCTAAGTATGCGCCATGATTTCGTCGCATAACCTCAGCAATAAACCAATATCGCCGTCCCTAGGGTGCTACGGAACGGGTCACAACGTCATCGAACAAAGCAGTTCCATACTCTCATTAAAATACCTTGAGCACTATTAAGTCGAAGTCCACTGCTCTGCCTACATAGGATGACAACATTTGGGCAAACATGTATTTTCCCGGAATAATCGAGGATTTATCGGGAATCCTGGATTAAAGCAGAACAGTAAAATGGATTTTGGAAGCTGTGTGTATTGCCGCCGAGATTTCGGGGCTGTCTGTTTGATGTTGTAAATTGTCTGGAAACTTTCGTCTATCGGAATTTGCAAGCATCAGAGAGAAAATGGTTAGCCATTTGTTTGGTGAAACAGGGCTCCTGTATTTACTAATGGAAGAAATAATTGAAGCGCAAGCTTCGGTCTGGCGAAAGCCTTGGTCATTATTCTTTATGCGGACATTCATGATTTACTGCGCATAGTTTGAACGGTATCAGGTGGTTAGCTGATGTAACTTGTGATAGACAGAGAGACTATCATGGTTATTTCTCCAAACTGGCTTCACTGTATCGGTGTTATAAACAATCGACACTTTGACATTAGGACGCATCTAAATGTCTCTTATACATTTTGCATACCAATCTGATAGCTAGGTGTTAATATGCCACCTTCTTACACTGGAAAATTGTAAGTGAAAAACCGAATCCTGCCGTATGGAAAGCTGAAACTATCACAGGTTAATAATATACTACTGAGCGGACCTTAGTGATGCAGACAACTGACGATGTTTCACGAGACGGCGCAGGTAAGAGCAATAGTTTTCACCTACTTCAGATCGGAATATTGCAAAATAAGTTAAAAAGCGACGACGGTGCCTTATAGAAATCCTCACGCTGACCGAATTTTCGCAAATTTCAAGATGCATTTCTTCCCTAGACTGGCCAACAAAGCCGTGCGATATGGCGGGCTCACTAGTTTACTTTCCGTTCTTAAGATTAAAAATTGTACTTGTGAGGATGTACATGAGACTTCTATTGTGTTCCTCCTTAGCGTGACCACCCGTCTAACTCAAGCAGTTTTTTAGCACTTCGAAATTGTGATAGCACCTATTTAGTGTTTGGTGGCTGCTAATATGACCACTATGGTGCCCAATTCAAAAAAACGTCCTTAATTAAGACTGTGTGCAGCTTTTTTCTTAATTCCCTGCTATCAAGCAAAAAAGGACGTAACCTATTACAGATTGGTGATGGGGCAACCCTGAAAATGCAACCAAACGCAAGCATACTGGCTGGAGAGTAACGCCGCATTGATTGTTCAGCGACCACTATGCTCCATGAAGTACTGGATTAGGCGCATTCCTGAATGCAGCATCTGTCACGGATGATAAGCTACTAGTAAAATTATTTCCACGATTAATATTTTCCGGTCAGCCACAAGTTGTCTTATTCTCTTCAATATCACAAGAGTATTCGCAGTGCATTTGGCGTCAGCTCTAAACATCAACAGCGACGGCCATGAAAGTTCTGATGTTTTTACTACCACTAGATACCAAGTCAAATGGGTTTGAACATGCTGGAAATTGGGGCGAAGCCGGCGAGAAATCGAAAAGTTTCTAAACATATTTTTGACTGTCTCAATTCCAAAAATCATGTTCGTGATGTTTTTAAACAGAGTTTACAGTCAGTGGACAGCTAAATCCACCTGTACCATGACAGGCGGCTAAATATCATATTTTCCCCAGTCCAATGGACGGGCCTGATTGTATCCACTCCGCAGAAGTGGATAATCAGAAGCTCATACAGTGGTTCCTGTTTTGCAACAATTCCTTGCACGAAAGAAAAATGTCCATGGGGATGAGGAATATCAACCTATGAACAAAATGCTTTCTATGATTGGTGGTGTGGACGATCGATATTTCATGCATTCATTACGATGCACGGTGTGTTTCGGTCATCCAACTCAGATATATTGTTCAAACGATCGGGTACACAGGAGGACATTTCAAATGTCTGGTGAATGTCACTCAGAAACAACTACCGAATGAGAAAAATGCTCCTTTCGGACACAGTTTTACCGGCTTATGTTGCCCTAACACTGATTGAACGTGATCAGTGACGGTTGCAGTAATACAAATCAATAGAAAAAAACGATTTAGGCCAATCCAACTAAAAATGTCCTGTTCGCAGCAATAAACTTAGTTCGTCTTCTAGGAATAAGGTCTCTGCAAAAAGCTTAAAGCAAAGTCTCCCCAGTGGGTTTCAGACGTGTCTCACGCTACCTGACTAGGAAGTCCTGACTGGCGGGTCAATCGATCGTCACAACCACAACAGTTACTTGGTCGTCGTTCGATAAGTCGGGCACACCAATCACATCGCTCAAGCGTGAACACGTTCGCCTGTTCAGACGTGAAAATTCAGATGCGTCCAACGTGCGTTGGTGAAGTAGTGGTAACACGCTCGCCTCGTATGTCAGATGTCCGGAGTTCACATCCCGACACGGCCACTGGATATGCACTGCTGATGAGCTCTAATAAGAGCGAAGCTCGAGTCCAGTGCAATCCCTCGGTGTGGACCCACCGGAATAATTACGCCAGAACAGGAGGACGACCGTTCAAACGAGAGTGGTGTGAATATGAGCAAAGTCAACAGAGTTCACCAATGACTGAATAACAATGACATCTTATTTGAGAAGGCACTTAAGGGAGAATTTCTAGTACGAGAATAGATGTTCCATCCGTATGGGAATTACTACTCTGGTAGGCTACTCACGTTGGTTGCTTTTATCCTAGGCACGTTTAGCACCACTCTCGACTCGGCAGCTTACATCTGAAAGATGCTATTCAACCAGTCTTAGCGACTAATAGTTTGTCAGTGTTATTGCGATTCGTGTTCACATTACGCCTACTTGCAACTTAATTTATACTCAGACGTTGCTTGCTTGAGTACTGCTTTAAAGGTCTTCAAATGCAGACAAGTAATTTTGCGTCTGCTTTGCTAGAGGCACAATCTACTTAAGCTTAGCAGAGCCGTCTTATTCGCAGCAAGCGGACTGGCTCGTCTAGTCGGAATAGACCAGACAAATCCGTTATCAGATATAGTGAGAAGGGAATCAGGATTAATCCGACTGAAATCCAAGTAGCTTTGATACCTATGTGCATCGAAATGCTGACAAAACTATGCACAAATTTCTCGAAGTTACCGTAAACAAAAAGAATGGAAGTCTGACGGAATTTTCTGTCCATCTTTTGATAATCTCCTAGAAACCATTCTCCAACTGATAAAGTCAAGTTGTAATCTCTACTTTCGTAAAACAAATGTTTCTCAACAATTTTGAGATTAGTTTGCCGCTTCAACTGCTCACTTAAAAAAACGGTAAAACAGTACATTTAAGTGCGATACAGTAGAAATGTTGGGTTAAAAGTTCGCTAGGGAATTCATTTGAGTGGTTCAGCGCTTCACGCCTAAACAGGCAGGAAGGTCGATTAATGACTAGTTGTCGCAGCAAACTGGGTTAAGTCTCCAGACTAGGCCTGAACCTTTTAAAGGCCTTAGTTGACCGTGTGCAGACGCTGTTAGGCACAGCAACTCGTTCGTTGTAATTCAGGTTATTGTTTGCTTACAACAGTTTGCTTCAAGTATCCAGCTGAAAGTTCACACTCTACCTTCGCATGGGTGGGTCACCAGCCTGGATGGGAATGCTGGCCATGCGCTTGGCAATGTCAGGTCATGTGAATCTGTTGAACTAAGGACATTTGGCATAGTGTGACGCTGGAACGAGTCAAAGTTCCTCTAGATACCTGGAATTAAGTTCATTTTGTTGATGAGAAGACCCCTGAAAATGGTTTCCATGTTCCACAATGATACCGTGTTCGTTTGTTGTCAGGTTACAGTTTGACATTAAATAGATATTTGCAGACTTGTTGTAAGACATGAAAAACACACCAGCGTTGGTTGTAATGATCGGTTGAAGCTTATGCCAGACTTGCTTTGGTGTTTTCAGAGCTCACAATACTTATCAAAAGTGCACACGAGCCGTTCACCCTCAGGAGGTGTAAGTACGTGGGTTGTACGTTCTCGTGGGGTCAGTTAATTTGGCCACCTACATCATTTCACTACATCACTGCAAACCTTCTGTAAATCTGTCACGTCGAACAGTCAGTAATACCAAATTAAGGACACCAGCACATGTAGAACTTGCTCGTTACACGCTTGAAACGATCGTCACAACTCAGGTCACCATTTACTTCATGTCTTACCACCTAGCTATACTGTTTCGTTCGAGACTACATCATAGAAAGAGAGCTAACGGATATGCTCTAGAGCATGACTGCATGTAGCTGTTTAGGCCGGCTGTATTTAATGAACCTCTCAGTAAATTTACAAACTGGACTCAAATGTCTAATCATTGCGACTTGCTCCAATTAAAACAAGCGATGAATCTTCAGTGTCCAATTTTCATCTTTTGTGGTCTTGTGTTTTTACATTTCCTGTTGTTCACTGAAAAGTGTGCAGTCTTCGGCGCCGAAACAGTGGCCAGCGCGCCCATTATCTATCACTTGATTCGAGTTATTTGTCGAGTAGTTTCTTGAGAAATCGATTGCCGCAACCACACCGTCGACAGTTCAGGCGGTTGTGATCTGCTTTACATTATTAGACCGTGTGATCGCCATGAAATGATCTCGAATGATAAACCGAACACAATCAAGAGCTTTGATCATTGTCGCAAAGAACGTCTTCCCGGAATAAAACACTTCCTTGGACCGCACGTTCAGTAATCAACTTTTAATAGAACAAAAACACTTGACAAATTGAGGGTAATTTTGCAGTGTGGAAAGACTACTCACTCAGCCAGGAGTTGTTGATTTCAGGTATAAAGTCCATTTGCCCCAAAATGTAGCAAACGTCTACTTGGCTAACCTAGCTACAGTTGCAGAAGGCGACGGAACAGCAGCAAAATTTGAGAGCATCGTAACTAGACTACTCGTCTGCCGGGATGAAGATCACGAATAGGAACCAGTACAACTACCCCAAAAGTGTTCAAAGTCGCTGCCAGGGTGAAGTAGGACTGTGTTCTAGCCTCAGCCGTTCTATCATAGTGCTCAAATGAACAGCCATTTGCTCAGAGGTGTCTTGCCATTGTGAAGGTAACATTCCAAATCAGTACCGGTTGAAACGCTATTTATTCAAATTGGGGTTCCTCCCGACTAAACAACTTCTGCTGGAGTCCACTGTCAGTTTGTAGCTAGTAATGAACGGTCGCCTTTTAATTTTGCATTCCAGGGAGAAATTACGACGGCTGACTAGGACGGCATTTTTCTTTGGCTCGATTCTAGAATTTCTACATTTGCCTTTAATCAGCCTGCACGGGCACTCTGGACAAAATATCTAATATTCAGCAAAATGATTGCGAAATGGTGTTCTATACGGACATGACCTTACGTTAAACAATGGAGCGAACACACGGACTTCGAAACGCAACGCGGCCTTCGGCCGCACTCTAGACGGCATCAGAGTAATCGTCACTACGTGTGGATATAAATATTGCAGTGAAATCGGCTGCTATACTGTTTTCACCGCTTTACGGCAGCAGAACATGAGCGCTCTATAAGTGACATGCCGCTTGCTTGCAGGTTCCACACAGCCTCCTCTAGATCACATGGACTGACTCAATCCAGAACACTGAAGACCTTTGAAGACCAACACTTTTGGAGTTGAATGTGGCCTAAAGCGAAGTCGGCTCTTTTGGTTACATCAACTGAAACAAGTGACTGAAACTATCATCTCAGAACAACCTATCTGCGGTCAACTGGTGAACCGAGTTTGAAATTGGGGAGGGTCGGAGTTTCGCCACTGCTACGAACTTTCGGTAAGTTTGAAACATTTAGCTTCCATTTTAGTCAATGTGTGATGTGACCCGGTCCGTCTCAAAACAAGCGACCCATTCGGAATTGTCTCCATCTCTCCGACGTAGTGTAGATCGCGTCGAAACGGGCTACTTGCGGGCGCACGTGCTGTCGTAAGTCCGTCCGTGGGACTCTAGCGAGGCTCTTCCATTTTGCAATCGGTGGCATCGTCTTCCTAAGGAGGTAAAATTACTAACAATGTGGCTAATGGAGCGAGCTAATCACGCTGCTGATCAGCCGCTCATGGCCCAGCGGTTGAGCTTAACAACTACCCGAGAGGTAGCGAGTTTGAATGCCCCTGGGGACTCATGAGATGCACATTGTGTGGATTAGAAAAGTCTGTACATTACTCCTAGGCTTCTCGATATAGGTTGGTTTTTCTCATAGGACAAAGTCCGGGTTGAAAAATTCCAAAATCCCTTCACATTACAGACAAAGTAACACAGACCTTCCGCTTATAAATAAGTGTCTTGTCAGGACCTCGAAAACATTCGCACAGTGCGATCCTGGAAGTTGAAACTTAAAGGAATTCACATATGTCGATACCTCATATAGAAAGTAGCAACTGCTGCCGGCGTTCATTGTCATATCATCACCTTTAGGCAGGATGACAGCTAGCAACATGCTTCTGTATGTTTATCTGCCAATCTTATTCTCTCGGCTCTTGATCCGTTCCAAGGACTTGTCAAAATCAGTTCAACAAAAACTGTTTGCAGATCCAACTCTGTTCTGGGATCCAGTGTTATGACAACTGTTACTCTGAAATTCTGCATCAAATGCCAA
Organism: Clonorchis sinensis; assembly: GCA_003604175.2. NCBI lineage: Eukaryota > Metazoa > Platyhelminthes > Trematoda > Opisthorchiida > Opisthorchiidae > Clonorchis > Clonorchis sinensis. The sequence goes on from CM030370.1 coordinate 45,976,988, forward strand.
CTATTTGGTGCTGTTCGACGCAAAGGAACGATATCGATCATTCAAAAAGCATGAGTAAAGTTGCGTTAGCTTGATGAATTTGGACACAGTGAGCAGGAATTCATCGACACAGCTGGTTTTGGCGAATACGGAGTAGCGTAGTGCATAGAAGTAGGCCAACCAGAATTTTCACTGCTCAGCCACCATATTGAGAATGAATAAATTAGAAACATATCCCTATAATATCGTTTTTTCACTGTTTATCTGCTTTGGCGTTTCATTGAATACAGTGGTAGGTTCTGACCTTATAAGTTCGATTATCCCAAATTCAATGAAATTCATATTCGTCTTATGCTTTTTGGGGTGGGTTTTTCTCGGCGCCGGAAAGGCGCTGAGTATGCTGAACTGCATACGACGGTGGGCAGCCGATGCTCTTGTAGATGAACGCACCCTTCGTTAGGGTGTGTAATTTAATTTTCACCAGAAAAGTTAACTGTACATATATTCCGGTCAAGGCGACTTCGGCGTCACCGCCAAGGTAGACACATTCATTATTTCAGCAAGCTTTTAGCGCTGCGGAATGGACGTTTGGGTCAGGTGTTGGTAGATTTTAGTGCAACCCTCAGTTAAGAAATGTTTGTGAACATCAGTTGTTAAGCTGCATGGTTGGAGAATCACACGAAACAAACAAACAAAAACGCGGGTTGAAAACATTCCATGACCATGCGTCCCATACCACGATGCAGGTGTGCATAAGTGTTTGACTGACGGGCCCAGAGAGAACAGCCGGCAGAAGCAGTCGCTTTTGTTCATAACAGCCTTATCATGATTCCCACAGTTGTGTGCTGAAAAAATCGCAGGAAGTTTTTCAGTCCAATTATCGGTTTTGAAAGCACCGCGGAATTTAGCGCAATGAAAATTTTGACAAAAATACAAGCTTTCATCCTCGTTGAAGTTGTTGATAATGTATTGCCATTCTACCTGTTTAACAACAGATTTTTCATGTAAGTCAGCGATCTTTTCCTATGAAGAAGCACCAAATTTTGAAAGAAGGTAACTTTCACTGTGATTGCCGGAAGAGATTATCTTCTTATCACCGGATCGTGTTAGTTCAGCAACTGGTTCGTACGAACCCATAAAAAATCGCACTGGATGGGAAATGCAAAAGAGTAGGAGAGGTCTGAGAGCACCAGGCGGTGTAAAGTAGCACCTAATGAAAAACCCTACGAAGATGAGTTAATGGAACTAATTTCCAGCTGCAGTCAACAAAGTATCAGAAGGGTACAGATATTTTTTATTTTCATCTTTATTATTTTTATACCACGTTCATTTGTTTATTTATTCGTTTATCGTGTCCTTATTTTTATTTTTTGTTCCCATGACCGGATGGAAATATTTGCGCACAACGACTAGTATTGAGGGGAACTCCAATTTATTGCTATTCATGGTGTGTAGTCTATGAGAGTTCGGGCCCCACAATGGTCATCAAGTGCCATCTTACTAAGTGTCGTATATTCTTAGCAGTACAGGGTTCGAGCTTTGAGGTGAACAATTCTTACCCGATTAGTCACAGACATCTCAATTAATTGCGACAACACCATGTTGAGTTTAACATCTAAATAATCTTCCAGGCGAGTAAGGTGGAAACCAGTCGTTGAGCCTGGTTACAATTACAGGCACTTTGTTCCCTATCTAATTGATACTTCCGAGGAAAAACATAAAGCGGACATTGTGATTTTGATTTTAGGGAACTCGAGGTACCATGGGGACGGCTGAGAGGACAGTACACTATATCCATTGTTCCCCTTTGTCTCACGTTATTTATTCTTTCACGGTTTTTACTCAGCTTAAGCCAGAACGCTTTCGCCTGGTCGTAAGGAGTTGGATCGATACAACATGATTTTATGTACTTTCCCAAAACAAACTTCCCGTTCCCGACACCAATGACTATCTTGAATCATTTTTCTGGGAACGTAATTCTGTTCTGTTAGTTCTGTTAGTTCACTCCTCGTTTACTCGATTCCATGCATGGGTAAGCCAATCTTGCCTTCCTCCAAGCGACAGCAGCAACGGATCATTTGGTAAACTTAATTGGACTAAACAATCTAAAACTTGACTGTTTCCTATTATTCCAACTCCAAGACCGCAGCCATCGCACCTCAGAAAATGTTTGTTACAGCTTTACAGAACCGACCAAACTTTTCTCTTTACCGATTCAACTACAATGTTAAAACTAGATTGCTTAACTCAGCAAAAAAACAACAAACAAGATTTTATCTATATGTGTCGGTTACAGTTAGGAAAAAACTCTTCTGATTATGATTGGTGGGAGGCATATTAGAGCGCGAAATAGATAGATAGATGGATAGATAAATAGATAGTTAGGTATATAGATAGACAGATAGATAGATAGATAGATAGACAGATAGGTAGGTAGGTAGGTAGGTAGGTAGGTAGGTAGGTAGGTAGGTAGGTAGGTAGGTAGGTAGGTAGGTAGGTAGGTAGGTAGGTAGGTAGGTAGGTAGGTAGGTAGGTAGGTAGGTAGGTAGGTAGGTAGGTAGGTAGGTAGGTAGGTAGGTAGGTAGGTAGGTAGGTAGGTAGGTAGGTAGGTAGGTAGGTAGGTAGGTAGGTAGGTAGGTAGGTAGGTAGGTAGGTAGGTAGGTAGGTAGGTAGGTAGGTAGGTAGGTAGGTAGGTAGGTAGGTAGGTAGGTAGGTAGGTAGGTAGGTAGGTAGGTAGGTAGGTAGGTAGGTAGGTAGGTAGGTAGGTAGGTAGGTAGGTAGGTAGGTAGGTAGGTAGGTAGGTAGGTAGGTAGGTAGGTAGGTAGGTAGGTAGGTAGGTAGGTAGGTAGGTAGGTAGGTAGGTAGGTAGGTAGGTAGGTAGGTAGGTAGGTAGGTAGGTAGGTAGGTAGGTAGGTAGGTAGGTAGGTAGGTAGGTAGGTAGGTAGGTAGGTAGGTAGGTAGGTAGGTAGGTAGGTAGGTAGGTAGGTAGGTAGGTAGGTAGGTAGGTAGGTAGGTAGGTAGGTAGGTAGGTAGGTAGGTAGGTAGGTAGGTAGGTAGGTAGGTAGGTAGGTAGGTAGGTAGGTAGGTAGGTAGGTAGGTAGGTAGGTAGGTAGGTAGGTAGGTAGGTAGGTAGGTAGGTAGGTAGGTAGGTAGGTAGGTAGGTAGGTAGATGATCCGAGTGTTTTATAACCTGCATAGTCACTCGAAGCCGGGAAGTAAATAGTTCAGACTGAGTGTGTAATCCATTCCTTGCGTCCAAATTGTTTGTTCTGGTTTACAGTTTATAAATTTATATAACAGTTTGGCTTTACCGATAGTGGTCAAAATCGCTACGGTCATGTAACCAGTTTCTAGGACATTTGGGACAAGTGTCACAAGATAATCGATCCAGTTAACATGCCCATAATTGCGTCCTAACTGTACACTGATGCTTCCACAAACAATAGGTAACAATTTTTCATCTCAAAAATCTATTCTTGACATTCTGTGGCATTCACAATTACTATGTTTATTATAAAAAGTGCGCATGATGTTATAACTGCGAAAGTAGTTCACTAAAAGTTTTATTTTGACAGTGGCTCTTCTGATGAATTTGACAGAATCGGTCAATTGTCCTTTTGATTAGGTTTCCACCGGTTACCGCAGCATAATCAGGTTACTGACAACTTTTGCGTGGATGTGTCTGAATTTGTCCGAGAATTTCTAGTCAGGTGTTGAATTTCACATCATAGATCCGATAGGTATATGTGATTCAAATTCTCCATGCGTTCAAGCGTGATTAGTCGCTGAGCGATGCTGTAGCATACGATGAAGTCCGACAGACGTGTCCAGTCTACACTTATCTACTAACTTCTATCCGGGACAAAATGCTTAAAGGCGTGCTTGCTCGGAACTAAGCACGTCTTGTGTTTCCACTTATCATCCTAAAATTCACCTCTTAGGCTTGGTTGTCCCTCGAAGAAGATTGCCATGATTAACATGTCTCTGCTCTCAAGCAGTCAAATTTTCCAGTAAATTTTATTGCATGGACTGAACTTTGAAATGACTTTGCTTCCAGTATGACGCAACCTAATATGTTGAAATCATTGTGGCGTTATATTCCATTAGAAAATTATTAGCACTGCACCCAAAGGGTTGTCTTCAACTGACTCGATTTCTGCGCATCGTTATCGTGTGAATCGTGATGCTAGTTTTCACTGACGCATAAAACATCAAATCCTGTTCCACGGAAGTGGCTGTGTTGTTGCACTGGCATCCAGCAGTCCCTTCATTGTGGACAGTACACCCGCTAAATGTGTTGGCCGGAATGAGAAAACTGAGCTCGGAGCAATTCAGTGGTTGAGCTGAGGACCTAGTGACCGGACGGCTGGTGCTCAGAACCTAATCCCGGTATCTCAACTGCTCTTGTCTAGGCTTGAGCAACCTGAAAGTATGTCAGCCCTCCTGCTTCCTTTAGGTAGCATGGCAGCCAGACACAGAAAGAGTGTTACAGCTGAACTACTATTAGTAATTAGTAGAAATACTGAAACAATTTCAGTACCCCTTCCTCTGATTTTGCTTCAAAACCTGGTTTTTCATCGATCGTCATGCTAGCTGTACCTCTTATCTTCCTATAAATGATTTGTGATGCACTGTATCAAAGTTTTCTACCATTGGCACCACAATAGTGTCAACGGTAGTCTTTAGCAATCAAGCATTTAAATATCCTGCAGGTTATTTAATTCACTAAAAGATGTCTGAAATGGGCGTCTTAAAATGATTGTAGTTGTTCGATTTTGTTCACAGATGTTCAATTCCAAGAACGGTCAGATCAGTCTAAATAGAAGATAATGACCCGTCAAAGTGATTTTCAATTAAAAATGACCCACATATTGAAACTGAACCTTGAATTCTGTACGATTTCTACCTAATTTCAAGATCCTCTGCCAAGTGTTGTACAGTATGCATTTACCATCGTTGATCCTGTTCACGGATAGACGCCAGACATTTCACTACGTATACTGGTTAGACTCAATAAATTTTTGTCCACCTTGAACAAAATATTCGTTGAAATTACGCTTTTTCCTTGTATTTGCTGCAAGGTTTATTCCATAAAATGACAATTCTTTCGGTCAAAATCACCGTTAATAAAGGTCTATCTCACCCTTGTCATGACGATAAAACTGGAATGTGTTTAAACGAGCAGCAAACTTAGTGGGATACTGTGTACATAGCTCCGACACTTTTCCCTACCAAACACAACTTTAGGACGACTTCAGGCCCGCATAACTTCCAAAACGGTGTTTGATCGAACAGACAGCATTAGTTAGGAAAACTGGGCAAGTGTGAAAGTCGTACAGCTTTGTATTATTTACCAGCTAGCTATGAAAAACCGCCAGCAGTCGGTTTTGTGTGTTCACAAATTGTTTGATATGAAGCTGCGTTACTCGTGTGAATGAATGATTCTACCTGTGTCCCACTCCACTGTTAATTCTCGGAGTACCTCCTAGTCCCCTAAACATAACTTTCAAATCCCCCAGATTTACCAGTCACTCCCACTTCCAGATCTCCCATTCTCAAACCTCCAATGTGCTGTTCGACCAAGCTCATCTTGTTATGAGCATGACCTGTTAGGCGTTTGTCGTATTCGTTGATTCAGTACGTCCTTTCAGGACCGTGGGTGCAAATTTCACCTGAACACACTTTCGAGACTGGGCTGGTCTATGGATTTCTAAGATTGTGTAAGTCAAATATACTCGTTTGTAAATCAGTTGAGTCTGAATCTCTCGTTCATGGTGTTATTCAACTGAATGTGCTGCACAAAGGCCGCATCAAGTTGGTACGATATTCGAGATATCGCAGTATATTTTCATAGAATAAACTACTCACAAGGTTACTGAAGGACGAAAAATCGGGGACTGCGCCTACGTGATGAGCCCCAAGAAGGGCGAAACCAGTCAGTGGGCTGTCGAAGAGTTTTCAGCAACCTTGTGAGTAGTTTCCTTTGTGTAATTTACATGAGTAGAGTCAAGTGTTTTAGAAACAGGTATTTTCGTGTTTAATTAATTTGAACAAAATAATGTGCATAATTTTAGTAGAACACCAACCCCTCAACAGGATACATTTGATCTGCAACAAGATTAACTACTAGAAATAGGCTTTTTCAAAAGGTACTAAAACCAGATTTTTTATCAAAGCCAAAATTTAGTATAAGCCCACTAGCACGCAAGCCCTTCCGAACAAGGTCACTGTCAATTGAAAAATAGCGGCAAATTTCGAACCATCAGGCTCAGTGGTGTGACAAACTCATTCAGTCTAGTAGAAACATTGTCTACTCGATAAGTTTTCGTTATTTACAATTGTAATCACTTATCTGGGTGACATTGAGCAATCGACTAAATTCTGAATTTAGGATCTTATGGACATGTTCAGCAAAGTGGAGCAAATTTACGTTTAATTTTTCCTCCATCGCGATTGCTAAAATAGCAGAATGTTAAACCTTCTCAGGTGTTTTACTTGTACTAGATCTATGGATGGGTTATATTTGCTCCTGTAAACAATTCTTCTTCTTGGGAATTTGACTCTATCCCTTATGAACTGCGACCCTGAAGTCGAGCTTACAAGTAGCCTAATCTGAAGTCGCTGTTGCTTGTGAAGAATTCAGGGAGGTAGTCAAGTGAAAAAAAATTCCGGAAATATAGGAATCTATGCAGTGGTGACCAAAACTACGACTGAGAAACCATTTTTCCCGCCAAATGGCTGGCATCCGAAACGGCTAACCGACTGAATGCCTACGCGCAGTAAGAGCCACAGACGACTTGAGTCGGTGCAGCACGCAAGCCCTCGGTGTACACTTGAGGGAAATAATCGGTGTGCAAACTTTCTAAACCCTGTTGCAAGCCATCAGCCGACCTAAACAGTGACATTATTGACACCGCCAGCAGTTATCTTTTTTTCATATAGGTACAGGCGTGACCTGTCAACTACTTTAGTTGTTTGGCGTGTTATCGTACCTCCCCATTATAGAACCATGTAAGTGGTCCTCGGGAGACGCCCATCAGCATGCCGTTAAGGTGCTGATGGATAGTCAGGCGGTATTCATCCCTGATACGACCGTCCGAATATGTCTTCCGTGATACATTCACATTTCGCCGCCACATGATGGTGAAGACGGCACAACAGTCATACAGATTGTAAACTTGATGCCTATGTGCAAGTAGGGATCCCTTAGCCCGACCAACTTTTGCACCGTATTCCACACTTCGGGCACTTGTTTCGTTATTTTCAGGGCTGTTGAAGGTGTGCTACCAGAATGGTAGAAATCCGTAAGGCACTTTACTTCACTACCATTCAGCCGATCTATACGTATAAACAATGATAAAGTGATATATATATATATACTGATACACTGGTATATACCAACAAGTTATTCAGAGCTGAACACGTTATGAGATCGGGCAGAGCACATCGGTGACAAAATGTGACCTCATAAAAGACAGGATTTAAGTTCCCCAAATACGGGTACACTCAGATATCCACTACAAGCAGAACACTTGAAATCTTTTCAGCTCTGAGTGCTATTCAGCATTCGGTCGCTGGCTACAAATTGACGGGGAACAATTTATCTGAAATTGACTAGTATCTTATTGTGTTTATATGTTCAGTTTCAAAACACGAGGCTTCAAGATAAAACTCACTAATAAACGTTACTTTATCGAAATTAATTTCTCCTCATGGAGGTGAATATTTTCTCAGAAAGGTGGACTTTCGTGAGGGAAGGTCATTTTTGGAGACTGATCTTTAAATCCCTTTATGGGAAATTATTTTTGTTTGCCAGGCGTCTTGTGTGAGGTCGTTCTCCCAGGTATGACTTTGTTGATCAGTCTTTTCCGAACTTGCCGTTTATCCTTCTATTCAACGTATTACTTCATCCAGAACAAAATGCGCGCCCAACTACCGCCTTAGTATGATGGCTCGATAAGCCTTTGCAGCATTTTCAACCCCAAATAGTCGTTCAACCGATAAGTTGAATTTCCACCCCACTTGACCGCACCTCCAGTGCGATATGTGGGTCAATAAATCCGCAAAATTTCAACGCTAGCCAGACGCAGTGACATACAAGATCCTTTCTGCGACAGAATCGTGTAAATTATCCTCTCATTAATTAGGGTTTGTTTAAACTGTAAAAGTGGTTTCAGTAGCCAAATCTCACTTGTGAAAAGAGATTTTACTAGCCTCAAGCCGTCGTAATTTGCCAGTTGATTGAAGATCGTCAGTTCTTGTTGTTTGTGTTGGACAAAGTGCTTTCGACGTAACAAAGACTTGAAAACAACACCTCTTGATGGATTCATCAGCTCTCGATTAATTCATTTCGCTTTCTGTGTTAGTCGATATTTGTACTGAGTGAAACTTAACACCGACAAACCGCCTGTCATCCTCAAGATTAACTGATTCCTCCATCTACCTTATTACATTGAGGTTGCATGTGTTAGCGACTATATGAACATCACTCGTTGCCGGCATACATTTTCAGAGTCGAAGTTTGAACGGACCAATCACCGTCATTTTATGTTGGCCTTATTATTCCAAGAACTTCCTTCATCAGGAGGGGTGGAACCATGTACACGTTGTGAACCGAGAAATCTACTTTCTAAATTCAATCATTGTAAGCTAGAAGACAATTAATTTATTGTCTGACAAGAAGAGTAGCCTTACTGCTGGAAATAATTTGAAGTAACCTGGATATCCGACCCTGCTGGTAATTTTAACCGCAAACAAGCAAAATTATACGCTTCCAAGTGAGTTTTTAGCAAACTCTGCAAAATTATACGCTTCCAAGTGAGTTTTTGTTAGCCCAATAAAGGATGGAAATAAACTTACCCAGCGCATAACATATGTTCTTTGGAGATGGATTCGTTATAACAAAAAACAGAAAATGAGACTAATAAATCGTTCTCTCTTGCAAGTGAATCGAATTCGATTTAGCGGAACTAACTCATTTGCACAATAATTTGGTTTTCACAGGAGAATGACCTGAATCTCGTTTGTGATTTCGCTCGATTGAATGGGCTGCACAAAGGCCGCCACATGTTCCAGCTGGTACGATTAAGTTGAGCCTCCCATTAAAACCGAATCAGTTCACAAATCAGTGTAGTTCACGAACTGCAGCCACGTTTGGTTACATAAGGCTGATGGAACATAAGGACTGCGCCCACCTGATGAGCCGAATGGGGGTTGTTGAAGATTTCTGATCAACATTATTAGTAGTGTTTCTTCAACAGAATTCGCCGTGCTTTACCATGGAAACTGAATGAAATCTTCATGCTTGTAAGCAAACCATTCGGTAATTTCCTATCTTTATCAGCCTTAGGTGAATGCCTCAACATGCATATAGGCTTAGGTAACAATATTTCCACATAGTAAATGTAAGCTATTGCTATTACTGGACTATGCCGCACATGTCCTCAATATCCTAACCGTTTTCGGCACACCGAGCTGCAGATTTTTCGGAACGTAAAAGGCACTGGTGCATTTACCTTTTTACTTGCACAACACCAAAAGCATATTGCTATTATTTTTTACCCTGCCTTTCGCTTGCTAAGGTTAATTCGGAAGCTCGTATTATGTACATGAACTGGGCTCACCAAACGAGAACAAGTTTGGGGCTGTTGCTTTTTATTCGGTGCTGGCGTTCGAATGACGTGAGATCTAAGCTTCTGCTGGGTCTCACATTTAGTCTGAGAACAGAGCATGTCGTTGAAAATATAGGTTAGTTATGAGTCGTGCTCAGTGTTGTTCAGTCTAGGTTGGCGCGACCCGTTAAAACTACCGGTGTGACTGAGTATACTACTGATGAAGCATGCAAGTAGTCTGAGTTCCGGTTTCCAGACTCCGCCCCCTTATCTGATGGAAGGTGAAGGTTAGTACGGAGCTTATGGAACCGCTTTGCAGCATCCATTTATTATTGTTTAATAATAAATAAATGCCCAGGAAATTCTGAGAGGACATGCAAGAAAGCTCACTTTTCAAAAACTCGGTGCAGATGAGATATTTACTTTTGTATCTGATAGCATGTAGCCGCTTGGTTCATGTTTGCTACCAAATAACTTCGCAGCGAAGAGCTTTCCTCCTTTCACCAGTTAAGCTACGAACACTTCTGACTGGGTGTGCATCGTCGCGGGCCTGTCCGATCATCCGGACAAGGGTTTTCAAATAACATTTTCAAATGTTTCCAATCTATAGGTTTTGAGCTACTAAGAGTGTAGGTGGGGTTCTGGGAGGACTGCAATGAATTTTCCATGGACGGCAAAGACTTCAACTGAAAACTGCTCCCTAACGTATCATTCAGTTCGTTTGTGAAGATAAGGTGAAGGTATGTTTCCTTAAAAATGTAACGGACTTCTTTTTGTTAAAGGATACCGGCGGTCAGACTAATCTCACTCACCCAGAAAAGGTTAATGACTCTATCGACAAAATCCCGACGCATATCTAATCAGGATCTGTCTTTCGGTCTATGGACTCTAAATGGACAAGTATGCTGGGCACACATTTTCACTTTGAACAGGATTAACCTGATTGTCCGAATGAAATATGTTAATTACGTCAATGCGTACAAAGCGACATTAATTTACAACAGGAACGGGAACGTGGATTGGAAAAAACAGACAATATTCGACCTCAACGTACGCTTCAAGTCGCTTCAAGTCGCTTCAAGTCAAGCGGACGCACAAAAACTCCCGCGAAGTAGACGAACTGAAAACGAGTGAATAGTGTAGAGAAGACGTGGTACATTTCTGATTTCAAAAAATGGGAACTAATTGGGTTGTCCAATTTCAGCTTCAGCCTGATTACGAACACCAACACACCGGCACTAGTTACCGGTGTTGAGCTGCTGCACAGAAACGTGACCAATGAACTGAGTAGCAGAGGAATCATGGTGTACCAATGAAGAGGATTGAAAGTTTCGTAGATGGCAGCGCCTAATTCGTTAATCCTGCTGTATGAAGCACATAAAGCAAATATCAGTAAGTGAAAACCCGGAGAACTCACTCTTGTGCAACAACTGCCAGGGTGCCGAAGTCTCGACAGGCGGACCATTGACGTTCTCAGCCAAAGTGTTCGGCTCAGCTACCTGATGCAAAGTAACAGCTGTCAACAAAACTTGCTGCTCCCCAAAGTTGGAAGACCTGAAACTGCTCATCTAGCCAAGTAGCTTCCAACCCACTGTTTCGACAATCTGGGCATCCTAATTCCTGAACTATCTTGGCTGAAATCCTCGGATCAGCTGACTGACTCAACGCGACTTGTTTAGCCAGGAAGACTTGCTTCAGTCCTGATATCTAACTATGTCCAAACATAATAGCTTCCAGGGTTTGCATAGAGTTTTACCATGATTTAACACCTCTGAAGAAACAAGCCAACGGAATTCTCCGTGAGGAGCAAAAATACAGCTTATGAGCAACTAAGCAGTGGTTGCCGAAGCCTATAGAGAGCGCTGTGTAGGCTTGTATTCCGCCAGTACTGGACTAATGACATCAATAATTGTTAGGACAAAACTAAACCGTCAATTCCATGCAACTAAACGTGAGGTTGACCGCAGTGAAATTTCGACAAAAGGTACCAAAAAGGTGAGTTAGGTGAGTTGCTCACTCCCAATCAGCCAGTTGTGACCGAGCGGTTTCATCATCAATTACTAGCCGGGGGTTGGATATTCAAATGGTTTTGGATTTTTGTGAGATGCACGCGAATGATGATTCACAATAAAGAAACAGTACCTGTACAGTACCTTGTGGCTTTCAACATGAACTGACCCCACTCGCATTGAAAGACATCAGAATCTTCTAATGACACTAACAAAAAAGTAGAATTATCGAATTTAGTTCCAATCTTCATCACTGTAACATTCGATATAAAGAGAAAGATGATGAATTCAGCAAAATTCACTTACATTGTTCTTTAACGTCGACCGTGTTGATGCGATACGGGTAAGTTTACCTGATGATGTGTACTCGAAACACACTAGAACCGAAATTTTCTATGTCGAAAAATGCTGCTCTTTTTAACCAAGTCGCCGAAAATGTATTTTTATCAGGAAGGTGGAGGTGCAGTTCACCAAAACACTTGGTAATTCCGTCTTTCTTCCAACGTAGACATTGAAATTTCTAACTTTAAAACAGCCAAATCCCATTCGCTTATCCATCCTGTCTGAATTCTGCAGGGAATAATAAACTATTGCCGCGAGTGTCTTGACTGTTCACCAGATTTTGGTGAAAACGGTTGTGATCCACTGACTTTCACAGACGAATTTTGCACAGTTTGTGTGTCCAAAGTGATGCGTTGTGTTTGCATATAAAGATTTTTGGCTTTGTGCGGAATTCGATAATGAAAATATTGAGACCATTCAGTTGTGTGAAGACACCCGACAAAACTTTCTTCCTAAAAGAGACTTATTGCATAACAAATCTTGTAAAAACTATTTTGATCATTTTCATTCCAGTTGAACGAGTCCAAGAATGAGAGGTGACGAAGGTATCTGTTTTGTGAGTGGTACCCTTCAGTTTGCTTCAGTGAACCTCTAAAAGGAAAAACCACTATCTTAACGGGTGAGATACCCCCTCGATATTCCTTCAAGCTATGAATCTAGTAACAATATGGTTGACCAGTCCGCTAGAAAGTCATACTCACTTCCTTTTTGATGAAAAAATTAACTAAAATGTAGATGTTATTTGAGTCGGCTGTTAGCTCTACTTCCTTCTAGACGGTTACATGAGATTCGCAAATCATCCATTGCTGTCATTTTCCAACATGCTTGAAACAACTGAGAAGTTCTTCACCTTTGACTGATCTTAGTTATTAAATAAAACCCCGATTTGATCCTGATGTTTGGGTTAAACAGTAATCGAGATGAGTTGGCTATATTCTCAGAGGTTGCTTACTGCCTTCAAAGCAAAATAAAGGTGAGTACACTATCTACAAGCAGTCGAAGGTACCTACTATGCAGTGGCAGCCAAACAGCATAATTAGCCCCCGCTTCAGGCTTCACCAAATCGTTTTCGGACGGTTGCCTTGCTCACAAACCAATGCATCAAAATTCACCCTAACCAGCGTGTTGGTTGCATTGAACAGATGCCAAAATCTGTTCATCCATGGTATCAATTAAGCAAAAGGTTGATTCCGAAACATCAGTCGGCTAGTTAGTTGGGGACTACAAACATGTGGTCTTTTATTGGTAACACCAAACGCACAAAATTTCTCCACCTACTCACTTTCTCCTGTGATGCAAACAAGGCCAGAAAGAGGTCTTCCTTTGAGACCCATTTACAGAAAAACGTGAAATAATCATTTGTTATATGTTCAAAAGACCCCAGCTAGGTACATGTTATCCCACGCTCGAAACAGCAGATAAATCTTTACCGAAAATCGATTTATGGCTTACCGTGTGACACCTGGCACCGTATCACATGAAAAAGGCGCCGGAGTGCGCTCGATGGTCCACATGAATTCACTTTCGAACCCGGCCAAACTAAGGATTTCAATACAACATTTTATCCGAAAGGGAGTGCTGTGTTTGTTAAGAGAGAATTTAAGAGACTCTGATGTCTCAATATTCGGGTGCGTTTAGGCCAACAAGCAAACCGAATAGCACGTAACAACCCACCTTTAGTGTCTGCAAGCCTGAGTGATAGCTGGTGCATAAAAATGGCGTCGTCTCCCACACCCTCGGGTATTACTGAGCATCGTAAACCGTTTGGTCACACGGATGTTTCAGCGAACCTTTATTGGAGGTTGAACGCAATCACTAAATTATTTTCGGAGATGGTCGCCTAAATAAATTATTCTACCCGAGTAGCCGAAAAGGGAAATACGGGAATCTTTTTTTTAGGAAACGGTGTGAATGCTAGAGAGAACTGGCATTTCTCGAGGAGTCTCTTCTTTGGTACCTCTGTGCTACCATGTAAGGAACAGGAGTCGCGTAAAAATGCGTATATCTTTAGTTCACCTGAAAGGATGTTCAAAGTGGTGAACAGAGTACTTTTGGTTTGTTTTTATTCTAGTGGACTATTTAGCGAAGGGGAGTTTGCTTCAGTTATCCCCAAAATCCTCCAAAAACGAGAAGAGTCAGCGAAAAGGACGAATACGTCTGGCTGTTAAGCTGATGTGTGTTTTGTATACTGAAGATAGCTATGAGGTTAGTCGTGTGTTTTATTGCTGTCTCGAGGGATAGAGAGACGAATCTCATCTACGCGACAAAATATCAGCGCATTTTCATCTGCAAAATGGTCACCGATTACTACTGCAAAGCAGAATCATGCAAAAGAGTAAGTAGTTGGAAGGGGTCGTCGAAACTTGAGTCATGAGAGGTTCACTCTTAGTGAGGTTGGGAGAAAAGACCACTGATACCGTTGGTAGACATTGACGATCCTAGCAGAGGCCAGTTCAACTGACTCGCTTGCTGGCACAAAGTGTAATCAGATAAAGAGGTACACTACCGTAGCCCGAATTAATTGTCAACCGATAAGATCCAAGCAGATCTAAGCAGATTCTCCAGATCTCGAGACAGCACTCATCTGAATGAAGAATGGGACTGAAGATGTGTTCAGGATTTCACTGGAAGTAAACAGATATATTGGATCATTCACATCCAGGTAGTTAGCATTCACGTGAGTATTCCACAGCTGATAAAACTTCATACAGTATTTTATGCAGCCGAGGTTACAAGTTTGCGCATGAACACACACAAGATAAAATGCCTCGCCTATCTTGAGGTGGTCCTTTTTCGAAGTTGTCTAAGCTGCATGAAGCTGACGCATCTGTTGAGAGAGAGAGAGATTAAATTATCCACCGTACAAAAACGGTTAACCTATATTGAAAAATATAATAAAGAAGCAACGATTTATTGCGGAAATGCTCCTAATGTGTGTATGGGTTCAGTTAAGCACAAACAACCTAACGACAGGACACTACGGCCAGCATCGATAAATGTGTATTTCGAATCATAGTGCCAGGAGGTGGCTGCAGGTGAGGCGCATCGTCTAGAAGGATACAGGTCAGAAAGGCGTGTGCTCACATAACCAATATGAGCCCCATTCATGATCAGCCCATGGACTACGCCGCTCACCCGAAAGAAGGATTTGCCTGTCACACCGAAATAAGTTGATGGATCAGCGCACACACTGGCTGACGACCTATGGTTTTTGTGCCGAGCCAAAAGTACAGTCACCTAAACTCCTTCATTGCTGTGCAAGCTCGTAGCATAATACCGTATAAACAGGAGCAGTTCCAGAGCCACCAGAATGTCAAATCTGTTGCCCGAAATTGCCATTTCAAGTACTATGATTAAAAACTTTACTCTTACAGTGCGTGCCGAGGGTCAATCGGTGACCCGCATTGCTCTTGAGACGCTTTCTAAGCACATACACACTGCTGGTTGGTGCAATATATTATAGAGCTTGGTCTATAAAGACGTTGATCACAGGAAGCCATCCGTGTCACCCTTTCAGGCTTAATTCTCTGGGCTATCCAGGATATCAATTTGGAAATTCGTGGTCATAGATGTGGACCCGGTGGTGTTCCCATAGGATGAGAATTGGGCCTGTATTACTAAAATGCAATATCACGGGCACAACTTATGGTTCACTGTATCAAGGCATTTTGGCCGACTTTTATTTTTCGGCTTTGGTCAATGAAAGTAGCTTCCGGCACCGATGTAGTCCTAGCTATTTGATAGTCGCAGAAGGTTACGGTTTACTTCACCTGTCGATGTTTGACTGACCGACCGTTGCACCCATTGAAGAGCCTAATGGGACCAGCAAAGTCACGACCACAGTTGCTGCAGAACCACCTTAAAGTCCAAGAGCTCTGATGATGCCGTGACTTCTTTCAAGCTTCAGCTATCTGGCTAGAATTGGGCAATCGTTGAACTGACGAACTCCAGTACGTATAACTTCCCTACATGCCGTCCGTCCTTGTGCTTCCGCTTCCCACTCCACGAGCTTTTGGACTGTCTATTAAGGCAACTACGTATCAAAAAATTTTCCTGTCAAGGTCACAAGGTCCTGTCACAGCCACCATTGACATTTGATTTTGATCGTAACCTCCATTTAATCACATCTCGCCCGTCGAAAGGCTTTTCTGTCCCGAGCTTGCTCATTTCAGTGAACACCAATTAAGTAACACAAGAACACAAGTCAGCAACCAAAACAACTCTGGCAGTGCATATAAAAACGCTCAAGCACCGAAGGTTGCCTTGGTACAAGGTTACTGTTTCTATGCCGTACCAGAGGAACTTGGCCCGGTCAAAGTGCATCTTGGTCTACAGCCTCAATCTCCAGTTCTCTTATACCCGTTTCTCGAGCTTGCCAAAAGCCACACTGGTCAGTAGACAAGGTTGCTCTTTGGGATGGAATTCCGCGCAGTAGTTTTCAGGCTTCGTTGTCGCCTTTATTTATTAGAGGCTCCATCTAGCGTGCATCTAGGTGCAGAACGAAACGTTGATTCGCCTCGATAATCGGGCCAAATTGTGCGGAAGCAGTCACAAACCTCTAAGCCAGTCTCTGAAGTTCATCACGCACGTCCGTAAGCATGAGAATCCGAGAGCTCTTCAAGTGAACCAAACTCCTTCCAGCAAAACTCCAAAATTGAACAGATATCCATCAAGTCAATATTTGAAATGGACCCAGCATCGTTGTTCACCAAGGGCTGAAAGCATGATGATCGTTAGAGACAATGGAAAAAGCGGACGAGGACACCCGTGTGTAAAAGAAAAATCAGTATATCTAAAGCCTGTTACCGTGGCAAAATCACAATCGGCAAGCTGTACAAGTTTCTGGTCTTAGGGTCGATGACCGAAAACAAACCACGTTTGTCAAACTGACATGACGCGAATGGGTCGGTATCGATGACCTAAGCAGCCGGTTGATTATGTAGATGGACAGAATCCTCTTCCCGTTCATGAACGCATTAAGCTTAAAATGATGCTAGTTTACTGGAATTTCTAATGGATGATCCAAAACCAATTCTTCTTTCTGAAAAAAAATTCTGCCAATAGAAGATTATGAGACTGCAGTCGATATCTTTCATGGTTAGGCCTTCAGTATTCTCTATGCGATCGGCTGTCAATCAGAATACGACGACAAACTGCAATTCAGTGTGAAAATTTACTTGCTTTACAAACAAGTTATATCGTTTCCGTATGTTCACACCCGACCAGGAGCTTGTATTTTCGCATGAATGCTGCGGTGTTCCACAGACAATGTTTTTAAGACCAAACACAATTTTTTATTGCTTTAAGTGAAGCATCCATGGCTTTTCAGTCCTTCATCCTGGAACTCTGATTGACAAGTGTTATATGTGTTGTGCGTCTCATCACACAAAGCTTAATCTAGTCTCCGGGTATTCAGATTGTAACGAATTTTTGGCAGAGCATCTCTACTCTGCCGTGATTTTGACTGAAAAACTTATCCCTGTCGTTTGAGGAAATGCGAGTTTTCCAATGTGCCTCACTGATAACCTGCACAGCCAAAGCACAGTAGTAAAGGGTAGTTCAGGGAAAGAGAATTTGTGGGATATTTACAGCGAAAATACGTGGTGTGCGTAAAACATGGAAGCTTAAAGAATGTAACAGATGATGAAATAAGTCGCATTCACATCACCCTCACTTGAGCAGTCCTCCTTCAGTCCTGGCCTACCTGTTCTGGTGAGTTCACACCAAAGAGGAGTAGTGAGCTCAAGTGTCGCCCTTATTATGGCTCATTAGCCGTTTATATCCTTGGCCGGGGATTGAATTCCGGACATCTGACATGTGAGACGAGCGTGGCACCATCACTTCATCAGCGCACACTGGTGGCAACTGAATTATCACAGGTGAGCAGGCGAATATGCTTACTTTGGGCAGTGTGATTGGTTTTGGCCAAAGCCTCAAACAAAGACCCGGTAAATATCCTCGGTGCTTTGGTAGACTGAAGCCCCCTGTCAAGAATTCTCAGCCAGGTAGCGCCAATGACGCTTGAGACCAGCTGTAGAGTTTGGAGAATTTGCACAAGTAATTGTCTTAAAATATTCCTAGTTGTTGAATATCTTAATATACATCTCTTTTTAATGGTAGGGTGAAAACATTCTGACTTCTGTATACTCTGCTGACAGACTTGTGTTTCATGGTACCCAATGGCGGGAAGTTGCCCAAGATTTTTAGAGCGAACAAGAAGGAGAGGGATATATTAGACTGCGTTCATTTTCTTATGACTTACGCAATGCGTGATTCATCCAGACAATTATCAGAATATGTACAAAAGTAGTTGAGTTTAAGAAGAACATAATGTCCCCGAGCACTTGAGAATTACCCCTGCGTGGTGAACCTCAAGAAGGGAGAAAGTGGATGTGGGCTGTCAAAGGGTTTTCAGTAACCTTATGATTACGGTTCCTCCAAGACAATATCATGCGATATCTCGAATTTCGTACCGGTTGAAACATGAGATGGCCTCTGAGCAGCACATTCAGTTGAAGAATTTCGTAGACAAGAGATTCAGCTGGTAGTCGGCTGCGTATTTTGCAGATTAGGTCCAATTTGTGTTCAACTGGAACACTAAGTTTACGAAAGTTTGGGAATTGCACGTACCTGGTGTGCCTCGAAAAGGGGCCAATGGGCTGTCCAACAGTTTTCAGCAACTTTATGAATAGTGTGGTCCACCTTGACAAGCATAGCAGTCCTGTTGGTAAGGAACACCATTTGGAAACAGCCAAACTCCTTCTAAGTTCGAGGTATTGCCTGAGTTCATGTACGACCCAAAAATACTCGGGAATCAAGAAATATGAGAAATTTGTTTTCTTTTGAGTCGATTAAACGTGGAATATTATAAAAGGGCAAGGCCATTTGCTGGATTCCATGTCAATATTTCAGAGGATTTATTGACCCGTACAAATGCGCCCCTTTTGTTGTTTACGTTGAACAAATCAACGTAGATCAACGCGAAGAGAGGCATTTTTTCAAAAAGAACAACCTCCTGGGCTTATGAGATTCAAATTAATGATTACGCCATGCGTCCTTTGCTACTAACTATGCACAATGCCTGATGGCGACCAAAAGCCTATGTTCATCATCATCTGTCCAGCTGTGTTCAAAACTCTCAATTCTGGTCATATTGGAGGAGTGCACCCTACAGTCACTTCAGTAACTACGGTGCTTTCAGCCACACACTGACTATCACCTATCGCGTAGTGACTTGTTTTGACTGAGGAGAACTCGATCCACTTTGCCTTACCTGGCTGCCGGTTTGAGATCAGGGTTAAGGCAGAAAATACCAGTTATCCAAAAGCCGGTTGTTTTGTCCATGTTTGCGTGCTGAATTGTCACCGCAAAGCGCTATTGTTCCCGGCTCGATCCCTGTGGGATTTCGTCAACATAAAGGGCATGCAGTTCGGAAAAATCGGATCGCAAAACTATCCCGTTAAAACTTTCTTTTACTTAAAGAGCTCAAGTGAAGATAGAATGCTGTTTTCAGCCTAACTTTCTTCTAACTAATTCTAAGAATAATGCTTTCCACCAAAAAAACATCCGGCCTTACCTCATTTAATGGACGTGGCACCAAGCAACAGGAAAATTAAATATTTTGCAATTTATTCTCAGGGGAACCAAGAAGCTTATTTTATGATTAGTTTTAGGAGCTTGCAGGATTTATAGCATTCACGCTCACATCTCTCTCGTCTCCTGTTACGTTACCTAGCTCATCAGTGGTGGTGTGGGAGCACCAGAATAATTGCGCCACGACAGAAGGATGAACGCTCAGACGAGAGTGGTTCCATTTTCTACTTACAAAGTTCATTTTCCGCAACTTTCTGTCACTCTCCATCTTCGAAATTACCCCGCAAATTCTGGCGGAAAAGTGTGTTTTTGCAGCTTACAAAACTAATTGATGTCACAAGTTATGAACCAGTGATTTTGTTGATTTTCCATTGTACCGTGGAGGCTGTAGTGAAGCATAACGGGAGGCTCGTATTCCTCCAGGAAAGAAACATCACGACTACTAATTCAATGTTACACCGTATACAATACGATATGATAACGGTAACCGTGGTAGTTACGAACGAGAAAGACTTGCTCCTCACGAGATTGAACTGGACCCCTGTCTACACGTATTGGTCTCTCGATCTTAACTGACTCAAAAGATTTTCCGAACTGTCGGTCAACGTGACAACTTGTTAGCTTGAACACACTACACATTGACATACTCCACCAGTCCCCTAACCCGACTGGTGCCAGAACGTTTGCATCCAATTTATCCAGCCTAATAAAAAGTCCAGTGGATATCTATATTACCTGAACTACCATGCGAGTTATGCGCAGCGCCCTCGTTACGCAGTTCAGTGCGTTCGAACTTGCTGATTTGTACGATTGAGCCCGGTTGTGCCAGATGTTTAAACGACACTCCGGGAAAGTCGAAGAATGAGTATGGCTACATCGAATTTCCGAAACTGGTTGCATATGGGTATTTTGTTGATTTATTGAATTTATTATGCTCAGCTGGTGCTTGTTTAACAATAAACTAATCCGATTCGGGCCTGCTTCTCCGCACACCACTATTCTCTTTCACAGACCTCAGGCTTGACTTTTGTGTTATTCCAGCCGATTAAATCCGTTAATCTTCTGGTAACACAGACGCCATATGTTCTACGATATGCTGAGATATTTCCCGAAGCCACGTTTGTTGATGAGCTCCGTTGTTTTGTTTGGCCATCACTACAAATGAAAGCGTTTTACAACACAATCTATCATAAGTGTCGTGCATGGTTTGTGGTTAAATATCTCTTCACTACTCCTAAATTGTAGGCCAAATGGCTTCACTGATGTCTGTATTCGGTGCATTCACATGCCCGTAGAATGTTGAGTGACTATACTTTACTTCCCTAGCATCACAGGTGATGGAGTTCGACCAAAGAAGTCATCCAAGCCGGTAATCGGTGAGTGGGCGCTTGCTGGGAGCAAAACTAGAGTTTAGTATTCACACTTCTGTCTTGACCAATCAGGATGACCTTACAACCAATCAAATTTCGGAAATTTTTATTTAACTAAACTGACCGTTAGTCTTGAAGCCGATTAAGTTGGTGCTTCATCAACAACTTTACTGAAGAATGTTGAATTCATTGAAGGTATCCATTAGTTGCGTGATCAACAACGCAGCAATCGATGAAAAATGCACCATGTTTCCCAATTTCCATTCTGAAAAGGTAACAGCAAACAGACACGGGCGTCCAAACCTTTCTTCCATAATGGCACCAGGATGAGCAATATATTCTAGGTCGTTACATTCAACATGGCGACTGGACTGGACTGTGCACTTAACGTATGAAAGATCGAAACGCATTACAGCTCGCATACCATTAGTTTACAAGTTACGCACTTCACATCATCGAAACATGGGTGCGTTCACTAGAGATTCTCCACTGTACAGTCATTTACCAGTCATCCCATTTGAGAGAGTCAGATGTCTAGTAGATAATTTTGCATAGTTGAGCTCAACTCCATTTATCTACTCCAAAGCGTTTAGACCTATCAAGGTTGTGGTAAGATCAAGGTGCCCATGAAAACATCAATGGAACAGATGTGTCCTAATTCCTGAACTGTGTAACGCGTTTAAACTTCGTAAACCGTCCTACAATAGTGGAGGCGGTGACATAAATTTAGCTGCAAACGGAGATCACGACCAAAACCAGGATGACGGTAACATCAACTAGTTCACCTTTAACCATGTGTCCAGTTCTTCAGCTAAAATTCAAAATGGGACCTCATATTGATACAGGTGTCGTTCCACGAATAAGATTCACCTTGTTCCACCGTCCGCAGCTCCCACCTCTGTAGAGAGGTCTTTTTTACCCGTATCCTTAGAGGTTGCTGAGGCTGAGCTCTAAACCTGGTCACAAGCATTTTAAAGGACCTAAAAAGCCATCGTTTTGGAGAGGCTACACTGCATTCTGACTGATACTGAGGAAATTACACACACTCTAACTTAAAGTCATAGGATAAAATGAAGCCCGAACACCCTTTTCAGTGATCAGTGGCCGCTTTTGACCTGTGCCATCTAATTTCGGTTCTGAATCCCGATGAACGAGTAACCATCGTCTGGTAGTAGCAACAATTGTGTCAGAAAATTGATTTTTACTCGGTTGATTCTGAAAAATTAATACGGATTCCATAGTAGAAGACATCCTAAGGCACAAATAAGCCTGAGAGCACAAAATGCTCTTTGCAGCATTCATCGTTCCCAACCATTCCCGTCAGCGTTCTATGAAGTGAAGTTTTACTATGCTCACCCGGTTTTCGCAGGCATGTGTTCTTCATCACGTATCCACTACGGGACGAGCAGAAGAACACAGTTCTGAATTACCCGTCGGTCACCTAAACTAACACACAAGGTGAGATCCTTCTGTAGTGTTCTGGAAAAACTACTTAGTGGAAATTCAGGTAGGTGAATTTAGCATACACATTCCAAACAAATCACTGGGTGGTCGTCTTGGGTTGGACACAAGACGCACGGACAACGGAGAGCGCCTGTGGAAGATGTTCTTTTATGGTACCGTTTCCCGAAACAGCAGGAATATTTTGACCACGTAGTGTCCATCATTAAACCAGCTCCAAATCCAAATATACCAAACCATACCAAATATACCATACGGATTTGTGGAGCAACGCACGACAAGCCGACATATATCGAGTTCCGACCGATCAGTATCGCTTTTTTCTTTATGTTCGAATACAATTTCGCAACAGATTGGCTTGTTTCACAGTTCTTGTTTGCTTCAGTCTAATTAATATAAATTTGCCTGCTCACGATAGACTGGATGACGAGGACATCCGTGATCACTTCACAGGTTCACTTCGTCGTACATAGGATTCATGTAGGCTGAAATGGTGTCTCCATTCCATGAGGAGAAAACTTTTCCCACTTATAGCCATAACGGCTGTCCAGACAACCTGATTAAATTTAAGACTTCTAGCAGCTTAAAGCATGCATTGTAGTCATACGTATGTCCCATTCTTCTGACGGAGATTTTTATTCGTTCCAGAATGAATACGATAGTAGCGAAGATGTTTCAAGCAAAAAATACGATGTCATGCAAGTGTACCTTTCAGTGGCAGCTTGACTACTTTGCTCCTGCAATGCAGCTCTTAATCCGAACACTATGAGGAGAGCTTTGTTGTGAAAACTCAAAGCTGGAATATCCTGGGTTAAGAACTCACCGGTTCCGCAGAAACCTTTTAAATACGTGAAGGACTTGGGGAACAGATAAGCATGCACTAGGAGTACAGATATGGACAGAACAAACCCCATGCTGTAGAGTACTTGCACTACAAACCTGGACCCATTCTTCAGTTTACATTCAGTTTACATCCAAGCGTAGAAATTCCGGTTAGTCTCCAGTTAATCTCAAATTTATTTGCAAACGAGGCTCCATATACAGGCACATAAAATCTGGTTTTCAAGTCCAAAATAAAACTGTTGAAGAATCGGGGAATAAGCCCATAAGACAGGCCTTAAAATTTTCTTTTAGCCAACATCATAAGGAGCCCTGTCTAGCGCGTTGAAGAATACTCGAATTTGGGACTGTCGGTGCCATAATACTGACTTTTGGAGCTGTTGTTTTGTGACCGTGCAGCCTTTTTGAAGGAAGCCCCCATCAAAGCTGACGGATTGCAAAAGGAAGGCGATAGCACTAGCTTTCCAAGGTAATGTCACAAGTGATCGGTGGTTGTATTTCACTTCACCAAAATCAATGGACTTGACCATTCGTCAGGGTAACTGGCAGGCACCCTCCTTTAGTAATTAAAAAAAGTTAAATAGGTCATGGGTCTTGGATCAATCTAAAGTGTTCAGTTATATAACTGGTCACCTCTCAGCAGCATGGCAGAGACGTTCATGTCCCTACAATTGCCGTCTTTCAAGAAACCTATCACAGCTCCAGCAAATGTGTGTACATATTTCATCCTCATATTTAAACTAAAACTGGACCCCTCCTCGCCGCTACTCCAGTGCTTTCTTTACAGGATATGGCACGTCTTCGACAGCCAAACTGTTGGTAGTCCTACCCACTTGTTCGCTGTAGCCCAGCATGTGAAGGAGTCTACAAACTCCTCCACCACTCCTTGTTATGGGAAGGCGTGTTCCTTCGGCACATTGATATTAACTTTGGAATGGGTAGGAACATTAGGAGGCCAGACAGAGGCACTACTAAGGACGCTAGAAAACACCGTTCCTGTCCATTCGCCACAAAACACGTAGGTACTCGGACTATCCCTTCGTTGGGGTCGATCAAAGCATAAAGGAAACTTTGTGTTGAGCATCGTCAAAGCTGCGATATGTGTGAGATCAATATATTCCTAAACTGACTGTCCCTTGTAGCATCACTGTTACTGTCACTCATTTCGGACCACTATATCTCCCAGTGTTTCAAGTGTTAATTCAGCGTCCACCTTTATGTATATCCACCATCATATCTGTCATGTCCTATACATTTTGCCTATTTGACTGGTTGTATCGGTATGAGTATGCAAGACGATATGAAAATCAAATGCTTGACAAAGGAGAGTGGTCGAAGACGTCGCTTACTGATTTGCTCTTCTCGGAAAAGTGATCACTTAGTTCCTACCATGAAAGCCGAGTGCGACGAAACCAGTTTGAGCATTGCCTGAACTCTCAACCCGCACCGCGATTATGGAACTGCCTCTCACTGACTAAGGAACAAAGTCTCCGTGAGCATCAAAATCGCAGTTTTCACTCATTAGTAAACACCCAACTTTCCACTTCATGATAATGCGGGATAGGGCATTCCAATTGCCTGATTTTGTGTGCCCTCTATGAAGCCGAAAGTCTTCTCCACCACCGTGTTTTCAAAATCAACAGTGTCAGAGATCTAGCTCGATGGTTTCGCTCTGATTGTATGTGATCCTCATCAAATTCCTTCTTGGATTGCCATACATATTCGTCGTAGACCGCACCCAGAGAAATTGGACGAGATGTTGTTCACCAAAAGCTACAATACGGAGAAAGTCATTTTTAGTCACACTACATCTTCCGCGCACTGTAGCGAAAATGTTAATACACACAGTTCATCCGTGCTAATTCTACGCTAACTGTACGCAATCACGCGCACAGTTTGATATGTGAACATATCAAATGCAAATTTGGAATATGAACAGTGATACCACTCCTAAACAGAGCACCGCACAAATATGAAGCTTCAATAGAGAACAGATATAGAAATAAAACACTGTAAGGATATCCACTAGTGATTTGGTGTTGGATCGATCGTAATTTAAAAGAAGCCAATAACTTTCAGGTAAATTTGTTCTAGTTTTCCCTGAATTTGGGTCTATATTCAGAAATTGCTAAATAAATTATGCTTGTACGGCAGCGAAGCACCAGTGTTGAACACCGATTTTATGCTGTCTACGATGATGATGTGTCTAAACAAAACCGAAATATCATAAACAACCAAACTCGCTAATTGCCTTGAGCAAGGGGACTTTTAAGACGGGTTAACTGTTTGATTTATTTCGGCCTGCATGTGGCCCAGTTGACTGTTGATTTGCTGCTGAGAATTTCGGTACATTTTTCCTCCTCCAGGATATCTGGTCATGCAACTGTTTGGTAAGCGAATATAACCAGTATTTTTATGGTTTGTTAGCGATCCAGTTTGACCGACAACTGAACAAACTGCGCCATACAAGCAAAAAGCCTGACCCCTTAGAATTAATCCATTAACGTACGGATTAAAGGTCGGTTAGATACTTTTATTTGCCATCAGCTATTCGAAAACCCGATGTAAGCGTAACCAGGATCGTATTTCGCCATGTATTCTAGGTATGGCGCACAGGTTGTGTATTTGTCCTCTTGTTCTTCAAACAAACACGAAACAATTCGTGACCATTTGCAACTTAGCTAGCCTATGATCGATATTCCCAATGATTTCTTGCAATGTGCATCCCATTCATGCAGCAAAACAAGGCAGATGATGTTTCGAGATATATTATTGCTCTAGAGTTCTGCATTAGAGAAATCAGAATTTTTCTAGCTTCCTAACTTCTCCCTTCAATAGTTTCCATGAATTATCCCCTTAATGACGGTGCTGAATGAACTGCTAAAATGGAATGCTACTTGCAGCAAACTCCAATAGTTATGATTGATTGATTCATCAATGGGAACTTTGGTGGCTGCAAGCCACCTTGGTCTTACAATATACACACTGAAATTATAATTGCGAGAAAAAAATTGAACAAAGTTAATCAGAAAGGAGTTGCTGAGTTCAGTAGAAAGCGAGACCTGATTGAAAATAGCGAACAGAACCTAAATACCTCATCCAAAAAGCGACCCAATCAATATTTTCTTCGGTAAGATAGTCTCTAGGGCCTGATATTTTACTTGTCCCTCTCTGGAAAGCTCTGTTGAACAGACCGACCGAAAGGTAGATTTTGTAACATTAATGTTTGGAGAGTGCTTCTCTTAGGGGAAGACAACTGCAGCCTCGGTATATCATTTACACGTATCAAACTTCTCCTAACGAGCGCCTGTTGCGAGTGACCATCGACGGAACCACACTTCAATGTCTGAGGTCCGCTTTGCTGACATCGGTTGGAGACAGAGGAACGTCTGGAAAAAGGGCAGGAATAATAACCTGGGATGCAGAAATAAGAGGCGAAAGACCAGTAGCACTGCTGATAAGCACGAATTACTGTTTGGTTTTCAAATGAAAAATAAACCGACGAGATGGGGTCCGAATGGCCGGTGCACACAGGGGAGTTGCATAGGAGTAAGGTAGCCAGTGGAATCAAGACACAGCAGTGCAAATAGGCGGTTGATGTGCACGTTCTCAAGGCGATTGAATAGTACTTAATCGAAGATCATGAAGTGGGAGTATTTACCAGGTGCCCATCCTAAGCAGAACAAAACAAGAAAGCACATGCTTTCTGGGTGAACTGATGACTCGTGAGTTGTAAAGCTAAAATGTTGGTGACTCAGCTGATGGATGGATATTCTGCTAACCTGTATTGAGTGCAACAAAGAACGTACGTCCATATCTGTGGGGAGCTCATACCCGTACCGGATCATAGCGAAGGAACTTATTAATATTGCTTAGAGTTGGTCGAATTGCCACAGACGCGTGGATGTGATCTCACTAGTGGTGATGATCAGACGCGCACTCCACTTGGTCGCCATTATAGCAGTCCTGCTGACTGTCAAGCCAGCAACTAACTAGCCGCAGTACCATACCAGGTTTCAGAATGATAGTCAGGATGACTGTCGGGTGGATGACGATGAGAACCATAAATTGCAGGAAAATGTGAGAGGACTCTGGCTACGAACAGAGCAGATTAACTATGAATGTAGAAAAGGCCTAATCGAGCTCGGCTGATTATTGGTATTCAAACATTCACTGTATAGCAATGTGTGAAAATTTTCCTTTATTCTTAACGTTAGTACTTGACGCTTTTACTTACTCAGTTTGAAATGTCATTATAAATACTCGCTTGAAGGTTTTAACAGAGTCTTAATAGTCGACTTGGACGATTTAGTGACTATAATATAGCTAGAATTTATTGATTGTTCCCAACAAAAAAACCAAAAGCCATATTGTTCGAATGGAGGTTTGTCAACAAATGCGGTACTATGAATACAATGATAAAATAATAGAATTGTACGAACCTCAAATCGTGGGATTACGCTGGCTTCTGTGTACCGGTTTAAGGAATGCTAATTCCAGACGGGATCCCAAAGTTCACACCAACTCAAGGCAACGTGGCCACAAAATAGCGAAACTCACGAGTCGATTTAAACAAGGAGCGGCTTACTTTCAGGTCAATGACAAAAAAGGCGGTATAGGCACAAAACGGAAACAATAAAACTGGGAATCACGTTCTACACAATAAGAATAGAAGAAAAACAGCCTATGTATAGCAAGCATGCAATCTCACTCTTCCAAGTGACTGACAAAAGGCAACTTATGTTGGTATAGTCAATTTGGCTTTCGTGTGATTCGAGCATTCAGCTC
Organism: Clonorchis sinensis; assembly: GCA_003604175.2. Taxonomy (NCBI): domain Eukaryota; kingdom Metazoa; phylum Platyhelminthes; class Trematoda; order Opisthorchiida; family Opisthorchiidae; genus Clonorchis; species Clonorchis sinensis. The sequence goes on from CM030370.1 coordinate 46,004,981, forward strand.
TTTTTAAAGCGGCTTATGTCGTGTCTATAAATTTACAAGATTGAAACTGGACAGGAACTTTATTCTGATAAACCGTCTACTCCGCTGAGCCCCATGCGATTTCCGCAGCGCATTAAACCGAATGGTGTACCAAACTGTTCTGCACGTTGCTGAGTTAACGGAAAAATCAGGCGATACATCCTTTAGGAGAATCTAGTGCGAGATTTTCAAGAGAAGAGTCATTTTCATCATTTTGTCCCGTCCATGTTACTGAAATTTTCCCCCTACAGGGTTGGAAATAATAGCTATTGACATTTGTTAATAAAGATGCCTAACTTGGAATCGGATAACATCATATTATTTGTGTCAAATTTCAGCCTCATATTGCAAATTCGATTCGAAATATCCATTAAGATAGCGATAAAATTTTTATTCTCTTTGAAAAAAAATTCCACAGTCGTAAATGGCCCCAGGGTTTGGGAATACAAGCTGACATCTCTTCGCAATCGTACCGATTTTTTTAGTCAACCAGCTTGCAGTCACGCAACTTTAATCACAGGGAGCCCTAAATAGGAAAGTACTGAGGTAAGTATTGTGAGCATTTCCGTCCGCTGTGTGCTTTGTGTTATTTCGCGTTGGACGGACTTTAAGCAAACACATTTAGGCTGTCTTATTGGGAAAAAATCTTCCGCCGGTCAATCAAACGGTTGAATGTTTCGTCCGACAGTGCATGAGTAATTGTTATAAAACGTCCGCCACAAGTTCATCTGAAATGTTCTTTTGTGAAGCAGTTCTTGTGAAGTAAAACTTACTTAGATTTCTTGAATATGGAATAAACTCAAGCCAGCCATCTATTCACCAAATTAGGTTAATATGGAGTTGATAAATGCTACCATGTTTGGGAGAGTGTTCAATCCTGACAGCCTTTGAAGTTAGCCCCGTCAAAATGTGAAATTCTGTACCGGGTGATTATCCTGATAAACTTGTCACAGCTTAAGAACGGCGTTGGGTTCTTTGGACTACGAACTCACTGAAAGACGAACCGAAGCCAAATGTCGGGCTTCATTCAATGTCATTGGTTGATCAAATTTGAAAACTAGGTAGATTCAGCAGGTAACCCAATACGAATCAGAGGGCTAAAAAGTCACCTGGATCGGTTAAACTAATTTTAACCTCTATCCATACCGGAATTATGGAAGCTCTTCGAAAGAAACGAGAGCGAGATTAAATGCCACAACAAGCCATTGGAATAATCTTCACATTTTTGGCACATTAAGTTTTGGCGGCCTACTCCATCAGACGCGTGGTCTCCACAACTAGCGTTCAGTAGATGACATATGATGCCTGACTTGGGCTCGGAAAACAACGCAAACTGAACAACTGTTTGCGACAATGAACTGTGTAATGCAGGATTAAATGCTAAGATCAGCTGTGAGTGTGTAAAAGTTGAGCAGATTGGGCCGGTAATCACGTGCGCTGAACCTGCGCTGAAGTCGTCCGGAGTGTTGTAAAGGCATGGGTCTAGACTCCCCTGTGTCGGGGGGTTGACGGTCTGAGATAAGATGAATCAGTTTGCAGCTTGATTGTTGTTCAAAAATGGTTTGCCTCCACCGTTTTTTTCAGATTCATAGTTTAACCAACTTGCTAGCCCCATAAAATCATTCACCCACAAGTTTTCGAATCAGAATGAATAACAGAAGGGAACTCAGATAAACGAAATCGGCCACTTAGCGTCATGGTGCTTCTCGGCCTCATGGGACGCTACTGAAGGTCCCTTGTTTTAGTAAACGAAGAAAACTTAACTTGTACACCAAATTAAACATGAGCGAAGCATCATCAGGCATAAACTCTTCAGTAATCGACTCTCAACGCTGATGTTCGACTTGCTACCGAAAACAGCAATTATCACTGTGTGTGCTAGCTGTCATCAGTCCTGAGTCATTGGCTCTGCTTTTGGGCAAGTGCCACCAAAAGGCTGCAGTCATAATTCTCAGATCGGTGATAGATAGGTACTTAAGTCGTTTTGAACAACAGCGAAGCAGATAGATACTTTTTCATTTTAGATCGTAGCTGTTGGGTGCATTACTAGAGTATGACCTCGGATGACAACGTACAGTTCGACGACACGATGAAAAATCATGCCGTACCATGGTGTTGAAGCTTTTCTTCTATTCTCATTGTTTAAGACGTGACTCCTCTTTTTTGTATCCGTTTTACCCCTATACAGCCTTTCTTGTTTTTGACCTGGATGTAAACCTCTCCTTGACCTTGTTGTCGCACGTCTTGTTCAAATCAACACGTGGGTTTCGCTATCTTGTGGCCACGTTACTTTGAGTCGGTGTGAACTTTGGGATCTCGTTTGGAAATAGCAGTCCATAAAACGGTGGATAGAAGCTGGTATAGTCCCACGATCTGAGGCTTGTGCAATTTTATCGTCTTATTATTGTATTCACAGTACCGCATTTGTCGATAAACCTCCATTTGAACAATATGGCTTTTGGGATTTTGCGCGTAACTCATCGTGGCCAAGCTGAGTGTCGGAAACAATCAATACATGGGTTGGAATGGTTGAATCACCCCTATGATGGCATGTTTCGCTATATTTCGGTGCCTGTGCTTCAAAAGTACATGGTACCTGGTCCTACAAGTTCGCAGAAGAACCCAAGTTAGGTGGTCAACTTAGCTTACAGGTTAAGCTCACTTCAGAAACATACAGCTCAGCGTGTGTAATTCTTGGCTGTCATTCGTGCAACGATGTGACTTTGAGTAAAAAATCGTTCAGCTGTAACACTCTTTTGGGGCCTAACTACCATGCCACCCTAAAGAAGCACAAGGACTTGGATACTACCAGGTCGCCCAAGCCTAGACAGAAGTCGAGATGCAAAAGCCGGGCTTGAACCACCTACCTTCCGGTCAGTAAATTCCCGCTCTACCTACTGAGCCATCTCTACCTTTAGTGGGAAATTGCAGATGGGCGATAGGACAAGGAAAGTCATACCAGCCCGGTTTGGAGTAGTAAGCCAATGCATGAGTTGGAACTACCTTAGTTTTGATCAAGACCCGCAGTCTGACGGTACACATTATCTGGCGTTCGAGGTAACAGCAGGCTATCAATGAGTCCGTTACCGGAACTACGAAGCTAGATGGCACCAGGTTCCCGAATGAACGTTCATCCCAACTGCGAGTGGCTGTCCGTGTTCGGCATTATGTAGTTTTGACGAATAGTGTGTCGGTAGAAACTACTGATATGGAGTAGAGATAAACACAGAACGATTACGCACCAAAGCCGGTGCAATTTGTGGACAATAATGGATGAACTCATGACATACTTTATCGCAATTTAGAATCACAAGACGTAGTTAGGAATTATCGAAGGCCAAGTGATTCCATTGAAAAACTAGGCCTAGACAAAAACGTTCCACTAATTCATGCGGGAATCTTCACTGATGACTATTCCTGACTGATCAAAACTGGGTTTTCTTTCTTCTTCTCTCTGGGGTAAACCAGGTTCACGCTTTGGATGGTGAAATCCTGATTAACAGTTTGGAGATAGGCTGATACTTATTCAAATTTGTTGTACGGTCACCCTAGGTTATCACCATTCCTCCCATAAAAAACGAATGGCCTGACGAAAGTGCGTTCACCAATGAAAACTTGTCGGCACACAGAAAAAGTATTGCTTCAGCTGAGGATACTCCCCGTTTTTCGTGCGGTTTTAAAGAGCCCATCTCAATCGGTTCCTGGAAGAAATGTGGCATCAAACTCTAACAACCCGCTTAGCTGCGTCATTTTCTGATGTGAATGTATGACTGCTATACCCATTACGGTCGCGCTTTTCGGCTAGTGGTCTGTCCTAGTAATGAGAACAGTAAGAACGTTAGTGATAACAAAACTAACCCTTGGAAAATATCACTAAGTATCCTTAATTTCCAGTTGACAGGCCATTTAATTCAGTGGCACACCGAAGTGTGTGTATCATGTGTTAAGAGAACTGGTGCCCAACTGTTTACGGTTTCCCATAGGTCAAATCTAATTTTTCACAAGCGATAGACCTAGGCCTTTTTATGAGCGCTACTACTGATCCCCAAGATGTTTTACAGCTGTAGAGTTTATTCTAACGTGACGCCTACGGGGCACAACTGTTGTTCTTATTCATCTACTCATCAATGGGTTGATAAGGGCTTGTTTCAAAATCTAGGATCCATAGTGGTTAAGATGAGCAAATTAGAAGAGCACAGTGTGAAACTTAGCTGTGAACTTCATGTAGGACATGGGTCATACGTTTGCAATTGACGCGGACCGTAGGTTTGATTGTCCATTTGTCCGTCGTGTGTGAGCAGGAAAAACGTCCCTTAAGGAAGTGTTCTCATTGAATCTTTCGTCGTTTTTTGCCTTTGGACCTTTACGTGGAAATAGTTCCTACCTGTAGAGCCATACAACTAGATAATAGCCACATAGGAGTTTCACTGGACAATAATAAAGCATTTTCTTTATACTGAAATATGAATGAGCAGTTGATCTGGTCAATGAGTTTGGTATCTGGGGTGCAAACTTTTCGTCACTATACAAGCAGACTTCATCCAGGCGCGCTTGAGTGACTGCGTCCCTTCGTGTCGCGACGAAATGCTTCCAAGCCATTCCCCAGGAAAGGCAAACATGTCGACGGCCACCTAATCAACCGACAGTAAGAGCACACGAGATACCAGTATTTAGATACATTACCATAGGAATAAACCATTTCGATTCAAGGTTAGGCTGTCTGAGCAACCATTTTCTCTCAGTCCTGTATGAGTTGATATCCCCAAGGCCAAGCTGGGAAGCATCGGATTTCGTAAATGCATAGCTATGTGGATGATGTTTTTCTGCCAGCGTCTAACTCCTCGTAAATTTCACATCTCAAAATGAGCGCTTGTGAATGGGGATACTTGGATGCGTTGCTGCGGAGAGACCGGAGTGAAACTGAAAGCGTTTACAGCTAATCAGCACAGATCTAAAAACATACTGGTCTTCTCAGCTTCGCACAGAGTCGGATGCTGCCAGTGCGAAAAACTAATAAAAATAAGCCTAAAAAGATAAACTTACTTTGAAACCGTTAATCTTACAGGCTTGATAAATTCACCCTTCATCCATTTGCAACAAAAACTTTCACGAGAAATGAGGTGCCAGTACTCCTACAACTGTCTGTCAAAGGCTCTTTTTAAGTCAATCTCTCACAAATGGATATACCAGGAAGTCTAAACATGGGCAATGCTGGCTGGTGTCGCACAACACCCAAACACGCACTGCAATGATTACGAAACATTTATAAAACACTTGTCAAAGTCGATAAACAAAATTGCTTGCTCCAGCAGAGCACGCTATGTTAACCGGCGAAGAACACTTTCCAACGCACATGTGAACATATGTTTTCCTGCAAAATCTGTGTAGGTAGTCGTGCACCTAGACACACTGCATTAAGCAGATCATGCAATGGCACTCAGTTGTTCAGAGTGTTTGAAATTCCGAAGGTGAATCGGCTTGCAAGTAGTGCATTGGGAACTGATCTGATGCCATATATACCACATAGCCAGTTTCATGTGGCATCTCCATGTCATGAAACAACAGTCCGTGATATCTACGAGACTACTCTGAGGCTACTACAGAGAAACAGGAAACATGCTACTGAAAAACGCGGAAACCGTAACCAGTCGAGTGCACAGGCTAAAACGGTTTGACTGAGATTTCCTGTTCATTTGTACCAAAACTGTTTCATTTGCCAGGAGGAACCACAAGACCAATGAGGCAGCCACAGCGAACCCGTTTCGTTGCTTGTTCCTTGACACTACTCCCAAAGCCCACCACTGGTCACAATCATCGGTCTTATCCTCCTGATTTCACTGTATAATTAATTACCTGACCTGTTTCAACTTGACTTTTATATTTAGTTATGGATATATTGTACACATATGATATATACATATATATAGTACATATTGGACGATGAAGTTTTGGAAACGTAATCCTTGTTGGATTTATGTGGACACCAGTTCAAACTAAGTTAGCACACGACACTCACCAAACAGCCAACGGGGCTGAATTCTATAAATAAATATAAATATAAATACATTATACATTCATGTTGTGTTCCCATTTTACCGTGCTCCATTATTTAACGTGTCCTGCTATGTCAATTAGCGTTCCAAGCTTCGCTGGTTGGTAATTACTCTGCGCTGATGGACAGCTGTTCATTCTCTGGCCATCATGTTATGGGTGTGGCCTTGAAAGCACAGGGCTTTACGCACCAATAATTTAGCAACCACCCCCAACTCGCTAGATTGTTACGATGTAGTGACAGAACATCAGCAGGATCGGGGGGTAATAGTACAGGTCGAAAACCACATAGGTGTGCGGCATATACTGTGTGCTTACGTCTCAACTTCAACTTGCGGCTATGTTTATGGCCGTATCCATTTGAAAGTAATAAGGAAGGTAATGAACTCCGAACTGGGATGTCCCAGCCACTATTCAGCACTGCGTGGTGTGCAGTTATTTTCAAAACAGCAGGTTTTATTGTGATCCTCATGGATATTTTTCGTATATTTTTGGGATAGGTGACTCCCAGTAAACCTCCTAAGGACTAGTCAGCCAGCGAGGTCAAAACTTTTAACTCCCTTATGGCAAGGTATTCGGGAAGTATTCTCCGAAAATTGACCCTTTTTTCTATGTAGTGTAAAGTTACACAATGTAGTGTAAATCTCGTCATACGAGACCTAATGTGGGGGCCTGCTAGTAGGATAGTAATCCCTCTACCCAGAGCAGAGCTCCGTTATGGGAGTTTTGTTCGTTTCACTAGAGTCATATTGAATCTAAATTGACCTCATGATAATTCCCCATTCATTTGCTTAGTCTGTCTATCATGTACTTTGTACCCGCCAGTCACCGTGCTGCAAAGGTCGTCGCTACTCTGTCAGCATGTGTGTGTGTGTGTGTGTGTGCGCGTAAACGTAAGCCGCTGACCTACTTACTCATGCGTGTTCACGTCCTGTTGAGTCTGCCCTGACTTGTTCTGTCATGCCTTCCTTGTAATCACACCACCAGTCAGCTTTCCGAGGCTGTCCTCAAAAGGGACTACCCTACACAGCCAACATTCAGCTTGCCGTTGTTTGGTGTGCACACGTTGACACTGCACCGTGCCGATCGGTGACAGACTTGCTCCGCACGTGTTGACGCCACGAACGTGGACAATTAAACTTTGTTGTATAACCTTGCTCACCTTGGTGTAAAAATTACCGTCAACTTTCGAACCCAATTCCCCCTCTCGATATTCGGGATGGTCAAACCTACGTGTGACCCAAGGTTTCATATAGGGCACCTGAACAGTTATCATGAGTGCCCGACAGTTTAATTAGCGAACTGGCTGATGCATGAGTCTAATAAACTTTTAGGTAAACGATGGCTATTAATAGGGACAAATTGATCCATTCTGGATATCACCATTCGGGGAATCGACTCAAACTCAAAACCAAATTGCTTCCAAGCCAATTGTTTTATTTGATGAGGAATCTGTAGTTTGAGTCCCACATTGGCCCTCCCTTGGTTGAGTTAATCGGGAATGTAATTCTCAGACAACAGGAAACCAACATGCGATACTGTTATGGAAGCTACTTGCCCAGTTTTCTAGTTGTGCTGATGTTAATTGTCATTCCCTCATCTTCAGATGTATCATTAAAATGAAGCAGTAAAACCGCCCACCGTGGTAGAGTTTTATCGGCAAACTGGGAATACCCCAGCTTGAGCGATCGAAAGTAATCAAACAACTGGAGGATTACCTAAGCCTCGTGTTTGTGCATGCTGATGAAATTCACCTGTTGGGTTGATCTAAGCTGGTTTGTCGATAGTTGGACATTTTTCCACGGTCGACTTGACAGAATAATTGACTAACCACCATCTTAAAAACAGTCTACTTGATGAATAGCCTGAAAAACTAGTTAGTAATTACAGCCGAAACATGATCAAGGATGACTTCCTTACACAAAACTTCCACAGAACATATTTAACTTTTGCGGTATCATAGGGCTTGAAAACGCCTTCGGGAACATGGATTCGTGAACATGCGAACTGAGAAGGACATGAGCTAAAAAGGTACCTCCAGAAAATAGCCGCCAATTTTCGACGGTACTATGAGTCTAATGATGTTAATCGCCGACAGCTTTGTATTATTTCAGTCGTATTCCATCTATGAGGGATCTAAACTATTTCTATTGCACCTTTAAGGAAGAAGGCCACTTAATTACGCAAAGCAAAAATGTCTAGGAATCTGAAGCGTCAAGCTAAAGTGTAAGCTCTGCAAAGGAGGTTTCATTGAATGATTGAGCTTAGCATACCTCCAAGTGTTCATAGACTTGGCTGTGAAATCTAAACCGACAGCTGTCGAGCCAATACTAGATGATACATCTCATGAGTTGATGTGTTGCATTAGTAATGGGCAGTGAATGTAAACAGCAGGACTAAACTTGACTTCTGTACATCCTGACCCACCGTAACTCGTGAGGTAATTATTTATGTTTCTCTATTCCTCAGACTAATTCATTACCCTTCTGGTGACTGCTCAAGTCGCAACACTGAACTATTCTATTTTACACAAAGTCGATTCTATATTAACTGTTTTCATGACTCGATTTATTCAGATTCATTTCTGGGTTTGTTGTTGAACATTTTGTCCCACTTTGAACTGCACAACATTTTTTCCCGCTTAGTTTGTCCAATAGCACGCTGCCCTTTCTGTGCCATCCTGTGTTGCCAACTGCCCAAGGTTCAATCTAGCCGTAGGCTTTCCCTTAATTCTGCTCACTATTTACTGTTAATTTCCTATAGAACCACGGTCTACCTATCTATTCCGTCTGTCCACGTCTAATTCAATATATTATTTGCTGCCCAGTTGCGACTACTGAACAAGAGCAGGTGAAGTTCGTAGAATTCTGTTTCCCCGCAGTATTACCGACCGTGCGTCGTTGAATTAGACCCGTCAGATAGGACACCTAGATCGTACGTTTGGGCTAATTAACCAATTCCTTGCTTTATAATTACGGCCTTAGCACGGGATCGTACATCAGTTGTTATGCCAATAGAACATCACATCCTTGATTTCCATATCCTTGTTGAGGGGTATGTAGGTCTAAAGTTGCCCAAGTTTCCATCTCTTTACGGAGGTTTGGTGGCTTGCACATCAGTCTGATGGTAAGGTTTTCAAGACCGTGGTAATGTGGCCCTTTTTGGGATCTTTATCTCGGAGATACAAACTAGGTGCAATTGTATGTAACAACATGGGCTTAGTTCTTGGAATAATTATTCCGCCCATTCAACCAGTGATCAGAATCTTCATTCATCTGTTCGTTTTGGAGTGCCTCACAAAAATTCTCACCGAGGCCCGAGTTGCCTGATTAAGGACGAGAAATGAGTGCAAAACCGTCACAGAGTACTTATTTCGACACAGTGCGCGGAAATTGGGCCGAAACTGCACTCTATTATGCCGAACTATGCTACACTATAACCCACTGTTCTATATTACACCGTGTTGTACCACAATATTCTATGCTGTGCTATGCTATAGTGTGCTTTACTATACTACAATATACTAGAACAATATACGCTATTCTCCGTTAGGTTGTACTATACCATGGTGTTGGTAGAACGTAAAACAAACCGCAAACGAAAATTTAAGCATCCAACTTGCTCCTCAAAACCACATTCCTAACTGGAGAAACTGTTGCACGAGGAAGTTTGAGCTCGCATGCAAGCTGTGGATGCATCGAATACCTACTTCGAGATAACTCGATTGCTTTCGTGTAAGCTCTGTTAACCTGTCAACCTGTCAACCATCGTGTTTTTTCTAGTCACTTACTAGTTGCGCACTAGGAACCTTTACCGCTAGAAGGGATGATACGATCCCGCAGTTTGTGATCACGTTATGAAGATGAGCTCATGTCCATCTACCATAGATTAGGGGAGTAATACTCAAGCCTTGGTGAACGGCTTAGGAGCGGCTAAACTCGATTTTTCAAGCTTCACAACCGGGAAGACCTTTATCCGTAGCAAAAAGTTGCACAAAATGAAATCAAAATGATCTCTGTCAGAAAGAGGACCTCATTTTTTCCGAGCTGAACCCAACGGATATTCCCTCAATCGCCCATCAGCTTGCAGTGAACAATACAATACATAACACTCCAAATAGGCGTTTAAAAACATCAGTAGTAGGTTTTACTCTTTAATGCATCAAAGGACAACTGAAAAATTTGCATATGCACAAAACGCTTCCTGAGCAAATAATTTGAAAACTCATCTATTTTTTGTACAAGCAAGCAAACAAAACTGATATAGCAAGGCGTTCCTCAGTTTCACACGAACCGGACCGGAAGAGTTTATTGACTTGGCTGAAGGAAGCCTGTACAGGTCACATGAAAAGAACCTATCACAAAATTGTTTAAAACCCTAGCGTATCTGGAAAGCGAAAATATTTTCGGGCAATTGTAATAATTGATTACTGATGTTGGAATAAAGGAAAGACGAGGTGGATTTATTGGCGCATCGAATTCGAACTGTACCTAGGTCTTTGAAATTGGTAATGTTATTCGACTCTGTTATTCTCCATATATTAGGAAACCAGGTTGATAAAATATGCCAGCGTATCTGAAAGCTCCATAACTGCATTCAAATCTGTTAAGTAGAATCTTACTTTTCGTACGTTTCCTTGCTTCAAATGATCCACTGCTGCCGAAACTGCAGAGGGTTGGAAATTTTTGTATCTTGTCCGAGAGGCCACGTTGTCACTGACTGCCCCTGGTAGATGTTCCATTCGTCCAGTGGCATATAAAAATTCTTGTCCCTTGCTTGATTTTCGCCAACCGCTTGTGCTCGTCTGTTCGGAATAGACCAGGTAAAAAGCGCCATCTCTCTGCCCACCAAAAGACAAGACGGAGTTGTAGCTTATAGAATTCGTGCAGCACATTCTTGGATACATGTTAAATGGTTGTGCAGCAGGGCAAACAGTTAAAACATTCAGCTGACTCTCTTGTGGCACTAACCAAATTAAATCTGTTTCCACACGGCCAGGAAGGTTGGAGGCATTTGCCGGGAAAATGGTGGTAGCAAAACGTTCGGGTAGAAGACGGCGAAGCAGACGAAGATAAGCAAAACACGCCCGAATTTTCGCAATACAGAAGAGCGTTTCTTCGTTTGTCTTGTATGACTTGTCTTGATCGTCGTTACCTTTGGAAATGCACATTTCGTTTACATAAGCTTTCTCAAAATCTCCAAATGTTCTACTGATTGAAGACCATCGATCCAAAAGGATAAGCTTTAGTTGGATTATTGATCGACCGTCTTTGGCAATTTCTTCAACCCACTTAATAGGAAAATAACTGCGAATAATTTGACTGAGGTTCGCTTCCCGACGATTTTGTAATTCCGTGTAATCGAAATGGTTGGCTCGACAGAGCAATGCTGCCATGTCTAGCATCTCAGCTCCATTTGGTATGACAGGGTAAGATCCGAGAAGGAAATCTTCATGCAATTGGTGGGTAAGCAAACTTATCACAGGCTTCACCTCTGCAATCTCCAGTTTCTTAAGTTTCTTCCACGAAAACGCTTGAATACGAAAGACAAATTCTGCTGTTGCATCTTCCAGTGGAACTTTCACGTTGCGTTCCTCCCGATTACTAATTACGGCTCTTTCGTACAAAGACAAAATATCACACATTTTCCACTCTGGTCTCAAGTATATGTAGCGCGTAGGTTTACCCACTCCAGTAAGGCGTAAATATATCCCAAACACACAGGCTGATTGTTGCTTTGATGAGGGTAATGTAAGTTTTAAGGTCATTTGTTCAATGACAACGCGAAATTCAGAGCCACCGTTGAAACTAACAACCTCATAAACATTCCCGTTTGGCACATGAATCGGTAGACTGAATGGATAAGTGTGTGTGTAGGGATTTCGAATAGAAATCGATGCCACCTCCAGTGCCGAAGGAACTTCATACCGTCCACCATGTATTATTGTCTGTTTTAGTGCCTCCTTGCAAAAGGCTGCGTACCGGGAGAGTTCGGCGTAAATCCCTTCATCCGGATGTCCAGTTCGTGTTGATGAACCTTTCTGACAATAAATGGTGATAAGTAATTCCAAGCAATAGAGTACAGGCGTAGATGGGAGAAATAAGGGCAGAATGAGGCACAGGAATTCCCAAACTGCAACAACTGGCCACCATCCTTCGGGCCGGCTTGAACTCAGATTGGTTGGAACCGGAAATGCCAAACTTGCATCCTGACTCAGGCGGTTGATGAATTCGTTCACGGGCACTTCTCGACTTGTGACTAACACACTGTGAGGAGATCCTTGTAAATCACTTCCAGCGTGGTGTCCGCCTACCAGTGTAACATTGCCACTGCTCGTTGTTCTTCCTCTTGGACTACGTTGCCCAACACAAAACCAGGGGAGCGTTCGTATTGTCCTCCTTGAACGCTGCGGAAACTGCCGCCTTAGCAATCTTCTTTCTTGTGTCTCAGAGAGCGTTGCCTGTTTGATCACCTGCAGAAATAATTCATCCTTTAATTCTGGGGTCGTTAAGCCCAAATTACTCAAAAACTTGACAATTGTATATTTGATTTCCAGCCACTGTGAAGTCCCGAAAATATTTGCAGAAGATACCCTGGAATCCGACTCCGAGTAGTTTCCAAATACCATTTGGGGATAAGATAGAGCTAACAAGCACATTATCATTTGTGTACATAACTCAGCTTGGTTGGTTTCGGTCGTCTTTGAAATCGGAACTTTGATGAGCCTGTCTGTGTGGTAAGGATCTGTGGCGTGGTCCACTTTCACCAAAAAGCGCCATTGTTCTCGTAGTCTGATTCCCACCAAATCAGGGTTCATTCTGGCGTCAACGGTAATGTCTATTGGCTTTTTACAGGCCCTGTGCAGATGGTCCTTCCATTGTTCATACTCTTCCTCGGTCCGGCATATCAGGTAAACTGGATCGGTCCGATCAGTCCATAAAGCGATTGTTCGTCGTTGCATCTCAGAATCCCCATTCGCCAACGTATCCGAGTCTGAACTGGTTGTAAGTTGCACTTGCATACCAGTTGAATCGGCTATGGAACACTGAGCGGTTACTGTTTGGGGTAAGGTAACTCTTGGTGAACAAGAATGCATTGTACGAACCTGGGTACCATCAAGTGATTTAAAGCCGGTCGGTATACTGGATCCTGGCCCAGGAGAGTATACCAAATACTGTCCCATTAACCTACACCAAACCCAAGTCATTTCACCTCCCTTCACGCGCCGCACCCAGCCTTGCATCACCAGTTGCGCGCTACACTGCTGTGCAATTTCGTTCGCCCGATGGGCTCGTATTCGCCGTTTTATGTGTCTCAACCAAATGTCGGTTTCTTCTGGGTTTGTGCCCCGTAGACGATGTGACTTTCCACTATTCAAAAGAAGCTCAAAATGCCCATAATTTGTCCTACTGGTGGACTCATTTGGTCCAGTTGAGAACTTGCGAGCCACCGGAACACTTCCAAGGCAGTATTTTGAAGTACCATCATACTCTGTTTTCGCTGGAGCTGTGAGAATGGTGGTGAACGAAGTGGATAGATTGTGTGGTTTCCGCACGATTTTAATTTCCCCAAGGGGAATACATCGCTTTGGAGGTCGCAGGTGAGGTGGCTCAGATGCGTGCAATAAGAGGCTGGAAGATGTTAACTCGGCTCGATAGCGACGCCATATTTTTACGCGATTACTTAATCGGAATAAGACTGCCTCAAAACTGCTCACATTGCCGTTTGAGCAAACTATCTGACTTTCAGGTGCATGAACTGCTTCGATCAGCGAAGCTTCACCTAACCTTGACTTTGCTATTGCTGTTTCTGTCGTAGATTTTGTTTCTAAGCCATCGGCAATTTCCAGTTTCTCGATTTTCGTGAATTTCTTGTGGGGCAGTCGTGCAGGGTGGGCTTGTGTGCTCAGTTCAGACGTCAAATCACTGGACTCGTGCGAGTGATTTGCAACCCCATGGGAATTAAGAATAGGTGTGGGGGATGGGAATGGAGGTTGAATTCGTTGAAAAAGTGATAGCTGGCCCTGAGTGCGAGTGAATGCATCCAGACCAACAATTGGTCTCATGAGGCAGGTGAGGATCGGGAAATCTCTTGATTCGAACAAAACTTGCCTGTCTGTAGGAAAAAACTGGCCGAACTGCATTGGACTTCGTAGGAAATCGGAAGACGAACCGATGCGCACCGGCTGTCCATTGGAAACTTGCAGTTTCCTTGTATCGTAAACCGGAGTGTAGTGTTTTGGAGAAATTTTACGGAATTCTTGTCGCCGAGCAGTTTCAGCCGATTGGATTCCGTGGGGAACCGGCTTTACCTGCTGCCTAGTGAACAGCGTTGATCTATCGAAATCCATACCGCGTTGTGAAGTTGCATACCGGTGAATCGGTAGTCCTCTGATTTCAGGCTGAACATTCTGACTGTTTGTACTAGTCGTGTCACTGTACTCCTCTACATGTGTTGGTTGTTTCATTCGCCGTCTGGAAATTTTAACTTTTGGTGGGCCGCCAACTGGAATGGCACACTCGCGTTGTGTGACGTCACCCATTAGCTCATCACCTTTTCTATCTGTCGGAAGACCATACATTCGCCGCATTATCGTGATTAGCTCTTCTCTGCTTTTGGGCTTTGTATATTCTGCCCGTAATGTATGAAATGAGGATGAAGTTCGGCGTCGCTGAAGAGGTGGTTCCTGTTTTTTCCTATCATCTAACCCCCTCGCGGCCTCACCAACACACAACTCTCGGTATCTTCCAGCTCGTGAGGTCGGACCAACGGGCGAAGAAGGCATGGAAGAAAAATTATGTTTATTCGCTCCAAGCGCAGGCTTTGTAGGTACAGGACTGCGTGTTGGGGACCCTGAACTAGACGAGGAGGAGGACGAAAATATCGAGCATGAACCCAAACTTGTTTGGGTCGATTCACTGTCATAACCATCCTTTCTTAACGCTGCATTCAGCACGTCTAAATTGGAACCCTCATGCATTTGTGTCAGCCACTGTGGAACTTTGATCTTTGCGTCAACCCGGTGAAAAGTACTGGGACGGATAGAGATAGGTGATGCAAAATCGACTTCTCCCTTAACTCTCTGTTTCGCGCCCACACACGACTGCGATTCATCTTTGGACTTATCGTCAATATTGAAAACGTACTGATCCGCTACCCTTGACGAGGTCGAAAGAGTAGCCAAATCCCCACTGCTCTTCATCGTCTGAATAGTTTGCGTCATTGCAAAAGGGGCTTGCGGACTCGTTTTAGACGAGCTTGGTACTGGTCCACTAATGTGGTCTCGGTCTGGCTTGGTTTGCAAGTCACGCGATGGACTGCTGGATTCTGAAGTAATCATTTTCTGTACGAGATCCTTCTGGAGGCAGATTTCTTCGTAAGCATCTGACAGACTGGAGTACTCGAACGCGCTTGGAATGGCAGATTCAGCAAGACTTCCGCGCAGTCCGGAGTAGTCCGGTTCAGCCAGTGGCGCAACATCCGTAGTACCAATCCAATCAGGCTTCGTAATTTTGGCATCCAACTTGTCAATTGTCGTTGAAATTAGCATACGCACCTCCTCACGGTCCATCGCGCTGACTCTTCCCTCTCCACCCGAGTACTCCCCAGTGCCTAATCGTTCTAGCACATGCAGCAGTTGATGCTCCAAGCTAGTCTTCTCCCTGGTAAGCCGCTTATTTTCTGCCTCCAGCTCATGAAGACGAGCAACAATAGCCTGACGAACACTGCGAAATCGAATCGCTGCCGTCGTTGCTTCCGGTCTCGCTTTATTGTCAGAGTCTTTTTGTCTGCTGTCGGAATTAGAAGTGTTAGTGTTTTCCATCCTGGAGGCATCACAAATTGGACGATCAGAACGTGAAAAAACATGTTAAATCCAGCACTTGGTCACAACATATCACGGAACTGAACATTCACGTGTTTTGCATCCATGTGCAAAATAGACGGATAAGGTCACAGGCGACAACTGGGTGTGTGTGAAGATGGCAAACTGGTGGTGGCTGTGGCATACCGAGCACGGGCGACTCGTCAGTGGAGATCGTGTGCCAGACAAAACCCGGCGAAACTGACCAATAAGAATGGAGACATTCGCTGGTGCGCCCGTGTTTATGCGTGTCTCTGGCTGTCCGGTGTCGAACACACTCGTGTGCGTGCGCGTGCGTACTCGTTCAAGTTATCCAGGCGCGTGCATCCCACGTCCTTACTTCCGATACACAATGCCAGGTCTCGTCACTGCGATTTAGCAACCGGACAATCCTGCGGAGACGGTGGTGTGAAATCGAAGTTCGTGTGTCTAGGTATTGATGGCCCATGGGAGTAACAAGTATCTCACGAAGCGATGGATAGACACTGCACTACCGACATCCAGGATCGGTTTGCGCAGTCAAGCGTGCATTTAGCACTACTGGACAACCTTCAATGGAAAACGCGCTACACTTTTCTCAAATTACCTGATGGACACAATTTTGGTTGGCCGTCCGTTTTTTGTCTCATGATAGTAGTACTAGTCCACCTATATGTATCCCTACTTTTCTGTCTGTCTAAAGAAAAGAAGTTGATAGTGAGCCGGGACGGAAATCAATCAGTAGTTGGGAGTGTGACGGAAACGCTGGTTTTTCTTTGGATTTAGGATGTAGGAGAAATAAGTAGCCGTCTTAGTAGACATTTCCAGTCATCCATGTAAGATCACGCTGAAATTTTATACTTATAAACTTTTTTTGATTGTTCGTGCACATCAGTACTATTCCGGCTGGTCGTGCTGGGCTCCTCTTTCAGGTACGTTGCCTTTGTGTCCTTGTGAGTTTATCCTGACGGTGATCTGTATCGCCGGATCTATCTAGGCTGCAAAACTTTCAAGTGCTAGTCAGTGTAACTCATGGCTCTAGCCGATTGGACTACTCTGAAATACACGAAATTCGTGTTCTCACGAAAGTTTCCCAGTAATAAATCTATCTCGTCCTAGCGAGAATAAGTCATCATCCATACTTGGGTAAGTCTCTGACTCTGTTAGATAGGATATAAGTACAGCTTTCGTGCATAAGATGAAACGGAGACTAGCCACCAATAAATTTCATTTTCCTAAATCAGAAGAAAACGCCGATATTTGTTGGAAGTGTGTACTCTACCACGTAGTTGGGTAGGTCACCTTTTATTCTCAAAACTTTTTGAAGTTCACGCAACTAGGTGCAGTCTCCGATTTACAAACAAACTTATGTTCTACTTGAACATCATGGTGCACACCACTGGTGGAATTTTCTCATTTGAAAACGAATTTGGTGCCAACGAGAGACCAGACATAAAGCTGTCACCATGTCTTGGTTGTAGGACTTCAGTGCTGCAATGATCCTGCTGGTTATACTAGCTAAACAACAGTTCTTTTCGGTTCACCCCAACGAAGAGGAATGAGTCCCCGTACTGTGAGTAATTGTATTACCAGACGGTCTGGAGTTAAACTTGTACTATCTTCTGCAATGGGAGTGTGAAGGCGTTTCCCCAGGCAACCAACATATTTATAGAAGCAGTGATGCTACCTGCCCCCGAGGAAAGATGGGTTAGGAAAGTTTGACCTTAAAAACCGCGCACTCCAGTCGCGGTTCTATAGAAGTCTAGCTACCGGGTGAATGCAAAAACTTGTGGTAAATCTCAAATGGCTCGTCTGCCTGCGCTTTCCCATTATGACACGGTGTTCCTCATGGTGCTGTAAAAATAATTAAAAATTGTGATTAAATTGAATCAGATTAAATAAGTATAATAAATTATTTTTACTAATTATTATTACTAAACTGTATTACTATTATATTAAACTGAATCATTAAAAAAGTGCGTTATTTTTAAGCTTAAACATGAATTGAAAATGCCAGTATAATACTTCGCCTGTTGATTGTTACACTTAAGACGGCTGCAGATAGTCCGAATTTAATGGGTCTTTCTATTAGTACTCTCTCTCGAATGACGCGAAAACCGTCAGTTTAATGCTTGATTATCTGGGGTCAGAAGAATCCAATCCTACCGTTTCTGCAATATTGATGTGGCTTATTCGAATAAGCGGATTATCACTGACTCTTATTGAGACCATGGTCATCAACCAAAGAGTTAGTAATGCCAGTCATTACTGGGAAGCCTAGATGCACTGTACAGCCATTTCATTCTTATTGGAAACCACCAGTAGTTCGCACTTGCGCATCTAAACTTCCTGGAGTTACACAGTACCTGTTATTAAATAAATCGTTTGAAAAATAGTTTCGCCCGCTCAACCCTTTCTTACCACTCGAAAACTTCTGACGTTCCAGCTTTCCTGAGTGGGAATGGGACAATACTACGAATAAAACCGGAAAATCAACCATCACTCAATTCTTGATTTATTCGGTTCATTCGAATTAATAATACAATGCATTCTAAGTTTATACTTGGAATGATGTGCATGGAGGCTGATTTTGGTTCCATGTTTTCAGATGTTACTCCTTCAGGATAGAATCACCTGCAACATCTCTCTAAATAAAGAAACCTTTCAGAAAGCTCTGCATTTTGAGGCATATTCCGTCGTCTTAGGGATGAACTCAAAAGATTCAAGTAGGGCTGCATTTTCAACACACGATGGCTGTTCTTAACTAACTAACTCCTAACTTGCTGTCCCCAAAGGACCTCTTTCTGCACTTCGTCCAAAATGCCAGTTGTATGGCATCTCTTCTGGAGAAAAATTACCCTGATGCTTTGAATTTCGGCTAAAATGGACCCAGAGACGGATTTTATTTTGCTTAGTTGAAAGAGGGCTATCTATATTGGGAATTTACCCCAGTCATGATTGAATTTCCCACTCACGCCATTTGATACTTAGGTGAGTGTTTTGAATGACTGCCTAAACGTCCTACAAGCGCGGTGCTGGATTACGGCGTACAATGTATTCTGCAGAAATGAAGCAGCACCAAAGACGTTTGTAGCTCACACATCCCAGGCGACCGTTACAAGTGACAAGTCGAGAATGAACTTTGCATCACTTGAAGGAAAGTTCAGACTCAGCTCACACCCTCAGCTAGAGGGTGACCCGAGAGCCAAACATACCCTCAAATACAAACGTTACAGGAGTCAGACGATGAAATGACTGTGCAATCCATTGAGTAACGGGTACTCCCGCAATCGGTCAACGCTTTCAGCACACCGCAGCGCTACAAGCTAAATGATCCCCAAGTCGGCTAAACCCGCCTGATTGGGCAGTCGTTTTTGGCCATCTCATACTGACTGAACTGGTAAGGAAAGTGGGAATTTCTCACTGCGCTTTAAGGGATGTTGGTTTCATTGGGGTGTCTTGTAGTGTGAACCAGTAGGCTCGTAAACATCATTTCACCTAAAATGTGTAGTTCGGGACTGTCTTTTGGAGGGATCACTGTACAACCGCAAAAACGAAATAGAGCGAAGCTTTCTATATTTACTGGAATTATGAAAACCTCCTAATGTAATGACGGTATAACAGAGAGAAACAGAGAAACAGAAAAACAGAATAACAAACAAAATGTTTTGTTTGATGCAGTTGCGTGTAGTATAGGGCTAGAAATGACAAAGAGACTTGATGTTGGTGACTAGCCTCGCGTCTTAGTGTGGCCACTATGTTTGGAAGCTACGCGCCTTTATTTGCAGTGTGCGCTTAAATATAAATATCTTCAAGTGTGTGTGACAATCAACTAATCTGCAGTGCAAACGCTTTGAAACTTTTCTTCATCATGCAAAAACGTCAGATGAAGTCTTTTTTTTCTTTGGTCAAAGTAGACTCTGTCCTACGGCACAGCTTGCTCTTTGGCATTCGAACATGGATCTCCAAAGGCTCTGTATGACTGACACTTCACTCTGAGGACACTGTGTTTTCCGGCCGGTGTATTTTGGTTTAACATTACGTTATTTCTTTGGAGGTGATGGCCGGCCAAATAAAGTCATATAAGATCAAACTTTCCCGATACTAAATAACATTGTTCTTCCCTTCGAAGCGTGTGTTTTTCAACCTCTCTGCAACGTTATCCATTGATTAGTGGCAAATTAACTCATCAAATCGCCTTATTGTACCAAGATTTCGCAACCTTGTCTCTCTCAGCACTGATACGTATGCAGTTCTATCCTCAGCTTCAAAACAGACTCTTCTATCTAAATTGTAGGATTTAAAATGGCGTTTAAAACATTTTTGGCATTTTTTTATTTAGCAGCGTTGTCTGTCTCCAAATAGACAAAATTGCAGCGAGCTGTCCAATCACCGGTTCCCAAGGGATATTTTTTTTATCATTCATTAGACGGTTTGCGACATTTACAAAATTTAAAGGTAAAAGACCTTTGTTGCACGCCCATTCGAAACTAAGACGGTGTTACCAACTGACCCGCTTAAGCCCCTTCAACCGAATCTAATTCATACAGGTCAGGCCAATTTCATTACTTTTAGTATTTTCCTTTTACGATATCATTTGTCCGGCCGAGGCCCACCACCAATTTTGATCTTTTTGGGCTCAACAAATAGGCGCGGCGCTTGACCTCCTATTAGTATTATTCCGTATTCGAACACTAAAGTAACTCTCTCGTTATTTGCAAGGGATCAGCATCCAACTTGGCTTGCAAGTATGAACGAACTTGATGAATTTCGGGTTTGTGCCGGTCTAATGGGCCTTAGAAGAGCGAGGCAGGTAGTTGGTTGTCAAGAATTTTTCATTGGTCTTGTAAGAAGTACCACGTCAACGGGGATGATAATCGGCCTAATAATTTAGCTGACACTCCGACGGGCTTCAGTAAGGAAGAAAAAGCTTGTGGCCCTCCCTAGGTTTTCTACATGGAGCCTCCTAAGATCCCAAACCTCCAGGACTGCATTTGACATTGAACTGTAGACTACCCGTAAAACCGTGACGCAGAAGAGATGCACAAAGCAGTCGACAAAATGGCATTCCAAGCAGCAGGATGAATCCGAATACCTCAAAACCCTGTGGGTCAGCAATTGGCACCGATTTTGAAACACTGACTCATGGCCCTCAAAGTTTTTCGATCCGAACGGTCGTTATGGAGAGGATAACCCCGTCTTTGGAGTGCTCAGTATGATTCTAGGGAATTAATCCGTGATTATCCATTTGTTTTAAGCATGACTCGCTACTCATCTGAAGAAAATGATAAGCATGAACCTAGCTGTATGGGGACCGTCAGGAACTGCCAAATGCTATCGCAGATAGCCGAACCTATCACTGTCCAGTTACTTGACCTTTTGTTTGTTTCATTAAACGAGACATCTGATAGTACTGCGACTGCCTTGACTCCCCCGACATAATTCTCCGCACGCTGATTAGATAGTGCTCAAGTTTGCGACAAACCTTGCTCCTTTGGAGAGGTCATCGAAATCATGCTCTTTTTATTGAACAATCCAGATGTGGTCGGAAATGCTTTGTACTTGCCGACAAAGATCGCACTGTCAGTAGTTATGCTTAGCAAAATGCGAACATTTGTTGCACTCCGTATTGCCTACAACCCCGTGTGTGTTATTTGTTTGTTCCAGTGTACCATCAACCACACAATCGGCACTATAAACAACAATGGAGTGCAGAAATAAACGGGATGCTTCTATGGATCCGAAGTAAATCAAGCTTGAGAAATTCGCGTTTTGGCCAAAGCATCCCACTATACACTGAATTGGAGTATCAAACCTTACTGAATATTTGTGTAATAATATGCGAAATGATAATGAAATTATCCATTTTCTTGATTTCCTCCGATCCCGTCAGAACAATAAAATTTTCAAGACATTTCATTCAGTGCAGACATTCATCCGATTTTGGTCATTTTTTTGGTTGCTATCGGAAGATGGAAACCGGAACTGTGTAAAAAAAGGAATTGGTTCCACAGTTAGTAGCCCCATGGTGATTAACTTGTTTCCGACTCTTGTCTCTCTTGTCTGATTAGTCACAAGCGGGGCGAAACCGGGTGTGGGCTGTCGAAAAGTTCTCAGGTAACCTTTTGAGTAGCATATTACGTCCAGACTCTTGTCCTGTTTTATTTATTGATTTTATGTTGTACAGTCAGTATATCGTGCAAAGGCTCATTCCTCTATGCTCATTTTAGGTTTGGCGGCGGGAAAATTGTGTCCCAAATTTTGGTCTCGTTTTCTCAGAGCTTCCAAAAAATCATCATGCGTGCGCGGAGCGACCATGAGACCACTTATTGAGTTGACCGACGGCTGTCTTTCAGCTTCACTGGAGGTGCACAATGTTCCCAGATTCAACTAGTGACGCTCAAGTTCACGAGTAGCACGCATTGTGATGTTCGAAATAGTATGACATGTCCTCCAGCAGATGTGAAGTTATGGTGCGACCTGTGGAGAAATCCTTACTTTTTGGATTCACTATTTGAGATAGCCGTAGTGACACAAAAAACATGGCCATGACAAACAGAGCTTTGGAAATGAGACACAGAAATCAAGAATGTGACAGAGCAGCAGGAACCATAAGTCAGGCGTCAGCTCGAGTAAAACAGCAAACCATAGCAATTCGAAGACAGTGGAGGAAGTAAACAAGTAATCATTATGGCAGTCACTCAGTGGGAAACGGTGAGATGGATTGGCCCGTCTATTCTAGCGATTTATCCTAGCTATACATACTGGAGCAACTAAGACACGAAATGGTATCTAAAGGTCATCAAACCATTCGGAAAAGCAATTAAACAGTCACCAACTAAAGTTCCCAATGAGAGTGACGACAGTGCATTCGAAAAGACAATCTGTGGACGCAGAACAACTCAAGTGATGTCATAGTTTAAACTGTATTCGAAGCTAGTTGGACAAGCAAATGTGGGTTGAAAAAGCTTCTAACGATGAGTGAAAACAGCCTAGGCTATAACGAAACAGGCTGTGTTGGAATTCCCTCATGATAATCGAAGTTTGTTTCCAGGCCAGACGCAATTTTCTTCTTCAATTACAAGCAAATATAGACAGACAAACTGCCTATGGTACCAAGTGTGGAAAGCATCACTTGGGTGTTCCTCGTAAAGATGATCGATCAAGTAAGAAAAACGCAAAAATAAATGCATAGAAGGACATAGAAAAGGCAGCGGTAGCCTGATGTAATGTAGATTACTGCGAGGCGTAGATATTTAGTGAGAGGTGCACCAGCTAAGCGATATGACTGTCCGTTGGAGTCCATTGCAGGATACCACGCAATTCCTACTCGTTGTCTGTTCCCAAACGGATGCAGGGGATAGCATTGTATGTGTTCAGGAAAAATTTGGTCAACTAACCTATCCTGTCGCGATTTTGTGATTCATCAACTTGTATACGTTATCGTGGAAATCAAGAGCTTACAACACTGAGAAGCAGAAGTCTTTGAATGCCGTAGGTTACCTGGTAACAGGTCCTTCAAGTATCAAAATGTTTCTCAGTTCACTCCCAGCAAATTTGAAACACGCGTACATGGGTATGAAAACTGCACATGAAGCACAGAGTCAGCTTAGCAGAATTCCTACTGATACTATCTGAGAAAGGAAAGTGGAATTCTCAAAAGCCGAGCACGCATCTGGAGGTGTATGATTTTGGTGGCTACTTTTGTAGTGGACGACAGACAGTTACACCAGGACACTCAACAACCAGCTCTTCTTTGTAGTGTAGGTGAGGATGATGATGGTTTAACATTCTAAAGTCTTAGTTTATATTGCCTAGTAAACCAGGCAACTAGCGATTTCTAATATACATGCTATATACGTTATATAAACAGAAACGGAAATAAACCCACAAAAAAACCCTTGTGGCATAAAGACAGGCCCTTCATGCAGCTGAAACGTGCTCATCATTGTTGTAAATGGACTAAAAACAAAAATATTGGGTGAACGGAAGGATATCGGTAAAGAATCTTCCAGAAAATCGAATAAGGTGGGTGAAGGCTCATATTTACGACAAAAATGATGAAGCTGAAGACTCGTAACAAAACCTGTTGCGGGCTGTATGTGGATTACGAGCAATCATCCCATATTATTTAGTTCCGAAACCAAAGAAATTTCATTGTATATGTTCGAAGCAGAACCTCATGACAGCCTGTTTGCTGCAAGTTACGCGAAAGATTATCAATTTGCTCTAGGCTACGACGGATTCCGTCGCTTCAACAGATCCAACATACTATCTAAAAGGTCGAAGAAACTGCTGTTCAAGTTA
Organism: Clonorchis sinensis; assembly: GCA_003604175.2. Lineage (NCBI taxonomy): Eukaryota > Metazoa > Platyhelminthes > Trematoda > Opisthorchiida > Opisthorchiidae > Clonorchis > Clonorchis sinensis. Next base: position 46,029,198 of record CM030370.1, read on the forward strand.
GGGATTGATTGCCTATGGTTCCAGGGACTGCGCCTACCTGATAAACGATAAACATGGCAAAACAGGTAGTGGACTCTGCGGATTTTGAGTACTCGTCCTTTTCTATTGTATCAGGGCGAACAAACATCATTTCTAACTGATGACTTATGAAAGTCCATCATAGACTGAACTGTAATAAGTTTCACGCTTTGGACTGATTGTGCCATTGTTCCACACGGTTTAAGAATGCGTTATGGTTTTTGCGAGTGACTCACCTGGAACCCAGCTGAATCTCCCGTTTGTGATGATTTCAGGCAACTGAATGTGCTGCACCAGGCCGCCTCATGTCCCAGTTGCTACGATATTCGAGATATCGCGATATATGTATATTCGTAATGGACTACTCATAAGGTTGCTGAAAACTCTTCGACAGCCCACGACCGGTTTCGCCCTTCTTGGGGCTCATCAGGTAGGCGCAGTCCCCGAGTTTCCGTCAACCCTATGTTCCACTTGAACCCAAATTGGACTGATTTCGATAAATAAATTCATTTGCAAATCAATTTGGTTTCTGTGGGAGACTCACCTGGAACTCAAGAAGGGTGAAACCGGTCTTGGGCTGTCGACGAATTTTCACCAACCCTATGAGCAGTGTACTACGTATATACATGTATCGCGATATCTCGAATATCGTAGCAACTGGAACATGAGGCGGCCCGGTGCAGCACATTCAGTTGCCTGAAAACATCACAAACGGGAGATTCAGCTGGGTTCCAGGTGAGTCTCTCGCAAAAACCGAATTGATTTGCAAATGGGTGTATTTCTCGAAATCAGTCCGATTTGGGTTCAAGTAGTACATAAGGATGACGGAAGCTCAGAGACTGCGTCTACCTGATGAGCCCCAAGAAGGGCGAAACCGGTCGTGGGCTGTCGAAGAATTTTCAACAACCTTATGGGTAGTGTGCTACGTATATAAATGTGTTATGGTGTTTTTTGCGTTCCTCGTGTATCATCTAAAACAACCATAATTTCGAGAGCATGTTCCCCGAGCGGTATGCACTGAACATAGGTAGTGGCTGGGGAGGTTAAGAAAAGTGAGTATCGTTTATCACATCACGCAATCCCTTTGCAAGCTCTCCGGGCACGAGCCATCTGAACAATCAAGATTCAAATTGCTCTTATGTCTTTGTTACTGGAAACACCCTCACGATCAGCAGTCCTTTCAGAAGCATGAAATATTCCTCCACATAGGAGGAATTTGGATTTTGTTGATTGCTGACTTGTGAAAGTGAACAACATAAGGTGAACAGCATATTTAAGCAATAACCAATAATCATTATTGGCGCTACCGTACCTGGTTTCAAATCGCTTAAGTGACCCAACGGACAAAATGATTTGTTTTCAGCTAGCTGTTGTTCGTTAACCAGTTGTCTAAAATGTAGCTCACCTACCCTTATCACTGATGTTGTTCGTCTGTACATTCACTCACACCTTTAGAATTTCAGACCTTCATTAACATACCTGTCAACTCAGATCATTTGTGTCCACTGGTGAGCACAAATTCGAAATTAATCATGACTGATTTACGCGCTTTCATCTTTTGGGAGTAAAGCAATGCACCGCTTTGAGGAAAACGCCTGCCACGGAATTAACCTCGCTCGGAATCCCAGGAGGATTTTCTGTGGCAGCGTTCTGAAGGAGGAAATTAAATTGATGTTTAGATGGTCGTTGGTATGTTCGCTGAGTGGTTGGAGATGTATCCTGCGCCTATGAGCACCTTAACAGGTAGATTCCTGGAACTCTAAGCGGTTGTACCATGGATTGTGTGCATTGAGCTCAAATTGTATACATATTCTGGATGACCAAGGTCGAAACAGCAGAGGTTGAGTGCGGTAAACGGATGTATGGCGATGAGGCGATAGTCGGAAGTTGACATGACATGACGGAGAAGATAGAATCCACACTGTACCAGTGTTCTTTTGTTTTGAACTAAAGGGTACTGGACAGATGGCAATAGCAACTAAATCACTGTAGCTTTCTCAGGTATCCTCAATAATAAAACAGCAAAATTCGTTTATAAACGTGCTTACACCGACTTAAATTCGGTTTCTGTTCCGGAATCACTAAGTTCTGAAAAGATCCATAGATTGAAAAGATGGTGTTTACAGGACGCCCAACTAAATACTACACAGGACGTGACTTGTCCTTCAGTTCGAACGGTATTCAAGAAACTGGAGTATTTAATTTGACACAACGTTGCTTATGGGATTGACTTTCAGCAGTTTTATTAACCTTACAAGTAGTGTCATAGCAAAGAAAATAATACACCGGATTTTTGCCACACGAAAAAGTGTTGCATTATTATGAACACGTATGCTAAATCACCCTACGCGCGACTTCTCCATGCACTATCCTCCTTCCGACGACGAGTAAAGCTTCTATTCACAAGTTTCCGTTCCTTAAGCGAAAAGTAATTTCATTCTATGATCATACAACCAATTTATTCCGGGTCACGTGTCAGATTTCGAGATCATCTCATGGGTAGTCATTTTAACCGCTTGTTTTTTTAATTTTCACTATATTATCCTATTTAAGGGCTTGTTTTTTTATCGGGAAACCCTGAATTCTGTCTAAGCGATGGGGTTAGACATACTACTGATTAGCGGGTCGTGGCCTAGGGGTGTGGTTTTCAAATACTATATACACTATATAGTATACTATATATATATATCTATGGTATACTATATACTATATATATACTAGGTCACGGGTTCGATTCACCCTGAAGTTATGTGGGATGCACTCTGCTGATGACCCCCAATAGGGATGAAATGGCTTCTCGGGTTTTCAGCATAGAGCGACCTCATTTAGTGGGATAGATCGTGATTTATTCCCAAAACTGACACGAAGATAACAGTGCATCTTGGATTCATTAAAATTCACGTAGAAGCAAAACGGGCTTCACCTAAAAACACCATTTGTACACATTTCTGTGACACGTTAGCTCAGTGAACTCTGACAGAATGAATATCATAAGTATATTAATTTGGCAACAGGTAAATTAGAACAAAGTAGCGGTGCTTGGAAAAATGACTGGAAACGTCAGGGGTGCGGCTGATCCAGTTTTTGTCGTGCATTTCGCCTGGTGTCTTATTCAATTTAAGATGTTTCAAGATACCCTTAACTCAGAACTCAATCACGGTATGCTGGGAAATTTTTTGCTTTACCGTAGTTGTTGCAGTGAGGACTCGTGGAATGATTTTTGGTGTGAAATTCACCATCAGCCTGAAGGCCAGCAAACGAAATGGAGTCCTGTTTGCCTGACAAGAAATCGCACATAGAAAGGAATCACAATTTAGAGACTCTCAAGCATCCAGAGTCGAGGAATAAACTCAGCATAGTTTTTTTTCCAGACCACAGGGGACGTTGGAGACATTTGGCTGCAAAGGTCCGTCAGTGTCTATCATCGTGTTTTGCTCAGCAAGAGTTGCTTACATACTGGATGTTGAGACAAAACGATGTGCTTTAGATTAAGAGGCCTCTGTTCTTTGTTGCTTCACGATCTATAAGATACATAAGGATAAAATACTCAGATATGATGACGAAAACCCAGAAAGGTATCCGAGCTCGTCATGTTGTGGGGAAAATCAAGCCTGTCCTTGAGTGAACTCTGACCGCTGCGCACTCGGAAAGTTTGGCCAGTATTTCTTCGTGCACATATGTGCATTTGTGTATCTGTATGACTCTACACTGGTGCCCGGAGTAACTTTCTGTGATCGTCCTTTTACCGGTTACGCAGCGCATTGGTTGGCATCCTTAAGTGGCTCGCCAATTCAGGCCATCGGGTTGGGTCGCAGCTTATTTCTTCGTTTTTTGGTAACTTGTGTTACCTATGTTGTAGGTATTATATTGTCTTGTGTTCGATTATATTTTACTCCATAACAATCTCATTATATATACATATATATATATATATGTACTTGCCTGAAATTGTCCAGCGCAAGGTCTTTGAAAGAGTCATATCTCTCTGACATTCTGGAATGCTCTTCACTATCAGCTTCTCACAATCGAACATTAGGGTTATCGTGGACGTCATCCGAAGTCCTTTCGAGACCTGATCATATCTTCATACCTCCAGTGGCTGCCACAACATACTGCTGAGTGACTGATTCTATATGATTTTTCTTGAGCAATGTTCCCTTTGTTCGGAAGTTGTTCCTTTTGGAGCAAACATAGAGCGATATTGTCTCAGCCAACATATACTGGTCTCAACATCCACTTCACAAGGCTGTTTACGCTACGATATCCTCTTCTAAGCTAGTAGATGACTCATATTCGCCCTTCCTCTTCTAAAACGCCATTTATATCCTTATGAAGCAGTTCATCGACTTCGTACGACACGTTCGGCCTGCATGTTTACACGTTACGTGAGCCGAGTAATTAAAAATTTAACGGTTATCAACCCTAGAAAATCTGACGAGAAAGTCGCCGAAAAGTCAAAACTTGCTAATAAATGCGATACTAGTAACACTGATTAAATCATGAATGTGTGTCACTCCAAAAATTAGCACCTCCGGTAGGACATACTGAGGGGGAAGTAGAGAATATTTGCTCAAAATACAGAGGAAATGTTCAAGAATGAAAAACCGAGACAGTGGTGACAGAGAATCCACCAACCCAATCTCTAGGTCAATGTCGCAAGAAATGGGGTAGCGAAACACACAAGCAATACGTACGATCTCAGCAAACAACATTCAAGTGCAGATGATGATAAGCAGCGCCGGGAAAATACCCACAAGAGCAAGCAGTGTGGATGGATAAAGGATATTCAACCGAATAGTATGTACCTGATTGTTTTAGCCGCCTGTTTAGTTCTGACCTTTATTTTCCATCTCAGCAGGTATTGCATCTTTGAACGGGTCCTGAAATTTTAATTGACCAGTCAAATAATTTTATCTATCTCTCTAGCCATCATCTATCAAAGACGACGTTTGTTCTCTACCCAATCTCTTTGGAGCTGGCCATACCCCTAGATCTAAAGCAGATGTCAGATCTTCAAAATGCGAATCTTTTCACCCAGTGTATTTAACCCCCTAGGTTACACATTGGCATCTTTTGCCCGTCGAACCGTAACTGGTGAGGCCGTGAATATTCCAGGCATTCGGAACTGTTACAAAACTAAGGTGTACCCACTATGCCAGAATTAAACCCAGTCGCTGACAAAAACAGTTAAGGATGAAGACCATTCAGTCGCTTTAAAAAACTTACCATTACCGATGCAAACGGTTGTCAGGTGAAAGCCATCCAGCTCGGTCGGTCACTTATCTTCCCTTACAGTGACATTTCCCGTACACTCTTTTCCCTCTCTCTCACACACACTTGTGTCCAAAGTGATCTTGTTCGCAGTTTGACAGTGATCTCACCAAAGATAGTCGGTCCAATTCCCCAGCATGCATCGGTGGTGCACACCCAGGAAACCTCAACACTTGATGAACAAAAGAATTATTTTGGCAAATCCTGCACATTCTTATTCTCTCTTTCTTACCGGGCTTCGTTTCAAAAGCTTCGTCCCATTAGGAGGAAATTTTTACTACAATCAAAAATCACTGGTTGTTTACTATCTTCTAAGTGGTTTCCACCTCGTTAACTTTCTTTTATGGGTGCAGTTAAATGGGATGTGTTGCCAATAAGCATTACGGTGGCCTCTCATAAAGACCGCAGTTTTTTGGTTCTCCACAAAAATATGGTGAAATCATTTTCATTCGTATCCGAATTTCTGTACACTTCTTCAATCCATGACTCCTAATTAGTCTTGTGTTTGAATAAACTGATGAGTGCATGCAAGACCCTGCTCGAATACACGTATGCTCTCGCACGTTTGTCTTCTATGTTCACGGTCACGTCTGCTGAGTCCATTCGAGAGCGTCGTTTTTTCACGGATCACTCAAGCAACTGTCTGTGGACTTCTTCCATACTCAGTACTAGTCCGTCTTCTGGAATTATTCGGTACAGCACCTCACTGAGCCGCAAACACTCGAAATCTCGTTCAGTGGCCCCAAACTCAGAGTATACTGTTGGAGACTTGCGATTTTGAATATTTGTGAGCATTTTGTGAGCTCCTCACAATATCCGATTTAATAAGTCGATGTGGGGCCGTGTTCTACTTAGGCGCATCTCAGTAGCAGTATTTGCAGCGACCACAGCATTAATCGTGTCAATTCGGAATCAGCATGTGATTCACCTACGAGCAACGGTGATCCGGCAAAGGTGGATGGGTAAATCACCTTCAGCCAGAAGTGTCCACCACGTTTTCTTCCTTTCGCATGCCACAATAGCCCATCAAGCACAGACTACTTTTACGTATTAACATACTACCTATCGACCTAGTAAAAGTGGGTGTTATCTCACTATTCCATCCTACGTTCAAAATCTACATACCAAAGCAGCCATAACAGTCTCATCTTTGTGGTACTTTACCGTGATATTGTATTGAGAAGCCCTCACGGTACTTTATTTCCCTAAGTCATTTATGTACTTTAGCGTTTTGCAGTCATCACTCGGTGGTGAACAGTTCCGTGCAAAACGGTGGCACCAGCTGATTTTTCTCATGCAGGCAGGCATCCAACTCACTAGAGTGCCAGTGTAACAGACCACCTCACCATCGCGGCCCACAGACTGTCCATTCCTGTGTTATTCGCTACTTGGATCTAGCGGTGAACGTCCTGCCGGATTACGACCATAATGCAACTCTCGTCAGGAAGAGGGTAATGCAGGCTTTAAGAGTAAGTGCGACAAATCAGTAAGGTGAACGACGTATGGAGGGTTATCTGGTAATTCCCCAGCTGAGTGCCGTGGATGTAGTCCAAATACAAAGCGAAAGCCTATGGTCCAGGGATCACCTGCTTGACTCCGGCAGCTTTGCCCAAAACAAGAAATACACACATTGCTTGAAATCCTCAACCTAATGTGATGGGTCTTTTTCATCAGCGCTCAAACTATATGCATCTTTGGTGTGGTTTTTGAGTAACAACAAGTGTGGTGAATTACAGAGCCGTTATGCCCGTGCAAATCCGACCAGGATGGACGCACTTCTGACTCTTGATTTCAAGCCAGAAAACTTCAGCAGCAGTTTTGTTGATCTAGGAACTGGCCTTTACGGCAAAGTTCCTGAACTCCTGATGAACGCACAAAAATTATTGCGTCAGAGATCCACTGAGGCAAGTAACTGTAAAGACTTACTTACCTCTGCTCAAGACTATAACTAAAGGTCTGCACAATTTGTGAGATCGAAACATCTACTCTGTTTGTATTATTGCAGGCTCTGTCTGTTCCTCCGAACCTCCTACCGCTCCATTGTTTGAATCCCATCGGTCATCTTTTCCGTTTTCCACTATCGTTATTTTCTAGCTTCTACGAAAAAGTTTGCTTGTAAACGCCCTACTCCTTCAAGTAGTGTGACGCTGTCCAAAGCTTCCAAACAAGTCATTTTGCCTCAATTGAACCCATGTTTTCCATACGAGACAACTTTAGTGAAACTTCGACGAAAATTTGCTCCTCTGGAAAGGGCTCATCAGCTTCATCCTTTTCAGTTGGTTCCGAAGACAGTAGAGGCTTGTTTGTAAAAGTTGGAGGTTTACTCTCATGGATGAACTCTAAGCAAGACATGGCACAAGGAAACCGAGGTCAGCTTTCTTGTTAACACTATCAAACCTGAACTCATCGGAAGATGTGTTAAGCTGCATGAAACCTGTCTATGGGGGAAATCCTGACACAAATATCCACGATCATGATCTGAATTCCTTAGACGCAGTTTTCACCCAAGTTCACGGGACCATTAGATTTCCTTAATTCTATTCCTCTTCCGCATGACAGGACCCGCTTGAAATCCCGAGAGTATTCAATATGCTTGCCCGGGACCTGTTTATTTACAATTTCCACTGTCCCAGTGGTAAGTTTTCTCATGTACTCAAGTACGGTGTCCTTTGTCCAAGCGAGATTCTGCTAGCCATCGTCGATGTACTTTTAACACCCTCTATAATCTAATCTTGATGGGTCGTTTGCATTAAGGCCAAAACCAAGGCGATTACAAAGTTACAACTCCTTTGTTTTTCCCAGCTGCACTTAAGAGCATGTAAAAGATAATAACTAATACGTGACAAATTCCTTTCATTTTCTTTTTCTTCAGACCCCCTCCATCTTTCCCACATGAGAAATCTTAGTATCCCTGATGCTGTTTACCTCTATGCCTTTTTCTTGACACCGACTACGAAAGAAACTTTGCTCCGATAGGTAACCACCTTTCACACGTGGTTGGCCGACTGATTATTTTGCATCTAGGTTTAAGTCTGCGCTGGAGAAACGCGAGTGTTTCCTGCATCTCATCAGTGAGACCAGTCTTACCAATGGTAGAATTTCAGCTCAAGTTCTTTTGCGTGTTGTGCAGAATGTCCATGCAGTTTAAAGTTGTGAGGAGATTATGAAGGTATTTCTTCCCCGTTGTCTTACTCCCAGTTGAAGATCATCATTTGCAAACATCTTTATCTACTCTCCCTTTGTTCCCAAATGAAACTACACATTGGCTCTTCTGGACGAGCAAAACTAAGGTTTTCGGGTCGCTGTGCCTTTGGTGAGCCTTTTCATAATGCAACTACTTTAATCACCAGTGACCACCTTCATTTGTATAAATCAAGGTAGACCACTCTTTTGGAACCGAAGCAAACAATTTTCATGGAACAGTTCTGCTTCCGGTGTTAACTAACGACAAACTGCAGTTACTTCTCTCGTCCATTCGGACTACTAACGAGTAGTGTGGTTTGTTTATCATAGCAGTCATGCTATTCACCTGTCCCTCGTTTTTCCGTTCCATCCAAATGTTTACCTATCTCCTGTTTCTAAAGAGTTGTTCTCTCATGAAAAACCGTTGATAAATTTTGGAATGCCAGGATTGCCCAGCCGAAACTAGATGGAATTTTGTTAGGAGGTCTGAGCTACTGATCTCACATTCTCGAGCAAAGCCCCGTCAAACGAACTCTCGCAGTGTTAGATTTATTTCAGCCGAAGATGAATCGAATAACACGGAGCTCCACACACATCGTCGTTTGAAGAAACTTAAACCACTATTTGCTCAGTTGGCACCAACATGAATCTTTCCATCTATCGGTATGGTTGCATTTGTGCTACAGTCACAATTCTGCCATTTGTGACTACCCACTGCGCAGTCGTGTAAGTCCCCTGCCGGACTTCAGGCCTACTCAGTATCGAGCCAACCGGGGTTATCCTCCTAGGGACGTGATTTCTGGTCCCAATCTTGTATTACCTTTAAATATTAGGCAGCATGCTCTTGCTCATCTACCAGTGTTACTCACCTATGAGCGAATGATAATTTTCTAGCTAGGCATCATTACACGCACTCTCCGAACAACCACAAGATCATTGTTTCCATTCGCTTCACCACCCAAACGAGCACAACCAATGCATCAGCTAATATCTGGCAAACGTTTCCAGTAAGGCATAATCCGTGCATGTTCCCAGTCTATCTGGTATTGAAATGTGAGTCAAGAGGATGACCTCATTCATCCATTGGTATGAGTGAAGTACCGCCTATGTATAACTGCGGCGACCGCTTATTTAAGGGAATGAAAAATATTTCGACCTCTCTGGATGTACTAATGAGTCATTGTGAGAAATTTCAACCAGTTCTTTCCATTTGGAAATCCGAGTAACTTACTGTTCACCTCTTACTTATGTAGCGGCTGCCCTCCTGTCTACTTACTCCTGGAACTAATTTTATTAGTACATCCACATAGACTGTCTATTATCTTGTTTACCCCACAACCACGAACATCACACGAAAAAATCGTGACTTGCCCGCAACCTTGACCGAATAAAGTTCACCCCCTTTTCGTACGCGTCCAGGCGACTCTACGTGATCTCACATTGTTATTTTTCCACGTCACAAGTTCACCCCGACACACACCTCAACGACCCTAGATATATAAACGAGTACACAACACGCACACAGGACACGAAACGAGAGAACAACAGCAAGGGTTGACCCAGCGTGGAAACGCGGAGCCATTAACACCCAGGCCTTGGACAATTCAGAAGGTGTAGCAGTTGAACCTGTAAAGGAAACACCACCTGCGTCCGCACAAATCTGGAGGAATTAGTGCAACTCACGTTCAAAACAATAAGTCAGCCTTTTTGAACTGTTTCATCCTAACATTGTACTTTGTATCTATAAGGTGTACCTATTATCGTACCTCGTTCTCACAACATGTATTTTATTATTGCCTATAGTCTTCTGATTACCTAGCTGATTTTGTAACGTAGTGCACTAACACATACAAGAAGCATGAAATCCAGCATCCTGACAAAACCATACATGCCATTCTTTGACTGAAAAGTGGTTAGAAAGTGAAAGAGACGGCGAGCTTGCCATACCTATTTATCTTTAGGTCTCGAAGGGTTGACCATCTACTACAGCTTCTTTCCAAGTCCTTCACTCCTTGACAAGCAAAATAAAGGTACAAAACGCCACAAACGTCTGCACTGGATAATGTCAACTATTTATGACGGCGTCATTTTCCGCGCAATCCGCTGTACTCACAAACCCTGCCAGACAATGTTTCTTCTGCCAGCACTCCTAAAAAGCTAAGTGATGTAGATATTTTTCGCGTGGTATGCCAAATACGTAGCACGTCGCTCACCCTCAACAGCTCACTCAGAAGGGTAATTCACCAACATAAAATGTACCATCTGTTCGTCCGGTTACACTTACCTATTAGCTGCTGGATAGTTGAATTCTTCAAAAATGGTCTGGGGCTACATGACTACTCTTGATGCTTGTTGCTCGGAAGAGTTGGTTGATCTAGCCACAGTGGAACGTGGGACGGACGTAGAATGTCAGATCTCCGCCACGCTTTTCCACAGGCAGCGAACTCTCGTACGAGTCTCACTTTGAAAACAAGCAGTTATCTGTTACTCCATCGAGACACTCATCACCAAAAATACACGTTTATTTGGAGGCATCGCTGTCGAAAATATCAAGCGAAGCATTTTTGGAGTTACATGATCAAATGCACGATGTGATCAGAAATACGGAGGAGACGTGCATTACCTGCGCTATCAAAAGGCCAATAAATGAGCCTACAACGCCCAAGAGAATCCGTCTTCTGTCGGCCCGAAAGGCACTCTTATTTGCTCGTCATCAGATGGAGTGAACTGATTCCGTCGCTCGAGGGTTCAAGAGTGTAAGAAATCAGTACGACGCACCTACACCCACTTTCTTCAAGTCGGCACAAGCGAATATTTTAAAATCAAGGGCAAATAAAAACCCCTGCGTTTATCCCTTTGCCGACACGGGAGAAGTCATCATAAACTAGTATGCATCACTGGCCCTATGCGATCAGACTTGGCAGTCTCTTGACAATCCAGAATCATCTGCGAACCCCCTTCGAGTTTACTTCGTGGGTATAGGCCAGGAGAAAAACTCCAACTGCAACGAGATCTTGTCATTCGATAGTTTAAAACAACTGTAATCGAGAGATTTTCCGTAAAAGATTTGGAACAAAGAGTACAAATAACCAGCACGTTCAACACAATGGGACCCGATTAGCTACATCGCACATTGTAAAAGAAATGACACTTTTTCTCTTTCGTATACCCTTGGCCGTGGATTCTTTTCAAAACCGTGAAAAAACAGCTGTGCAGCTGGCAGGATAAGTGACAGGTGTCCACAAGTAGTTACAGACCACTTAGCTTGGATACTCTTCCCTGCAAACTTTTGGAACGCATCCTCAAAAATACCCACCTCCGAAATTCACGGTTGAGTTCTTCTGCCTAACACTCAGGTGAGCCAAGGCAGTTATGTTTTGCGAATTTGCTGCCATTCATGGATGGCCTATGGGGCGCTTACGATATCTGATGCTATCGTTCTGCCTCGTTCTGCTTTCGTACTCTTTTGAATGCGCCGCACAAGGTTATGTTGTGCAATCTCCATGCTCATGCTCTCCATACGAAAACCTCCACAAATGGATCACATTTCTCTTGGATGGTGGCTTGTCTGAAGTTAACGAGGGACACGAATTCTCAAGGCCTGCTTCTGTTAGGTCAGATGTCCCTCAGGGATCAGTCTTAGGTCCACTTCCGACTTTTATCTGTGTCGGTAACCTTCGTGAGCATAAGTGTGATACTGTTTATTCTCAAATAGTGGTAGCATATCGCGAAACACGATCGCAGTGGTGCAATCAGGAAACAAGCACAACGGGCTAGATTTGCGGGTGAGACGCGGGAGAGACAGCTTTACAAATATAAACAGGGTTCGGGACGAATAAAAAGCGTGTTAAAATGAGGCCAACCAAGCCATACCGACCTAAACACGGGGAGCATCAGCAAAACGGTGAGGGTGAAACACAGTTGACTAGCGAGTGGCACTACAAGAAGCAAACGAGGAAAACCTGGACACCTAGTTTAAAGAATCAGCGTCACTGATAGTTTTGATAGTTTTGAACTGGAAAGCGTTGCGAAAAGAGGGTGACCTCCAGCATTTGGGCTGCTAGCTTAAGCAACGCACAGCAAAGGGAGGATGGTGGATCACACCTTCAGCTTACAGCCCAGAAACATTAGTCAGGTTATAAGCAGGTGAAGCCACCGATTTTATGAAGGGTGAAACGTATGTGATCAGAGCTATCGGGTGGGATTGAGTGCCAATATTGCATATGGCCAGATGGCAATCATGTAAGTAATGGATGAAATAGTGAAAACGACAAGCTGAAAGTGTATCGGGGCAGCCAATAAACTGCATTTGAGACATGTTCGGCGGAGTGGCAAAACGCTGTTAGAAGGGACGGCCGGGTGTGTTCATATGCACAGGTAGGACTCTTGGATGAGAAACGACAAAGGATGGGATTTCCAGCGTCAAAAGTATAGCACACTACAGACCATTTATTTTCTGTAGACCACATAGGAATTGGGATCGTTCAAGACCGCAACTCCAACCATGGACGTGGACACGGTGAAACAGTGCTGAAAGGACTGGGGCCAGCCGTTGAGTGCCTAAAATGCGCTCACACGTTTTTCGGTGGAAACGGTTTCTATATTCTCCGGAACGAATTTCGGGTTTTCATTCCGAAAAACAAATGGGTCTTCAGGCTTTTGAAACAGTCTTGTGCACGATTCGGCTGCACGGAAAGTCGTAGACGATCGATCTAAAACGAAACCTACTTCCTACCACGGTCGGAGCACCGCGGCCAGGTTACCATTTTGGGCCGTATTAAAGACAGAGGAGAGAGACTAAGGAATACCGGCCAGTTGTGTAACGTACCTCATAGTCAACGCTTGGAGATACCAAATGTTTACTCATTAAAAACCACGTCAGAGATTGTCTTTTTTTTGCTTTCACACGATTCAAGAACACATGCTGAAAACCCATTTCAAGTCCCGTCTTTATACCATTTGTCACTGCGTAGACATAGGATATAAAGGTGGTGCTCAAAGGGCCTCGTCAAACGACACTTAATATTCATCAGACTCTTCAACCGCAGGAAGCTCCAGCGTGGTCAACGGAACGCACATATTCTTCTGAAATGGGTGTTGCCAACTGGCTAGGAATTAGCCCTTCAGTAGATAGGCCAGCGTATATTGGGCCACAAAGACTTTATATGCAGTTTACTACCATTGTTATATGTAAAGGCACAACTGTTCAAATTAGCTACTGTCCCTTTCTCTACCGAGAGGATACAACTTGCAGCTTGTGGGGACCCAGAATTAGAAATCTGAACACCTGACGCGGACTCCGGAAAACTGATCTTCAGCCCCCTGTCAATATCTCTATTGCTGCATCAACATAATTAACACTTCATCTGGGAAGTTGATCCGTACAGATCACCCTCTCAAAAAAAAACACCACTTAGCGACGGCTACAGAACGGACGCAGTGCGGTAGAACTATGCTTTCTTAGAAGGATTCTGGAGCTACCAATACCCTCAAGCAAATAAGACTGAAATCTTGCTGAGTTGCATGTGCAGAAAGAATGACCATCCTGAAAACCCAGATTCTTGCGTCGGGCCAACCACATAGGCATCTATGGACAGCTTCTTATTAACTTCCAAGTTAAGTTCAAACAGATTCTTCAGTATTGCATAGCTTCAGCTCACTATGTCATTCAAGTCATAACTATGTTTGGTTTCGAAGATGGGCTGCGGCATCTCTGTGTGTCACCTACCAGGCCCCTTTCTCAGCAGCCAGTTGTAAAACAAACTCACCCGTTTCCGTAGCTCTCAGGCCCACAACAAACCCTAGAACTATCAATGGTAAGTATACCTAACTGCAACAATATCCGCCTGAATAGAGACATCGTATGCGGATAGTAAACAACCACGTCCGAAATGGAAAGCACTATACTTTGGAGGCAAGTTGGATAAAAATCAAAACCGCATGAAAAAGTAACTGTCAAAATCATTGCCCAGTGTTGTTTACAGTGTGCCTGCACGATATTCTTCTTGTATACTTGGTGGTATGCATGAATACAAACACGATTGCATTTCCTTCAGAAGTGACGACCATTGACGTGGCGCAAAGCACTTTTATAAGAGGTTGTCTTTTTGTTATGTGTGAGGGGTAACATTCTACATCACCATCATATTCTTGCGATCAGCGATCGAAGTGGTGTATAGATCAGGTTTGTTACTTTTACATCCACAAAGCGGAAACTCAACTCTGTGCGCTGTCTATGCTTTCCATCGGATGGGCCAGTGTTCCTACATGTGAAAACTGTTTAGGTGACTTTCTAGTGTAGAATACATGGAAACAGGGATCCTCTCGTCTTTTGCTTGATGTTGTTATGGCGGATATTTTTCCGATGATTCTAGGTGTCAGCGCGGACAGATTTTTTCTGACGAGCTTATATTATTTTCAACGGCTTACCAGTAGTTCGCCGACATTAGCGCGATCGTGGTGCCGGTAGTGGTTATATGAGTGAGTTATATGGTGAATTATATGATCATTACTTGTTATTACTTTCAGAAAGCTTTGTGAGGTCATGGCCGTTTTGCTTGGCCCCATAGATTGACCCTGTGGGTGAGTGATTCTTCTGGTTGTTTCAGCTGGTTACTGGTCTTTTCGTCCGGAGAATTAAGTGTCTACTACTCTTTATTTGTGTTTCTACTGGGTGTCAGCTTCAAATCGCTTGTAATGTCTCTGGTTTCCGGTATTTTGCAAAGTTGATCATTGGTGCTCTTGTGAAACTCTAACAGACAATGTGAACAGATAGTTCATATCTATCAGGCTTCTAATAATTTGCTTGACTAGTCTGTACCCTACTTCATAATTTTTGCCGGGTCATACACTGTCTACTCTTGATAACTTCCAATCCACAGAGGGCCGGGCGAAAACATTTCCGCAAGGCACACGCCCTAACCAGCGTAACCTATGAAGTATGAGTAATTCGCCTATCGCAGGAGAGTTCTTCTCCTTTGTACTATCTGGCGCATCTCAAAATTACTAATGCGAAGTTCCAAAAGACTCGGTCGATTAGTTGGAGGCACTGCTGCTGAAACACTGAAATTTTTCGTATGTCTTCTGCGCGTAAGGGTCTCGCCTCTGATCGATAGAGCAATGTGAAACGCACCGCGGCAGTGTAAAATGTGCAATTGACATACAAACTAACGTCCCGTCAACGCCATAGACGTCAGAGGTTGCTGAAAGCTGCCCTGGCCTTCCTAGTTTGAGGAATAATCTCATCTCCAGCCAGTCCGTAAGAACTTATAAAACTGCTTAGATAAACAAATTTATCTACCACGTCAACTGACACGTCTGCACGCATAAGTTTTGCGTATGGTTCCACCCAGTCTTGTAGCAGCACTTTACAGCTTAGAGGCGTGAAGCGCGTTCAAAAACAGTGCGCTAGATTTATTTAGGTTATTCAAAATGGTCCACATTTTTTAAGGATCTGAACCAAGGAGAGCAGTATCGTCCGAATACTCAATGTCTGTAACGGAACGACCACCAACTTTTCAGAGGCAGACAGAGGAATTGCAAGCAGCACACGAAAAACAAAAGTGAAGAGGAAAGGTGAAAGAGCAGTCTTGTCTTACTCCACTGAAAGTTCTGAGCCCGAAAGGAAACTTGCCCGCAGGAGTTTCCATACACAGCCCCCATAAAAGGGACAACTTTGACCTCCAGACACTGATAGAGTTTCTGACGATTAACAAGAGCAAAAGCAGCTTCCAGAACAGGGAAAAGGACTAAGGTGGGACGTTTGAAAGAGTGGGACTGTCCAAGAACCTGTTTCATGGTAAAGGGATGCTCGAGGCATCCACAGTCAGGACAAAAGCCAGCTTGATTCTTTCCCAGAAATCAACCAACCTGCGCAAAACGATGACAGGGAGCACTCAGGATATCAGAGCAACCAGGATGATGACACGATGGTTCTCGCTGGATGTTCTTGCACCATTTTTGAAGACTGGGATGACGATCAAGAACATATATTCGGCTGACATTCTGTTTTCGTTCCGAATCTTCCGCAGTATGGTTGTCAGACTGTGCGCCATTGCCTTGCCACATTCTTTGAAGGGTGCGGTGTGTGTGATGACATGTGTCTTGTCGTGCTTGAGGATTGATAACTCATGCTAGACTGCGGTTGTTGACGGTAGTCCGGTGTCCATGTTCAGTTAGGACACGCTGGTTTATTTCAATGGATATGTGGAAGGAGGCCGGCCAATTTGTCCTCAAAGGTGGTCAGCCCATCGCTCAAGACGATAACTGAAGTAGTAAATAATTGTTCTATTTTTTTGCGTATCGTTTGGCTGACACTTGTATCCGTTTGACCGGTGATCACATCATCTGAAAAAGGGTGCGCCTGTTGGACGCAGTGAAAGCATTCTGCATCTCTTGGGCCTTGAAAATCTACCCGTGTTCTCGATCATTCTTCAAGCTCCTGATTATGCGGCGTTTGACTTATTTGCGTGTGCCATAACGGTTGGTGATTGCTGGTACGGCCTTCCTGGAAGTAATAAAGGCTGCACGATATTTCCACGGTACTCAGTATTCATTCGATCGAGTTAAGTTGCTTGAACAAACAGCTCTAAAGGTTGAGAGTATAGTTCTTTCATCCATTTCCATTCAATCTCCAAGCAATCTTTGTTATCCGCATGACTGTGTTTTTCCAGCAGTTTTCTAGCCAGGATAGCTTGATCAGCTTGAGCTACTGTAACTTGTTAAATTTGATCAATGGAACAGCTCTGCTTTGGCACACGTAATGCTGATGGAAAGCGAAGGGATTTCAAAATCACACAATGACATGATTGTAGTCAAGCTGCGTACACCAGAAGGAGCGGCAATCGTTAATTGATGCTTTCCATCGGTAACCAATAACCACGCGGTTCAATCGAGTCCACAACTGCTTTGCTGTTGGTAAGTAACCCTATATGAACGCTTGGGTTGGAAGGTTGCACTGGCCAGGAATAGACGGCAATCTGCATACAAGTGAAGCAATCGCTACCACTATCTGCACTCTGAGCATCTACTGCAAATCTAACACCCAACTGCGCTTCTTCTAGACTTAGTCAGCTAACTTGATCATACACATACACATACAATATCCGTCCGTTTTGCTGAAGCGGTCGTGATAGCTCTTCATGAAACCCGTTATTCTCAGTCACAGAATTGCCGTCTGTCGGGGCGTATGCCGATAGGACAAATAAGCACTTTATCGCATCAACATGCATCGACCTAAACTGAGCCAGTCTGCTGCGTGTCGCGAAGACGTCCTTCTTCTGGGGTGCAGTTCAGTGAGACGCTTTCAGCTTTTGGGATGATCGCAACCCCTACGCCGCAGATACAATGGACCATTTCGTAAGGATCACCAGATGCCAGAAGAGTGAAGTATGGAGCATCTGAGCTCGTTCCAAGCTTCTTGAGTTGCACGACCAAAGTGAGGTCCTGCATGCATGTTTCGGGGACACAAAGGACATCGATAGATCAGATCAGGTCTTCTGAAGTGAGTAAGTGATTATTTACGTTTAATTTTCTGGGCAAAGGTTTAGACAAGGAATAATGGCTAGCGGGCTGGCGGATAATGTGATTGCACTACATCGTCCGATGGGCTGGAAAGCAATGTGGGCGAAGGCCGGTGAGCGAAAAGATGCAAAGACGAACGAAACCTCGCGGTTCACAAGCAAAGAAGGGTGATTGTTAGAGTTACCCCACCTTGAGCCTTTGACGCAAAAGTCTGACGCACGGGGAAGTGGGAGGATGTCAGGTTTTGTTCGAGGGGCCTGCTCCCAGCTGCTGACTTGAAAGTCTGAACTGCGAAGCAGTGCTTGCTAGGGTTTTATGGGGAGAGCCTTTCAGGAGCCAATGACTGACCCACTTGGTTACGTGGGGCCGATCTGGCAGGAGGACACAGGGTTTATGGCATAACTGTTTCACTTCTAGTGCAGCTACGTACAGCGGGTGCCTTTTGAACAGCACCGGACTCTTCGGTTTTTAAAGTGTTTCGACCGTATTTAGGGATTGCACCGGCGGTCATGGTCAACCGTTGTGCGATCCGAGTGTGCGCTTTTTAGGGCCGATCTTTTTTAACCCGTCCTTCCTTGATGGAAGGCAGCCTAGCTGTTTCCATTAATATGGGCATGCTAGTTGTCTGAAGGAAACGCCTTACTGTCTTCACACTCTTGTCGCAGAAGACTAATTCCAGACCACTTCGTAGTACGATTACCGCAGTACGGGATTTGCTATTATTCGTCGGGCTTCTCCCCCTGGCATTTGCCTTCTAGTGTAGCCCACAGAATTATTGCAGCACAGAAGCACGACCATCACGACAATGTGACTGCTTGTGCCGACTACAGGTAAGTGGTGTTCAGTACATAAAGGAAGAAGTCACTCTCCGTTAT
Source organism: Clonorchis sinensis (assembly GCA_003604175.2). Classification (NCBI taxonomy): domain Eukaryota; kingdom Metazoa; phylum Platyhelminthes; class Trematoda; order Opisthorchiida; family Opisthorchiidae; genus Clonorchis; species Clonorchis sinensis. Next base: position 46,048,067 of record CM030370.1, read on the forward strand.
CCGTGTAGCAAGTATTAACCCCAAATCGGCCACCAAGTTGAGCTTCTTCAGGATTGAGTCTAGAAACCCAAGAATTTGCATCACCTGCCATAATCACGGTATATGAACATTATGCAGGCCGAGACAAACGTGACAAATCTCGGAAGAAGCTGCCCCCTCAGCTTCAGAGCTCAAGTCTGTCGGATCGTGTGATACAACAAACTAACTCCGTTTACTGCGCCGATATGCATTTACCGTTGTCGTGATCTGAGTTCAGATGCGTCAGTCATAAGGACAAAACATTCGCAGGTATCTGCAGTGTACCAAGCAGCCCTCTGACAGAGATTCTGAGGAAGATAAAATATTGTGTCATGTAGATGCAAAAAGGGTGCTGTGCCCCAAGGCATACCCGAACAAAGTCCAATGATGTCAAGGTAATACCGGTGTGGTACAGGCTTTGGATTTGAGTTCTTTGACGGTATCGCAACGGTGTCTTTTACGAGTCAAACGGATTGGAAGTAGGTCCAATGGAGATTGAGATGCTGTCCGTAGGGTTATAAGAGATATCTTTGACCTAACTTCAATGATGTGCACACTGAGTACTCAGTTCTTCCTGCAGGATCAATACAGCTTTCTTTCTCCGAGGTTTGGACCAAGAACTTGGATACAGAATGGTCAAGCAAATTATCCGAAAGCCTGGTAGATATGAACTATCTGTTCACATTGTCTATTATTATTATTACCTTACACTGTGAGTGCAGGTGCATACCAAAGGATGGGATGACTTTGGTCAGTTCATTCAAAAACAACTGCACCTTTCCTCCTCTTTGAAGATGAGAACGACGTCTGCATGCTCCATATCGACAAGGTTTCGTCAGGTATTTGAAAACCGGGGTCCAGAAGACGTTAGTTAGTCAGGAATTGTGACCACTTTTGGCCGCTTGTTATTTCGGGCCGCAGTCTAACTCACATCATGGTGCCTTCTAGAAGTTTTCTGAGACTTCTCCTATTTTGTGTGCCGGATGTAGACACGGCTGCCTTATTGCCTTTGTCTGAATGACAGAAACAAACCACCGTGCGCCCTCAATGGACCCAAGAATACCCTTAATCCATGCCGGTCTCAATTTGTGACGATTCCTTGGCGAATCGTAACTACAATAACAACCCTAAACGACTCACCCAAAATGTTCATGTACTGGGCTGTCCACGGACCCAAGTACGGCGTTGCGATGACGGTACCGCGACTACCATACCAGCCTGATGGATTGCCCGTAGTTCACCATATCCACAATATTTACCGGATGAGGGTGTTACGTGCACCCACAAGATGGCCTCAATCCGGTTAATTTGTGCCAGGACTTGAAAGCACTGGCCACAGCTTATTGTGCTGTATGCTTGTTCTGCCCATAAACACACTAATTCTACCAACATCACATCGATGGTTCTGTATAGCCTTGCGCCTGATATAGCATGTACTGACCATCATAAAAAACAAAAACTTACTAGCTGTGACGAATTCCTTGGCTTGGTTTTGCAGGACACCTGCCACAATGATAGGAGACTTTTTCATACACAGGTCGTTGAAAGCTGCTCAATTTTGAGTTTGCGGCGACACAGAGGGCGAAATTATTGTCCTTGTCGTTTCGAGATTATTTCCAAACGCAATGCACAATAAAACACGTGAAGAAACCGGCTCTTCCAAATTTCCTCACCGTCATCAGAGGTACATCACGCGAAGCCGTTCGCAGCCATTAGAATATAAATTCCGCGCCCATGGTGGACCTCGAGTACGTTTAAACAACTTCCAACAAAACTGCGCTCGCATGGGAAGATCTTAAGGGACCGGAATAAATGCCATCAAGTGCTGAAACGTTATGGTAAAGTTTTCTCCCTCCAAACTTTGGTTTCAGAGAAATTTTGGGTGTGCATCTAGAGCTAGGCGCTGGAGCCTCGGGGTCTTGTACTGCTGGGCCTATGGCCAGGGTCACGAAAAGCGTAATTGGGGGTGATGAAGTAGAGGGAAAAGCAATGCGGATAAATGGTGGAAAAAATCTCAGAATCATGGTGTACAATCAAACTGTAGAGAATCACTGGTGCCGTTGTTATAGTGGAGTCGGGTCTAAAAGTTCCCTGGAAAAGTGATTTCGTGACATTATACAAGCTGGAATACGAACTGTACAGAAGATTATTGGCTTTGTGGAAGGCACAAATTGCAAGTCCACCGAAATGGTTAAAGCCGGACGAAAGATTCAGCGGGTTTGAATGTACGCGTCCTGGTGTCGGCTTGGGCCGGGTGGTTGACGTAAACTGAACGAGTGGGCGAGAGGGTACGGCCAAGAGTAGGAAGGGCATGGTCGCGGGTATGCTATCAAACTGGGTACGGCAGTGCCGTGCCGTCATTGTACTGACACTTCGGTTTCTGGACAGCCCAATAAGTGATGCCATGTTTGAAGCCATTGGGCTGGGATGTGCAATTCTTTAAGCAGCGGGATTTTTCATGTTGGCCTAAAAAATGTGAAGAGGTAGAACACGGCCGATGTAAGCTTGTGGGTATTTTTCGTCGGCTTAGGGCTCTCTGTGGATGCAGGTCGCAGGACAGGTGGAGTGGATTACAGTCAAACGGGACATCCAGACCATGTATTGCCGAAGGCTGAAGCTGGTTTACCGCTGAAGTTTCGGTTGTCCCCTTCCACAATTTATTTTATGGCTTTCGTTCGGCCCAATGCATTAGCACTACCTCCCCATCAAAACTATAATTTACACCTGACGTCCCTACAGCAGTGACACCAGTGAGTGTACTTGTGTCTCCAATTCAAATCCTTTCATATCTATCTCAATTTTTGCCTTTTGTGATCCTTGCCATTAGTTGTTACATAAAAGCCTTTCAGAAACCAAGGAAGAATGATAGGTTAACTGTTGAAGCCCTATAAAAATGTCGTTTCCAAAACTGCTTTGTTTGAATGCACAGCCGATTATGTGTTGAGTATTGCGCGAAATCCCGGTCTTGATTGACCACACATTACGTTTGTACCGACACAATCAGTAAACGGAGACATGATTTTTCAACGCTGGTTGTGTACCTTTTAGGCATGGGGTTAGCACATGGATGACATGTATGGATATGAAGGACCGCCGTTGGTCGTTGGATTGGTCTATTATGTGCAGCTGGGGCACTAGTCAGGTACTAGCATGTGTACGGGCTCTTCAGTTACTATAAGTGGCCACGATAGGCGACGTCGAGTACGGTTATAAGCGTGACGGGCCGTCGTTGGCCATCGGGTTAGGCTGCTGGGCCCAGTTGAGGCCTCATATTCGGCGTTGCACATAGACACAGGCCTAGCAATCACAATAAGCTGCCAAGGTAGGCGATATCGACTGCAGTTATGAGTATGACAGACCCACGTTGGGCGTTAGATTAGGATGCCACGCATAGTTGAGACTTTATTTTCCCCGGCCCACATAGATTCTGCCCTGGTGTTTACTATAGGTAAGAGAGATAAGCGACATCGCGTATAGGTGTGCGTGAGAGACAGTCGTTGGTCGTTGGATTAGGTCATTGTACATAGGTGAGGCCTCATAAGCAGCGTCGCACATAGAAGTGGGCCTAGCAGCTACAACAAGTATTCGAGATGATTGAAAACGCGTACAGATATGGTTATGAAAGACCGTCATTGGCCATTGGATTAGGTTGCTGTGTATAGGTGAAGCCTCATAATCAGCGTCCTACATGGACACGGGTCTAGCGGTTACGATGCGTAGCGACGGTGGGCGTTAGTGAATGCAGTTATGAGTGTGACGGGTCGTCATTAGCCGTTGGATTAGGTTATCGTGTATAGGTGGGGCCTCATAATCAGCGTCGCACATTGACACGGGGCTAACATACTGCAGTCACGATAATTAGTCGGGGTGAGAGACACCGATTATCGTTATCCTGATGACCGCTTTATGATGTATTTCACCTATGGTAAGTCATAGTCCTAATAGAAGTGATACCATTGTGTTGGTAATTTACCGAAGGTTACCTCCTGACGCTGTATTGTGCACGGGCCAGTTATGCATAGCTGGGAAAGGCAATCATCCACAGAGATGGCTCTCGCATCTCCATTGCACAATTCATGCTGTTTTTTGACAATGTTATACTTAATGGGAGCTGAGCTCCATAAGAAAAAGTGTTGTGATGAAGTTCGCTGAACAAACTTATCTCGTTTGTTAAAGCTGGGGAGTATAAAGCAAACAAACCTTCATGACCGATTTTCCTGGGTGGAATTTGCATTGAATATTTTGTAGATGATATTTTATTCTTAGATAACGCTAAAATATGGTAAGGTGCGATTTCGAGTTTTCTCCCTCGTAACCCGGTGGCAAAGTGCGAATCGATGTTGGTTCGTGACCTTGAAATTTCGCTCACTTAAACAAAATGCTATGAGCAACATATCATCTACAAATGCGAATGGATTAGACTAACTCCCCGTAAAAGCCACAACCTCGAAAACCCCATAGTTTCGGCGAAAATAATTTGGGTGTTTTTCTAGTGATCGGCTTGAATGCCCCCCAGGTACATGTCAGGGCATCTCATCCGGTTTCGTTGGAACTCACCGTGGTGGTCTGCCTGACCTGCTTCATTGACTTGTATGCTATACTGACAAGATGTAAATGCCTCCAATTTCAACCATGTAAGATGGAATAAGGGATAGCCGCTTGTTATCATGAGAAGTATGGGGCCAAGCTGGCTAGTTTTGTTTCCTCCAGAATGATGAGAATTATGGGGTCAAGCTGGCTAGTTTTGTTTCCTCCAGAATCATCGAGTGATAAAAATAAGCGAAGATGGGTAGAGTAAGTAAAAAGAAATCCAAGGCCAGTCGTGGTTCCACACCATTTCGACATGAGCGTATCCGAGGGATAACGCTAATGGTTATGATGGCCTTTGTTGGCCACTGGTTTAGGGTGTACTCCATGGCAATTGTCTCGCTCTGTCTGTCAACCGATAATTATTTGGTCCATGCTTTCTAGTGTGAAGTACCTTGCATCGGATTGATGGTTAATAACGTACTTCTTAAGGAACTTGTGGTAACTCGAAACGGTTTGGACATACCCGAGATAAAGACGTTATGGACGGAGAAGGGTAGCTCTATCAGCATCGCGCAATGCATTAAGCTGTCCTCACATATTAGGCACAACGAGGAAGCAAGGCCTTCAATAAATGGTGTTGTCGCGAATTTCTGTGTACCATTTCATTAAATTGGTTACACCGTTATGTAGGATGTATCGAAGCACGAGCGTAGTACCCAGCAGGGTGTAATATGCGTTGGAATTTTTATGCATATTTTCTCGGACTTGAGGAGCACCAAGCCAGATATTTTGCTTTATTGGCAAAACCCTATTTTTATGTGAATCCAGAGCGCTTGATAAAGCTGCACTTTTGCTCAGTTGAATAAACAGCTCTTAGCCACATATCACTGTAGACTGATTTCCCGTAAAATCACCCACCTCAAAAACTCAGTGGGTTCGACAAATTAATTTTTGCTGTGCACCCAGTGGCCGGTAGGTGTGTGATTAAACACCGCTTACCAATTATCCCCCTGATCAGGTTGAGCAGTTAACGCAAGAGCTCAAGTCACTGGCGTTCGACAAACGCAGACAGGGTCAGTGGTTCCACGCCGCTCCACTAGCCACGCGGAAAGTGTATAGCTTGCAATGCCGAATGCCTAGTTCAAAAAAGTTAAATAGTTAACCTTTTAGAAATGAAGGTCAAATTTTTACTCGGTGGTTTCAGGTTTCTTGAGTGCTAAGCACTTTCTCAAACCCATTCACAATGCGTTGCAACACCTCTAATGATGATGTTCCATACTTCAATAGGGTGTCGCTCCATTTCAATTTCCTGCAAAGCAGATGTCAACGAGCAAGAAACCTGTCAAACAGAAACTTTCTGATTGAGTTGTTGCAGCTGGAAGAAAGTTAGAATCATATTTTGGCTACACTGATGGAGACAAAACCACGCCGCGAACAGTTTGCTGTGCGCAAGTGTCAGCAGTCTTAACAAAATACGTTCCAACTGCACCGAATTTCCTTGCCTTGATTTTGCCCGACTTTAACCTTCCATAACAATACAAAATTTTTTCAGTGACCGCGAATACCTGGGTTTAATGCGTCCAAAATTACTTTTTGCGCTCTTACGTTCCTGTACTTCAATCGCATACTGGTTTCAGATTCGCAGCAAAGAACAGGTCTGTCATATATTTGCGTGAACTTATCACAGCATAATTGATTTGGGATAGCACTGATTGCCTACCTTACAGCTTTCGATGTATCCGACCTCTCGCACAGACCTCAACGCAGAGAGCGGGAGTCTCACAATGTCGTGTTCTTGGAACGTACGCCCCCTAACCTGCGCTACCGATTTGCCGAATGCCAATAAGCTCCCACCTCCTATCCAACTATCCTAAACCTTGTAACTCACACTTCATTTAACTTCGAGTGAACGTGCAACCGGTATAGCGTTGTACGCTAGGCCGGCACCTGCCTTTTCGGTCAAATTTGCGTACACTTTTTGACCGATAGAGGGACTGAAAATGCCTCTGCGGAGCATGATGATAAAAGACGTCAAACTGTATCCATTTCGCACAAGATTACAGGTCCTCTGGTCTGCACCGACTGCACTTAACTCAAGGGTACTGTGTATTCTACAGGTAACGATGGCCTGTTAACGGTCAAACAAAATCTTTTTTAAAAACCTAGGTCGAAAAACGATTGCAAATTTTTCAGTTTCACGGAGGACTGCAGGATAAACTGGTTCTTCAAGAGGCATAAAGAGATGTAAGCACAAGAAACACTCCAGCATCGGATAAAGTTGGCAGTGGATTCTCCTCACTGAACAACTACCTAACGACTCCAATCTCAGGTCCAGTGGCTGTCTGATAGGTCCCCAGCTATATGTCTCTGCGCTCGATAATGCTACAGTGTCACTGGTGGGCACGTGCGTGAAGGCCAGGGCTTGGAATACTCGTCGTTTATCCGCCCCCACTTGCTGTGCAAAAACACCCAAGATGATCGTTAAGTTTTCGGAAGCGAAAACATGACCCAACGATCGTCTTTTACGGGCATAAAACATGGGCTAGACAGTTCTTGGGAATAACTTTGATACTGACCTGGACTAGGTAACAAAATAGTCCATCTTAAACTTCTGGCCGGCCTGACAGAATTTATGGGTTGTTGGGTTCTTAAGGACTTTACGGTCGAACCGATTGCAGCTCCAGAATGCAGCTTCTACTCAACCATAACAGACCTACCGTCTGCCATCGACGGTGGCGTTTTTGTTCGTTGAAACTTTGAGAGCGTGAAAAAATAGCACTGCAAAATTGTCATCTCGTTTCTTTAGCAAACGAGTAGTTTGTGATGGTAAAATGTGCGCCCACAACAGGAAGGCTTAGGATTGCTTAGCTGCAAAAACATGCAGAGGTGCCCGCGGACCTAACAACCAATAAAGCTGACTTTAAGGGAGCACCGTCAAATTCTTACAAGTACTGGTCAGTCAACCCATAACAAACTGGTCTTGGTTGCCTTAATTCAAAGGCAATGGGGCAATGGAAGCACACACATCCGGCTCCATTCCATCAGAATTGGTCAGTCCCACTGGAGGTGAACTTTTCACTCATGATTCCTAGGGCCTAGGTCACCAACAAGCTGAAAATACACCGATCGCGAAAGAGATGGGGCACAAAACGAAAGTGGTCGCAGGCGAATTAACCACACACACCAAGTATGGGGGCCCCTCACGGAATTCAGGGAAGACATGTCTATAAAAACGATCCTTCTCCTTCTGGATAAAGACCCCAGATATACTTTGATCACCTAATGGCGCCCGATGGCCTATGTAAAGAAGCTGGAGGCTTTCCAACGCAACTGCGTATACAATGTCAACCTTAGATTCTAAAGTCTGGTATTCTACATGCTGCAAACAGAAACCATCGAAACTTTTGGCCGCAGGAGGATGGATCGCGTCCCCAGGAAACAGTAGGCTGACGCAAACTGAACTTCCAGGTAAGAAAAAAACGCACAATGGCAAAACTTGAAAGAGTGGAATTCACAGGGCGAAAGGCCTGCAAGAAGGCTTTTGAAACACCTTTCTGGGCCAGGAACCAAATTTGGATCAGAACCACTAAGACTTAGGCCCTGTCCGATGGCTCGACAATGCCATGTACATCTCAGCAGCTTAGTCATGACTTGCTGCAGTATTTTCTGGTATACAAATGTAACCCTACTCTGAACAACCGTCCTTAGGGGAACCGAATTCACTTGGCTTGCAGGAGACGCCACTGGTGCTGAAGTTTTTGTTGAGGGTTACCCCATTTTCTGGGCTGGCTCCAACCTAGGGAGGGAAGGTGGATTTTTTCCTATGGAATAAAATGACCCTTTCCACCTAACTTGTCCCCACCGATACCACTGGTGCGCCCTGTTGCGATTCAAAAGGCAATGAAAAACAACTGTCCAGACCGGCTTCCTACCTATCGGTGTCCTTCAAGGTTGCCCTCCTCACTCCTTAGAAGTTCATTTGTTCCCCATGCAAGCCCTTGAGCAGTAAATTGCTGCTACCGCTTCTGGAATTTTTTGAGGCTAAATGGCTTTAAAGCTTCAGGCCTGATTTAGTTGCTTTAAAATTCTTAACCAAAACACTTTGTTGAGTTCATTTAACCGAAATTTACTGCATCCGACAAGCGTCGAAACAGCACCATCTGCTGTTGTCTGTAGAAGCACATGTGGCTGCGGTGGCCGTCCTTGACCTGCAACACAAGAACAGGTCAAAACTCGCGAAGTTTTGCTAGGACTGGACCCAACTTTCTGCCGCTTACTCTGCAGAGATAGCAAACAATCCCGGCGGTATTCGTGCATGTCCTGTGCGGTGAGGGCTTTGCCGAATTCATCGGCCACAACCTGCTGCATTTCGTACGATGGTGTTCCATACCTCTAAAGGTCCCTGCAGGTGCCCAACTCCGCTGCGGTTAGCTACTGAGTTACCGGAAGCCGATCAACCAAAGACATACAAACCTTATTAATTGCGTTCAAGATAGCACGAGGTGACCGAGAGGTTATTCCCCTGGCTCCTTAAACAAAAGCGTACTGGACAGTCTGTGTCTCGCGTGCCGTCAATTTAGTGGTAAATACATTCTAATTACTAGCTGCTTCAGATTCCTAAACTCTCCATCAGTTATTCTGGCCGACTGCTGCATTTGTAATACACCCACTCGTAACGCAAAACAGCGTTGGTACTCCGATTAGTGGATACCCGCACAAAGACCGCATAGTTATTCGTTATGCATTCCTTTAACGCCGCTCAAATGCCGTGGATGATGAAAAGCGGGAAGCCCCTACTTTCTTAGTGACACATCTGAAGCCATTCCTGAAGCTATAGCGGGACAAGTTCGAAATCGAATGCGCCCCAATAACTAAGAAGGGAGATTAAAACAAATCGTGACAAAATGAAGGTGGATTAGAGTGTGTCTGGTTTGAGCATACATATAAAAATGTGAAACATTTTCACAGAAAGTTTTTTTTTATTTCAGCCGCAAAGTGCTTGCAGTAAAGAGCAGTTTGCGGCCAAGGGTCACCGTCTGTGAATTCGTAAACCAATGGAAATCTAATTTTGCGTACGAAGTTTTAGGTAATTTTACGAGAGCAGTTGCTGCTATGGGAGCTCTTGCGTTTCCGAACAATTACGGGCAAATGCTGTGTAATGTACGTAGGTTACCAGTGCTCTTGCCAAGGTCACTGAGGCATTTTCGGGGTAAATCAAAGGGCCGGCTCAGAGCAGCACGGGCCAACAGCTTAACCAATCAGCGTACAGCGAAGTTATCGTCCTTGTGATAGCACACTGGGCGTAGGACTTCGGCCTCAAAGGCATCGTTGTTTCAACTCCAAATGCTTGGTTGTCGTGCCTTTAAGTTGCTGAAAGTACCTGCTCTGGGGTGCAGGGTACTCAGCACGTCGACAGTTCGTGCCCAGCGAGTTTTCAAGGAACCGTTTCTCAATGGCACATCGTCGAATTATTTGGAGGATATTTATCAAGCATGGTTGGAAAATCCTTCAAGTGTTCACAAGGTAACACTACATAGAATTTAATTCATCAGCAGTCTTGGGATATTTATTTTCGACGTGTAGCGGCGGGCGCAGCTCCGGGAGAAGCATATACCTCACCACCTACCCTTGGCCGTAGCTCAATTGCTGCTCAAAGTGTCAGCGTATCAGCGCAACCTGATATAAAGACAATTGAAGATCATTTGGCTGTCCAGGCTATTATCCGATCTTACCAGGTAATGACTTTATTTCGCTACTTTCACTCAGTAATTTTCAATTTCCTCGAATTTCATAAATCTTAACTCTAACCAGTATTGCATCATAATTCTGTTCAGTGTTCAAAGACAAAGTTGAAGGCTTTTGACTGCGTCCTTCTGTATCCCGTTGAGTTTTAAAGGCAGTCTTGGAGATCCTTGTTGCAGCACCCTCGTGGTAACCGTTGCATCCGGTTGCACAGTTGTTGGTTTAGTCCTAAGTTCACGAGGTGATTCTTCATTGCTTGACTGAATAATTGTGAGCAGCCGACTCTCTCCTACCCGACTTCTCACTTCGATGAAGCCTGGGCTGGCCAGAATATAGCGCTATTGTTCGTCGTGTCCATTTATGCACCTTTGGATTGCGGTTGCGATGCACTGAAGGATAACTTTTATGGCAGTGATCGTGCATTACTTGTTTATCTATGTCATTAATTGCTCGAGATAGCCCTGCGGTTTAGGCGAGAAACTACTGGGTGGAATGTCCGTCGCTAGAACCCACTTCTGGCGTTTAGATTGCTCCTGTCTATGCAGACGATATCGCTCTCGGCTTGTGGTTGCCGGAGATCTGAATACATAAGTGGGCAGGCTTGACGATTCGGAGACTCAATTAGGTGGTCGACATCGATTGAACTCAGTACATACGGACACTGGCGAATGATTGCTTCAGGTATGCGCGGACCGCAGAGGGTTCGTGTGTAGTACTAAATTCCGAAATAACAGATGTCTGACCACATGTTGTCTTCCAACAACGTGCCGGCCACATACTCAAGTCGATCACATCGTCACCAATTATCGATGGCAGGGATCAATAACAGTCGTTTTGGAACACATGTGGATTTTGACTACGTCCTCGTCCAGGGTCGTTTCTCCTTTCGTTTTCCAGGGCCACGTAAGGTGCGGACAAATAGTTTAGCAACTGAGAGGTTGACAGCTCCGGAAGTTAGACGAATTTACCCTAATCTTCTGGAGTCTCTTCCAACTGCTCCACCGTGAAGTGTGAATTTATGCTGGAACGAGATCGCGACATCTCTGCATAGTGCTGGAAGTTTGCCTGTGGCACGGCACAAACAGGCCTGCTCAGGCACTGGATATCAGACAGAACAGTAGTACTGCTTGAATTTCGGGGAAATATCTCCGCCAGTCCCAATCACTAGAAGTCGGATGATAGTGGGTGTGCCTGCCGATCGTCAAGCCATCATCATAATCATCATCACTGTCAGTTGTAAGAACCGCGTACTTGTCGTACAGTGGTTGTAGCTGCCACAGTTTCGTTCACCGATCATTTGGGGAGGTGAGGTAGGTAGCTGCGCATTGAAGGCGGGAGCTGATAAATTGGTGCGTAAATACACCACCGTCAATGGACTGTTAAGTGGGGGGGATTGGGAAGGGAGCTATGCATTGAAGGCAATAGTTTGGATGCATGAGCGCCACTGGGCCATGTCTGACAAGGTCTCTAACCATTGATGTGGCCCGTCTCGGTGTCCCCATCCAGGAAGACGGCAGTGACCAGCGCAGCTGAGTTTCCTGGTAATGGCTTTTATACTTCGCTGCCAAGTCATTGTTTGATCGCCTCTGGCTCGTTTCCACCCTTCACGTGGTTGTGCGGAAAGAACCTTTCGAGGAAGTCGGTCGACTGGCATACGGAGCACGCGGCCAAGCCAGCGCAACCTATGCAGTGGCCAGTTCACCTATCGAGGGTGAGTTATTTCTCCCGAATACCATTCGACGTACTTCAGCATTGCTGATCCGGTGTTCGCACCAGATTCGGTCAATGCTCCGAAGACATCGATGGCCAAACATTGAAATTCTTTTGACATCCTCGGGGCGCGGCGGCCAGGTTTCTGATCCGTACAGTAATACGGAGCGCACCGTAGCATTATAAACTCGAACCTTGACGGATAAGCTGATGTCACGCCTACGCCACAAGTGACGCAGGTTCACAAAAGCTGATCTGGCCTTCCCAATTCGGATGGAAATATCATCTTTCGCGAGACCACCGGGACTAATACAGCTGCCCAGGTAGACAAATTTGTCTACTACCTCAATCGGTTCACCCGCAAGCACTAGGCTAGGGTTCGGGCCCACCCAGTCTTGCACTAGCACTTTACACTTTGCAGGTGTGAAGCGCATGCCGAACCGTGAGGCGGAATTAGTTAGATTATTTAATATTCTTTGCATTACCACGGCGTCAGATCCAAGAAGAGCTATGTCGTCTGCATACTCGATATCTGTGAGCGGACGCCCTGGGAGCACTTCGACTCCACAGGCAGTAGAGGCTGATAGTGAGTCTTTCATGATCGCGTCAATGACGAAGTTGAACAGGAAAGGATGAAAGAGGACAGCCCTGTCTGACAACACTTGATGTGGTGGACTCAGGTGAGAGCTCCCCGCAGACCTTCATGTGGACGCGGAGTTGGCGTACAGCGCCTTAAGGAGGGTCAAGAATTAATGGGAGATACCTTTGCTCCACAGACATTGCCATGGTGCCTGACGGTATACAGAGTCAAAAGCAGCTTTCAGATCGAGAAACACAACCCTTGTTAGTTGCTGGAAGCAGTGTCGCTGTTCCAGAATCTGTCGGAGGGTGAAGATATGATCGATGCCTCCTCTTGCAGGACGGAACTCAGCTTGGTATTCACGGATCTGTCTCTCCCTGTGTTCAGTCAGCCTTCGAAGGATAAGACCAGAGAGCACATTCGGTGCCACAGCTAACGGGCTGATGCCACTATGGTTTTCGCACAGGGTCCGCGTATACTTTTTGAAGATAGGGACAGTCAAGTGACCTAGTGACGTTTGCTTGTGTGGTGGGAAGAGGTTGGGTAGGGACATCAATAGACGCCGAGCTGCGCGGGCAAATGATACTTCCCGGTTGCGCAGGCCGATGAAGGGGTTGGTTGAGGTACCCCAACTTGAGCCTTTGGTTCAAAAGTCTGACCCACGAAGCAGTGGGAGGATATAGGGCTTTCTTTGATGACCCTGCCCGGAGCCGATGACTCAATAGTCTGACCTGCTCGATTGCAGGGGGTTAGCCTAACCTGAGGACGCAGGGAATAAGGCATTACTGTCTCATTCCTGATGAGGCTGCGCACAGTAAGTGCCTTTTGAGCAGCACCGGACTCTTTGGTTTTAAAAGTATTTCGACCGTAGTGGATAATGCGTCGACGTTCACGATCAACCGTTGGGCGATCGGAGTATGCGGTTTTTGGGGCCGACCTTTTCTAATCCGTCCTTCCTCGGGGGAAGGCAACATCGTTGCTTCCATAAATATGGACATGCTGGTCGCCTGGGGGAAACACCTTACTGTCTTCACTTCAGTGCTGAACAGTGATGTTACGCTGTCGATGACTTCCGGTTTGGAGCATCTTCCCGGGGAAGACCCTGGGGACCTAGAGTATATAGGCGATATCGCGATACTCGGCTCGAATTCCATCCTCTCCATTCCAGTCTTCTCTAAATAATATAGATGATTTTACCTTGTGATTTGTTATAAATTCTGCACAGTCAGAGTGCACGGTTGTGTTGCTGAATTGGGCGAGTACACCACGAAGGTTTGTGATTGCATCAAAACCACTCTAAACGCGTTTACTTATCTGGATAGTTGCATCACATCGGATAGAGGCGTCGCTGATGAAGTGAAGGATTAAATGGGGAAACCCGCTTGACTTTCCTTAAACTTAATCACCTTGGTTCCATGTGACACTATCCTGGTGGTCAGAGGCAGTCCACAACACAGCTGTGTCGGTGTTGCGAATCATGACCTCTGTGCATTAAAAACAAATATTACTTTGTCTAACCTTCGACGTTTTCGAGGCATTCTTCATGTGTTATAAAAACATGGAATCAGGAAGGATAAGGTACGGCCAATGGTTTTGGCGACAGATCAGTTGCTTGCCCAATTGGCAAGCTTATTCAGCTACGCTGGTTCCGTCGGTGCTTGTGTGCCAGGTGATCGATTGCCTGATTTTGAGGCAGACAGTCGGTACTGTTTGTTGAAACGAAAGCGACCGGAAGATACCACATGGTAGACAACAGAAAGATAGCCCGCCTATGATAGGTGAACTGATCACACTCCATAGGTTGCGGTGGCTTGGCCGCATGCTCCGTATGCCAATAAACCGACCTCCTCGAAGGGCTCTTTTCGCACAACCACGTGATGGATGGAAATGGGCCAGGGGAGGTCCACCAATGACTTGGCAGCGAAGCATTAAACACTACCTGCAAACTCAGTCGCGCTGGTCATTGCCGTCTCCCTGGGTGGGGACTCCGAGACGGGACACGTCAATGGTGTGGGACATTGTTAGATATGGCCCAGTCGCGCCCCCAATGGCGCTCGTGCATTCAGCTCCCGCTTTTAATGTATAGCTACCTTCCCAATCTCCCTGATTAAAAGTCCATAGAAAACCCTGTATTTACGCATCAATTATATCAGCTCCCGCCTCGAATGCACAGATACCAACCCCATCTTCCCAAACCATTGGTTAGCTTAACTGTGGTAGCTAAAACCACTGTACGGCAAGTACGCGGTTCTTACACCTGATGATGACTATGATGATGACAACGCATGACCCGGAGACAGCCTAGATGCACTGGTGCATGTCTGCGTGGATGGGATGTCAGAAACCCACCACACCGATTGTTGGAGGTACAACGGAAGTGGCGATTCCACGCAACCAGTGGCGTTGCCGTATCCATACCCTTACTCTTAGCCATCATCAGCGTTTTTCCTCCGCGATCCCACACCATTCCCTGCGATAAGCGGTGACCCGAACCACCGTATGTATGCGCACGTTGTCATACTGAGCTGAAAGAATTGATCTATTGCCTGCATACTGCAATATCTCGAAGAAATCACTGATCACATACTTGAAGACGTTTGATTTATTCAGACCCGAGACGCCAGGTCTTACACTGTAAAACTGTTGTCACGGCCGTTTTGTGGAAACTGTCCTTTAGCCTCGGTGATATTCTCTTCTGACCCTAAAGATGACGCTATTTGGCGAACATTCCCCGTGCTTTCATCATCATCATCATCATCATCATCATCAAAGACAGCAACATCAGTGTTGACACTGATGCTTCACTGCCGTACAACCATAAAGTTCGTCTAATTTCATATGCATATATATATAATTACATATTAAAAGCCCTAGAGTGAAAAGAGAAAAAAAAGAGTGGATGAGGGAGGGGACCTAGTGCTGGCCTATGTCAAGCATTCTGAGGTGCCTACACCTCCAACCGCTCAATCAGACAATCTGGAAAGAAACTGACAGCATGAACGCCACTGACATCGATTAGCCGCCATTTCTTGCAACGTCTCCAGCCAAGCACAGGCGGGGTCACGGGGACCCCATCCTGGAAGGCGTACAGCACCAACAACACCTAAACTCTTCGTGATCTCTTTCACGCCTTTCTGCCAAGTCATGCGCTGTCCACCTCGCGGTTTGCGCCAGTCTGAAGGAGGCACGAAGAACAACACTCGCCTCGGTAGACGGTGTTTCGGCATGCGTAGTACATGACCGAGCCATCTTAGTCGGTGGTGCTGGATGATTTCCCCAATTGATGTACCTGCAGCACAACCAAATACCCGTTTTCTAATCACCTCGTGACTAACACGCTGACGCCATCCAAAACCAGCCACGCTTCTGAGGCATCGGTGGTCGAAAACCTGGAGACGCCTCACATCATCTGTCCGTAGAGGCCATGTCTCGCACCCATACAACAATACAGCCCTTACTGTAGCCTGGTACACACGACCCTTAAGATCTAGTGAGATGCCTTTTTGACGCCACAAGTGACGCAAATTAGCAAACGTGATTCGAGCCTTTGAGATTCTTGCACTGACTTCATCAGACACACTTCCGTCAGAGCTAATACAACTACCGAGGTATGTAAAGTTTTCCACAATCTCCAGTGATTCTCCTTGAATTTTAAGGGATATGTCCGGAGACTGCACGTTCTGAAGCATGACTTTGCACTTTGAAGGTGCAAGGCGCATGCCAAAAGATGGTATGATGGTGGTCAGTCTGTTCAACAGGGCTTGTGCTTCACTTTCGTCTTCAAAGATGAGGGCGATATCATCTGCGTACTCCAGATCGACAAGGCTCTCACCAGCAACGATTTGAACACCGGGGTTTTGAAGACCTTCCAGCGTTCGCCTCATTATTTCATCAATGACGAAGTTGAACAAGAATGGAGAGAGTGGACATCCTTGTCTGACACCACTTTTTGTAGGGAAGCTTTTGGAGAGCTCGCCATACACTCTCACCCGCCCAGAAGTATGTGAATATAGGGATCGGATTATGTTTACAAACTTCTGGGGCATACCCTGTTGAGCAAGTATATTTAACAGCACTGACCGATCGACAGAATCAAACGCACCCTTGAAGTCAAGGAACACCAAGATTGTGGGTCGTCTGTACATGTGGCGTTGCTCTAACACCTGACGGAGTGTGAAGATGTGGTCAATGCAGCCTCTACCCGGTCGAAATCCCGCTTGATTCTCACGAGTCAAGGTTTCGCGTGCCATCGTAAGACGACGAAGAATCAATGACGCCAGAAGCCTTGTCACAACAGGAGTCAAACTAACACCTCTGTGGTTGCTACATTCACTGCGAGTACCCTTTTTGAAAATGGGCACTACTATCGATTCACCCCAGTTGTCTGGGACGGTCTCTTTCTCCCAGATAGACCCAAATAGTCTAGACAGGCACTGGCTGAGGAGCCCACCGCCATCCTTGAAAAGAGCAGGTGGAAGGTCGTCAGGACCAGCAGCACGATGACGCTTGAGTAGAGAAATACACTCGGACACTTCTGAGACCGAAGGCGACTCCATATTTACGGTCCAGCTTTCTGTTGAAGGCCAGGTCTCTTGATTGGAGGTAGCAGGTGGCCAGCTGAATTGCTGTTCAAAGTACTGTGCCCAGCGGTCCAGACGTTCTGCTTTATTGCATATCAGGGAGCCATTTTGGTCTCTGATTGTTTCGCTGACAAGAGGTTTTCGAGGACCAGTCGAACGAATCAAATGGAACAGCCTGCGCACATTTCCAGCATTCTTTGCATCTTCCATTTCTTGGGCCTTTCGGGTCCACCACGCTTCTCGGTCTGCACGGACACTCAGTTTCACTTGGCGTCGGATGATGCGTCGGGTGGAGTTGTGGTGGCGGCCAGGGGGAATCTGTCGCCGGGTCTCCAGCAAAGACACGGTCCTATCAGAGATCCAGTGTTTGAAAGAGGTTGGCTGGGTTGTACCGCAAACAGACGTTCCAACCTTGAGTAGCGCTTTGGATATCTTTTCCCAGTGGCCGTTTATATCCGACACCGTACCGTCCGGCAGGCATTCGACGAGTTGGTTTTGATAATTTCGTTTGACTTCTGGATCCACTAGCTTCTCAATGGCTAAGCGAGGTGTGCGCGTTTTGCGTACACCTGAAAAGCGCAATGAAAAGCAGCAGCGTACAAGTGCATGGTCGGAGTCCACGCTGGTGTTCCAGAAGGAGCGGCAAGCGGTGATCGACCCTCGCCACCGATAACTCACGGCGATGTGGTCTATTTGGGTTCGTCGCTGGTTTGTTGGTGGGCACCACGTTGTCAAGCGATTTCCGCTGTTCCGGAAATTCGTACTGCAAAGGAACAGTCTGTGATCGGCACACATCTGAAGTAAGCGGTCTCCGTTTTCCGTGCGTCTCGTGTCCAAACCAAGACGACCACCCAATCGGGCCTCAGCAGCGCTCAGTCTACCTACCTGGGCGTTCATATCACCAGCAACCACAACGATATCTGAGGTTTTAACCTGCTGTAGAAGGGCACCTAGAGCGTCATAGAAACTGTCCTTGGCAGATTCAGAGCTACAGTCAGTTGGGGCGTAAGCATACACAATAAACAAGGTGCGATGGACCTCACTTCCTCTAGATTCTCTCACAGATGTTGCCAAACGAACCGCACAGAGGCGACTATCAACGGGTATCCAATCAAGCAGAGACGCTTCCGCTCGTTCACTCAGTACAATACCCACTCCAGCATATCCAGCTGCAGCGGCCTTTGCATCACCAGAGGTGCGCAGCCGGAACCTGGAAGAGAGCGAGGGGGCAGTCAGTTCGATCACGGTACTTGCGTCCTGCGTCCTTGTTTCTGACAGACAACATACATCAATGCTGAGGGAATCCAGCGTACGAGCAAGAGCCACCTGTTGACCTGCTTGCTTCAGTGAACGAACATTAAAGGTGGCTAAGTAGACAGGCTTTCGGGGTTTGAAAACAGACTTCGTAGTGTTTCGGGTTGTAGCTGAACTCGGACGTACAGAATCTGCAGGTAAATGTGATGCAGGGCGTGCAAAACGGTCCGTCCTAGAGCTGGGACCTGCGGAGGACGTATTAAAATTGGGGCGGGGGAGGGTGGAAGACGGAAAACGTGAAAGTGTAAGAAGGGAGGCTTCAGCAGTAGCATGTTTTCGCTTACCCGTCCTGTTGTATGCAGCAAGTAAGGCGACCCGGCTGATGGCACCACGCGACGGCCGATGTGGCATGTTATTTGTGAATGTCATGGTTGTACGAGGGCTGGGATACTGCCAGGGCGCCCACACCTAGACAGGAGGACGATTAGGGTCCTCAACCAAAGCCTTTGGCTCAAAAGCCTAACCGCAAGGCAGCGGTGTTGGGCTGGAAATGCAAGTGCATTACCATTTTTACGGAACACGTCGCCACACATGTTCCAACCCCCAACCTGGAGGGCCAGGAGACTGTGTTCGTCAGACCTCTACCCATGGACCAACCTGGTATGAGAGACTCTGTGAGTGTCACGCGGGCACCCCCCAGTATAGCTTAATGGGTCGCCGAGGTACACAAACCGCCACACCACGGTAAGGTCCAGTCTCCCCGTGCTTTAATGATTCCCATATTGATTCTCCGTCATCCCCGCAAAAGGCATGCCTACTTTGAGTCCAGTGTCATCATAGGAGTTTCAATAAGCAAGTATATCTCCCTATAGTGTGCATAGTGGATTATGTGGGAGCCATCGGGAGAACTAATCGTGCAACGAGCTCAGAGTTTTTGGAGCTGCTCCTCGTCACCAGACGTTACTGCATGCATCTTCGGTGCATCAGCATGCAGTGGACTGTCGATAGTCATTGATCCAAGAACGGCGTTCGCGAGAGTGCTTAAAACATTACGGATCCACGGGACACCACTCCTGGTCGGGTGGCATGAAAACAGTTGACATGTTCTATCAATTAAAATGTCGTGGATCCAGTTCAAGCTGCTGCCTTGAATTCCATACATCCTGAACATAACCGGCACTTGTGGGGAACCCTGTCGAAGGTCCTACTGGAACCACCGCTTCTAGTGTCTACAGCGAATGTCCACCTTTCATAGTGAAGCGAATGTTGGTAGTACGTGTTGTGCCGTTTTTGCGTTCAGACCCGCGTGTTTCCCTTGCGGTGTCCTACCTTGGCCTCGCTATTTTTTCACTTTTCTGTTAGTAGGTAAGTCAAACTAACGAGACGATGGTTTTCAGGACTGGCTTTGTTCTGCTCCTTGAACATTCCCCCTATTTGCTTGGGAAATGACCTTCCAATTTTCTACCGTCGGAAGGGTTAGGATGACAGTTGCAAACATAATCAAACCAGGGCTTTTGCATGTGAATGTGGCCCACCCATGCCTGGATCTCAGTTCGCATCTCAATTATTGGGGCGGCAATGAGTTTCTTACCGTCAGACTCTGTGTTTACCAGTTTACTGACCGGAAATTCCGCGGTTTGGACCCAACCTCCGTCTCTCGGGAATTCGAGAAGAATTCACAAGAACACCGAGTGTTGAGGTCACAATGTTAAAAAACAATTAGGAGTGGTTTATTTAATGCTCAACACAATTCGCCTAAATGTTGTGGGCAATTGATGAAAACATCGCAGTAATTCAAAACGTACGTCAAATGCACCCAAAAATAACTGTAACATGACGGTAGAGTGGAACAGAATGAACAGATCCCATAGATTATTTATGAATTGTCCACATCCACAATAATGTTCGTTAACTATTTTGCCGTACGGCTTCCGGTGCGAAAAAGGTAAAAGTTAATACCTCCCACCACTACCAACAGGCATATATGTACGCGTAGATTATGGTGGACCGACTGAACACGAACTAACCAAACGTATTTTAAGTCCGGTTTCTCTAACCATTTTACCACAGGCCACATAACCCTCGAGTGACTCAGCTGGACAGATTCATAGCCGTGACCGCCAGCTTACTGAACAGACGAAAATGGTTTACGCTGCAATTAGATGATCTGATATTTTGCAATTCACTGTTGTTTTACAATGGAATATACGAATCCCATTAAAAGCTAGTAAAAAACTTGGCCATTCAACAAGTTGCTCAATGATAACTGCAGGCTTGAATGTCATTTCCTTTTCACCATTTGCACACAGTGAAGTTGCATGTTGTCAAGGGACAGGAACAGTGTAAAGTAACAAGACAGGTTTTTTCGAATCCAACTCCAATATTCACTGAGCTACGTGAATTTCCAGAACCGAAAACAAACATAGTTATGCTACGCAGAGCTGTGGAACTCAGTTAAAAGAGTTGTTATAAATTCAAAAAATCCCACAACTAGTGATGAGATCAAGATAGCCCAGTGATAAACTTGGGAACTCCTGATTGAGATATCTGTGTTTCGAGTATTTAGAGAAGTATCTGCTGAAACACCAAGTATCTGGTTGCAGTAGGTATACATTCAGTATTCCTCGTACGCACGATACGCAATAGTAGTGGTCCGATCAGGCAAGCTTAAAAAAGGTTCGGTTAGAACAAAGCCAGATGTACATACTCAGCATAAAATATTTAGGTAATGTATGTGATCTAAGCCATATCTATGCCAGCTGGGCCAGTCTCAGGAAAAGGCCACAGACAAAAAATGCGACTGAAAAGCGGACTAACAATCGACCGTGGAACCGCCAGGGAGGTTATCCGAGTTTCCGTGCTCACTTAAACAGTCATTTATTGTGCTGAATGGAATCAGGAACAAAAGTAATTCAGCGCTTGTTTAGGTTACACAACGAAGCACTCACAGTTTTGCACTGAGCACAACACGAAGAATTGTGTCAATTTTTCATGGACCCATGGATGGAGAATAGCATGCAGTGTGAAACTGCTGCGATGTGGACTTTATAAGCCCACTAGTATCTTTTTTATGACCGGCGGCAGTATCTCAACCATCCCGCCTTTTGCTTGAATGACTGAACGACATGCTATTCATTCTTACGCATACTTTGTCTGATATCTTAGAAACGTCCATGGCGCTGCGTAACCTACCTGCCGTCGATCGGTGCAGTCAAGACAGCAAATAGGTCCACACTAAAGACGTCGAACAAATAGCCCACAAATAGCTTAAGTACGGGAGCAAGTTGCTTTGTTCAAACGAGCTAATCCAGATGAGGTTGGTGTGTTTTGGCAGACTAGTGTAACACTCACTCCCGCCAAGGTCAAATAGCCTGAATCCAAATCCAGGTAATGCCAAACACGTGCAACATTGATGAGCTCTACTAAGAGCAGAACTTTACTCCGATGCTGTTACTTTCGTGTGGCTTCTAACCTTGTCAGGACAAGGGGGAGAGCTCGAACGAGAGTTGTACTACTAAATTAATACGTCCCAGAGTAACTGGGAATCTAAGGAACATTCAATGAGTTTTCTACTATCGCTGTGCATAAGATTGGGCTGAAAAGTCCTGCTTTATTGGTTTATTTGAGGCAGTTAGCTACAGCAGGACATTTGGCGTTTCACGCATTCTTCTGATTCCAAGTGAATGCCCTTTACTCAGGGTTTTTACTGCAATTCCAAATGTATTATTGGTTGGTAAAAAATACATGGACTATAAAGCATTAAGTATCGCATGATCACTATGCTTGTTGAAAAAAATTGTACTACAGCATGATAGTAATTACCATACTTTACGCTGGATTTGTCATTTAGTCCCTAGGTCACAGGTCTGCAAGGCTTGATCCACTGGGAATATTATCGGCCGACTTGGATGACACCGTACCTCCAGAATTGTCGTTGGGTTTTTACAACCTGGGTACGTTTACTCATCACACCACCCTAGCCTGGTTTTTTTGTTCATCACACAGCTGCATCACTTGTCTTGCTCTGCGCCCAACAGACACTCCTTCACACTGGTTGGTGGTGGTCATTACTTGTGCTAACCCCGTGTATTGTTCCGTTTTGTTTTCTTACCTCTTCCCCTATTAGGTTCGTGGGCATCTTGCTGCCCATTTAGATCCTCTAGGTATTACCTGTCCTTCGGCTGGCGCTGCCAGGTATATTGTCTATAAAAGGTATCTTCGTGATGGAGGTAAGCTTAGCAACACGAATACTGTTGTTGGTTGCGATGGCGTCTTTTGTCCCCGGTTGACTGCGCACTTCAGTTCGCACTATTTTCCATAGTTTCAGCGCTATGGTGATATATTTTGCTTTGTTTCTTCCCATTGTTCAGTGTTTTGGCCAGTGAATCGTTCGAAATGTTGTGCTTCACACACGTTCTCTAGTTTTCCCCTTCTGAACGTTTTTCACCATGTCAACAATTCTGTTTTTGTTCTCCGAACTCCAGAAATACCCACGGCGCCGTTAAGCTGTCCTCCACTTTTAACCGCATGTTTCGCCACGAGCTTGCTTTCAATGTTGTGTGATTTCCAATGTGTCTGATCAAATGGGACGGACAGACAATTCTGACGAATTCGGGTGTGCTTCGCCGCGATCTATCGGTCATACCTACCTCTTGGCAGCCGATGAGTCAGCCCCAAGAGTATTCTGGATTGCTGCTGTCGATCCAGCCCGATCAGCAGCAGGTCTGAATACAGTAGTATCCTAGAGGAGTTTTCAGCAACCTTAGGAGTAGTGCATTACTTTATACCATGTTATCCTGTTTATGTCCCACTGTATGACCACCTGCAGACCAAGTAGTCCACCGTCTACCCTAACTCTAGGCACCCAGTTGTCCTCCGGTGCTACAGGCCGACGGATCCAGAATCTTGTCGCCACCGCCCTTCTCAGAATGATGCTAATGGCAATCGGCAATGACTCCTAGTTCTGTGGACCACTTTTAGCCCCAGGAACCCTTGACTGAATTCTGAATTTTGCCTCTAAACCGTTGTTTTCTTACTACCTGAGTTGGCTGACTATTCAGTGATGATTGGTTTTGTTAGATCGTGTGACCCACTGCATGCTGACCCACTTCGTTTATGACTAGTTTGTTACTTGGCTTGCCTATTTTTGAAAGCCATCGTCCTTCAGTGATTTTCACAACCGAGTTCTAACACAAACATGACATCAGCTTTTAGATGTTTAACCCTCACTCAATGTGACTGTGTACTTTATTTCCGACTTTTTTGTATTAGGCGAACCTGACTTGGATAAAACGTTTCTTCTTCCACCCACCACCTATATTGGTGGCGACAAAAATGAATTGACTCTACGTGAAATAATAAAACGTTTGGAGGTAAGTATTTGACTGTTTCTGAGGATTTCGGCTGATATCTTATTTATCCCCTGGATGCCCATTTCTTTTGCCTGTATATACAGTGAAATCCTTGACTAAGAAACACATCACTTTACGGAAAAGTTAGGCAGCCTGTAAGTTGCATGGACACTTTCCTACGAGGTCGGGGATCAGGACACATGCTGTGAACTGCGTGTTTGGAACCTTGACTTGAAGCTTCGAATCCGGCAGCAGTTAGGTTTATTGTGTCTGCTTATGTTTCTCTACTTGAATCAAGACACGCGATTCATGACTAAGTGCTTCGAGTATACCCATGGATATGTGTTTTGTTCGTCCCACTTGCCTACGTCTAACAATGTTCCAGTTGATGCTTTTTGACTTTTCATGTTTCTAGTTGCTTTTATTGAGGGCCGATGAATTCTAATAGCAATCTGTCGCGTATTCATTGGCTAGGTTATGCATGGCTGGGCTTCACTTCGTACTTGAATACTTCGCTCAAAGCCTGTTGTACCCCCGTCGTTCCAGACAACGAGTACTTTCAAGTTAGAGCCATCGGGTCCTATCAAAACAGTTGTGTCCTATCAATCTACCGAACTCAAACTGTTGTGAACGCCTAACTACGAGTACCGGAAATCTGCCCACTCTGTGTTCTCACTGTGTTTATGATACCTTTGTACCTAAAGGAACAGGACGAATAGTTTTTTAGAGAAATGTAATCTCTAATATGTTTAACTTAATTAACATAACTATATTAGCGGAAGCTGGACTGGGACACAATAAAAGTAGACTTTTCCAATGTATTTTCGAATGTTTCAGTAAATGATCCTTCAAACTGGTTTGAAAATTTCTCGGGCACAGGACTCATGACCCGCCCAACAACATTGATGTAGAGCATGACTGATTAACAATTTGTATGGATCAAGCGTGTACATAGCTTTCATCCAGTGAGGAGTCATAAACGCCTTTGTTACCAGAATAGATTGTAATTCCTCCAAGTTGCATACCTAAGCATCTAGTTTGAAATAGAAAACTCTTTGCACCATCTCAATTTCTTTGACGCCATGGCATATCAACCAATTCCGCTTGCCGTTTTTGTTCAAGCCATTCGTTCACACGCCCAATCACCCTCGTTTTATGCAACGAACGGAGCGAACACTTCTGTACTTTCAGTGTTTCCCTGACTATGCTAATCCCGTCAAGGTCAGCGACAGTGTCGGGTTCGTACTGAAATCTGACAACAAGCCGGTGGGCTCGTATTGGTGTCAGGTGTTGTTTCATTATGCCCCTTCTGTCCCAGAGGCGGACGGAAAAAACGGCGGTTTAAAATTGCATGTGCCACGACTCAGGGGTAAGTAAGTGTCGTATGCTATGGTAACCACTAAACTGCCTTGAATGAAACTGGAGGAGGAACGACCGGGGACATCCTAGGAAGAAAGGTTGTGACCCAACGGGATGTCATCTGCAAAATGATTCATCAATACTAAAGTTTATTTGTCAACGCTGAAGTTCGAAGTAATGAAAAACGTACACTGGATTCTTTACGGTGTGGAACGAAATGCAACAGACTGCATTATCCTGGATGCAAATCTGTATACGTGGTTATTGGGCACCCTTGGTTATCGTATCTGTTGACAAACTAAATTTGTGTCGTGGATCAGTGACTTCCCAGATCCCGGCGAAGGAGTGATCGTGGGAAGAATAGTCGGGGGCTCAGGACCTCGGGAGGGTAACGTCCGAGGTAGCACTTTATGATTAGATCACTCAGGCTTCATGGACTCAGTTCGGAATGTATCCGGAGGGCTGAGTACACTTGCACCGTTATTTGACTGAATTGCTTGGTGAGATATTAGAAAACTTTCAGCGACACAGTCCAGTATCCTCAGATGCCAGTACGAACGCGCAGCCTGATTTAGTTTGTTTACTGATAGCTAACAGTGTGTGTGTGTATGTGTGCACTTCTGGGTGGATAGTATGGTGTGCTTGGAGCATATGCCAAAAAGTTGGATTTTGGCGTCTTTCAGTAGCTCAGTCACAAAAATATGGTCAAGTAGAGGTATACGCTTCACTTGTTGACTACCGGCCTAGCCGACCTTGTTGCTCGTACTAGTTGAAAGTGACAGGACAAACGTTTTGGGCATGTTTCACGACCCGCTTTTTCGGACCGACGTTTCCACTGAGGACCTCTCTGTGCCTGTAATAATCACTTCCTAACTGTTATTGTAGCTCGGTAGTTCTGAAGCAGGTATGACCATTTAGTTGTAACGCAGGGTGTATAGTCTGCCTGGTTTAGTAGCCGCCCCGTATTAAACTTTTCCCTATATACGTGCATTTGTTAACACTGTAATCTCACCGGTCCTCCTGTGTTTACGTACTTAGGAAGTTTATTGCCAACACATCGGCGTCGAATTCATGTTTATCAACAGTTTGAACAAGTGCGACTGGATTCGGCGAAAATTTGAGACGCCCGGTCATCTTTCATTCACACCGGAAGAAAAACGGCTAATTCTCGCACGCGTTATTCGTGCCACACGATTCGAAGCGTTTTTGGCGAAAAAATGGAGTTCTGAAAAGAGATTTGGTATTGAAGGTTGCGAAATGTTAATTCCTGCATTGAAGACTGTAATCGACACCTCTTCTTCCCTGGGCGTGGACAGTTTCGTGATCGGAATGCCCCATCGGTATGTCAACCTAAAGATGTTAACGATGTTATGCTTTTTTTCTGTCTTTCTGCGGTCTGTTTAGTCGCCTACTGCGACTGATTGATGATCTCTGGTGTAGAAGTAGCTTTTGAGTTCAGCCAAGAAGTTTTTGCCTGGATATGTCATTTGTGTTGCGAATTCCGACATGAAGTTGAAAACCGCACCAAGTTGGTCATCGTGTGGTATTCTCAGTAGGTTTTCCTACTTTGATGTATGCTTGCGTCTTCTGAATCTTATCCCACCTCGTCATGTAGTCAAATGTCACTGGATCACATCGTTGACACGCAGTTGAGGCTCCTGGGGGTGCACCCTATTCACGTACATCGTGCCATATCCACCGTTTAGAAACCGCCTATTTATGGGAGTTTTCGACGTGTAAGTCCTGAAACGAACTAGTCAACAGGCGAAAATTGCCAGCAAATCTTCCTTGTAATCCTGCAGTCTGGACGTGACAACCCTGTGCGACTTGTCAGCTAACGGCCTCCCCCCTACCTCACCACTAACGGCCATGAATTCCAAATGACCTAGTGGTATTTGCGACAGATTGCAATGTTCAGTAATTCCACCGAATTGAGCATGTCAAGGGAAATTACACTCGTTTCTCTTCGAGTTTGTTGCGATCATACAGAATTCGGGTATAGTCCTAGCAGCTGTAGCTCAATTTGTGACAAAATTGTGTTTAACTTGGATTCTAGGAACTATACTGGCGTCTCACAGATTAAAACTGCCTCTGAATTCTCTTCGGCGCAGTAACTATATAGGTTTGATCTTCAGGATACTTATTCAGACCATACTTTTGGCCCGTATGAATATCAAACTTAGTAAATAACTTTCCGTTGAATTGTACAAGAGGTCTGTCAGCTGTTGAATAACTCAGCCTACCATGGTATCTCGCGTGAAATGTTATAGTCCTCGGAAGGGATCAACCATAAGAGCGAGGTAATAGCTGCTTTAAACAATGGTGGAAACCGAATACTTGATGCTGTAGGATAAGGCGGCAGCTGCAGCCTCGATCACTCCGTCTTGTTGTTCCCCTTTCACTGCCGAACTCTGTCAGATGAAACCATTGCAGTTGTGAAGCATCTAATCTTGACATTAAACCTGTCTATGTTGGCGACTATATGGATTTTCAGTTACCCTTTGATCAGCGATCGCTAGATATCGGAAACACGGAAGTTCTGGCCTTAACAGTCTTTAATTACGGTGCCGCTATTTCTTTGTAACTACCGGAATCTTATCTTGCACTTGATATTGTGCGTCAGGTTGTCATTTCATCTTGTCTTTTTGGAAGACACGTGACACGAGCTGCTAATTCTCACCTTCTTATTCCAGAGGCCGATTGAACGTGTTGGCTAACGTGTGCCGCAAACCACTGGAGGATATTTTCTGTCAGTTTGATTCACGTCTTGAGGCAGCCGATGAAGGTAGCGGCGATGTGAAATACCATCTGGGAATGAGTCATTCCCGCATTAACCATGTGACTCAAAAGAACATTAATTTGGCTGTTTGTGCCAACCCGAGTCACTTAGAGGCTGTAGATCCTGTCGTGCAAGGCAAAACAAAGGCAGAACAGTTCTATCGGTTAGTATGTTTGGGTGTTGTACGTACCGTGCCTTTTTGTTCGTACTAGTCTTCTTGTTATTCACTTATAGCTTAACCGACGTTGTACACTGGTGATCATTGACGGGTCCCACTAACTCGCTACACCGACCGAGCCGCCTAGTTCAACAATCATCTATGTAATATAAGCTCCCGATATTCTGTTTACTCGAAGTGGTTAGGACATTCTACTTCATGAAACCGGTTGTAAACGGTAGCTTCAACCTAGACGCAGTAGAGGGTGCTGTACCTGAGTAGTCATCGTGGAGTTAAAATATAGTATTTGCGTTAGTTATTCGACTATAGGGAAGAAACGACGTGTTTCTGACTCAGGTATTAATTTTATCCGGCTGTTGCGATAAAAAATGTGGCAACATCGTTAGCGCTGCCAAGAGAGAAACCAACGAACGTGGTCCGTGGAGGGGTTTAACTGTATCTATGTATGGGTCGGTGTGATCTGGTCTCATCATCATCATTATCAGCTGTAAGAATCGCGTACTTGTTGTGCAGTGGTTGCAGCTTCCACAGTTTCGTCTGCCGATGATTTGAGAAGGTAGCTGCGCACTGAAGGCGGGAGCTGATAAATTTGTAAATACAGGTCTGTCAGTGGACTTTTAGATGGGGGGTTGTGAAGGGAGCTATGCATTGAAGGCAATAGCTTGGATGCACGAGCGCCATTGAGGGCGCGACTTTGCCATGCTTAACAATATCTTTAACCATTTATCTGGCTCGTCTCGGGGTCCCCATCCAGGGAGACGATAATGACCAGCGGCACTGAATTTGCTGGTAATGGCTTTACTGCTTCGCTGCCAAGTCATTGAACCATCCCTGGCTCGTTTCCACCCTTCACATGGTTCTGCAAAAGGAACCCTTCGGGTAAGTCGGTCGACTGGCACATGGAGCATGTGGCCAAACCAGCACAACCTATGCAGTTTGATCAGTTCATCAGTTCGTGGGTGAGTTATTCCTTCCGAATACCATTCGACATATTCCAGCCTTGCTAACCCGGTGTTCCCACCAAAGTCGGGCAATGCTCCGAAGAGATCGATTGTCGAACACTGAAAGTCTTTTGACGTCCTAGGCGCGCAGCGGCCAGGCTTTTGGCCCGTATAGCAATATGGATCGCATCGCGACATTGTAAATAAACTCTTGACGGATAAGCTGATGTCACGCCCACGCCACAGGTGACGCAGGTTCACAAAAGCTGATCTGGCCTTCCCAATCCGGATGGAAATCTCATCTTTTGTGAGACCACCGGGACTGATACAGCGGCCCGTTACATGCCACATCAGCCGTCGCGTGGTGTCATCAGCCGGATCGCCTTACCTGCTGCATACAACAGGGCGGGTAAGCGAAAACATGCTACTGATGACGCTTCCCTTCTCACACTTTCACGTTTTCCCTCTTCTACTTTCCCTCACCCAAATTTGAATACTCTGCAGGTCCCAGCACTAGGACTGACCGTTTTGCTAGCCCTGCATCACACTTAGCTGAAGCTTCTGTACGTCCGAGTTCAGTCACAACGCCAAACACTTCGAAGTCTGTTTTCAAACCCCGAAAGCCTGTCTACTTAGCCACCTTTAATGTCCGCACACTGAATTAAACAGGTCAACAGGTGGATCTTGCTCGTACGCCCATGTAGACAAACTTGTCTACTTCCTTAAGCGCCTCATCCACAAGTATGAGACTAGGGTTCGAGCCTGCCCAGTCTTGCTGGAGCACTTTACACTGCAGATATGAAGCGCATGCTAAACTGTGGAGCAGAATTATTCAGTTTTAATATTGTTTGCATCAACACGCGGTCAGATCCAAGAAGAACTATGTCCTCTGCATACTCGATATCTGTGTGCAGACGCCGCTGGAGAACTTCGACTCCGCAGGCATTAGAGGCTGATAGTGAGTCTTCTATACTCGTATAAATGACGAAGTTGAAGAGGAAAGGTAAAGAAGGGAATCCTCGTCTGACACCACTTGATGTGGTGAACTTAGGTGAGAGCATCCCGTACACCTTCACACGGCCGCGGGAATTGGCGTGCGGTGCCCTAGAAGGATCAAGGATTTATGGGGGACACCTTTACTTCATAGACACTGCCATATTACCTGATGGTCGACAGTCCAAGATAGCTTTCAAATCAAGAAACGCAACCATTTTTGGTTGCTGGGAGCAGTGTGACTGTTCCAGCATCTGTCGGAATGCGAAGATTTGACCGATGCATCCTCTTGCCAGAAACAGTTGATGATCAGCACACAATTGGAAGAGTTGCTCTCCGTTGTCTGTGTGACGAGGAGCGACTCCGAATCGACCGCCAAATTGGGATTCCAAAAAGCTCAGAAGACCCACTTGGGCATTCATATCTCCCGCAAGTATCACACTGTCAGTGCTTCTGGTTTTATGAATCAGCCCGGATAAATCTCGATAGAAAGTATCCTGAGCGTCAGAACTGCAGTCCATTGGGGCATAGGCCGACACTACAAATAGGCACCGCTTTTTATGCCGAGAGGCGTTGAGCTTGATTGAGCTGGATAACCGGACGGTGCAAAGATGACTGTTCACTTTGATCCAATCCAGTAAAGCACGTTCAGCTCTGGGGCTGAGTGCAACTCCCACGCCATATAGTCCACGAGTCATCGCTTCTTGATCCCCGGACACACGGAGGGAGAAATGTGAAAGAGCTGAGTTCATCCTTGGCGTTCTGAGATGCATAGCCACACTTGGGTCACGTATGCATGTTTCAGAGACACATCAATTTTAGAGGAGTACAAGGTTTAAGCGAACATTGCCTGTTTGCCAATTTGACTTACAGTACGGACGTTGAAAGTTCCTGTATAGAAAGGATTTCGTGGATTCAGAACGGTGTCATTTTGTCTATTGTTAATAGGCAACGAGGAACATAAGGCTCTTCGGTCAGATAACTGACGGTCAAATGACCCAGCGACGTTTGTCTCTGTGATGGGAAGGGGTTGGGTAGGGATCTCGATGGACACAGAACTGTGCGGGTAAATGATACATTCCGGTTGCCCAGGCCGAAGAAGGGGTACCCCACCTTGAGCCTTTGGTTCAAAAGTCTGACCCACGAAGCAGTGGGAGAATGTAGGGCTTTCTTTGAGGACCCTGTCTGGAGCCGATGACTCAATAATCTGACCTGCTCCGCTGCAGAGGGTTTGGTATAACTCGAGGGCGCAGAGAATAAGGCATTAATTTCTCATTCCTGATGCTGCTGCGCACAGCAGGTGCTTTTGAGCAGCACCGGACTTTGGTTTTAAAAGTATTTTGATCGTATTGAATAATGCGCTGGCGATCACCGTCAACCGTTAGGCGATCGGAGTATGCGGTTTTTAGGGCCGACCTTTTCTAACCCGTGCTTCCTCGGGGGAGGGCAGCATCGCTGCTTCCATGAATATGGACATGCTGGTCGCCTGGGGGAAAAACCCTAACACTCGCATCGCAGAGGACAGTACGACTTTATCCCCAGACCGCCTCGTAGTACGGGTTCTCGCTGCTCTTGGTCTGACTGCTCGTCTTTGGCCTAACTGGCATGGTTGCACCTTGTGGAACGACGTTCCAGCCAGTGTAGCACGCGGGATCATTGCAACACTCAAGACCGACTACCACGTCAAGGTGGCACCTTTAGGTCGAGGTGATTTGGTCTAAGTAGATGGATATTGTTAACCAAATTACCTTGTTAGGACCGAGGTAGGAAACTGTGCATATTTTATTCCTAGATGTCATCTCTCTTCTGTTGTGATCTCTTCGAAAACAGGTGAAGTGTAGTGGGTAGTACAATGCTAAAATACATAGTTGTCAGACAGAAGTGCCCACTAACCACCAACACTACTCGTGTCCCTTTGCACGAGACGCTTGGGATAACATTCGCTATTGACGCTTCTTCATCCTGTCTTTTGACCCTCATCATGACAAGTTAGGCCTTCCGTAAATCGTATTACTCATGAACTTATCTTCGTCTATCGATGAGACAGCTGTAGAAAGTTCAGCGGTCAGGGCCAGCGTTGCGGACCTAACTCTTACTTTTCGGTTGCTCCTGTCTATGCTTTGGCATCCTGGCGGCCCTAGTTGCTGTTTCGAGTTGCACGGCAGCTGTGCACCGAAACCGTGCCAAAGCTGGATGTGTTTTTTTTAGCTGATAAATACCCCTCTGAGTACTCATCATGAATACATTAGACCTTGCCGAGTCTTTGCGTATTACGTGTTAGAAGTATTGACGAGCTATGACGTTCCTCACGTTTCAGATGACTGCTAGATTTGCACGTTCGTGTTGCTTGATAGACAACCTGAAGCCCGACATGTGCATCTGGATTAGATCTAGCTACAACACCTTGCCACAACCAATTGCGAGACAAACAAAAATAACCACCGTACCGCTACTCATATTTTGTCTTCAGCGAAATATGGCGAAATCAAATGTAACGTAAAATTCGTTTACAATATGCAACATTTGTTGATTCCTAACTCCTGGCTTCCGAATCTGGATGAAAGTTTCCTGGCCAATCCTTGTGGAAGTTGTCCCTTTATTTTGGAACTCTGTACATATTCTGCGGTTTTCATTCGAGGGTCGTAGTGATACGGCCGAATGTTCGAGACTGTTTACTGTCGTAAACACTCCGCACCCTGCCGTACCATTCTGTTTACCTTAGGTTCAGCTCAATTCATCATCTATAAACTATGTGCTAATGTTGCGTTTGTTCCACCTGCTACAATTCTGGTCATCCTTTGTTCTAGGTAGAGCAATTACTTCCTCGTTTTCAACAAAACCGTCCAGTAATCGTTCGAAATCGGTCCCGAAAGCGGGTTTTAAATGTGCAGGTAGAACACATCAAATCTTTGCGCCGTTCAGTTGAATTAAGCACTCACACCAGTACTAGTGATGACCCAATTAGGCGTTTCGGTCCCCATATTCGTTACAGTCTATCCCACAACTGGCTTGTTTTCACTGGGAATGGTTTCATCGGTGTAGTGAATCAACGCGAATCAGACAATAAGTCTTCTAGTATAATTCTAACCGTTACTGATGTGTAAACCTCGCATCTCTCACTTGACTATGGCGACCTCGTGCGGTAAATCAGATACACTGTAGCCGTTTTTGGACTTCAGCGGGAATTACATACGGGTTGTAGTGGACTTTTTGTTCGAGGGTGCCTTTTTGACCTTTATGTATGTAAGCTAGGAAAAATCAAGGAGCCTATGAACGAAACCGTCATCTTGGACCCAAAACTTGATATTTTTGGATTTGCCCTCATGTGCTCGTTAGTGGTGATCACGGGCTGTTCAAATACTCGACTGCTTTCATCTGGTTTACTTTGCCCATCGGAGTGCCATGCTTGGGTGTGACCATGCAAACAAGTAGACTGTCCCGTGTGAGCACAGCCGACCAGTCCGTCAGAGATATGCCTTTCGTACTGCCTCACACACCAATGTGAAATGACTCAGTAGGCCATCCAATCCCCAGTAAACACTTGATGAAACTTCTTAGTCACTCTGGTTTTCTTCCAGATTTCTTTCCAAGCTACAGTCGTCGTCGAATTTCTCGTTGACAGACATGCCTACATTCTCAAATTACTGTACATGTTATCGAGACCTTTACGGTTGCTCACTACTGGCTTGATTATTCTCTGTCCGTCTTTCTAGTGGTGACACTGAAGGCAGAAAAGTTATGTCAATCCTCCTCCACGGTGATGCTTCTTTTTGTGGTCAAGGCGTCGTCTTTGAGACGTTCCATTTGAGTGACCTGCCTTCGTACTCGACCCATGGTACGATCCACATTGTTGTGAACAATCAGGTAATGAGGTTTTGTCGTATCTGTTTCTGCTTCACGGTTGCTTTGTTTGAACCAATCTTGTTTTTACGGTAAAGGAATTATCCAGAAAAGCAGGAATTCTGTCAAGCTCGTGAACCGATGTTGCCTCACTGATATTCTTCGGTTAAGTGGAGGACCCGTGTTTGAAACTGCAACCTTGATGACCTACTTTACTTTACCTAAAGGCAACTGTCGCTTGAAAGAGAGCCGGCTGGTTTTAGGAATGTCTGATGAGCGCTGCTCAGAAGTGATGATCTATTGCCGATTCTGTACAGTAGCCATCCAGCGTTAGTTGGTTTTGAGTCGGTGTTGTGCATTTGACTGTTCCTCGTGCGTCATTCGTCTTCCTTCCACACTGCATTCCAGATCGGCTTCACCACAGATCCCCGAATGGCCCGTTCTTCACCCTACTGCACTGATGTTGCTCGGGTCACAAATTCACTGATACTACACGTGAATGCAGATGATCCGGAGGCGGTAACCAGCGTGAGCAAAGTGGCAGCCGAGTGGCGTTCGGAATTCAGCAAAGATGTTGTCATCGATTTGGTCTGCTATCGCCGAGCCGGACACAACGAAATGGATGAGCCCATGTTTACCCAACCACTTATGTACAAGCGTATCAAGCAACAAGCCACGGTTCTGGACCAGTACAGTAAAAAGTTGGTCGCAGAAGGCATTGTGACAGAAGATGAGTACAAGGTAGGTTCGTCCTTCTACTTATGCTCTCGGACCATCCTCAGATGACAACTGCAGTCTTTATTTTACTTTATTTCTGTCACCTACTGACAGTCATCATCCTTGGCACCAGCCTCTTGATGTGGATCTGACAGTTAGAAATGTTATACCAACTCATCCAGACCTCCTGGTTCTAGTTGGCTTATCCTTGTGTCTCTGCAAGGTTTGCGTCATGTAAGGTCCAAAAACATGCTGCTCAAGGGAAGGCGGTCACGCAGCAACCCTGTACCCAGATGTTTCCACGAAGTATAGGCACCTTGTATCGTCATTTTCTTCATGAGATCTTGAAGTTTGTCTTTCCTTCTTTCTTAGCATGCTCTCGTGCTTGTTGGCAATTCAACACCAGCATATGCTATCGAACTGTTGCTATCTCTGTTGAAGCCATGTTTGGAACCGATTGCAGTAACCCATTCTTGTAGCATATCCAAATGTTTGAAAACTTTTCATGATTACTTGACTTATATACATCGACGGGGTAGATATTGTTGTTTAACAACTAAAGGATATATTGTCGACATCCATTGCTTTCTTTCGTGTATACCATTTCATTTGTTCCTGAGGTGCGTCTTACTTTGGGGGAAATGACTAGGCTTCTATCTTGATGTGTTTCGCGAACACTATTCGTTTTATTTTAACAGTGGATCAGTGAAACGGTTTGCTGCCCGATTTCTTAGTGTCTTCCTCTGAACCACTTGACACTTGGAAGACTACCGACAACAATCGTTCACTTATGCATGTGCTCTGCGAAACCTTGGGACGTTGAATATAAACACTGTCCTACAGTTGGTAATAAAGTAACCAACTTATTTGGGCTTAACAGTTTAGAATGTGTATTTAAACCTTTTCGACATGTAGAAAGGGTGCAGATTGCCGAGTTCCTCTTATTCGAGAGAGTTTGAGATACGAAGAACGATTGTGAGTCAACGACAACATTTATCTCCTTTACTGTTTTCTTCTCTCCGAAAAGTTGCGCCTCAACGAATCAGGTCGTAGCGATGAAATAGCTACCTATGCGATTGTTGTTAGTTTTTTTCAGACATGATGCATGGACTAAAACAGAAGTGACACTAGACGAAAAAGAAAGTAAGCTCGAATGTTCGGGGAAAGTGGTTGCCGCAAAGAACTGTTCATACGTCGAACCAGAGAACGTTTACCAGTGATTCTTTCAGTGTTCCTATAAAGTTCTTTCAGCCACTGGTGAATAACTGCAATGAAAGATTGTGCCGTTAGTGTCGGACTGGGACTTTTCAGAATTTACATTTAGTAATCTTTGGCTGGAAAAGTTCTAGAGAAAGCGAAGAATTCAACATGAAAGTTGTGAGCCTTGGCCGCCCATGCACATCTAGTACGAACACTCGGACCCACTTTTAGACTTGGGACGACAAAGCTAGCGTATTCCTAATAGAGTGAGCTCTGCTACTGAACATCAAGCGGAAACTAAGTTTCTTATAGCCCTACTGGTTATTGTTTGGCTCGGACCCAAAACAGGCAATGCAACCCGGTAATAAATATCTGGAGTGTCTGTTTTTTGTGTGGCAATACTGCCGTTCGTCGGGAAGTGACTTTTGGTGAACTCCAAGTAACTGCTTAGAAATTCTTTTTCAAGCAAGCTCTCCTGGGAATGCTTGATATCACTATCTACGCATCTCCGGGTGTGGAGGCCCAAGAGATAGCCCAGTGATTAAGGCGCAAACTTATTGACCAGAAGGTTCATGATTCGGTTCAAGCCATGGAATTGTTATTTTTATCCACAGTTGATAATTTCTTCAGGCTCGGTCATCTCCACCGTTGAAATGACTGAGGACTTGCTGCTTTATCCTTGGCTGCAGTCGTAGCGCATTGGGGTAGCTCAACCTTTCTGTATTCATTATTACTCAGGCGCAGTTGACATTCTCTTGTCTGGCAGTTTAGTGGTATTCTACCTCCCTCTTTCAGGCTGAAATTGAAAAGTACGACAAGATATGCGAGGATGCTTATGAGCTAGCGAAAAAACAAACTGTCACCTATAATCGCTCTTGGCTGGACTCACCATGGCACGGGTTTTTTGAAAAGAGGGATCCGATGGTTTTACCTGACACTGGCGTCGAGATCTCAGTGTTGGAACATATCGGTAAGTGCTCTTTATACGTTTTCCCTACTAACAATAAACTACCTGTCTGTATGACAAGGAGTACATCATCGCACCATTGTTATTTCCAGTTCATAGTGTATTGTTAAACATGGACGATAGATCCATGCGAACGGATTATTGGAGTCTTCTCGGTACTTTTATTGCTAAGTGGTTTGAATATTTAGTGAAAACTCCACACCCTTCTTTATTTAACTGCAGACCGTACCGACGCCCCATGCCTCGGCAGTGTGTTCATCGTCCTGAAGTCACCGCATTCCAACCGAGGATCTTTACCTGCTTCGGCATTGATTCTGACTTCACTTTTAGGTTGTACAATATCATGAAGCCATTCGAAACTGTTAGGGAAGGCTAGCCAAGGTAGTGAGGTTTGTCATTTGCCGTTCCGTTACCACACAATGTTCAGCCGACTGCTTAGCATTCATCCTTTCATGCCGTTACTGGGGACCACATGGTTGCATCCCGTCTGATCTCTCGAGGTAGAACACTGGGACTAGTGGGGCGAGATGACTCAGTGGTTAGAGCGCGAATTTGCTGACCGGAACATCCGTGGTTCGAAATCGACCTCTGCCTCTCTACTTCCCCTTTCCAGGCTTGGGCAACCTGGCAGCCCTTGTGCTTCCTTCTGGTGGAATGGCAGTTAGGCACCGAAAGGGTGCTACCGCTGAACGACTGGGACCAGTACTTGTAGTTGGTAGCAAATAATGTGGCATCGTATAGGTTAGCCACTTGTTCCCTACGGAATATCCATCCGAAGGGACTGCATAAAGGCAGTCCTTTCCAAAAGACAGCCATTTGAAGACCGAATATAAGTAGCCGGATAACTTGGCCAAATGCACCTATTTGCAAACTAATTTGGTGTTGAGGGATACTCGTATGAATCCCTTGTTTATGGCATCCTTAAACTGAATGTGTTGCCCCATGAAGTGTGGAACCGGTCGTAGGCTGTCGGAAAGTTTTCGGCAGTAGTGCATTATGTCACACTCGGCGACTATCGTAGGCAAGATAGTCAGGTGAGTCTGCTGTTAGCACAGTAACCCGAGAACGATTGTATTTCGACAGGCCTCCTCTTTCTTCCTTACCCTGGTCGTCATTTTCCTCAAGAAATCGACAACACTTTGAGTGCTCAGGAAAGCGTATGGCGTCGGTGAAATCTGCTACCAAAGCTCACGTTTCCGGACAACTGGCTCCACGAAGAAAGTACGCATTTTCTAATATTCCGACACTGGCAATCTTCGACGGAAAACAGATTCCACGGATTCCACACCTGGGAATTCAGCAGCCAATATTTTGCACGAGATGGTTTCGTGTCAGAATGTTAGAGAAAACGATGTTTTTGTACACCATCCTTTTTCTAAGGATATTTGTCTGTTCGCTACGGCGTTCATTTTTCTTTTATGCTAACCTAAACTTTCCTTCCGTTAGGCTATGTTTTGAGAGGACTGGTTTCTGGAATTCCTCCTGATACGTTTGTATGTGGTTAGTTTGCTGAACACACCAAGTTGCTGAATCCCATGGGTTTGTTAGTCAGTTTCCGTCGCACTCAAAAGTCGTGTGTGATGTACCGCCATAATTAGGGTGAGCGGTGGTATGTCGTGCATTATTCCTACCGTACTTCGCGAACTGCACTCAGTTGGACACCAATTCGGTCTTAACGGGAGACTTAACTAAATCCCAGCTGATTTACTCGTTTATGATATCCTTCAAATGGATGTGCTTCACAAAGGCTGCCTCATGTTTCAGCTAGTACGATATTCGAGATATGAATAAAAGCTCTTCAATGACCCTATGAGTAATGTTCCTTCTCACCTTGTTTTGGTTGTTTAGTCTTTTAGGAGACGATGCCTCATCTTGGCCTTGTCTTGACCACATTACACACCACTTGGATTGCGCTCTCCGTGCCTCTCTAATGGCTTATAATAATCTCATTCTGACCTGTTGCATTCCAATAAATCTGATCACCACGAACAACTACGCTAACCTTAACACCAGAGCTTCACTGTTACACACCGAATCAGGCATCGCCACGATGCAACATACGCACGCACAGAAGTTTATTATTGCACCTCAGTAATCGCATTTTTACTTTGAGCTGCGGGTTATCGAGTCATGGTGTCGGCCGACCAATTCTGACGCAATGTACGTTTTCGTTCCTGGCCAACAGTGATGTGCTCAAATAGGAGTACTCGCATCCTGATGTGTAATGGTGCTGTAAAGTTTAGCGCAAACATAACACTAGACTCCACGTACAGGTTTAGTTCACTCAGTCTGATGTTTCGGCTTCGGCAAACAACAGGAGATAAATAATCCAGTGAAGGATAGACCGTTTTACCAGGGAGGGGACGGTGTATATGGGCAAAACGAATTTGATGTCCTCCAACTGAAGCGAACTTGCCAATCCTATCAAATAATTTTTTCTTTAGCTAAAAGATCATTTTTATTATTAGCACCTCTCCACAATTTTGCCCACTGATTGGTTGAACCGAAAAATCAGATTTATCTCCTCAGTCGTCGCTTCAATTCATCACCACTATTGTTCCTTTTTACTGGAACCTCGGCAGATGCTCGGGGAACTATTCTCCTGACGGATTCAGCTATCTCGGTCCATTATGCCAATCGATTGAGCAGTAGGAATAATTTGCAACTCACTCAACTGCTAGCTTAAATTTGTGAATATCTACACACCCTGTCGATAAATATACTTGATTTTGTCACTCTTTTGCCCAGTTTGCATCCCAGTCCTCCCCCCAGGTATGCTTCACCAGGGATAGTCATTTAGCTATGAGAAATACCATAGTGGTTTGTTGTGAAATTCTAGTTTTACCATTTTCCTCTTAAGGAGCTGTCTAGCGGCTGCGTCTGTCTTTGATTCTGGGAGGCTATCCAATTCAATCAGTTCACCTTACCAGCTATAAACCGTATATCATTAGTTCCAGGTTCCATCACCGGAAAGTGGGAGAATGTAGGACGCTGCCAAGCATTGGAGGCGATGGGACGTTCAGTTATTTAGGGAACTGGATAGCTACGCGCTAAAGGCGATAGATTTGATGCGCGATTGGGCCATTTCTGCCCGTTTCGTTAACCATTGGTGAAGTGGCTCCCGGGGTCCGCATTCAGGGACGTGGCAGTTGCCGAAGACCATCCAAGTACTTGTACTGACGCTCACTGGCCTTCCAGAATCTGGTATGTTTTTTCTTGTCAACCAGCGCTGATATTGATCAGTGCGGGATGAGTACTGTGGGTCCCGAAACAGGTTAGGGGTAAGGACGTTCAAATCCAGTCCTACTTTCCCGATGTTACCTGTCTTTGATTCGGCAACCATGCGGTATTTCGCTCTTGTTTCATATACAGGAGATTCTTTCCATCAGTTTAGCATATTGTTCGCTGTGTCGGGTGTGCGGAATGATTGTCTCCGCAGACAGCAGGTTTCAATCAAAACAGCGCTCACTTAATGGCAGTCGCCAAAGGGTGGTCATCCACTAGTCCCACAGCTTGGTTAATCCTATTTTAAAAAAGGAAAGCTGTCCTCTGCTAAAAAAACGATGTCGAGACGTTGAATAAAACATTCGCATTCTGAATTCTCATGAACCGTTTCACTGTGTACATATTTTATGGTCGATTTTTTGGTTCCTTTATTTTCCACTTTTCGGCTGTATCTCTTTAGCACGTGCAATCAGTGAGCCTCCTGAAGGGATGACCATCCACCCAGGTCTGAAGCGAACGTTACGAGAGCGACATGACCTTAGTGAAAACCACATGGCTAACTGGGCTTTGGGAGAACTTCTTGCCTATGGATCGCTGCTTAAAGAGGGATGCCATGTTCGACTGTCCGGAGAGGATGTGGAGCGTGGGACATTCTCTCATCGTCATTCTGTTTTACATGACCAGGTATG
Organism: Clonorchis sinensis; assembly: GCA_003604175.2. NCBI lineage: Eukaryota > Metazoa > Platyhelminthes > Trematoda > Opisthorchiida > Opisthorchiidae > Clonorchis > Clonorchis sinensis. The sequence goes on from CM030370.1 coordinate 46,088,720, forward strand.
TTCTCCCCCGCCCATGTTGCTATTTATACTCATTCCTTCTTTTTTTCACTCTGGACTCAACCACATATTAGGATTGGTCGACGGATATGCCGATATTCAATTGTAACTATTGATACCAGCGCATGCAGCCTTCGCAGCTCCTGATTGTCGTAGTTTTGAAGGAAATGTACACCCTAAATATCCGTGGTTTTCCTAGAGTTTTCCAGTCTACGTATGATTTGGGGAAGTTAAGGTCTCGACAGTGGGAATCGATCAACTGCGTTGCCTACCAACCTGAAACGGCTATTTTTAGCCTCGCCTAAAGATTGATGGTGTGGGATACTTGATTCATCATGGATTGTTCACTTGACTTGGTTAATTAGCCACAATTTTGTAATACAGTCAAGCAGGTAGCAGCCAGTCCGATCGTATACTTTGGCTATTGTAAAAGGCTATATTTTGCCTTTTAGAGCATCCGCACCGTATTCGGCACGAATAAGGTCGAATAGACTGGGCGCTTTCTCTGACTTTAATTTGGGTTGATTTCTGGTGAGCTTTTCCCTCTACAATAAATTCCATAGTGACCGTACCCCTTTAGACAGTGTTCTCCGTCGTCTGCGAACGGCAATGATTCCATCAAGAGGATAGTTACTTTACCTCCCAATTCCCACCCTGAAGAGAGATCGAAATCCCTTTTTGTCGTCGTGTCCTCTGTCGGTAGGATTACTATACTGTGCGGTTCCCCAAATAGTTGCAACCCCCCACCAAAGGAATCAAACACTCACTTTTTCTGAGGGTGTCCTTCATCAATCGGACTTACTGTGTTAGTTGTTGGCTTGTTTACTGGGATTGGCAGCTGATCTACAAACGTTTCTTTGCCATTCGAACAGGCATCGTCAGTGCATTGTTTGATGGGTGTTTCTTCCGCTTGTGTGTGTGCGTGTGCAAACTGAGGCCACCCTTAGCTCTTACGGGATGGGCGAACGCTTGGCATGCGAGAGTTGCTGGGGTCGTCACCCAAGCACTCCGCCAGGGCAGCTTACTACGTACTATCCTCTTTAGAACAAGTGACGCATTCATGGAAACGCTCGAAACTGGCAACCTCTTCAAGCGTCGGTTCGTTCCAACTATGCACGAGCACAGGGCAGAGATTGATTGCTTTTAGAGTTCGGAATATCCTGACGAATTTCTATTCTACCTTCACTACTGAATGTATGGTGTGCGTCCAATATATTTTAGGGTCGTTTTTCAATCCTCTGTACAAGAGATCCCTGTGAGAACCTCCTTATTCAAGGGTAACCGTAAAGCGACCGTTCTTCACCATATTCCCCATCTTTGGAGAGACCGGGAAATCCACCGAGGTGTGATACCATCTCCGGCCTCGAAGAAACACCGTTATTCTAATCGCCTGTCAAACGATGAAGAAAAGAACACGTTTCAGTCTTGATTGACTTGTATCATGGATCATGAGCCATCGCCTCCAAAATGCTCCGTACCTGCCTGACCCTTGACTTATCAGGGTAGTTGTGTTGAAATCAGACTGGTCGATAAATGTTGACCTTCACGTAATATTGCAACGAACAGTGTGTTTTCCCCGCACTACTGCTTCTTTGTAGTCATCACGTGATGGTTGTTTATCGTCATGTGGCAGTTGCGGATCTTAGTGAATGGCTTGTCGGATGGTCTTGGAAACGGAATGGTGCAGGGAGATTTTATACTAGGCGATCATGTGACCAAATTTCACGTAGGATGTTATTCCTGGAGAGGTGATTAAAGGTTGCATTACGAAATGCGGTATTGGGAATGTGACCTTGGAATTGCGCAGTTCCGTAGCAAAAGCAGACACCAGATCAATGAATATTTTAGGTGAATTTTCGGGTAATTATACAGGCTGTCACTAGATCCCAGCGCCCAGTCGGTGCCCGCCTCGGATGACTATAGGTAAATTGAGCTCAACTAAATTCAATGTAAATGAGAATCCTTATTCGTTGGCTTTGTAAAACGGGATGTACACATGTGAAAACCAAAAACATCCCCATCAGAAGCTATTCAACCTATCAAGATGTTTGTCCTAAAGCAGCGGCCAGACTGAAGAATGTGTTGAAATTAACTGAATTTCTAACCGCTCAGCTGTAACACACTTTTGGTGTCCGGCTGACATGTCATGCGAAGGAAGCACGAGGGCTGGGATACTGCTAGTTTGTCTAAGTCTAGACAGGAACAGTCGGGATGCAGAGGCTGGGTTCGAACCATGGATCTTCCCGCGCCTTAAATATTGAGTTCACTACACTGATATTAGGTGGCAGACTTGGTCAAAGAACAGCGAAAGATTTGACAGAAAGCCCACAACGTTTTATTCTGTACACTGAAGTTGGACCAAAGGAGTTTGTCTCTAGGATGGGTTAATATAATTCTTTTTCCGTGGTGACTTGTCGTTGGGTATCTCGATCGTCAACCACTCAGACAGGAATAAGCTGTGGGCCGTCAAGTGCCTGGAGTAAGTCAGTTTTGTTATTTTCTGACAGTTTGGTGATTCACTTTTGTTGGCTTGTCTGAGTTCCCAACAACTGACAGTAAGACCTACTCAACGGGCACACAATGCCAAACAGTGTTTTTGGTGTTTGTTTGTGATACCCATGCGTACAGTGCGAATTACACGGTGGGATGATAGCACTGAACATCTCAACACTTACGAGTAAGTTTGCTTAGCAATCGTAAGTTGGAAAAATCAACCAGCTCGGATTGCAGGCGATCGTTAATGACTCAAAAAGCCAACAGAAATGCGAGAAGTAGAAGACCAGTAGAAGATTACAGTCACTGCTGCTCAATACATGTCATGCTCATATTCATTTGGCTTCGGACAATCTGGTCAGCAGGCAAGACAATTCGAACAGGTTCACGAATGACAGAATAGTGGAATAAACTATGGATAAGTTGATAAATTGATTGAGTCCTAGGTCATCAGAATTAACAACACGGAGTGCAATTTTCTGTACTCCCGTAGGAGTCTTTTCCAGAGATTAGTAACTGTATATGGGCAAACAATGATGGATTAGCTTCGTTGTAAAATAATTTAATCCTTCCAACCTTTATGAATATACAGTTATAAGACGGACCTACGAGCATTTCGTTCTGGACCCCCAATATCAAGTAATCACTAGCGTAGGAAACGGTGCTGTCATAGGTGTTACCCTTGTGACGTGGTAACAAGTGGATTACACACAATACGGGCCAAGGGTGAAAATGAAACTCAAACGACCTCGAGCCCCAGATTCAAAGTGTGATTTTTCCCTGTCTTCGCACCGACCAGTTGCGTCAATCTGAATTCCCCCTCAGGTGCATACAGATTAAAATATAAAATGGTAGGAAATAGCGGTAGTTCATACGTGCGAACTCCGAGTACTCAGTTGGCTGCAGTACGCTCTCTTTATTACAACCCTTGAAGCTAACTAGTTGATGCGAGAGAGCCGGTCGCATTTCAGAGGAGCAACCTGACACTTCAAGAGCCATTTGTAGCAAACTGGAGGATTAGAGTGATAACCCTAAGCGGTAGGGTCGATTGGATTGAAGCGCAGCGCATACAAGTATTCCTCTTCAATCCAATGGGATGTCACTTTCGCGGCGTGCATCTGCACTTGTGACCATGGGAACGGCACCTCGTAATGCTGGCAAAGGCTGTCCACTCTGATTTACGAAGAGGCATAATGAGTCAGCCTGATATAGTGGCCAGGATGCCTATCTGCATCGGGCTTCCATTCAAAGGTGATAACCCATTAATCCGTGCCGTATAGGTTTTATCGATAACGATCTAAAGAACGTGCAATGTGGCTGAACTGCGGCTGCTCAGCTAGGACAGGCAGAAAGTCCCATTTCAATTCCGGACTTTGTGTGAACACATCGGTCTGTCGACCTAATATCGGAATTCCGCTCCCGTACCACCTAATCTCGTTTGTCTGGGGCCCGGACCAGGCTGTAATAATGTCATGGACAGCGTTCTTGTGGTGAGCCCCAGGTGGAAATTACTTGGTGTTTAGTTCTTTTTAAAAAAATATGGATCACGTTCACTAATAAGTAATTAGTCCCGTTACTAAATTTGTGAAGGGGGGACGAGGGATGTCCGTATCATTACATGGGCTGTGTGCTGCCCACAGTCACTCATCCAGTTTTTGCAATTTTGACGTGTTGCACTATGGAGTGCGATTTTCCAAAGTGTATGATGCTTCGCCTCAAACTCCAGATGATGCACAAGTGATATTCTTAGTTTGCACAATTCCAAATTGGTTATTCGTATTCTCCACCTTGACTGTCCGCTTATTTTTTTCGCACACAGTTGGAGGGTGACAAGGTAAAATAATACGCTTCGTCTTTCTCTGTGCTCCATCAGATTTGGCATTCCACTTGTGATTCGCTCATCCCCTTAACCAAGAATTTTCGCATCCGAGTGGTTTGCAGTTTGCGCGAAGATCGAAGTTGTGTCTGAAATAAAAGGCGTTGAACGTGGCTCATATCTACGCGTGCTTATTCCGCGTTTTTGCTGCTTTGCCACCCACCTTGCCTTAATTTTAATATTTAGCTCAGGGGACGTCCACTTTAAATTGAAGTAAAGCGAAGTGAGTTGCTATCTAGATTATCTGGTCTGTTGACTAGTAAAGCACCTTCTCGGTCATTGTGCACTACAACCCCTAAAACGCTATATTCGACAAACCAGCTTCAGTTCGCCGCGGCTCATCTGCTTTCTCCTGCTGTTTGTAGTCTTGTTTCGTGGATATTTTGTGAAGTTTCTGGGGAACATCTTCTGAGCGATGTATTCAACAAAGTTCAACGGCTCATTAGAAAATGTACCGCTAAATTGTACCCTTCAATAAAGCAGCAGAGATGTGTCCATAGCATATTCTGCCGGGTGGGTTTTTCTCCAAACCATAACTCCAAATTTTCTGCAATTTCAGTCTGCCCACTACAAGTCGCGTGCTTACAAAGCGAAGCGGTCCCAACTGCCACAAGTCTGCCTACATGCTATTGTGTTGGAGGGGAGGGCTTGGGAATAGGAGCAGCCTAGCACTGAATGTCTGCCTAGATTTGGTGAATAACGGGCTGTTGAAATGAGTATGCTATCCTCCAAAAGAGCAGAGCTAACCTAGAACAAGTTTTAGAAGAGCCAACGATTCAACGCATGACAGACTTTCTTACAAGGCATGGAATGCCTTCCGAGAGCAGTGTCTCAGAAGGGTGAACGGTCTATGCGCCAAAGAGTTTATGCGGTTTTTGATTCACTCATGATACACTGTGCGCCAACAAAGGGGTTCGATATTTGACAAGAAGCGTTTTGCAATGGCCACCAGGAAATAGGTTCTATCCCGCCAAGCGGACCGGTCTTTTCACTACTTATTGGGTTTACCTTGAAGTGGCGACCGTACACAGAGGCAGAAATCGTCGATTGACTTCTGTATCGCTATTTATCCATTTCTCGCTGTCACCCTAACGGTCCACGAAAATGTCTAGTTGGTACCTGTATTTTGGCGCCGCTACTTCTATTTTGCCTTCAGTGTTGAACACTGACGTTATACTGTCGATGATGGTGATGATGACCAGCATGTACACAAAACTTTATGGCTTCATCCACAATCAATACTCTGTCAACGCTGTTTATGTCTCGACTAGGATTGTTCCACCGAACGATCGCACATATTGAGCTGAGAAGAGACTTCAGGAAAGCGGATACCCAATAGGTTTGACTAAATGACAACTAAGGCAAGTGTTGGTCCCGGTACCAATATCCAACAGGGAGTGGGTCGGAACAGTAGTTATCCCATACAGGATGGATATCTGAATGTAATAGAACGGTGTTGAATGCGGTTAACATTAGTGTAACACTCCAGAAATGAAATGTTTCGCAGTCATTATCTGGACTGTTGAAAATCGCCTGATGGCTTATAAGGCTAGGGACTGTGTATATAAACTCAAGGGTAACAGCCACGCAAAGGATCACACATGGGACAACCAGGTTGCTGCATAACAGAATTGGTGAACACAAGCGGTGCACAGGCAAACCGCTAATAAGCGCAGATGAATATCAGGTGGATAATGACTCGACAGTGACGGGGCATGCGCTGGACACAGAATCGACTCCGATTGTGTGACATTTTTTAGGCGAGGCTCAAGATTCGAGACGGCAAAATCGTCGACCATTCCAGCGTGAATAAAATAGAGGGCGTAGAATTGGTAAATGCGTGGACAGCGGATTTGGAATAGTCTAGTTGTCAGTGACGGTGTGTGGTGATCACTGAAACGGTCTGGGACTGAAGTTGACCAAAATACACTAAATCTCCCTAGCCCAGTTGCCCTAGCACTTACTGACCCACATAAATCAATAGAATTTGTGTATAATATCGAAGAGAGATGTCTAGCCAAAGTGCCCTGATTCGGAAAAGCAAGCTCTTTGTCTGCCCTAAAATCGGTCAGCCTGGTAACTTATTCAATTAGCTTGACAAAGCTTTTGTGTCAAAATCGAAATGTTACCAGCACTATGATCCATCAGTTCTTTACCAAACATTTCTGAAACAAACACCCTCAACTAGCTGGGATCTTTCTCATAATCTCACGAATCGATATGAGTGGACAATGTAGCGGAGCTCGTTTTCGACGATGTCTTAGCATGTTTTTGGCGATGTCTTCGCTTTTAAAATGGATATGTTCTCAATTCTTAGCCTTTGAGGAACATTCTTAAAAAGACAGCCAAGGCGATCATTTGTGGCGCCGTTTTATAGTTTAACCGGTGTCAATTACAGACCAAAGCAAGGGGGTTGCAGCTTTTGCAATGGCGATTGATCTAGCTTGTTGTAGCATCCATGCAAATCATTTTTGAACACAAAGTAAAGGGTCGAGCAGACTAGTTGCCATCCTGTTGGCAGTTAGCGGGATTCTAGCTTTGATCACCTCTAATTCTTTTCCATGTCTTCGGTTGATCAGTGAGAAAGATCCTGGCTCTGTATCTGGTGGTGAGATTCGGTTAGGTATGCTGCCACCAATAAGCCAATTGGTCTTAACCACTGCGATGGTCAACAAGTGGGCGCATAGACGGTCTTTGATTTGTTTGATTTGCTTTCTGCTATCAAAACTTTCCCACTTTTATGTGTCCATCGGAGGTAGTCGGTTAATTCGTTAGAGAATTGTGCGACACTTGTTTTCAGTGGTTCCAACACATGAAACTGTCTGTTCGAGAGTTTTCATTACACAACGGTAGTTTGAATTATACGGTCGTCCGCTATAGCGCTAACTAACTAACGCCTTCAGTCTTCCACCTTGACAGCCGCCATCTTCCCCTCGCTATCCGGCATTTGTCACTGTCCCCAGGCTCCGTGCTTCCCACGCGTCATTGTTTTTCTTCAACCGGCAAGGCAAGTTTGCAGCGTATCCGCTGCATAAGAAGTTAGCCGCTTTGGCTACCAATTTTGTAAAACGACAATCGATGATCGTGTGGATGGTTGCAAATATCAATCACTGCAGTGAATGGGATCGTACGACATGAATGTCGGATAAATAAGGCATGTCAAAAGCAGTCAGACACCAAGAAGTACAGTAATCTGCACACCGATTTGGTTTTTATGGGAAGCGAGCGATTTCCAACTGAATTACTCTTCAGATACCGATCTCACTGTCCAACATAATTACGGAATCGATCGGCTGGAAACTGATGGTGGATTGTTTGTCTGACTTTTCTGAAACAGTAATCACGGATTACCTTCCACTGAATGGGATCGCCTTCAAATAGTTGACAGTGACATGTGCATCCTTCAAACGATCTTCATGGCCTTTAGTCACGAGTTGACTTATTCACATTAGCCTGCAATAAATGAGCCTTAGTGGATCCAGCCGAGACCCGTGTTGTTTTGTTTGTCCTAAATGTTACTGAAACCCATCCTGAAGATAGCCCCATTTATCCAGGATGATTGAAAACAGCATTTTCAACCTCAAGGCGCACAAGTAACTAGTTGACTTTCATGTAGCTATCGAAACAGTATGGTTTGTCGGTTAGGCAAATTGTCACGAAAATAGCTAATAACAAAGAAAGTGAAACAGTCTCAAGACGCACAAGTAACTAGTTAACTTTCATGTAGCTGTCGAAACAGTATGGTTTGTCGGTTAATCAAATTGTCACTCAAATAGCTAATAACAAAGAAAGTGAAACAGCATACGATTCCGAAACTCAGCCACGTACCAAACGGAAAGAAGCAACTTCTTTAAGATATCAATGTTAGATCGCTCGAAACGGCATATTCCACTTACGGATCGAGACTTCTCTTTAATGATAATCGGTCTGTTAAATAACCCCGGTTACTGTAAAATTTTCCATCTAATATTTCATATTTACGGCAGTGGAATTTTATCAATCGGTTTTGTGAGGCTTGTGACTGGTCCGAGTCATTCTTACCAGTACAGAGAGTGCCGTTATGACAGGGTGGACAATATTCATAAAGAACGCCAAGGAATGTGCGGGAAACCTTTACCTCTTATAAACGATTTCTGGATGTCTCTGAATAGCGAGTGGTTTTGTACACCTCTTTGGAAGGTCATTTTTGAAGGGACTTTGCCTACGTTATTTTGATATTTTGGATAGCTCTGGCACAGAAGCACTCCATTTCTTTTTGACTTTCACGTACGGAGTGGCAGTAACGTTAGCTGCCAATGTGTCTATTCGTGCTTCACTCTAATGTCATGAACTGCAAGTCTTTGGACGATTTCCACATCGCAAATGGCTAGGCAAACATGGCTCTGAAGTGAGCTATTACGGAAGTCTTCATCTTGTAGAAAATTCAGTCCATGTTTATGGCTGTGCACTATGGCGCCAATTCCAGAACAGATCAAATTAATGTTACTAGTGGTGGTTCGCGCCTAACTGTCAACACAGCTATCGTCTTGGCACGTGCCTCGTCTCTCCTGAGAATGATGAAGATAGTAGGAGGATCTCCGACTCTGGAAATGCGGGCAGCCTGTGCTAATACTATTGAGTTGTTTTTCACGTAAGTTCACTTTCACCCAGTGGATCGTTAAATTTTCCTTCTGCGGTTACTTGGACAAAGTTTATATCCGGTGTACCTGCCCGCTATGTTTCTTGACTCTCTCACCATTAGGATGGCAGCCCCGGTCCATTACTTTGGTTACCCGGGGAGCATACTTCCAAAATATATTGAAGTTGAACATCGGAGCGAATACGTCAACTAACTGACTCTTTGAGCAATGTTTCTCCTCCTTTCCTCAAGAACATTAACTTAGTCAACAGTCGGAAGTAGGCATCCATAGTTCCCGAAAGACCTAAGGCTTCGGACAACTATTCACAACGAAAATAGGAGACAATCCTAATGTGTGATTACTTACTGCAGACGATCCTTTGCATTCTACTTTCTATGTTCGAATTCTCCAGCGTACCTCGATATGTCAGTCTTCGATTTGTTCACTCATGTGCTTTTGGACGACAGTTTTCGTAGCTGCCTGGGCAATCTTGCCGGTTTATCAAAAAAACGAATGTTTCTCGTCTTTCACATTACTGATAATATTCCTCTTGTCTAATGTGTTGTTCTTTGGATTTTCCTCTCCACTCCTTAGAACGTGGACAAGAAGACTTACGTTCCACTCAACCATCTGTTCCCCTCTCAAGCTCCATTCACTGTGTGTAACTCCAGTCTGTCCGAGTACGCTGTAATGGGTTTCGAACTGGGCTACTCGTTGACCAACCCGAATGCTCTTGTTATATGGGAAGCTCAGTTTGGAGATTTCGCTAATGTTGCTCAGTGCATTGTGGATCAGTTCATTTCCTCCGGACAACAAAAGTGGGTACGGCAGTCTGGGTTGGTTCTGCTTCTTCCACATGGATACGAGGGAATGGGTCCAGAACATTCCAGTGCTCGCATCGAGAGATTCCTCCAAATGTCGAGTGATGATGAGCATCATGTGCCAGTAGGTCATGTTTCTCATTGATTTATACCTTTCCCATTCATGCAAGCGCCAGATTGTCCGTTGCGATTGTAAGAAACGGAGTCAAATTCTACACCGGCCAAGCACTTTTCGTATCTTTCCATCTTTTTTCCACGTGCTTTTCGTACCACTCGGATTGTTGTCTCCTCCTTAGCTAATTAGTGGTGTTTATCAGTGGCTGCACGCTATTATGTTTATCCTTGGTACGCGTGACCTACCGTGCCAAACACACTTGGAATCCCCATTGGGGCGATACATTTTGTGTATTTCTTTTCATGACAGATTACGTCTCGATCTTATATGGTAAAAACCCCACCTGTTTACTCGGCTTAATTTCGGGATGGAGTAGAACTTCGACTTTTTTTCGATATGTGACCGTCGACTAGCATAATCCGTAATTAACTAGTCGCTTCTTATCGCTCGCGACAGGAGCCTGCCGTCCTTTGTTATGTGGTTCTGAGGTCCATACAATTTTTCATGCTCCTGTTCGTTGTATTCATATTAGCCGGACTGGCTTTACTAGAGGGTGAGCGCTGGACTTAAGTTTCACTCACTGAAAACTCGCCATTATTGCAGTGCGATGTAATCCACTAAGATTTCTCTGCTGGCTAACATATCCAAATTTATGAATACTGTGAAGTCGTCCTCTCCTTTGTAAGAATGTGTTACCTATTGCAGCAGCCAGAGCACCATAAAACTCACCAAGAATTTGATGCGGCTACAAGACCATCACCTGTACACGTCAGTAATACAAAGCGGGGTACTGTACTTTACTCGGTTAAACCAAGCCATATGGCACCAAGTTTGCCAAGCTCTCGACTCATCGATCTGATCGGAGTCCCACGCAGGAATCCATCAGCGCCCACTGATTCCATGGGTTATTGAAATCCTTCAACTGCCCATTTTCCGGGCTGTCCAGGACGATGTTTGTCTTACCAAACCGCTCAGCCGCAACCAAAAACAAGCATCGTTTCCATTCTTTGTACATGAGACGAAAATGTGCACTCATAAGTCAGCTCGCTTTTAAATATTTTTCAACCCCAAAACGTCAGCTGGAATTTTCAGTGCTCGTTTCTTGGACATGATCGATCGACAGTCTACATTGGCAGGCACACTCAAGATTGTCCTTAGTGTTCCTGTGTCCCCGTAACCCGGATGTGAAAATAAATAAAAATGATCAGAACATCCTATAACTTGTGATGCATGGATTTAGCTGTAGCACCTAGTACCTAGCTGTCATGTTGCCTAAACCTAGACAGGGCAGTCGAGATGCCAGGGTTGGGTTCGAACCACGCACCCTCCAGTCAGTAAATTAATGCCTCGGCCATTGTGTCATCTCAACCTCAAAATTCAAATACATGACCCCGGATAATGGTCCATCTTATCATCTGGGTGTCTCCAGTGACATCAAATTTGAGGCTGCTGGGCTGGAGTCAGACTCAGCTTCTAATGAGAAAACATTTTCTCGGTTCTTTGGATCTCGAACTATATGCTGTCACATTTGGGGAGATCGTGGAAGCTTTCCTAATATTCGTTGTACTGATCGAAAACTAATGACGTCAATTACACTTACGTACAATTGGTCGCCTCAACTTGTAGCTAGGTACGACACTGCGGACGCCGAAGCCGAATCCACAGCCAATGTGTTACGGCGTCTCTGCTCTCAAAAGTCCCTGGCGTTCTGTGTGGGAGAGATGCCGCGTGGCTGTCACTCCTATTTATTAATAAGATTTCAAAATCGCGTGCAACGGACCTCCCTAGATGAATACGAACTACCTGACTCTGACAGATATGGCACAACTACTTCTGTAGGTTGACGTCCGGTGCATACAGTACCTTCCCCATAATAATGGCAAAACGGTTGCATCTTCACGACAGCCAAACTTGAGAATGCCAGTTACTGGTGTCAGTACATGGTAATTCTTTCCGTCTTTACGCCACCAGCGAATGCAACCTGGACAAATTGGTATTGCAAAGGAATAATCTGTGATGGGAACACATCTGAAGTAGACGATTTCTGTTGTCCGTGCATCTCGTATCCAACCCAGGACGACCACCTAATTGAGCCTCAGCAGCGCTTACTCTACCAGCCTGGGAGTTCATGTCGCCACCAACCCCAACGCTATCTGAGCCTTTAGCCTGTTGTAAAAGAGCATCTAGGGCGTCATAAAAACCGTCTTGGGCAGATTCAGAGCTGCAGTGTGTTGGGGCGTAAACAGACAAGAAACACAGTACGATGGACTTCATTTCATCTAGATTCTTTCACAGACGTTGCGCAACGAACCCCACATAGGCGACTATCAATGGGCCCTTGATCAACTAAGGACGCTTCCGCTCGGTCGCTCAATACAATACCCATCCCAGCACATCCAGTTGCAGTGTCCTCTACATCACCAGAATTACGCAGCCGGAACTTGGACAGCATATATCAGCTCAGAGGGAATCCAGCATAACAGCTAGAACCACCTGTAATCCTGCTTGCTTCAGTGTGTGAACATTAAAGGTATCCAAGTGGACCGGCTTTCGGGGTTTGGAAACAGATTTCCGATTGTTTAGGGTTGCCACTAAAGTCGGACGCACAGAAGCTGCAGCTGAGTGTGATGCATGATGAACAAAGCAGTTGGTCTTGGTGCTGGTTTCTGCGGAAAACGTGAAAGTGTAAGAAGGGGGCGTCAGCAGTAGCATTTTTTCGCTTACCCGCCCTGCTGTGTGCAGCAAGTAGGGCGGTCTGGCTGGTGACACCACGCGACGGTCTAAATGGCATGAGATCGTTGTTAGTTGTATGTGTCATGGTTGTACTTGGGTTGGGATGCTGCCAGGGTGCCCACGCCTAAACAGGAGGACGGTTAGGGTTTCCACCCAAAGACTACAGCTCAGAAGCCTGAAACCAAGGCAACGGTGTTTGGTGTGGAATGCAAATGCATTGCCATTTTTATGGAACAAGTCGCCATGCATGTTCCAACCCACAGCCTAGAGGGCCTCTAACCATTGACCGACAAGACACGAGAGATTCCGTGAGTTAGTTGTTGATCGGGTGGCTGTTGATCTGTTCGGTGAGCTTGGCAATTGACTTTTTATCGTTTCGCCACCATACGAGGAGACATCATCAGTGTGCAGTTGGGTGTGTACCTCCTCTTTGCATGCGTGGATTTATGTAGCATTTAAAGACTACCTGTTAACTTCTAACGTGATTGACTAGTTTGGGGGACAGCGTTTTTCGTGAATTTATTGGTCCTTTTGTGGTCTTTGTTGCGTTGTGGTCTGCGTTCCTTTGAGTCAGCTGGTTGTCCCAATGCCTTCGGTTTTTAGTAGTTGCTTTCCTGGATTTGATTGGCTCTTTTCTCGATTTGCATCGTGTAGTAGTCAATCTTCTCAAGATTGACTGGTTGGTTGAACCGTTCTGTTTTCCCCATTTTAACGACTGGTGTCCTTGTACCCGCCGTTTAATTTGGTACTTCGGTTTATTGGCTGAGTGCTTCCTCCAATCAATGTGATACGTCCATTTGAATCGGGCTTTTCTACTTCTTTTATAAGTTCCTCGTCTGGTTGCTTCTGCAACTCAGAGCTCTGTGGTTATGGCCTTCCCTTGCTCTTAGTGGTTGACAAACAGGATCGATTTCGCTATTTCTTCGTTCTTGCTTGAGCCAGTATCTGAACGCCGCTTCAGTCGAACTCGTGAATTTGTGGAAGCGTGGTACTCCACCGAAGAAACCCTCAACAGACACCTTAAGATCATTTTGGCTACGACCTTATGCAGTATGTATATTCTCGTTGTCTGATTGTTTTCCAGTAACCGATTTTCAATCGGCTCGCTACTTATCCAATTCATCGTACATGTTCTCCGGCTTCATTGTATGCGGTAACTAGTTCTTTTTGTTTGAATTCTTCGGGTTTGTGTAGGTTTATTAGCAATCGATATTTTGTCGTAAACTGCGCTGCTTGTCTGATGTGCTAATATGTAACCCACATATTTCTGTGCTACGACCACCTGACAGCCGTAGTAGCGCGTTGCGGGCGATTTCTGTGGCATACGGCTTACTGGAAATGATGATGTACGGAGACACAGTAGCTCATAAGTCTGGTGACCAGGTTAGGATAATCATATAGACGACAGAAACTTGCATGTCATTTTATTGAATACCACACCCAGGCGCTGCACAATCTGCTGTAGGGAATAACGCTCATTATAGTCGTTAGCTGATACTGTTTTATCATCGGTCGATTGTGCGTCTATTCGTACATGAGATCAAGATCGCACTGCATTTCGCTGTTGTTACTTTTTTCTGGCAAGCTTATTGTCAGACAACATGTTTTCACGTTACATTCCTTCGAGCACACCAAACTATCTTTAGTATGCCTCAATTGGTTGAGATAGCGGTTAAAATGGAAGGTCCGTTGTTCGAATCCAACCCCAGCGTCCCGACTGCTTCTGTCTAGGCTTAGGCAGCTTAACAGTCTCACCCCTCGTGTGTCTTTCGGATGGCATTGCAGCTAGGCACCGAAAGAATGGTACAGCCGAATGATCAGTCGGTTGCCCTAACCCAAGCTATTGCAGGATTTCCCGCCCCGCCACCTAGCTGTGCTCCTCATCACCGTGTATGCTGAGTTTGCTATTTACTGCAATCTGATGAGACGATTGGAACTGATAGACTTACGTAGCAAATTTCATGGTCCTTGCATGAAAAGTTCACGTTGCCTGGTGCAGTAAGATCCCTCAAGAAGGGACTGTCCGAAAGAGGCGCTCTTTGATAGCTCTTGGACACTTTTTGGATTCCCCATTGGCTTACCGTAAAAATTTCCTTTGAAATTGGGGAATCATACAAAGGACACTGAGCACTCCTTTGGGACCACAAAAAGCTCCCAAATGGTCATTGCTTTCCTACTTGGCGGATTCTTCTGTTAAATATCCCTCATCCAGACTCGTGAGACTTATAGGCGAATCAGTTCAAGTCGCTAAGAGCCTCGTACAATACCGCATTTCGACAACAGTGTGCAAAGAAGGACCACCGAGTAAGCTTCGAATCGATCCAGTTTATCTCAAGCCAGGATTATCCGGTTGTCTCACCAGGACTTGTTTCCGTTACAGATCATCATCTAAACCAAAATATTGGATATGTGTGCCCCTATTGTTTGCGGGGCAGATCAGATATCCGAAGTTTTGTCATTGAGGTTTGTGTAGACTTTGCTTTGTGGGCGGATGCATACCACTCGATGCCTAAACTGTACACTGTTTTCCGTAATTTGAAGCTTTGTTTACTGGTTTCTCCGCAATGCGATAAGCTCAGTGGATGGGCATCAACAAAGCTATTGATAAGAGGAGTCAACATCTTTCTCAGCTCACCACGCAACCTGAAGGTTTCGATGTGTAAAATCCTGAAAGATATCCACCCCCTCGGGTAGATGGCTGTTTTAGAGCCACTTGAATGAAAATAATTGGTTCGCCCGCGTGGGGCATTACAAGACAGCTGTGGTTCATCAAAAATCATATCTATAGTATACTGGCTATAGAAGATCAAATCATACATCTTCATAAAAGTTAAACTGGTTGAGATGCAAAGATGAATGTAAAGTATATATACCTGTAATTAATTCTTCTGTGCCCATGTCCATGGTATACCTCCACAAGAATAGGTGGGTTTATCAAGACATCGCTTTCACACTCATCCATTGGTGGTTGGTCAGATGGTTGTTTATCTGTTCGCCACGTGATCAGCTATTCATGAATACGGCCGAGCCACCAGCATTCCAACAGTGCCAACAGTCATCTGTAGCTGGCTTGTAAGATTCCGTTCGCGTCAGAACATCTGAAATCAACTGGCATTAAGTACAGTGAATGATGTCTGTTGACGAAGTCCATCCCCGGAATGAACTGCCGCAATTACCTCATCTCAACCCCTTGTATTATAATATTTTCAGTACGGACAGAATCAAACCCGAGTTCTGTAATAGCTTCAATTGTGTTCTCGAAGGAGCACCTCCAACACTGTTCCACATGGACTTCTGAATTGTACTGCGGATTATAAAAAATCACTGGATGACTTTCTGTGCCTTGCTATATCAAGTGGACCTATTGTAAACCATTCGAATATTTTGGATATTCAGACGTATGTTCACAAAACTCCCGGAGAATTCTTTGGGACTTTGTAACGTTTCACCTTTTGTTTACCAAAAAGAGTTTTGTTTGGACTGACTGTCCAAAAACAGTCAACGCATTCAGTCGGTTTTATTTAGCCTTACCTTATTGAATTAGCAATTTTACTGTCAATAAGTTTTTCTGCGATGAAGACCACATCCGAGCACCCTGTGATCGACTAAAGGACTTCTGAGGGACCGTCGGGTAGCATAAACTTTCCGACAGCTGCAAAGTTCCATTCAAACTGACCACGATACAAAAGCCTGCAGTGTGTTCTCCACTATTTCGGTACAGAGGATGCAGCTGACTAAATGTATTGCGGTCAACTGTGTTCACAACACTAGTGTGTTGTGCTCCGAGACACAAACTTGAATAACAAAGCTTATCGGATGGACTTCTAAGTGTGCTGGTTTTAACGTCGACCTATGCATCTTTTTGCCTGGAAATTGCAAACAAATACATTCGGGTATTTGCACTGTACCCTTACTGTCCTCTTTGCGAGGGTAAACCGCTAAATTCCGAGCATCCTGAAAGACTATCACGCATGGTTCTACAACGAAACTGTACTTGGTAATAGTTCTGCCCTTCTTGAGTAGAGCAACAGTGAAGAATGAATATGAGATCGTCTTGATTACTGAACTTCTCTCCCCCGACGATGTAAAGCGGTATCGTCTTGGACGTACTATACTGCCTCAAAGAGACTGGATCTTACCGTGGAGTGACGGTTTGTGTGCTTCCTAAACTGCTAGACCGGGGGGATGTCCGTGCAATACTCGCAGTCTCTCCACCAGGCTGGTCGGTGGTTAGAGGTCTAATGGCCTTCCAGGTTGGTGGTTGGAACATGTATGGCGACTTGTTCCGTACTTGCATTTCCCGCCAAAAAACGCTGTTGATGGTGGTGATGATGACGATGATGACGATGTGAAGTCACTGATAGCAACACCAGAGGAGAACACCAGTTCTTCACTGCCGTACCATGTTAGTTCTTTTGAATAAAACCTGATGATGGAAAGAATAAAATTGAAACAGGGAGAGGGACCATGAGGTAGCCTACCGCAAACATCAGTGATGCCCAAACCTCCAACACTCAGACAGACGATCTGAATAGAAATTGATAGTAAAAACACAAATATATCGTTCAGTGTCTCCAGCCAAGCATAGAGAGGTTCACATGGACTCCATCCTGCAAGTTGAACAGCGCCAACGGCGCCAAACTTTTCACAATATCTTTCATTCCCTTCTACCATAGCATATTCGGTCCTTCTCTACGGAAAACAACACTCCTGTCGGCATGCCATTCTGGACACAAAACCACATAGAATAGAACACCTCACTTTATGAAATCACTTGTCTTCTTCCATGTGAGGAACATGCCCAGGAAAAGACCAATTTTTTTTAACTTCCAAGGATGGTATGTTTCTGTCTTTTAGGGTAAGCTGTACAGCTCCCTTGCTTATAGAAACGCCCTCCAAAGTAATGACGCTACGGCCCGTTCAAGAACCCGATGCTTGCATTCAACGGATGCATTTTGGAGGTGGTCTTCTGAAATCAACCCTTGTACTCTTTTCGGCAGTACGAATTGGCTCAGTCGTCCAAAAGGACATCGGCCAATCACACTTCTTTTTCCATTCCTATGTTAAGCGGAGAAATTAAACGGTTTAGTTTCCACTGAGGCATATTAAAGTGTTTTTCAGCTTGGGTGAGCACTTCCATTGGATGCGCTTCATCTCTGAACAGCTTGACGCTATCTGACGCATCCTCTCTTGGGTGGTTATGTCATCGAGATGCAACAGTTTCCCTGTCCCACACAAATATTTGTGTGCAGTGGAATTTATTTATTGTTTGTGGAATTTATTGACAGTGATAAATAAATAAAACTGGAACTCCACCAACATTTTGAATAAGTTATGTGCACTGGACCTATCCTGTGATGTTTTTTGGTGTCCCCCGATCCCTAATGGTTCAGATGACACCAAGGTATTTAGATACGGTTAACTCAGTATTGAACGAAAACGGCAAATTGATTGCAGTCACATTGCTTCCAATGGGCTAGAAGAATTTCACAGAGGTTTCTTGTTGCACCTACGCAAACGTGTTATCCAATTGTCGTAATTTTCCGTAGATGTACACTTATTTTCGAGCTAATTCGGTTCTAACACGAGATAGGGAATCGCCTATACACTTATTTTCGAGCTGATTCGGTTCTAACACGAGATAGGGAATCGCGTTTGTCTACTGAGGTCTGAGAAGCACGAAACCGATTGTGGCTGTCGTGTAGTTTTCGACAACCTCATGAGGAGTGTTCCGTCAAGAAAGTATACTACGATATCTTGAATATCGTACCAAATGAAAGTTGAGGCTGTCTGTATGCAGCACATTCATTTGGTGCATATCGTGAACGAGAGACTCAGCTGGAATTCAGCTGAATCCTTGACTAAAGTCGGATTAGCTTTCAAGTGAGTGCGCTTCGCGAATTGCGTACAATTTGGATTCAAGTAGGACATAAGATTGACGGAAACTCGGGGGCTTCGCCTAAATGATTATCCAAAAGGGTAAGACCAGTCGTGGGTTGTCGAATAGTTTCCAGCAACCTTATGAGTAGCGTTTCATCAAGCAAGTAGATGATAGTTTTCTGGCACAATGTTGCTGAGTTTAATAATTGTCGAAAGAATTGCTCCTGTGGACAACTTAGGATTTTAAAGATGGGGTCTTTTATTGAACATACCTTTTGTCAAGGCTCAAAGCAGATATTTTGGTACATATGACCTTTCGGAAATCGATAAATCTTCGGCGTCTGCTTTCAGTGCTTTCTCTCGTAAGAATTGGCTCACTCTGGGTAAAAGATTGTTGTGAATAATTTCCCCTGATTTTTTTCGTAACGTCTACTGTATCCCTTTGTTTTTCAGTTAGTTTTGTTCACTCCGAAGTCGTTGCTGCGTCATCCTGACTGCAAATCACCGTGGGCAGATATGCTACCGGGATCGGAATTCAAGCGCTACATTCCTGAATCTGGTGATGCAGCGCAAAACCCTAAAGCGGTGAAAAAGTTAATTCTTTGTAGTGGAAAGGTGAGTCAGCATTCATTTTCTTTGTTTCCTGTGGGTTTTTTTTCTCCTGGCCAAAACACCGAGAAGTATTGTCCGATTCTCTCCTCCTTATTGGGAATCATCAACAGTGCGCATTACGCATCTTCAGGGGAATTTCGATCCTAAACTTTCCGGCTAGAAGTTGAGCGCTGTACCATTTGACTACGACTGGCTGCTCAGCGATGTGACCGACTCGCTCTGGAGGGTTGCAGATTTGAAATCTCCCTAGCGTCCCCGACATGAATTAGTCTCACTTGCAGGATGAACTTTCGGAGTAAAACTTCATATTCCCCTCCCTGTCTATGAAACTAGAAATGTTTGATGGAACGTAGAAAGGAGAATGAGGAAGAATTCCTTTTTGAATAATCACGTCAGGCAAGTACATATTAAAAACAACTAAACAAGAACTTAAGTGGACCATGAGAGCTCATCCACAAGTGACATGTAACGCAAAGTGAACAAAACTGTGATTAGACCATTCACCGCCGGATGATAACGCCTAGATAAACTCATTTCCCTCGTGACTGCTCTCAAAATACGAGATTTTTACTTGGCCCGTTGACAGTCCTGTTGAAAATATCTGGCCTCAGGAACCGTAGGGGGAGGTTATTCTAAAGGCTCCGGATTTCACATAGCGCACAAAGCACTATTACAGTCACCAGTTTTTTTCCAAGCACTATTCACATTTGAGACATTCAACTTTCTGATGACGTTTCTGGTCCAGCTGCACCTGCCTGTGTCCCTGTAGCCACTAATTCACTCGGTATCGACTACGCTGATTCACTTGATTTCGTTGCTCGACTGGAGCTTATCCGTGTTTTGTTCATATCAAGAGTGTTACTCACTAATAAACACCGTTCACTATCGAAACCTGCGTTCCGAACTTTGAAACATCATTGACTGGGTTCGTATGCACCGCCTGTGTCTAATGTATCTCAAGGGCAATAATCATAACAGCATTCACCACTGTTCCACTAAATAACCTGCTCCTCAAAAGGAAACTGGTCGTAAATCCACTGAACAGCAGCGCCTTGAGTGCTCCAAGTTGGGGGTGTGATCAAAGTAAATCAAGGGCTAGCCTCCTTAGCGCTTCGCGTCATGACGGCTAGTCAATGTAAATTACAGGAACTGAAATTCCGTTCTGTTGATGATGTTATCGAAACCAGACCGAGCGCTGCATTTCTCTTTAGGGCAATACAGATCTGCATTTTTTGTTCGCCAGTAATTTTTTTCACCGTCGATTGCATTATTTCCTCGGGAGACTGTACGTTATAACCCATGGTTGTTTCCCACCTGAAATCTTAGTTTGAAACTAGATACATCATCAGCCATCCGATTTTCTTGAATGGAAAATGGAGCGTTCAATTAACACGTTGCCCATGGTATTTTGGTGGGTCGCGTGTGAAGATTTCCAGTGCGAAGCTTTTAACCTCAATGCACTGATGATGTCACTTCGACTGGCGATGAGACGGTTGCAACCAAGTAGTCCAGCTCAGTGAAGAAACCAACAACCAACGTGAAACTATCCGCTGTTATAGTGTGAAAGTTGATGCGGTGACTATCGGACGACCGATGTGTCTTAGTGGTTCGAAGCTGAAGTGTAGCAAAGCATGGATCAGTCATGCAGTAGTCTTCCTTGGAATATTTTCAGTGTCCTTTCAGATGACTTATTCACTGTGCTTTTAAACCCATGCAAGAGCTTTTAATTCGGGTTGAGAATTTCCACTACACTAACCCTTCCCGGGAGAGTTCACAGTAAGCTTTCCATGTCAGATATCTGCAGACATTTCTGTCTCCGGTAGGGCTGCCATAGAATCCATAACCCTTTACCCCTGTTGACAAAAAGTACGGATAAAATTCACATGCTCAAAGTTGCACATCGTTGAACGACGTGTGGGTCATGGGGACGACAACAGGTCACATTAAAGCGTATATTTCTCTTCAAAATTGTTGTGTCGGGCTAATTACAGTCGCCTTGGTCTTTTATTGCTTGTCCAGGTAAAAAAGTGGCACAAATATGAAACCCGAGTAATACCGAGTTCATTCTCTATTCCGTAATATGTTGGTTACCTTCATATATAGAACCGATAGTTTTATTCTAGGTTCGCTACATAATGCACTACGTGATCTAACTTGACCGAAGACTGTCCCAAATACACGTAGCTATGATGCGCGGGGTTTGTTTGGTTACGTCTGCTTTTTACGCTGTTTTCAAAGGCACTTCAGACTTGATCACATAGAGTATAGTGACTCAGATCGCCCAGTGTTGTGATAATCAAGGATAGTTATCTGAGGACCAATTACTGCGAATCCCGCAAACTACCCACAACAATCCAACTAGCCTTCAGTCACACATCAATGTGTGTAGCCGTGTCAAGAGGCCTCAGTTGGTTTGAGGCTATGATACGGTCATCGCCTATAGCTTGCATGCCAAGTACAGGTAAATGGGAAGAAACAAGACAGGAGGTGTCCCTTGGTTGGCCTAACGTCCCTTTCGTGGCTGTCGACGTCGGCCGGATGGCTGATACCTGTACATCGTCATTGTGATCGGAGCACTGGGGACTAGGCGAAAATCTCAGCACGTAGACTATGCTTGTTTGATTCAATTCCATATAGGCATTTCGAGCACCTACCTAGCGCTCGTCAGTTGCAATGGCCAAGCTCTTTTGCAGTCTTTTAGCGTCATGTAGACTAGATTGAGTTTTTCTTTTGTCTTCATTCATTCGTATACCGAATTGTTTAGACGTTTGACCCATTTCGAATGTCAGGCAAATTTAGGGTTTGACCATGTGCCTTCAGTTTGTGCAATTATATCTGAGGATATGGTCTTTGTTCCGTGCTAGATGCTGTTGTACGGGGTTCTCTATGAGTAATAGCGTGCTGATGCTGCAACCCTTCCGTCCGGCTTGTGAGGTGGCCATACAGTGTAGAAGTTGAACAACGGATTGGTATCTCATTGAGACGTTCTTTATTTAGTTTTGTCTTTAGATTTTGTTTTAGGTTTGATGAAACAATTGACACACCTCACCTTCCCGGGGGAATCCATCGGTGCAAACGTTCAGCTCACCCATTGCCAAGCAGTTTTAGTGAATAGGGCATTCTTCACGTTGTGCTTGACTGCCCTTTTCCTGTTCATTTCAATCAGCCACTTTAATATGCGGCTGACCGAATTACCATAACAGCAAATACAGTCAGTCAGATAGGAGCGATTGGGATCATCCTCGGATCTGCGCTATGTATGTTCACCAGTAATCTTAGTTAGAGATCGGATAAGGCACCCATCAGCACTTTCTGATGAATCACCTCGATACTTTGATTATCACTAGGCGACTGGACTATTGTATCCGACGATAACAATGCATTTCATTCGACTTAACACATTTTCGTAACAGGTGTATTACGATCTGGTGAAGCAGCGCAACGCCGTCGGACTTGACTCAGATATTGCCATAAGTCGTGTAGAGCAACTGACTCCGTTCCCGTACGACCTACTTAAAGCAGATCTGGAGCTCTATCCCGAAGCACGCATTGAATGGGTCCAGGAAGAGCACAAGAACATGGGTGCATGGACTTATGTACAGCCGCGAGTGAATCATTTGATTGAGATCGCCTTTGCCGACCGTCTTCACAAACACCTTACGTGAGTTTTCCATTCGCCGATTCATTTTCATCCACACTCTCGGTTTCCTTTTTCTTGTCGCATAAATCAACCCTCGTATTGATCTTGGTACATTTAGTGAAAACCTGTTTTTGAGGCCTCATGTCTCTACAAATTTGAGAATCCACTGTTATGGTCTGACGACAATTCCTACATATATATCCGCCCTTCCGAGAACAGTAAAAATGCACACAAGATCATATAAACAACTTCATGGAACAGTATGAATGCTTGAGCAGATAAGTTTACTTTGTTGGGATTACGCAGAGCTTCAGCGCAAAATTCCGTATCTGCGAGGTTCTCTGGGAGGAGATCCTGATCGACAGCTATGGGTTGTGATTTACGGTAGTGACTGTAGGGCAAAACAACTCATTTTTGTAACTCCATTCCAAGTTCACCGTGAAAGAATTTGGAAAACGGGAACGGGAAATTCGCTAAGAAGCAATAACCTGGGTGCTCACCTTTCTGCAGACTCGAGTGCAGTAGCCGAACTTGTAAAAAGCCCTACCCTAACCTGGACACTGGATGACAAATGTTGGACAAGCAACGGAGCTACCTCAATCGCAACATATTTGACATTATGTGGCCAGAAAAAAGTCTGAGATCGGATTGAGGAAGTGAGAATGACTTTTACACGTGGGATACATTTAATTATAGCCGCTTCGACAAGGTCCAAAGTCTGTTCAGTGGCATGATGCTTAGAACACTGCTGGTTTTTCTGTGGCCGCCACAGGCCTGAACTGAGACAGCTTAGTACAAGAGTCAGTAGCCACTAACCTGATCCTATCGTTCAGCCTCTTTCCTGGCTGCACTGAGTATCATCGTCAGCTGTAAGAACCGTGTACTTGTCGTACAGTGTGGTTGTAACTGCACTAATTATGTTGATGATCCATCTAGTTACTTCTGTCGGTTTATACAGTTTGACTGATAAGCCAAACTTAGGTTGCTTCACTTTAATTCGGGATCCATTCCACACCGAGGTGATCTCAAATAAAACTTCTTTGTACGTTGAAGTACGGTAGGAAGCCGTAACGGTGACTGCTATTGGTTGATCCAGTCTAATTCCTGTACTGACCTTTGTGGAATGCTTTCCTATCGTTCCGGTAGGAATATTTGTCTCAACTTTGTGCTTATGACGCCAGTCACGCTGTTCCTACTCGGAGACTGAATAGGAAAGACAACTAGTTGGTCATCATGCATCCCACTTCATGGAAAAGTGTTTATTACACCACTCCTTATGGTGTTCACGTCTGTTGATCGACCGTTCCTGTGAGTGGTTGCTGTAGCGAGGCTTTCCGGTACACTTATCAGTACTCTGTGGGTGAGCAGTTAACGGCTGCTCCATGTTTCTTAGATCCATAGGCGACTTCCCATGTTTTTTTTATTTTGCTGTAAGTCACGCCATCTTGTTTATCTTTGTCACTGTTTGCGTCTATCTGTCCGGTTCCGGTATTGACTAAAGCTAATCGCAGTGAATTTGTTTATTCCCCCCCCCCACAGCTACACTGGCCGTCAAGCCAGCGCTTCCACTGCCGCAGGTCACAATGCAGCACACTTGATGGAAATGTCGCTATTTATGAAGCAAGCCCTCACTGTGAGCTAAGGCGTCCCGCCCCTGTAGCCGATTGGAATACATCAGTTTGTGTTAGGTGTACTATTGTCATCATCCCTTCCCCACAACTACTGTCTTCTGCACACTGTAGTCGTCTTGACTGTGTTTCGATTCTTCTGACTCATTTCATTTCGATCTGCCTACTGCATCTACCTTCTAAAAACCCCCGGGTGATTCGTTCCTACTCACTCGTTTATGTCTTAGCCCATTTCCCGGGTTTGTATGGCTCACATTTCGCTCGCATCCACCAACAGAAACAGTCCCTTGAAACAGCATTTGTGTAGCACATGTTTTTCCAGAAGACTATATTGGTTTGGTCCTCTTTTCTTTCGAGTACGACATCGATTATTTACGTTTCGTTAAGTCACTCCTTTGCTACTGTAACAATGTGTGTGATGAGCCACTCCAATGGAGAAAAATCTTCAAAGTTACCGATAACACCATCCAAAAACCACTCAGAGTGATATAAGCGACTAGGTATACATATGCTCAAGGTTTTAAGTTCTGTCGGTTGGACAGCTAGGAGGTAGGACAGGTATCGGTTCGACTTTGATGATAACACTAGTGTGGGAGTAGTGGTGCTCATCGGTAAGACAACCCGTTCTGGACGTTGGTTGATGCGCATTCCTAACGATCCTAATGCAACGTGGCACTGTGAAGTAGGACACGGTGCAAACAGATGACCAACCGAAACCTTGCAAACCTATGGAGAACGATAGTAACTGGGCCCCAAATAATGGAGTTGGAGAACCCGACGTTAGCGACCTGGAACAAGGGCTCACGTCCCATTGAGATAGACGTTTTTGAAGGTCACACCCAAAAGGGGGGAACGTGATTGGTTAGTCAATAAGGTTAGGGAGAAGGGACACATTGCGGGCGGACTAGCTGGTGCGTCGTGGACATCGAAAAACAGTGGGCATAGACGCAAGCCGACAAGTATGGACATGTGACAGATCAGACGTCAACACTGTGTGCTAAAGGTCACGGGTAAACATGTTGAGGCAAGGGGCGAGATAGCTCAGCGGTTAGAGCGCGAGCGTACTGACCGGAAGGGCCGTGGTTCGAACCCTGCCTCTGCCTCTCGACTTCCCCTGCCTAGGCTTGGGCAACTTGGCAGTATCCCAGCCCTCGTGCTTCCTTCGGGTGGCATGGCAGCTAGGCACCGAAAGGGTGCTACAGCTGAACGATTTTTTTTAAGGTATTGAAGGGTGGCAGTAGACGAATTAGTTTTAGGTGCATTGCCCAGGATACGAGGAATTTCCGCACGAAAAATACGATTTTCACATGTTTATCCTCAATTGGATAAGCTAGAGTTGTTCGTAGAAACCTGTCGGTTCCATGGCCGGAGAGCCGTAGAAAGTTTACTTTAATGGTCGTTACATATCAGTCGATAATGGCCACGTACTGTAAAATCTCGCCAAGTTCTGTCCACCACCAACGCACACAATGCCTTACTGGACGCAGTACGCATCCGTATGCGTCAGATGCATGAGGCGAATATTACCTGGTTAAGCAGATTTTCCCCCTGTTCCTGTGTGCACGGACTGTTCTGTTGTTCTGATTATTGATAACCCTCTTTTGTGAGTTATATGACAAGTTTAAAGGCAAACCAGCTGGGACGTAATGTACTTCTCATAAGGTTGCTGGAAATTCTTCGACAGCCCACGACCGGTTTCGCCCTTCTTGGGGCTCATCAGGTAGGCGCTGTCGAAGGATTTTCAGCAACCTTATGAGTAGTGTATTATGTCTATACATATATCGCGATATATGTATAGACATAATGCGCTACTCATAAGGTTGCTGAAAATTCTTCGACAGCCCACGACCGGTTTCGCCCTTCTTGGGGCTCATCAGGTAGGCGCTGTCGAAGGATTTTCAGCAACCTTATGAGTAGCGCATTATGTCTATACATATATCGCGATATATGTATAGACATAATGCGCTACTCATAAGGTTGCTGAAAATCCTTCGACAGCGCCTACCTGATGAGCCCCAAGAAGGGCGAAACCGGTCGTGGGTTGTCGAAGAATTTTCAGCAACCTTATGAGTAGTGCATTACGTCTATACATGTATCGCGATATCTCGAATATCGTAGCAACTGAAACATGAGGCGACCTGGTGCAGCACATTCAGTTGCCTGGATACATCACAAACGGGAGATTCAGCTGGGTTCCAGATGAGTCTCTCGCAAAACCCAATTTGTTTGCAGACGAGTGTATTTCGCTCAAAGCAGCTTAGTTGAATGTATGGAGGAATTTGAGCAGAAAGCTTTAGCCCCATATTCCCATACCTACCTAAGATATTCTGGCGTTGTGTAGACGACACTTTCGTCGTGATGAAACGAGACAAGGTCGGCGAGTCTTGCACTTATCTGAATGAACTATGTCCACACATCAAATTTAGTATGGAGATAGAGTCAACCTCGGGCACACAGGACTTTTTAGACTTTATGACACATGGGGTCCGGGGAAAACTGAAGACCACAGTGTACGAGAAGCCAACTGATACTGGGGCAGTTTTCAACTACTCTTCTGCTCATCTGAAGTCGGTATTCGCCAGCATTGCTTCATCAATGTTTAGGCGTGTAATCGCCCTGTGCACCGAAGAAACTGATCGGACAGTGGCCCAAATTGAAATGAAGAACAAACTTCGGGGTAGTGGATATCCACTAGCTTGATTAGGCGCCAAGTGCGGAGGGTGTTGGCACCGGTGGCGAACCCTAACAGGGAATGGATCGGGACTGCTGTTATTCCATATAAACCAGGGACATCGGAGGTCATTCGAAGGATTCTAGACACGGTTAACATAAGAGTAGCTTTCCAAAGGGGAAACACTGTTCGCTCTGCACTGGTGCAGTTGAAGGATCGCCTCCCTGCAAACAGAACCAGGGACTGTGTCTACCAAACAAAGTGTAACGACTGCACTAAGGTCTAAATAGGACAGACGACCAGAGAACTTCACATCAGAATCGGAGAGCATAGAAAAAAATAAACAGGCTGCCGAGAAACGCGGATGGATATCAAGCGTTACTGAAAGACTCGGCAATTGCGAAGCACGCACTGGACATGGGACATAAAATAGATTTAGAAAATGTTGAAATTTTGAGGCGAGGACCACGGTCCACTTCACAGAGACTGATAGGCGAGGCGGTAGAAATCGCCAAGCATCCCAGTGTTAACAGAATAAAAGGCGTGGAATAGGCAAGCGTGTAGAGAGCGGTTTTGGATCAGTCGAGCCAACACATATTGGTGTGCGATTATCAGAAGGAGGAGCAGTCATCATTGGGATTCTACTTAACCTTACCCACCTCCTCCCCCCCCCAACTTAATTATCGCAACACTCACAGGCCCACGAAGACCAACGAAAATCCAGCAATGGCAACCAAGCTGAATCATCAGTTGGAGCACCCTGAACTGGAAGATTAAGGAAAAAAACCGATCGGAACAAATTTGAAACTCCCAACCCCGTCAATGCAAGATTTTGGCATTCACACCAACCGACAAGAGCCGTTAATTGACACTCAACATTGATCTAGTGTGTTAATCTGAAGAGGTCTTACTGATTGGTTCACCGTCTGCCTTAAAACCTGGTCCATTTGGTGACCTGCTCACCTGGCCTGATGAAGCTTTTGTGTCAAAAGCGAAACCGATTGTTTACCAAACCCTTCTGGAACGATGACTTCGCAAACCCTTTCCTATCGACACGATAGTTTTTGCAGGCTGTCCCGAAAGGATCGAACCCGCGCTTCTCTAGCTGCAACTCAGTTTATATAGACCATTCTGAATCACATGCTCCAGACGAATGAAGACGTCTTAGCAATATCATACTAAGTACTCAGTTCGGGAGACAGTACTGTTTGTGCAGGGAGTTGACTGAATGCTTTTCATCCGTATACGGCGATTCCCCTGAAGAGAGTATACTACGGAGAAATTGGCTCATAGGTCTCTTCGTAAGGACATTGCTTGATCACAGTTGGCGGAAAGACTCTTGTGATCTCTTCAGACTATGTTCCTACTACCAACTCTTTTATCCTCGATTGGTTCGGCGGGCTGCAGTTTTTTATAATGGTTAACGTTTTAACTTTCAAGACGGCAAATGATGGTGAAGTTACCCAGGAACAATTTTTACTGTATTTTTGATCCATGTAACCCATGTGGCTAATTGCGATTGAGTAGGTTGTAGCCTCCTTGCGGTGCTGCCCCTCGAATTTCGTGAACACCATTGTACATACTATAGAACTGCACTGAACCAGTTGTTCTATCGTGCGAGATGGAATCGGTGGCTTGGATTGAGTAAGGGACCTGATAAAAGTCGATCTTCATGTGGGAAACAGAGCAACAAACCTCCGTGAAACACGGCTGTGTTAACTTTCCTAGATAAGACATGACCAAGATAACCCGAATTTCAACGGTTTTCCACGAGACAGACAGTATGCCCTTCCAGGATTTTGCCACAGACGAGGCGGCATTCGGTACGAATGGCTTTGTCCCTGGTAAATCAACCTGGCTACACCCCAACGCGCACTAACGATATCTCGTCAAATGGTGTGAAATGTTGCCAAGCTGGGAAACAGATCAACTGCCATCTGATCAACGATCATTAAACGCATTCGAGCCAGCATCAAATGCCACTAAAGCATCAGACCTCATTTAGAAAAGTACACACAAGTTCCTCTTGAAAATGTCCCACAGTTCCGGTACGAATTCCCCACGCACCAGACGGTGAGATATTGTTCGTTTGTGGTTTTACAACAATGAAACGTGTACCATCGTACTTGAGTCGGCTTGTGGCATAATACCAGTGTAACGGCGTGTACTACTGATGAGGCATGCGAGTAGTCTATGATCGTGTGGAAGCTCCGCCCCGCGTCTAATGGAAGGTGAAGTTTATTACGGAACTTGTGAAACGGCTTTGCAGTATTTGTAATAATCAATGAATATCCATGAAAGTTCAAGAAGACGCGTGAGAGTGTTCAGTTTTCAAAAACTATGCAAATGAGACGTTTACTTTCCTGTCCACTAGCTTCTTACTGCTTAGTTAGTGTTTAATAATAAACGACTTCGCGGCGAAGGGCTTTCCTCCCTTCACCAGTAGTGTACAACCTACAGATGTAAGTGAACTGTGAAAACACACCACCCCGTGAAGGCTTTATTTCAATTATTTGTGTGCTAAAACCGATATGTCCAAAGCCAAGAGTGGCTGCCGTAACTCCGTGCTCCTAGTGGTGCTGGATGAAGAAATTCAGTCGAAATGATATTTTGACGTTCGGGCAACCGTGATAAGCGTCCTTAGCGGTTCACCGATTTCCAGCCAATTTCCTATACTTTAGGTCCTCGGGAATACCCTGAATAATCTGCTAACCGATATGTGCGTTTGCCTTTTCCCACGATATGTAATACGTCATTCTAGAACAGAAATGAAGGCAGTTGTTTCCAAATCAGTCCGTCCAGTAGTTGGCAGTCGTTCGGATGGACTGAGGTTTCTTGTTTGAAGGTAATGTGAGGAGATCTGGTAACGTTTATCAGAGATTTCATCCTGTCAGTAAGTCCAATCTTGGAAGCACTGTGCAGATTTTTACAGCTTTTTGAGAATCATCAGCAGTGAACATCTCACGAAACAGACTTCGAACCAACAACCTAACCGTTTGGCCACGAGTGGCTGATCAGCAGTGTGATTAACTTTCACTTAGACAGGACATAGTGCCACTCATCCTCTAATAACGGAAACCATACCACGTGGTCACGTATGGACTGACTCGTCGAGTGGCTTTTCAGGAGGCACTTTCACATCCAGTGAAATTTGTAGCGGCCCCTTCACCAACATACATGACTGTACAGCTCACCGCCACTCACTAGATCACGAGATCTCTTTTTTTACACTCACGAACCACGCTACACAATCGTGACTCACCTGGCTACACAGCTCACAATCGCCCCTAGATCACGAGACTCGCTTTTTACCCTACACTCACAAATCGCGACACACAAGGGTGACTCATCTGATATTGACTGTCTACCGGCCAGTAGGCGTAGCAACAAGTCATGTGCTGACACCCATGTACACGCAAACGCACCTACACATAGGAAAGCCGAGCACAGTCAAGACACACAGACTCGCGCGCGCGCAGGGAGCAGGACGTCAACCGCCCTCCACAAGTCCACGGACAATATGGAACACGTGTAGCAACTATGCTGCGGAGAAAACACGTTACTACCGTCCGGACTTTCACCAAGGGACTCTCATAACCGATAAGTTCCCCTTTTTGTCTTGCTCCACATTCCGCATTGTATTTATTTTTATGCGTGTTGCAACTCACCACTGTCAACCATAGTAAAGACAGTTATTAGTGCATATATACCTTCTGAATCATATTATGGCTATCATCAACTGTGCACTAATAAATTATCGTTCCTCTGAGCTGCTTACTGATACATGCTAATGTGAGGAGCTTTGGTAGTACTCAGTAGCTATTTCATCCTGTCAGTGAAGCCTATCTATGCCAAGAAGCGCAGCTAGTGAATACCAAGGTAACCGAGCTTGTATTGATCACTCCCTGCACGTGATTCTTCAACCAGTGCACACATTCGAATTCGACGGCGCTTTTCTAACCATCAAGTGGTGAGTCAATCCTTCCAGTCATGATGGTGACAGGTGTGCTGCACGTTCACTGACGTCATTGTTCAGTGTTTTGGTGCCCCCGCTTCTTGAGTTAGAAGGTATTCCACTCATTATTGATCTTTTCCATAGGGCGAGGTGCCGAATGCAGTAAGTGCTTTCAGCTCAGTGTCTTGGGTCGAATCTTATACATGACAGATACGCAGTTTTTCGTCAATAGGTAGGACGCCATAGAGTCCTGGAAAACAATACCTCATGGTGACAAGACCTGATAAGACAGACAGGATAGTTGCGCTGATTCGGATAATCCCATCCATGCTCGAGGAATGTTTGTGAAAGTCACAAGCAACATTCGGGAACGTGGCTTTATTGTGTGGGTCATCGTGGTGTGACGGCTTATGCGCCTTCGTGGCCAACTGAACTTTACTGGGAGGTGTCCGTATGACACCTGCAGAGTCTTATACTACGTGTGGCGTTTCATTTCTTGGCGTCCCGCCGAACACGCCAGCTAGTGGTCAGACTCTTGATTCAAAAGCTTTGATCGAGGGCCCTAACCGTCCTTCTGTCCAGCTTCGGGCTGGCAATATTCCAGCCCGAATACAACCATTATGCTCAGAACTAGAAATAATCTCTTGTCACACCAACCGCCGCGTTGTTATCAGTCGGATCGCCTTACTTGCTGGTAAGCGAAAACAGGCTATTTCCGAAATGTCCCTTTTTCAGAATCTTTTTTCGTCTCTCTCCCTACCCAAGTAATAATACTCTATTTGTAGGTCCATTCGTTAGAGATAAGGATCCCATTACTCTTGTATCGGTGTTGGCCTCGACATCTACGCATCAGCAGGCCCCAACAGACTGAGACACCTCAAAATCAATCTTCAAGCCTCGATGCCCGGTTTTTCTGGCTGTTTTTTATGTTCGCACTCTGAAACAAGCAGGACAACGAGCTTCTCCTGCTCATACATTGGACCTACCTGAAACTGGTATATGCTGCATCTCAGAAACAATAATTCGAAATCCAAGCACAATCTTTGAGTCAACTGCCTCATCACTGTTTTTTCGCTTTCGGTTGCGCAAGCCACGCGGGAATCGAAGTTGCTCTAAGTTAGTGGTCGGAAGGATCTTTGCTTGACCGGATACCTGTCGATAGTTGTCTTTGTGCAGTTCGTGTGGCCACGTCCGTGAAAGAATGTCACAAACGGGAAGCCGATCACTGTCTGCTTATCGTACCTGATTGCGCTCCAACAAATTTTAGCTCTGACACCATCAAAGACAAATTTCATGACGCCTTGAGTGTCTTGTTATGGCATGTTGAAAGCTGAAGTCCCGTTGTAGCTGTCGGAGATATGAATGCACATGTGGGCAGACTTAGCGCGTCTGAAACTTATTCGGATGGTCGACTTGGTTTGGACTCGGTAGGTACGGAAGACGGCGGACATCTGCTTCGGAGGCATACTGACGGCAGTCTGTTTTATGCAGTACTGATCTCCAATAGCGTGCGAAAGGCAGACAAATTGCAAAGCAGCTTAAAGACTGTCAAACCCCGAAACTGAATGGGTTCATCAGAATCGTCTTGTGAACTGTCTTCCAGTTGCTTCACCGTCCGATGTAAATGTGAACTGGAGTGAGATCGCCACATCTTGGCAATTGCCGGGAGTCCTAACTGCGGCACGGCATGGCCAGCTTCACTCAAACAAAACTCAGGCAAAAATGTGCCTTTCTTTGAACCTCGAACGAATGTTCAGCTGGTCCCGAAACTAGTTCAACTCGGCGAATTGTCATATGCCTAATGAAAATCAGCATGCACGCTAACCGTGAGGCCTGATGGACAGGAAAAGCTAATGAAAAAGAAATGGCGAGGAATGTCTGGAACGTTTGCTAACTATTTTGGCTGATCCTTGCGACGTTCCCCAAAAATCGTCTGTGAGTGAAAGCATCCAGAACCAAACTGGCGGGACCATCTCTAGTAAAGAGGGTCACCTCGATCATTGGATCGAGGATTTTGAACGAAAATTCTCGTTGCCAGATGCTGCCACTCAGGTGGATTCTTTAGTTACGCTATAAACCTGTACGGGGAACCTGAAACCCCCTACGGTTCCGGAGGCTTAAGACTGTACATCTTCTCTCAAGTGCCAGCGAGCTCCTGGTCCGATTGCCCTCCCACCGGCGTTGTTCAAAGATAGTAATGAAGTTCTCCGTCAGAGCTTGTCTGGTTTGTTTGTCACCAGCTGGAGAAAGGAGACTGGTCCCGACAGCTGAGGGAATCGATGATAGTGCCCAATTTTAAAAAGGAGTGCGTGATGAACGCGGCAATCAAAGGGATCCGCTTGACTCCAGTCGTAACGAGACTGTTGTGATCACTTGTCCCTGATCGCTTTATGACGGCCTGTGAGGCATCATTTTTGGAGCAACAAACGGGTGTGGGTTGCGTTGATTGCATCTTTACACTTTATTACGTGCTAGAACAACGCCAATGTATAAGTGACCCACAGTTTTGGTGCTCCTAGATTCCCATGGTGCGTTGACCATTCTGCTTTCCTTAGCGTGTTTGCTCGGTAAGAAATGTTTCGGAAGTTCGTTGGTATGATTAATTCCTTGTATTTCGAGACTAGATGGCGTGTGAGGATATACGAAGAGCTCCCCAAAAGCTCCCGTACAAAAAGTGTTCTCTGCAAACGATGCCCAATCTCTCGGTTCCTGTTCAGATGCATGAGTGACGGGATAATGAACCGAAAACTAGAGGGTCTTCGATATCCTGGCACTCCAATACCCGCTGGCGAAAACTTTGTCGATCTAGAATGTGCAGACAGCATCGTTTTCGAAAAGTTTTTGGATGATCTGGTCAAAGAGTTCCTGTCTTTTGCATGAGCTTCGCGCCAAAAATAATGTGTTTGTGCTCCTGGGCATGCCACTTAAGGTCCAAAGTCGTAATTCTTATAAACTTCGGTTGTGGTTTGATGGATGAGGTCAGTGGAAGAATATCGATGGCTCTGCTCATTTAAGACACCTATGGCAGCAGTGGTATATTCCTGAATCGGGGGGTAGGTCAGGCCGTAAAACGAGCTGTTTTGTTGTACGGCCGTGAGTTGTAGCCCCTGCGAGCAGTGGAACTGAGACGTTCTCAGGTTTTCGATAACCGCTGTCTCAGAACCATGGCTCGTCCCCAACGAAAAAATTAAAAATCAAGTCTCCGGTTGTGCAACAGGGACTGCAAACTAAGAATGTATCCAGCAGAAAAAGCTGGTTTGGTCGTATATTGTACGTGCGGAACCACTCTATGGAAAATGGTAGTGTTTTTCGTGCCCAATTCCGAGTGACGCAAGCAGAGATGCGGTCACCCTTTGATCTGGCAGAGGATTATGCAAGTGGTTACAGAAAGTCTGTCGGTGCGACTCAGCTTCCATGATAGGGTCCGAGTTATCCCTCTGTGTACGGTTGTAGGCGTTGCTGGAAATGGTTGGTGATAGGTTTCAATGCCTTTCTTGTCAGTTTCTATTCGGATTGTTTAAATGAATGTCTGTGGGTGAGCGTACGTCGGAATGGTTGTGACAGGCTGGTACAAGGTCCCTTCCCCACCTCATTATCTGCTCTGCTCACCATCGTAAATTAAGTTATGTTCACATGCGTGGTACTTAATGATGAAAACACTTAGTGTTCATCACTCCAGACCGCTTAGTTTCCACCGGCACCGAGTGGTGATGCTTATTTGATATAGAAGAGAGTTTAGAAGAGGGCTTAGATTGTGGTCCGGTTGTTCGCTGGCAATTGTTTTTGCAAGCGTTCCGTCACGAATCGAGGTGACATCATCAGTGCGTTGGAAAGCCGAGCACAGCTGCGCATCGGTGAGTTCTTACGAACTTTTTATCAAACTCTGATAACAGACCCTTAGTAGTGCACACACTGATCTAGTATTAATGTCCGGAAACTGGATTCTCTACGGCCTAAACTGGTTAGAAGACACTGATTAATCTGGGTACATCCATTCATACCTCCTGTGAATATCGATCATTCCAAGAGCACATTATAAGTGGGGGCTCTGGATACTCTAGAAAAATTAGGACATTTTTACGAATTCAAAAAAGTGATATGCGTTTAAATATCTCAATTTCGAAATACGTCCATCATACATCCATCATTGAATAATTCACAAAACGAGCGGAAGCTTACCCGATCAGCTTCCTATTCTGTAATATACTGAGGATGGCTTCGCAAGGGGACTGCCTTGCTCTTTATTGTGTTGCTAAGTTGATCATGCCTATAGAGCCTAATGGAGTTAACAGCACTGGATCGTACCCGTATTGCGTAGTTAAATGACTGACCTGTCACACACTAGTGGATCAGCTCATTGGCAATAAATTCAGTAGAGTACAGCCTCTGCAATAACTACGAAGTTACTAGCTTCCTAGCCTTGATTAATGAGTTATGTACCACGAAATTGTTCAAAGTTACTGAACATAGGGAACGGGATTTGGCGACTTGAAATCAAAACATTCTACTACGAGCAAAGTGATCACACTTGACTATTCAGTAGTTATGGGGTCACTCAGACTTTTTTGTTCTCACAGTACCTTCTCTTGAGAAATACTTTGGAACAGTGAAAAATCTTTTGGACGGACTTTCTTCTGATGAGAGGAGAAATATCAAAAATCTGTATCACATGCATTTCATATCAATTTGACGGGATGCCAGTTATGTAGTAGTGTTTTAAATAGCTTTTGTGAGCGTTCAATGAAATTTTCTACTTCTGTTGGAATGATCATCTGTCCTTCCTATAGCTCATGTCATAACAAACGAGGAATTCTGGTGCCACATATGAAATACCGAACATTTCATTCACATGGAGTCAACCAGCCATTTAGGAATCAGGAGATGTCGCTTTTCCAGTTCTAACCTTGAGGGCACTATAAGAGAACGACAACCTCAGCCAGCAAAGCTATCTCCTGGACGAGGTTGTTTCCTCTTAAGGAGTTTCCTCTAGTTAGCAGAGTTCATCCTTCAACAGTGAACTATCCCAACTTTCAGCTCACTTCCCCAACCACTGTTCAACATCAAGAGAAACAGTACTCACTGGTACCCTTGCGCTGGATTTGAACTAAACTTAAATGAAAATAACTCGAGTCATTTGGGAATTCTAAGAACTTGGTTTTAGGGAAAACTGTCATACAGAGAGCTGGGCTGGAAAGCTAAAAGTTAGCATGACCTTGGAAAACACAATGTGGGATGTATCAGCAAGACTTGTGTGTGCTCCGTATATACAGTGTATACAGCCGCAAACTTTACCCTGTTTTTCTGCCAGAAATCAGAAAAACAACGAATATTCTGGAATGACAGAGCTTCACACAGTAACCGGGTCAAGTTATTGATTGGTGGGCTTCGTTCACGCTACCTACACCCATCGATCGGCTGGCACATCCACACCCATGAATTAGGTGTGACATTATGCGTGTTCTGTAGCGGAATAATCCGCTTGTCGCATCACATGATAGATGCTAGTACGGTTTCGTCTCGCCATCATGCATTGGGTCGTCTCCTCCCCTCTTCTTTGAAAGATGATCGTATCTGATTGATGTCACAGTGGCAAAAGGTATTTCTCAGGCGAGGAAAACAATCTGAATGGTTCACTTGGGGTGTGGTTCGTAAGTAGTTAGGGTCCTGTATAGACGTAACACAATAGTTGTAAGGTTGCTCAAAACTCTTCGACAACCTCGGACCGATTTCACCCTCCTTGTAGCTTATCAAGTAGACGTAGTCTCCTATTTTCTATCAACTTTATGTTCTCCTAGAGCCAAAACTACACGAAATCCGACAATTTGGTTTTCACGGGAGACTCCTCTGAAGCCCAGCTGAATCTGTTGCTTGTAGTGTCCTTTTTGAGCTGAATTTGCCGCACCAGGCTACCTCATGTTTCAGTTGCGATATTTGAGGTATCGCAACACAATGTATAGATGTAACAACCTACTCTAGTAGGACATGAGGTTGGTAGAAATCCCAGGAGTGCGCCCACCTAATTAGCCCAAAGAATGGCGAAACCGATCGTCGAGGAGTTTTCAGCCACCTTGCAAGTAGCTTCCTTTATGAAAGTGTACTTCGATAGGTATATACATGTGTCATGTATCTACTTATATACACCTATCTCGATATCTCGAATATCGTGGCAACTGAAACCTGAGGCGGCTTGGTGCAGCACATTCAGTTGCCTGGACACATCACAAAAGAGAGATTCAGCTGGGTTCCAGATGAGTCTCTCGCAAAACCAAAGTGATTTGCAAATGGGTGTGTATATCGAATTCAGTCCAATTTGGATTCAAGTAGAGCATAAGGTTGACAGAAACTCGGGGACTGCGCCTACCTGATGAGCCTCAAAAAGGGCGAAACCGGTCGTGGGCTGTCGAATTTTTAGCAACCTTATGAGTAGTGCATTACGTATATACTGCGATATCTTGAATGTTGTGCCAACTGAAGAATGAGGGACTAGTGTAGCACATTCAGCTGGAGAAGAACATTATCAACGAGAGATTCAGCTAGGTTTAAGGTAAGTCACCCGTGATAACCAAGTTGTCGTCAATCGGGTCTTGTTGTATGATATCCAATGATGAGGTGTCACTGATAATCTTGCAGGCGTTTGATGTAGACGAGGAGCCCTGTCACATTTCTGTAATTGGAATCTGAAAATCCATTTCACATACTTGGAATGACTTAACTGATGATGAAAATGATTGTTTTGTTCACATCACCCTCGCTGGTCGGTCTTCTCATCCAAAAGTGGCTACCCCGGTCAGTCTACATCAGAGCCTATTGGATGCCAACTTGACGTGGAAACACTTGAGAATCTTCTCTAGTTTATTCGCTTCGGATGTTAAAATTGCCACCTTGTGCGTTTTTTACTAACGTTCTCAGGAACCAGCAACTGTTCGGTTTAATCCCGTCGCTCAACTCCATTATAAACACCACGTCGGTTACCAAGTCCCTTTACTGTTGCTCTCTTGCGAATTCCGATTGGCACGGAGTTACAATACGGGAAAACGGAAGGACTACTCAGTTATCAGACTGAAACTAAATTCTAATATGCCGGCATCAAAATTCGCGTTTCCAAGTAGGTGCATTGTTCGAGTTGAGGTGATCACATGTTATCAAACGGCTTTGTCATATTTACGAGATCTCCCTATAGGAAAACAGCATCTCGATATGACAATTCAGATGACTGCAGACACCTCAGAGTTGCTCCAAGATAGATTAAAGTATGCACCAGCAATGCGTGCAAACTACTCGTTCGTTATGCGAATAGTTGAGTGTTGACTTGTATCTACCCGTGGCCAAATTTCATGCGTGCAACAACTTCCAACATACAAGTAGCTGTGGGGAACTACAGCGGTCGATTTGTCGGCTGAAAAGTACACCTGACTGTTTACTTGGTAGGATCAAGTTAAAGGTCCGAATGTGATAGGCAGTCGAGTTAAACCCTGATTCGGCTGAAAAAAGACTATATAGACAGTGAGTCGAACAGCGGGACAGAATCGGAAGCTCTGGTCAGTGGTCTGGTATTCCACGAAAAACCAACCGCAGTAAGTGAATCAGTAGCCCAAAGCAAGTACTGAAAGGTTAGGCATTTTGTTCCACATAGTGCGCCACTCAATGCATGAACTGCCTTAATTCGCTCATTTTATATGTGAATTCTCCACTTCCTCACAGAATGAGAGCGTGGCTCAAGTGACTGTCGACGAAACCGACTCCCGAACGCCGCTTTGGGTTGCACAAGAATCGTTGCAGCGCAATGAGTTAGTTCCGTAGAGCTTTATCCATCGTAAATCGTGTAAAACAGAGCAAAACAGGTGCTGTAATGAATCACAACTGCAGAAGGATTCTAGATTAGTCCGCGCGCGATATGGCTCGGTCCGTAATTCATGGTAGTATCAAGGTGGTCTCTAGGGCATATCACTGGCATCCAGCGAACAATCCACGAATCCTAGAGTTATTTCAAATTGTTGGACCGATACACCTCGGCGTTATGACTGACTGCAACTAAGTGCATCGTGCCCGTCTTGCTGTGCGAATCGATCAGGTGAACAACGTGTTTTAGGCCTATTGTCGGTTGCTGAAATTAAACGTGGCAGAGATGAAACCTGATGGAAATGCCTCTATACAAATATTGTCCTGTGGCTGCGTGTTAGCTAAGCCACCTAGAGTTTTAAGAATATATGTAGTACCACAACATCATGGAAGCCAACAGGAGCATGCTACCACGATTCAGACGTTACATTTGGGTGATTTTTTGAAAATGGCGGCGGAGAACCGGATGCTTTATGGACAAAAACCTAAGTACATAATAGGTTGTTTAACCACAGACACAGTCATGTTGTTGTTTACATACGGACACTAAGGTGTTCTATTCTGTCTTCTGTCTAGTATTCTATCATGAGAACCTTATCTAGAGGTCGTACGAAAAATATCCCAAATTTCTAACAGGAAGAAGTTATGGAAAACCTGAAATGCTGCACCCTTTTGTCAGCTCACTGGTGAGTTAAATTCAAGCCATCTGTGAGAAATGTACTTTGCAAGATTTCCGCTGAAACTCATCCGACATACATTTGCCAATCTTCAACGACCGGTGTAAATGTGAAAATCCATCTCCTGAGGTAGTGCTATTGAGTGTAGTGTGCGGTACGTGATGACAATTCGACCTATTGTGGGGTCTGTGATGATATTTCATCAAACATGCTCGTATAGTCACCTTGTTCAATGTCTTCCGAATCATTTAGCATCTTAAGCCAGAAGTCACGTCTATAAGTGATATATCAAGAAATCGTGCATGAAAGCACTGAGAAAACTGAAGAAACGTCGCATACCTATTCACACTTGAATAACAAGCAACTTTAGTCTAGTAGGTCAATCCGTACGGCGCTCATCGCAGCTCATCGTAG
The DNA here is from genome assembly GCA_003604175.2 of Clonorchis sinensis. Lineage (NCBI taxonomy): Eukaryota > Metazoa > Platyhelminthes > Trematoda > Opisthorchiida > Opisthorchiidae > Clonorchis > Clonorchis sinensis. The sequence goes on from CM030370.1 coordinate 46,128,690, forward strand.
TCTCAGGCTAAGCGTAATTACTAAGAGCTACAGAGTGACCAGTGCATGTATTCATGCAGTTCTTCAGGTATCGTCTAGCAACTGGAATTAGTTCTAAAACAAGTTGTTCACCTGATCAATATGAAGAATGAAACGAGACCGACGGAAATGCGGAGCAGACTCATTTAAGACACTGTTATCTGCCAAAGACGTGTAAAGCAGAGTAAAGTGTTGCACATAACCCGCCTTGCTTAATAATTCATGACAGTCTCACTGTCTTTTTTGGCGCATGGCGTTAGCTTCGATCGACTAATCGACATCGGACTTTTTCAGTCCTTTCTAGGACGCCATCGCAGCATTAAGTCTGGTTCCAACTACGTAACAATTGCTTCAAGATCGACGAATAAAACATTTCTTTGGTTAAAACGAGGTCGGCGTTTTCATCACGAATTAGTAATCCGACCTTTTGGCTGGGATTTTAAACATAGGTCCCAATGCTGACGACTCAATTTGGAGTAGAGGCTGCAAGTTGAAATGCGGTTTGATTTCCCGTCCGATTTAACGAAGCACGCTGCAAACTTATCATCTCTGTTGATACGACATACATGGCTGCTAATCTGTATTTGAGCTTCAACTCCAGCCCCACTATCAGCTTCCGTTTGAAGGACAAATTGCCACGTTCTGCCACCAAATTTTGTGTGTACTCATTTGTATGCTCGTGCCGAGCATCATACGTTGGTCGTACGACAAGTATTTGTTGGACAGAATGCGGGAACACAATCCCATATCCCTGAGTGGTAGTTGGAAGAAACCAGGCTCAAGTGCGATCGCATCACATTTGGCCGAAACCAATCATGTCGCCGACAAAGAGCAATTCTTCACTATTATATACCGGGCACCTCTGAACTGACCACGATTGGTACGATCCAGACTAGTATCGATCGCCGAGGCGATTGGAATCCGACTGCTGGCTCCACAACTTTGCATCCAAAAGAAAATTGTGCGACCTCTGAACTTGAACTGGCCTGCGAAAAATCCGGATCCACAAGCCTGTCTGACATTGACGTCAGTTACCTGATTCCGTGACGCATTTACCTACCCCTCATTAAACCCCCTTTCCTTTAATTTCTGTTTCACTATGTAGTATTTACTCCCGCATTTTAACCTTTTTCACGTGATTTCTGGTACCATATAAATTTGTGATGTATTAGCCAAGAGGAACAATCACAGAAAACAAGCTTTGTTCGCTACCTTCATTGTTCTTAAAACTTATCATCCTCCAGCCTCAGTTGTCTTCAAATCGGGACTTTCACACCAGGATCTAACGGCGGAATTCGAGTTTAACTCATTTACATGATAGATGTGGATGCAGAGTTCAAAGTCTTTCGATCAGTTCATGGAATTTACACGAGCATCTGCAGAAAAGTGACCTGAATAAAAACCAGGTCCACTGATCCTAGTGACTGTCTCCATTCCTTATCAGTTCATTAGAAATGTACACTGAAATCGGAACTTACAAAGTCATTATAATAGCTTAACGGGAGTGAAGATACTGTGACACTAAACCCAGACAGTTTTCGGGAACTGTGGTTCTACATAAGACGGATTATGCTTCCGATTCCAGCAAGATTCTATCGACCGACAACGTGGCATTGATGAGTTACACAACCTTTTGTTGAATGGTTTAATGTCACAAACTGAATTCAGCATGCTGAAATCAAACACCTCAATTGTTGATTCTTCCTATGAGTCAACAGTGGTCAGCAGTTATTTTATTTTCGTTTCTGACTACTCATGAGTAGAGTGATCTGCACCTGTTTACCATAACCCCATTATGTTTCCTTGCTGCTCCTTGCCCGGATTTTTGCTCCCGCTTAGGACCTGCTTGTCCTCTACTAACTGATGTCAATGTTTTGCTGTCTGTCCGTCTTCGCTTGCAAGTTCGTATCAGTTCTATCTATTTTCGAGTGCCTGCTCTGACGTCTATTTAAGCCTTTTACCCACAGAAGCAGTTCTCAATACATCTACTGCCCTCGTGTGTCTGTTCCTACTGCCCACTGAATACAAACTGCGTATAGTCCGATAACTTCAATCGTCTTGTGAGATCCTTAGTTTCCCGGAACTTACATTAACTACACGCCTTACCAGTGGTTCATAATCCGCATGTAACCATTCGTCCCATTTTAACATAAACAACTCACCTTACCATTGCCTAGCTGAATGGCTCATCATTCTTCTTAAGCCTGTAAGAACGATCCTCAAGAAGAACTGTTTGGCACGTACCCACGAAAGCATCTGCCGTAAGTAGGGGGTGTCAACACTTCAAATTTGACTATGTGTTCCTTTGAAGTACGGGCCATATTCACTGATGTGCTCCCGTTGCAAATGTTCCTATTAAATCTGCAAAGTTTTGAGCTATTGTCAGAGACCTGTGCATGACTTAGACACACTGACTTTCGCGCCCTGGGGGGATCATACTCTTGCGTGTACGGACATTGTTAAGGCTTGTTTTCAAGATACCAGCTGAAAGCGGTATGATATAGGAACTTCCGTCGGACAAAACCTGACAGATGTCCTTACGACCAAACTGGAACAAATTGCAGAAACTGAAAGCCAAACTGTTATTCCTCACAAAAGATATTCGGATAGTCGAATACTCTCATTTCCACACCAATATGGGTTTAGTTGGAGACCCAGTTGGATCCCAGCCGAACCTATCTTTTATACTGATCTCCAAAAACAGTGAAAGTGGTCGTGGTCGTCAGAGTTCCAGAAACCTTGTGAGTAGTTTTCCCCAAGAAAACATGCTTCATTATCTTGCATGCTGTACCAACTGGAACGTGAGACAGCCTTTGTGCGACACCTTCCGTTGAGGACCATCATAACCGGGAGATTCAAATGAAATCCAGTTGAGTCTCCCTTTCAAACCACATTGGTTTGCAGATGAGTGTATTTCACGAATGAAGTTTTACTTATGGAACACGGGGAGCTCTGAAGGATTTTGACAGCGAAGAGCTTGAAAAATGCTGGCAGAGATATAGCATTCGCCCTAAAACCAGACGTATGTGAATTTCATGAAGTAAATGTAGGTGAAATCCGAACAGCCCACTGTCAAGTTGGTCGTTCAAAGGAGGATACCCGAGAACATTAGGATAATGACCATATGTCGGTATGCTTGAGGTTTATCCTTAGACGGCAACCACGACTTTCTCAAAACCGTTTGGCATTGAGAAGGAATATTGACACTGAATGAGAGCATCCTTTTATCTAGTACAAATTTATCACTGCTTTGTCAAAATCCGCTGACATACACTGTGATCCGTTTTTTGGATACATTTCGGATGCAATTTTGCGGTATTAGGGAAATACACTCATTTGCATACCAATATGATTTTGACGTGAGACTCACCTGGAACCCAGCTGAATCTCCCGTTTATGATGTTTTTAATCAACCTGGTCGCCTCGTGTTTCAGTTGGTACGATACCTGAGTATCGCACCAACTGAAACATGAGGCCGTCTGGTGCAGCACATTCAGTTGACTAAAACATCATAAGCGAGAGATTCAGCTATGTTCAGTTGAGTCTCCCTTAAAAAACAAATTGGTATGCAAATGAGTGTACTTTGCTCATTTCTTGCAATCTGGGGCCAGTTAAAACACAAGATTTACGGAAACTCGAGGACTGCACTTACCTGATGCGCCCCAAGAAAGACGAAACCGGTCGTGGGCTGTCCAAGAGTTTTCAACAACCTTATTAGTAGCGTCTATAAGATTTTGCGGTATCTTTGGTAGAAATGAGCAACTCCGCTTGTGCTATTTTTCGGTTTGATATTTTTTTATAAATTTAAAGGCGCAGTTTCATTTCTTGAAAGATTTTCGAACTGCAACTTATTTTCACTGAGTTTCTCTTCGTTTTCGTCGGGGCAGCGCATTTATTGATTGATAAATTTGCGCGAATCCCTGGTAAGTCAGTGAATGATATTGTTTCGAACCTTCAGATGTATGTACCTATTTCATGCGCTCAAACACCAGTATTTGTTTTGTGTTGCCAGCGAATTTGATGCAGGTCAAAATGTATTACATTTTGAAGTGTATTTCGAAAGTTCACCAAACAAAACGGAAGTTCTTCCAACCCACTTGAATTAATTGGTGGCTAACGTAAATGTAATGCCATTTCCCCCGAGGCAAACTTTTACCACTCTCGCATCTGGCATTAGATATAGCTTTGCAAAACCTTGGTAGAATGTAGCCAAACTATAGCTAAATCCGTCGTATTGCTCGGTTTCTAGTACTTTCAGATGCACCTTGGCGAACAGCGCTTATGTCGAATACTGCGGAGATTAATGTATACTACTTACAGGGTAGGAGTAGTTAAATAAAATAATTCAATCTGGTCCACCTTTGGACTCCGTTACTCTCAGTACAACCATTCTTTTCGTCATTTGAGGTCACGCCGGACTTACCATAATCTCGCATAACTGACTATGGCTTTCACGTAATCGAGACCTCAACCCTGGCTTCACATCAATGAAATGAGCAGTACCGAGGTTCCCGTTCGGAAACGAGTCTATTTGCTCCCCACAGTTGCAAAATTTCCTGGCTCATTTTGGCTGCCCCAATTTTTTTATCTCAAAGGAATTGGTCGTAACCACATTCTGAGGGCATAGTTGTATGTAGTTTAATACTCCGAATAACTCTAAGTGTCTCGCTTTCTACTGGCTTTGTTCGCTTGCTACCTTCTGCCACTACATGGTTTGGCACATGCGCTTCAATTGGGTCCGTCCTTCGAGGACACGATATGTACAATGTTTTCTTGGTGAGCAGTTGAGTGAGGCACAAATAGAAACTCACGTTTATATCTTTGTTCCTCTAAGTAACAACAAATACACAGCAAGTTTTCTGCGTGGGGTTGCTTGATTCATTATGATGTCATCTGCTTAGAGGTATTTGGCGCAATGACAGGTGAAGTCTTGGTCACAAAATCCACGAAGTAAGTGAAATTCGACTCTTTGTCCACCTTTGTGTTTTGGTTAAGATGTGTTCGTTATTTGGGTCCCTCCGTCTTCCTCCTCCCTGGTGAGGCACCAATTACTTCACCAGAGGAATTCATCCAGGACAATGATTCGTTTATGTGCAACGCCTACCGAGTTATCGCCTACTGCAACAGCGTTACCTTCCTTGCTTAATTCAGATTAGCGAAAGCCTATCCGCGGAACAGATTTGGCCTGGCAGAACGAAACGGACTGTACTATGGGAATTCTGGCTGCTGTCAATGCTATTTTCTTTCTAGGTTGAGTCCACATTTTCGTTCTCTATGCTTGGTTAGTTGGTTGAGCGAAGTTGGTGGCGTACATCCTGTCAGAATCTCTCCAGATTATATGAATCTGAATTTTTGGCTACTTCAGGTGTTTGCAGTAGACTAACAGTGAGTCCTTTTCCTTGGCCCGTCTCTCCTTTTGGGTTTCAGTCAAACAAACTGACAAGTTTATTCGTCAACGTTTCAGCCTGGTGTTTCTGTCAGTGTTGATGATGCTGATGATAAGACGTCGAATTCAGCGTAGGTCTCCAGGTTCAGCTTGGTTCAGAGGTTGACCTATCAGTTTTTTTTATTGGTTGACCCAATGAGCATGGTCTGTTAGCTAGTTGTAAGGTCATATCAACTCCCAGCGGTTTATGCTAAATAGGCTCCCTGTTTATGACCGATCCTTGAAGTTTTTCAGTATGCTTATCCGCAAGTCATATCAGGCCAAGCCAATAAAAACTACTTAGCAGCTTCTCAGAAGATTGGCTCAGGGCTAGACCAGAAGGAACGTCAAGATAGTTTCGTCGCTTATACGTCCCACATGTAGCTAGCCGTAAACAAAAATAAGCTGAAATAAAGTCGATCAAACTGGGATATTCAAAGGGACTTTACGTCCAATTCATAGCGTTAACGGCTATTAAAATTGTTCTTTTCGTACAAAGCGGAAGTAGTTCCATGTCATCTCCACTAACTGAGTAACACAACCGACTGCCCTAAAACACAAGTGACACAACCGAAAATAGGGGATCTCATTTAAATTGTTTTTCAACTACGGCATGAGCTCCCTTTTTGTGATATCAATCCTCTGTTCAAGAGGAAGAGAAATCGCTGATATTTGACTGCACCTGGGCCAAAAATTCTTGACCGTCGTGTAATCAAATCACAGAAGGAGCCCAGGACATTATTATACAGAAATCGCTTGCACGGAATTGAAATATGGGTAGAATTAGAATCCAAACTACGTAGGTCATACTCCTTCGATCAATAAGCGGTAGTGTTTTCCAGCACTGGTCGCTCTAGGAGAAAAGCACCGTATTTGAAACAACCGACCACCTAGCTTATTTCGAGTACTTGCCCGTTTGCCGCGAAGCCATTCTAACTGCAGACCTCATTCCCCCTCCCTGGCGCTTAAAGTTTTCTTCCTCCCCAATTTGCCGTCTTCCATGCAATTTTGTGCATTCCCTGTCTGCTTCCGAGTGTTTCGCTTGTGACAAAAAGCCCTAGCCGGCGCAGAATCCTGAGTCACAGAGACGACGGTCGAGCATTCCGTACAAAACCTGGTCTCCGATGAGAGTAGTTGATTAATACCCTATCGTGAGTTAACTAGTAAGGTCAACCGAGTTAGCTTTAAGTGGATCTGGGCGAGCATTTTACACTGGTTTATCGCACTGTCAGTTATAGAATGCAGTTCTATTTATTTTGGGTTGAACAGCTTGAAATCTAGATTCGGTAGCACAAGCAGTTCGTGTAGAGCAGGATGTGCTACTGCGAATGAGCCTGCGGATCCACTGTACAGAGGTATAGGTAAAATAACTTAAACAGATAATGGTTAGAGAAGCAACTCGCACTAGGTTTGCTTAAACTGTCCAGTGAGATTGAGGTACTCAGATGACACCTCAGCCGTACAAAGCTGCAAAACCCCTGGCCTTGGCGGTAATATTAGACTAGGTCACTAACATCTTCTCCAGCAGATAGTGCTGCCACCTAAGCTCACCTCCCAAGAGGTAAACATTACCTTCAGACAGCTACTTGTGCCTTCCCGAAATTAAGTCTGGGATTACACTAAGATCAAGTATCCGCAATTCAACCGAAAAGTCTGCACCTGTGCTCTTGGAAAAGAAAACGATGTGAAAACGCCGTAAATGTGAGCTCTGTCGAGCCCAAATGCATCACTCCCTGACAAGCTGACACGTCCAGAAGTGCACGCATCCTTGACAAATCTCAGTTGATGTGGTCTTGATAGACTAACGCTTGTGTTACTCCTTTCTGATAGATACGACACATTTATGGTTCTTATAGCAAGCTTAACAGATTTATACGAAGAGTTACCGACCTATTACTATATATGACGGTTGTTTGGTAATCACCTTGTGTGATATAAATGGGGTGCAGTATAAAGTGGCAGGCTGGTGCATAAAACGTGTGCTGGCGGAGTAGTGGTAGTAACACATATCTCGCATGTCTGATGGCTGGATCTCAAATCCGGACACGGTCAAGGAAATGCACTCCTGATGAGCTCTGATGAGACCGAAACTGGAGTTTACTGCTTCCCTAGTTTGACGTGGACTCACCGTAATTGAAAGACCTACTTCGCTTGAAAATGTTTATCCACGTTGAATCTGTTGCGTCTTTTTTATCAAAGCACTGATTCCACGTTGTAGATAGAATTTCTCTTGCGCTGAAGTCACTGTTATGCCCCAGAATATTTTGCACACCAAATGCTAGTATACTCGGGAATGTGTAAAATATCTGAGGATTATCCTGCTAAACGCTTGATCCAGGCAAATGAATGCCATTTTTTTGTACATGGTACCCAAGCTTGAGTCTCAGTTTTCTCTTTCAGTCAACTAAACACATTATTCGCCTGTAATATAGCTGAAAGTCCATTTGATACCCACTGCTGTGCCCATTGTATGATTCTCATTTCGTGTACAGTTCTATAAATATCGTTTAGCGAGCTAATGATTTTTTCGTAGATTGTAAGCTGTTTTTATTTTACCCTTTTGGTGTGTATACTGAATCCTGTGTTCAGAGAAGAATTCAGTACGTTGACCAGGTGTGAACTGTTATACGGCTCAGGAGACTAGAGCCCTGAAAGTGTCGTGCAGAATAAAGGCACGATCCACTGCTAAGGATCTTGTGGTTCTGGACTAGGCACCTGCCGCTTTCTGGGTGAATGCATGATGTTTGTTTATAGTGGGACGAAGTGGTCTTGATAACAGGTAAATCCATAAGAATATCACGTCGCGCCGTAGCGTGACATAGTCAAACGTTTGGACGGGCCAGGTTGCTTGTGACAATCAGGGCCAAGAACATTGAGGTCGCTTCTAGGGGGACAGAGCCGTGGGACAGTTCGGAGCAATACGTAGGACTGTCCTGGACTGGTTAACCTAGGTAAACCACCAACGGCACTGACATCGGTGTGATACGTCTTTTGGAAAGGTGGCTGTTGAATACACTTCCAGAGATTATCGGTATAATTTTTGCGTCCGGTGAGGTGTCCAAGTGCGTTTGAGCCAAACGACTATTGATTCACACAGAGAGGAGCATTCTCTGAGTTGCAGAGTTTACCTATAAGAGTCATGACTCTTCCAAACAGTTTAGTGTTTAAACTTGCCTTCGACTGTGACTTGAAATTCCAATGGCCCTGTACTCGCTGGCTAGTTAAGATTCATAGAAGTCGTATTTGTGTTCTACTCGACTGGATCACAAACCTTGACGACTGACGGTGCATTGACAGTCGAACGGTAACTTAAAAATAATGTTCACGGTGTATTCAAGGGAACCAGAAACAACCGGTTGGAATACTAGGGTGGGATTTCGAACACCTGTACTTTGAGTTCAGACCGTCTTAACTCTTTCTAAAAACAAATTCACTGCAGACCATTCGAAGTTCAGTAGAGACTGTTGATTAGTTTACAACAGTACACTGCAAACTCCTGTTCAGCGCAACAGCGCAACTTCAACTATGATGACACTGGTATGATGAGCTCTGTACTCATTGTGCAACTCAGTCTGGTTACAATAATTCGTTGTGGAGCATCGATCGACCAACACCAAACTCAAACTATCAACATTTCTGGAAAAGGCAAATACACAGGCAACCTACCTTATCACACGAAAAGAGGCTATTTAATTTTAGAATGTGTTGGACGAATCCGGCGAATAAACTTCTTCAGCCGCTTCTGGCCGCCATCGGATTTCTGAGACACCAAAACAGGGTGCATCACCACTAAATGCATAAATCTATGTAAGATATTAACTAACAAAGGTAACATCTGGTTTTAGGAACCGTAGTTTTGTGAAAAGGTTCAAAGGTTTCTTGTCGGTTCGTGCCTAAACTCTGGTGAACTAAGAGCACTTTAATTGTTTTATCTGAGTGCATAATTATGCGAAAGGTCAGTGGTGTTTTGGTCTGTCTTCTTTCACTGACCGCACGCTCACACTACGGTCCCGCAACAGTACTTTAAACAGTGACATGTCAGCGAGTGGGTGCTTCTGAACATTTACAATGCAACCAAGATAATCACCTTGCCTTCAACTTGACTTCTCTGTTTTCGGAAAAGTTTTGGAACAATCGTTAGGTTTATCGCTGGCCAACGTTCCGCTTTCGACACAAAAGCTTCGTCAGGCCAAGTGACTAGGTTACGAGGTTGGTCGAGATTTAAGGCGGAAGGATAACCAATAAGCCAAGTTAAGCTAAGCCTGTGTTCGATATGGGACAAGGAATTGTGTGTTAGGGTGGGTCACCAAGTGTTAAGCCGATTGGGGAAACCTACATGGATCTGAATCTGGCTTAGGGTCTACCCGAAGATCCCTCTTGAACGTCGTTTGCACCTTTCGTCCGTCTGTGTGGATGAGCTAATGCTACGATAGACATGTAAGGGAGAGGTATTCTGCGAACTTTGGACGAAGTTATTTCAGGATCAAGTTTCAATGAAGCATTGAGTCACTGATTGATTTCTCTGTATCCACCTCGTAATTTTGAGTTATTCTTACAGCTCGTGGTAGCGAATCGTCTGTGTTTTTTATTGCCTTGTAGCTTTATGGCGATAATTTGATTTTATGATGAAAAATACTGGTGTTGTTAATCGCGAAATTTGATAGTGGTTCCCTAGAGCTTGTTTTTGGGACCCACTGCAGAATATTCAGTCTCATGTGGAACTGTGTGGCTCACTGGATAAAATCGCTAACTTTCTTTCCGATGACCCGCGTTCAAATCCCGTTTGATCGTCTTCAAAGCAGAGTCAGTTCTAAAGGCATGTACTATTACTGGAGTAAAAAATAATTGTCTAGCCAGCTCATAGAGGGAGAAAAACAACCGGTAGTCAAATATTTCTCCAGTATCTAAAGCAGACTGAGAATCAACTAGAGCGCATCGAAAAACGGAGCTAGAACATCTACAATGCTATTCAAACTTGAATACACCGTAAAATAGGCGGCTTTGGTTTCACGATCTCCGGAGCACATAGACAGGAGGCAATTTGATGATATTTACCCTACTCGCTGAATGACTTAATGAACATAGCTTACCACATCTGAGAAATAGGGGGTTATCAAGAGGCATGCGTATAATTAAAGCGCGACAAACTCCGATTTGTTATGGCTTCTGTCGAATTACACTCTCGCTTCTTCACCCCAAGATTAATTCCCTTCTCACAGCAAACAGTCTAGAACTTGCTAATTGGCTGCTACTTTCCTATGAGTAATGCTCTTTCTAATTTAAATCACTGTAAACTGACAAAACCCACAGATACTCACTATTCTTACCGATTTGCAGTCAGAGGGTAGACTCTTATATATCGTTGAAGGCAAAGCTGGATATACGGTGTGAGGTGAATAAAAAACATGGTTCAACAATAAAATTATCCTATAAAACATAGGTTTTGCACCACTTGATAACTGGATTGCATGCTCACTTATTCAGCCATTTAACGTTAGGTGTGCCCCTCTGCCTTAAACGCATCTTCCCCCAGATGCAGTACGTAAAACTGACACTATGGAAACAACTTGTAGCGCGCGTTCCGTGTTTAGTGGAAAGCGTCTTGAGCTCTATCTCTAATTTCAACCGTGTTTTTCTCAGACCGACCGAAATTGACTCATCTTTCGGTGCCTAGTGTGCGAGTTGCGGAGCCCAGTGTTTTTGTGCTGTTGATAGTACGAGGAAGGTTGGGAATTTCGACCGACATTTCGTTCAGCAAGTGATGTAAATCTGAGTCGAGAAGTCGGGAATTGCTATACAGCTGTTTAATCCTCATTGAGAATCATCAGCAGTGCGCATCTTACAAATATCTACGAAGATTAGAGCAGTTGACCTTCCGCTTGGTCACCAGTGGCTGATAAGCAATGTAGTCGACATGCACTCATGCAGGATATCGCGCCAGTGCCGACGGTTACCTGTAAGGACAAAACACTTGTACAATACTTCTCCTTTCCGTCTATATTGGCTTCATTTACAGGACAAAATCCTGACTGAACTTTTCAAATCCCGTCATAATATAAACAAACTACAATTGGCTCAGAAGGAGGAGAAACTCACGAGTTGCATGGATCTTCAGTAGGAACAGTCGTTACCCGGAGAGCCAGTCAACACAAGATAGCAAGCTGCGGATTCCGTGATTCAAGGGTGAGTAGCGGATTTTTCTCTCTAAGAGCGAGTTAGTCACACCGCTCATGAGCATTCGGTCAAGCGTTCAACTAACCGGGAGCTTTCATTTTGGAATCACCCTGACTTTACTGATAAATGAGCACATTTGTAAACCGGATTTGTTCACCTTAAGTAAACCACAATATAGAACACTGATTTGCCTTACTCAAATATGTACTAATGTCGTTCCTTAAGTGTTATTCCTTAAGTTCGGCCTTGAGAAATTCCCCTTTCTGACTATTGTCTTCCTATCTCTTTCACTTTTCCCTTAGACAAATTTGTCCCTCTTGTTTCCAAAGAACACTGTTACCTTCAGCCTTCTATGGGATAAGTCGATTTAATAAAGGCTTTACCTTGGCTTTTCATTCACCTTTGCTACCCCTTGGGAACGAATCCCGCTAAACAAACCAAAAACGACCAGGTGATCCTCTTGAAACTTTCAACAGCTCATTTCGTTCTATTCCCCTTACTTACCTTACTGAGAGTAAAACTGTCAGAAAATATCATGATAATGCCCAAATTCGCTCATTTTTCCTCATAAAAATCTCATTTGTAGTGATGAGTGTCTGGCAGTTTTCTAAAGTTGCCTTACTGATAGTGGTTTGGACTAGATTAAAATACATTGAAACCTGCTTGTTTGCGCAAGCCTACCCTTTGCGATGCATGCAGAGACCGAGTTCCCTAACCAGAAACAAATTACACAGCACTTGTAGCTAAATTCATCAGCAACTTTTTGTTTACATAGTACGCTGAACACATTTCAAAATGCCACGTGCAACGTCAGTAAGCTTTTGGCCCACGGCTATTGAAAATAAAAATAAAAACCAGAGGCATTCCAGTTGAATAAACTGAAATCGTGATAAGCAAACAGCTGTTTTTACCAAAAATCGCACATAATTCTAGCTTCCCAGTTGTGCAAACCGATCGGCAGGTCAGCAGCCCGAAACCGGTGAATCATATATTCGATCCCTCTACCTGGTTAGTAAAAGGGATCCGAACGCATCTCTACCACATAGGAGCGAAGTCATTTGATATGTTTACAATACAGTATTCTGGTAATGTCTACAACCAAACAAGGATAACACACCTGTTCATTAGTCGTAGCCTATGTTTGGTTGGTCAAGTTGTTCTACATTTTCCTCGTGAGTGACCGCAGCATGAGGCTCGGGTGGATTTGGATTCCACGATATAACGCTCTATGAATAAACGAGTTGCGCTCTATGATCCACGGTGTGCACCGGACAATCATGTGCTACATTGATGGTATCTAGGATCATTTCTATCCAGTTGTCACGTCTGTGTGAGAGTTGGTTCACTGAACTCACGCATCACTCGCCTCTTTGACTCGTAGCACTGACCCCGAAACGCGGCAACACACATTCCTTTCACGTCAGGTAAAAACATGCGAAACTGCGACAAGCGACTTGTCGGTATGTTAGCTCAACTCCCACTAGTTTTCTATCCCCCGTTTGAATCTGTTTCCATTCAGCTGTGCGTCAACTTGGGCTAACTGAGGCTCCGACCTTTGATGTTCAACACAGTAAACAACGTGACATTGTATGAATGGGACAGGAAAACACGCATTTCTTTTGTTGTAGACTGGAAGCGTTCTAGTTTCCATGCCTAAGGGTGAGTCAACAGTACCAGTCCGCTTTCAGTTACATGTATCAGTCTTACAAGGACGAAAAATAACAGATCCACCAAAGAGACACATTTGATTATCATTGTTAATTTGTTCAAGTTAATAGAAATCAAATTTTCAAGGTTGATCAATTAATTTAACGTCCCAATGACATCCCGTTATTGGAAGGATGAGGTTCATGCGACCAAACGGCAATTACGTGTAAAGCTCTTGCCGCAGACTAACTTCTATACTCCTGAAAGTCCTTAAAACCGAGCGGTATGGACCTTACCTTGTGATACTCGCAGTAATCCGTATCACCGACAGTTCTATCGTGACAGGTGAGGGATGAGGGTGCTAAGCTACTGACTACTTTCGTTTGTTGGAGGTGACTTTTCCGAATCGGTGTGAAGAACTCCCCCAGTAACGGCTTTCTTTATTGTACCGTAAAACCGTATTTTCACTTGCGGCGAATTCTCATGTACGCTCTGTCCACTGAAACCGATCGTATAGAACTAAGCGTGTGGTCAGCTTTAAGTCAGTTTGATGTCAGGTTGAGTCGAATGGGAAGAAACAGAGCTAGCCTTGCAGCCGCTTCATTTCCGTACTATCCATGTGAGTGCTTCTGAAACCATTTCGTTTTGAATTAACTACTGACTTGTAATAGAAAATCGTAAGGACCTTTGGTTACACTTTAGATAAGCGAAACTGATGAATAGTTCCTTTTTGTCTTTAGGGGCAGTTAAAGCAAACTATGTCTCAAAAAGTGCATCGTCATCCAAATTGAGTGTCTTAATTTTCAACAAAAGCTCCCAAAGGCCAACTAAGGGTGGTGCTATTTTGGAACCGATTACTTTAGAAGTTCATCATTTCAAGGGGAGATAAAGGCAGTGAGTTAATACCAGCTGGGCCAAGCTCTGCCTGAACCCATAAATCTGAACTTTTGAACTGATATTTTACTGTGTTGTTGAGTGACGTCCTAGCCTGAATGCATTTCCGTTCAACCATGTCTCTCCCTAAAGGAATGGGATGATAAAATTTGAAATTCAGCAAGGAGTTCTTGGAATCTGTTGTATTTATTGACCTAGAAATCATAAAATGTGTGAAGGCTACTAGAACTGTTAGCTGGTATTGGTGCAAAATCTTAGAGATGCGCCACTGTAGCCACGTAAATAAATTTCGTACATTTCGCGGCCCCTACCACTGCTATTCACGTCGGCAGTCATTCCTTTTTTGGGCGAGCTGGTTACAACAGCCATGTATTATAAACAAATTATACACAGTTAATTCGCGACAGACTACTGTTACCAAGTTATACTGATTTCCAACTGTGCGAAATGGACTGGGTCTTTTAGATCTCTCACTTGGTCTCGGGTAAATATCAGTTAGAATAGGTGCCACTTCACACCGAGTGTCCTTTGAACTACGACTCCTTTTTTGCTAGCACAGAAGACATTAGCTATAAAATACACTGGTACCTTTATGTAATGTTTGCAGAGGCAAACGCAATACTCTCTATATTTTATGACCTCCAAGTCACCAATTGCTTTGGTCGTATAAGAGAGGTAGTCGTATTATTGAGACAGAAGCCCTGCACTTCTGAATACCATGCAGAGCCACATCGTCTTGTAAAAATGGTAGGTGTTACTGGAAGGGCTGTCAGGAAGTACTGTTCTTCATATGGGTTTGGTGCTCTCAACTATCCCCACAGGCCGAGGATATTTCCGGTTGCTAGTTTACAAACGTGTTTTCACTCGAAACCCACCTGCAGAGCAGGCTACACATAGAAGACCACTGGGGTTCTGACTACCCTTTTAACCATTATTTGGTATTAGACTACGTCTATAGAACAATGAACTTTTTGTCCGGAAGAATCCATGAATCTAGTCCACCTTGACTCTGGGCTATCCCAAATCCCGTCGGTTCTGATGTGCTGGAAACGAAACACTGCTGTGTTATTCACATTTAACCAAAGCTTGTCAGTGACTGTCTTCTGGGCAGTGGGTCGGTTACAAGTGGACTGCGCATACAGTTCTCCGTATTCGAATTCAATATATTCAACTGCCTCATTTGGCCTGGCCTCGGACCGTTTCACAGGAAAATTCTAATAAGGATTTAGCGCCAGTCATTCTGACCTTGCCTTCTTCGAGCAGGTGGTCGCAAGTTGCTTGGCTTTAAACTGTCTAGCTTACATATTGTTAAAGTTTAAGCTGCGATTGTACTGATCACGGGACGATAGAGAAAAAGAGTTCGTTTGTTAGCTTCTGTTCTATAGATCCGAATTTATTAATGTGGCCCGAAAATCGAAGTCCATTTTCAAGAAGACCGAAGAGTCAACAAAACCGTCACCACTCGATTCAGCCAAACTTACGACAATGGGGTTACCTCTGTTCCTTGGATATGTTGCATTTTAAGTTTGTTAATTTAGGTAGTCTTCCGTTCTATGTGTATGAAAGGAAAACTTGAATGGCATGGAGACTTCCCATCGGATTATGACATCTTATCCCAATATGCTGTGCTTTGAATTTAAGAACTCCAAGCTTCAAAGCAAAACATTTTCCGCTGAATCTTCCGTCAATTTTTCGTAATCCAAGCAAGCTATGCATCGAAGGTATTTATTTCAGTGATACGGTGCTTGAAACAACTGAGTCACAGCTCGGGCTACGGTTTGCAAAAGATCCACACAGACCCTTCCACAATGGGGTCTACTTATTGCGTGCTGAACTTCTGTTTCTTCTGTTTCTTCATTAAAATCTATCCTATAGCTACCGATTCCACTGCGACTAGAACAAAAACAAGGTCAAACGGGTCGTGTCGAAGATCAAACAACGCAGGTTACTCATGGTTGCGGGCAACCGCCACGTACAGTCTGCTCATCACGTCGTTTTGTGGTGCATCCGTTGGTTCGCTCAAAGTTCTTTTTATATTACTATCTAGAGCTTCTCCCATCCGATATCCCTTCAACATAGGACCATGGGTTCTCCGAATAAAAGGCTTTGGTTCTCCTCAAAAATGTCTGCAAACGAATAACTTGTCGCTGATTAAAAAATCAGTCAGGAAAATCAGTAAATTCTAACAAGTTCCAAAATATAACTTTAGACGGCAACTAAAGTCGGTGGATGCGTACCACTGTGGTGTAAACTGTGGTGTGTGATCGTGCTTCGTTCACTTAGTGAACTTCAAACTCGGTGAAACAACCAGTGCATTGTGTTTTTAGAGTCAGTTACATCCTTATTTCCAAAGATGAATTGACCAAAAAGTGCGCTGCATCCCCAAGAAAGAAAATCTGGAAGGAAAAATTTTCGCATCGTTTTGCATACATTTTCTCTCTGGTTGGTCGTTTTTGCTTTAGGTATAAAGATTGGAAAAAGACACGTTTGTCTTATCTCCATTTCTGTATACTCCTTCATTCCAAGACATCCATTCCGCCTTGTATTTGAATAAACGGCAACCGTACGCACGTCCCTGTTTTGAATACACTTATGCTCTCGCGCGTGTGTATTCTCCATTCACGCTCATGTCTGTCGAGTTCACTCTGGAGCTGTTTTTCTTTTCTGGATGCATACTAGTAACTGTCTGTGGACCTTTTTCAAACTTGGGACTATTCCATTCTCTAAAAAATGCTCTGTGAGGGGCTCTTCCGAGCTGATTCAACTGTCCTGAATTCGAAGTATACTGTTGCTTACTTGCCACTCTCCTTAAGTTTCCCACATCGTGTCTTATCAACGTTCTGTAAAGATGCCATTCGTATGTTACACAGTACTGTTGCGACTACAAACCACAGGATAGATAAGCCCAGTCACAATCTTTTTCCTGCAATCTGCACTCTTGAAGGCAACGACCACAAGATCACACTTCATTCTACAAACACGCACACATTTCAGAAACACTATCAGCGGTTGCCGCCGAAAAGTTCTCTTCAATTCAACATAGACAGATTTTTCCACATTCTTCAATTTTATCAGGGCTTCAACACGTTTTATTCCGTTTAACATTATATGTGTTTATCGGTCTTTCGCTCGTACCTACATGCCTCCCAGTTCGGCTACTAACCCCCACTGGATGGTCCATATTCACAGTGTAGGCAAGTTCATGCGGAATTTCTGCGCGGCTGTCAAACGTCATCGTCAGGTTGTTGTTGCTGTTGTTTTTTTTGTTGTCGGACGTCAAAAAGATAGAGAATAGAGGTGGCAACAAGCTTCTGCAGTGTCATGGTGGCTATTATGACAAGCTCAAATGCGGGTTTAATTTTATGGAATGTAGATGAAGCCAGTGGAAGACAGTCGCCGTGTACGCGACCACAAGCGCTAACGCTAGGACATCAGAAGCAAATATCGTCATTTTGTGTGATTCTGTGGCTTTTTCCTACACTGCATCACAGCTATCGAATTGCGGTGACCTATAAGTAACCAAAGAGAGTTTAGTGGAAAGTCATGACAAGCGCCAAAAAAGCCCATTGTTTTTTTCCTGTTCAACGATTATCCTGAGGAGATTAACGTCAAAACCAGTGATTAATTCTAGAAACATTTGCCGGTATTCACTTTGCTCAACACATATTCGGCGCAAAAATGGCGAAGATCTATATTCAAATTTGTGAGGAGTACTTTTGGGACCGGAGAGGTCACAGAGTAAGTAAGGTAGTTTTGTGTACCTTTTGCCAAACCAAGTGGACTAGTCAAGAAATACAGCTGCTGAAGCAGTCTGACGAAAGTGTGAACCATAAAATTGGTCCGACCATGGTTACAGGAGAAAGGAAGGGCAATCAGACAACCGCAAATGGTTCATCCAGTTCCTGAAGCGGAATTATTGTAAGTGTGCTGCAAACATGCCGTTGACACTGTTAGCCTGACACTTTGTTTTTCCGCATTACCGCCGGTTGCCAGTCGTTAGCTCATTGTAACAAAGTTTTAACACTTAACCGTTCGCCCACCAGAGGTTGGTCAGTCCTGTGATTAACTCGCAATTAGATAGGAAGAACGCCACTCACCATTCACATTATCTATACCAGCTGGTAACGTTACTAGAGTAGTCAATCAATACTGACCACGTGATGTAGATTCCGTGAGTGAAAGATGAGTGACGCTATATCCCGTCAGTACCAGCTTATCAGAATGCTGATAATCCGCTCGTGGCCGAACGGATGTGTTCACACTATTGGCATGCAGGTTGGGGGTTCGAATCTCCCTAGAGTTTCGTGTGACACGCACCGTTGGTGATTCCCAATAAAGATGAAACAGGTATACAAAGCTTATCAGCCTTTCAGCACAGACTAGCATCATTTACAGGACACAATCTCAAACAAAGATATTGCCTTAGTGTGAAATATAATTCTAATTCCCTTAGGTTGATGGATTCATCGTAGTGCAATGTCTACCATTTGTTTACGGAGCTAGTCGGATATCATTTTGGCTGTTTTTGCAATGGTTATCTTGTTCAACATCTTGTGAAACCGACAGGGGTATTTGCTAGAAAGTAGTAGCTTTCTTCATCAGGTCTATAAATTTGCTATTTCTTTACTGTTAAGTGCGGTTTCGTTGCAAAGACTTTTGGATTTCGCATAACTGAGTCTCTCTAGGCGTTCCTCAAAGTCTTCAACTCCTGTAATACATTCTTTTAAATTTGATGTTCCTGCTGGAGCTGCTGAATGCGTCACATGATTTAAATCCCTGTACGGGTCCGCAAACCACTCAGGGAATCCGAAACTACATTTCTCAAGAAAGCTTGACGTGAATAGATGACAATAAGCAGAAACGAATCGCAAGAAAGTGCGTTAATGTTACAAAACAAGGCTTTCCATAATCACAGAAAATCCGCGACTAAAATTTTGCAGTCTTCGGGAAAATTCCACGCTTTGGACCGCAGTAAAGTAAATGTTACACAGTCAAATTTAATCCTGAATATCTCAAGGCTACTCACTCAACTATTTTGAGCGGAAAATGGAATGTATCAAAACTATGCGGCCATCTAGGTGGTTTGTTACAAAAGATTCCGTAATTTTCTACACAGATTTCCTCACCCAGTATGGCACGTCCCATAGAACAGTAAATATGTTAAGAAGAACAATGAAGAGCTGAACTGAGCTAATGAGAAATTTCTGTGGACAGATGGTATCATGAATGGTGGATGGTTGATCCGTACTCAAGTTGGCCTATGAACTGATTCAAAATGAATGTGAAGTATGTGCCCCAAGGGAGATTTCTTCCAACGTCTCATAACACGAAAGATTTGCGAGTGGGAATTCCAATCGCTTAGTCATAGGACGAGCAAGTGTGGACCAGCCCATGCACGTTCGCTGTAGACTATGAGCCCTCACCAGTGATCGAGTGGTGGCTCTGTAATGTTGGTCATGTGACCAAATACTATCTGCTAGAAAGATAAATCAATAACGCGGCTGTTCAGAGGAGATATGCTTATGAGGCGCTTCTATTGTATTAGACAATCCATTTAGTTCGTTGAGGAAAATTACGAAAAACTGACCGGCATCTGGACATTCCAGTCCAAGCAAATTTCGGTCAACAGGATTTCTGCTACCAATCGAACCACCTTTTAGCCTTTCGGAAGTAACACCGACATATTCGTTACGGACTCCTAAAGAGAGGAAGCACCTTCCTTGTCATACAACTTATCCGAAGATTTTTAAGATATATAGAAACAAGCAGAAAGTTCATGAGTTTTGCTTAGGTGCATAACGGGTTGAAAGGAGTAGCAGCAAACCTTTGGATTAAAAACTCAATCATGTCTTCTGTGAGTAAACACCAGGGAGGACAAATCTGTTTAATTTACCGATCTGGTCGATTCAGCGTTTTAGCTGTGAAGCTAATTGACCGATGTTTTCAACGGAAATCATAAGCAAGATTGTGCATGGTACAAGACATTAAGTATGGACTGGATAGGACAAATTTCCGGAGCTAAATTCCTTTTTATCACGCTCAATAAACTTTTTCAAATTTGAGGACGAAATCAGATGCTGACTTCGATTATACCAGTACTCGAAGATGGTAAGTTTAGCTTAGTTTAGAAGGTAAGCTTAGTTTAGTCCTTGTGGATAAACTCTTAATAGAACAGGTGGTGTATCACCTGTTATCATCAGGTGCACCAGTGTTCGAACCGGTTAGTTATTACTGTTGTTATTAGTATCCTATTGACTTAACATATCAGATGTTAGCGATTCAGTTGGGATTTGGGTGAACCTCAGATTAACACTAACTTAGTTTGCGAATGAGTGTACTGACAACTGTTATTATTTCACTTCACTGTGTGCTCGTTTTCTCCTCATCTCAGAAAGCTCTTTTGATGTGCATTTTTATTTCACAAGTCAGTGACCTTCAGGTTTTATGTTACAGTCTGCTTAGTAATGCTATTTATGAAATAGTTTTTACCATTTCAGGCGACCCACAGACAGAGAGTTCCAAATGTCCATAAGTGACTCAGCCACAGCTGATTTGTCCACTGGCCGAAATTTTGCGTATTCAGCTAATTGAAATCTCCCAGCCTGATAAGTCTACTCATGGAGGATCCAGAGATTAGGCTCAGCTGACGGTTCAACGATTCTCAGCTAGTCCAAGTAATTCCAGACACCGGTTCATCGACTGGACAAATACATCCAGTCACTGTGGGCGATTCGGGTTCATGATTTGAGCTGTGAACTAAAGCTACGGCTGTCAGATTGGCTTACGCGTAAATGATCTCAAGAAAAGTTTGGAGCGAGGCATCCCACTGCGACGCATCAAATATCAGCTCAGCTAAGCACCTGGAAGTCTTTGCACTGTATGTCCAGTTGAAATACACCATAACAGGAGATTCATTTGAGTCTCACATTAACACCATCTCAATATTCAAATACGTGATTATTCCCAACTCCGTTGGAGTGAGTCGGAATTCAGGTTAGGAATACTATCGATGGGAATTCAGGGATTACAATTAACCGATAAGTCCCAGAGAAAGCACAGTGAAAAAACCAGTTTGTGTTTTGCGCTGTATTATACTGTTCACAACTACGAGACATTACAGGAACAATACAAATAGAATCCTCCCTCTGGAAAGACCGTTTCAAAGGTTCAGCCCAGAGTTGTCCTTCCTGCAAGGTTGTCTGTTCAGCAAGGGGATTTACTATTGAAAGACGCCACGGAGGAACAGCCGAAATTGGTTTATTCTACATCGTTGCCCCACCTGAACATAGTTATTTGAGGTAGGGATCATTGCGTCTTGGAATGCCTCAAAGTCGCCTTATAACATGTGTGTCATCCGTATAAGTAGGAACCTATGGCGATAACAAATCAGCCGAAAAAAGTCAGCAAACGAGTTAACGTTGCCAAGCCAACCGTGGATTCCTCCTTACTTACGACCACCTTCAGAAAAATGCCACCTTCCGGGCTTCCCATGGATGATCTCAGTACACGGATAATGGTAACTACGATCCCGGTTGCGCCCACTCGGTTATCCATCTAGTGCTGTTCCTGTACCTACCGCGGCGGGACCTATTAGTTTTTCTTTTGTTAACTAGGCCAGCAAACCGGAGCAAATCGTCAGTTGTAGCCGCCTAGATTTTGGACATCTAACTCGAGCACATTAGTGTCAGTTGTCCTAACCCTTTCCCTCTACCTCTCTCTACCTTCCTCTACCTTCGACCACTGCAGCCTAGCCAAATTCTAAAAGCCATTTCATACTTTTCTTACATACCCCTGTTCGACTGAACTGTAGGGACTAAGCTTGACTTTGCCTCTTCATCCCTGTCGAATGAATTTCTGTCCCTTGCAAGGACTAGTTCTTCCCTTACGCCTCGCTCCTGCAGTCGATGAGTTGCCCAATAGAGGATTTGTTTCCCCCGAAACGGACAGACCACTTCCCAATAGTGGCGAGATGGCTCAGTGGGTGGAGCGCGAATTCACTGACCGGGGGGTCCGTGGTTCGAACCCGACCTCTGCCTCTCGATTATCCCTGTCTAGTCTTGGGCAACCTGGCAGTATCCCAGCCCTCGTGCTTCCTTCTGGTGGCATGGCAGCTAGGCACCGAAAGGGTGTTACAGCTGAACGATTATTTATTTATATTTTCCCAATACCTTAGTATTTGATAAAGCGTCATAAACTTGGAATGCCTACGTAACCTGTTCAGAAATCCATATGTGCAAGCAAGAACCATCTTCAGGTTGAAATGTGTGAAGGTGACAAAACCAACGGGCTTGAAATATTGGAGAGGTGTATAAAATCACTTTGTTTTCGTTTTTGGTAGGAAATCCGGTAATTAGAGATGAAGTAGAAGCAGAGAGAAGTGTAACAACTATATTCACCCTGCTAAAAATACTGGTGACCTATTCATATCTATGTAGACCTACGTGATTAACTGTCTGAATCAGATCCGATGGTATTTCATTCAAACTGCTCCTCCGAGTATTTTTGCTCGTTACGATTGAGCCTTTCTCACGTTTTTCTTTACCCCAGATGCAGATGACTATTTGCCTCAAGCCTGTCTTCAAGCCTGACGCCGACCATGTTACGACCGCCTCCCATACTTATGACTTGCAGGTCATGGACTTTTGTTCTGATCCGTTATAGTACACATAAAAAAGGTCAAATGGCTCTAGGCTGCACAGTTACTCGAGGAATTTCACTGATAAGTCTAAGGGATAAGGCTAACTGCATTGTCTAACTCTTCTTGATTTTTTGTCATTTTCATCCATGTAGATAGTTGAGCCGTGTCCGAGAGGCATCGGTCTGTCAATAAATCTTTATTCCTCTACCGGTCACTTTCTTCAGCTTGCTCACAGTACACAAAACCTGGAATCTAATCGTCTGTTCTCCCCTGTAACACTGTTAGACCTCATTGCGATGTTCTATCACCTATTCATTTCGCTCAGTATCCCAATGACCTTGGAAATACGATCAGTTTCGTTGTTGCCCTATCGTCTGACTGAGACGTTTCACGGGTTAGAAGTCCAGGAGTTGGACTTCTAGATTTATCCACTGAGTTGAATTTCAATGACACCCATTTTTCTTGTCCCATTCTGTTTCCACCTGTCTGTAAGGCTTTCCGGAGCTTTCTCTATCAATAGGCACCACCCATGTTGAATCGTTTTTCTTGAAGGGTAGGAAGTCATCCTCCTCCATTGGAAAACCGAAACAGTTTAAAAGTCTACATAGTTTTACCTTCCCGTTTGTCTGTGTTTCTGCCTATAAGTGCTTCCTATCAAACACGCATCTTTTTTCTGGGTCCGCTTAAGGAGAGCTTCCTCAAATATATTCTCACTGATAACTTTACTTTGTCGGCTCCTATTTATTCACTGCCAAGCCTAGAAGCGTGACGAGAAACACGTCCTGAATTGTAGTTCATCTAAAAGTTCACCCTCGAATTTTCAGGCCGCTGAATATTTGGAAGAAAGTTGATGAACAGGTTCCCTCATAAATTACTCATTCGCACACGGCTCTTACAAGTTTGGGTTTAACCATATACACCAAATTCGGTTCTGCGTTGGCAATTGCCCGACATCATTTCAAGTGGACTAGAACTGGTGAGAATATATATATATGAAAATCTATCTGCCCGCAGCTCGTAACGCACTTCTACGACTGGTTAAATCTCCTTAGTTAAGTTGTTTGGTAATGCTCATCTCCTAGCAACTCATGCTCTTTTGAAGGCTGAATCAAATGTAGGTCAAAAATTCATAGAGTGCTGACGCTATTCATCCCAGTTCAGGTTTCCAACCCTTCGCAAACGTCATACTAGCCGGCACGTGCTGACTGTTTCTTTGAGTTTCTTTGACCCTTGAGTCACGTGTCTCTGTCGATAGACTGTTGCAGTTGGCATGTTGCGCTTGGTTGTCCCCAACCCCCTTTTTCCAAGCTTTTTGTATTGCAGACGGATACCAGAAAGTGGTTTCAACCAAGCACATGGACACCCTACATAGCAGACCACATATCAGAGTTGCCTTTCCGCCATAAACCAACACCTACTCGATGGAATGTTGTGGTTTTGATCAGTAGCTCCCAACAGAAATTAAACCTAAGATTTACAGGAATATCACCGAAAAGAACTGAAAAAATACGAGGGTAAAAATGGGTAAAAAAGATGGGTTATGAAACTACTCTACGTAACTGTTGTGTCAACAAGGTTTTTCGATATACTCCCGTTATTTCACACTAAAAGTGAGGCTTAGATTCAAAGGCGTTATGTGAACCGAATTCATATTCAGCAGACAATGAAGGTGGACCTCATGCAGTTAGATGAGACATGTGAAAGTAGTACAGAAATGACACGTGCGAAAAAACTGCACCATTTTACGTCATGTTGGGGTCAATGGACATTGGGTTTGAGAGGATTTTTTCTGAACTTACCCGACGAGTGACTCTAAGTTAGCAGTGATACTACTAACAAGTACTAATAGTATTAAGTTACGCTGAATCTTACGTCCACACAAAGTAGCACTATTGCCACCGCTTACTTGAGCAGTATTGGTCGACATCTAAATCCATTCTAACTGGAAGCTATTCTAATCAACGAATCAAACACAGTGATTCCTCATTAGAGTAAGTTGCTTTAGAACGGACTGGTGCCAGGAGGCAATCCCCGACCGGAACATAAGCTTATAAAAATGACGCGAACTAGGCCTTGTTGTCAGCACCCAACTCCTTTGCACAATTTTTTTGCCCAAGTGGCTCAATGAATAAGAATAGTTATTCAACTGTGCATTGATTAAATTTCAACTGCTGCACTATCCAGTCCACTAATAATTTCAGTTAATTCCACAAGGCTTCTAGCTCCTATTCCGTCTGTGTTATTTTCAGTTTTCTAGTTTTCATTTGAATGAACACCGAGCTCGGCTGAGGGCCGCCCGGTTCTTGGACAGTGTAACAGAATCCTGGCCACAGCTGATCCCACCTCACCAGAACAGTCGCACTTTCCGCAGTCCGCATCAAATAATTCACACAAACAAATTGTATATGTTTTCTGGCTGTCAGCAAGTCATATTACTTGCCGAGTTCGTTTCCGAATAACGAAGACTTCTAAAGTAGCTATTCGCAGTTTCACCCTTCTTGGTGCTCAGTCCTCACCATAAATGATTCAGTCGCGCCTCCAAGAAACCAAATTGCAAATGGGTGTATATCTTAGCTACGTACAGTCTAGCGCTCAAACGAAACACTAATCTGATGGAAGCTCGGAGATTACTCCAACTTGCAGAGAGTGAAGCCAGAATGAATGAAACCAGTGGTGGACTGATGGTGAGTTTTCAGCAACATTATGAGTAGTGTGTTACGTCAAGTCAAATATATAACAATGTTTGAAAAATCATGCCAAGTGAAACATTTGGCAGCCACTGTGCTGTACATTCAGCTTCAGTTTCAATCAAGTTTATCATTACCACGAATGTAATTCGCAAACGAGAGTAATTCGCCAATGTACGAAGGAAACAGAATTTGAAGAGTTCAATGGCTTCCTTAGTTTTTGACTATACTGTAGCCTTTAAAGTGATTATCTCTAACGGATTTATCTCCGTTGAGTAACGTCCCATGACCAAATCAAATGAACTTAACTTTACCTTCAGGAGAGAGGAGCATCTTACTTTTAACGAAATGACTGACTAGATACCTGAGCTATTCAGCTAGATAACAAGCGCAAGATTGAGGTTTTGCTGAGTGACTAGGTTCATAATATTCCATACCTTTTTGTAGCCCTGTGCAGAAAAACAAGGCTAGTCGTTGAGCTTACACTCCGTGTTACAACAAAAGCGTTACACAAAAGCCGTTAGACCACCTAGTCGTACGGGAAGTCTAGTTGTCAGGCACGATAGATAGGTTCAAGAGCGCGCACCGGGGATGGCCAGTAGACAATAGCTGACGAGGAATTTGGTTTACTCTTCATTCATGGAGCATTTTCTTTTACGCAGCGAAAGGATGAATATGTGCATTAAAAACAAGACTTATTTGAGGACTAAAAAAGCGACGAGTAGTTTGAGGGGTAGCCGGGAGCAACTTAATGGGACAACATCGCCTTACGATGCAGAAAAAATAAGGCAACCGCTAGTGATTACCCTTAGATCATCTGACAAGCGAGATAGGGAGACATGATTTCTTACTTGAAGATGCGCACTGGTGCTCTCTGAAGGATGTTTGAGGAGGTAGTTGATCATATCTAATTGTAATGAGCGAAAAGTATTATCAGCTATTGTCTTCACAGGCATTTGTTGGTCTTTTATTTAAGCTGTCTGCCAGGAACCTGAGAGTATTGCTACCAAAGGCTGATCAAAGCCAAATTCACAGTTTGATTTTACTACAGTACTTTCTGAACAATCTGCCGAAAATAAAGGATGATTAATACATGCTGGTTGGCAGGGCGGAGACGCGTGCGAAATTTCGGAAAACCTAAATGGTCACTTTAAGGGTAGGGGTTCGTCATCGAATTTGGGGGGGGGGTGTCAACATGTCCTTGTCACTCCAAGTCTAAGGAAATCAACAGCAAGATATTTTATACAGTTAGCTTAGGCTAGTGGACGGCCATTGAATTTACATCACGTAAAATAAACCCAAGATTTCCACCCCTACTTGGTGGAACCATTTGAATTGTCTGTATAGTCCGTTGGCATGCACCTTTAATGTCCTGTTTAAACAGGCAGGCGTCCCATAGGGTAGAACCTGTTCTGCTGGCAACAAGGTCACCTGCTTATTTTGTCCACCTACACTGCCCATCATGTTCCAAATTGTCCGTGCAGAAAGTAAACAGAAACGGTGGCAAAACAGATCCTTGAGCCATGCTACACTTCGATAACTTTCCACCAACCTAAAAGTACCGCTTTCGGTCGGTGTGTCGGACTATTTCGATGTTTGTTGAGGAAAGTTCATGTAGTGGATGTTTTCGATTGACTGAATGGAAGGCACTGGAGTTGCAGAGAGCACAATGTTCCCACGTCAAATTTACTTCTGAACTTCCTGCTTCACCATAGCGAACAGAAATTAATTGCTCAGTCAAGTATTGTTTGCCTGTCTCGATCTATGGAATATTCACCCATCCTGAGAAGTAGTACGGCCGGAATTGCCAAAGTCTGTCTATCCTTTGGTGGAGGTAGAGTGGAATTTAACCCTTCAGTGCAATAGTGAAGCTTACAAGACCGCGGCAGTGTGATTTTTTTGGGAGACTCCATAAGAACAAGTTGAAAGGTGGCTTTTCAGCCAAAATGAGAATAAGTAACAACAAATACGATCAGTACAAACTATTTAGTATCATTGCTTCAACTGAGAAGACAATTCGATTCGTTGTTGCAAACAGTACGAATGGTTCACCAATCAGAGGCTGATCCAAACGCGCACAGCATATATCCATCTACGAGCAGTTAGTTGAGCTGCGTCAAGGTAAATTTCCCACAGTTCTCGCTGTGGTTAGCCGGACGGAAAAACCGCCCGCTATGCGGGACACCTAACCGCGCACACCATCACCTGTGTATAAATTTGCAAAAGCTGAGTTCAAAGCCAGATTACTGTTAGCTCGGAAAGGGAAGCTCATCGCTCAACACATCTGCCATTTGACGGTTCCCCAACTGTATACTTTTGGTGTTTCTGGGTTATCCCCTTCAACGACTGATTCTTAGGTTTGTTTTCCAATAGGACCTGCTTCTAAAAAGTCAGCCTATTCCATATGCTAGACCTGGAATCTTTGTCACGCACATCGATAACTCTACAGTAGTGTCGTGGGATACACAAACTAGTCAGAACCAAATAATATCGCCGTAAAAGTGCCGCCCAATAGTCGCGTCGCCACAATAGCTTTACCACACTGGCACGAGTCTACGTGGGATGGATCTAAGAGGCTGTAACTGAGAGGAAGAATGTGCCTCAGTACAACAACTAATGAAACCATTTGACTCAAATTAGGAAATAGACACCAAAACATTGAACCCTAGTTTTTCATCGCACAAAAGCGTTGAATAGGGTGTGAACGAAAAAGATCCGAATTCGCACTCCTGATGGTGTATTTAAGCTACAATGCTTTTCAGCTGAGTGTGGAACGAGGAGGCTACTTCGGACTTCATCTGGATAACGCATGAGTGCAGATATCCGTTAGTTTTTGCCATCTTGCCATACAACTCTAAAGGGAATTACCATGTTTTTTTTAATTTTTATAGTCAATCATTTCCCCAGGATCGTGAAACGACAGCTTTGAGCCATTCAGTATATTTTTCTTTGAAAACAGTGGTTTGTCTTCTAACCACTCACGTCGGAGGGGGGGAAGAAGAATATTCTCTTTGCGACACATGGCCGAGGTAAGTCAGCGCAGACTACAACGTCTTCGTCCTTCCAGTGGATGCATTGAGATCTATGATACCATCTGTCACTGAGAAGCACTCATTCAGCTACTCTATACTCTCATTGTTCTAGGTATTCTCTGATGTCCAGTGGGGCGTGTCTTATTAGGCTAAGAGAAATCAGCGCACAAAATCACTTGTCTTGCCACAGTCCAGTTGCAACACCCCCCTCCAAACACATAAACAGGCACGCACACACACACACACACCAGAAAGTATATCCGTGTTTTGCATGCAACGAATAGGTGCACAGATGGCTGAGGACTTTGGATACATTTTGTCTTTCCTTGCAGAAAAAGTGATGATAATGCACACACAAGCGCAGATCGAGTGTGCACGCGACCTGATTAACTGGTACAAGCATTTTGGAAGAAAAAAAACTAGTTATTCATTAAACAGCAAGACAGAAATCGGGCACCGTGTGGATTTAGTTTCAAAGCTTAGAAGTTGTCTTGGAAGCTGGGTTTTCAGCCTTCATACAGATCTCGTTCTAGAATGGTGTATTCGTGATCGGTCGCATCGGCTGTTCTCTATGCCACCCTAAGGGTGGTTGGTGCTGAGTAGCTCTCAACAACCAAAGCTACTAGCTAAATACACTCATTTGCACACCAATTTAGTTTGCACTGGAGACTCACCTGGAACCCAGCTTAATCGCTCGTTTATGATGTTCTTAAGCAACTGAACGTGTTGCACTAGGTTGCCTCATTTTCACTTGGCACGATAGTTGAGATATCATAGATGTAATGCACTAAACGAGAGATTCAGCTGAATTCCAGGTGGATCTCCCGTCAAAACTAAATTGGTATGCAAATGAGCATATTTCGCAAATTTCGTGCAATTTGGGTTCGAATAGAACATAAGGCTGACAGAAACTAGGGGACTGCGCCTTCTTGATAAACCCCAAGAAAGGCGAAACCGGTCGTGCGTAGTCGAAAAGTTTTCAGCAACCTTATGAGTAGTGCATCACGTCTAACCAAAGCTACAGTTACACAGAAGTGTCGTAATGTTTTGACCTTCAAACCTTATCCACCCACTAATGAACCATCATTCGCCCACCTCTCCCCTTCGTCTTATTTCCACAAACAAGTGTCAGACATTGTGAAGCAACAATGTTGATGCATTCGTCCCGCAGCCAAAATTTTTCATTGGACAGAAGGGAATCCGTGGTGATGAATTCCATGTTGGTTCAGCTACTTTTAAGACCGGTAAAACAAACAGTTTCTCCGCAGTCAAATCCGAGAGAACTGCGATTTACCATCCTACACCAACAAACATTTTTCTGTCTCCAAACCATATGAACATAAGTGAAGCAAGAACGAGCAACACTATAATCGATACCAACCAGTACTGCCGCACTACAGTTCCTGAAGACGAAAACAAGTATTTGTAATAAAACTACTGTTCTTACGGCAAAATGCCTGTGTGGGGCACCACGGAAACAGCTCAAAGTGAATGTGTGAGGGCTACATGGGTAAACAGGACTAGGTGGCACGTGATTACCACTCGACTACAACGTACCAAAAATTCGAAATTTGAAATAAGTGATCTAATTGATAGCAAAAAAATCATGGCAGCCGGATGCAATTTTTTCGCTTTTGACTGAGGGCACTTTTGTACCCATAAATTCAACGAATGCTTGATAATGCAATGAGCTGAGAAAAAATGGACTGTGTTTCGACAAATACTCATTTGCAAATAAATTTGGTTTGCACAGGAAAGTCAACATGGACGAAACCGATCATGAGCTGTCGAAGAATTTTCAGCAACCTTATGAGTAGTTTCCTTCATGAAAATAGATTGTGTAGTTGTTGCACAACGTCGTTGTGGATAAACTATCCACTGAAAATCAAGAGTAGTCCAACTCATGTACGGTGATCATGTGTTGGGAAATTGATGCCGGCGCAGGCAAACGGCTTTTGCAAGTCCAACTGATTTAAACACTATGGCCAAAGAGGAAATTCTCTCACATTGTTATTCGAAGCGCACATTTGGATCTCTGAACATACCGCAGAATGTGCCGACCTCCAAAATGAACGTATAAAGCCCAATAATGGAACAGGTAGCTTGATGCTCTCATAACCCTGAATGTTGATATTAACACAACGGGTCTTCAAAATACTCTCGGTTCCTTCTCTTTTCTCTCGGTGAAACTGAGTCTTAATTTTGTGTCATTGAAAAGACTTACCAAGGCAAAGAGAAAACCCTTGAAGCATGATCTTTGAGCAAAATATTTGAAACGATGACAGTTAAGGACGACAAACCCATCTATCACTTAAATGTCCTTGTATGAAATGTCAGCTGATAGTGACAGTAGATGTGTGTTTATCTAGTGTTTGAGAAAAAGGGGGAGTTCATCTTTAGTATGAAACCCTGTGAAACAATTCCTTTACCTAAAAAGATTCGAAAGCATGCGTGTCGATAAGTTGCAACTAAAATGGACTATTTTGCGTCAGCAGGAACTTTACGTATATCATTTCACATTCCGTGCAAACGTTTATTACGATGGTTTCCAGGCGGATGCTTCCTTCTTTTTAACCGTTCTGAGCCATTCTTTTGATCACCTGTCAGGTTAGTTGGACGCAACACCACAGACAGATTGATCCAACTGTAAGACACAACGGGAATCCCGTCATGGATGTTGGTATGTCCCTGTGGAAACTGAAACAGTGAGCTCACAGGTCAACCGTTTCTTCGTATATCACCGATAGGACAGACACGTGTCATGTTTCCGCCTATAACAACCATTCATGTGTTGCGTCTTTTGTTAAACTCACTCATGTCATTCCGTACAATTCACGTGTTGTGTGACAACCGGAAGATTTCTGAAGAACCAACAATTGGGAACCATACAAGGGGAGATGAAAAAACTAAGTCAAGAAAAAACATCTACACTATTGTTACGTCAAACTAATGACGTCCATCAGTGGAATTGAGTTAATGCTTAACAGTTTTGCCATAGCAAGTAAGCTAGTGCTAGCACAAAGCATCCTTTCTATGCAGAAACATTTGATGTTATTCCATAGAATTGCTTAGTGCCCTCCATGCAAGTCAGCCGAAACCTAAGGTTTTCACGGTGATCTTATCCGCTTACACATTAATCGCAATGTATCTAGGGTTCCCGCTACCGGATGAATTCAGATCCTATCGGTTAGACAAACATATTGAGGATTGCTGCGTTCGTCCGGTCGCGAGCCCCACTAACCAAACTGGTGACGTAATTGCGCTCTCTCTGTTAACCCGATGAACCCGAAGACACCCAATAAGATCAAGTATACTAATTCCCGTTTTGTTTTTCTTGTCAAACAGCGATACGGTTACCGCATTGTATCATGCGTAGCTTTGAGATTTGTGGGGGTAGACGATAACGCGTGCCTGTTTATCTATTTTGTCGCCACTGCGTAGCTTTTGAACACACAAACACACATCTACATGTCTGACCAAACGCACACACACACAAACAGACACACAGGCGCGCCCATGCACTTCCCACGAGCGTGAAAAACAACGACATATGGATTCGCTGATGTGAGATAAGGGGGAGATGTAGTCCGTCACGTGGAGTGCGATCCAATGTATAACGGATCGGTTCGAGTAAATCACTGTTTTTTTCTGACAGCTTGCCTTCGTGGCTTGTTCCCCTCATTCTAGGCACATGTCCAAATGACCAGACACTAATTAGGCTCATGCACTCAATGAAGGGTGCTTTTTTTTACAAACACAATGGGGAATGATGCACGTAAGTACATGTCAATTGGGCTATGGCTGTGGTTTCAGTGATAGCTCAGTCGACCGAAAATATGTACCCTCAGACACAGGCTGTTTTCACCAATTTTTCTTCAACTTAACCCTGTCATCATCATCATCGACAGCATGACATCAGTGTTCAACACCGATGTTTCACTGCTGTACAACCATGATTTATTTGAAAGCCTTATTGTAAAGAAAATAAAAAGGTGGACGGAGAAGGTACTTAGTGCTAGCTTACTACAATCATTCCTACATCCTACATCCTACATCCCCAGATATTCACTCAGGCAATCTGGATAGAAACTGACAACAAGAACGCCACTGACATCGGTTGGCAGCCATATCTTGTAGTGTCTCCAACCAGGCGCAGAGGGGATCACGCAGGCCCCATTCTGGAAAGCGAGTAGCAGCGACAGCACCCAACGTTTCGTGATTTCTTTCATACCCTCATCCTACATCCTACATCCCCAGATATTCACTCAGGCAATCTGGATAGAAACTGACAACAAGAACGCCACTGACATCGGTTGGCAGCCATATCTTGTAGTGTCTCCAACCAGGCGCAGAGGGGATCACGCAGGCCCCATTCTGGAAAGCGAGTAGCAGCGACAGCACCCAACGTTTCGTGATTTCTTTCATACCCCTCTGTCAGGTCAACGGCTGACCACCTCTCTGCTTACGTCTGAGTTGGGCATGGAAAACAGCATTCTCTTCGGTATGCGGAACTCATGTCCCAACCAACGCAGCTTCCGGTGCTGGATAACTTAACGGTGCTGGTAAATGGTTCACTTTTGGCTCATTTTCGGAGTGTGGCTGGCTGAAGAAAACCAAGCAATCCTCTCAGTCTGTCCGCAGAAAAATAACAGTACATTTGGAGTTGTTCCGAGTCAACTCTTACCCAGAAAAATTCATTATATCCAGGTAAGAGCAGGTCATGTACTCCCGCATCTATACTTTTACAGTGTTGGAGTTTCGCTGTGTTCAGTCATGTCTTAAGGTTTTACGTCGGTTGTCCCAGAATTTCTTCGCCCTGCCGCCCCCCCCCCCAAACAAGAACACTTCTTCTCTCGTGTTAAAAAAACCTTGGGGGTGACATTTGGAATTAGCACTGGTTCGCTGTTCATCATCACACCTCAGTATGAATTTAGAAAATGCCGGGAAAACAGTTTATCGTTAAGGAAGCAATTGGGGAATAATCAAAGTAAGCATTGTGACTACTTGCACGAAGCACTTACTCAATAATCCACTCAATCTGTTCGTGCCCATGTGTCCATTATCCCAACTGTCAACAAAAACTTCGCACTAAGTCTTACGCTAATATGTCAGAATATTGTCAACTCGGATGGTCGCTGATCTGTTCTAGCCGCCAGTTTGCAAACATCCGTCACCAGTGAAGAGATATCATTAGTTCACCATGGAAACATTTTGCAAAGGTTGTTGCAATTCCATATCTGAAAAATCCACTAATGATTGTTTCTAGCAATCAGTTGGGCCAATTACGCGCGAAACCCCAAAAGTCGAATCCTCCGAATGGAGATGTATCAACAAATGCGGCACTATGGATATCCCGGCTCCTATACACCAAGTAAGGTACTAGCAAATTCAAACGGGATCCCAAAATTCACACCGGCTCAAGACAAATTGGCCATAAGATGACCAAGCAACTGTGATCGTATTAAACTAGACACGCAGTCGGAATGTCGAAGAGCGGTTTTAATAATGGCAAAATAATGAAGTGCATTGGCACAAAACGGAACGAAGCGAGGAACCCCGTTGTACAGAGTAAGAATAGATGGAAGGAACAAACATCCATGAAGCATAAGTCTTCAGCCTTACGAAACACTAATGCGCTTTTCGCGTCTACCATCTCGATTTGCCCTTGCCATATTTTATGGCAAGAAGTGTTGAATCCCTCTCCCACTAGAACGGAACCTGTAAGCTGCAGCCAGTAAAAAACGGAAAACCTTCGATTTGGATGACTAGAACTATGAGCTAAGAATCAGTTACTGCAAACGCTCTCACAGTAGCAGTAATTCACTCACCCACAAGAACCACAAGATCATGTCTGTATCGTCGTGCCACAAAAGCGAAAGCATTACTCGATCACTTAAATCAGGGAAGACGATTGTCTGAAACTGAACCTTTGTCGCTTAGTACATAAACGTGGATAGAGTGTTTTTAACACACCAGCCATTACGATATCGACGTTGACAGTGTAATCAGTGACTAAAAAAATAGTCTGCGTCAGTATAAGACGCAAGCATAAGATGAAAAAAGCCATTTTTAGGAATTAGAATAATCTGACAAGTGGACCAAGACTACCCTTCAAGAAAAGGCAGAGAAATCAGTAGTGCATGCAGCAAGTACAAAACAGTTTTTGCAACCCCTTGCTAAATTTTTTGTCATATAGCATCACACAAAGTTGAACTGTCATCTTTGTGGCATTTGCTCGGTTAAATTTGGTTCCAATATTGACCACGTGACTGCAGACTTCATCTAGACATTTAATTAGAAATATGTAGTGGGTGGCGAATAGGTTGGGTTCCGGTGAATCTAGCGAGAATGACTACCTGGTCATTTCTTATTCACACACCTGGCGCCTCAGATGACTTCTCTGTAAAGGTGGAAACATTTTAGACCAGTTATATTGACTGATAAAGAAAATAACATTTTTCGACTCACCTCAGTATTGTATGCCGGAAAAAAAGACACTGAGGCGGGCACATTGACTTTTCTCTTCATTCAAAATAATCCGAAAAAAGGTGAAACATCGCCAAGGGTCAACCCACAGGAACCAGTCTCCATGATCATTAAATCAAGTGCCCTATGATTGACAAATTTAGAGACGCGACATTTGTGTCAAACTCTCCATGTTGCCGGTTAGGGTTGGTATTCAGCGCTGAATAACACGCGACAACGCCGTTGACATGACTGCCTTTGAAGAGACCACAGTAGAAAAGAGACACAGTAGCTCCCTTACCCATCCACAAAGAAACCCTATGAACCTATTGTTCATACTGTGGGTCTTAATCCTAACTAACACGAGGGGGAAATGATAAGGGAAAAGTCTCCTAGTGGTTCCAACCTCATTTGAATGAACTTTTCTGACTCGAATGAACATTTTACCCAAGCAAGATAACTCGGCTGAAACATACATCCGATAAGTTACACACTGCCTCTTTCGGATGAAGTAAGCTTTACGCTGAGGAATCGCACCAAAGTCTGGAAAATACACCTCTCCATAGCACGTCTTTCCGAATGCGTACCAATAAATTCGGTTCTCCAGAGTGTGCACATAGTAGTCTATTTCCGCTGAACAGTGCTTTCCTCAGTTGTATCAATATTCGACTATCCTTGCTGCATTTCAACATTATTTCTGATTATGCAAAATCAGCAATTATATCCGCTGCCGCCTGGGAGGAAATACCCATTTTGAGGATGTGAAACTCTTTTCTGTACGATATTTCCGGTTCGTTCATTCGAGGATAGTGATAGTTGACAGAATCCCCTGATTATAGTGTTTCCTGTTCAAAGGTTTTTCTGAACAGGTGAGCGATTAAATCAGTAGTAATTACCACATCTATACTATCTGGGAAGAGTTGCACTCATTGAAATTTTGTCCACGGATAGGCGTGCGAGTTCCTTCATTCGGATAACGTGTATAGAGAAAACCTTACCTTCTAGCATCCACAGGCTTTCTCACTTACCCACTGACAGAATCTCACCTGAACCGCCGTCCTGTAAGTTGGACGGGCCTAGCTGCGGCATATTATAATGTTCGGTGCTTTAATCTGTACTAAAGTGGACTGATATTCGGCGGTGTATGGTTGCGCTACAAGTACTCTTTCTGCTTATAATGTCCAACTACAGCGACGAATGTGAACAGGTTGCATGAAATATCAAATGGAAACTTATTTTTTCAAAAGTTACACTTTCCTACTCCCAGTTAAACCGCTATTTCATTGAGTGCCATAAACTGAATATGCCTTTCTTCCTTCAGTCATTTGATCACGGCAAGATGATGGTATTTAAATCGTAGTTCATAAGACTACCTCTCCAGATGCTGCTGTATTTAACTCATGTGCATCCACTTCCAAGAATACCATTGATCCTGGTAGACAGCTTGGGTTTCTTATGACCAAAAAACAGTATTGATGAATGCCACGAGAAACGTTGGTTGAAGTGGTTCAGTGCTACAAAGATATCGAAATCTATCGCGCAATAAAAAAAAATCGGAATTTTCTAGCCGAAACTGCAGGACTTGGTGCAGCAGTTTAACGACACCATGGCACACCAATAATTTGCTCTAATCACCCTGTCGCACTATGAAGTTACTAGTTTCTTGAGTCTGCAGTCTGTAGAGTGTGAGTGCAAAACCATAAGCGGTCACTCGGTTCCGTTCATCAACTGGCCTTCAGCTTATAGCATATCTCCATTTCCTGAATGTCCGATTCGCCTTGCAAGATAAAAGGTTACCATGGTTACATTTTAAATGCTGAATGATTACAGGACATTTGATAACCCAGCGTACTCTCAATAGTTCATGGTTTCTTTCGCATTGTTTGGTACAAATCACCAATGGTTTAATGAACAAATGACTGACACTTACTGGTGTGTAGCCCGAAAAACTGGAGCAGTTACAAGTGTT
The DNA here is from genome assembly GCA_003604175.2 of Clonorchis sinensis. Taxonomy (NCBI): domain Eukaryota; kingdom Metazoa; phylum Platyhelminthes; class Trematoda; order Opisthorchiida; family Opisthorchiidae; genus Clonorchis; species Clonorchis sinensis. Next base: position 46,165,639 of record CM030370.1, read on the forward strand.
TTTTCACCATATCACTCTCTACAACGTTCAAGGACTGGCTTCTCATTGAACTGCAGTGACTAACTGGCAATCGTGATTAGGAGACTCAACTGACTCCAGCTGAATCTCTAGCTTATTACGGTCCACTTCAACTGAATATGCTGCACCAAGCAGCCTCATGTTTTAGTTGGTAGGATATTCGAAATATCGCGATACATTGTCCAAGCGTAGCACACTGCTCGTATCGTGACGCGGCCTAATGCCACAAACTCAGCTGAAGTGCACCATGATAAACGAGAGATTTAGTTGGATTTAATTGAGTCTCCTGTCGAGACCAAATTCGTGTGCAAATGAGGGTATTTTTCGAAATCTGTCCAATTTAGGTTCGAGTGAGACATAGTGTGGAGGAAAACTCGGGGACTGCGCCTACCTGATAAGTCCCAAGAGGAGCGAAACCGGTTGTGCACTATGGAATTTTTTTCTGCAACTTTGCGAGTAGTGTGTTACACGTAATAGAACTCGTAGAATTCATATTCACATCACTCTCATTTGGACGGTAGACCTCGTTTTCCCGGGCAGCATACAACAAAACGAAAATGCACTGGACTCAACTTTCCCTCTTATTAAAGCTCACCTGTATTACATATCCCCGGGATTTGAACCACGGACACATGACATGTGTACGATGACCCCACTCGAACTTTCACAGGCGTGGAACTGATTTATTTCCCTTTTGTGACATTGAAGTGTGTCTGTGAAACCTGTAAGTAGTGTTATATCAGAGAACCAAAGCGCTTCTGGAGTTAAACAGAGCTCTCATCTTAAAAACATGGCTCAACAAACGGAGGGCAGTGTTAATCTCATTCACTGGTTATGACTATGCCAAACAATAAATGCAACCTAGTCTAGAACAGAGACTGACTAACAGCCCAAGGAACGGTAAGATTTCCTTTTTTGGATTTGTCATAAAGTCACTCTCATCTCGTGTTCTGTAAATATGAAAAAAAAAACGATATGGTGTGTGCCTAGTTTACCGACTCCCGTTGTTCACCTGATCCATAGACGAGCAGGTACGCTCGAACAAATTCAAGTTTCCCACGGTGAGCATTTTCGCCCAACATCAAAGCCTTCTCTGTCAACTGCTGTCCAGCCCATGATAGTTGAAACTCGGTATTATGCAAATAGCTATAGTTTATTCGTCAGCTCATCTGACATTAGGATGCGGGCTGATACCGTTGATCGATGAATGCCTGACCCATCTCTTTGCATCCCAACCACCCTTACTGGTTTGCGAGAAGCGCTAACCTGTGTTGTTCTCGCTTACGCATCCGAAACACACATTACCATCTAGTCATCCATGCATGGCGTTTTCAATGGCGTTCAGTTATTTGACGGAGGAAACGCATACAAATCGTATTCACGTTTATCATGTGACTGGGGTGGGGGCATTTGACGAGCAGGAAATGAAATCCCCCCTACCCGTCATTATTCCTTGGTTTACTGACATGATACGATAAACCGGTCTATTAGTGTGTGAATAATACGATTAATTCCGGTTAGCACTTCGAGTTGATCGGTCGATTTCGATAAAGCGGCTATTCTTCATCATTCTCTAGTTAATTATTATGGGTACCACCATTGAGAAAGAAGCCAGTGGAAAAACTAACGATGGTATTCAGCAGATTCGCGTGAGATTTAACCTATTCTGACAAATGATGGCTGTGAATTTTGAATGTCAGCTTTCCTGACATATGGGGATGAGGGTATGCGCGATATACGACAACATTACGTCTGAGGTGTCTCAAGCCGTTGGCCCGGAACTGTTCAACAATCGTCACACATGCTTTGGTAAATTGTCCTCTGCAAAAACTCTCCCAAACTCCCAATGCATTTCCCAACTGTAACATAACATAATTTTTCTAGTATTTTCCCAGATAGTAACCAACATTTATCTATGGATTCCATGGCTAATTTCCTCGTCAGAATCAGCAAAGCTGTTTCTCTGTTACAAGGATTGGTCCGTACTCGTGTACTGGGGTTCGAATCAGGGCTTTGTATTAGATGTTAGGACAATTTCATGCTCAAATGGCTGGATGTGCCGTACAAATTCAAACTGGCCCCCCATCTGGTGGTGTATGTGTGCAAGCCTCTCGTAAATACGTTGAATCACATTTTTCTCCCGAAATTCACGGAGTGCTAACAGAAATGACAAATCATAATTATTCCTTCGGTCAACAAAACTGACAAATTCAACTTAGAATAGAAGGTCAACAATTCGTCTTATTTTGTCGTTGCACAATCGATTCGCCTTTTGCATCGCGCATATTTGCCTGGCTTCAACCGTCAGACAGAGTTAATTTTGATGATGTGGAAATTCGTACGTTGCAAAAAAACCACACACTACTGCTCTTTTGCACTATCGGTTGAGCTGCAACAGTAAAAAAAAGTTTTCCACTGCTTCTCTAATAAATTATGGGCAAATTTCATTTGAAAAACGACAACTCGAGTCCTATCAAGCATAGAAGACGTTTACGTGTGAGAGGACCGACCAAAAGGAGGTCTTTCGTTATCTGTAGAACAACAAGCGGCGAATTCCTATGGTACCTTTGCGCAGATGAGTTCCAGAAATTAGAAAACAATATGCAAACAAAAGGGCATACGGATAACACAAGTTTTGAATTTGATTACCGAACAGCTCACTACAAAGTTGTCTAGCTCATAAAACGATTTAGCCATAAACGTTTACGCCCACTGATGTATAAATACGGAGTACCTGAAGAATCCTTGTAGTTATGTTGTATTGGTTGAAAAGAGTCTCAGTGTAAGGATGGGCCTGTATTATTATCCCGGGAGATATTGCCTAGGTCACTGGCACTTAGTGGGACAGTGATCGCATATGAAGGTTGTAGTCGATACGATTTGAATTCTAGCAGGTTCGAGCAGGATAGTTTGTCAAATATCTTAAGCAGAATTCTAGTTTAATTGTATGTCTAATTGTGGTGGTGGTCTCGACTTTCATATGGCGCCAGCTACTCAAGACTGCTTAATTCTAATAGAACGGCATAGCTTTTTTAAAGCATTACCAGCAATAGGGTTACAGCAGCCAACCTTACATTTGACGCACTGAGTCTAATGATCAATTCAAACAGAATAGACAAAACGACGAAGTTGTCCAATGATGCTGTCTCGTAAGCTTACATGCCTCCCCAAACATCATGATTTTGCGAAATCCGATAGATTGATAGCATATGTCCGGGGCTCAATCGTGCGATGAATGCAATAAGGACAATCCTACGGTTACTTCCAGGTACTTCCGGATAAACAATGCTGAGCATCAACAGCTGATCAGTAGTGCTTCAAAAATACTTGAAACCCTTTGACTGGTTACATGCCATGATGATTCTAAAGGATGACTGAAACACACCTGAATGTTTAGAATTGGTCAGATGTCTTGTGGTCCAATACTTGAGTTAATTAACCATTCAATAATTCCTTCTTATTTACAGGAGCTGAAGAGAAACCAGAATACCATCATACTCAAACCAGACAAAGTATCTGGTGGTGTTGTTCTAAACAAAGCGGATTACGTGTTTAAACGAAGCGCAGTCTTAGCCAATACATCCAAATTTCTCCCATATATTTAACCGGACAACGTACTATTTGGGAAGAAACAAATTGCTCGTAGGTTACATATTCTTTTTTCAATAGTTTCATCTCTCAGACTGAGTTGAATCTGCTTAAACCTGTCGATACTCATTCATCTTAGCTTTACGGACTCCCAAAGTCGCGTAAACTCATCCTATCACCGGCTGGCTAAATGTTGCGCAGATATTCTCACAAAACACTGTTTGAAAGGCACTGATGAACTTCTACTCTAGCCAGAACACGTTGATATCTCTCAGAAAATCATGTTTTCATTCGATGTGCATTCACCCTTTATCAACTCTTCCCTTAATGAGAATGTGGATATTTTGGGCGATTATATGGGATCCAGCTTTCTTCAAACCTTCTGTCCTCACTCCTAAGGATGTCATTTTACTTTGTACTAAGAATATCACTTTTTATTTTGAGGGGTCCAGTTATAAGTAACTTAATGGTGTTGCCATTGAGAGCTCTTGAAGACAACTCCAGCTAACACTTTTATGAATATAGTGATGTTTTACCCATCATGAACATCATCCATCAGAACATTTTTTACATGTGAACTTGAGGGGAACGACAAGCCCCTTTTTGGAAGTTTTGATCCCCAGAAATACGGATGGTACTATATCTCGCTCACTGAACAGTTTCTCAACTTTACTAGTTGTTGTCCGTTACAGTACACACGTGCATCGGTGATGACTTCATTCCATAGAGCTAGACATATTTTTATCTCAGATGCACCCGCAGAGGTAAGTGAAATCCTGGAAGGTGTATTGCAGTCACACAACTACCCTGACCGCTTAATCGAAAGTCATTCGGCTCCGAGTGATAAACCGAGCGTTTTATTCACAGCACGGAAAAGAAACACTTGTATTGGTGTTCCTTATATGGTGATCATTCTTTGAGCCTGTTCAAACGGACAATAAATGTATCCCTGCACCCGACTTACAACGCAGCACCAAAATACCAACTTCACTTTTACCTACAACTCACTGCATTTATCGGTTCACTTGAAGCTGCGGTGACATGTATGTAGATGAAGCTGAGAGAAAGCTTGAAACGTGAGCAAAGCAGCACTTGCCTCAAAGAAACTCTGCACTACGTCAGCTGACTCTAACTCAAGACCAAATCATCGATCACCATGCATTTAATTGACACAGGACAGAGTTGAACCAAGTCAATGTTCCAATTCCTAGCTCGAAGCAGACGTTCCCAGAGGTTAAAGTCTCTTTGGGTCATGTTGATTAGTCGTTTTAAACCTGCCCTCTATGTTCGGAAAGACCCAGGGGTCACTCTGGTTTTATTGATCGGTCACACTGTTTCAGAATTGAGTAAATTTTGTAAATGCATTGTTTTACAAGTTGCTGTTTTACACGTTTTTGAGCGAAAGAGTGTGCGAAGTTGATTCAGCCTGCAACCTTGTTCTCTCTACCTTATTCAAAGTGGTTAGGGGATCATAGTGCTTTAAGTATAGTTCTTCATACTCATTGAGTAATGATAGTCCTATTGCCTTTCTTTTATTTCACAAACGGCGGATCCTATTTTAACGAGTAAAATCGTTCAGAACTCAGTAAACACCGTTATTTGACCGCAGTTGACCTCTGCCAAATTTTCCACAAATCCGTGATGATTTTAGCACAGTACATGCCTTCGTCAGTCGGAAGACCTGATTAACCTACACCCTGGAAAATATCTCTAGGAACTAGTAAACTCCACATTCGCCGGAGAATGGCAGAGAAGCTCGCCATGATTCTAATAACTGGCGATATATCGTACCAAGTTATTGCTCTCCTTTCATTTGACGCAATTCATACATACCGGACTCCTACTAGTCGTGACACACCTACCAATAGAACTGCGCTGAATTGCAGGGTTTCAGAACTCGAATGATTACTCAATAGCCCCGGATAATGTATATTCAGACAGATAGGTATGATTTTATTTTCCTCAGCTGCAGACAACTACATGATACTTGGGAAGTTTGGATGAAAATTCAAGAATGAGCACTGCTTATCTACATCTGCTATGCTGCTCATTGTCTACCGAACAGAACCTGATGAGCATGAACAGTGTGAACTTTGTGCCGATACAAAGGTCTTCTTTGACATACAAGTTACAGATTAGCGGGTACTGATGAAGGCCTCACATATCCACACTCTGAGTTGCGTGTTCCGCTTCTTTCCAGTGATGATATTTCATTTGTATTTCTAGCCCTGTAGTTCTCTCCTCCACGCTGTGCTTACTTCGTCTCGCTCCGCAAGAACTACTATCAACTTTATGTAAGGGTATCAAAAGATCGATACAAATCTTGCATGGTGTTCATAACCTCTGTCCGGTTGTTCCAAATGCTGCTAAATTACAATCACTCAGAAGTAAATACCCTTGGTAGAATTTCATCCGCAGCGTAAGCAACAGCCTATGCAAACCAATCGTGTTCGAAAACCCCTCTAGGTAATTTAGTTGATAAAAGTCAGTAAACCAACCCAGAATTCCTTATCTTCTCTCTTGTGATTTGCAGTGAGAATATTCTGGCTTTTCGCGTTAAATTGAATTTGTTTACTTCCGCGCTAATCAACTACTCGGCCTGTCTGTCAGTAAAGAATTTAATAAGGGTTTGCCTGTAGAATGGGGACATAATTCCCAAGATGAATCATTCCAGTCCATATTTTAACAAAGAGGTGTGTGGCAGACGTCGTTTTCGTCTTCGTTCTGCTGAATTCGTCATACGGAATGCACAGGGCTTTTTTCACTTTTGTGTCAAGAAATGTGTAAATAAATGAGTAGAAACGTGAAGTTTGCTAGCGGCATAGGCTGGCCACTTGGCAGAGAAAGCAGGAAACTGCATCTTGAAAATGCGGCTGCCTTACACCCGGATCGGAGTGACTGGCCTCGGACGCTGCAGACGGCCACGTGGCCTACTGACCACATGCACACTGACACACTCTGATTGGTGGGCAGTCATGAGACCAAACACGTGCCGAGTATTCGCCCCCTCCAGCGGCAGTATCGTGAAGCGACCAATCACATAATGTCTGATCTTTGAAAGCAGAGTCTGAATGCGACTTGCATTGGGCCAGGGGACAAGGTGTTGATTCCTATAAAAGGATATCTGAAAACTCTGGAAACTAGGCCTTTCCGATTGCTACACCCTGCTTTGATCACTTGCTAGCAGTCCCACCAAACATTTGCCCGTGCAGTACCCGATACCACCAACCGCCTCAATCAACTGGGCAGTTTTTATTGATCCAGAGATGTTTGTACCTACTGGAAGATCAGTGGCGCCTGTTGCAAAGACGAATTGTACTCTAACCTACATCGACAGTGGTCAGGATCAGGAGAATGAAGTGTTGTGCATGAAACCACCGCGTACAAAGCCACGGAAACCGCTAGTGCAAGTGGATTGTAACCAGACTCCAGTCACGGTAACCTCCAATTTGTCGTTAAAACAAGAAAAGAAAACCGATCAGGAGGATGTCTGTTCTGCGCGGAAACGGACGAGCTTAGCGCCTGAATCATCCTCCAGAACTGGTTACGTATCCCGCCGGAACGAAAGAGAAAGAAACCGCGTCAAACTTCTCAACATGGGATTTGAGCGTCTTCGTGCTGTGGTGCCAAGCCGTTCCGGAGAACAGCTAAGCAAGATTTCCACACTTCGAAAAGCCATATGGTACATAGAACACTTGGATCGAGTACTGCACGGGCAAGATAAAGTCTACCTGGACGAGTCCGCAGTGAACACTAGTTCGTCTGGACTGCGCAAAAAGAAGCTTCATGAAACGGAGACCTCAACGGATTCGACCAGGACTTCTAGGACTATCCAGCTTGGTGGACAGGGTGTAGCGACTGGATTGGCCTCCTGGTCTGGCCCCGAGAGCATTGCAAAGCCTAACACAGGTGTCGGGGTCAGACCAGTCAAACAGAAACCACTTTCGCCCATATTTCCCCCGCACTGGGGTAACAACAATGGGCTAAGCGAGACAACATCGTCTTCAACTCCACGAACTTTGGATCGTCTCACAAGACTCCCGCAATTCCAGCTTCCATGTACAAACCACGACAGGTCGCAACAAGAATCTGGTTACGCTAGTCTCAGCACAACTAATCGTTTTCTTACTCCTGTCACAACATCAGCAATGTCACCAAGAAAGCATCTCTTGGCTTCGCTAGAAAGCTTTAGCAGCTTGTTCCCATACTACACGGATATGCTAAATCAACCGAGTTCTGAGGTACTCAACCTCACTCAGCTACAAACGCATTGGTCACATCGAAAAACCTGACTTGGCAATGGGTCCTGACCAAGGTAGTTAATTCTGGTAAGTCACCCACTTTTGTCTTGGCTTAATTGTGTGACTGACCACTTGTGGTGTCGGTAGGAACTTTTGGGGACATTCTGAGTTACACCAGAATGGCTTGCCCACCTGCTCGTCAAGGTGCCACGTGTCCTGGCGATGTCGCGTGCCCTGCCAGACAGGACGTGCGCCAACACACCAGAATTCCCGGTCTGTGAGACTGACAGATTTTTGAAGAACAGCCGTCGTGAATTTGTCTCACCCTTTTCAATGTTCTATTATTATTTTTAAGGTACCCCTATGTTCTCTTCTATTTACTTCAATGCACCCGAGAATTCCGGACCCCAAGGTCCTCTAGTATGATTCCTAGTCACTTTAAACCAGTAATGGCACATTAGAGTTAAAGTACAGAATGTTGTCGGGAATTAAAACCAGTCTCTTGGTTCATTTGGATTTATAATCCAATATCATATTTTCATGCAATATCAGCATCCCTGAAGGAATCACTTCCCCATTTCCAGCATACTTCCAAGGACATATTTTGAGAAGGATGAATTTCGGTTTGAACAACTTCTTGATATGGCTCATACAGATACCCGGGTATCAGATGTCGGGAAGAAAGACCACCCGTAATCCAGGCATGTAATTGAAGCTTCGAGAATAGACTTCATTGCAACCTAATCCAATGCCGCACCGGTGCCAGAATTTTCGCCATCGTTTTATTTATATCCCCTTATTGATTATTTGTTCATTTTTCAATTTGTGAATACACTGCTTGACATTTTATCCAATCGTGGAGTTCGTTTTTATTGGTCAGATTTGGGACGGTAGTTACTGATGATGTGCAGCATACGTTGGTGGCATGTGGAGATTTGTGATTTTGCAATTCTGTATTCCTCCCGTAAGTAAAGTTAGTCTGTGCTGAGAAGCTGAATAGCACTGTGAAGCTGATTCATCCTTATTGGGAATCATCGGTAGTACGCATGTAACAAAAATCCAGTAGGGAGTTTCGAAACAGCAACCTCTCGTCTGGTAGTTTGAACACTGTCGGTTGGTCACGAACGGCTGGTCACCAGCGTGATTAACTCACGCTTAGACAGGCAGACATAAAAAGGGCAGTTGTGTATCATGGTGGAATGCATTTGGCTTGATGCGTGAAAAAATTCTTTCACAATGGAGACACTGTTAGATTAAAAGTCCCAATTTGTTCCGTGTCATCCAGATCTAATTATTTTTTTCTAGACTGCTCTTTTTTCTCTGCTCTAGACTTACTGTTATACCGAGGTGCGTTGATCCGAAACCAAACCTATGTAGCACCTCTATCTCTCTCAGAGAGAGGTGGTTGGATTAAGCGTCTTTAAATTTTTCACACATGTAGGACATGGTGACCTATTTTGAGGACTAGGGTGTCCTGGTATGTACTGCAGGAAGATAGTGGGTCCCGTGACAGACTACAATGGATCGTTTAATCATTCCAAGATACAACGCATCCCTCATCCCTACCACCCATAAGAAGAGGTAGCGTTCAATCAGTCGCCAACTTATGGAAAATCATTTGTGATCGGCATTTTGAAATGACCCCCTTTACAGGACTCAGTCATGCAAGTGCGTCCGTTTAAGGAGGTCACCATTTCAGATGGTCGCTTTCGTACCAGAATGAATAGAAAGGTTGTCCTTTAAAGAATGTTTGTCTTGGGGTCTAATTAAGCGTAACTTTTCAGGTACCTTCTGGTAACCTTGAAGACGAGGCGAAATTTCAGGGATCCAGCAAAAGCCAGCTCATGCGGACGGTTTTTTTACAAGGGCAAAAAGGATTCATAAACCACGTAAATGGGAATTATTCTATATGACCCCAATCATTTGGGGAGGACATTGCGGTCAGTATACCAGTGGTTGGATCTTAATTCATGTCACATTGAATGAAAACCCAGTGGACGACTTCTGCATCTTGTTCTTTATGGGGATGTAACTTTGAGCGGCCAGAGACAGTTAGACTAATCTTTATCCATGGTTGCAAGTCGTCTCTCAAAGTGTATCGCCTTTAATCCATAGCCCACAAGATACCAGAAGATTAGCTCTAGTCGAAGAAGCAGCGTGTTGGCGGGAGTGTTAGTTGCGTTCGTCTGCCTGTGTTTGGAAAGGGCTCTATAAATTAAATAACACACCATTTACTGTCCTACCGAGAAAAAGCGCAAACTAAAGAACAATATACCGAAAGTCAGCTCGTGCGAATGGTGCACTCTAAACTACACACTACTCGTACCACACTACTCATAGGTTGACGAAAACCCTTCGACAGCCCATGACCAGTTTTTCATTTCTTCGGGCTTTTCCGGTGGGCGAAACTTTCGAGTTTCAGCGACACAACCAGATTAGTGTGCAAACGAGCTCATTTCGCGAATTTCGTACAATTTGGATTGAAGTAGCCCATAAGGTTAACGGTAACTGGGGGAATGTGCCTACCTGATGAGCTCCAGGAAGGGCAAAACGATCGTGGGCTGTCGAGTAGACAGAAACCTTATACATAGAGCTCCTTCAGGAAAACATACTGCTATGAGTAGAATATAATATCAACTGAAACACGAGGCGAACTTTGCGTAGCACATACAGTTGAAGAAAATCATAAAAAAGAGCCGGTTCCGAAGGATCCGGGTACTTATATTACGGAATAGATGAATGGTTACGAAGTAGGTAAGCCTGAACACAATTTTATGGCGTAAAAATTGCTCGCACCTGTTCCGGGTTTTTCATGACAGGAACAAGTGATTCCTCTTAGGAGGATTGACCGGGTGAAATACTGTTTTTAGAAGGTCTCTTGAACTTTTTTTGAGGGGGGCATGTAGAACTTTATTATTTGGTCACTCGGCACGGCTTGTTTTCATCTAAAGGAAAAGTTTCTAAAATCGAAGCTCTTTTTGTCAAATAAGCCTCCGTGCGACTGTAGCCCCTCCAATACGGTAATACTGTGAGTGTGACGCAAGACATATTTTGTTCTTCTGAACACGACCAAACCTGCTTCTGGTATAAAATGTGAGCAACAGGAGTGTAAAAATCAGAAGCTTACACATGAGGCAGTAGACAGTGAGATATTATCCAGACACAACGAGCGCGGAAATTCAACTACTGTATCGGGAGTTTTGGCTGACTCGGAAACGCAGAGCCCTGATATGATATCGGACTGTGTGCTCGCCTGTGGGGTGCTGGGTTGGATGTTAAATATCTAGGCCAGAAATTCGCTAGTGAGTGTTGGGTATACGATGAAGCGGATGGCACATGACGAACGATCAGATCAAGAGACCGAAGACGGAATTCCCAGTGGTAGATGACAATGGCCAACTGCTGCCTTTACATTTCTTCGTTCAAGGAGGCTGGATTTGAGACCGCTTAACTTGCTTTGCTTACTAGAATATGAGCCAGCTAAACATATCCGTGTGCGGCATTCCCGACAACTTCCGCCGAAAATTCCAACAAACCGTGAAAACTGATCTTCGAATTTCCCTACCAGTTGCTGCGTTCCTGCGGAATTCCTGAACTTTCGCGCTGAGCCGAAACCCAATGATAACTAACCAAAATTACAGTAAACACCAAGATAGGCAGAGACATTACAGCTGATGCGAAATTGTAGGCGTGTTTCACACTTGTCCATGGGGTGTACCCGAATACGGATCCCTTCAGGTACTGAACCAAACCGTTCCTTTAAATCACACGCATGCGTTCTTATCGGTGAACACGGCTAGAATAAGCTTTCAGTTTTTATCGGACGTTGTAGGCCAGTGCACCAAGTAGTAAACAACCCGTCAGGGCTAAGTCTATGCACAATTTATTTTCATAACGGTTGGACACCTTCGGTTCTAACGAGTAAAGTCATTAGTGGGTTGAGCCCTTTCACATCCACGTGCAGAACTGGATTCAGTGGTCTGAGCAAGATTTAATCCAGTTCTGGCTCGTGGTGCGGTCATTTTCGGTTGAGTTATTCGGGGCTTTGCGCCAGACTGAATCATAATGAGCAAGGAGGGAGGGAGAAGACAACGTAATTACTCAGGCACATGGTGGACAGTGAGTGAAATTGTTGGACAGATGTGACGTCCGCGTTTAGATGTATGTTATGATCTTGACCTGACCAGATTGCTCAGTTTGCGCTCATCGAAATTCCCCACTGAGCAAACGGAGAGATTCAAACTTCACGTTAGTTCTTCTGCTTGGTCAGTGAGCTAGATGTTTCATTACATAGCTTTCCATCTGTGCTGTTATTTTCAGATCACCAGCCCGAATAGTCAGATGAACCGAACTGTTTCGAAGTTTCTAGGTTAGATGAAAAACTTGACTGAATCTTGAGGAAAGTAAAACAATGCTATCCATTGAAAACAATCTGGAGAGTGTAGGCTGGTAACAAACAACGCAATAATCCTCTATGCAGTCCAGGTAAGCAATCTATTTTTTTGCCAAGACGGAAACCAACATATGAAATGAATCCTACCACTCGAAGCGAGAAAACATTACCGTGTCTGTGAAGCGTAATGCGGAAATGTAAATAAGGTGAGAGATACAGTCTGCAAAATATGATTACCGTCACCGGTTTTTTCTAATCTCTCTGGTCTCATTAAGCCAGTTATTTGACACTTTGAGCGTGTTGTTGTTCAACGTACGGCTTTGTAAAAAAACCTCGCACAACCTTATGATGTGTTCTGAGAGGACATCCCACAGAAAATTACCACCAGCCCCAATTGTTCCTTATCGAAACTCAGAGCATGACGGAAGTTACAAATTTACAAATTTACAGTAAGATCACAGGAACCTATTGGTTTCGACTGAGGTAGCAGTCAACCCATCACGATGTTTGCATAATGCCAGCAACTAGTGGGGACCATAGAACAATTGGGTTAGCACATATGTAGTAGTTGTGATCGAATTTAAAAATTTTATAGATTAGCTGTGCACGACGCAGAATAGTCATAAGGTCAGTCGACTCATCATCATCATCATCATCATCATAATCATCATCATCATCATCATCATCAGCATCATCATCATCATCATCATCATCATAATCATCATCATCATCACCATCATCATCATCATCATCATCATCAGCATCATCATCAGCATCATCATCATCATCATCATCATCAGCATCATCATCAGCATCATCATCATCATCATCATCATCGTCATCATCATCATCATCATCACCATCATCATCATCATCATCATCATCACCATCATCATCATCATCATCATCATCACCATCATCATCATCACCATCATCATCATCACCATCATCATCATCACCATCATCATCATCACCATCATCATCATCACCATCATCATCATCACCATCATCATCATCACCATCATCATCATCATTCACAATAGCATAACATCAGTGTTCAACACTGATGTTTCGCTGCCGTAAAACCATAATTTGTTTGAAAGTCTTGCTGTGAAGAAAGGAATAAAAATGAATGGGGAAGTGACTTGGTGTTAGCCGAACACAATCATTCCGAGGTACCTACATCTCCAGACACTCATTCAGGCAACTGACAAGAACGCCACTGACACGGATTGGCAACCATATGTTGCAGCGTCTGCAATCGTGCACAGGGGGGGGGGTTAAGCGGACCCCACCCTCGAAGGCAAGTCGCACCTACAGCACCAAGGCTTGTCGTAATCTCTTTGATAGCCCTCTATTGGGTCAAAAGCTGACCAAAACACCGCTACCTTCATTCTGAATTGGGCACGCAAATCAGCACTTTCTTGGGCAAACGGTTGTTCAGCGTGCACAAGACATGGCCCGACAACAACAGCTACTAGTACTGGACACATTCTTCGATTGAAATGCTAGCCCCGCAACCGAACACTCCTTCTTTTAATTTCCACGATGCGGATTCGCCAAGGCATCTAGTTTTCGTGATGGTAAGTTTTTTCAGCAAACGTGTGTAAAATCAAGTCACAGTGTTAAGTTGGGTCAAAATTTCTGAAACGTTATTTTTGAACACAGTCGAACATGGTATAAGAGCTTTCAAGCTGATCAGTATAAATCCTTCTCGAATGTAATCTAACGAAATATATTATCAGACATTTAGCGTCTCAGAAATATAGCTGCCAGTGATTTTCACTGTAACATAGGTGCGAAAAAAACAAGGTGCACACCACGTCAAATAACTAAGAAAGTAGAAAGTTGGTGTGGCCCACTTGGGTTGTGATTATCTTCATGTCGAACAAACGATTGCGAGCACTCAAACGGAACAGTGCATACTGACTTTGAAAAAGGAGATAAAGAAATCAAATGGCTGTGCTTATATCCAACACGTAAAAACTCTGTTCCTATCATGTATGAGTCTCATTATCACCCCGCACATTCTAGCGAGTGTTCATATGTTAACCATGTGAGGGGACATTTGACAAAAGGATATCTTGTAGAGACAATAATCAGTAGTATATGACCAGGACCTGTCAGGCTGTTCGAACACAGTCAAAATGAATTTTATCCCGTGTCGTGGTGTACGAATTGGTTGTAACTATTTCCTCTGGTGTTTTATTTCCTCCCAAGAAGGTATTCCCAATTTTCAATTATTTTTCTTTGCAGCTTAGACCAATTCATTTTTTCCTCAGGCCACGCAAATAACCAAATGTCATCTGGATACCCAAGTATAAAATTTTACCGTTGAGTGGCACTTTATCTCGTTTCTTTCTTTCACGATTTCTTTGGCAGTTTTTCGGACACAGCTTACGCTCAAATCCAAAATCAGGGAAACATTAAATTTTTAAAGTCATTTCAGGGATGCAACCCTCACCAACATCTTTATAGCTTCCTGAGGTACAATTCACGTCAGGAATCTGGTTGCTCTGGGACTGTACCAAGTCAACTGAAACTTGTACATCAGCGTTTTGGAATGTGTAACACTCATCGTAATGCATCTCCGTAGTCGAACCTTACCAGCCTTCCCTTCCTTTGGGAACGATGTTGTACTTAATCAGTGTAATTTATTCAATGTAATTAAATCAGCAATTTTGCTTCAGTCACGGGCCTAACCGAGCAGCCTGGGATGCCTGCAGTCGATAACACTTCGGTACAGATCTTTAGCATCATTGGTTGAGCATTGCAGAAATGAATTCTAGGGCGTCCCTCAAACATCAGCTTCCAATAAGATATTGTTTGGGGTTGTGGGACCATGAAATCTGGCCACAACGTTAATTGACAACAGCTGGGTGATCTTGTCAGACTTTGGAAAATCAGGAGAAACAGACTCCCTCATTAGTGGCCTGCAGGGAAGCTTACACTCCAGTCAGATGTTGGAATCCCAGCAACTGGAGCGCCCTGGCAGAATCTCATGTCTCGGGCTTTTGATGTCCCACACAATATTTGCGCACCAAATGAAACAATCAGCTGATGAATGATATTTTGTCTGTACAGTTCTGTTTGCCGATTTTTCACCGGGCGAATGATACTCCTGGATGTTTTGTTCCTTTCTTACCAGTTGTTGAGCCCATATGAGGATAAGAATCTCGTATATCATAATATTTCAGAAACCGACCATCATATGTAGTAATGAGACCTTTCTATTACGACAACAACTCGGGTTGCAACATGCGTTTGTTGTGCTGTCGTGTCTGTTTTAATTACGGAGCTGAGCTATTGTTGTCTATTATCAGTTGACAATGGAGATTCTTCAAAAGACTTAAGTGAATACTGGATTGGTACTTAAGTCTTGCCGAACCACTTGTCAAATGGCAACTACCTGTCAATCAGACCAATTGTTTAGGACTAGCTGCTCCAAATTTAGGTAAGTCCCATGGCAACAATGGGATGAGTTTCAGAAATGCTGTGCATTTGGAGATGTTCCTATGGTAGCCATAAGCCACGGTTACAACTAATTCTGGATAACAATGATAATGGCAAGACTACAGAGGCAAGTATGTTTGTGAGTAAATTACTTGGGATTTGTTC
Source organism: Clonorchis sinensis (assembly GCA_003604175.2). NCBI lineage: Eukaryota > Metazoa > Platyhelminthes > Trematoda > Opisthorchiida > Opisthorchiidae > Clonorchis > Clonorchis sinensis. Next base: position 46,181,497 of record CM030370.1, read on the forward strand.
TGACCACCGGGTTCCAATGAGCCGTGAGTACCGTCCAGGCTTAGTTGCTTTGAAGCAACTCTTTGGAGGGTGGATTATCAGCACACTGCTCTACCTCGGAGGGAGACAGTTTGCCGCACATCAGCATTCAACGCAAAGTGGGTAAACTTTCTCTGAAGACAATGTACCTTGCGTCATGAAGTGCAGCATACTCCCGGACAGTACTACTGAACAGTACTGATCGTCGACCCCACCTGCTCATTCGGTACATATCGCACAAGTATTTCTTATAAAAGGGGGACAACGGATAAATTAATTAAAAGGCATGCTGAAGGTCGCATCTGGATGGTATATCCCGAATGATCGGTAGCATGGTCAGAATGAACAAGATTTACCAGTCACTAATGTGAACGATCGAACAGCAGGCTGCTTCTCTCCACCGATTTATACGCGAGGTTTCTTGAGACAGTTGTTCGGCCTACGATCATCGCCAAGCAGACAAATCTGGAGTAATTGCAACAGCTAGAAAGATGAGTGGACGGCAGGAACTCATTGTTAAAGCAAACAATGCAACAAACGAAACTGACATATTTCGAGTGTAAGATGAAACCCTTAGAACCTAGCCTTGTCTACCTATTGCCCTCCGAGAGAGAGTGCGTCCTCATTGACTACCACTACAGCAAAAGGCGCAGGTAACAGATATTCACCAGGAATACAGTCGTTCGAAGACGAAGGAGGAAGTCATTGGGCTTCAGCTTGTGCGAACAACTCATACAGTCCAACCAAACACCACATATACTGAGTTGTGGTCATTTGGGGAGAGGAGACTATACGGAGTTTCCCACACGAGCTTAAACGTAATAAGTCCCTGTTATTCCAGTCAAAGGGATGCTAGAAACTACTGTTTTCACCCAACTTCCTTGAGTGGACGCAAATTTGTTTCCTATGGTCTAGCTAGTAGTATTCTCATTGGTGTAACTGGTCCATTTTTTCTACCTGGGCGCGAACCACCCAAAGGGCCTTGGAAACTGTAATCATTTATGGCATGGCATCATCCCCAAGGCAACGGGATCAAGGGACTTGATAACACGCAAGGTAACTCAATGAACTTGGTGAATAGTACGAGACCAAACTGAAACACTGTACGGGCTAATAGTAACTGGGTTCCACTGGACAATCCACACAAATAAACAGTTTCAGCTTTTCAGGTGCAACGTAGTCAGGGGTTGGTAGGATTTCGGGCTTGGAGGACTATTAGACAGGGGGGATGCTAGTCACGATGTTGCTTACAACAGATAATAATCTCCCAGTCTGAGATGAGGGCGGCCCAGACAAACATCTGGACGTGTGGTTTTGACAGTAGGAACAGGACGGGCGTGCATTCATTTCGCGACATGACGGAAGCTGACATGACATGGTGAAAGTGCTCGTATCAGAGTCGAACTTGAGTGACGTGTCACAGATTAATATGGCGATCATCTTGACAATATCGTTGCTGAAAAAATTAGTAGAATAACGGTATGTTATGGGGGCTTACTGTCCCCTTTGTGAGGCGCATACGTTGCTTGCTGATCTCAAGCATTTTACAGCTAGTTGGATGAGAGGCGAATTTCAGGTTTGGGCGCATTCACTACGTGAGCTGTGTTGTTGACTTTCGGACTTGTTAATCATAATTGCTTGTGGTCAATTTTTGTAGCACCTATCCTGGGACAGGTTCCTGTAATCCAGCGGACAATTCTAAAACTATGATCTGGAAAGGCTCACTGGCGGTGTGATTTACCGTTAAGACAGCTAATGGGGCTCTCGCCTCATTGATCAAAACGGTTAAGCGCGGGTACCTCATCAATCGATCGTATACGCTCAATCAACGAACGTTGTGGTACCCACAGCTTTCCTCTACTTCTGCTCAACTGCAGTTAGCTCACAATTCACAATTCATTTTTATATGCATTTTTACGTGTAATGCAGGAAATGTTTGTTTTCCGATTCGAGTCATATCGCAACTAAGTGACTGCGTTACATAGTGGAATCATCTTGTGTGGTTTGTCGAGTCCCGTCCAGTCACTCGAAGGCCGCCCGTCATTATACCGCGCAAAAACCTTAAAAATCCGCTCCCCTTTATCAAGTTAATCTCAATTTAGCACTTAAAATTAGGGAGGAAGCTAAACGAAACACTACTGTTTGATAGGTAGAATCAGTTACACACATATTGTACTTCCTCTGTTCGTCAACCCACCTGGTAGCAGCACCCACAGAACAGGTCAAATGGTCAACCGCAAAAGGCGTCTTAGTCGTTTTTTAATAAATGTGAACCCCGTCCGAAAGGTCCTTATATTTACTTTTTTATTTATTTATTATTTTTTTCAAGACCAGACTTGATGCTGGTAATGCGATGCTCGGCATTCAACTCTAGATTGAATCGGAATGGTAATGAAACAGTTTCACTTAATTTCTCGACTGTCGACCAGAAAGAGTTGATTGAGTCTTCTGGCTAGAGCCTTCTGAAATAATATCCCACTTGTGTGTTCTAACAGTCTCTCAGAATTCAGTTTCATTGATTGTTCTTCCCGATGACTGTGGTTTCCTCTAGGCAATACATAACTAGGCGTCTACAAGCACCACATACCACTTTGGTGAGAAAAACATTTTTGAAGTCTCTTTGTCAGACTTGTGTGGAGTCACTAAGTTATATAGGTCTACTTCTTGGCTGAGTTCACGTAGGAGCTGGGAATTTCACGTACTAGTTACCTTCGGAGCAGCAAGGGACTTTGACCGCAGCTATTCATTACTGCAGTTCCAAAGTCCCCAATATTTTCCTGAAAGGACACAACTCATAAGGCTGCTGAAGACCCTTCGACAGCCCATAACCTGTTTCACAGTCCAAGCAGCAAATATTCAGTTGAAGAATTTCTCAAACAAGAATTCAGTTATATCTCTCGTTATAACCAGAATGGTGTCATGTACTTCCTAAGTATCTTCTTCTAAAGATACGAATCTTGACTAACCGGAGCACTGGAAGAGCCTACCAGAAAAAAATTATTGCTAGCAGGTTCAAATGTATTATTTTCTTCGTTAGAAGAAGAAGTCGTGGACATTAAAGCGCTAAAAGTCATAGCCAAATGTCCCTTGTGAATTAGGCTTGATTTTACCTCCTTCCTGGATCGATGCAGCTTAGCCCATCGATGGTCCCTGTGAACGAAGACCGCGAATCCAACTCCGTATCCCACTGATATGACTATCCGAATCGGCATTCTCTCATTCTTGTATCATTCAACGCTGCAGTATAGACCTTCGTGCTGTTTGAGTCCCTTGACAACAAGTGCTTTTCTCTGCCTACATATATCACGAACCTCCTTAGCTAAAAAGCTGCTGATGTTCCAGGTTCCAAGTTTGAGTTTTTAAGTAACTGTCTATTAGCTCCAAGGATTTGTTCCTCTTCAGATTACAAGGTTGCAAATCTGGAGTTGTTCATGGCGTTACAACTTGAGCTTTTACTTCCCGGTCTGATTCGCAAGATCGATGGTGTTAGGGGTTCTCGTAGAGAATTTGTTTGTGGCCAACGACCCAAGGTCTGGCATACTTGGTTGTCAGAGGCTGGGAGAGTTTAAAGAAATAGGGCATCGAACGTGAATGTCCTACCTATAGAGTGCCAAGCAAGAAAGCGCCTTCTAGGCCCCACAAGTTTCTCGGTTTTTTGGAGTATTTCGAACACACTGGAGATTGTTTTTTTCGGGTATCAGGGCCGATCTTTTAAGACCCTCCCTTTCCAGGTGGAAGATATTCAGCGCTGGCCCCCGGAGGAAAGGCCCTATCCTCCTCACACTCCAGTCGCAACACACGGTAAGGTTTTGTTCTCAGACCGCCGTGTAAAACGACGATCCACATCAAGTGTGAACTTCCCCACAATGTTTTATAGTCGGAACAAAGAATCCACTGTGTAAGTTCAAGCTTGATATCCACGACAAAGTGAGAACTTGAAGTCAGGTTGTCCCATCTGGCGAAACCTTAGTGAAAATGTTCCACCCTTATTCCTTATAGGTCAAAAACAGCAAAAATTGTGTATTCCTCAAAAGTTACTTCAGGTGCAGTTTAGTAAGAGGACTTAGGAGTACACATAGCTGGTGCTTGCTGATTGTCGTTTTGAAAAAATAATGATATTTCTATTCGAATAAATAAAAATACTGATACCTTCACACCCATCACACGCAACACCGCCTTCACTGGTACGTGAAAGTCGTTCCATCATTTACGCTTGATGAACTTCGTCTCATTTCAAGAGCTAAAGAGCCAAATCAGGTGGAAATTGTCTTTGTTCTACTCATCAGAAAATATAACAGTCCATTTTCTTTGCGTCTGGATGAAAAGAACACGCAAAAGTCTCGCACACAAGTGATTTGCCCTGCTCGAGTTTTCAGTGTTTTGTTTCTGACGCGCACGTTTCTTGTCCAGCGAGTGTCACTAGGATGACTGACGCTCATTTAATGTGGAGCCAACCAGCAATGTGGGGACCACTAATAGGGACACATCCTCTTCCAAAATAACGGTGTAAACGCAGAAGCGTGTCCTCGTCCTTTCGAACTTTTCACCACCGTTTCTTGTAGTTTTATTAGTAAACAAACAAAAATAAATTATTCTGATCCATTCCCTAGTTGGAAGTCGATACCCTAGGCTAGCGAAGTCCTCATCCCGTTCAAACTCTGACTTTTCACAAGTTTTGGTTAAGTTAGTCACTGCACAAAATTGGCTGAGATACTCGTGATTATGTGTCAAAATCAGAAGCTATGGGGAATAATGAGCACAGGTAATTCGCTCGTGTCACACACATTAAAGGAAGATAGACGGTCTAACTGTTAGGAGTTGTGTTGTTTTTAGACGGCATCCTCAACAATCTCGCCTAAACACTGACGCCTTCGCGAAATATTCTCATCTGCACACCAACTGGGTTTTAACAAGAGACTCAAATGAATCCGAGCGAAGTCTCATTTATGCTATTCTTCTTCATCCGGGATCCAGTTGAGTCTACTGCTAAAACCAAAATTGTGTGCAAATGAGTGTGTTCCACAAATTTCGTTCAATTCGGATCCTAATAGAACATAAAACTGACGGAAACTCGGGGATTGTGCTTACCTCGTGGGCCCAAAAAAGAGCGACACCGGTGGTAGGCTCTTAAAGGGTGTTCAGCAACCTCATGAGTGGTTCCTTTGAAGAAAAAAAGGCTGCGATATCTCTAATATCGCACCAAGTGCTGTTTCTGTTTTGATATGATCATTCTGGTTAGTCTATACCGAAGTGAGAAAGTACTTAACCCGAGATTAGCTCTTCTCAGAGCTCTCTAGTTGTACAAATACATGACTTTTGAAATCGGAATAGCTGGCATTCGAGAGAAGTGTTGGGCATACCGCGCAAGTCACTTATGCAGATCTCTTCAGACCTGTTCAGATATGTGAAGCATGCGCTGATGAGGTGGTGGCAACCCGTTCATCTCACAAGTCAGACGACCTGACTTCGCATACCGGTACGACCATGATTATTAACTGTTTGGTTTTACCAAACGCACTCATCTAATCTGTACTGATTTCCGTCCTTTGGTTTGGACGAGTAGTTCTCAAACTTCTCAGCTTATCAATCCTCCTTGGTTCCTCAAGTATTGCACCATAGCATCTCGTGTATTAAATGAACAGAAAACCAGCCGGCTGTAGAATGTCATGCAGTGTTATTCACAATGTGCTATTCAGGAGACATGTTACTTCACTTGATAGCGTAAAATAATGTTACCAATCATACACAATTTTTTTGTGAAAACCCTACGAAGTTGAACCATCTCCAGGAGGTGCATGACCAAACTTTCCGGTCTCATTTACCGTCATTTTTTCCCGGAAAATAAAGGGTGATCTTATAGCGATGTCTGATTGTTTTCTTTGTACAGAAAACTTGGTTTTCTTCGTGGTGATGTGTTCTTGACGCACCACACACGTAACTAGCTGTATTCTATGCACCACGCCGCTCATAAGGTTACTGAAAAGTCTTCAATAGCCCATAAGCGGTCTTGTACTTCTTAGGGCACGCCAGGTAGCCTCAGTAGCCAAATGCCGTCAATTTCAGCTGGTTGTTGCACTGGTATTCTTATCGGGCACATCGCTTCCACAATTTTTCATCAGGGCCAATAGGCTTCGTACCCACTCGCCGTCACAAATTAGCGTTGGCTAAGGGCGAGTCGTGGATGCACACACTAGGAAAGGCGAATAAAGGAACAACATGCTTCCTTCAGCAATGGACTGACTTAGACCAGTCCGGTTTGGTTGAACACGTTCAGTTAGTAAGATTTACGGATCCATTGCTTCAAAGATGTATGTAATGAGATAATGACTACTTGTTTCTGGTGCACATTCTCAATGGCGTGTGTATTTTGATGAACGGAACAGCCAGGCTGATTGACCAAAAATAACCATGTTCGTAAACACACTGCTTTCGATTCCTTCTGTCTACTTCAGATTTACCGCCACGATATGTCCCCCATCGTCCCTGAACGGGGAGATTTCCTTCCAAAGAATATCAGCAGAGTAATTGTGTTGGAATAGAATAAGGACTGTCCAAAAGGTATACTCAAATATGTCGGCCGTATGTAAACAACTTTTCGGGGCGGATACACAGTTTTTCGTCAATCCGTTTACCCGGCGGAGCTTGATTAGCTTTTTGCATTTCATGATCGTGCCCAGCAACCAGACCCATCAGAACCGAAGCGTCATCATATGGTCTGGGTCCTACACAGATGTCAACGAATAGCCTAGGCTTTCGTACTGAATATGGCTTGATGGGTCAATGTCAAGTTTCTTGCATTACGCGCCACCACAGACGATCAGACAGTCACATAAGGCCCACTCAACCCCGCACTGACGGTGTCACCTCTATTGGTAATGAACGTGTGCAATCCAACTGCCAAATTAGGTAAACAGACCGACAAACACGCACTGTACTCGAGCCACTTACATTCCACTGGGGTTTTTGTCTTCTAACGTACAAACAAAGCGTGGATGAAGATTGTGAGTAACATGCTGAGTTTTCAAGCAAGTTTGCCTTTTCTGTTATGCCTGGAACAAAGCTAGAGAAATTGTATTTCATATCAACGTCGGAAGTTAGTTGAGTAAAAAAAGATACGTGAACGGTTGGTCTAGCTGGGATTAATTTGAATTACCAGTTAACACCAAGTTAAATTGTCCATGTGTGCATTTCGTAAATGCTTACAGTATGTTACTCAAGTAGAATTGGTGGAGTTGATGGGAATTACGGAACTACGTCTATCTGATGAACTGCAAGAAGAGTGAGACCGGTGGTTGGCTATCGAAGGGTTTTCGTTGACGTTTTAATTAGTGTTAAGTCAAGACGGTCCGTTTGGTTTCTGCCGAAGGTTGAATATCTGAAAACAAGGGAGAGGGGTGAGTGTGGGAAAGGAATACAGAATAAGAAAGTGACATGGGGTTTGGTCATGCGTAGAATGACCGATGTTTAATTCCAGAACAAGGTCTATTCTGGTGCAACTTCACTTTTGTATATTCTACCTATGTGAGGGGCCTTAAAGGAGCGAGACGGCCCAATTGGTTAGAGCGCGAACCTACTGACCGGAATGTCCGTGGTTCGAATCCGACTTCTGCCTCTAGACTTCCCCTGTCTAGGCTTGGGCAACCTGGCAGTATCCCAGCCCTCGTGCAAACTTCGGATGGCATGGCAGTTAGGCACCGAAAGGGTGCTACAGCTGAACGAGGAGCCTTAAAAGTGAACCAAGCGCAAAGCGGCCCTTAGATATCGGGAGGTGGTTGTGTGTTTAAGATGTTGCCTCATGTTTGGACGCCTTCGGATGAAAGGGCATATCAAAGGTCGCGGAAGTCAACTTCTCATAATAATCTTGGAACTCACAAATAAGATGATTGCGAAAAGCGTGACCGAGGTCAGTCAATGAATCCCATTCTCGCAGTGTTTAGGGTTTCCTCTCTTATTAGTAACTTGATGTTTTACTCATGTGAACAAAGCCCGTCTGATAAGGCACTTGACAAACATAGTGCTAGACTACAATGCACGCCTCATCTGTCAAAATACCTTGTAAAAAAGAATGAGGCTATTCGGAGCTGCCGTATAATGCAAAGCACTCTTCATTTTCAATTTGGCGCTACACGAGGACATTTCCCGTACCCCCTTCAATGAACACTACACATCGAAATTGGGCAACAGATGTCGTTGTCGTCAATGTTGCCGTTGTTCGCGTCTGAAACCTGCAATGAATTGCCGCCACTTTGCCGGGCTCCCGCGCGTCCATTTATGCTTCGTTTAATTACCAACTGGCTCAGAGTTTTTACGCAGGCTCCCGTCTGTCGAACTAAAACTCTGCTACAACCACGTGCGTTCTTGAGCGCTCGCGCGCCCGTTCGCGTATGCACATAATGAGTGAGCGAGCAAGTCGAGTGTGATGGATGGAACAAAAGATACAGTGTTCACCGACCAAAAATTATAGTGATGAGTGGCGCAGAGTTGTTGACTACAATTTCCTCTCAGGCTGTTTCTCCACTATAGCTTGCCTCTGGTGAAGCCGTAGCCATGGGGTACAGACCAGGTTAATGGACGAATCAGGATTAGAAGGTACCATTATTGACAGTAGAACAGAAGACTGCCGGTCGATCACACAAATTTTCCCCAGCTCCTAGGTAAGCCAATCGATTCGCTTGAGGCTACACTCCTAAAAGCTTCGCATTTTGGCTCGACTGAGGGGGAAATGTGCTTTGGAAGTCTTCAATGAGGACCAAAATAGTACTCTAACTACGGTGGGATCCAAAAGCACCGAGGAGTAAGAAAAATTTCTGAAGACTTGTATATAAGCCACTTAAAAGAGTTATTTTTCTGCCCAAATTTCATGAAAGAAGGCTCCTAGCCAAAATGTGGTAAGTTCCTGATAAAATTAAATGTACCCAGGTTGGGTCAGATGCAGCTGGAATAAGTGAAGTGAATAGGTGGGCACAGCAGTCGCATGACGAGCCATGTCCTCTTCATGGTCGCTTGTTTTGTTAGTTGCCATAGGATATCGCATGTTAGAGGGAATCCAAGGGATGCTACTCTAATTGCACGTGAGAAGTCACATAGCGGTAGGTTCAAAGTTCCTACGAAATCTTCAATTCTGTACGTACACTACAGTGTGTACCTCGCGGGCCACCGAACTTTGATATGTTTGACATCAGTGACCTTGTCGCTCCGGACGACGTGTATGCTGGCCCTGTAATCTACGGTTATAAATGCCACATGACAAATGTCTCTCTGACGAGATGCCTTAGGGGTCGGAACGTGCATAGGACTAGATTTTCACCATATTCTGTTTCTCTTCCAGTACAGGTATAAACTTTAGATACTCATGTGGTCCTCAATGACAGCCATTTAAAAAAGCCGGGAAGAAACATGTTGCCGCTCACATTTATTTGAGTTTACTGATGACATTTCTGCGTCAGTCTACTCTACTAAGCTAGGCGATTCGCCGTTTGTGTTTAGACTGTGAATGCTTGTTTTGAACGGTTTTTTCGCACTCTGGATGTTAAAACCCACCATGGAGAAAATGTATGTTTAGTTTGTTACCAAGAGAGTTCTCCCTCAACTTAACTCCCCTGAAAGTTTTCTGGAGATAGTGTTGCAGAAGGGATGGTTTTGGTCATAGCTTTTTTGTACATGAAGAAATGTCTCGTTCGTGCGCGCACGTGGCTCGGAGTCACGAATCGTGAACCACTGGATGAACCTCCAGTGGCTGAATGTGAATTGACCCTAAGAACAGTGTATGAACTAGTCCATGTGAGATCGGTTTGTTGCGACAGAAGGGTTAATAAAAGAGATCTTAGTCCTAAAGTAGGAAGGTTGCTTGAATGGCAACAGCCCGATGACGGTTTTCGCGAGCGATCTTCAATCTTTCCTATATCAGTGAGAACAATATGTGATTCATTACGATTATTCTGAATGACGTAGATAGCAGTTGTGGGCATTACATGGTATGACTGTGAGCATTTGGTTATAAGTCAGTGTAACTCGTCTGGTCTACCAATCGCCCACCAGCAATCCACTTTGAGCTTTTACCTTAGCAGCCGGATTGATTCACTTGGCTAATGTGAGTTCGCACATGAAATCAGGGTAGCAGAAGGTTAAACTATGACCCGTGGCCAATATGTCGCTTATTTTGTTAACAGTTTTGATCGCTGCCACCGTAATGGTCACTATGTGCAGTTGTCAGATTATCACAGGGTAACTATCTCGGTCAGTATTTTGGTAGCACCCCTGAAAATGCATCACCACACAGTCACAGTTTCGACTATCTTACAACACTTGTGCGGGCTATGGTTACTGTCAAGCTTTGATAGGGGTTAATAATCAAACCGGTGAGTAACAACTCAACCCGCACCTTTACGTTGTTGTTACAGCCCAGCTAAATTTGGAAGACCCTTGCAACGGAATGGATAGTAGTTGGACCAAACACTCAAGTAAGTCAGCTCCGCTTGCTTGACTGCAGCAAATACATAAATGATTTCCTGATAGTTAAATATTAGAAACAAGATTTGGAGGATGCGACGTCGTCAAAAACCACTTTGAACCGCATGCCTTTCCTTGCCCTGTTACTGTCTGACAGAAAACCCCAAACTTCTTTGTAATGGTGCTATTTTTATACCAGGTCCGGCCCTACTACATCCATCTGGCTGACAGCATAATTCGTAATGTTTTTCAGCACTGGCCATTTATATATCTAAACAAAAAGGCTACAGAATACATTTTACCCAATCCTCAACCTAAAAAACTGAGCAAGGCCTGGGAATCCGCGACGTGCGTTGAGTCAAAAATCGTCTCTAATTCACACAGGATATGCGAGTGAGCGTAGTAAGTGATTGTGAGACTTTGCGGTCAAATAATGCGAACTACCAACCAAAGCAGCCTAGGACCAATCCTATGAAACCGACCTGACGCTCTCCAGTTAGTCAGAAAAGAATAATGGGTTGCGTGTTTGAGAACAACTTACACTCCGACTATTCAAATAATTCATCCCAGTTGAGGTCATTTGACTTCCTCAGAACACGTGATCAGTTCAGTTCGATCAGTTTCGCATGTGACTTCAGGTGACAATATCTCATCAAACCAACTGTCACGAATTTGGGTGACTTGGGAATAAGGATGGTCCGAGGTAACATCCGATCAAAATCCCTGATTCTTGATGTTGCCTATCGAATAATCCTACAACTTTGACGACTGCGTTTGGGATAAACAACTATTCAGACTAGCCAATTCATCAAGAAAAGAGCTCCAACCAAAGAGCCCCAAAATAATTCATTTGACACGGCCTGTCAACGAATAGGCTGAAAGCTATAACATCGAACAATGGGGAGGCTTGTGTCTATTACCGTGACTTAAGTTAGAATTATATCGCCTGTAAAAACCAATAATGCAATTCAGTCGAACAGTTACAAACGCTGCAACCAGTTAGAACGCCATTGCGAAGTGTCTCTGAGACTTAAGCAGTTACGGTGAGAGGGAGCAAATTTACCTAAAACTATGGATATTTTAAGGCGACTGGAATTCCCTGCACGTTAGGAGTACCCTGTGCTAAATGAACAATGCGAAACTTGCCACGTTGTACTCAGGAACTAGTGCCTTTTGAAAAGGATGATAATTTTATCTCCCTCTGTGTGTGTTCGATATCAAACTTAGTGGAGGATAAGCTCTGTACTTCTTCATCCTAGGTGAGCGCTACTCAAGAAACCATATGGAATCAACACGATTATGTGTTGGTCCTCCGTCAATGAGCTTACCACATTTTATACGTTTTATCTCCCTCTTATTGCTAAATCCCGCGCACGAGATGCTTTTCTGCAAGAAAATTTCCCATGTATAAACGGTTAGCCAAGCAAAAAAATTCAGAATAGATGAAAACCCCCCTACTCACAAAGAAACAGCCCTAAAGTGTCTGAACACCCCCGAAGTGATCAATAGGCATACAATCAGTCAGAGTTAAATGGATGCGATGGATCTAAATAGCGAAAAGGTCATTGCAAACTTGCCTCTCGCAGCAGCGTTCACTGTATCGCTAGTGCTATGGCCAGTATAAGTTGGCCCCACTGGATTTACCGAAACCTGTTGATGTAGGCTCGACGTAGCGACTTTTGCAACCTTAACGCTACTGTGGTTTGACTTGCGGTATAAGCCTCCAGAATCACGTTTGAACGGACACATGTGTAGAAATAGTCATCAGATCCGAGAGCCTAAAGTCGTTTAGTGTCTGGCAGAAGTGTCTACTGTAACGATTGGCCGATCGGTACAGAGTATATGGTGTAACACTTCTCACGGCTGTTTGGACGAGGAATGGCGAATCATTATCTCCTGGACCCTGGGATTTCAATCCAGCCGGATGGTTTACCCTTCCAATTATTCCACCCCGCGATCAAATGGTCAGGTGACTGGCAAGAAAATTCCTAATTTTGGAGGATAAAATTGAAATGATCAGATTGTTCCAGAAGAGGCAAGATTCCGGTAGGGTTCTACTGAACGTGGGTGTTAGATATTACCGAGTTTGACATGATGAAGCTTTCGAGCATGAGTTAGGTAAGATGAGTTGGGTAACGGATGAAAGCCGTAGAATACTGCAAGTGATTGAAATGTTAGCCCAAAACGAAACAGAATGGGGATGGACACGCTACAAAGAAAGCATTAAATGGCCGTACACTCTCCAACAAGGCATCAGCGTGAGTGAGAAGTCTCCTAACGAAAAAGTCGCAGAACGGCCAGCTGGAGTCATGCCTTGACAACTGGTTCAGTAGGGTAGCAGGAAGTGTACACAGAAGCGAGGTTGTTCAGCTGTGAAAATAACAGGACTACTGCACCCACACGTAAAACCAAAGTAGAGGAAGAAGTTTGAAGCTACACTTTGAACTCAATAGAACTCGCATCCTCTGTCAACGAACCATCCGGAAATATTAGCTGTTTTTTTCAGATCTGATGTTTGTTTAGGTTAACATATTGGTTACAGTTAACTGGACTACCACAACGTGGATCAAAGTTGCACCCACAAAAAACCTTTATGGGTACTCACCAAATGACCAGAAGAAATTATGCATGTGGATGGAAGGTTAGGATAACAACTGACTGAATCGTCAGCATGTTGTCTGTGCGTCTCACTACGGCAGTATCCTGGGAAAGATCCTTGAAGAATTGCTGTCATTTAAGAAGATGGAGAGAACGTGGTCCACATGAGTGACCTGATCGGGCGCTCCAGGCACTCTCATTCTAATGAGGCGTGACGGATGTTGGACGCGGCGCTTCTCTGCGGCACGGGAACTTCGTGAGTTCCGTAACGGTAACAAGCAAAAAACACCCCGCGACTAGTACTTTGCCCAAAAACTTACTCATGTGAATACTTTTTCCAAAAGCAAGCTCGTGCACATTATCATGTGGCCAGCGTGTTCACTGGCTCAGTGAGCTTACACCTCTTGGCTGTACAGAAAAAATCATATCTTCGAATGCTACTTCATTTAGTCCAAGTAGTAGAAAATACAGTGAAGCTGCAGGTTATGTGTGTTCCGATAAACCTCGTTGAGTTTCCTGGTACTCTGTAGATAGTGGTGGACGCGGATGCAGCTGTTTCTTGTCCATTACGTGGCCTAAAATAAAAGTGGTAATATTACACCGTTGTCCTTTCCATAAGCTAGTTCGGAGGTGCATAAACATTCACTTGAACAGATGTCTGGTTGGCTGACTGCAGGAGCAGGCAACCTAATACCCTCACATTAGTTTTGGCCTTTCAGAAGAGTCTCTATGAGGTTGTACTCACCAACAATGTGAAGTTAGAGCGAGAAAATGGCTCATAAATTGGCCAGTTGTGGATGATGTCGCGATCACATATGTAGCGCATGATCGACTACATCACGTACATTCTGACCAAACTAAGGAAATTTAGATGGGATTTTTAAAGAAGGGAAGTTGAAAGACTGAATAGTCTTCAAAAAGATGTGTAGATGAATTTTTGAAAGTGTTTCGAAGGATTGAATCAACAGAACAAGTGCAATACAATAAAAAATGAAATAGTCTGAGAAAGATCACGGACAGGTCGGAAATAAATCTATCCAGATGTTACGTTTGGTCCATTATTTTCATTAGTATCTTTGAAGTGCTGGTATATGTGGTCCTTTCGTTGTGGTTGGCTCACATATGTCTTGCTTCTTACCTTCACTCGTCGAAGTGCATTGCATTCTGATCTGTCTAAGTTAGTGCCTTGACCTTATTTAGCTCGGTTATACAGTTGCGTGACCGCAGCATGACTCGCTTTCGGTCACTGTCTAAATGGGATGCTTTTGTATTGCTGTACCCCCGCTGTACTTCCCGCTGCAATGTCACGCGAGTTACTGCTACAGTAAACCAGATAGTAGTTCCCACGGTCAACAGTGTTCCTACAATACGTTGAAAGTAAACATCAGTATGACGCAGGTGTGTGGGGGTGGTAGGGATATTTTTGGTTAGGAGATATCTTTGGTCCTAAATTTCCCTAGGCTCTTTTGAGCCGAGAAAAGGCTTCTCCCAAGACTCTCCAATGATTGCTCAATCACATAAATTCTTTGGGAATGTCGGCAAGACAAAACTCCGATAATTTGTGATGATAATTTTACGACGGAATTAACACTTCCGAAATAACACGAGGCTTTCTGGTCGTGGGTCACTAGAAATTCACACCAACAAATTGGTGTCGCGAAAAACTGGTATCACCCCCTTCCTGCAGTAAACTTCATCGCTGATAATTTGGTAACTGCCCCTAGGGAGGGAGTGTAATGCTATTCTTGTAAACGTGTGGTCGAATCCTAAAAAAACTCAGCCATGTGAGGGATTTCGTCCTTGTTGCATCTTATCAATCAGTTGTAGAAGCATCGGAGAAGGGACCGCATGACTAACTGCGCAGGCTGTTACCTGTATTCCACACACATGTTGAGGCCAGCTAATTTGATCCGGTGTCTAACTCTTCGTCTAACCAGCTGTTGACTAACTCAGACAATCATTTGACTATTTGTGAATAATAAGGAATTTTCGTCCGGTTTTTAATTTGGTTTGGATTCACGATCTGATAGGATGTTTAGTATAAAGGCGCTTGTCAGATTCCGTAGAGCGTGACATGCTATCATGTTGTTACTTCAGGCTGACCATCTGTCCGCATCCAACCGCTCTTGGCGCTTGTATCTGTAACGACCGTTTTGTTTGCTGATTGTCTACCTGCTCATTAATTCTGGTAAACACCTGATCCGACCTCTTTGCTAGAGCATGATCGATGCCCAAAACTCCAATAATTACGTATACTCCTATCTATATGATGACATTCCTAATGTCACATGAGTTACGAAGGACAAATGCACCTGCGATAAAGTAATCGATCAACAGCATCAGCAGCATCAGCGAACGATATACGACATTTCCTTTTCCTGCGGTTATCAAAGCTACAGTTTATTTTTTGATTCAAGTTACCTTTGGAACATCGCGTTGTTGAAATGAATGGGCGGCTCCAACCGCCTTGAACCCCAGTCTACAGAGTCAATTCGTAAAACCAAGTAAAGATCTCTATTTAGTATTTCTAAATTGCCTTGAGAGGCTATGTTAGCCACTGCGATAGTTCACTGTTCGAAATTCAGTCGACAGGGATACTGAACCAACAGTAATCATTATCCTTGCCACATTCAAATCCAGCTTGCATACGGTTGAATATCCACTGGTATAGACCAAAGTCACCAACCTGGACTGCTTTCTCCAACAGAGTCCGGTTCAGAGTACTGCCGCTCGGTTCGCCTGCGTTTTTTTTGCGGATATTCTTCTCTTAGATCCTGTGAGATTCTAAAATGATTAGAACGGAAAGATGAATCCCATATGAACTGGATCGTGATCTTGAATGCTACTATAGTGTAATGAGAAAATAACGAAAGCCGTTTTACCTCCTACGGTCAACATAATGACATTCACTCTCAAGTTAAAACTGATAACCAAACCATCGCCAACTGCTTAAATCACACAAACGCCTAATGATAGAAATAAATAATGGAAAAACTAGAAGTTCATTGTAATTTGGCGTTTGAATTAGTGGTTTGGGAAGGAAAGTGACGGATAGGGAGTCAAAAGGAGATGACCTCGTCAGAATGATCCGCGCTCACCAATGTTAGATGACTTGACCGAGGTGCAGAGTGATTCACCAAACACAACACTGGCAAGGGGATGTGTGAGGTCTGAACCCTATCAGGCGCGAACTGTGCTTCCGATAACTTCTATGAGTTTTGGAAGGAACAGGCGAGTTCACTTCCGTTACTGACGCTGCCACCATATTCTCATTTGAAAACCGTCTTTTCTTCCATAGCCATCGTGACCTAAAACTCGATAAACCCAACCCACAAGAAGCTTGTGTCCCACTAAAGAAGAAGGATGACAAACAAACTAGTCAGATTCTCTAGTGTTGTATTTCTATCAGATAGCATGGTTGATTGCTTTCTGAAGGGGAAAACGGTTGTCCGAATCAACCTCATATTTTCAATGAATAACCGTATAGGAATTAAAGATAATGAAATAATGGACTGAAGGCAAAAGAACGTTATTTTCAATTAGGTTGGGAGTGAAATTGAAAGCTTTTGGGTTTTTTCTTTGGCAAAGGTCTTTTCTTCAGGCAATCGAGGAATGACAGATCAGGATGTATCACAGGTGGATAAGAGCCAAGATTTAAACCGCCTGGATAGCACGGAAACGGTTTGCGAACTCAATAAATGAATTTGAAAAGATGCATACGCTTTGACCAGAGAGGAGTTTATTCAGTCTAGGGAAACTGATCAGTTTGTATTAAGGTTATGTACAGATAGGTGGCAGACCAGATTGCAGCAGTGCTTATCGCACCATCTATACTCTGAAATCAGATAACCACCCAAGTCATTGTTGGCTAATGATTGACGTTTGAAATAAATCCAGTCAATGTTGAAAGAGGTTTCTAACCGTCATTTACAAGAACGCTGAATACATTTTTGTCCTGGTTGGTTAGTAGCACTTAGGCATTCGGGCCTAAATGAGGCTCTCAAAGTTGACATGTATTCTCCACTAGTAAATGCCTGATTGGTTTCCGTCACTTCTACCTGTATCAGAGGAATCCTTATCGCCTCAAATATTATTACTTTGAAAGGACAACCGACAGAATGCAGTTAAGTACCTTGATTTGTTTGATGAGAAACACTGCGTTAGTTTATCTTAATTTTCTCCCGGTGTTTTTTTTACCGATTTTCGTCAGTTCCGAAATTAACTTGAACACATATTCTTATGCAAACATAATTCCCGTTCAGGTGAGAATATTCATACACCAGGTCGGCAATCTACCGTAAAAATGTACTTTTTGTTGCCAGTAATCTGTTTTAAGTCCAGTTTATGGAAGATCATCTGAAGTTGTGGATTGGTATACATAACAAATTGTCAGACGTATGCTTACAGCTTACAGTCCAGATTAACTGGTATTTTTTGGATCTTGGAAACGTTTAGGTCGTAAGCTAAAACGTTTCTTTGGTGCAAATGGAGCGGATGACAATTCTTTCGATACTTATTATTGAACAAAACATTCATCCGGTACTTCGTTGCTCTGCATTACGCAAAAAATTCTCCTTAGTTTCCTTATAACTCGTAGCTAGTCTATTTGAATTAACGGAACACAGTTTTCTTCGAAATTCTGACATTACATGAAGCCATGTTTTGTAAAACGTTGGCTACTGAATTACAATTTGTGAGTGTGTCAGATGTATCATGTGGAAAGCTGTCGTCTAACAAGCTTCAAGCAACATTATCAGACCACTGCACAATTTGTTCATCTCTTCGAGTTCCCTCAGAAAGATAAGTCAGGTAGATTACACCGACCTTGTACACTTTCCTATGCACTCAAACTGCTGCAGTTTTTGAGCAAACTAACGATCAAAATGAGAGAAAAGAGAAGAGACTTGGTGAAATACACTCATTCGTAATTTACATTGGTTTTAGAGTGAGACTCAGTCGAACCTCTTGTTTATGACAGTTTTCAAATGTGTGTGCTGCACAAAGGTCACTTCGTGCTTCATTCGGTATGATATTTGTGATAGCGAGATATTCGATATTCTTGGCATAAAGCGCTAACAACAACGTTACTGAAGACACAACCGGTTTCTTCCTATTTGAGGCTCATCGGGTGGTGGCAAAAACCCAAGATTTCACCATAAACCGGAGATTCAGTTGAGTATCTTCGCTAAAACCGATGTTATTCGTAAATAAGTACATATCGCCAAATGTGAAAAATTTCAAAACCAACTAAAACAAAGTTGATAGAAGCTCCGCGAGTATGCCCAACAGACAAGTCCAACAAAGACAAAAACCATTTCGAAGAGTTTTCAGTCACCTCATGAGTAGTGTGTGACCTCAGTACTAGACTGATCACATATGTTATGCACGTGACCACTCTTTTGTCAAGCAGGACTCATATGTTTAACCAACCCTTGCTTGTCACTTGTGCCACAATCAGTTTATTCACATTATCCAATCAGTCTCAGTGATACTCACTGTGACATAGTGAGTGACTGGTTTATTTCTATTCGGTATAGCCAGTAAGATCGACGTGATTAGGGATATCGAAAAGGAGTGCTAAAGCATGAATTTTGCTGTCTTTTTGATGTTTTTTGGGTGCGTGATTGCACAAATCAGGTAGGTTATATTCGTGAGAATGAAAACCGGAGTTTATCACAGTATCCCGCTATACTTGTCCTCAAGAGAAAATTATCGTGGTAAGCGCCGAATTTTTCAGTTGCTTGCAAAAGCCGCATCCGTAAGTGGAAAACCTAAGTTCAATTTATTATATATTAGGTTACCTACTTCGGTTCTATTGAAATTGGGACACCAAGGCGATCGTTCAGGGTAGCTTTTGATACCGGATCCTCAATGTTATGGGTTGGATCAACCGATATGGTCGCAGAGAAAAGCAGCTTTGTTCAGAGATTTGATCCAAGGGGTTCGAAAACATACCACGAAACGGGGGAGAAATATGACCTCCAGTATGCTGTTGGAAGAGTTACTGGGACCATGGGATTTGACCACATCTTCGTATTTCGTTCACTTATGGTTACGGTGTAATTGCGATTTTTACAGGTTGGAAACACGCAGATAAGTAATTTTTCATTCGGTCTTGGCCAGTGTATCATCGATGCTATTCCTGGCGGTCAACTATTCCACGGTATTGTGGGCTTATCTGCCCATACGGGAGGTCAGCTTCCCGAAACCTTTGTGGGAGCCATGTTTAGGCGGAAGTTGATTGAGGAAGAAATATTTTCCTTCTGTTTTGCCAGGTGAGTTTGTTAGAATCTGCTCTATTATGAGGAACGTTTGTTTGAACCAATTACTTAGCGACGTTTGATGTTATGCGGGCTAAATGGCACTTATTAAGTCTTTGTATTTCATTGGGCTCGTTCATTCATGTGATCAAATTTGAATGCATGTGTGTACAGCAAATAAGCGTAATGCGTAAGTGTATTCTGCAATAAGTAGTCATAAGTACAGTTAATCAAGCCATAAACGAGACAACCTGCAAACTTCTCAGGAATGGCGAAACCCTAGTGGGCTGTAGAAGGGTTTTCAGTGACCTTAAGAGTAGCGCATTACGTCTAGAAAATGTATTACGGTAGCTCGAATGTCTTGCCAAATGAAGTGTAAAATGGCCTGATGCTGCACAATGAGTTGAAGAAAACCGTTATAAACAGGTGATTTGGCTCGAATCAGTTGATTCTTTCGTTGTAGCCAAATTCGTAGACAAATGAGAGTATGTGGCGAAAACGGAGACGAATTTCAGCACATCTGAACACGTGGAACGAATGCTCTAGGTTGCCCGTTAGTTGCTCGTAAACATAAATCATTGGTATTTCTAGAGATTCATGCTAAAATGTGTTGAGTAAACTTCACACACATGTAAATTTCTCAGTATTGACTAGCCATTGACTGCAGTTTAATTATGGAGATCACCGTAATGTTTGTAATCACAAGAACTGACAGTTCCATTGTAACACCTTTTGCGTCCGCAAACAGGCTGTTAAATCCTACTGGAACTTGATACGGTTTTTCGTCTACCAGATGCTTTCGTGCACAGCACGTTATCATCAGAAATTCTTTGTTGGAAGTGAAAATCTCCAAAACCTCCTCACGACACATTCAGAAATGCATAAATTTGAAGTCCAACATACCTAGGACATTAGTTTTTTCTTGTTAAAAACGTCTGCTGACACCATGGGCACACAACTATCAGAATCTCCTCCCTTAAAGGCCACGCCCAGAACAGACTATTTGTGATTTGTTTATTTGAATGTCTTCCGGTGCCTAATTTCCTCAAAAAGAGAACATCTCAAAAGAAACAGCCCATTGTCAACAACTTTAACTTTGTAAATATTTGGCCTCATGATCAGACCACTCAAGCATACATATGACCACAAGGATATGGTTTTGCGATTGGCTTTCTCTAGGAAGACCATACCAGCGAACCAACTAGCAGGTTGACCTCTTCTAGGAGAAGTTCACTATGCAGCGCGCCTCAAACGACCCACAAAGGTCCCCTTTTTCGAGGAGTAGTATTCTCCAAGAGTAGTTTCTCCAAAGAAGGAAGAACCCACCGCTACAACGTCACTACTTAAGCCTCCGAAGGTCAGCATATCAAAGAAGCCTTACCTGTGCTTCAGTGTCTTCACCTACCCAAAGCAAGAATGCTTGCCCTTAAAGAGACTATCATAAGCTGGATACACCTGTTTCTTGGAGGCTTCCTTGGAGCTTTTTACAGCTATTACAACGTAAAAGCGCCCCCAGAAGAGCCCGGTTTTATTCAGTCATCCAAGACATTCTCTTATGAGAAGGCATCTACAAAGAAAGATCGATTTCAGCCGGCGGAATGAGCTAGCAGTAGTGTTGACTGGTTTTGCAACATTCACTTCAAAAAACCGGTGACGCGAAGTTACCACGAACTGTTAACGTCTGTGACTGACCAAATAAAAAGAGCCATCATAAATCTTTACAGACAGCTGATTGTAGAAATATGTGAATGTAGAAATATATGAATGTAGAAATATGCTACGTTTGTTGCTTGACCGGTTGATGGGCGAGTCAGCTTCAGGCACACATGATATGAAATGTATTTAAGCGCAAGCCCGGGGAACAATCCAAGTCAGAATGTTGCAGCCTATTTCAGCCTGCGTCACCGCAATTTCATTTTGTCCAACGTCGCTGGACTCATCTACTGCCAAAGCCCACCTGTTCACACTACAGCAACAATTAGAATTGTCGACACACCAAAAGTGGACATCCTCGCCACAAAATCGAATGAAAATAACGGCTGTCAGTTGACCAAAACGCCGTTTTATTTTTCAGAGTAACACCGATCGCGCGATCACCTCTTCTACGTCGCTTTGTCAGAGACATACGTCTCTTTGGATATACACACAGAAAATAATGAAATTAGTAAGGCGTAAGACGGTCTCATCCAGAATAAAATTCAGCGAGCAAAGATCAATTCGTGGCCGGTATGGGAGTCAACTGAGCATGGGCGTCTCGCTGAGTAGTTTCCGAGCACAACGTTTAGGCTGGCAATTCTTTATGTCAATGGCTTCTGCAGTGGTGAAGAACCTCAATCTGATGGACATCAACAACTTTTTCGATATCCTTCAGATAGGTATTCACTTGGAGTCCTTGTTCAGTAAACGACCAAGTTCTGAGCCTGACGGTACCACAAAACTTTAAGCATAGACTGAAGGTAGAGCGATAAATCATGTGAACTCTACTGTCGCTAGATTCAACACAATCTAATGAATTACATCACAAAAATCCTTTCATTGCCCAGTGAATTCCGATCAAAAGCTTTTGAAATCGTGACTAATTTTAACGATGACTGCCATCCACTATCAAAAACTGGTGAACCAAATTTGAGTTAGTCCAAGAGCCCAAAGCCGTCCGCTAAAAATTCGTAGGATTTATCATGTTTTGCAAGAAACATCTGAGTTTATTAGGAATGTCTACTGTAACCCAACTAGCGGTAAATCCGGAAGGTGCAATCGGCATGATTTTTTGACTCGTGCGTCAAAATCACTTGCGGTCCGAACAAAAGGATCCCTTCGTTCCAGTGCCGCCTGCACACTTGACTGTCAACTGTCGCATCCTGGTTCTGCATGCAGTCCATTGGAAGTTATCAACCGTCCAGGTGGCGAGCTCAGCTTCGTCAAGCCTGACTGCCTGTCTGCACTTATTTCCAAATCAGCATGCCGTGTGCTCCACCCCGGAAGACATTTTTGTCTCACAATCCAAAGATGAGCACATCTGCTGTGCAACTGCACCAGTATACCGCCATACCGGAGCGACAGGAGCATGACTTCCTGTCTTTCGCGTACCCGAGGAGAGAGAAGGATCAGCGGCGCCATGCGCAGGTGTGTGTGAGCGCGTCAGTGAGTAAAAGTAATGCTTGGAATGGATAACCGGAAAACTCTGCTGAGGACTCAGGTTTTGCAGGGGTGCAAAATGCAGCGCTCGAGGTTCAAGTTAATAGTGGTATGAGGACGATCAGAAGTATGGTTCAGATTTAGCTAACAGTTGTTAATGGAATAGTCAACACCCGAATTTAGCGACCCAACTTTTACCAGTTGCTGATTTTTCTCACTGAGTTATAAGGTTACTGTACGGTGAATAAAAAACCATGCGATGAATCTGCCTTCAGCTTCTATACCAGCTTTTATCAGCGCCATCAGAACCGAAGTTTCGATAGGCTTACTTCAGCCGTTCTCATTCTATCTCACAGGAAGGATTTGCATTTTTAGAACACCAGAACGTTTATTTGTCAATGTCAGGCAAACCCTGGTAACAGGTTGCGGCTGAACCGTCCAAGATAAGCCACTTGATGGTAAGACCAAACAGGCTATTGGTGGTCGCACCAACATGAACTTTGTCAACATGCTTGCCGTTCGTACTCAGACTAACCTAAGAGGATTTAAGTGGGCGCCACGGGTGATTCGTAGAGGGTGGTCTTTTTGGTTGTTGATCAGGTGGCTGTTGATCTGTTCGCCGAGCTTGGCAATTGGCTTGCAAACGTTTCGTCACCATACGAGGAGACATCATCAGTGCGCAGTTGGGTGGGTGCTTCTTCCTTGCCTGCGTGCGTTTATATAGCATTTGAAGACCATCTGTTATCTTCTGACCTGATTGGCTGCTTGGGGTTTAACGATTCTCGTGAATCTATTGATCCGTTTGTGATCTTTGTTGCGTTGTGGTCTGCGTTCCTTTGTGTTGATTGGTTATTCCAAGACCTTCTATTTTTAGTAGTTCGTTCTCTGGCCTTGATTGGCATTGCGTTGTGGTCTGACTTGGTCTCGAGCTTGATTGGTTGCTTGCACCGCCCTATTTTCTCTACTGTAGCGGTCAGTGTCCCTGCGTCCGCCGATTAATTTGGTGTTTCGGTTGGGTGCCTCCTCCAATCCAACTGATGCTTCCGTTTGAATGGTGCTTTCTTGCTTTTCTTATGAGTTCCTCGTCTAATTACTTTTGCAGCTCGAAGCTCTGTGGTTCAGGTGTTCTCTTACTCTTAGTTGCTGGTAAATGGGATCAATTTCGATATGTTTATTGATAGATCCTTTAGTGGAGTACCACGCTTCTATGAATTCGCGTTCTTTCTTCGTTCTTGCTTGACCTAGTATGTGAACGCCGCTCCAGTCGAACTCGTGTCCTTCTTGATCTTTGTGTACGGAGATGAGAGAGAATTGATCGTGTCTTTCAGTGGCGAGCTTGTGTTCATGTATTCTGGTGGAGAGCTTCCTTCCTGTTTGTCCTATATACCGTTTGTCGCAGTCCTTGCATTGGATCCTGTATATGACATTGTTCCTCGTCATTGGATCTAATTTTCCCTTTGGTCTTGAGAGTGTCTTCCGTAAGGTGTTCGCCGGCTTGTAAGCGACCGTTATATTGTGCTGTCGTAAGAGCCTTGCCGTCATTTCAGCGGTGTTCTTGATGTATGGGAGTGTGATACGTTTGCCTGCATTTTGAGCTGTTGCATCGATCGTAGTTGGCTTCCTAAGTGATCTCCAGATGAAATTCCTCGGGTATCCATTTTTCTGAAATAATTTGTACAGGCGTTTTTCTTCTTTGATCTTTGATTCTGTTGTGCTGCAGTGTGTCTCGATCCGCTTGAAAAGTGTCTGAATGCAGCTTCGTTTGTGGCAATTTGGATGGTTGCTGTGGTAGCTGAGGATTTGGTCCGTATGTGTCGCCTTTCTGTAGACCTCAGTTTGTAGCTGTCCGTTTGGTAATCTAGTAATGAGGATGTCCAGAAACGCCAGTTTTCCGTTGTTCTCTTCTTCGATTGTGAATTTGATGTCGTCGAAAACGTTGTTTAGCAGTTGGCTTACTCGTTGCAGTTCGCTTCTCTTGATGATCACAAATGTGTCGTCCACGTAACGGATCCATATTTTGGGATTTATATCGGGCAACACAATTTGTTCCAATTTTTGCATTGTGATTTCTGCAATAAATCCTGAAATTGGCGATCCCATTGGTGTCCCTCGTAGTTGTTCATAATATTCTCCGTTGAACTCGAAATGTGTGATCAGGCATAAGTCGAGTAATCTGCAGAGGTCTTCTTTCTCTAGCGATCCAGTTCGCATGTCGTCGTTGTCTAATAATTCGGCCACAGTTGTCTTGGCCAAATCGAGGTCTACAGACGTGAATAGTGAGCTCACATCAAATGAAACCATTATTTCGTCCTGATCGATGCTTACGTTCTTCAATTTCTCCAAAAATTGTCCCGCATTGTTAATTGAGTGTTGAGATCCACCGATGAGATGTTTCAATCTTTTCCATAGTTCTTTCGAAAGATTGTAGGTCGCTGTTCCGGGTAATGATACAATTGGTCGGAGAGGTATTGATTCTTTGTGTACCTTTGGGAGCCCGTAGAAGCGGGGAGTGGCCGAGTCACGAGCTCTCATTCTCCAATATTCCTCTTTTGTAATCTTGTGAAGATCTTGGAGTTGCTTCAATTTCCTATTGATTTTGTTTGCCAGTTGCTTGCTTTGGTCGCGTTCTAAGCGGCGGTATGTAGTTGTGTCGTCAAGTAGTGCCTTTGCTTTATTGATGTAGTCCGGTTTGTCCATGATCACCGTTAGGCGTCCTTTGTCCGCCGGTAGAATCACGATGTTTTCATCCTTCCTCAACTTGTTCATTGCTTCTTTTTCTTTGTCGGAGAACACGTTCAGTGGTTTGTTGCGTGTGATGGCTGGAACGACAGTTTGACGGAGTTGCTGCTGAGCGTTTTCGTCGAGTCCAATAGATTGCATCGCTGCTTCTAGGCTGGCTAAATACTCCAGGTTTGTCGCGTCTTTGAAGTTGAAATTAAGCCCTTTGATTAGAACGTTTTCTTCGGTTTCCGACAGTTGCCTTTTGGATAGATTCCTTATCCAAGCTTTATTGTGACTACTTTCGCGCTCTTGATTCTTAATCAGCTTTGAGAATTTGCTCTCTAGATGAGCCTTCTTGTTTTTGGCAGTGGATGCAACTCTTCGTTCTATCGCCATGCTGAGTTGCTCCATGAGTTCTGGTCCTATTGTCCTGAGGCAGGCCTCCCTGTGTTCATTGACTATTCTTTCGTACTTTCTAATTCGGTTGTGAGCGTCTGTAATCATGAGTCTAACCATTCGTCGGCCATTCTGTCTAGCTATTATCCAAGCTTGTGGATGGTTTATTGGCGGTCGGTAAGTTACGCTACGTGGAAGGACGTGTTTCCGCAGGCATTCATGGAGGAAGTATAGCTGTTGTCGTGTGGAGGCTTTTCGGCAGGCGAAAGTCTCCCATCGACGGGCTGTTTTGAGCGTGGAACGCCCGAAGTTGTTGGTAATGCGTTGGAATATTTGTAGCTCGGGTGAGTTTATTGGTTGTTGATCAGGTGGCTGTTGATCTGTTCGCCGAGCTTGGCAATTGGCTTGCAAACGTTTCGTCACCATACGAGGAGACATCATCAGTGCGCAGTTGGGTGGGTGCTTCTTCCTTGCCTGCGTGCGTTTATATAGCATTTGAAGACCATCTGTTATCTTCTGACCTGAACGAATCGTTAAACCCCAAGCAGCCAATCAGGTCAGAAGATAACAGATGGTCTTCAAATGCTATATAAACGCACGCAGGCAAGGAAGAAGCACCCACCCAACTGCGCACTGATGATGTCTCCTCGTATGGTGACGAAACGTTTGCAAGCCAATTGCCAAGCTCGGCGAACAGATCAACAGCCACCTGATCAACAACCAATAAACTCACCCGAGCTACAAATATTCCAACGCATTACCAAATTTTCTGTTCGCCGAGCTTGGCAATTGGCTTGCAAACGTTTCGTCACCATACGAGGAGACATCATCAGTGCGCAGTTGGGTGGGTGCTTCTTCCTTGCCTGCGTGTGTTTATATAGCATTTGAAGACCATCTGTTATCTTCTGACCTGATTGGCTGCTTGGGGTTTAACGATTCTCGTGAATCTATTGATCCGTTTGTGATCTTTGTTGCGTTGTGGTCTGCGTTCCTTTGTGTTGATTGGTTATTCCAAGACCTTCTATTTTTAGTAGTTCGTTCTCTGGCCTTGATTGGCATTGCGTTGTGGTCTGACTTGGTCTCGAGCTTGATTGGTTGCTTGCACCGCCCTATTTTCTCTACTGTAGCGGTCAGTGTCCCTGCGTCCGCCGGTTAATCTGGTGTTTCGGTTGGGTGCCTCCTCCAATCCAACTGATGCTTCCGTTTGAATGGTGCTTTCTTGCTTTTCTTATGAGTTCCTCGTCTAATTACTTTTGCAGCTCGAAGCTCTGTGGTTCAGGTGTTCTCTTACTCTTAGTTGCTGGTAAATGGGATCAATTTCGATATGTTTATTGATAGATCCTTTAGTGGAGTACCACGCTTCTATGAATTCGCGTTCTTTCTTCGTTCTTGCTTGACCTAGTATGTGAACGCCGCTCCAGTCGAACTCGTGTCCTTCTTGATCTTTGTGTACGGAGATGAGAGAGAATTGATCGTGTCTTTCAGTGGCGAGCTTGTGTTCATGTATTCTGGTGGAGAGCTTCCTTCCTGTTTGTCCTATATACCGTTTGTCGCAGTCCTTGCATTGGATCCTGTATATGACATTGTTCCTCGTCATTGGATCTAATTTTCCCTTTGGTCTTGAGAGTGTCTTCCGTAAGGTGTTCGCCGGCTTGTAAGCGACCGTTATATTGTGCTGTCGTAAGAGCCTTGCCGTCATTTCAGCGGTGTTCTTGATGTATGGGAGTGGTGGTCTTTTTGCTGCAAGCAGCTACTCACAAAATTAGGATCCGCTCAAAGGAATTCAAGCCTACACTGCTCAGTACATAGTTCGTCATAGGAGTTTCATGTGTCCTAACCTAAAGTTATACAGAAAACAAACGCTAAAATTCATTGTT
Source organism: Clonorchis sinensis (assembly GCA_003604175.2). Lineage (NCBI taxonomy): Eukaryota > Metazoa > Platyhelminthes > Trematoda > Opisthorchiida > Opisthorchiidae > Clonorchis > Clonorchis sinensis. The sequence goes on from CM030370.1 coordinate 46,208,951, forward strand.
ATTTTTGAGTCTATTGCACTACAGAGCAGTAGGGGCCAAGTTGTTTACTTTTGGTCACTCGTCCACCTTACCTTTACGTAAAACATAACATAGGAGCAGAAAACCAACAGCCGTCTCTCAGACAGTCAGTCGGACATTCGTCTAAAAACCGTGTATCAAGTCATGGTGGTTCCTGAGGACAGGAAGTTTGACGAGACGATAGCCACACGTCTTGCTGATAGATGTAACGAGCCACGTTCGTTCTGGCTTATGCACTACTGTATGTGGCAAACCCAGCTGCTTACGTGTGCACCTTCGTGGACAAAGGCAGACCGCGCATTAAATGATCACAAATCTAGGTGAATTGCTCGGATTTTGAAGATTCAACGGAGGCACAACGAGTCCAACCATGGGAAATGAACAATACGGTACAAGAAAGCAATTAAATGCGACAGGAAAATCGCTTATTATCCTTGGGAAATATTCTTTTTTAGTCCTACTGGTACTCTGTCAGCTGGGACGGAAAGAAAGACTAGCTAATGGACAAGCAAATCACACTGAATGAACTTGGAATCGTATGGTGTTACAAGGGCAGAACCGAACAGGCGAAATTATCTGTCAACTTAATTTTTGTACAACATAGTGGACTCGGTTCCTCTCTAGTGAAAAACTAAGCCTTGTGCATCAAATATGCTGCAAGTTGCACACTTTTTGAGCCAGTAGACCTGGAATTTGGAAGAAAATGTACTTTGTGAGGAGAGATTTGGGGTATCGGTTACACTATCTTCTGGGTGATAGTTGGCACGTCTGAGAGCTTAAAATGATTGGTCTAAATCTACCACTGAATTGTACTGCGATCCAACTGCCAATTTTCCCTAGAACTGTAATCGACAGTTTTGTTAGACTTGTGCTGCTTGCAAACACTTGCCTCTTCAAGGAAAGCTATTCTTTCTGCCGGTACTACAGAGAAACTTGACAGTCAGCTATCACCTTCTGGCTGCACAAGAAAGACATCGACAGGTAACCGTCGTTCACTTGTCGAAGTCGCATCGATCGCTCAGTGCGCACTTACCGTTTTGTCAACATTTCGTTTGTTCTAGCTCAATTAGTCTATGTATACCACATCTCTGGGAAGATCGGATGCAAGGTGCACTTCTGACGGCCTACTCACCTATGTGTTGTATCCGACAGGTAGAAGGATCCAGTGCACTCACCTGTCACACCTAGAATCTCGAGGAAAGAGAGCGTCCCGAGTTTTCTGTGCAACCGTATGTGTGCCAAACAGAGTTGCATACGTGTGCATGCTAGTACAACAATGCGACGTGCATTGTGGATGATTGGAAAAGGGATGAAATGATACCCTATAAGTGAAGTCTGGATGGCCGTCTCCTGCGTGCTTCTCTCTTTCCAAGAGATCCACATACTTAGTATTCAACATTAGTCGACAGACGGTAGGCACTGCCAATAAAAACAGTCCGAAACCGGTAAACAAGGGTCAGATTATGGGGTACCATCTACGCCCATATCAGGAGCCCGGATCAGGATGTACTTTCTCAGTAGCTCTAATTATTGTATGATGGCTCACATGTGCTCGGTACTCCACAAGTGGTCGCACAATTCCCAACAAAATGGCTCTTTCTTAAGGGAAGCCAATTTGTCTATAGTTTCACAACACCGGTAAAACTTCTTCGCCTTGGTAACTTCCGCGTTCCCGGACGGGGAACCCAGGATGTGACAAACAGGCGGTTAGTGACTCTACAGATACGGCCGTATTATGTGAGCAATGGGGGTCTTGAATCAAGGCCATCACCTGCATCACGTTACCCTCACTTCTACCATACCTGATAACCAGAGCTACGTGACATTAATGGGCTGATTGGACCACTCCCTATCCCATAGTCCCAACACTCTCTTGTTGAAGTGATTCATCTATACCGGCTTACTGTCGTGCCCAAGAACTGTAGGCACACGTCCACATGTTCGGAAAGAGTGTTCGTTGTATCCAATGTGATGAGGCGCGCTCCAGGCGGAGGTGCTTCAATGAGCATATTCGTGCGAAAATGCGATGAGCAGATTGAGCAGCTGACCAGATAACTGAGCGAAATACTTAGTCCCCAGGGTCACAGTAGACCCACAGCGGTCTGATTCATGGAGAAATGAGAATGCAGTATTTTGTCTCCAGGCCACGATAAGGAAACACAACCCTCAGTACTTTCTTCATGTTAGGGTTCTCAAGCATGTCTCGATAAACTTCTTACAATGAAATGTCAGCTGGAATGTAGAGTAGGGAGTAAGGTGTCGTCTACCTAATGAGTCTCAAGAAGAGCGAAACCGGTCGTGGGCTGTCGAAGAATTCTCAGCAACCTTATGAGTAGTGCATTACGTGTCGTCTTATAGTTGTAAGGATGGCCCTGGCTGGGCCTCTTGCTTTCCTTTTATAAAAAACATTCAAACATTTTTTCAAACAAACTAATCATGGGGTTGGTGAAACTCTTCGACAGCTAGCAACCAATTTCGTTTTTATTGGCACTCATCGAACAGGCGCAGTCACCGAGTTTTCGTCAACCTTATATTGTGATTGTTCGTGGACTGTCGACGAGTTTTCAGCAACCTCGTGAGTAGTTAACCTTAAAATAATACACTGCGATGCCTCGAATATCGTATCAACTATAAAATGAAGCAGTCCTTGGGCAGCATATTATGCTTAAAAATATCGTAAACGAGAAAACGAGGTGGGACGCGGCTAAAACCATTTTGGTGTGCAAATGAGTGTGTTCGACGAATTCAGATAAGTTGCCCAAACCATCAGGATATAGTTCTCAACCAATAGGTCGGTTTACCTATGTGGTGCATAAGGCCCTCCGTAGACACAGATGGATCAGCTGTAGATTATTCAAAATATCATATAGTACCCACCAAACTTCTAGAAATCTAAAGCACCCAAACTTCTAGGTGAACAAATGAAGAACCAGGAAGAGTATACTTCACGACTGACCCCACTTCGGCATGGTCAATCAACAAGATTCACAAGAATCTCCTTACTGCTAGAAAGAAGGAGGTGAAAACAACACAAATAAGGGATGAACTTTGTAGATACAAAATGCGTGGCGCGAAAAAAGTGATTACAAGGCAATGTGTAACGTGTGAAATGAGTAACGCATGACGCATTCGGTAAACCCTTGGTAATTGTAAGGCAGTTTGTAGATGTTTCGGGGTGCACAATAATGTCTTAATAACTTAATCAAATAATGCGGTAATTCGTCAGTCTTTTCGTTCTTTTACATGCGATAATAACCTCGACTTTTTTTGTCTCAGTGAGGTGCAGTTTAGGTTGAGTTCCGGTTGTGTATTTCCCTGAGTAGACATATGACCTTGTGCAACTTCCATCAACATGGGTTTCACCACACTTGCGAGTAAGTTTGTAGGTACAATAATCCGTGTGTTGAACTGCCCTAAGACTTTGACAGTATGCTGCCTACGAAGTTGGTATCACTTACTTGGTCTTACTACCTGGACGACGAACAGTGCTCACTGATTGATAGGCTGACCAACCTGGTGACACAGCTTGAGCCAAACCTGCAAATTTCACGTACACCAATTGGGTATACGCTTGAGTGGAATCAAGCTAAAAAATGCTGACAAGGTACGTGTGCGGTGACGAGCACAGAAGCTGCAAACAACACGGGCCATGCTAATTTGGCATGAAGACACGTTCATTTTGGTCCCGTCATTTTAAAATTTACATCAACATCTATATTAATAATGCACTACTCATAAGGTTGCTGAAAATTCTTCGAAAGCCCACGACCGGCTTCGTCCTTCTTGGGGTTCATAACAAACAAGAGATTCAGTTTTCTTCCAGGTGAGTCCCTCGCAAAACCAAACGTGTTTGCAACTGAGTGTATTTTACATCAACATCCTTCTGTTTTCCATCGAAACATCTTGAGGAGACAGCATTTCATGGAGACGTGACAGATTCGCCTGAAGGTGCTCTTTTCAGAGCTAAAGGCTTTTAGATCGGGTATAAAGTTTGTTAATTGTTTCCTCACATCCAGAGTGATGTTACTTGGCCCCAATTGTGGTTTCCAGGTGCAATTCGCTTACAGTTATTTATTCGCAACAGGGTTTTCGTGAAAGGGTTAATGCCAAACCGAAAGCAGCCGGACAAGAAAGTTGCTATTACTCCAAGGCTGCCGCTTCTGAAAAGGGGCTAGTTCTAATTATCCGCTCCTGTTTAGGCACAACTGTGAAAAAATAAAAGAATATTTTATTACTCACCATTAGTAATGTTTTTCAGATTTCTCACCAGGTTGTCGGCACAGCTAACACTCCGCGCCACCGCCATAATTCATGCGATCGTATATTGTTTCAATCCCAATCTAGCAATCATGAGTATCTTGGAGACGGTGTCATAGTCTTTGGTACGCTTCTCCGTTGGTGCTACCATGGTGAAGTGACTTACATACCTGCTGGGGAAAAATGGAGTGTCCTAATAAACTTGTAAGTCATGTCAACACCTCCAACACTTTTTCAGGTTTCTTGCTATCCATGAAGATACATTTTCCCACGGTGTTTGTAACATTCGAAACAACTGATGTTATTAGCTGTTGAACAAGTTAGCACGATAGTGCACCACTCATAAGGTCACTGAAAATTCTTCGACTGTCTAATCTGGGTTCAAGTAGAACATAAGGTTGACGGGAACTCGGGGACTGCGCCTACCTGATGAGCCCCAAGAAGGGCGAAACCGGTCGTGGACTGTCGAAGAATTTTCAGCAACCTTATTACATCTATAATGAAGAAGTGTCTTGAAGTACACAATTGACCACGACAGCCCATCCTCAGCAACCTTATGAGTAGTGCATTACGTATATACATGTATCGCGATATCTCGAATATCGTAGCAACTGGAACATGAGGCGGCCTGGTGCAGCACATTCAGTTGCCTGGAAACATCACAAACGAGAGATTCAGCTGGGTTACGGGTGAGTCCCTTGAAAAACCAAATTGATTTGCAAATGAGTGTATTTATCGAAAATACTACGATGTTTTTTTGGGATAGACATTAAACTTTATCCTGTGCTTCGCAGGGCTGGAGAACCATTTTTCTGTGAAATTAAGTTATCTGGGTGAGGTTTTTAACATCAGGTTGGATACCTATTGGGAACTAGTTTGCAATTCCGTAAAACAGACCCGAATTAAGTTGTGGTGACTTCGAAAAATCCCACTTGGACTGCGCTTTTGAACTGGTTTTCCACGAGTCAGCCGAACAGCCAAATATTTTGTAAATATATATGATAATATATATATATGATAATAATATAATTGCTGTTTGTTCTAATAACTTAGATTCTGCGTATCTTCCGGGATAGCACCTGACATCGCTTTTATTTGTGACACTGTTTGTGGACAGAAATTACACTGATGTCTTGAATACCGACCCACTGGAACATTACGCTATGCATTACCTTGAAGAAGGTCAAAAGCGACTGATTCACTCAGATTTTAAATAAATCGCCTTTGTACACTAACTGGTGTGCACAAGACTTGCTACTTCAATAATCTCCGAGCACATTGCCGGACCCGTGTGAGGAATACACTAGTCACACACTGAAACAATTTGTCCAGTTCGCGCCTAGATGACACCCAATTAACAGGTCTAGTGACTGCCAAACATCTCTTCCTCAAGCACACACACGCAGGCCACATGCGTTGTTTTACCAGCTGAAGCTGAAGGTAACATGGTCGAAATCTTCAGTCGCCGGCCAGTAGTCGGAGAGCCAACACTCTTAGCTAAACCTAAGCAGCAAAGACATTGCACAGCGAAGCCTACCCAACATAATATTTCACCCCGCTTATACACAGTCAGCTAAGTTTCTCACAGCTAAACATATCTCCAAACAGCTATGTTATAGGCACCAGGAGATGAAAACAGTTGGTCCCAACCTAACATTAGATTAGAAAAAGCCTACCGTGCTAGAACCCCTGTGGCCGGATTCGACTTCACTCGTGAGCATGAATTTTTCCTAACGAATCAGGCTTTCTGCAAGCAAGGCAGCGACATCTCGGCCTCTTCATTGAGCATCAGCATGAGATCACCGGTCTCAAACTGCCTTACGACCATTTTAATAAAATCCTATAATGAATATAAGAATCAAATAGGAAGGGGTTTTGCGTTAGCCTATGGCCTAAAGTAAGTGCAAATCTGACAGAGGGAATTATCTTAGCTTCGGTTAAAGGTAGTGACTTGAAATATCTTCAGCCAAACAGAGGAAAAGCCACATCCTGAAAGGCAGTACCACCAATTTTTGTGGTCTCTTCCACCTCCTCTGTCACGTCATAGTTTGTACACCTCCTTACTTCTTGCTTACCTCAGGATGTGATATGGAAAGCGGCAATGTTTCAGAGGATGATAAACCAACATGGGGAGTACACGATTGTGCGACCACAGCTCGTAATACAGTGTAGATTCCCCTATGTAGACTGCGATGGAACTGGCTGGAGGGTGGTAGCGTGTGCCAAAGCAAACCTATCCAAAAAACATCGTACGCTACTTTTTAGAAGATCTTGCTAAACGATCGGTGGTTTTTAGCTAGGTAATGTTCCACTTTTGACATAATAGCTTCATCAGGCTAAAAAGCCGGCCGAGGTTTCAATCAGATGGAGAACCAATCAGCAAGATCTCTCCCAATTAGCACAACAGCTCAGTGGTGGGTGCTAAGTGAAAGTTATTGTCGGCTAGTGTACGTGTGTAAATTTGAAAATGGCAGTGAAGTTTTTTTTCAAGGGAATAAGTGGATCAATATGTAATTCTCAATCTAGGTGTTCAAAATGACCTCCGCCATTTTTTGTTCTCAATGAACTATTGTTTTCTAACACGTGGCCATGACCTTTTCTAATGTTAATGGTGTTACCTGACGATATTTATCGTCAAAGTTTGCTTCCAACTGTTCTAGCGTAGATGGCCTGTTCCAGTAGACGACGCGCTCAAGATGACCCCACAGAAAAAAATCCAGACGGGTAAAGTCGGACGATCGTCGTGGCCATTCAACTGGACCTTCCCGGTAGAGCCATCGAATCCCAGAGTTTGCTGTCAAAACATTCCTAGGGCTTTAGGCATGTTGCTGAGGCGCACCATACTGTTGCCACAATATTTCGCATTCTAACTGTGTGAACACACCGTCTTTCAACAGTGACTTGAAGGTCAAGAGTAAGAAAATTTTGGACTGGCTATATGAAACACTTCTTGCCGTTTATAGTTCAAATGGAAAGGAAACGTCCTTGTGGGATTCGGACAAATGCCAAAACCATGACCTTCGGACTGTGTAGGGTCCGCATAGCTCAAAGCCTGCCTGGATACCTTCTCGCGGAGAAAAGGCTTTAGAAAACTTGTCATGCAGACGGAAGATCGAATCGTCCGTAAACAATACCACGAGCACAGTCTGTGCCGCTTCGCTGGACCACCACAAAGTAACTCTTGGGAGAGTACTTCTCTAAACCTGCGCAGCTTACTATCCGGAAAAATCCTTCTTGCTTCATACCTTGAGGTACTTCACCGATGAGCTGTCTGACTTAGGCCTCCAATTCATGGATGACGATGTCAGCAAAGAATTGATCTTTGCTGAATCAAAGTCGACCCGCTCTTCTTACTTAGCATCCTCCACCTGGAACCTGACAATAATCCACGTATCTCCCAGTATTGGACCGTACACCATGGTACTGACCACTGAAGTAGCTTGGAGTTGGCTCTCCACACACAGCATACATACTCATTGGCCCATTGGGAACATGCCGGACGAGCTTACATGGCTAAACTATCGGGAACTGCTTGTCTGTTTTGCATCGGTGGGCGGAGAGCGTATTCGAGCGGCAACATCCTGACCGACCTTTCATTGATATTCTCCCGGTAGTCTAATATCCAATAATTTCAACAGACCACGTTTCATCACTCGTGCTGTTCGGAAGCGCGACTCATTCCACCGGTATCATAGGGATATCTGGCAGCTCGCTGTCACTTCCTGACTCCACACGAAGGCCGTTGATAACCACCGATCGTTCAGTTAACGTGTTTGGATGGGTTTCGTCATTTATGCTTGTCCGTGCGCGCTCATCGCCAAACCAGCATTACACTTGTTGAAGTTCACCATTCTACCTCTCCCATATTCCTGGCAGGATCGGACTCATCGTGCACCAGTGATCGCTGGACTTGGTGTGCTGTGGTACCTAAGGGACAGGAGGGGGGAGGTCACGATCTGCAATTGAAAGACACATGCCCACAGGCTTGAAGAGAGAGAGAGAACGACTGTTGTCATTTCCCATGCAATGCTGTGTGCTCCAGGCGCGGGTGCACATATGAGCAAATTCATGGAAAACGTGACTTACGGATTAGATGACAGAAAACCTAAGCGAAATGCTCGGCTCGACATTGCAGGAATAGTCCTACGGGTCGATTCGTAGCGCTTGGGAAGGTTGACAGTGCTGGCGAGGAATAGACCACCGACTATTCTCGGGTTGACTGTGCTTCCGATCTGAGGTTAGCCAAGATGACAAAGGTGTATGACAGTTAAAACTTACCTCGGTCTAGCTGGTGTCGTCTGGGGTATGAAGAAATATTGCTGTGTTCATTGACCAAGCTTTTCTTGTCCTACGCTGGTACGCTAGTTGCGACAGACACCTGAGAAGCGAAGCGTGGTCGCATAGAATTCAGAAACGCAATCACGTGGTTTTGGAAGCGGTCTCATACAAAGGGATTTTGGCAAAAAAATGGCTATTCTTCTCTTAACTGATTGTACGGTCGATGTTGGGAATTGTGCTGCTCGAAACGAGTTGCCAGCACTGACGGCCGACGAAACCTATGGGGAAACCGCCTGGTAACTCTTCCTCCGTCGCGTGGTAACTCAGCATGGTTTTTGGCGTTTTAGGGCTACTGAAGTTGAGTACGCATTCTTGTGAAAAGTGAATTGAACCTACTGAGCTCCAACTTCACAAGCAATACTCACCACTGAGCAAGAGACCAACAGAACTTGCTGTGTTTTATTTTCCTTATAAAAAATCTCACTTTTTCCGGAGCTGTATAGATTTACTTCGCTTTCATGCGACATCTCATGAGCACATGTATCCACAGAATAATGTGACATACTCCAAAGATCACCCCCTGGCATCTTTGTGTGCCTGAATTCCAAACAGAAGAGGGTACATTCTCTGACTTACAGTGTGCTAATGAGTAGGTTTCTAACAGCAGCTCGGTAGCCTGTTTTAAAGTGAGTTCATTTCGTTTATAATACTTGCTGAATATGTTTGTAAATGTGGTGCTGTGTGAGTGCTGTTCTTGCTCGTAGAATGGCATGCTTATTTTTACCAACACTATATACACACAAACAGAGTACAACATGGAACACCTTGATCCGCAGTAGTCCGCATTTCTGAAATTATCTCTCGAAAGAAAAAACGTCTTGTTCAATCAAACAAAACTATGAAACACAGGGTCCCACGAAGTCGAAAATTTCTTTCAAAAAGACTATGTCGCCAGTCGGCAAAATTCTAACTTATCACTTCTGATAAGTCAAACTGACACGTGTTTTGAGTTTGTTAGAGAAGTTTCGTATAAGCTGAATCACGCGATGAATAGTACTCACGCTTCAAATTAATTCATTTTGTCACAGAGATTTGCTGTCAGGTGGTAATCTAGGATGTAGTTTCTCTGACCGATCGTCAAATGAACTGAAATACAATGTGTCTGCGTGTTCTTAAATACTACAACTAACGTGTTTAGATGTACCTCTAGAGCCTGTTTTGATGCGACCTTCAGGAACCAAAACAGATCTGCTTGCTACACGAGGCTCTCAGTGCTTAGCTTGTTAAGCAGAGTCTGGTCGTTGGTTTGTTCGCTGAGCTGGGTAATTTGATTGCAAACGTTTCATCACTAATCGAGGTGACATCATCAGTGCGTTGGTAGGGAGCGTGGTGGAGCGTAGCGATGCAGAGTATCCGCAACGGCAGATGACGTTTTTGACTTCAAGCGAATACTCTATGAATACAGAGTGGGATGGATACTTGGTTGTATCTGCGGGACTTCTAAAACTCGTATAGGCATCGCTGTCGTTCAAACAATCCTCCCTTCATAAGTAATTATTTTGGCCGATCTACAGCAAAGAAAATAGCTGTTTGACTTCATTCGTACCTATACTAAGGCTCATCATCAATGCAATTCGTTGATCGTGTCAGGATTTAAACTTTGGACATTCGACATGCACCGAGTTTGGCGTGAGTGCAATGTCCACACAAACCCGAAACCAATTTCAACAGTGCAGAAAAAAATTCTGCAATTTTTGAGCTTCCTCGGCGCTACCCGACTGCGGGCTTACGACTGGATTGTCAGTCGATCGACCAATCTAGCTAGTGGACTTTCAGTCGAGTTATCGGACGAAGGAATCACAAATCAATGTGCGCTGGTGTAGTGGTGGTGTAACACACTCACTGCGCATGTCGCGTGTCCGGGGTTTGAATCTTGGCAGAGCCAAGGATATACCCTTTCGATGAGGTGAATTACGGGAGAAATTCCCATCCGGTGCCTGCCGTTTTGAGTAAACTCGTCAGAACAGAGGAAGAACCATCAGACTGAGTTCGATAATTCATTTGCACACAATCATGAACCAGTACGTCTAGGCTGTTACCTCTACCGCTGGAATCTATCAAGGTAAGTCCACCAATCTTAAGGTTCCTCGTTAATGTTCAGCCTAGAATCAAGCTTCAAACCTTCGTAATATCTACTCCAGCAGTCTTCACCCATACGTATTAAACAAACGGATTTTCCGGACTGTATGGTTACCCGGCCACACAAGACCCATGCTGAGACCGGTGCTCGACAGGTCTCAACACTCAATCAGCTTAGTTTTTCACTGAAGGAAAACTCGGATTCCGATGGTCCAATAATCAGCGCTCTGTTTAGTCAACACGGTAATTAAAGACCGCCGTACCCAAGTGTAGCGGAGCCAGTCACACGGTAAACCAGTCAGGAAGGAACATGCTTGGAAATTCAGAGAAGTATGCAAAGAGTGGTGCAGGATGTTGTCTCTACTCTTACAAAAGCAAATTCTGCATTAAGCAACTGAGATTGTCCTGGACTAAGGCGCGTCCGGAGCAAGCGACCATGACCATTTTTGTGCGCGAGCCCTGTCTCGAGTCGTGCTCAAATCGGTTAACACCCATTTCGGTGCTGTAAACTCGGCAGCAAGTCATGTAACGCACGTCGCCAACTACCTAGAATGAGCAGTATACAGGCGATAATAGTCCCATGCTTATACAAGTCTAAGACCATTCCCTCAAGCAAGAAGTGGCCTAGATTTCAACCTACCTAACATGAACATATGTTATTAAGTTCGTTTCAGTGAATAGTACCCAGCTGAGTTTAATCTATCCGCATTTTATATATTTTAAGCTTGTTTTTTTTTACCAAACCACCAGAAGATCTTCCCAAGTTTAGCTATTCATTTTTAACCATTTTCCTCCTGGGGATCCGCGTGTTCCGCCCCTCCCCTTGCATGCTTGGAGACGTTGCAAGATATAAATGCTGATCGATGTCATTGGCGTTGTTGTTGTTGTTGTCAATTCCCATCCAGATTGTCTGATTGTGTCCGGAGGTGTGGGGACTTCGAAATCATTGTAATAGGTCTGTACTAGGCCCCCCCTTCATTCAGTTTGTTCTTTTCTTCACAACAAGGCCTTCAAATAAGCTATGGTTGTACGGCAGCACACCTTAGTACTTGAACACTGAGGATATGCTGTCGATGATGATGATGATGATGGTGATAATGATGATTTTTTCACCGCCATACTTCTAGCATTGGAGTTTACCAAGGACAGCTCCTTGTCAACTCCTTCACCGCATTCGTGGATACTGGAACTCAGTTTATTGATGGACCACGAACTGAAATTGACAAGATTAACGGCTTACTGGAGGTGGTGGGAATATTGAACGAGATTTACTATGTGAACTGCAACAAAATGCCGCAATATCCAACGTTACTGATTTCTCTGTCTGGATTGCAAGTGGCTCTTACACCACGGGAATATGTAACAGTGGTGAGTATTAACATTTTGATATTGATCGTGCTCGTATTAAGGGACTATACTAATAGTATAAATAGTTTTCCATAATACGACTGGAACAATACGACCAGGAACACATTGAAGATACGCGGCCCATAACGTGTAGCAAACTGAGGACTGAACAGAAACTGACGAATGATTTTCATATAATCATATTGTTTACCATTTTTCTTGTTTATCTCTATTTTATGCTCATAGATGAGGAACGACACTGGTGAATTCTGCTTTAGCGCGTTTTCATCTCATGAACAAACTGAATGGTATTTCGGCACCATGTTTATTCGCAACTTCTACACAGTTTTCGATCCAAGACGATCTCTTATTGGTTTCGCTCCAGCGTGCTTCCGATTTGAATAACTGAACTCAGCTCTACAGTAAGCGTGGCCCCAATCCTTATTCGAATAAAATATGCACTTTTTACAGTTAATTCTCACCTAATGTTAGCTACTGTTGTAATTCGTAACTGATAAATGGTTGGGTTAACTAAATAGCTGAGGAAATTCTTTGCAAGGTAATTAGTTCTGCTGACACGTACACGGTTTTGGACCCCAAACAGAGTTTTCCTGCTCTGAGCAAACGAAAATTCACTCCTGCTTATTGTGAGATTCTAGGACCCAGAAAGATATTGAAGCAGACACTGTAAGCCAGAGAAGGTATGTACGCGCTACGACTGTTTTTCGTATTCTAGAGTGTTCGTGAGACTAGTTGGTGTTAGCTATTGTTCGGCAACCAGTTGGTCTCTCCTATCACACATGCATTACATCCCCGAGGGTGGATTCTCTGCTATGGCAATTATTTCGCTGTAGCGCTTCGTTCAGAATTACATCCAGCACTGAGCTAGTACCATGGCGATCGGTCCTTCTTCCTTAGATTGGCTGGGTAACAACCCCGTACAAGTCACAACAACTAGCTTGTCAATTTAAACTTTGCCCTGTAAGTGAAGTCGATCTGTGCTGAATAGCCGAGCGGTACTGTATAACTGTTTCACCTTTATTTGGAATCATCAGTCTCACTAACTTGCCATCTGCTGGTTGGTAGTTTGGACACACAATAAATAGATTAAAGCGCCAACCACCGCTCAATCACGGAATCCACATTACCTGGTCATGTGTGACTGGCTCCACGAGAGACGACTTGTAGGACGGAAGTTCCACTTTTCGTGGGAATTTATTCATCCTCCGAGCTACTTTACATTGTTGGTAGTATGGTGAGACTTGGTAATTTTCATTCGAGGTTTTGTTCTGTCAGTGAAGGCAAGATACACTGTACAGTAGCTCGATTCTTGTTGGAGTGTATTAGATTGAATTTTCTAAGATTGTCAGTTCTAAGATAAAAGTCCATTTCGCTAATTTCGTGTAGTTCGGGTTTAAGTGAAACATAAGGCTGACCGAAACTCGGGGATTGTGCCTACCTGATGAGCCCCAAGAAGGGCGAAACCGGTCGTTAGTTGTTGAAGAGTTTTCAGCAACCTTATGAGCAATGTATTTTGTCGATTCGATAGCAAACATGTCAGTCTTATACCAAAGGACGCCGCGTAGGGATGCGATGGGGATTCTGTTTCGGAGGATATGATTACGGAAAGCACCGTGGTGCTTGAAAATGACTGTTTGTCATCGATGGTTTGGTTACAAAATAACAAACAAACTGAAACAAAACGCTTGCGTAATGTAGAAAGAAACAGTGATCGATATAACACCGATAGAAGGTCCACCGTGACAACCTTACATTCTCTGTGCATCTGGTTATCAAATGATCTTGAGAAAAGTAACACCTTTGTTTGGCCCGAAAATGATCTATTTTTAATCCTTTGTGGCGAAATTCGTGTAGTTAAAAGTACCGAAAGATGGTGGAAAAATTAGTCCAAGCGTTGGGACCACTTAACTGACGAACTGGAATAAGGGTTACTAGACTTTTGGAAATAATATTATAGGTTTGGAATGTAATGAAGTGTAAATAATGATTTGTTGGGAGCGAAACAAAAGCTCAGCAAAAAGAATCGATTTTGATTCGCTTCGCTTAGTGCATAACTGATCGAGATTCTCTATCGTCTGCCTATCATCTCATAAAGTCTCCTCAATTCGGTTCATGTGGATGACTCCTATGTATGCATACATAGAATAATTATGGTCGAAACTCGAGTACCTGATAAGGTACATTTTGATGAACGCGTAACCTGACCTACTTCGGAGAAAAGAAAGAACAATCGGTTTTGATAGAAATCGATGGTTTCCATCAACTGGAAAACGTTTGGAACTGATTGAGAAGTCAGTCAACCCACTCAACCCCGCACTGATGATGTCACCTCGATTGGTGATGAAACGTTTGCAATCCAACTGCCAAGCTCGGCGAACAGACCAACAATCAAGTCAGCGTTTCAGAATGGCTTGGTAAAAGCCACCACCCCCATCAAGCCCTTCTGAAATCGATGGTTTGTTTCTGCACAGTCCGACTTGATCTATCAAACTGAGGACTTAACTCCTGAGTCCGGAATTCTAGGGTGTTATTGTGAAACCTGAGGGTAACAATAAGGGGAAACTGCACAGGTCAATGAGCCCCCGTAGAACAAGAAGGCAAGCATTTCTTCAAAGGCGGAATTTAAGTGGTCTCACTTTCACCTCCCAACTGAGCATGGATCAATGTGCCAATGTGCTTCTGATGAAACAAACAAAGCATAATTACTCTCATGTCAGTCTTGGTAGTTTCATCTTTTCCGATATTGCACTACTCCTAATCTGGCCCACCAAACTGTGCAAATCGGTGTTTCGAGTTCAGTAATTTTGGCTGCGCTTCACTCAGCCTTAAACATGGATTACTAGCCTGAATTTTCCCAGTTGGTTTATTTTCGAAGGGATCTGTCTCGGAAATGTTGGACAATGGAAGAAATATTCTTCCGTTTTTATTTACCTCGGTCTTACAAAATAAGCTGGAAGATCGTTTCTGCAAAATTCTATGATTCATTGATCATGGAAATATGCGGCAACTACTCCGTCCATCATTATTATCCGCATTTCCGTTGTGAGCATCATTCACAGGCGTGCACCAGTGATACCCACTGGCTCCTAACTCCCATATTTGTGAAGCTCACGGTTGTATGTCAGGAAGCCCAAACTTAGGAAGGCGGATGATTAGACCGGATCATTTGGTCCAAAAGTCAGACTGTAAGGCAGCGGCGGCCGCTTTGGCACGTTTTCAGAAACAAATTATCACACTTGTTTCGGTGCCTCACCTGGAGGGTCAGAATACTGTGCTTCTCAGACCTCTATCCATTGAATAATAGGGGTAAAACTGTAGATGCTGCGTGGACAGCCCTCATGGCACTATGCGGTAAGATTTACTCTTTTCGCGACAGAGAGATATCGGGGATGGGATTCGTACCAACACTCACGGAGGGGACTGTGACCTGTAAGCAGCGCTTTATAAGACCCGGTTACTCGCTGCATCTTCCACGTGTGAAAAAGTCTAATCTAAAGGCTCCGTACTTTGAAAAATTATCATGTGTACTTATTCTTCGAGATGATTGGCGAACATGAATGCTTCAAAACAGCTAACTCAGCAGACATCCTGAACCAGCCAAACGAATGAAACATCCAATTCTTTTCGAGAGATTTTGGGGGAAGAAAGCAGCAGAAGCACGGAAAAATCGAACAGAATCACCACCAAGAAATATTTCAGCTTGCCAGATGTTACAAATATAGCAATATACCACTTCATTGGTGAGATAAAATCCTGGTGAGAACTTCGAAAATCCACCACGCTCTATATACTTCTTATTCCGCAACCGAGAAAGTTGGTGGTTGTTAATTACACTGCACATGAGGGAATCTTCTGGCCCATGATGTAATGCCTTTATTGGCAAAAACCACTTGGGTTAGCACTAGAACGCCCGCACAAAACTCGCACAAACTTGCAATCCCTCTCTGTTTGCAAGTAAGATTCGCTAATAACCTCAAACGGAGTAAGTGGGTGGCTATCGGACGGCTTCCCACAGCCCCGTCGTTGGTGTGCAACCTCGAAACCTGTAATCAGTAGCTGCATAACTGAATTGGTTTCCCACTGCAAACAACTGTTTGTAAATACTCAATCAGGAAGCGCACGCCGTGCTTTGTTACTACAAGCAGGTGACCATTTAAAATATCAACCGAGTTTTTTTTAATTTCGTCTGGCGGAAACTGTTTCACTGCCTCACTCAGGGTACATGGATTTTTCGACCACCGTCTTCGTGCACATCAATCCCCTTTCCCGGTTGCCTACCCACTTAGTAGCCGAGCGTTAGAGACATACAGAAAACAATGTTTCGAAACAACAGTTTCGATGTCGACAGAAAATGCAATATTTAGTCAATGCTACGCGAATAAATTTAGAAGCGAAAAAACAACCCCCTCGTTTTGTTGTTGAATTAATCTAGGTCGTTGCTAAACGCTGGTGTAGATCTGAAAATGCTCAAAATTCGAGCATCCAACCACCTCCGCCAGTGGGCACTGAAGTTAACTCGTTCGTTCAGCTACTGATTGTTTAGTAAGTAGTTTACGATGAATTCATTTGATGCTTCAATAGTCTTGATTTCGAAGCCAAGCCACAAGCCTCGGGAAATCTCGTTTTTACGGCGTCTTTAGGCGCTTTTTATTCGTAGTTCACGATACTTTTTTCGAAAATACTGATTCATCTAGGAGTAGATTGGTCCCTTCTCCATCGGTTGCTGTCTATTCAGGAGGTCTTCATTACTGCCAGACGGCACCTTACATGACTGTAGACTTTTGGTAGTTTGTTTACACACCCGAAACATCGGGCTGTTTATCAGTCTTTTGGGTTCAGCCCACCTCTGGCTACATATATTTTCTCATGCAATGATGTCATGTTTTAAATTTAGTTCAGCCTCTTTAGTGGTCACTTCACAAGAGCCATCTCTCGTCAAAGCAACCATATGATTCACGTGACTCCGGGTTTCAACCCTACCTTGCGCTACCCCAAGAATCAAGCCTCTGCTCACAGTTTTACCTTCAATCTAGTTGGATGGCGAAAGCCCATACAAGTGCCTTTTCAGGATTCCACTGCATTTGCATGTGTGTTGGCGAATCTTATTCTCTTCAACCAGCCACGTTGTTAGTGTGAAAGGAATGGTCTCGCCATTGGGATCGAACAGGAAGAATTTGGGTGAGGAGAGCGGTTTCTTTTCATTGTCTGTCCCGGGACCAAGAGTACGTCTGACCCGCTGGGTCGTAATGACGTCAAATTGGATTATAATGAAAAACTTCGTTGCAAAGATGATGCAACGATAGTCTTATTTTTCTTCCAGAGAGCGTGTGATTGACTAGAGGAGAACGGTTTTGTGGGCAAAACAAGAAACACTGGTATACTGACTATACGAAGTAACACGCACTGTCAACTATCATAAAACCTCCTGAGAGGAGACATGCAGCATCCTTTGAGGGGGTGTGTAGAAGGCCAGTTGTTGGTAATTGATCAGGTGGCTGTTGATCTGTTTGCCGAGCTTAGTAATTGATCTGCAAACGTTTCGTCAACATTCGGGGAGATACCTTCAGTGTGCTGTTGGGTAGATGTGCGTTGGAGCAGTTGCTGAACATCCGTTTACTACGTGGGAACCGAATGGGGCCCAGTTCTCCATTGCCTTTGGCGGCAATTTGTTGCAAAGGCTCCTGGTCCTGCACCCGGTCCAGCTCATATAAGTCAAAAATAGCAATCTCACGGTGTTCAGAGAACAGATGAACCCAATTGAAACAAGTTTCACCAATTATCAACCAACTTCAGGTAGTTCAAACGTATAGCTATTTGATCTCGTGCATAACCACGAAAAGTGAGCGACACTCCTATGTGGCTTTGTCAACAAGGTAGGCAGTGGATAACGGGGAGTACAAAAGGGAAGTGAGATTGTACAGTTTCGTCCAGAAATCTGCATTACGAGACAAAATCACATAACTTTCATTTACACCATCGAGTGGAATCAAAAACGGCTTAAAACAGTCGAAATTGCGGTTGGCAGCCAGCATGTCTCATATGAACCGATATTTAACCTTGTATGTTTCACGGAAAAGACCCTTCCTTCAATTCCAACAGGTTGAGCAATGGCCGTAACTGGTGAGCAACTCAGACGAGTCAGAAAACGATCCATAAACCGGTCTGTAAATCAGAGTGCGCCCTTCCTGTTCCAATCGACCTAAGACAAATCGTACGGTCTCCCAGAGGTTCAGTATAACGAAACTTCATAAAGCGCGTCAAATCCAATTGGATCGTAATTTCAAAAGTGACGTTCGTATCTGGATAAATAGTCAACGTGCAATGCTCCATTACCGCAGGTTTCATGTAACTCACTTACGAAATCCAAGGCCTTCACTGTGTGACTGCCTAAGCCCGTGTTTTACTGTTTTCACTTCTAGGTCATTACCCTTGTACCATCATCCATGGTACCCCGCCGCGTACGCCTGGCACTCAGCTTCTTCAGTACCATGTAAGTTTAATTGCACTGACCACTATAGTGCCTGGAATAAATGATCATTGAGGTAGTATTCTCTGAGTGCCTCCGGTGCATCAGTTGTGCGTTGGGGTTATGGTGCCGGGTCCTGAGGGCATGCTACATCGGCAGATTCACGCGGATTTACGGAACCATCGGATATTCAGTCACAATATTAGCAAATACTGTGGTTTGCACGTATGTCTTCCCCCTGGATTAGATCAAAATATCGTCCCCACCAGACCACTCCACTGACGCACATTCTTAGATTGGTAGAAGATAAACTTGGCTTCCCAAATAAAACGGTTACATGGGTGCGCTCGAATCGGCTAATTCATTGATGAATGGTCAATCTATCGGATTAAGGTAAGCAAACAGATGCATCGTTATCCGGCAGACGTCTAGACTGTTTTGGAGGTTTTGAATTGGATGGTTTGCCACAAACGAATCGATAAATTTGGTTCTCCAGTCGGTAAACATCTGTCGCGGAACCACTATTATCCATATGTTAGTCAGAATGAAACAACCGTTGTGGCTATTCTGTGTTTTTCATCCATCATCTGCCTCAACAGCGTGTATCGTTGAATCACCTAGAGTCAAGCTATATATTCCACCAGGTATGGTTGTAAGATTGGATGTGAATACGTTCCAGTTGTTCAGTAAGGTTGTCTTGAAAAAAATATAGTCCTAGGTCTCACTGAGCTGTCTGGTGTAGCTTAGTGGGGCTTCTCTCAGATATGTGCGGGGGAAGAATGGCTCTGTGGTAAATTCTCCCCCAGCTATACACTGATATGAATTCGATCCAGGTCATCTGCAAGCGACTGTTACTACTCGAGGTGAACTATGTAAATTAGCCTATTCGAGATGTCCTCAGAGAGCTTGTAACCATAGCCACCCGATAGGTTGTGGACCGTCTTTTTCTAGGCACGAGAGTAATTGCTGGTCGGTCCAGATGAACGTCCTCAAAATGGCTATTTTTTGACTGTGCTATGAAACGAGCAAATCAGTACACACAGTCTGTTACCGAGACTACGACGTAGTGCTACAATGCGATAATGGGCACGCGTGGTCGGTGATCGAATTAGCCATCTCCATGAGTTTATCGTACAAAAAAGAGCGCAGCACTGGTCGGATGGACGGAATCTGTCAGGGATTGATAGTTTCAGTGTTTATAACGATTCCTGTGCTCGGTAGAAGCAGATGGCCACAATAGTAGACAATGATATATTCACCAAACAATCAGATGACAGACTGTTGTCAGACTGTCCGAAATTGGCGTGTAAAAATTATCATTCCGGTACACATTCATTCCAGCTAGACAACCCACTTCCGGTCATGCCTTGCCACTACACCCACGTATTTTTCGTACAGAATTTCGTACTTCATCTAATTTTGTATATTGTGTTTGGGTGCACTGTTCATGTCCAGGGACATTTTGATTAAAATGTCCTCCCTTAACCCGAAAACAAGCATAAAAAATAAAGCTGACGGAAACTCGGGGACTGCACCTGCCTGGTTAGCTCCAAGGAGGGCAAAACATGCCTTGGGCTGTCCAAGAGTTTTCGACAACCTCATCAAGAGTGTTACGCCTAGACGACAGAAGACGATCAGTTTCGTCTCCCAAGAAGCATGTTTCACAATCTAACATTTGAAACTGGCATTAGTTTGATGCCTATTTTCTTATCAACTTAATTCCAAAAAATAAGAAAACTGCCCTCTGATAAGGAAGTAAATGGGAAATAACCAGGGTGGTGATTTCCATTACTTGTAAGTAACACTTGTCCACCTGTTCGTTTTTGACTACATGGACCACTTTGAATGTTGGACCGTATTCACTAGTTCACACACAATAAATTTTTGTCGAAAGCGAGTTAACCCCATGACAATCAAAAGATATAAACCCAGTTTTTGTAAACAAAAAAGTTAAGGTAATATGCCTACTTCTACTCCCAGTACATGTGCATATCCCGCATCTCCTTGCATTCTAGCAACTAAGGAGATTGTACATTACATTTCAGAGGAGTATTTTTTATGGTTTTGGTCCAGCTAAATTTAAATATAGGGTAGACTGTGAATGAATCTAGAGCAGCGATTTCTTCATATGTATTGTCGCACCACGAAAACCTACATGCATCGTTGGTCAACTCAACCGAGCAGCTGTGTCAAGAGAGACCACCCGCTGCCTTGAAATCCCGCCGAGTAGTAAACGAACGTGGTAATGTGTTGCCCGACTGCATTGCAATACAACCCCCGGGTGTGAAACAATTGAGGTCAACTCGCACGAGGATAGGGGAGTCTGAATCCTTGGAATGGAACGAACGGAAAGGAATCGACATGCGTGACCTTCATCTTGTTACATCACGCCTGATGATTCTGAGCAAAAACAGAACGGTAACTGTCACTACAACCAGTGACGATAAAGAGAAGAGTTACCTGTTTGCCTCGATTTGCCTTGACAGATTACAGTACTGTCGTGCCGTATTGTCGTAAGAAACACGAATATGGGGCGCTCATAAGTACAATCCACAGAGGCCTCAGAAGTCGGGAGGGCGGGGGGCTTGTATTATCCTGGACTATAGCAGAAACAAGAGAAGGGTGAAGTGTTTGTATAAGGTTGCGGTAGCATAGAGCTGCAACAGGAAAACAACTCCACGATCAGTTCCATTCTTCAGTGCCCCTGGCGTATGGGCATATATAGAATTTGTCATTTGGTCCAAGATCGGACAAACTACCGAAACAGACTGTTCCATCAAGAGTTGCGTTACGTTGTAAAATCGAACGAAGCAGTGTCTTCTTCAGGACAATGTGATGACGCGCGATGCACAGACATCAGCTTCCGATTTGATTTCTTCTCCCGCTCAGAAAGTTGAAGAGGAAAATAGCAAGCTGAGATATGAAGGATTCTCATTCGGTACCATACACTCGGAATAGCACTACAGGCAGAAAGTGCGTGTACCTATCAGTAAGTATTTATGCTATAAATTGGTTTTCCGATAATTCACGCTGGGGTTTTGGAACTCTCTGAGGCTTAATTTTGAATCAGTGTTCATCACACAGTTGCATAGTTTCTTGTTGACCTATATAGTGAGTAATGATCAGGGGGGTTCCCTTCACACATAGATAGTAAAAACGATGGCCTGGTCGTTTTAAACTTGCATACTCACGCAAACTCACATCTTGGACTTTTAACCATGAGCAAATTCAGATGGGTTAGTTCAACTTTACTTCCCTCTGGATTGAAATTTTTTCATTTAATAACTGTTTTGAGGTCATTTGGGAGCATTTAAGGTCAGTTGTCCTCGAACGCGAACAACTGAGCAAAAACTAAACAAAATGTTCAGTGGAGCTCAAAACGCTTCAGTGCTTGTTGGCACACCACGGAAAATCACATGGGAAAAGTGGATTGTTTCCTCCAGGGCCAAACTGACCCGGAATACTATGAAAGGTGGGAAATGTTGAGCAACACCTAATCGATATGTGTTTGAAAGCAAGCCATGGCACTGAAATTAGGCATAGATTTAAAAGGAAGTCTTCTTCGTGGGTTACTACAAAACAAGAGTGAAATGGATGTGTCCGAAAACCAGATGAACTCATTCCCTGAGGAAAACCACACCTATTTTACTCGAGTGCATCCACTAGAGTAACGGTTTTTACATGGTCGTTGTCAGGCAGCTGTGTAAGGTGGCATATTTCATGGTGTACGTCCTTCAAAATAACTCAACAGTGGCGAAGGTGGAGCGAGGTTAAAAATCGAACCTTTTGTCTGGGTGGCAAATTAGCGTCAGAGACAAGGAGGGCAGATCATTTCGGTGGATGGTCCACAGTAACATCCCGATATAATCATTATTACTCAAAACTGGCAGACTACCCACAGCCAGTCACTGATGCAGATGGTGCCACATTTTGAGTTACCTCCAGAGTGACCACAACGTATACCTTCATCAGGACGGTTTTAAACACATTAGTAGAACTTTGTAGTACTTGGAAATGTGAGCGGATCTGTATGTTGGGAGTGGAATTCGTATTACTGTCTTCTGATTCGATGGACCGCTCATTAAATATGATCGTGAAAGCGACATTGTTTGTTGTGATGTTCAACGCCCTTAAGATATCAGCCCTTGCCAGCCAAGTCTCTCAGTTGGCCAGAGCTGTGCTGGATTCCACGCGTAGATTGTGCAGCCAGGCCATACCATATTTCAGTCACTCGCGTAGCCACCTACAATGGGCAAGTGTAATAGAGAGACAGCTTGTAGAGAGAGAGAGAGAGGACAGTCAAACGTCCTTTATATGGATTCATGAAGCTAGAATACAAAGACTGGACCGAATCCAACTCATCATTATTATCGTCATGCCTGATATAGACAACAGTAAATAGTCAATTACCTCTTCAGTCGAAACTGCTGCTAGGCGAAGACGACCGACAAGTTGGACATAGTTGCACTCTCCGGGCGCATATAGGCTTCCTACGACTCCTCGGTTTGAAGCAATCACGAAAAATGAGCAAGGTTCTTCTAGGATGATCTGACTTCATATAATTTTGTGATAAGTTCTTCCACTGTTTACCGTCAACACAATAAGCACGAACAGACATCATAATAGATATCAAATCACGTGAGAATAACCAACAGACACGAAACGGATATTGGAGAAGTGCCGAAAGGAAAGTTGCAAATGTTCAGAGGACCAAATTTTCGAGTCAGTTCAATAAATAAAAAGCTGTTTGAGACTATGTCGAACGTTCACCACCAAATCGGGATGGCGGGGTAGGAAGACATAGTGGAAGGGTAGACAGAGGAGAAAAGGACGAGGGCAAAAGTCTGAATTCTATTTACTAAATTTACCAAGGTAAGGCTCATGTTAAAACTAACTCTTTTAGAACAAACAGGTCGGGTTTCGGTCGCCTCATTCTAATGCCTCAGTCGAACGAAGGACACTAAGTCTCTTCTAGAGGCTGGTAGCCCAAAAGCATCTAACATCCCAGTGCAATGGCTGTTCAGGAAACGTCTTGTTATAGACGTCCTGAGCTATGTGTCGGCAACCCTTCATTGACAGCCATCTTTTTTCACACTTATCAAGTCTTTGGTTAGTTTGAACGGTTCGCATTATCCCCAACTTGCTACTTTCGGCATACTGGGTGAGTAGAACAATAGGTTTTTAAGTGAAAGCAAGAGAAAAATTCTGGAAGCGCGTGGCGTCCATGTC
The DNA here is from genome assembly GCA_003604175.2 of Clonorchis sinensis. Taxonomy (NCBI): domain Eukaryota; kingdom Metazoa; phylum Platyhelminthes; class Trematoda; order Opisthorchiida; family Opisthorchiidae; genus Clonorchis; species Clonorchis sinensis. Next base: position 46,232,706 of record CM030370.1, read on the forward strand.
AACTCTGACAACCGGTCAACACAGCCGAATGTGAAAATGGGGTTCAGACTGGCTGTTCAACTGCTTTCTACCAACCAACTACCAAAAACAAAACGATTTTTTCGCACCCAGCATTCTGGAGGAAACAACCGCCAATTCTTCTGCATGCGTGCACTACGTAAGGCAGTTCCACGTAGATCTGAGTTCTGTAGTCATATGGAACCTCAAGTGCCTTTGTAAAATTGTAGAATACGTTTTCGGGTATATTTCTCAAAAACCTATCATACCTACTACAGTCCTAGACAGCTCCCAAGTGTTAGACCGAACATTTGGTCCAAGCGAATTACAACCGCTATTTTCTCAGCCTATGTGAGTCTGTTGGGGCATACGAATCGCACGTAACATACAACATGTTGTGGTAATATGATTGTTTGAAATACGACATGTGACAGAATTATGGAACTAACATATTTTTCACCGTAAGTCCATTGACAATCGATTGCGGGGTAAGGCTTCTGGTCAGTAGGGGGACAGACGCGGTAAACCTCACAGTCATGCAATTTTGGCAAAGGAAGAATGTAAGTAGTCTGTGAGCCACAGAAGTTCATTGAGTGTCCATGGCTATTGCACTGTCAGTAGCAGCCATTTTCAAAAATAAATCAAAATCCTGTAAGAAGGAGCCAACGTTAGAGGAAGAACACACAGTGGAAAACCATCAACTGCGACTAGCGGCAGGAAGAACCACCCAGTGGACGAAATGGTGGTGGTGCATGAGCTTGCTGCACACCTGAATTGTGGTCATCATGCCACAGATGGTGGAAGAAGTTGGGATCCAGTGGACGGGTTGAAAAGGGGGAAAGTTAGTAAATACATTATCAACCGAATTATGAGACGGCTTTTGTGCAACACGTCCAGTTGAGGAAGAATATCAAGAGATTCAGCTGGGTTTTGGTTGAGTCTCCCGTTAAAACCAACCTAATGTATAGATAAGTGGGCGTGTTTCGCGAAGGTACCGTTTTCCTGCTTAAAAAGAAGCATTGCGAGACACTTTCTTGGTCTATTGAAATGAGTGGCTAGGACTACCAGAGCCAAAGTCTTGCAGCCTTTTTGGGACTGTTATTATCGCCATGTGATAACACAAACTTAGATAGGTCGTACAGAAGTCCGAGATTTCCCCTTGCATGTGTATCGGAGACTCTAGACCCTTTTTAGTCCAACTGACTGCACAACTTTAGTGGATCAGGCGCAACACTGACAACGGTTGGAGGGACGAACGTGGAAAGTCGAGATTTCAATGCGACCTCGTTACAACTCATTACATTTCGAGTGACCATTCAATTTTGAGAAGACAATTGCTGTGGTATGGTGCCATTTCGCACGATGTTATCTATTACAAGCGTGCAACGTGTGAACTAAAAACGGACATGTTATTGATAATTCAAAATTCAAAAACGAACAGAGGGTGGTTAGACATTCTAAAACTTTGGTCACGAGGGCCAGGGTAAAATGAAGCGTTAATAGCAGGTCCTTTTTAACGCAGTCACTTTGTCTGACAATGATCATAACCCCAATAGACGTTGGAAATTGAGCCGACAACTCATCCTAGTCAATTTGAAAGAGCTGTTAAAAGCGAAGTGACTAAGGTGAATTACGCCTTGCGATCGGTGATTTGTAAGTTGCTGTCAGGCTGACTGAGTTAGCGACAACTGGATGGCTGGAAGTAAACGACTTGATAGACCAAGGTGAGAATAAGCTTTTTCCGAGCTTTACCGCTTTCCTTTTGGCTTAGGAAGCAAAAAGTTCATAGTGGGTCTTATTTGCCATTATTATAGTTATCTTTAAGTTTACCCCATAAGCAAACTCAACAAGAGAGTTGCCATTAAAAATAGGCAATATCTAGTAGTTTTGCCGAGGGTTATATTACGCCGTGTTCTCTACCCCATTCATAAGATGAATACCATCTTCTAAGACGATCCACATTTTAGTAGATGGAATCCGAAAAAGTCGAGACGCAGATGATTGAAAAAGCTGTGCCCAAAATATTACGACGTGGTGAACAATCCAGAAACATGTATACTAATGCCTTCGGGCGTATTCGCCCCAACAATTCCTCGGCCTTATCGTCTGCCGAAAGTGCATAAACCCAGCCTACCCCTCAAGCCTATCCCGGATACGTTTAATTCTCCTTAGCACGCCTTGACTATCTGACTTGTCAGTCTGTTAGATACAATCAGGAGAGAAGTGTCGATACAGCCTGAGAGACAGCTTTGATTTCTTCAATCAGATTAAGGGTGTAAAAGTTGATAAACACTTTAAGGTCTCTCTGGACGTCCAGTCATTGTTTACTAACGTACCACTCACTGAAACTGTGTTTCTTACTTGAGTGAGGGAAGCAGTAAGGATATTGCATTCCCATCTTGGACCTTAAGGAACTACTGGTAATCTGTACGTATACTGTCCAGTTCACTTTCAACAGTCAGATTCCCAATAAAGATAACTTTTCTGAATTATCAGTATAGACAGGTTTCACTTAAAGTACGAAATATCAATTGAAAATTACCAAATTTTTGCATACTACCAGTAACACCAGTGTCCCCTAACGCTTCAAAGCGATCAATAAAAAATGATGATCAATATTCACGTTGTTTTCAAACTAGATGTTCAGAGACGCATTTGTATGGTGAGAACATAAGAACAAAACAATGGAGTAACGTTCTTTAGTAGGTCCTTTACTATTGATCACCAACTAAACGTTACCAAAGGAAGTATGTGGGCGACAACGTTGCCATAACTCGATAGTTTGATTGTCGTATTGTACTATTCATAGATGCTGCAAACAAATTATACGAAAGTAAGTGAGAAAAAAGTGAGAAAAGTTTTAGTCTGTCGCATTCCCACGTCAACAAAAAGTTCTGAATCACCGCGGAACAGCGCCCATGAGTAGTGGAGGCGAACTACTTTCAACATACTTATCACTCCCTTAGATGTCTATCCAGTTAGAACATGGCAACTGTTTACGCTTTGAACGTATCAGCTATGAGGGTGGGTGCAAAACATTTCATTCTAACCAGTAGTTTGAACGATTTGTTGTTACTCATGTACTGTGCAATTGTTCTTTAAATACTGTTGCGACGAACTACGGTCTTTCTTCTCTCCCCGCTTATTGGACGGGGATCATTGGAATTATTCACATCTTTTAAATTTATATTCAACTACATAATTGATCACTCGAAAAATAAATCAGATAACATGAGAAAATCCAGAGGGAATGGATTGGAAATGATACGGTAGCAAAGAGCACAATTACGATCGCGTGAGGTTTTCTAGCTGACTACGATGACGATTATACTGACATTAACGATAATGATCACGTTGACAACCATAGTGACAGCGAGGATAATGATGATCATGATGAGGATGAGATTGACAAGGTTCGATCCAGCCCACTGTTGCACGGAATGTTGGCAGCCGGCGAAATGTGTGCCCATTGGAGAGGATAAAGCGCTCTTTTTGAATCTGGTGAGCTGTTTGCTTTCCTCTGACATTAGTTTTACGGACAAGCGAGCAGATCAACTATGATGTCGGATGAAAGTCAAGTGTTACTTACGATAAGCCCACAAACATCAAACCAAATGAGAGAGTTAGTAGGGTAAAAGCTGGTGGAATGTAAAAGGCAGGTTTGGTTTAGCATAGCTTTCACATGGTGCAGAATGGGGCCCATCAATACACATCTTCGTGAATATTCTAAATTTCGTCCTAGGTGAAGTAAGTCATCCCCAGCTTAAAACCACTTATTTACTAGGTTGTGCCAAATTTAGAAGTTCACCTAATGAACGTGAACATGCATGTAACTTTGCCTACGCTCCATTGACCCACTGTCTCTGGTTAGTATTGGCTGAAATTAATTTTTATTAGAGCGTATCATTAAGACAGCTTTTTTGGAAGCTCCGGCCGTTCTTTGAAGTGTGTCTGTAGAAATCCTGAAATGACACGACAGTGAGCTAAGCGTCCTGAGAAGTCTGCAACTCATCAGAGTATTGCCAGTCACTCTAAAATTTCCAGTGTGGTACTTTAAAACACTTATCGAGTCACTTTGAGAGTATCATTGAGACATGTTGATGAGAACGGTCTGACGCCCCAAAAGGATTCAGGTATGATATAGTCCGTAAGATTTCGTCCTGTAAATGAAGTCAATCTATGCAGAAAGGAAGCACCGTATAACTGTTCCATTCGTAATGGAAAAAACAGCTATGCGTATTTTGCGAAGCCCTGGATGGGCTCGAACCTGTAACCTATCGGATACAAGTTAAAAACACAGGCAACTGATCAGTAGTGCTATTAATTTACACGCTGCTAGGACATAGTGCAACTCAGTAATCCGTAATCGGCAGCCTGTTTAAATGCACCGGAAACTCTCCGTGGGACTGGGGAACGAGAATAAGGTAAACAGGGCACAAATAGCGCAGCGGCAGGTACTTGACCGACGCTGAAGTAAGCATTTCAGGACTTGAGGGAACTGTCCTCTCTTGGAGTCACAATGCACACAAAGGCTTGTTTGACAAATCTGTTCAGTAGTTCGCAGTAGATGGTCTTTGGCTTACTTGCTGAGCCAAGCAATTTAGTTGTATGCAGCTAAACTGCTTAGCTCAGCGGACAAACCAAGGACCATCTAGGCTAACTGATCTATCAACGTTCTAGACAATAGCAAAGATATGCAGTTTTGTAATATTCTATTTTCAGCAGAGATCGGATTTTAGAAGAGCCTAATTTTGATCGACCGATTCGAATATACGCTGAGGAGGAGATGCAATATATATATATATATGAATTAAACAACGTAGGTGAGGTAGAACATGAGAATAGATTTTACAGAACAGGAGCACTTCAAATCCTTTCTACAAGTTATATTTTCCTCAACCCGGTGGATTGTTGTGGATTGAAATGTATGGTCCAGCCGGGCAAGAAGAAGGCTGTTGTAAAGAGAATGGCATGAGGGTAAATTCGATAAATAAAAGAGGTGGCTGAGGAAATGAATCCGAGGGATTCAAAATTCAAATTACTGGCAAGGAACGTTGAAATCGATCACATGGATCAGGTTACCCATAAAGTCTCTTGTGGGCTTGTCTGAGAGAAAGGCTTGATCTGAATAGCTTAATCAGTGAAGTCTCATGAAGAACCAGTTAACTGTTGTTCAAACTTAGAGCTGTGAGAAAACATCAGTCGGATATTCAGAACCAAGTAGTGGTCATGCGAGAAACTTTTTCTGTCATAAGTGGAATCGTTATTAGAAAACTAATAAAACTTCTTCACATCGTTCTGTGCATTAGGTTAATTAGACCCCTTACAGTCCTACCTCAGTGGACTTCACCAAGACTGCAAGCGATAGAGTAAACACATATAGGGGCGTGTAAACTTGCCTTGTTTGGTGGCAACACTGTGTTCCTGATTTTCAAGGGTTTCCGTAACCGTGGAACATTGCTAGTCCGTCTGGGGTGCTGGTTTCATGGCTTCAGTTATGTTTGCCGGTAAGATCCTTCATTGAATGAACGAGGATACAGTCCTGAAGTTAATCCCACCTAAGGAAGTATATCTCATCAGAATGTCAAGTTCATCGTGCACTGTGAGGCACTGGACAATCAGCACATGCATTGCGTTGGACAGAAGCTAAGGAAGCTCTGGTATTGTCCTGCCGGCGTCGGTTTCCGAAAAGTAGCCTATGGTCCCGAAATGCACTCACTTGCGCACTAATTTGTTCTGAATCTTAGCTGAAATTTTTGCTCAGGGTATGCTTCAAGTAGACCTGTTGCAACACTCACTTGCACACTAATTTGTTCTGAATCTTAGCTGAACTTTTTGATCAGGGTATGCTTCAAGTAGACCTGTTGCACATAGATAGCCTCATGTTTCCGCTGGTACGGCATTTGAGATATCACAGTGCATTCTTCGAAGGAAGTCCGCTACTCATAGGGTTTCTGACAGCCCATGACCAGTTTTACCCCTCTGGAGGCTCATCAAGTAGGTGCAAATCCTGAGTTCCTATCAAACACCTGTTCTTCGTACAAAAGTCGAGAAATGCATCCATTTGCACACTAATTTGGTTTGAGCAGAAGACTTAACTGAAGAACGCCATAATCAAGCGATTCAGCTAGGATTTTTGAGAAACCAACGGTCAGATTTGGGAATTACTGGAAAACAGTCCTAGATTCATCTCAGGTATGCATATATAAGCATGATAACTAGGCCAAATATAGATTTTGCATTCTAACGAAGGTGGTTTTGAACCAAATCGGTGACAGGAAATTCGGTTGCAGTTGGTTGATGCCTATGGATTTCGCGAGTTTCTTGACATTTGAGAAAGCTCTTGTGGGGAAGACAGTGTGAATTTTGTCCGGCGGGTCATTCAAGCTTGGGCAATCAGTATTGGAGAAAGGGTGCTTGCACAAACCATCCCATCTTTCCAGTCTTAACAAAGCAACTCCCTACACTGAACTATCTTTCAAAACTTTTGAGTCCGAACCTATGCTAGAAGAATAGCTTGAATCCTAACCGCACTCCCATTCTGATGATCGCTCACTCAAAAGCAAGCTGGCTTATTTTGAAGCAGCGTCGAATCTTAGTTTTGTACCGATGACCCATTGTTATTTATAACCTAGAACAAAAGGTAGTGGAAGAAGAGGCCTGCTGGTCAGCTGAAGTGACTTAGAACAATGATGCCATAGCAATAGCTAAAGCCGTGTTCCTCGAATGCGGAGCAGAATAACGGCTGTGGTGTTCCACGCGGACAGAGATAGAAGTATTTTGCGTGCAGACAAATCAGGATCTACGTGTTCTTATCTGTTACAATTGTCTGAAAGCGCCAGGTTAATTAGGCCTACATAGTGCACCCTATCCCGTTGCTTTTCATAGAGCCAACAGTGTGTACGTAGACTGCTGAGGTGGATTCGTATTGTGGGCTCTTTTTACTGGTCGAAAAAACGGAACGACTGTAGCGTCTGGAAGGAAAGTGTACGTAGCTAAATAAACTTTTGACTGAAGGAGTGATTTGCTATTTTGCAAACAAAAGTGGAATATAATGAGTAAAGGTTATTGACGAAGAAGTGCCAAATGATGTTTTTTCGGTATGATAAATTCTGCTTGCATGGAATTTCGCGCGGAACAATGGAGATACGATCATACTTTCAAGGGCAAGACAGGTGGACTTAACTTCACCGGTTTACAGTCACAGTTCTCCAGACCTCGGGTGAGCACAGCTGGTCTTAGAGGGGACAACACTGCAGTGTAGATCATCGTCACCCCGGAAGCAAATGTGATACAACTTTATGTCGTTAGGGATGTGGAATTTTCGAGTCGTTCGTATTCGTTTAAGAATCGTTCATTTTGCTGGCACTCATTGCGGTGCTCCTTACCTGGTCCGAAACACAATTCAAGCCTTTGGGGATAAACGTCGTTGCAGACTCGTGGTTCCCTCTTACTAAACCCATCAGCAGTTCATATATCCCTGGCCGCGCTTCGGTTCAAACTCCGGACCTGTGACATGTGAGACAGTCGTGTTACCGTCGTGTTATCGTGCACGCTGAACATACCTCAATTAGCACCTCTAAAGAGGGGAAGTTCAAGCTTGAGCGAAGTGAGTGGTTTGCCGGACGCCTAAAACCACAACCCAGTAACCGTTCTGGTTGTGTCGATCAAATGGTCCACCTACAATGACTTCCCAGTCAGCTACCGCCACAGATATTCGAAACCTTCCTAACAATTTTCATTCGACAATTTTGATACCAGTTGCCCGTCCAATATGTTGACCGACTAAACTGAATGGTAAGCCGTAGATTAATGTCACTACCTGCATCTCTCAGTAGACACATTCAGGCGTTCAAGCTGTTATTTCAAGAATAGTATGTGAAACGCTGGATAACTACAGTCTAAAGCACTCGTTCGGGCATGAGTAATCATAGTCCGTAACTGATCTGATGTAACCACTAGGTAGCCTCTGGATTGTTAGTAAACCACATGCGGTTCATTTGGAATCGAACGCAGTTCTAGTTGCGGGCTGCTAATGTCCACGTGAACCCGAAGGAATGAGATGTGCGTGTAAACACACAGGGGCCGGTTGAGAGCAAATTAACGCCTTGGACCTACGGAATTTCAGCCATATAATCAGCCGTCGAAACTAAGTGTGTGATGTTGTTGGCGAGTAGAATTAAAAATGTCCACAACTACCATTTCGTGATCAAATGGCTAGAAGTGGAAACCTACTGAAGTGGGACGGGATGGGCGTTTGCCGATAGTCGTGTTAATTGTAACGCTTGGACATTTTGCTTCCGGGCACAAAGCGACCGACAGAGCAGGATGACAGTTGCCTCGGCCGAGGCCAGAATTACGGCAGATTGAAACCTTGATCCACGAAATGCGGGGTGGTTCAATAAACTTATTATAGTTATTGTTATCTAACTTAGAGGAAACTGGAAAAAATAGCACTGTTGCGTGCCCAAGGAAGCGAGAATCAGAAACTTTTTAGATGCAGATCACCACGAGATAGTAGAGGCTCTCAAATTTTTAACTAGCTCGAGACATCTTCTTAGTGTGTAGTAACCTGGAAAGAAAAGCTACTTGCCTAAAGTGGTGTTAAACTTATCACTAAATTCTCCCTCACCAAGCCTTTACAAAAATGGAGACCTTTATCAACCAAACTAGTTTGAAAATCGTCGGAACACCGCCTCCACTAGGTTGGCAAGAAGTTGAGACGATTAAACGACTGAAACCTAATATACTCTTCAATTGAGTTTCCGTCCGGTAAGCGAAGCCAATCTATGATAAGCAACCGAGAGGCTCTGTACAGTCGTTTCATCTTTATTAAAAATCATCAGCAGTGCGCAACTCACGAAATTCCAGTAGGGAGTTCCGAACCCGCTACTACCCGGCCAGTAGTTTGAGCAATTAACCATTGAACAACGGGCTGCTGATTAGCAGTGTGATTAACTCGCAGTTAGATAGGAATCCACATCACGTGATCACATGTTGGCTGTCCCCTCAATGGACGGCTCTACAGATAGGAATTTTACTCGTCTTAGGAGCTTTTTAACCAGCAATCTGCTTATCCAATCTACTGCTCTAATTTGATAGGGATAATGTGAACTCGCCTATTTTCTAGCCTCCGCCACGCTTCCACTTATTCCAATTCACGATTGACCCAACTCCATGTAGCATAAGACTTCCGTTGTTGTCTCAGCCCTACTCCTTCATTCGTAAGATACCGATTTTTCACCTCCAGCCGCTCCTGTAGACAGCAGCTTTTGCATAGTTATCTTTTTACAAGCTTGAGTAATCCTGAGTTAAACATATTGACCTCCGAGTAGAAAAACTGGACGGATCCGGAAGGAATTTGCTTATTGTTGCTAACTCGCTGACTGACGGAGGATTTTAGTGCCAACCCGAAACTTCTGCTAAACCTGATGAAAAAATGACTGAGGGACACGCCAGAACTAAGGAACTCTTTGTACAAACAATGTAAGAAGGGTGCATGGACATACCGCTCCACTGAGGTCGATGGCGGGCTGATATGTTACTGCTTCGCGAAAACTTTGGAAGGTCTGGTGCTTTCAGTTCAAGTCGGCTAATTCTGTGTTTCAGGTTGAAGTAAGTGGGCGTCGGCCTAGAGAGTTCGCATCCGTTCTCGTTCGATGCACTGGAGCGATTTGTCGAGAAAAACCGAGTGTTCCATGTTTATATTGTTCGATGATTCGTCGGCCTGTATCATGCTGAAGCCGATTTCCGACACAATTATTCTACGAAATTGTCGTCACTCTGTTAGGGGTCACTTGGTGAAATGACACCTTGAAAGTGCTTCCGTAAATTGACAAGTTACATCTCAATCGATCCCAGGTAACTTCGTTCAAAAAGTACAATAACTGTTAACCTGTACAGAGGCTTTGTCTAAAGGAACTGAAGAAAATCGAAGACCGGTGGTGCCGCTAATGCAAAGGTCGATTGGATTTCCCATTTCTCACTGGGTTGATCTTCGGATGCCAAAGTAATAAATATTGAGAGCTGAATTATTGCAGAGCCTTTCCAGGGTACGTTAGGATTTTCAAATGTTGATGACTAAGGAAGGTCATCGGCTGATCGATTGCACCAGATCATCAGTCTCGGACTGTGAACTGCTTTCCTATAACACTGAAATTATTGAATTGAGTTGAACACAGCACACATGCAACCATAAGGAGATTCAGAAATTTTAAATAAATGGAAGAGACGAAAGAATAAAGGAGTACATAGAACATTTGATGAAAAGATAACTGAGTTACTGTATGCATGAAGGAATAAACGAGTGAACCGAGAATTCGATCCGCTTTCTAGCGAGTTCCAGATATCCAGGCAAAAAATCAATATTTCATGCTTAGTACTCGAATTTAAAAGAGTGGTCTTTTAACAACATCCCCAACTGAGTGACCAGTTTTTATCAGACTCTACAGGGATGTACCGGCGGAACATTGGGACTGCCTAGATTGTTAGAAGCAAATTAGTTATCCATGCAGAGTTATCTGTGCAGACGCAGAAACGACAGACGTATAAGAGACAGTCAAATGTGAAATGTTCAACACCGATAGAGAAACGATCATTTTGGTAAATTTACTGCACATACTTTGAATGAATTGCTAGGAAGAGACTCACTGGGTTAAATAACCAGGTTACCTAGATTTAAAAACAATAAGTGGTCAAGTGATCAATTAACTAACCGTTTAATTGGTCACCATCTAACTCAACTAATCAAGTTACTAATAAGTTAATTAATTATTTGGTTAATAACTTGCCTTGTTCGCGAGTTTGGATGTTTGATGGCTCTGAACATGATAATTTCATGGCTATACCGGTCACATTTTAACAATGGCTGCGATTTAGCTGATTTAACATTTTGGCACTGAAAGCTGATCGTCTAGCGGTGTTCCACAACAATGCTAGTGGCAGTCATCTAAGTTTGTGTGACTACGTTTTGTATAACCATCAATGGAAACAAAAAAATCTTTCGTTAAAAAATCAGGATGACAACCCTTAGGAAGTAGTCTTTTTTGTCAGCCTAAAATTCCCCAGAGAGAATTGCTTTAAGTTTGGAATTTTAGTTTAAACTAATTAAATTCAGTTGGTTCTTTGAAACCCATGGACTTTGATGTCCGGTGCAACCGTCGCGTTCGTGACTGTGGGATGCTAGATAATTCGCTCGCTTTGGGAACACCTTTATTTTTGCGTAAGTGGTCAAACTGAAAACAAAACCGCCTTGGATGGACTGAGGAATATCATAACTACTACAATTGGAGTAAGAGAGAATTAATATTCGGAAATGTACTCACACATATTTTAAACGGCGTTGCGGTCTGTGCAGTACAAATGGTGGATCCGAGAAAATCAATCCACTTCGCGCCTTGTCATGATAGGCACTTATCAGATGGATGCAACGGACTTGATCGATAGAATCCTAATTTGCCTTCGCCCTAACAAAGACCACATGGCCACCGACCTTGAGTGTTCGCATAGCGTAAATAAATTTCTAGTTTAGCCCCAGCTGTGGAACTCTCTTGCAGTCTGAACGTTGGTAAATGGTTAGAGGCTAGCCTATTCAGTTACTTCCACATGGGGATCAGGATATTCATTGTATATCCACCAATGGTCAGAATTTCTTCACGTAATCTAGACAAAGCAAACAATTTGAGTATTACGATTTCTTCGAAATACTTGAACTAGGCACAAAGGCTGCTGTATTTGTCATAACGCTGTTACGCAGAAATTAGTTGTGAGGAAATACGGATTCGACGTCCAGTTTACCTGTGAATGTGTGTAACAAAGAGACTGAAAACCCATGCGTAGTGAAGTAGACTACTGAGAAAGCCAAACAAAACAGGCTACGTGAAATCCTCACATAACGATACGCCTGGATTGCGGTCAGACTGCTTCGAATGTGGAGCTCATACCAAGAACTGTCCACCAAGTGACTGCAGCAGACAAAGAGACAGACCAGCAGGGGATAGTCGCTGTCATCTCTGCCGCATTGGGGTACAAGAGTAACAGCTGTATCCCCATACTTAAGAAGAACAGATAGCTTCGTCTTCGAAGCCTAAAAAGTTTCCGTGTATATATCGTGACGGCTCTACCACGGCTTAGGATAAATACACAGAAAATTGCCATTTTCGAGTAGTCTGCCATGGGCTAAATTCACACGGCGGCAGCATTTGTCCTGCAGGAACATGCCAAACTTCCAAGGCTATTCACTTTGCCGCGAATCATGTGGCCCGAGGATAGATTTTCATCTCAGCTTTTCGACGTTCTCCTGGGAGTCCATCCCCTCCTTCTTGAATGGAAAGAACACAGGTTCTTCATACTCCAAAGTGGTCTGCAAATGAGACGAGGGCAATGTGTCATGTAAATTTTTAGCATCATCCAAAAAGGTGAATTTTAAATAGCTCCACTGAGTACACGGGAAACTGCTTTTCTGTCAATTTCAGGAACGGACTTGATGCTCCACGTTATTGATAGTTCAAGTACTTTTTTGAAGTAGCTGCGGCCCGAAAACTTCTACTAGTATAATCAGAGGTGCACTGATAGGGAGAACTAAGCGTGTGGATAGATTCATTGACAACCGATACATTCCAGGTTATCGATTCAGTGCATAAAGGACACGTTTTGTGGTGCTACGTCCTCATGCGTCACCCAGGGATTCATATCATCAGCATGCGTTAAGCACTTTGAATGGCTTAGGATTTAATAGAGTTGTGAGATGTTGCCCGAGACGTGTACTGGAGTTGATGTAGCTTTATTACATTTAGGTCTCGCCTGGAAAACAGAAAAGTTGTCGAACATCCATAACCACATCCTCTTTTTGAGTCCTTGAAAACAAACTCTTCGTAGAAGTCGTTGGTGTGACACCTTGTCAAACGCCTTACTGGATTTCACTCGAATCACACCATGGTGAGCCTCGTTATCAGTTAGATTGGCCAATTTTCTCGACAAACCAGAAGACTAGAGATTCGAGGATGATATCCAAGAAGGCTGCATTTGCTCGCCATGACCAAGCTCTTCCAGATGCTTCCCCGACCCTGACGTAATTATGCAGTCAAGGTTCTTGCAAAAAATAAAGTCAAAGTGGTCATCCAATAGTTCACGGGAATGTAACAGTGACACACTTTAGACGTGAATTTAGTAAGGGCTGCCGTCCACTCACATGAATTACAATCCTTGTCGAGAGGAAACTTGAACTGATGAACGTGTAGAGCTATAATGCCAACAAAACTCCGGAGTATCAGAGTGGAGTTCAATAGGTTCCACAGTCGAATAAGAAATAAAACTACTGAGTAGGCTTCAGGCGCGTTCCAGTTCAAACCCCGAACAATCCAGAGAAGAGACGATAAACCACTGATGTGAAGGACATGGAAGGTTTTCACCTGCGTTAGCAAAGTCACACAGGTCAGAAAGAAACTTAGTTGGATGCATTATCTTGCGCCAACTCTAAGATTCCTCCCAGAAAGAGCGTAGAGATGTCAGTTTTAAGTTGGACTCTACACTATTATAAGCAGTAAACAATTCTGGAGGCGAAAAATGAAACAAATTATACCGGTAAGGTTCATCATTCTCCGGCCAAGGTTATGCGTACCCCATTGTCTTGTGTTGCACGGGCTGGCTCCTACATGATCGATGTCCGGGTACTATTCGACTGCAGAGAGAGACCGTAAGGCCGATGCGATCGGTCGTTTGGTCCTGCTGGATTTCCTGCTCCAATGAGCAATGTGGTATGTGCCCGCACTGACCAACACTTGTACTCTGTTTAGCAATTCAATGTACGTTAGGCGGAATTCCACACGGATCCCGCTTTACCGCTCGCAGTCAGGTGCTGCTACGGCCGAGAAGCCTATCCCGCACAAGATTGGCCAAAAGTTCGAGACACTTGCCGGTCCGGCATCAAGCTGAGATCTGATTGGTCAAAAATCTGGACCCAACAGCCAATCATGACCCAGTAATGGCCGAATACCGGTCGCCAGTGGAGCATCCAGAAGACGTCAGGATTTCCAGAAAGCTGTCGCTGCTTACGCTATATACGAGGCACTGTACAAGTGTTATTGACTTCGTTCTAAGTGTTATTATATCTTGTGCACCTTTGGTGGTAGGTTTGAAGTGAACGCTAGCTTGGAAGACTCAGACCAAGAACTAAGCTGAGGAAAATACCATTACCACAATGTACTGAAACCACGATGCATTTAAATCGCAGGCACCCGTTTTGTATGAACTATTTCTATTGCTTTGAATAAGTGTGTGGCATAGTCTCCAATATGCTATCTCCCTTTCCAAATGATAAAAGGAGTCTTATTTAGGGTTTTTGGTTTACTGGAGAATCGTCTTGGAGAACGTCATCAGTTGACTTTTTATGGAAACCTATTTCTAGTACGAACAGAAAGCAGATTTGGATCCGAAAAGTACCGTCTTCCTGGGCTTTTGTTTTTTTTTGTTTCAATTTCTAGTTTTTGATTGCTTGTGTTGGCTTTGTGTTCAATCTTTGCACCACAATGTTTTATAAACTTCGTTTCGTCAGGTTGAGTACTCGCATAGAGTAGCTGAATTGGTGAACTTTTCCGAGCGGGCTTGTAGCGTCACTCCAACTGCCTCTGGAGCTGAAAACTGGTTTAAAGCCAAGGTTGTTAACTGTAGTCAACAAATGCCCGCCTCATTCATACGACAAAAGTGTGTTTTACACGAAAGTTCAAGGTCAAGGTGGATTCCCGGCCAAAAGCATACATAATATTAGGTACAAATATTGAACTTTCGTGTTTTTTATCATAGTCATAATGCCACCTTCTCAGACCCGAGCTCCACCGACAGCCAAAGAATTACAAATATGGAGAAACAGTCTTATCCCAAAGAATACGGAGATACCAAAGTCCCTAAGAGCAGAGTTGGTCATTTACAGCTTGAGCGCTGAACTCAGTTGACCTATGTGCTTCGTTCTGTGTTCTTTCAGTGGTCAATCCTTCTTTACAAAAATATTCAGCTGGGCCTATTTGTGAATGCGTTATGGCTTGTCCTGCCACTGTCCCAGTTCCTGCCACAGTTAATAAGGAGTTGATCTCATTTTGCACCAAAAATGTGAAAAACCCATTTTCGAGACTTAAAGTACCGATAAATTTACAAGGTGGGAGTGGGTATCCTTGTGAACCCGATTCTGGCTGCTAAATTCATGGCTAGCATGGAGATAGATCCAAGGCAGTACACAGGTCAAACTTAGCTGTGCAGGCACTACTTAGTTACACTTTGTTATCTGCGCTCATCAAATGAATAAAACGCTTCCTGTCCTAACCAAAGCCTCCTGTTCACCTACACATCTGATGACCACAACTTTCCTGATCACTCGACCATCTCGGTGAGCTGCCAGATGGGGCAATACCATAGTTTATGTTCACTGGTTCGTACAGTCCGGAGGATGGAGACGGCATCAGTGAACGTGCTAGGAAGTAAAATGATCCTGGTTACTGTTCTATGTGCTCAATTATGTGGCAACCAAACATAATAAAAAGGGGATACAGTAGTTTGGTTTCAACCATAGCCACCAGCTGTGGCATGGGTAATGCGTGAAATGCCGGGGGTTTCGTACCAACTTCAAGTCTCAAATTTCTGGCAATATGGAGGGGAATAGGTCGAAACTACTTGAAAGCGTATCTGTTACGCAACTATTGGTACTATGTTCAACAACAAAAAACTTGCTGAAGCAAGCACGCAAATTTAATCAATTAAATATTTCTATACATCCAATAACATGATAGTAAGGTGCTTGTATTACAAAGTCATAAAAATAGAGAATTGAGCAAATGATACTGTGCATAGGATAGGTCAGAACAGATAGAACCATTGAGCGAAGCAAAATCAGACGTATTTGGTTTTTGTTCCCAGTGAACTGATTGTTTGTGAGTGCGACGAACTAGTACCAGTCGCTTTCTGAAATGTTACAACTGGATCCTCAACAGTGACGGGGCTTGTGACGGAATAACTAGAAGGCTGAGGATTGAATGCCTGTGAGACGCGTGCTCCAATACGCGTGAAGAATGTCCCAATCGAAGTTGATGGCCTTCGTGGAGTGGGAAGAGTTAACTCTTCGTCAGAACCTACGGAAATCACATTCGGATCTGCGTTTAATGTAGGGCGAGAAAAACGTCGGTAGCGTCTGTTATCCTTCTGCTCTTCGCATATTCTGGCCATGGAACCAGCGAAAAAATACTTCGATTCACGGCGGCGTAACTCGGTGGGGCATGGTAGGTCTTGATCCGCAAGTAGGCCCAATGAAGTGCTTGCTCGGCGGGCATCAGGTACAACTTTCTGTATTGGCGGTGGCATAGATCTTTTCAAGCCCATCGCAGGGTGTTGATAAAGTCCATCAGGTAGATCACCCGATTCAGTTGAACCTGTTGGTTTGCAACCAGTCTTGACAATCTCTGGGATATTCCTTTGGTCAGTTACCGCAGTGTCAACAAACCACATACTTGTGCCGATGTTCCGCTCAAGCAGCGGAATCACCTCGAAGTTGTCATCATCTTCGGCGAACGGAAACACGCTGGACTCAGCAACTCGAAGCCAACCAGTATAAAACATAAGAGCAAGCAATGCAAAGACAGGAATGTTCGGTGCCACATCAAGCGCAGCGCTGGCTGGTGATGGATGCGTTCCATTGACCAAGACTGTGCTGTTCGCTGTGCCATTGAAGTTGTGTTGAGCGGCGTTAAATTCTTTTAGCATTCGTACGGGGTCCGAAAACTGGTGAGACAGAACCAGGACGCCCAAGTACACATACACCACCAGTGTTACAACCTGAAAATACAAAAACATTTGCTATGTGAAAACCTTTTCTTGCAAAAAGAAGAATAAGGTGCGCAAAATAAAAACCACGTGGCTGGACTGGACATCAATATTCACTTAGATGTCTACAAGGAGCGGAGGGGAATATATGCATCACTTCAAATTACATATTACTAAATTTAGATTGCCGAACATTTGCAGTGGCCGATTACACACTCCGCTTATATTACAAAGAGGAAATATATTAAGATTTGTCTTAACCTCGGACTAAATTGCCAGCCTACCAAATCCTGGGAGGCTACAGAAACCTCACATCAGGAACAAGATAGTATCAACAAGAGGTAAGGACAGTTCGAGATAGATCATTGGTTAAATCGCGAAATTACTGACCGGAGTGTTTGTGATTCGAACCCATCCCCAGCATTTTGACTGCTCCTGTCTAGGCTTGGGAAACATGACAGTAGCTCAGCCCTAGCTCTTCCTTCAGGTGACATCGCAACAATACATCAGAAGGGTGTTATAGATGAACGAATATTATTATTTATTGTTAAAGTGAGGAAAACCACGCAACAAAAGCGACAAAAACATTCCAAAGAACAATTTTGCGAGAAAGTGGGCAGGGTGGAATTAGTTTCGAGTTGGAACAGAAACCAAGACCCTTTGGGGCGAGAGCTGCAAGGGGTTTTACGTCAGTGGGTCAGGAAAGGATCTTTGTAAAAATGAGTTCAGTTCCCGTCTACTCAATAAACGGTTTCGGTTAAAGTTGCCAAGAGAGCTCATTATTCAACAGACGGGCACTAGCCCCGTTAGGTTGGGTAATGGAATTCAGTCTAGAATGCCTCATGAAAAAGTCAAACACTAGAGTGTTTGTTCTGAAGATGCACTGCCCACAAACTAGAAAACGTGCTTACAAGTTTTGACCCCTAAGAAGACTCCCGTCGGTGACTTACGGAATTCAGCTGGTTAATTTATACAATGCCCCGCAAGCTCCGGGTCCACATATACGATTAACACAATTATATACATACAGTTACACGCTTATAGGATTATATACGACCATACGATTATACAGAACATAAGATTATGTACGATTGTATACATACGATTATATATATATACAGTATGTATACGATATGTGTGCGATATGCATGACTATATAAACGATTATACAATGGATGCAATCAGTAACAAAAAGCACAAGAACCGGTTTCAGTAGTACTGGATAGATTTAGACCATGATAGGATGGTTAGTAAAGTATGCCAAACTAGATACTGCGACAAATTCTACTAATTCAAAAGCAAAGAAATGATTGGCCTTTGCAAGGCAACATAAACATTTGCTGTTTAGGCAACTGGGATTGATGTTGACTGATTGAGTCTCGCTTTCAAGTTCGGAAACCAACCCTCGCTCTCGGAAGTAGCCTGAAGTCTGCAACCAAACCTCCCTCTGATCACTTATCTGTGAACCGGGATCCAAACGGATCACTCGAGTGGCAGGCTCAGAAGCATGTAAAGCAGGGCATGCAGTGAACAGGAGTTTATTATTTTCGGAAAGGTTTGGTAACAATCGGTAGATTTATTGCTGGGCAACGTTTCGCTTTTGACACAAAAGCTTCCTCAGGCCAAGTGACTAGGTTACGAGGTTGGTCGAGATTTAAGGCGGAAGGAGAACCAATCAGCTAAGTCAAGCTAAATCTCTGTTGGGTATTGGCCGAGGGGTTTTTTGTGTTAGGGTGGGCGACCAAGTGTTAAGCCGATGGGGTGTGTGTGAACCATCCAGTTAAGATGCTTATAAGATATTAGGGTGGCTTTCGACGTGGGCATCTTACGTATGCTTTTCCCAGACCAGACAAGAAAGGGAAATTTTCTTCTTGTCAATAAATCCATTGTACTCCATGTCTACGTTTGTCCCATCATGTTCATCTACCAAGCTTCATCATATAAGGCCATGAGTGAATCATTAGTGCAGATTGTACGGGCCAGCACCAGTTCAACAGACTTCGGTTAGTCAATTGAGAACCAGAAACGCATTGCTTACCACCTTCGCACAAAAGTCCGCGAGTCTTTTCGAAATACACTTAGTTGCAAACCAATTTGTTTTTTTTACAGGAGTCTCAAGTAAATTCCAGCTGCATCACTCTTAGTGTGTAACTGAGTGTTAGAACACACAAAGTTGACGGAAACTCGTGGACTGCGCCCATCTGATGAGCTCCAAGC
This sequence comes from Clonorchis sinensis, assembly GCA_003604175.2. Classification (NCBI taxonomy): domain Eukaryota; kingdom Metazoa; phylum Platyhelminthes; class Trematoda; order Opisthorchiida; family Opisthorchiidae; genus Clonorchis; species Clonorchis sinensis. Next base: position 46,251,723 of record CM030370.1, read on the forward strand.
ACGGCGAAAACGGTTATGGGATGTCGAAAAGTTTTCAGCAACCCTCGTAGCAGTGTTCCTCCCTGACATTTCCTTGCACAAAATGGGAATTCCAGCTCATGCACTTTTATTCAGGATAAATTTACCTGTGAATACTGGAATCATCAAAAGTTCCACCGGTTCCTTGGTCGTAGTCAGATAATTAACATTAACATCGACTATCGCATACAGTAGACCAAATGGACATCTCTATTTTACTCTGCTTCAAGGAAGCAGCCTCATGAAGGCACCCAGCGGAAGCTACATTTCGGGTGGTCCGGCTTGGCCAATCAGAGTGTTTTGGATTGGAAATGCGAGTAAGGACTGGAGTGCCACTAGGTTACAGCGGCCCCGCATGACTAAAAGCAGGCGTGTCCCAGTGCTCAGAAAAATCTTGCATTCAAAGTTAACTGTCCACTCTAGAGTTGTTCGTTTGGTATCTGGGCTACAGACAATGTGGTCACGCAGCTCGGAGGTATCAAGTCTTACGGGTGGAAGAGCACTCTCTGCAAACTTTTAATAGTAAGGTCAAATGACCTGCCAACCTACCAAACAACTTTGATCAAAGTTTGGCGAAGCACCTTCCACCTCTGGTGGAAGGCTCACACAGAACTCCAGAAGTGAGCTCAAGATAGCACAGCACTTCAGGCGCGAACTTACTGACCGGAAGTCTCGTGGTTCGAATCCAAACCAGGCATCTCGGCTGCTCCTGTCTAGGCTTGGGTAACCTGATAGTATCTCAGCCCTCGTGTTCCGTTCAAGCGATATGACAACCAGGCACCGAAAGGGTATCACAGTAGAAGAATTGTTATAACTCCAGAATTTACTGCGGTACTCTTTCAGGAAATTTTAGTACCGAAGACAAAGTATCCGTCCTCTCCTCTGAAGTGACCTCACTCCAAAGGGCCGGTTTATCTGTGTGTCGTGTTTAACGGGCAAAGTGTTGAGCCACAAATTACATTTATTCTGCATACGTCGCCACATAGGGAAATACAAAAGCTGACATAGGAACCTATCCGTTTCCAATACCTGAGGTTAGCTTAATATTATACTGAGCGCAAAAACTATAATGAAAGCTAGTATTGTGAGGAAGAAGAGTGAAGAACTGCGGACTGAATGAACTGAAGGATTAACACGCAAAAATGTCAGCATGTGGTTTCGGATCGTAAAAATGTAACGATTTATATCGAGCACCAATAAAAAAACAAAAGCGCTCTTTCGATGATCTTTCGAAACATGAACGACTGATTAAATTACATTTGCGCTGATCTGAGCTCTGCTGGGTAAGTGGTGGTTTTTGCAGTCTCATTTACATATCACTGGGTTCTAAACCTAGAGGCATCTAATAACATCAAAGCAATCGTTTTAGGAGTCCTACAGGGTAAAAAAAGAAAATTGGTAAATCGATTGTATTTTACGAAGCGCACAAACCAGTCCAATTTACAACGCTTTATGGTACCGCTGTTTTTGGAGCTAACCTACTGCAGATAACTAATTTGGTCTCTGGTGTAGGCTTTCGACCGTTCCGACAGGCCTTGGGGTCTGTGTCCGACATATGAAAACAGGCAAACCTACTCATCCAGTTTTCAACCGACCCTTCTGCCGATATCTAGAGACTAAACAACTCTATGATCAAGTTTGCAGCCGTACACAGAAGAAGAAACCAGTGTAAAAGTGGGGAAAACTCATTTCCGACGGACAAATTATCTTCTTTCGAATATACAGTTCACGAAAAACGAGCAGGACCGGGTTTATCGAACCGGAAAACCAGACAGACAAAACAATAACAAATGCAAATCAACCAGTCAGATGCAGGAAAAACCGGCCGCAAGGAAAACTGTGAATGAAAGATCCAAACTGAAGAACAAAAGATTGTAAAAGGGAAGTGAAGCGGTTGATCACTGGGACGACAGCCTATGACGCAACACCAATTGGAAGCGGACTAGTCAGTCTCTGACGGATCAGCCAAATTCGACAAAGACAGGCTACAAGACAAAACAGATCAAAAACGAAATGAACAAACCACGGGTTATACAGGATTTGGGATACTTTTTTTGAAAATACGAAAAACGCACAGGAAGAAATGCCCGGCCAACCGCATGCTGAATAGGTCTCCCCAAATTATGATGGGATGGTTCCGAATAACTCGCTATGTTTGACGAACAGATTAGCAGTAATTAACACACCTGAGCTTCCAATATTCTAACTCATCTTTAAGACAAGAAAGCGCACCACAATTTAGGTTAGAGGGATCGAGCGTGACACATGATTAGGCAAGCTTGCTAACTCTTCCGTTTCAAACTATCGTGCATTGTGAGTAATGCCATGTTCTGTCGAAGTGAGGACAAGCCTAAATACTGATCAGCCACTTGTGGCCAAACGGTTTAGTGTTCAACCACTGGCCGGAAGGTTGTGGGTTGAGAACTATCTGAGTTTCGTGAGATGCGCACTGCTGATGACAAGGATGAAACAGCTGTACAGTGCTTCTAGGCTTTTCAGCGTGCATTGGTTTCACCGCGACAGGATGAAATCTCCGTTGAATAGTTAGCAAATCCCCGAACGCGAAACTCATCGCAGAATGCGACTCACTTCATTGTCAAATTGATCATCCACAACCTGAAAGTCTGTGTGTATAATTTGTTACAGTCTGATAGCTTGGTACGGAAAACTGACAGAGCAACAAAACTGCATAAGAGTTCTAAAAACACAAGCGCATTTTTCCCAGAGAACTTTGGCCATTTGGAGTGAGAGTTCATCGTTTTAATAGAGAAATCAGGACGGATTCTGTGCCTCACGCTACTACAGAACGCCAACTAGAGAATACTGACCGTGGAGACACAAAGGAATTGATTTCATATCACTAGATGACCGCAGTTTGCCCATTTTCGTTGGTAACGTTGACCTGTTCATCTGATAAATCTACGGGAACAACCCAATGACAGCAAATTTTGATGCGTCGACCACAGACTCATTCAAACTATTTCAATAAGATTATATTCCAGGTACTTTGAGAATGCTCAGGACGATCAACTGAAGGTTAACGATGTCTGAATCTTGCTATCTCATCTGCGATTTCTTTGTTTAATTGTATTGAGATCAAATCCGCAGCATTTTTAACACCTCAGCACTGTTTTGTCCTCTAGCACCGGCAGTGAACCCGAATAAAATTTCGTGCAAGTTCTGCACATATTTTGACAGTGTAGTGGTGCATATCGTTCAAAATATACCTGTCCGAGAGTTCGGTTTGCCTTGAAGGAAGGACCACACGCTGATTTGGTTTTCCAGCACATGACTGTCTCACACTTCAGCTGGCGCAAGCGCATTACTGCACGCTGTTCGTTTTGTGGGCTGCCTCACCGTTTATTTCTCTATTCAGCAATTCGGTCGCCAACACATCGACCAGCGGCATTAACGCCAGGGGAGACTGTCCAAAAAATGTTTGCAGAAAACCGTGACATTTGCGATGCACTTAAGCACACACAAACGGATTGATTTCCCCTTTTAGCTCAACAAACACTTGGCTCAGTCTGCATGAAACCACAGGGCGTAGAGATACGGCGTACCACTGGGAACTGAACGTTGTTTGAAAACAGTTGAAACTTTTTTTAAAACAAACCACATTTTTGCCTGCAAATTTCGAAATATGAAACAAATTCTATCATTCTTTTCTGACGCGGTGTTTCCTATAAGTTTGATGGAAACTTGTTGACTACCCATGTCAAACTGATGAATAGTGTCAGGAAAAGAGACCCCGATACAGTGAGTAACGGATTGACCGGAACATGTTGCTTAGCACCTTCAGTTGAAACAAAAGATTCATCTGAACATCATGTTACACTACCACGATTTATAAATGGGTGTCTAACTCTGTCCTTTCATCAGTTACTTTGACGCGATATTCTATTGTGCTTGCTGCACACAGTGGATCACATAAAGCCAACATGTTAGTCAAGATATCCTCTAATAAACGGTATCCCCGTTTCGGAAGGAACTAAACGAGCTAAAAGCCGTTTCGGATAGGAATTGTCAGTCACCATTAGACACGAAAGTGTGAAGATCGTTTCAATAAATCACTTTGTCGGAAGTGAAACTCTTCATGAAGTTGATCGCATTAGGAAATAATCTGAAGCAATCTGGTACGGACAAAGGACAGTTCAAAGTTGAATCGATCGATGACAGCTCGCTTGTATGGCTGTCAATTCGACTGCACGACTCAGATTCCAAAATGATCATATGCGTAAGATTGGGGGTGGTGCGTAGAACAACCACCAACCCATCGCTACGCATCACTACGCTCCCCAATAACGCACTGATGATGTCACCTCGATTGGTGATGACACGTTTGTAGTGACACGTTTGTAGTGTGTTCCAAAGAAAGTAGATTCTGAACAATACTTAAACAACTGTAGACAAAAACCACTCTCCTGGAGAAGGGAGAGGTACAATTATTTATTTTTTCGTGACGATCCTTCTCCAGAAAGCTGGATTGTTCAAAATTATCATTTGATTTAAAGTGTGCTTGTAAGTGCAGGAAAGGCTTATGCAACCCCCCCCCCTTCCAAAGAAATGTCTTTTGTGTGGGAATGACCTACGTTGTTGTGTATTTCAGTCCCTACTTCAAGTACACTTTTAGTATAGGCGATTCCACCCACTTGTGGCAGAGACATCCTACTGCAGAGTATCCCATTGGAGACTTTTTTTATCACTATACATGACAAGTGATTTATTATTACCATTGGTCTAACAAGGAGGTCGCTGAAACTGAGTGTTTCAAAACTTTACTACAAGGTGTAATTAGTCTCTCTTGAGAGTTTCAAACTATACAGTAAACACAAGATTGAAGCGTCCGTTTTATTTCGACCTATTTACTCGGCAATTAACCGTGCTAGAGCTGAGAAAATACGAACAAGGCCCACCTACTAGGAACCGTCATCCAGGTCTCTGCTGAATTCGAATGAGGCTTTCATAGCCAGTAAAACAAGCCGATTTCTGTTTGGTAGAATTCCTCGGAGCTGTACCAGTTGTTTCGCTTTGCACATCGACAGCCCACGAAAACGAGGTTTCATATATCCGAGAATGAAAAAAACGAGATCGTTCATTCATTCTTGCAACAAGCTGGGCGTGAGATGAATAACCTTTCAGGCACGATTGTTTGCACTTTTTTCCAATAAACCACCCAAACAATGTAGTGGATAACTGTGGACTGAGTGGTTTGTCACGAACAAAATTCAGTGTGATGTAAACGATTCATTTTCTTGTATCGTTTGGAAATTAGGCTGGAGTCGGAGGAATGGCTGATTTGTTTAGCGAGCGGAGCACACAGTATTTCTCGTTCAAATGATCGGTGCAGACTTGACGTGAAAGAACACTCTGTTATCTATCATTTGGAAAACATTTGGTAGATTTATTTCCGAAATGATGACACCTTGATCAGTTCCGGGTGCTTCCCGACTGATTGAAATTTGCCACCTAGTTTAACTCCAAGAGATCGATTCCCTTTTCGTTTGACGCGTTCGTAGAATCCAACCGGTCTTCATACCATGTGAGGGAAAATGCAGAAGACATCTGGCGCATTTGGGTGAGTATTGAACAATTAGTTTTAACGCACCAGTTTCCTGTAACCTTTCCGAGGGTAGAATGGGGAATTGTCAGCCTCCATTCACTACTTGCTCTGGTTGTTACAGAGAGTGCCAACTCTCCAACAATAAAAGTATCCTACATACGAAGGGATTGAGATTTCTCAATGGATTGTCTATGGGCTTTTTTTACAGAGAGCTGTGCTTGAACTACCCGGTTGTATTTCGGTGGAAACCGTCGTGGAATCAGTCTGGTATCCGTTGCATCTAAGCTACTCTCTGGTATTAGTTTGCGGAGGTTGATGGATTATCGGGAGAGAGATATTAGTGAGCATCCAGCTGGGTTTCGCCCCGGTCGAGAATGCATCGAGCATATCTTTACCGTAAGACAAATTCTTGAACAGCGCCACTCCTTCAGACGTCCGACGTTGATCGTTTTTCTTGATTTGAAAGCTGCTTCTGATTGTCGACCGTAAGCAACTTTGGCAGTGTATGGCTATCAAAGGTGTCCCTTACAAGTTTCTATCCTTTATGAGAGCCCTGTATGCGAACTCCTGTGGACGCGTACGAGTATACAGTAGGCTTCCGTCTGAGTTCACCACGTCCAGTGGTGTAAGACAAGGCTGTCCTCCTTCCCCTTTCCTCTCCAACTTTGTTATTGATATGTTGCTTGAAATATCTCTGCCTGCCTCTGAAACCTCGAAAGTCGGAATGCTCCAGGGACTTTCCCTCGCATACATTGAGTGTGCGGACAATATTGCTCTCCTTGGTTCAGATCCTTCCCAAATGCAAACGATTTTAAATAACCTAAATAACTCTGCCGCATGGTGTCGCATGCGCTTCACACCCGCAAAGTGTAAAGTGCTGCTACAAGACTGGGTGGGATCAAATCCACATCTCTTGCTTGCAGGTGAGCCAATCGAGGTGGTAGATAAATTTGTCTACCTGGACAGCTGTATACGTTCCGGTGGACTGGCTGAAGATGAGATTATTTCTAGAATCGGAAAGGCCAGGGCAGCTTTTGCCAACCTCCGACACCTATGGCGCCGACGTGACGTGAGTTTGTCTGTCAAGGGAAGAGTTTACACTGCAGTGGTGTGATCCATACTGCTTTATGGATCCGAGACCTGGCCTCTACGTGCAGAGGACATACGGAAGATGTCAGTGTTTGATCATCGATGTCCCCGCAGCATTGGTCTGGTCTGGTGGGAACGTCGGGTTAATGTTGAGGTACGCCAGATGGTCTTAGGAAGAAGGAACTCTCCCGCGGTAGATGAATCACTCACTTCTACAGAAGTGGTCGAAAATTCGAAGAGCTATTCAAAATTAGCATGCATCAATAGCCGTCTTATAAATGACAAGGCAATTTGCATGTTTCTCACTGATCGTCAGATAAGTTGAATTAGTTTTCGACACAATGGGCTCTTTTTTATATCACAAAATCTGTACTTTTGGTATTCAATTTGCATACAACCCATAAATCGATCTGCACCACATGTCATAAACAGGCCTTCTAAGTGTGGCAAGTGTGTTTCGTATTTTGGTACAATTCGCTTGAAACTGTTTTGTGATCAAGCGTACCGACTGAATACCAGGCATATATCTGTCCACATATTAACGTGTCACCGTGTCTATCGGCCATGTGTGGCAGCTAGTGTCATTTTATTCACAGTAATCTGAGTTCCAAAGTAACTTAGCACTCCTACGCGACATGTTAGCCCCACAGAGTTATCGCCAAAAATTTATTTTCGATAGTTTCGGTCACAGGGTTAATCCACGAGTGGTCCGTGGATCGCGTCTGCGATTCTTTGCAAATCAAATGGCTGTAAATCTGAAGTGTTGTATACTGTCATTCACGCTTGCACACAGAAAAAACACGAGAATGTACACGAGGATAGGATAACCAAGTCTGATTTGTGCTGTTTCCTACTAGAAGTCATCTCATTGGCACACCAGATTGACTATCACGAATTCCAGATTTTTATGAGATCCGTTTACCCGATTATCGATAGTTTTGGCCTAAATGACGATCTATCAAGCTGTTCTTTATGTGCCATAACCGAACGCGGTCTGTGTGTGTCTGAGTAGGTCTTTTGGGGATGCAATTTAGGTCATTTTATGTTATGGACAGTATCTCGAAATGTATTATTACAGGATAAAAGAGACACAGGCAGAGTGGGGGAGAGAAAGTACCTTAGAAATAAAGTACCCTTGAACTTAATGTCCAAAGGATAACAATTTCCATGATTTAATGTTTTTGCCTATCTGCCTGAGGCATAATTGGATGGAACCCATTGTGAGAGAACTGTCAAGCTGCTTACACATGAATTGACGCAGTTCAGCGACAACATAAACAGCGAACAACTTTCAACATGGACATGTCACAGGTTTCGTGTTTTTCCTGACACGCTCCAATATGTGCATGTGAGATCTACATAATGCGGTGAGAACTAACATCATGGTTAGATTTTTAATGGACACAGAGGCATCCTATATGAATTCCGCGCGACAATAAACATGGGTTTGCATGAAGTTCCAAAATTCGTTGGATATTGTCACTCCAAAACTGACGTTGACTGGTTTGACCGTCCGACCTGAAGGTACACATTTGTACTCGAACTTGACAGTATGGTGATCACATGACCTTTACACCGAGTAATCATAATTTCTGGTCCCTAGTAAAGTAATAATGGACCACAATTCACGGGTGCTGCATGGGAACCCAGTCTGACGGATAGACTGATCCCAGAGTGGGTGAAACGGGGTTCTTAGTATAACAGTGCCGGTGCACATACATCTCAGATTGACAGTAAGGCAAAGGGAGTCTAAAGCAGGTCGTGGATGCCCATTCTTCCTGCTTTGGAGCTGAATAGGTGGACCATACTGGTCAGTTGAGCTTTGTAAGACAGTCCTAAGCTGCATTCGTATAAACGGCGTCCCTGAAGGGGGTATACGTAGCACGCTATGGAAGACCAAGTCCCATGTCGAATGAACAGCAATGATACAATTCAGATGAGGTCTGATTGGTTAGAATATCTGCAGATCAGAATCAAGCAATGATGCTCGGTGCTCCTCGTACAGAACAGATAAGCACAATAGACTACGACAAGGATGACGTCGCCCCCTCTTCTTGAGACTGGTTTTGAAATCCAGGGCGGCGGCTCATTCATTTGGATGGTATAGGAAGTGACACTAAAGTTGGGAGGTTGAGCGTTGCACCGTATAGACGTTTAAGACCACTTCACTGTCAAAACAAATGTGCACCGTACGTCACCAAGACTGTTGCCTCGCTAAGAACGGGATCGTTGATAGTGACTCCGTTACCTTCTATGACTAATAATGTGTACATCGCCCATGAATAACGACCACTTGAGTCTTGCTTTTTTTTTAACACGGATCATTCACAGAAGATAAGCACAATAACAAAGATCCGGCAAGTGGTAATGTTGTTCCAATGACAACGGACCGGAATGCAGCGGCTTATGTTAGAACTTCCGTCAAACTTTGTTGGCATCAGCAAAATAACGGGTTTGCATACAAGGCGAAAGCGGTCCAAGTAGAATAAGGAAAGGGAATCTCCTAGTTCCTTTGTTTATCTGGAGCCAAAAAATTAAAAACCTTGCCTGCAAACACCAGTCACAATGTTCTCGTTCTCCGCTCTACACCAAGCGGAATTAGGCACAAATAACTGCCCTGAGACGTGTCGTTTAGCCGATTTATGAGAAGAAACAAAATTTAACTCAACCTCAAGAAACTTGCACTAATTTGTTCAGAATGTTCGTGTGCTGATCACTCCAAAATAAGCCTCTGCAAGGGTGTCCACCCCCTTCTTTTGGAGAGGAGAAAAAGCCTTTTTCCGGAACCCTATCTGTGGACTGATAGCTTGGAGCACCTAGGATAGTCAAACACAATCGTGAAACCTTTTTGACAAACGACTAGCGTGGTAAAATAAGAAGCAGAGCAAAACTAAATTGATAAAAGTTAAAAAAAGGATGCTGCACAGAGGAAAAATCCACGACCCTTGTCCTAGAACAGACCTTCAAAGAATTTGTTTATCTAGAGTATAAATGCAGTTGTGGCTGTGTATGGCCGCCGAATTTTTTTCCTTACAATGCGACTTTTCGTGCTGTAGCAAGATAAGGGAAATTGATGAGGATACGACCGCTGCATACGCTTGCACTGCATTTAGTAATAACTGTGTAAGCATAATGCATAAGCAGACACCGACGAAGCTACCTCTTGGAGTGACACATCTAACAAGCAAGGGTATAATCGGATTGGCAATCGAATATATGATTGATACTTCCGACTTCGCGACTGTTCACTGTTAGTTGGCTTACCCCACAGTACAAATGATGGCTTCGAATTCCAAAAGGACTAATATCTCAGGCTGAGGTCAAGTACGTGGTTTCGAATCGCGACTGAAAGCATCAACCTGAAGGTGTGTGAACTACCGTGGGGGGTGGGGTGACAGTTTCTGAATAACTTGTTCATCACAATTTCGGTACAAATCTTCTCCCTTTAAAAGTTTAGGAAAAATATGGCTGATGAACAAAGCGAATCCTAATAACCCCATAATAATGGATGTCATTTGCTAAAAACTGTCCTTCTCATACGAATTAGGTACTCGTAAGGGTGTTCTGTGTGACCCGGATTTTCGTGGTTCTTATACCCAGAAACGGAGAGACAGAAACATCGGCCAAAACTGTTCTATATGCATACTAAATCTCCACGATAAGTATTCAGTATATCTCGCGGTTGCCGAAACCGTCTGGGACGTTTCCACATGCACTGCGTCTTTTTCCATATTATTTATTTGATAATAGGTGAGATAATTTTTCAGTAGTTTCATTCCGTAAGAAAAAAACAAGCCTTGCTGAGAGGTAAGGAAGTATTGTACAGCTGTTTCCGCCTCGTTCAGCAGTACCATCATTCACAGTTTGGCAGCTTCAATAACGAACCTAATCTAGAGCTCAATGTTCTTTTCTGGGGACGTTTTCAAGCGTATTCTCAGCCTTCATTAACGTAGTGGTTAGTCTGCTCGTTAAACTTTCAGAACAGCATACAAAGTCGTGAGATACACAAATTAAGTTGATGTTGACGAGAGACCCAAATGATCCCCAGCCGAATGCCTTGTTTATGATATTCTCTTGTACAAGTTAATGAGTACCATAAGAATACTTTATCTTGGTGAACAACAAAAGACGTCAGGTACTCTAAAATTTTCTGTGTTCTGCACCTAGCTTGGATCGGTCCACATGGCTTTCGCATCTATTCACCATGCAGATGGTCTTTGAGTACTTCCGTGCGTGCCAAACCAAAATTTTTCACCAGTTAGACGAATAGCTACTTCAGGTAGTGACCATTGAAATTTGTGGCGTTTTAAGTTGAAATGGAGCGGATGAAACAGATGAAAACAGGCGGCTTGATAAAGTCTTGCATACTATGATTTCAGTGAGGAACCAAATCACCGCAAACTGGATGCGTAGGTAGTATGATGATACTCTAAGTATGTAATGAAATGAGTTCAAACTGAATGTGACTAGCTGACAAATGTTGAGCTCACATGGATGTTGAACTACGTCAGGAAAAACATTCAAAACTACACATGGTTGATGAACACATGAAGTCGAATGGTACACTTGATACAACTGCAATATTATGCGGACAAATGCTCTTCATGAGCAGCACAGAACACCATAAACTAGGCTTCGAAGAAAGATTCATTAGATGACCGGAAATGCCGTTAAAGTGTCTACAACAGAGTTTTCCGTCAGCTCTGCTCTAATTCTTCATGTCCTCGAGAGAGATCGCTTCTAGGGAGAGTCTAACGTTTTCTGTACTTGTTGGTTCGCCCCACAAGATTGTCGCGTCTAGGGTTAATTTTTCAGAGGACTGAGAGCCCGCCTAGGTCGAGCTTGGTTCTAATACTCCACTTTGTGTTTTCCCACAGACATCACACGTCCCAACGACAAACCTATCACGAAAAAACCTATATCATGAACAAGAGAATTAGCTGAATCCTCAATTGAAACAAGATTTACTCGCAACACAGTGTACTTCGCCGTCCATGTGCACTTTGGTATTTACGTAGAACATTAGACTGATGGAAAATCGAGGACTACGCCTACCTGATGGGCCTCAAGAAGACCATAATCGGTGTAGTGCTGTCCAGGAGTTTGGAGCAAGTGGCATAGTGTTATGTCAACCAGTGCAAGTCGCTTCAGTTTCCTTGTCACCACTTATATCCTACTTCTCAAGCATCTGCCGTGGATAAGTGATTGTCAGCTTTTTTTCGCTTGTAGCCCGAAGATAAGTTCGGTGACCTCCAATCCCCAAACAACTGTGATAATACTTTTAGACTGCATGGACCATTTTTCAAAGTCACCGAAGCGTTCGATTACATTCTACTGTAATATTTCATTGCGCCGATTTTGATGCACTATTTATGCGAATTTAAGATAAGTTAATGGACACTTCCTTACTGTACACAAATTTTTACCATCGACTCTTTCAAAACCAGTTGTATACCATCCGAACTACGAACAACTGATGGTCTCGTGAGATGCATTGCAGCTATTCAGTGCCAGGTGGCAGATTTATGCGTCCTTCTGGCCTTCAGGTAAAACAGGACCGCATTTTCGTCCCATATATTGTATGTAGCGAACGTGCCACTGCAGGAAATATTCCCAATAGGAGCACCAAAAACCTCGCAGAATTCCCGTACTAGGTTCCCTTCCCAACTATTGAGTCTTCTTTGACACCGTTCTCACAAACAAGCATCCAAAACTCAATTGCAGAAACGACTTTTGATGCAGTGAGCAAAGGGTCATAGATCTTTGCACAAAGTACACATCTAGTGCACGATCTCAGGACCCTCAACGGTATTCTGAAGACAACCAGGTAGCAGGAATGTACTTCCGTCAGAAAAGTTGCGCGAAATTTCATTTCCCATGCTGTGATACTTATCAGATTCACGCAGACTCTTATCACGTAGAAGTCCTGTCTGTTTGTGGGTTATTTCACTCCCGTGTGAAACGAATTTTTAGTGTGCTTTGCCTTCCTTTCTCAAGTAGTCGTGATACTTAGGTAGACATAGCTCAGTGTTTACAACATGGATGTGCTGACCGGTTTAAACCCACTCCTGTTTTTTTCGATTGCTGAGCTTCTGGATTGGGAAACCTGGTAGCATCTCGGCCCTCGCACAGTGTTCGGGTTGTGACGCAGTGATGGATCAAGAGAGTGTCACGACTGAATGAGTACTTCTGTATTTTTACGGAAATGAGCTTCAAACTGCACTCACCAGCTTTTTCAAATAGATAAGCTCATGTTTTGGTTTAGAGAGTAGGCAGCAATGCGGGAGACAGTAAGTTTTGTTTACATCTAGAACTAATTTTCGTATGGTGCTGAATCCAGAATGGCTGCTCAGACCAACCAGTGATCTTCAAGCCGAACATGGCTAGCTCGTTTATCGTGGAAACAATAGGGTATGAGGTTGCACTCAATAACTGATGCGACAGTGATAATATATAGCGGATATCTTTATGATTTAGACAGTAAACCAACCTTGTTTACTGACGAAGCGTGACACAGCTTCAACTTTGACCTGCACTTTGCTCGGTCAGATGAACTATTCGAGACGATTTGTTTCACATAACCAAGACCCAGATATGATTATGGATAGTTGCTTTTTAGTTTCCCGGCTTACTTGCCGATAATACTGTTAACCTTATTGCCGGACGCTGTAAGATGCGCTCTCTATCAGGCATTTGAGTTCACTCTGATTCGGCTACTTTATACGCGGCGTGAAAAGGTTCACGTAGCTTAAGCTTTTCTAAAGGCCCGAAGTTGGTGAAGTCCCTTACCGTTATACTCGGGTCGTTTGGACTCCAACGTTGTCCTCACCCGTCTTTTGGGAAACTCATCAGCCTTACATAAAAAGCAGTCTAAAAGAGACTTCCATCCTATCTATCTTCTGCCTACCTATCTATCTTCTATCTACGCATCAATCTGCCGGTTGTTCACCTTCTTCCGTTGGTTGAATGGGTAACTAACTTGCTTTTGCTCCACTAAACACTGACGACTGTCTGTAATCCTTATTCTGCAAGAAACCAGCGCCTTTTTAGGTGCCGCTTTGCCGCCTATATCAATATCTTCTAAGCCGGCAGATTATTCTTACATGAGGACGATAGCTTTCTTCCTATTCTTGAAAGTTGGAGGACTTTAGGGTGAGTGAAGTCTCTTCAATCAACAATAGTATTTTCTCAATGAATTACTAGGAAACCATGAAGCCCTAGCATTACAATTACTGGCAAACTGGTGAATGCACCAAACTATGTACGGTGACTAAACATGAGACAGATGAACTGTGCTGGAAAGCCTGCTGCGATCCCAACGATGTGGTTAAACATCTGATGGTGCAGATTAAAATACAGCAGACGTAGCACAGTTTATATTGGCTTTAGGTGCTGGGTGGAAAACTTATGGTATCCTTGAAAGTAACGGAAATAACGGATCGAAATTGGCTCTAAATGAAACGAAACGCTCGGTTTGACTCGTACTGTCATAGTAAAAATTCAGTCGCATTTGTATTTGTGAGCCTTCGCAGGCAATTTGTTCGCCCCTCTAGTTAAGCCATCTTGCACTTTACGTAGGCAACCATTATCTTGGGTTAATAGATGAAAGCTCCACGTCCATCATTCAAGCATGCCATAAAACCATGCCTACTTGGTTGTTTAAAGATAACTCCACAATGAAGCGCTGCATCGTACAGAAATCTCTCCCCCAGTATTTGAGGCATCATAAGCCAGGCTAGGAGGAATCAGAACTGTAATCATATTTAACAACCACATCTACAATTTAGACCGAACCCAGATGGCGTATTACCTAGAGTTTTCAGTTGGATGTTCCTTGATTACAGGCAGAATGTTCTCCAACAATAAATGTCCGGTTATCTCATCTGCCCTCGGATAATGCACTTTTGCAAGCATCTCAGTAACAAGTCTGATAGTTATCAATTTAATAGGCTCACGGTACGAGTTGATCGATGTGTTACAGATTTTCGCCGATTTACACTGTCTGGATGACATCTGTACTGCGGCACTAATGGGACCCCTCTTGACACAGTAGCCTCTCGCTTACCCCTCGTAATCTCACTTATCCGATCTAGTCCCCAAACCAGATAAAATTGGGTAATTCGTCAAGAGAAAAACAACCATCACGTCATGGATGTTGATGCGATAAGTATCAAGGTGATCCCACTATTAGATCCCATTTACAGTTCCGTACAAAATAATCCCCATTCACTTCTCCTACACTAGTAGAACATTAGTTTAAGATCATAGTTTGTATATGAAATCCATACATGCACACATAGAATACACGTTGGTGAAATCAGCGACCTGTGGAACCCTGTGACAACACAGACCAGAAAATTAAGAAATCTAGCATATGCTGCATCCAAGTGGAGTGTTGTGCCATTACTCGAGAATTCAGGAGCGAGTAAAGCAGTAACTCGAATATATTAAAGTGTGAACGTTAGCGGTAGAAGTGCTATGGCCAGTGGTCGATTATCTATCGTGTTAGCACCTCCAAAAACCTTGACGCCTTGTGCGTCTGCTCCTTTTATCGTCTTTCCATTGTTCATCGTCGGTCAATATTAACGGTCTCATTTTGAAAAAAATACCCAGGAACAATGCAAATATATGGCTGGATCCCGAACAGCTGAGCCACACAAAAGTTTTGACTTTGTGAGAGACCACCAGATGGGCCCAATAGATTGTGTGGATCAAAGAAAAGCTTTTTAGACCAAAAATCAGGAATGTGTGAATCCCAAAAAAACTTTCAATAACCACAACCTATGAACCTAATTCAACTAGGCGCTGACGACATGCAGCATATAGTATAATTCTGTTCGCTAGCGCTGGACAGATTGGAAACAGCCGCCTTGGTTGCAGCATGTGACTCAACCAACCTCCGGGGTTACCTGAGTGCATACATCAAAAGGATGGTATAGCAGTGAGCGTACCGTACTTAGGTGGACAAGTGGGAAAGTCAGGTTGTGATGATGAAAACTATCGGTGTCAGCTGAGTAGGCATTTTTTCAATGTAAGTGACCGACCACGCTGGGTCAGATGCCCTCTTGATGCAAATGTTATGCAAATGTTAGGACCGATAAAACTGTCACTCAGCCTCCATCCTCTAAATGTAAATGAGGCAACCTATCATTATTCCACACGGAGGGTGAAGCCGTTGTGAGGAACAACAACCAACTCGAGGGTCAAGTTGCCCGGTGAGACTACCAGCTTGCAGGAAAGTCACATCTTATGGATCACATGACCTACTGCTAAGAGCGGTCGGGGGTTGCTTTATCCTCAAATCTGAGTGCATCGTAGTTAGCTAGCTATAAAACTGATTTCCCTGACTACCTCGGGACTGCTGAACAGTGTACTTCTAAAATTCTCGGAAACCGTTTACATCTTTATGGATAAGTATCGTAATCTGTCTACCACTCTATCCTGAAACCACGGTTTTGAATGAGACTGAGCGAATTGGTTGAATACGAACCAACTGACAAAGACTTAGTCAGTCATTCCTCCCGGGTGGGGAAAAATTTATTCCGTTAAACATTCGATCGGCTGAATAATGCTAGCTACTTGATATCCAAATCATCTGCAGCTGTCGATCTTGACGGTTTCGCATGATGTGCTCGAAATTTCACGTGGGTAACCTATTTTCCGAAAAATGTACTTTTCTTATAGCCTACATGACACTGAAACATCCCGAAAAACTACACGAACTCTTCGTTCCAACGACGATTTTGTCCTTAGGATTATGAAACTGTCCGCTTGAGTGAGTCCTGTTGACATCTACTCATGGGAACGAGAGTTCCTCCCTCTGCAAAAATTGTGAGTAAATTATTCTCAAAGTCCCTAAAATCTGCTTAGTTCAATGAAAATATTTTCGTCCTAACATTTCTCTATTATAATCTCCAAAAATACTGGCTGATTCGTAAATGGCACCTGATGAACAAGAACAGAAACATCAACACTTCCAAATTTTTGCAGTGCAGGGCGATCGAGAACAGTACGGTTGTGTGAGGTCCGTATGTGCGTAGATTCGGATAGGGGATAAATGAATCGTAGTTGGCTGTTGACATTTCATCTGAAAGGCGGTGCATGATATTGTCAGGGACTTCAGCATCTGCAGTCGGTTTTCACAACCTCAGACAATCAGTTCTCAGGCTCTGTACATCAAAGTCCAAAAAATTCCTCGTTTTTTCTCTCTGAAAGTAGTAGTCGAGCGGAACCGCTGTATTTTCCGTCATTATGTCGTAAATTATACACTGGGGACTAATTCCCGTCTCTGACACCAGACATCTTTGTAAACTCCTCACACTGGAAGCATTGCCGACTCATGATAAGGACAATACTTTTCATCGATGTACGGAAAGAACAACATCCGCTTACCACTGCTGGGTTTCGCTTTTTGGGAGATAGATTTCAAGATAGTATAGAGATGTTACGACAGGATTTCTAGAGTGATGTGTTTTGGAATCAAGAGGTAAACACCTTTATCCCGTAGCTGATATTCAGAGCAGAAGGAGTAAAACATCCTAGTTTTTCCTCGGACACGAGTCAATACGACTTAAAACTTTGCATCGTAAACAGGCAAAAAGTTTGCTGAAGAGTCGTGACTACACAAATCTCATTCCGGAAAGGAAATAAGTTCTACACTTAGTTGTAAAAGACCATTAACTCAATACTCATCAGTATTTATCTAGCTAGCTCAGTGTCCCAGCTGGTCAAGGATACCAAAATTAGATCAAAATTTTGGACAAATTTAGGTCCTTCGGGATTGACTCAGGTCCTCTGTGTAGGTGCGTAGCTGTGCAAATATGATATGGTCTAATTAGGACAAAACGTCAGTTGCCGCATGCACCCACCCAATTCCATGATGTGGACATTGTGTGGACTATGTTACTGGCTAACGAAGACACCAAAAATACTTGTTCGCCTACCCAAGGTGATGAATGGTGTTAAACACAATGAGGTGAAAGTCAGCCATTGCAGGTAGAACAACAAAGAAGTGGACTTGGATGTCTGAAAGTCGGCATGTATGAAGACAGTTCAGGAAGTGCTCAATACGGGACTCACAGAGCCAAAGTTGTCGGAGAAAGTGGACGAGTAATGTACAATGATGTATAGATCTTATCAAGGCTGCGGTGAAGATGGCCCGCCTGAATAGACCAAAACAAATTGCTCGGTTTAACAAAAGCAGCGGTGTGATTTCATCCATGGTTGGACGGAAGAATTTGGCTTTCATCGGAACACCTGGCAAGTACACACATTCAAGATAAATTTCGTGCCGTCGTATCCCCTATATGCTCGTTTCACACCGGCTGCTGATCCCGTGGAAAGAGAAGCGTTGTGAAAGTTCGGCTGTCCAGACAAATTCATCAACCTTACCAGATCTGTTTAGTGTGGAGTGAGTGTGAATGTTCGAGCCTGTAAGACCGCGTCTGTGGATTACACTATTGCCGAGTGAATGACAAATGTATTATCCTGCTAACTTCGCTTGGCTTGTATCTAAACATTTTTCAAGTTGAGGTGACTCCAAATCATAGAAACTTATCACATCATCAGTTGTAAGATATCTCGATAGAAGGCTAAAAGTATCTCCATGAGATTTCTTTAGATCACTAGGAATCAAAATAGTGTCTCTGGGCCACAGTAGGGTGGACGAAGAAGTTTACAGCCCAACTACACATATTTTTCATACAATCCCTTTGTGTCTTTCCCGAATCCTATCCGTCCAAACGGCTGGTTATTCATATATACAATCGATGCACGCGAAATTTGCATCTACAGCTCACGACTGGGAATATACAATGGATGCACACGAAATTTGCATCTACAGCTCACGACTGGGGACTACACTGGTCAGTCTGTCAGTAGGTAAGCCCCGATCATTCCCTGGCTGGGTAGGCCCAAGAATTAGTGTAAAAGTGGTAGGCGCCGGGACCAGTGCCTACATGACTAGATCTTGTCTGAACTAGCAACAGGCAGAGAGTGGGAAGTAATCAGTAGCTCTGATCACTTTTTTGGTGTCTCACGAAAAACAAGCCATACTAGGCAAAGTGTTAGTATTGAACTGCGGAGGGATCGGTCGCACACAGTACCCATAGAGGAGTCATTTTAAAGATTGCTGCCAGGCACCTATCTAGATACCTTCTAATTAGCAATGTAACGGAATATTGGTGGCTTGGATGTGTTCATTGATTTTTGGTCAGATGTCTGTTGACCTGTTTGCCGGACTTGCCAAATATGTTTCACCACCAAACGAGGAGATATCATCAGTGCGCGATTGTGGCTGTTTCCTCCTTACCTGTCTTGCCACTGGCTGATCAAGTCAAAGGATAATAGGTACTCCCCAAAACCAGGTAATAAAGAAATACCCACCCAACCGTGCAGCAATGATATCCCCGCTTTTGATGACGAAACTTTCGCAAATTATTCAGCAAGCTTGGGAACAGATCAACAGTCACCTGACCAACAACCAAAGTCTAACTGACTCAGAGATATGCACCTATGAGTTGAAGTCATATTAACTTGAAAAGTATAGCTCTAATATTCGTGGGGGTGCTTCGATTTTAAAAATGGCGTAGCTATTCATTACCGCTTGTATGGTCACCAAGTCAATTCAAAAGGCCTCCTGGTCAAATGAATGTGACATGATTCGAGGGCACGTCTTCTGCTTTTGCTGACGACCGTGCTTTACAGGCACATTACAGAACGAAACCGCTAACGTTAACTACCACTTATTTTCTGCTTTGCCTCGTTTAGATGCAAACACTTTTAAAACTCTCGCTTTCTGTCAACCCGTTCCTTGTAGAAATATCGAAATTTGCCCGTCATACGAGGTGAATGTTGATGACATAATGTCGCTTTTTGTAAACTTCGAAACTGTGGATAGAACAGCAACCATCTGTGGCCGAGCACAAAAACACACTGTCGTATTTTCTAAACTCGTATGCGATTGCACGAGCTGGATTGTTTGCCGTCCCAATCCTCGACCGATTTCCCCTGCAAAGATTGCGGAAGATGCTGCATGCACGTTGATCAAAACGGGTCGCGAATGCTTAAATTCTTCAGGAAGCCAAAGCATCCAGCATCCCTGGTTACATCGCTTTAAACACGTGTAGTCGGACCCCATTAGCGAAATGTATAAGAGTTACTGTGAGTCTATGAGCCGAAAAAGAATATGATTAAGTTGCGGAGGAAGATTTCGGACAATCTTTGAAAGTGTTAATTTGTATTTTACACCATGAGGCTCTAAAAAGAGGTGCCAGGCAATAATCCGTACGGGCAGATATCGTGCATTTCAGGACTTGATGTGTCTCGATACTGAATACAACCGATCCACTCGTAAATGACTCGCATAAAAAAAACGGTGACTGTGGGGCTGCTGAATCTGTGCGCCACCTACCTGTGTGGCTCAGTAGTATGTTCACCGTCGCGCAAACCGTTTGCTGTCACAGTCAGCGGGTCAACCAGTGTTGACAGGAAAATTCGTATCGGATGCCTGCCAGCCAGTCGTGGATTTATTTCTGATTAAATGGTGTCTTTTCTTTGACTGACAAATGTGGCTTTTGTATTCAGACAGAACGTGGTTGCTGCGCTTGCTTTGAAAACCTGATATAGATGCATGTTTTCTTGCTAAAACAGGTCTGAGCAATGGCTCAACTGAAACATGGTGTTTTGTGTGTACTGTACTATAGTGTGCTGTACTGTACTGTACTGCACTAATAATCGAAATTTCCGGTGTGGAATTTATCCTCGACCATTTCTCCAAGGTGCTTTTCTAGATTAGACCCCCATAAATGGCGTTTTTATGCGGTCCGATTAACCATATGATGAAGGACAACCCTTCTAACTCAACTAAATGGGGTTAGGTTTCACTTGATCCATTTGACAAACATAGCTATAAGGTGCCGAGAAATTAAAAGTCGTTGGCTTTCGTTATTCACCGACGTAAAGCGTACATTTATGACTAGATGGCATGAGAACAACACTGAACAGAAAGGGTGGGCATGCAACAATAAGCTAGCACCGGTTGGTTGTTGTCCCTTACTCATCAGTTGGTTGTGATGATGTGTGATGCCAAAACATCAAAGGCAGCTGAACACGACACTTCGTAAACCACCGCGTTTACATTTATTGGTTTCATTTGGAGATCTTAGTTCACAAGTCTGACAGCCAAGTTCATATATAGTTCAACAGGACGACCATCATGGTCTTGATATACAAATGGTTATACTTGCCAACTCTTGAAAGAATGTGCTTATTATGGTTTGGTTACTATCCATCGTCCGAAGTTCGGACAACGGAAGCGTTCATGCACCACAGACCAATCCTGGTAGGCCAATCGATCACACGGTGGTTGATTAACACCGTACAAAAGTGCGAATCATACGGGAGTACTTGTGTATATCTTGACCACACCTTTATGTAAGACGATGTTTTGTGCTTCCGTGATCGACAGGAAACTCAAATTAATTGGCTCTGCAGCAGTGATGATCGAGTGCGACCTCGATGGTCTGTACTACCTGGAGCTCTCGGTAAACCCATGTTATGGCGGAAAATGTGTAACTACATGTGCCAACTTTCTAAAGTGCTTTATAGAAGCACAGCACAGAAGTTTGAGAACAACGGGTACGTCTGCCCTTTGGTTGTACCTATTTCCAAAGATAAATAAACACAGTTGTTCACTTCTCCCCATTCTTAACATCAGTGGCTCATCGTATCATGTGTAATTATCACTAGTTGAGAAACAAACTGTTAGAATTTATGTGACCATTTACACATACTCTTCGTGATACGTCCGAGTTCACTGGATTTGTCCGAAATCCTAACGTCAGCGATAGGCGAACACACTTTCTAGGCATATCATCGTTTTTGCCAGTGTATCGTTTTCCGAGACAACTTTTAAGAGGTGGTTGACGGATTTGTCGAATTTGTGTTCATTCACATCACCCTCGTTTGAACAGTCGTCCTCTCGTACTGTTCCAATCATCCTGGTGAGTTCACACCGAGAGCGGGGAAACACTGGACTTGAGTTTCGCTTTTGTTATAGCTCATCAGTATCCTTGGACCGTGTCGGGGTCTAAACTCCGTACATCTGACATGCGAGGAGAGCTTGTTACCACTACTGCACCAGCGCATGCGTAACGCATCTGAATTTTCACGAGCCAACAGGCGAACATGCTCAAGCTTGAGCGAGAAAACTTGAAAATACCATTTTTATTCCACGGTTCCATCTACAGACAAAAAGATGAAACAGCCCTGGGTTCTTTCTCCGGTCAGCTTTTCGTCGATATTTTCATAGGTAAACTGAACATGGCATTTTGAATCCAGTAGCCGAATAGTTATCACTTTATCGAAGCCACGTCGCTGACACTTTACTGTCCATGATTATCACACTAAAAGTGAGACGATTCCAAACACTGTTAATTCGCTACATTCGGCAGTTCGCTTCACCGTGAAGCGAAAAGTCCACAACACTTTTCAGGTTTCCGATGTAAAGTTAATTAAGAGACAAGATGGGGTGCCTCAGTGACGTACTTGTCGGAGGTCAATGTGATCTTACTAGTACATGTGTTTGCCCAGCTTTGTGGGAATGATGTACAAATTGAATCTTGTCAAGAGTACGGCTGATAAGGTCTGCACGTATGAGACGCAGTTCGAGAACTCATGGAAAAAAATACCTGGAGGATTACGCGAAGGTGGGAGCTCATCTATCCCGAAGTTGCCTAGCTGAATTAAGCTGCCACTCATAAGCTACGATGCTTGGGAAACAATCAAGCCAAAACCAACCGTTCCGCCCACTCAAGGATTCACTTGAGCAGCGATCGGTTTCTCAACACAAACAGCTCTAGTAAGATGCGGCCCAAGACACTTCCATGATAATATATTCATTCGGTTGCGAATATTCCGCGGGCCACGTCGACTGGATGATTCGAAACTTATCTCAAAATGAGTACACAGCGTCGTATTGTGGAATCGGACAACAGGAGCAGGCAGTTGTTACTCACTCCATCGATATAGATCAACGGATCAGTCTGGCTGAGTCCTTCAGCACGATGTACCAAGTGCTAGCAAATCGTCCCAAGGTACCAATATAAAATGCACTCAGAACAGCAGAGGCGATCGCTATTCGCTTACACCAACCATCCTTGTATCGTCACAAATGTCGGGCGATAGCATTGAACCTGGCCGACTAACGACACATCGTAAGGGACCCTACTTAGATGAATTAACTAGGGGCTTTTTTACTGCGCTCTTTACCACCTAATGTACTTTTGTGCTCCAGACTTTTGGCAACCATTCTAGAATTTCTGGTCCTCCTAGACCATAAGTTTAGGTAAGATGCTCATAAATCTCAACGTTCGAAACTGTCCTGTCCTCCAGTCAACTTTTACCGTAAAAATGATGAGTAGGAATAAGTAACAAAAATCAGCGTGACTATAAATCCATGTTTCACGGAAGCTTGATTGCGTGAAAAAATTAGTTCCCTACATTAGCCTCCTAACGACCTCTTGGAAAAGTGGTTTAAGCAGCCTAGGCAGGCTGATGTTTGTGGTTGTTTTTGGGTACAACGGCTGAAGTTTTCCAAGTTTTCTTCTGGTCGTCGTATCTCATACTTGGTACTGTTTTTCGTTCGACCTTCACGAGACATGAGGGTGAATTGCTGACACAAAGCATGCATGGCTCATATATAATTCGCTGCCTGTTAACATTGAAGTCATTGGTGCTCACACAATGAGCAAATGCAAGCCATAACCCTGATACTGTGAGATTTACTGTCCTTGGTTCTAGCAATCAGCAGAACAGAAGCTGGATTTATCGACAGGATAAAAAGTAATTCCCAGGACTTGGCTTCTGTTCTTTTGCATGAAGGTAGTGGAATGGCCTCATCCCGAAGCACCAGCACACCGAAGGCTCAAAGATACCAAAGTCTATCACTGGACAAGTGGCTGCTATGAAACTAGCTTGGAAAAGCAACAGTGTAGTGCACATTCTCACTAAGAATACAGTGATGAGATCTTTAAAGATTTCGGAGTGAAATGACTTCAATTTTTTCACTTTATGGTGTCTGTAAGTCAGCGAAGTATGGGCATAGATCATGATGATACGCAGCAAGTGTTAAACGGCAATCTTTCTCATTCACAGCAACCCCGGTTTGGATAGTCCTGCTCTTGTTCTGGCAGACTTATTCAAGTGAGTTCACTCAAATCTGCACTGGACTTGAGTTTCGCTGGCATTAGAGCTAATCAGAAGTGCATATTTGTGACCGCGTCGGGATTTGAACGCCTGACATGCGAAGCCGTGCACGTTACCATTACTCCGCCAGTGTACTTTGGAAACACCCAAATCATCACGTCTGAACGCACAAACGTGTACTCGCTCGAGTGATAAGACACGTTTGCCCGACACGCCCACAGCTACCTACAAAATAATCATTCTATTCCATCCACATTTGTTGAAGTCACGGTGAAGAACATAGTGGGTTCTCTAGTTCCGCCTCAATAGTGGTGCATAAAAAGGTCTCCCCCCTTCTTAAACAAATTCTTATTTTTTCTTAGACTGCTTTTCCATACTGTAATGTTCTTCAGCTTGGCGCCCGTATGGTAAAACGTGATATCGACAGATCAAACAACAATGGAAATCGCAAAACATAAGGCGGTTATTCTCCTTGTAGCTGACTCACACACCACATAGTGTCAGTCAGCAGAAAACACCAGAACATGGATAGACAGTAACTAGGTCAACCGCCTCAATCGTGCATATCCCAGTTTCCACCCCACCTAAACATCCATCTTTCTTTGTTCCTGTTGCGGAAACCATCGACCTTCATCCATAAACTGGCCAAAAGCAAAACACTAAGCACTATCTGGAACGCTGGAATTGAATCAGTTTGCAACCACAGGAGTCTCGTTTTCGTGAGACATTTATACTTTGTAGATATGCGTGATCTGTGGGTCTCTTCCTACCGAGTATGTTTTTGAATAAGGAATGTCGACGCTAGAAAGCCAAAGTCAGTCCCCCACTTGAATTGCTAACTGCAAATATCCACTTCAAACTTGGATGTTAGGCTTCCTCGACTTACTGATTCTTCTCTGCTAGCTTTCTGAATTTCATTAGTAGACATTTGTTAAAATTGATATCGGGAAGTTTTGTGGAACAGTTGGGTAGCAAAAATGATACGAGGTTTTCTTCAATAGTCTAATTTTTCGGAAATGCACATTCTAATTTCTTTTCTGATTGCAAACGTGAACTCAAAATGACTCATTGGTTAAGGCGAAAACCTGTTGGCCGACAAGTTCGTGGTTCGAACCCCACTGAGGCGTCTCGACTGCTCCTGTCTTGGATTGGGCAACCTGGCAGTATCTCAATCCCCGGGCATCCTCCGGGTGGCCTAACAGTTATGCCGCGAAAAGGTGTTACAGTTGACGGACGATTATTTTTTAGTGTTGTGAACGCAGGGTGATGTTCAACAGAAAGGTGGCCAGAATACAGTGGACCAAGTCGTTGCTACCATTTTCAATTCGAAACGTCCTTCAGCTCGATCGTCCTAGACATGCCCAGTTGTGTGTAGCTGAGATCTTAAGGAACAGGTCTTATGGGATCAGCCTAGTAACTGAAGTGTTGCCTCGGTTGCGGGTTAAATTGAGCGGAAGCTGGGAACTGCAGTTGATTGCGCACATTACGCCCAAGTGGGAAGTGTCACCAATCTACCACAAGCTCTGGTATGCTTGCAGTGGTGAGTCCCATCACCGGCTTAACCATGATAACGTCGGTATGAGGGGGCAATACACACACACAGTATAAAACTGTCTGGTCGTAAAAATTTAACGAGAAGCATCAGCCAACCGGCTGCAACACCACAGAACAATTTTTTCCGAAAAAAAGGGGAATAAACACTAATGAGTAAGAGCTACATCATAACACAGTGTTCGATTGACCGAGTGGCTAAACAAATACGGTGAGAGTTGTACAGTTCCAAAGAGCCGGGTAGACAAACTGTTTGAATATAAAGGAAAAAAATTCCCCCGGGCCTATTCTATTACTAAAAATAGGAGGCATAAAAATGTGACTATACAATAGATACAGTGTATTGTTTTACATTTCTATGTTTCACAAGGCTGTTCAATAGTTCTGCACGGGTTTAGGCTAAAACTATATTGCAAAGGGAGTAATTTAGCTTATCTATTCGAGCACATTATATGGTGAACGTTATGTGATGTTTCAGCCAGCCTAATCTTCATGACGCAGCATCTCGTATCCCGATCCAGTGACAACATTCTGACGAGCTAGATGTCTATGGATAGGGACTTATTAATTTTTCGTGAAGTTATCCGTAAATTTACCTAGCCTTGATGTTGATCCCTGTTTATCGATCCAGTGTTTCTGGATTTCATAGATATTTGTGTCAGTTTGCATACAATTTCCTATTTTTCGCCACAGATGGCGTTTTGGGCTGCTTAGCATAAATTAACACCCCACTATTTGGTGCCAGTTTTAAGAAAGTTTCTCCGAAGTGAACTAAAAAAAACACTCGGCTTCCTATCATAACACTCGGAATGGGCTTTCAAAAAAGGCTATTTCCTATTCTCAATTCCGTAAAAATTTGGATTCAGCATCAAAGAACAGCATCGGAATGCTGTTCTTCCGGTGTTCAGTTGTTAGGCAAACTCAGCTACACCGAACTTTCAAACGAGTGATCCTGAAGAAGGAGTATACCCCTAGAACAGAGTTTTGGAAGGTCAAGTTTTGACACCCTGATAAGAAAATTCACATCTATTGGAGAGTACTCCATCAAAAAAGCTCTTTGATAATAAGTGGGAAATGCGATTCACACCACACTGTTCAGTGTTGTAAAATAAAGATCATGTGAAAATGCGTCCAAAATTTTACGGTTGGTTAAGAAATTCGAGGATGTGACAAAACTCAGGGCTGATTTTCTCCTGCTTGACGTCCACCGAGTCATTGGGAGGCTGCGCTCATGTTACGTCACCTTTACTTTTATGTGGTTAAGGTATATTATATATATATATATACATGCATTTAACCTTAATTAAAATCTGCTGCTACAGACTAAACTCAATTAGCTTAGGAGTTATGCATGATCTCCGAACGCTATCTGGATAGACCTTGCAGGCTACAACACAAAAAGTGATTCTTTATTAATACTGGAGGAAGTAAAACTTGATTAACTAAGAAATGCTACCCCGTCAAAACCAAACTCTCGGAATGGAGGCTCTTCTGTTTGCTAATATGGGGCGCTTTTAACTAAAAAGACAGCATTTCAAGTCGCCTCATAAAATGCCTCTAAAGATGAATTTTCAAACCTAATTTAAAAATACTGGTACTTTAACACCCATCCATAGATGGTTAATTGGTCCAACAACGTGCTATGCTAGATCCCAGAACACGGTTGCTTGCTTCTGTCATGTTGGACTTTGAGCAGTTGTGTAGAAGACACACTTGCAGTCTTGAGATGGTTAGTCCTGACAAGACCAAGGTAAAAACCAATTCCTTCTTAGGGTGGTTTGAATATGTTCTGTCTTAGAATGAGCCGCTGTAAACTTCCTGTCTACCGAAACCTTTATCATATACAATACTGTCGTCGTGACTCATCAACTGTCTGCAGAAGCCACGGCCACCTGGTGGGCTAGTCACACAGAAGTGTGCACCATCATTGCCCAAAGGGAGCAGGAACTAATTGCATTCAAGCTGAAAATGCCTGTTACATGTGTACAACACATGAAGATGCGGGAGAGATGACAGACATCATAAGCCACGAAGCTGATGTCAGACATTATAATTAGATAGAGAAAAGCGGCTGCAGGATCAACGTTAAATTGTGCAAATTTTGATGGACAGAGGAGAAAATCAGTCTACCTCTTGGGTTGAGACTTATAAGATCGGAAACACACGGAATAATTCTTAGAAGTAAGAAAAACCTAAGCAATGACTCTAAAGTGGGCTAGAAAATCTGCTGTTCCAAAAAATCTGTCGATCGACCTGAGAACCAAATGAAAGATTGCATCTAAGACTTCTAAATTTTGGCCGTAAGTCTGACCAGTTTTAATCATAACAGGTTCCTCCTGCAAGCAGACAGATGAACACTACCAAAAGGGCTGACTTCGAAAACCAGAATTCCTTCATCAGAAGTAGTAATGATAGTCCACTGAAACGCTGGAAAAATCGAGGACGGGGAACCTGGTTTGTCACTTGGTCGTGTATGTCTCTGGCCAGAAAAAGTAAGTTAACAGGACCAAGCTAAGGCAAGCACGGAACTTCGCTTCGTGAACAATGAAGTCTGAATATGGCAATCCCGCAGGAGATAGCCCTACGAGAAGATAGAATGTTTGGTCTCTTCCCGAAAGTGGTCTCACCCTGCACAGATCAAATGCCAGCTCAATGTTGATAGGAAACTCTGTTTTGGACGTTTTTGGTGAAGCTTTCAGACTTCGTATTGGTCTCGCTTGTAGCCTGGCACATAGTACATATGGAGAACCTGTGTTTTCACGTTGTTGCGGAAACGTCACGTACACCCGCCAGCTCTCGAAGGATTTTCAGCAACCTTGTGAGTAGTGTATTACGTTTATACACGTATCGCGATATCTCGAATATCGTACCAACTGAAACCTGAGGCGGCCTGGTGCAGCACATTCAGTTGCTTAAAAACATCATAAACGAGAGATTCACCTGGATTCCAGTGAGTCTCCCGCAAAACCAAAATGGTTTGCAAATGAGTGCATTTCGCTAATCAAAGAGTGTGGTTTGTTGTAGTTCCATTCCGTAATGAAAACAGAGCACCAGCAAATTGCCTGTTTCTCTCAATTTTCTACTCCCTTTTTAACCTTAGAACTCTCGAAATTTCGGCAATTATTAAGCAAAGGCAGATTTTCGTTTATTCTGTGCGAGCAACTCCTAGAACACAAATCTGTCTGTTGAAATGATGCGAAAAGCGATTATTACTTATATAAACCAAGTAAAGAAAGCAAAATCTCTCAGACACGTGAAGTCCTTCATTATTTATCATTTGGTAGGAACGTCTATGCAAGGTACTCATTAACTTGCGTAGAAGCTAAACCTTCAGCTTCTATTATACATTTGTGATTCCCTTCTTCGGTCCCTCCGTTATCGAAGACCCCGCGTCATCTTCGTGTGACGGAAGTTCGTTAATATGTGTGCAAGACAATCTGACAGTCAAATGTCATCGGGAAAGAAATGGGCTAAGGCGTTCCCATCCACACAAAAATAATTTCTTCTCCGTGCTATCTGCAGATGAAAGACAAAAATTGATTGTTGAGTATCCCAATTTCGGGATCGGCCATGTGCCGAAAGGGGACTTTTTAGAAATAGCCAAACGACTGCCACTAGCAGACACCACCCTTTCAGAACGGAGACTGCTTAGGGTAGAGGAAATGGTGGAGGGGATGAAAGCATGCCTGAACCTCACTCCGTTTTTGATTCCGTGCTTTACACTTAAGAACAAGGTCTAGCAAGGGAATCCTCAATATCCCCGGTTTTGGCAAATATTTTTAGAAGTTCTCGAACACAAAGTTTAGCCGGATTCCCGTAACCACCCAAGATATTCTGGTGTTATCTAGGTGACATTCTCATTGTGATGAGAGGAGACAAGGAGACGAGGAGACAGTGAGTTCTAAAACTATCTGGATGACCTGAATTTACACATATAATTTAGTACGGAGATAGATTCAACTTCGGGTACACTGGTTTTCTCGCACTGCATGACACATAAGATGGGGGAAATTAAGAGCACAGTGTACGAGAAGCTAACTGACACCGGGGCACTTCTGAAGTCGGTATTCGCTAGTATCGTCTCATCAATATTTAGGCATGTAAGGGACCTGATCGGGTAGTGGTTCAAACTGGAGTAAAAAACAAACTTCAGGGTAGTGGATATCCAGCCAGTTTGATTAGGCGTCATTTGCAAAGAGTGTTGGTGTCCGTGGTGAAACCCAACAGGGAATTGATCGGGACTGCTGTTATTCCATATAAACCAGAGACATCGGAGGTCATTCGAAAGATTCTAAACACAGCTAGCATGAGGGTAGCTTTTCAAAAGGGAAACATTCTGCGCTCTGTATTGGTGAAATTGAAGGATCGCCTCCCGATGAACACAACAGCGACCGTGTCTACAAAATTAAGTGTAATGATTCCACTAAGGTCTGTGTAGGACAGACGGCCAGGGAACCTCACACTAGAGTCGGTGAGTACAGAGGAAAAACAGACAGGCCGCAGGGGAACGCAGATGAACATCGAGCGTTACTGAAAGAATCTGCAATGGCGGAACATGCACTGGACACGGGACACAAAATAGATTTAGAAAATGTTGAGGTTTTGAGGCGAGAACTACGATCCAAATTACAGACTCTGATGGCCGAGGCGCTTTAAATCGCCGAGCATCCCAATGTAAATAGGGTAGAACGCGTAGAACTGTGAAGAACGGTCTTGGATCAGTCGAGCTGACATGTGGTGGTGTGCGGTTATCAGGAGTCGTCAACAGAACTAGCTTAGATCTGAATTGCACTTAATCTCACCCACCTTCCCCACCATAAGCAAACTGTCGTAGCCCTCACAAGACCACTCGGACTAAAGAAATCTACCAGTGGCACCCAAGGTGAATCACCAACTAGAGTATCTTGAAGTTGAAGATTAAGGAACCAAACCCGATCGGAACTAATTTGAAACTCCCCCAACCCACTAACGCAAAATTTCGGCAACCACAAGAACCGACAAGAACCGTTAATTGACACTCGAAACTGATCTAGTGGGCTAATCTGAAGAGGTCTTACTGATTCATTCTCCGTATGCCTTGAAACCTGGCCAAATTGGTGGCCTGCTCACTTGGATTGATGAAGCTCTTTTGTCAAAATCGAAACGTTGCTCGGCTAAAAACTACTGAATATCTACCAAGCCCTTCTTCCTGAGATTTCAGTGTGTTCCAAAATAAGATGGACGAAAAATCCAGTGGACAACTGCCCTAGAAACAGTGTTGAAAGTTTGAATGGGAATGATGAAACTCAGGAAAAACTGTGGCCTCGGTAACGTTTCGCGCCATATACTCGTAAATGAAAATTTTGGATCATTTCGAGTCTCATGTATACAAATTAACAACAATCAGGTTTTCAGATTCATGTTTTCTACGAGTTATGTGCTATCATAAATGGGAGATGTAGATAAGCCCTGAATTAATCCTTCGTTTTTGTTTAATGTTTGACAGCCAAATCTTCCGCACAGGGGGTCGACACTCAAAGTGCAGAACCATTCTCCTTGATCTCCTACTTATGGACACGGTCTACTGCCCAAAAGCCCAGAACTCGAACTCCTTGATGCGAAATCAATGAATCAGAGATGATTGAAACCACTGAGAACCCCAGTGAGATTTTAGTAACCTGCTGCCTAAATGTTTCATTGAAAATAAAACCGATATTAACGGTACAGCGCACAGTTAGTGCTTAGTAGGCTGCTCCATTTTCTTACCAGTGAAGATAGGGAAACTTATTCAAGGTCTATGCTTGCTGACCTCCGAAGAGACGGTGTTTGGAGGAGGCTTAGGAGGCAGTAACTGGCAACTCAGCTTGAGCGGATGAGGCTGAAAGACCTATATAAGCTCTAGGTAATTTACTTAGTAAAATAACTTTGCGAATTCTCTCTTGGATATAAGACAGTCTGCTACCAGTAACTAAAATAAACGGGGAAGGATTGTACTGATTACGAGGTTTTGGGCGTAGAAAATTTCCCTCCATGATTTGCTATCCCCTTGTTTAGTGTCCGACCGACAGATCAGTCAGTGGCATTAGAACGACATCAGGCCTGATGTAATTTGTGAGACTTTGTCATATGACTGAACTAGGTAGCTTCCTTTCCGACAACCTCTCCACAAGTGGACAAATGTATCAGGAATGAAATTTCTTAGACTTGAGACTTCTCAGGATTCCTGAACTGGCTAAGCTCCTAAGTGGAATGTAGAGATATCCATTTTCGGGGTAATATTAGGGTTAGTTCTAACCAGAGCAAAATAGTTGTGTCCAAAATGAAGCGAAACAATCGGTGTTGTTCAAAACCAAAAACAGTCCCCCCCCCCATGGATTCAGCCTAAACCGGGTGAAACGATTTCATCTAGTATCGAACAAGCTGTCGCCACTTTCGTCCCATGAAACGGATAGCGCGAACGAAAAACATCATGTAAAGTGAGAGATTGTGGGTGTGGGTGTGTGAAACAACTGGTTGTCTGGAAAGGGAATTGGCAATTTTGAACGGGTTGTTTTTCATCTCCGTGTAGGCCAGTGAGAATGGCGCGCAGTCATAGAAAGCTACGAGTCTCAAAAGCTACCGCCGTTGACGAGTAACGAAGAACATTCCCAAGAGCCTATATATTAAAATCAATTATTGTTACGTCAGTTGAGCCCAGTCAAATAGCCCCCAATAATGTACTCACCGGTGAATGTTTCGTTTGCTGTCGTCGTCGGGATGGACCATCAGCGAATTGGACGACAAAAACCCTTCCTTAATTTGCCTTGGAAGAACCATATATCCGATACACGAGTGTTTTACAAAAGCAGCAATAGGAGAATCTGAATGTCCCGTTTTGTCTGAGCGTTTCAACGGGAGATGAGTGTTTACTCAGCGGATGCGCATTTCAAGTGAACACTTGCAAATACTTGTCACGGAAAGCTGTTTTGGCATACCCGAATGCTAACAACCCATGTTAGGTTTCGGATGACCTACGACTAAAAGATATAGAAATATTTGTGTCCTCTCACGAGAGGCCATGGGAAGAAGTAATCAGCTTTTGCGTGAAACGGGGTAGGGTAGTTTTCCCACACCAGTAGGAATCACCACTGAGAGAGAATTCAGTCCTCGTTGTAGGAGTGCTACCCCTTTCATGGGCAAACTGACACCAGGTTATAAATAACAGTGGAATTTGATGGTCTCTCCAAATTGGTAGCCCTATTCGTGGTAGTCATCGTTACGAGCCTTACTGAACACAGCTGCAGTTTTGCGCAACAAACAAGCGAAAAGAGGAAAGACTTCCACCCTACTATATTCCTCCTAGTTTACTCCTCTCGCCTCGAGAATGCTGCTATTCAGAAAGTGTCTTTCAATAATACAACCTCCGATTCGATCCTTGAAGTTCGTGTTAGCAGCTCGGAGTCTCCCAGTAGCGACCAACTTCTGGTCAGTCCCTTCATTTCGTCTCTCTATTAGGTACAAATGTAACGCGACTGTGCTTGAGGCCAGTCTGACCACTCCACACAAAAATAAAAAATCTGGGTGCCCTTTTGCAATCATACGGCAAAAAACGACTGTAACATATTAAAGAATATGTTAGCGTGTATCCAAGTGCAGAACAACTTTTTTGACTGCTGCTTACATTATACTCAATATATGACAAGTCAGTGTTAAATTTTCGGCACCATTAAACTACTGAATAACTCCGTCCACTCAGCCATCAAGAAGAATTAACCAAGCAACGTGTTTCAACCACAAGCTAAATCGCAGTTGATAAACTTGGGATAGAGTTCGACTCTTACAAGGAGCTGAGCTGTTAATTCACTGGGAGATTCACCTCGATTTCCGTGTTCGTCACTTTGTTTCTGGACTATCAGTAAAAGTTCGTCTACCCGAATCACTTGGTTAAACTTTGTACCAGCTGGCACCACGAGTGTTATTATGTAAAAATAGCAGAATACAGATCAATGCCGTTTTGATGTGAGAATCGGACTGTCATCCTTAAAAATTATTTTGCAAGCAACATTACAGTTGACAAATGGACAGTCTTTAGGATACCAAGGCCCGTTTCACTGATAGTTTAGGGTAAGCTACTCCGTTGAAGGTGAAATTCGGCAGTGAAAATATAAATACTTCGCTGGCTCACCATCACGTGGGCTTCATTCTGATGTGTACGAATAAATCACACAATTCTGTTAACCCTTTCAAAGCAAACACCGTTTAGAGGTTCCAGAAGGTCTCCTCGATGCCTAATTGTAGAATTCCTGTACTGAAGTGGCTAGTCTTCATTTGCAACCGGAATGCTAAATCTTTTCCTTAAAAATAAGATTAGAAACTTTTTTTCACCTGAATAGAATGTTCTGGAAAGCCAATAATACTCTTGAATTATGCACACTAACCAGACGCGATGAAGCCTTCTGCCGGCTATTACTCTTGTTATCTCGGTTGACACGAGCTAAATTAGGACAAGAAACACTGAATAGGGTAATTTATCAGGGACATTTCTCCCTATATATCAGCAAGGTGATCGTAATTTAGTAGGGACTTGATAACTATTGAGTCTTCCCCAGCTATCTTAAGATGCACTTCGACCTTGTTATCTTTAATTGATAGTTCAGCTGCAAGATGCTTTTGACGTCTCCAAGGTGAACATCTCGGTCGCATCAACTCGGATGCAGTTTAGAAGTGTCCAATGACCTGGCAAGACACTGTCAGTTTTACTTGTAACATAAACTGCTGAGTGTTTCAGCAGTTCAATAAATCTCAGGTAACCACAATAAGTGTTGCTATGGTGATGGTTTCTTTTGCGAGGTATGTCGGCAGTTTGCAGAGCCGGAGGTCTCTGCCCTTCGGTTTTTGGAAGGCGGGGTGGTCTCCTAGAAAACACCGTGACTTAAGGTTGCTTCTCGAGGGGGACATATCCTCAATAAGGTCTCATCAAAAAAAGAATAAATGTATAACCACAACGGACAGTGTATTTTTCCACCTCGAAAAAATCTGATAACCTGAAAGTTCAAATATTGCTGGTTTCGACAAGAATAATTCATTTTAGTGGGATAATGGGGCACTTCAAATGTTTGCTTAAACGATACTAAGTGACATGAAGATATCTCAATACATTTCTATAGAAATTTATCAGGACTTCAGTGTATGTTCTTCAGGACGAAGTTCATTCCAACAGCATCTTTTTTTGGATGACCACAGATGGTTCATGACAATCAACGGCAGGGCATCCGAGTGGTCTCTACGGCTTCGCGAGCATACATGTCTCGTCTGCAGCATCCTTCACTAGGGGTTACAATCGTTTCTATAATTACTTGTTACACTCTGCTCGGTACTCGTATCTGAGGGTCAGTTCAGCTAGGTGTATGGGAAGCAGCCACGTTTTAGCAAGAAAACAAATCAGAAGATAAGCAGGCACTGATTGTACGATTTCTCATTTCATCATGCTTTTCCAAACTTAGTTCCGCATATACCGGACAAAACAATGTGTGCGGGGCTGGAATTGCCCAGTGTTAGTCAACAGACTGATGAGGAAGTTCCAGGCCAGTTTACAAACGATAGACTGACTAATCCAACTTCGAAAAGCGCCGTTTACCAAATCTTTGTCATCAAATAGGAGTATATTCCTACCTATGTATAAAACCTACCATATACTGTCATTAACCGGATTTTTTTCACAAAGGGAACTGATTACGGGTGACCGTAGAGATGAATCAGTTACTTAGTTTCTAGTTAGAGTCCTCAATTCTGCTGGGTTTCAGCAATACCCGCGAAATCAACCAGTTGAATAGACTTGCTAGGTACAGAGCTTGTTAAATCGATTCCTCAGGCAAGAAAAATTTCACTTACTTGATTGTAGACTAACGGAACATTGACGTAGTCGTGCAAAAATAATATGTGCAACTGTCTCCAGAATGCAACCACTTCAGCGACTATAGCATCCAAGTGACGTTCGTGTTTGATGAAACCTTCATGATGCGCCCTGCTCAGCAGAGTGACAGCCCAAACGACTGGAATGAAAAAGTACCCGTTATCTTGTGAGAGGTTCATAAATATTGTTTCTTCCTGTTTTGTCATTAACCCACAATCGACCAGATCCTCCAACGTACCCACTTGACGTTTCATGCTCAATGATATTTCCTGGAAGCACAATGCGCTAGCTAAATTGAGGTAGCGTGCAACGGAGCGTCTGATCAATAGAGGTCTTTCGCTATCGCATTGATCTGACATGTAATAAGCTTCCTTGTGCTCACATCCCCGTAAATATGTGCCCATCAAATAGCACGCAGAATCCGGAGTAGGAAGATTAAGAAATTGTTTCCACCATCGGGAAACCACAAGGTTTACAAAGAAACCCAACACAAACGAGACAGGAATCGCATCGGAAATACGAACTGCATAAGCACAGACCTGTACAAATTGTTGTTTCATTTCCAGACGCTCAGGAGTATCTGTTGGAAGCAAATAGTAGATAAGTGCGACGCCTCCATACGCAAAGCAAAACAGGAGGAACGTCGGCCATACTGCTTGATACACGCTTCCATGCCATCGTGCAAGCAGGCGAACCAAAGATCCGTGACGAACGGTTGCAACCGAACTGGCGTACGACACAGTCATTCAGCTGGAAAATGCGTGGTAAATCGTGCTCCACGTTCATAACTGGGCAAAATGCAGGCTGCCAGGTCAAATCAGATATCTCATAGGCGATTTGTCAGGACAATCGAACATCACGTGGGCGTGTTCGCGTAGCTAGTTTCTGATTGGTTTACTTCTACAATCACTTCCATAAGCCTAATCACGCCGCGCCATTTACAAATCCATCAGTGCACGATGCGTTTCAACATCCAAGTGCACTCTGTCGTCACATTGGTTTTCGGATTAGTCACCTTACAACGCACATTTGGTCTTAACATCAGCTGCTACGAGTGTGAAATCGTCGACCGAGAACGGCAGATGACTTTGTGGCCTTGTGATCAATCATTGGGACCATGGCAAACCATTCCGGATTGTAAAGCTTGTATGAAAATCGAGGAGGTTCAACGATCGGACTTCAGAAAACCAAGGTGGGGACAGGAATATTATGAACTGAAGACAGTTTCGAGGTTATGTTTGAGAAAGTTTGAGCCACTGTTAACGGATTCCTGTATTCAGACCTACGGTAGTTCAACCACTCTGAAGCGATGTTACTGTTCCACGCCATTCTGTAACGATTCCCATCGAATTTATGGCATATGGTGGATACTAGTAGCAATAACATCTGCCAACAGGCTATTTCATCTCAGCATGTAAACGAGCTGATTACTCGCTCTCCGCCAATCAGAAGTCGGATGCAGTAAACACAAACCCGGAAGTAAGTAAACCAAGTGTTCAGCGTTGTACAGATGATTCGTGTGAACTTTTCAACTATCAGCTGACTTGTATTCTTTCAGTTACTTTTTGAGGACAATTTCATTGTGGCCAAATATATACCTTTCTTCCTGCTCTTCTTCACGTTTGACATTCCGCAGCTCAACATCGCCAGGGGTAGTTATTTGGGGGCACATATTTAACTCCGACTACACATCAGTTAGTTCGTAGGGCTTGTTGTACGGTAAGCTCTGTTAAAAAACGCCATGCGGTTTTCTTGGTACAGTAATTAATCCCAAAAAGAGAAACTGCTCCTTTGGAGGGTTTATAGCAAGCGTTTTGGCAGGGTCAGTTGGAACGTACTCTCCCCAAACTAAGAGGATTTTATACCGTCCTGGAAGGTAACTTCTCTTTGGTCGCAACAAATGTCGCATCCACTCTTCAGAGGAGGGATATCTGCCCACAGGAGTATGCGAGTGATGACCAACGATCAGCACAGAAAAGTATCGAGATGACTAATATACTGGCTGGGGCAATCAACCGTTGTGTCAAAGGACTCCATCTAGTCCATAGTTAAGTTCATTCCGGTCATTGACCACCTACAAAGATATCAGAGGTTTACCTGTCATACTTCGTTGCGTGTCAGGAGACAGTTAGTGGTTACATAGCAATATTTGAGACCATTAAACCAGTTATTCAGTTCGGGCTGCTACGGTTTCAATCACCAAGAATAACGAAAATAAGACCATGACGGTCAAGTAGTGGAGATGACGCTCCAACCGGTTGATTGACACCAAGTCGTTCTGTTTTTCCGACAAATCTTAGAACGAGAGCTACGGATTGGAGGCAGTAGCTTTTATGCAAGATGGCCAGTTTCTGCCTGACAGGGTTGCCATCCGTTTGTTTGTCACACCCGGGTTCCCCATAAGGAAAAAACGGCAGTTGCAAGCAAAAGCTTCAGTGCCTGGTTTTCAAGTCATAGAGAGGCCAAAACTGGATCGCCTCCACCCGAACAATGGCTTGGCGAAAAGGGCTGTGTGATGCAAACCCTTCTCTGGCGTACGAAGTAAAAGCCCAGATAGCGCAACCTATGGGGTGTGACCAGTTAATCTATCGATAGAGAGTTACTTTTTTGACAAATACATGCAAATCGATTTGGTTTTCACGGGAGACTCAAGCGAATCTCTCGTTTGTGATGTTCAACTAATTTTGCTGCACAAAGGCCGTTTCAGTTGGTACGATATTCGAGATGTCGCGGTATATTTTCATAAACGAGACCATTCACAAGGTTGTCAAAGAGTCTTCAGCAACCTTGTGAGTAGTTTCCTTTATGAAAGAAAGAGTAACTTTTCTTCAAAACCATCTGACTTAACCAGGTACTACTGACCTGATGTATTCATTAGACTCGCACAACGCTTCAGAAGAGTAGACATGTTTTCCCGCATCAGTCATGTCCCTGATAAATAAAGTGCGGCAG
Organism: Clonorchis sinensis; assembly: GCA_003604175.2. NCBI lineage: Eukaryota > Metazoa > Platyhelminthes > Trematoda > Opisthorchiida > Opisthorchiidae > Clonorchis > Clonorchis sinensis. The sequence continues at coordinate 46,289,972 of CM030370.1, forward strand.
TTCGCTTAGAAGGAGCATGCATTCTAATCTTGACAGCCAATGTGATGTCACGTCAACACCACAACAATCAGAGGCCAGCAAACCCAAACCTGATCTTCTCGATTCGGAAATTGATGTCTTCTATCGCTAGTCTGCCGGGACTTCTGAAACTGCCCAGATTGATGAATCCATCTGTGGCATAGGTTCTTCCTCAAGCATGGGAGTTGGGTTTGATTCCTCGTAGAATTAGTTGGGCTGGGAAAAATAGTTTGCGATTCTAAAGTGTCCTACTAGAGAACAGGGACATCTTCAGTGTACTCACTGTCTGTGAGCGAACGCTCGGGGAGAATACAAAACCTCCGAACCGTTAGACACAGGTGAATAAAATTCAAATAACACATCGACTGCGATATAGAAGAGCAGCGTTGGCAGAGAGAAGCTTTGCCTGACACTAGCAGATGCGGTGAACTCAGGCGAAAGTTATCCCGAGACCCGTATGCACGGAAGTAGGTACATGGACCTTTTTTAAGCGATAAGAATTTAGAAGCGACATTATTCATCGACAGAACCTGCCAGAGATTCGATGAACGATGCACTCAAAAAGCCGCTCTTACATAAAAAAAATATTACTATTGTTGACTATTGGAAGAAGTGGCACAGTCCGCCAACTTGTCACAAAGGAAGTAAATGGCCAACGCACCCTCGGCCGCGATGAAAGCCAGTTTGATCCTCATGGGCCTGACTCTCCCGCTGATGGACAACAGTTCACCTTAGAAGGCGTGACTACAAGATCCGGGTGGTTTTTGCTCGCTATTCTTGTACTTTTTTGGAACAACTGTCGAAGTGTTCCATTTTACTAATATTCTTTTTTCGTTCCAGGTACTTTTGAGTGCAATCTCTAGCCTGACTACCTCTCAAGTGTAAAGGATGCAAACCGTATGAACTAGATTCCCTGATGTGCTTAAACTGTGAAATTTATCGCCAGGTTTCCGTTGTAGACGGAGAGTTGTTGTCGACTGGTACCGAATTTATGTTATTCTTCCGGAGGTTGAGTTAGTGGCAACCAGCTTAACTGCTCTCTAAAGTTTCTGAGAATAAATTGTGCTTTCATTCTTTTTGAGACCGTTTCGTTAACACCCACCCACCTCAGACCGGTCGATCAGATTTAATGAAATAGGGCGGCTTCGAGGACCGCGAGCATAATTTCTCACATTTTTCAGTCATCTTTTAAGTCACCATCATTATAACCGTGCCGGTTTATTCCTAAAAGCCTTTCAGAAAGATGGACTCGATATTTCTGGGATATAGCGAAGTTTTGCAGGTGATGAGCTTGTTAGTTTTGCGTCAGACGGCGTACTGTGGATGGCAAGCTGGTTGATACGCGTGCCTGCACAGGACCATGATCAGGCTCAAGTTGTGCACACCAAAAGAAACGACAGTATGTCCTCCGATAGTGGGCATTCGCGGCACGGAACCCCGACAACCACGACGAAGTTACAGCTTTAGGTAGTGCCAGGAAGGTCAGATTTTTGAAGATTATCCCAGAATACCCAAAACCTACTGATACCCTCAAACTCCACCAAACGCCGATCAGACAGCCTTGAATCGAGATTAGACAGTACCCTCCAAAATATAGTGCGAGACAGTCTTGGATCAAGGTCAGACAGTGCCCCCTGAATATATAGTGCGAAGACATTTTACTTTTCGCAAGTACTCGCTTGTTCACAATAAAGCTATTTTGTAACTTGTTGGCGAGTCCTTTTTTTGTTGCACTGTACACTGGAGCGGGGACAGCAGTCAGATATAAAAGGTAGGACTAAGGCATCAAGGATGAAAAAAAACGAATATCTGTGACTTATAAATCCAGGAATGGATAATCTTTATCAGTGAGCGCTGCTCGAGCTTTCCAATGCAAATGATATTTAATGACGTGACCGAGCTTGCTGGTAAGCCCTGTCATGCTTCACTACCGGGCAATCTTGATCGATTTGGATCGCCTTCCGGCGCATTAAGGGCACTGCGCTTTCGTCAGTTATTTCACGTGTGAAGCAGATGACCAGCCACCGTTGCCACCAGAATTGCTTGTCACCAACGCGTTGCTTCTGCCGAAATTTAACTTGTCTAACCGTGTTGTTTATCCAGCTCCCTTTGGACCTAGTTTGTGCTTCAAGAGCACCATGCACAGACACCGAACGCCTTCGTTTGTCATCCACTTGCATTGGCAGTTTTCGGTTAATATCTCATGACTAAACTTGCCGTAGCACTGGCAGACAAGTTGGCGTTACGTCGGCACCAAATATTTAGGAGGCTGACAAAAGCCGCCTTCCTAATCCACTGGGTGAGGCCGTCTTTCACAAAAAACAAAGCAGTTGCACACTCCATTTAATTTTTCAGTCAAATAAATATTCTCGCTGGTGTGGGGGTAAATAAGGGTTCGGAGTCACTTCATAGAACCCCGAATTAGCTCGTTACGATTCGTAGTTGTAAACAGCGTACCGTTTTGTGGTACACTTGCCTGTCTTATGCACAATACGTTGCATTTTCGACAACTGACTGTTCAGCAGATTTCAGAGGTCTATGTCGCGTTCGGCTGCATCCTACAGTCCAACTGAGCTCTTGTGGGGTATGAAAGGCCTTCAGTGAACTACCCCTAGACCCTTTGTCCATTCAATCACTGTGAGTTGTGATCTGAATTTGACCGCTATTGTAAAATGTGAGTGAGCGAAGCATATCCTAAGTCCGTGGGCTGTTGGCTGCCATGATACGTAGCTGATTGAGCAGCATTCGTTTTGATGAATGATTAGAGTCTGACAAAAGCTGCAGGCACGGTAAGGTTTTGGCCGCATAAACACATATACGACTCATCTGATTCCCCGGACCTAAGTAATCATTTGGATGAGGCGTTGAGCGGAAATTTTCCGAGTATTGTCATGAACTAAGACTGACTATGTTTCAACATATTGTGGAACAAGACTGAGGAGGACTGTCATTTCAAACTGTTACTGTTATGTACACTATGAAAAAGGTAAAAGTATTCAAAGATCCACGAATTTCTCCAGAGAAAATGGCACCATTTAGACCGCAGCCAAACACAGCACACTAGGTGGACGAAAGCCGTTCAGCTACCTGACTCTTCCAGCTACCAGACGTCAGCTACCATCAGTTTGAAGCCTTACATATGGTACTGTTTAGGAGTATACCTTAAATGAATAATGGAGGTGAATATTTTATCGATCGCGCCGCAAAGTACCTGGCGTGGCTGACACATCGGCGATCCTTTCTATTGGTCAGTTGGTTGGCCGTCACCAATGGCAACATAGGTAACGCCACGCGGAGCAAAACAGGTGGGTGGACCTGAATCAAAAGACACCAAGTGCGTTTACACACCACATGTGCACACCTCAGTGCGTGAACTAGTTCTGCCTCAAGTTACCTGTATGACGACTGAGCCCCGACGACATCGCTTCTACGGAGGGATGGCCTGTAACTTACGGATAAGAGCTGTGTAAATATGCTTCAGTTAAACTATGGGATTCTATACAGATGTTTTCGTCACTCCACATGTTTTGGCGCTTCTCCAGAATGTTGATTGCTGCGTTCTTCGCTCTAGTGGTAAAAAAGGTCAAAAGTGCTTGCTTCCTGATGCATGACTGAGGAGGAGTCCTGGCGTAAAGTGACTACTTCAAAAATTAGATTTTTTCGTGAGAATTTCATCCAGGGCTCGACCAAAAGCTTATTCGTACAGTTGTGCCTCCATCCTTGCGGTGCATATTTCACCAAATCAACTCAATGAGCAAACCTTCCTGCTGATCGAAACCCCGTGTATTCCTGTAAGTAACGTCATGGATTACCCTTTCGACGATTACCTAACCCACTCTCAAGGCAACAAGCTCTTGTCTGAAGTAATAAACCTGACTCGGAATCTGAGGGAGTGATGCTTTAGCCTAGTAGTACATCAGGGTCCACTTGCCCAAGGATACAGATGACCAGTGGAGCTATACTAAATAGCAGTAAATCCTAGACAATGAGAACATTACGGAGCCCCGAATCCAAGTTTCACTTTGCCAGAAGCACTGTTCAATTGTTCCATTCCGTTTGAGGATCATCAGTAATGCTCAATCGGGGAATCTGTAGTGAGATTGTAGATGCACCTTATTCACACTATCAATTAAAACGACGTGACTGAGCGTTTGCACTCTTATCCAAGAAGTTTTAAGCTCAAATTCCTTCGGGACTGGTGAGTTGTGCTGTACAATTGCATACTAACATGCTGATCTGAGCGAAAATAAAGCATTGCACAGAAATCCATATTCTCATTCCTTTGGCCCACTTTTTTCAAACTGAGGGTTAATAAGCATAGGTAGATTTTCCTGTGGTCTTTATCAAAACGACTCATGGTGTACTAGTCAGTGTACGAACGTTATAAAGTGCAAAATAGTGCATTCTATGAGGGTAGGAGACATTCTAATAGCATCTACGTGTATATAAATGCAGAAACAGGGTCCCAGGACTTGCCTCGTTTCGTTGAACCACTACACTGTAGGCGTATGCTTATGACTGAACCAACACACATTGGCTCAAGCAACTTTGAACAGCTATATCAGTTAGTGCTACATGGAGGTTGTGTAAAAAACTGCGATCCTCTTCGAAGAGGCAATTGGTAATAAGCTATCATTTTACTCTCATAGAATAGGGGATTTGAATTACAAACAAGTTTTGTCACCTTTCAGACCATACTCTAGCTAGATCACTTGCCAGAAGATGCGGCAGGTCTCGCTGAAAGCATGGATGAAGCAGAGAATTTCGCAAAATCCGAAATCAGGGAATAGTTTATCACGAAAAAACAAAACAATAACCGACGCTGAAAGTGTTACGTGATACTTGTTTATTTTATCCCCTTCTTTAGCAGCAGTAGACTGCAAATGTCCGAAAAGAATCTTAAAGGACAACTGCCAGTTTGCTCCACATTAATCTGTCCCCGACGGTGCTGCTACGAATAGACTAGTAAATGTTTCCTCGATTGTTTTGCTAGAAGTTCACCTAAGTTTTTGCAGAAGAAAATGGACTACGGTTGAATGGGTCGGAGCACTTTTAGTATTGAAGAAAAAAGAAGATTGCGGCCTGCACATTCTGAGGATGCCCACTCCTCATGATATATATATATATATCCCTCTCAAACCTCCTATTAGAGTAAGGGTCTCCCCTCCTAAGAAGACCATCCTGCCTCGGTCCAGCAACAAGAGATCGAAACCGGACCTTCAATAGGACCCGGAATTTTTCACCAATTTCGGCTTTGCTGCCACTCAACAGGGACTACTTTATAATCGAGACCCTAAAACACCGTAACATCTAGTATTTTAATTTTTTATTGTCTGGTAATGGAGGATTACGCTGTTTGAACTTCAAGACTATTGGTTCTGGTGGGAAAATGCCAGCGCTAGCAAAGTTCTATGGCTTCTGAAGATGTTCTGATGGGTTTGGTCACATAACTTGCCTGCACTAGAAAAAAGACCATGGGTTTTCTTCCGAACAAAGTCAGCACAACAATGAACACCGATGTTTTGAGCTACTCAAGGAACACCCAGACGTCGGATTAACGGGCGAATGTGTGGGGCCACTTTACAGTGAAATAGTCGTTCTTATTCAGACAGAATGAAGATTTGCCAATTCGGTTAAAAAATGACGGAGATGTTCAAGCCACGGAAGGTTCTTATGAAAGAAGATCCTTTTATTACGAGAAGCAACTGATTTCCGGTAGTGCTTGTCAGATATGGTTATTTGAAATTTGTTTTTTGTTCTTGAAGCTACATACAGTCTTACCATTACTGTGTTTGTGGCTTATTGTATTTTTTCAAATCCTTTGACCTTGTTAGCAAGCTTTAGTAGTCAGTCACTTCTTTCTCTCTTATGCGTTTATAAGGCCTTTTCTCCGGTTTCTTCATCCACCACATTTCTTAGCACGCATAAGTTTGCTGAGCTTTGGTTTGCACTACCAGTATACATTCGACAATAGCTAAGAGAATTGGAGGTAAACACGGTCTCCATTATATCACCACCAAGTGATTGTAAAACTAACCGGGTCAAAATAAACGGACTTTTGCCGCTACTTCGACGCAACTAGTCGACATGCCTCAAACAAACCACCACCTAGTCGTTGTGCTACTGACCTTTGCTCCTTTATACCTTGGGCTTTCTAGCAGGCCTCAGAGATATTCTGATCTAGGTCATCAGCTGACCAGTCGGAAACCATCATTGTGTACAAACAAACCGGTACCTATAGAGGTAAATGGTGAAGATACTCACTACTCATTCAGTTGACGGAGAAGAGAGACTACAAAGATTGAAACGGGACTACTTATTAACGAGATTAAGTGCAGGTGGGTAGCACATCTAGTTTGACTTTCTGTTCATCACAGTGCTCCATTGATGAAGTTACGTAAGTTATTTCAGGGCGATTTATGCGTTAGGGCATTTGTGTTTTCTCCACTTCTATTGCATCACATACTTTCTGGTTTTCAGTCAACTACTGACACTGTGACGTCAAACTCATACAAACTCATGCATGTGCGCGTACCGAGTGTGCAACTCAATCAAGCTTAAGGCTCGCTGTTTCCCTCTCGTTGGTTAATTATTGTCCGATGTCATCAGCCATGGAACAAACCCTTCACCCTTGTCGAACTGGCGTTGAACTTCCTGGTATGACACTACGTATACGCTTGCTGAAAGCCCTTTGACAGCCCACAACCAGTTCTGTCCTCTTGAGGCTCATCGTCAGTCTTATGCTCTAACTGACTGTAGTGACAAATTGACTTGGTATTAACGGGAGACTCAACTGGGTCCTTCGTTCATAATGGAAACTCAGGGACTGCAACTGGGTGACCGAGTTAAATTGCAAGTGAGTGCATTTCACCAGTTTCCTAAATATTACTGTTCAAGTAGAACGTGGGGTTAAAGACTGCATCCACTTGGTGAACTTCAAGAAGAGAGAAACCCGTCGTGGGCTGTCAGCGAGTTTCCAGCAACCTTACGACTAGTGTGTTCTGTCAAGGGAATATACTGCGATATGCCGAATATCGCATCAAAGGTACAATACCTTCAGTTGAATGCTGTCACAAACGAGGGATGCAACTGAGTCTCTCGTCATTACCAGTGTAATTCGAAATGAGTAGGCTTTGTCTTACTGGGCCCATCCTCTTGTTGCCTCATCCTATCCTTGTGTTCACTAACTACCATACTGGTTTCATAATTTTTCACCCACGTCTGTTCCCTTTCACACCTCACGATGATTCTGTCACAGTAATCTTCTCGCCTTTATTCACAGTCTCACATTCAACTATCTCCTGTTTCAGATTCCAGTGCTGACTTTGACAGGCGCTACTTGTTGTGTGCCAACCCACACCTTCAGCATCGGGCGGATGAACGGCGTATCGAGAATAATTGCTCTAGTGTTGGCTAGTTCTGCATGTCTGACTAGGTCCAAACACATTGGACGATACGGGTATGATCAATACTCGTCTTGCGGAGGCCGTAGCCTCACAGTCCACCTGAAATTGGTATCGTTTGCTTCAACTGTTTGTTTACGTACACTTGGCCTACACTTACCGTGTCTTGGACTTCGACCGATGGCCGGTGCGTGATTCTACGTTTCCGTTCGCACCCTCAGCAGCTGGTAGTAAAAATCGACCACTGAATGTTTTTACGTGTCTCTACAAAATGTGGTTTCTGGTCAATTTTTGGCACAGTTTCTCCTCGTGTTCAACAGATTTTCAGAAATGGCCTCTGAAATCAGTGCTACTTCATTGACCATTGCAACTTCTACACACTGAAAAGAAACGCTGTTGGGTCCCAACAGCGCACTAGCCTGCGCATGTTTTCAGTATCGTGCCACTCAAACATCAGTATTGGTCAGCCAGGCGGAACTACGACAACGATTGCCTGGTCTTGAGGTGCTGTCGGGCTTTACAATCTGGGAGTATGAGAAACCGCAAGATGATACTATGGTCTGGACTTTTCCTGTGTGTTAGGTGACACCCATAGACGAGTTAGTTTGAAAAAGTGAAAATCAAAGGTTTTGCAGAGGAGCAAAAGCTAAACGCCAGCCTAGGAATCGGAGCAAGGGAAATTTATGTCCTTCTAGAAAAGTGTAACAGTTGCAATGCTGATTTGCACAGCCCAATGTTGCACAATCACAAACGCTCATCCAAAACTCCCTAAAATCTAGCGAGATGCACACCACTGATGATTCCCCAGTAGAGACGAAACAGCTGTACAGTTCTTCCCGGATATTCAGTATAGATTGGCCTCACTTACAGGGCGAACTCAATCCTGGAAATTCCCCAGCCTCCTACGACTACCAAAGACACCCAGATAATTTCATTTGCCACTAGACACGGTACTAATTTCGACACAACCATCCACCCATTGTTACGCACCGCTACGCGCCCTAACAACGCATTGATCATGTCACCTCGATTGGCGATGAAACCTTTGCAATCAGATTGTCCAGCTCAGCAAACAAACCAACCGTTCTTCCAACAGTCGACTTGACACTGTGAATCGCGGGCGGTTAATGCAACTGACAATTCGGTCGTTACCATTCAGGGAGGACCATAATGTTAGCCAGCCTTCAAAAGCATAGGTAACTTCATCTTTGCAACGGAATTGTAACCGCAATCGCACAACTAGTGTGGACACCTGTGGTTACTCCCTCCGTGGGCGATGGATCACCCTTGAATTGACCACAGCAGTGCTGTCTGCCGTGAACCCATTGCCATACATGAAATTTGTGATCACCAATAACCTCACCCTAAACAAAAGAATTGTTTATGTTCAAAGTTAGTGGGTGTCACCATTCAAAGCTAACACGGTTGTCTCAATAATCGCATCAACGTTACTCTTTATACTAATTTATTAGTATTAGTGAACCCATTCTTGAACACCAATCACACTGAACATGATTCCAACTCTGACTCTAGACATCGGCATCGGCTAAGGCCAGGGTAACAAGCTTGAATGTAGCCATACTCAAGGCGCCAAAGCGATAATGGCAGCGTAGTTATTATGTTAAAATTAGTGATGGCAGCACACTGACATATTTAATAGTGACAACTAAGTGTACTAAAGTACACCAGTTAGAGGTTACTTCTTGCAAATTAAGAGCAATCGGGTACGGGTTTTCCAGACACAAGCAACATTTGAGGGCCGAAAATTGGATGTAAGCTACAAGACGGATACCCCTGGATGGCATTTTCTTTGAACGTGCAAGTACCCCATTATATGCCCGCTTTCACCGCTTAACTTACCAAAAAAGATGTTATAAAACCTAAAAAACATTTTAATACACTTTCTGACTGTCTAGACACACGGGAATGTTTGTAAACTTGTATCTTTTGCTGTTCCCATGAAACAGCAAGAATAGAACAGCGGTTCTGTACCCATCAGATTGATCTTGTTTATACGTTTTAGTTACGCTTCTTTTTTTGCTGGATCTGCTTTGATGCCGCGCAAGATCACCGTCTTATTTTAATTTATTCCAGTTTTTACCAAACCTCCATGACGTTTACAGCAACATTGATCCATTAACACGCTGGTCACTAGGCCTATAACCAGTGCATTCGTAGAACAATAATTCACACGTTTTTTCCCAGCAAAATTTCCTAAAACACAAGTGCAGACTGATACACCACACATGATAGACTTTCATCTAGTTCTTTGAATAATGAGCAGCTACTTCGTCTATACACATGTCAATCGGATTTTGAGTGGTCGGAAAATAGAAAAACACCCTTAACGTATCAGTTTCTGTTGCTTGATATGCGGTCCAGAAGCTATAAGAGAGAGTTCCCTGGCCGCCTCTATTTTGGACAGAAGTCTAGAGATGCTGAAGATACCGTCTTATCTCAATAATGCCTTATTTCACGATATTTCAAAACTTATGAGAAATGCAGCCCCAGTAACCGCCGCAACAAAGGAAACGGCATTCGTTTTCCGTGAAACTTGCTCTTCGGAAACTTTGGCAAAATTCGGTTTTCCCCTTGTGAATTATACCCACTTATTAGTGACATCATCGTGTACAGACAGTATTCATACTCAATATCGTTCTTAACTGATAACGACTCTGACCAGGCAGGTTCGAGCCAAGACCTTGGTCTGTACAAACGTATAACACATAATACAACTGCGCGTATATACATATATATGGGCTTTTGCTCACGGTCAGTTTTGTCCTTTTTGGGGTTGGTTATCTAGGTGATGTGTCCGGGCTGCCGTCGGCCTCATATTCTACTTGAAAGCCAAGTTGCACGCAAGTGGCGAGTGTTTTAGATAGACTGCTGAATCTTGTACTGATTGCCCACAAGCGTGTGGTTCAGTCGAGCTTGCTTCTGTTAGCCCTTGCGGGAGACTAAATCCAACATGACACTTCTTCGGATTACACTGTAAACTTCGATTGCAATATGAGTACATTCCATGAGAAGCCGTTTCACGAATCGACCACTTGGAGCAATTTACTTAGTTGGGCGCTCCACAGTGTGATATAGTCATGCATGGGAACAGCAATCACAATATCCGTCTTCAAACCACACAATTCAGGTAACCATCGGTTCCTTCACCGGAACCATGAGAAAGTCAGGGACAACACCTGACTGTTCTCGAGAAGCTAACGTCAGCGATAAATTTTAATGTATAGGCCAAACCAAAGGGTCAGTTTCAACTACATCCTCTTTGTCCTGGATTAATGAACAGTATTCATAAAGACTGGTATCTATTCCTTAAATTTGTTCTAATCTAAGGCAAACCGTTAAATTCTATCGGTCAACTGAATAATATTCATGGGTACATTTTCACTTCGATCTATTTACACCGACACAGTAAGGGCCATAGCCAGAAGAAAACAGTCGTCACAGGTGTCACCTATAATAATAGAGGGGCTTCGGTTACACCTTGCTCATTTTAATCACTATTCGTTGTAGTAATCACAAGTGGATATCCTATTGAGATTTTTGGTAGATTTTTCCCCCCACTCGTTTCCCAATCACACGTTCACCTCGTCGTACGATACACAATTCACCGAATAATGTGTATGGGGACTTTCCAGCTGTCTATTAGTTATTGTGAAATCTTGCATGCCGAGCTCTTTGGTGGTCCACTTGGCTGGTTATTTCGGCGGCCTCCATGAGAATCGGCCCCGGAAGAAGAAAATCGCCATTTCGTTTGGTCTGAGTGAAACAACCGTTGAACAGCAATTTTTATCTTCTGCTTGCGCGACAACGTCCAATTATCCGTGACTAAATATTTGTTTCTTATTACTTCCTTTACATAACACAGCACTCATCAAGTCGCTGAAATCTCGTTGGAAACATTCGTATGAATAGTATTTTACGTCCAAAAGTACACCGCGATATCTCAAATATCAAACTAACTGAAAAATGAAACAGTCTTGTACAGCACACTCGTAGTACTTTACGTCCAAAAGTATACCGCGATATCTCGAATATCAAACTAACTTAAAAATGAAACAGTCTTGTACAGCACACTCGGTTGAACAACATCCGAGAGATTCCTTTGAGTTTCTCGTTGACATTACTGTAACTCGTAAATGATCGTATTTTGCCAATTGTTGCTCATTACTTTCATCATCTGACTAGCACTTCGTTTCAGTTGTAGCCTGACGCATTTTTTGGAGTGACGCAAATAATGTTGCTTGAATGCATCGCAAATGAGAGTGGCCATTGTGCCTTGCTCAGATCGGGAAAGAACTTGTGTCAACTAGCGGTTCCGGTTCCACAGAAGTATTACGGTTTATGGGCCAGTTAGTTGGCATGCGAACGCACATCAGCTGAAGAAGACATAGCAGATAGCTATACTTCACACAATAAGTCAAGCAACTTTTCGTATTCGTCACTGTTGGAAAGTTCACAATGCGAATTCACGAAACGTCCATGAAAATAGACAATGATCCCAATGGCGTCAAACCCTTCATCCGGACTGTTCAGGTGGGTACAGATGGGTGATTTGCGCGGGCTTTGGGACAACCCTTCCAATGTGTTAATCGTGCGTAAACTGGTATCTCTTGTCCAGTTAGTGCATTTGAGTTGAACAGTGAACATCGTCCAGTAGGTGCACGTTTGGTGTTAGTCTGAAACAAGCTTCACGAGTGTGCCCCATTACACTTTTCTTGCGGTCTGCCAGATACACAGTGAACCCATAGTGGGAGAAATTAGCCAATGCTGGGAACTCTTTCGGGATGTAGGTGGAGACGTTCCCGGACTCGGTAACCTCCAGATGAAACCTGCGGGGAACCCACTCTTCCATAAAGCGACTTCTTGTCCCTCCGAGGAAGCTTTATTTTGTTTCAGCGACGTGTAGGAGTAATTGGCTACACTTGTGTGGGGTGAACAGATTTGGCTAAAGTATGTCCCAAGCACATGAGGTCACATGACACTTTGATAGTGCCAGCAAAATGCACAAGACCTCGAAATTCAGGTAAACTGAACTTTTTGGTTGACTCACTGTCACAACATTTCAGTGCACGTGTCCGGCTAACCCTCATTACGGTGTATCAGCGAGAAATTACGTATTCATTTTGGGCAAATAGCGTAAATACAGCTTCTTGCTCCGGTTCATAAACGCTGCTTAGTCCTCTAACTGAAGTGCCATTTGGTATGTCCAGCATAATCAGATATGTATTCGTGCATGAAAAAATATGCTAACGCCTTTTTGGGAGTTAGTGGATAGTCTATCGTTCACAAAAAGCGGTAACAACCAACAATTCATAAACCAAGGAAGAAAGAGGACAACAGATGTCGTCGCAATCAAAACTTTTAGTTTCTATTTGAGTCGGTTTGTCTGCAGATCATATTTGAACGCAACCAGACAAACCTACCTTATCTCTGCAGAGATAAATTTATCAAAATACCTGACTCTTCTTTTTAGCAAGGGTGATGTGCTTGAACACTTGAATTATCATGGTCGAGCCGATTCTCAGTTTCACCTCCATAAAAGGTGTCACATCCTCAGGCATACCTCATGTACACCAAAAATTTTCCTCCCTGTCCATATTTCGAGACTTTGTTCCAACCATTTAAACATATTGTCCAATAATATTGGTTGTCTTCAGTAATCTGACTTTTTTTTACGATACTGATTATATAGTTGGACGTCTAAGCATTTCTGCTTGTGGGAACTGGAAACTTCTGTTCGTCTGACAGGTTTCATTCCGTTAGTTTTTTGCGTTGCTTGGTTCAGACATCACTTACATCACTTGGTTCGGGAAATCTGGCCGAGACCGCCAGTCTTGCTTACTTTCGTCAGTTTTTTAGCAGCACGTGCTCAATGTCGCTTCGATCGATGATTTGGACGCTTTTAGCCAATTGAAAGATGCGTGTGTCACGTTTTTTATACCAATCACAAGCGCGGAGTGAAATAAATCGGAATAAGCAGGCAATCAGGTGATTGAAGCATTTGTCCTGCTTTCGTTCCATTGATCGGAGTGAGATTTTCGAGAATGGTGTTCTGCTTGCAATCCCACACATGTCCACACACCTGCTTGGGTGTAAACCCAACCGTCAAGTAAAATACCCGATGGTTAAAGTATGTGAGATCGAGTGCTATCACCATCGCTTCATTAGAATATATTGTTTAGGTGGTCAGCTGACGAACGAGACCGTCTTATTTGACCTTGTAATGACCTTGTGACCCTAGTCGACACGAAAAATGTTGGATGCATAAGAAGTGCTGAGGTTCCCGATACGGGACTTTGCGTGACGCGTAGGTTCGACTATTCAGAATATCAAAAGGAAGAATTGGGTTCGAAATTTTACGGTACCATTTACACAAGGGTAAGCAAATGCATACAACAAACCTGAATTGTCCACTTTCGTGGCGTCAGTATGGGCACAAGTCTGTCACTGACCGACACAGTGCAGTGTCAACGTCCGCACACCAAACAAAGGCTCAGTAGTGGCTAAGTAGTGCGGGTTGTGGTCACCCCTTCCGACGACGTTCACGTGATTCTCATTGGCGATGCGATCACACGGAACTCATGAGAAAACTAGTCAACGCAGATGGGGAAAGTTTGGAACCGATTGAGAAGTCATCATTTCAGAAGAGCTTGGTAAACAATCGGTAGTTTTTTTATTTGGGCACCGTTTCGCTTTTGACACAAAGGTTCATCAGGCCAGGTGAACAGGTCACCAAGTTGGCCAGGTTTCAAGGCAGACGGGGAACCAATCAGTAAGTCCTCTTTAGATTATCACAGTGTTACTTTTCGAGTTTTGCGCTAATTGACTGCTGTATGGTGTTTCATTCCGAACAACGCAGTAATCAGTGGTCAGTTTAGCAGCTTACAATAATGTAGAAACGTGGACACTTTCAGTGTACACTTCCAAAGAAATGATTGTAGACCGAATACCGCAAAGAATGAAATGAACCTGTAACTATATAAACCAACGGTTTTTCTGCCGATAACGTCCCACTTCGGGATGAACCGATGTGTGGCCCGAAAATTTAGTCGGTCTACTTCATCCGAGTTATCACTTATCTTGTTTGGGTGCAGTCATCCCTCCCTACGAAGTGTTCGTGTCCCCAAAGCTAAGGGTGGATTGTGCTATATCCTGTCTAGGTGCGAGTTAATCACAATGCTGATCAGTCACTCGTATCAAAAAGGTCAGGTGTTCAAACTACTACATGGGAGCCTTAAGCGCATTGTTAACGATTCCCAATAAGGATAAAATAGTTGTACAGTGCTTCTCGACCTCTCAGCATAGATTGGCTACATTTACAGGATGAAAACCTTATGGGAAACGATTCACTGACCCTACCAAAATTAAGGGTTTTTACCCTCATGTGTAGACCACTCAGTAGCGATTTGCTAGTTCATTTCCGGTCTATCGTTCAGCTGTAGCACCCTTTCGGTGACTAACTGCCATGCCACCCAAATGCTGGGATACTGCCAGGTTACCCAAGCCTAGACAGGGGAAATCGAGAGGCAGAGTTCGGGCTCGAATCATGGACCTTCCGGAAGTAAATTCGCGCTCTAACCACTTGGGCCATCCCGCCCAAGTGGCCTAAGGCCTAAGGCACAAAACGATGTTCTGAACCTTAATAAATTGCGAACAGCGAATAGACACTTTCATGAAGAACGAACTGATGAGTAAGGTGATGCAGAATGCATACTTATCAGCCACAGCACTAACCATGGTCATGTTACGAAGGAAATGAAGTCATTCACCTGGCAATTTTATCATATATTGAGCTGAGATTTGTAGACGGGGCCTACGAACGTGACCAGCTTCTTACAGACTACAGATATCTGTGCCATAGAAATTCAACGTATGTATATAAAACGTATATGAGCCGATGAAACATAACGTGCAAAATGAGTGAATGTCAATGTAAGCTGAAGGCGGTCTCCAAGTCAAGTCAAATGAAAACATTGATGCCTTCGAATGGTCTACAGGACAAAAACCTAACCAAAATATCCATACAACCTACTCGATATCTGCACAGGTCTTCAGTGCTCGTGAATAATTGTATCCACCTATACGTGTTGCAACACGCCCATCAGGTTGCATGTCCGTGGACAAACCAGCAATTTCCAACAACAGATAATCACATATAGTTCCAGTTTCCCCAGCTCCTAATAACTCAGGGAAGTCACCTCACCGTCCTTCGTTCAGGGCGTTTCAAATTTTCCAAACCTTTACCATCATCGCCAACCCGCTCACCTGCGTGTTTAGTATGTACACACACAAATTGTGCTTTCTTGTTAGACCCATTCTGCTTATTTGACCTTGAGGATTTTACGTCCTTTATGGTCAGCTTTATTCATGTATAGCTGTCTCACGTATTCGAACGTTGTCTGCCTCTGGTTGGTTTGCAGGTGGCTAATTTCGTGCAATTTGGGTTCAAGTAGAACTCGAGGACTGTGCCTACCTGATGAGCCCCAAGAAGAGCGAAACCGGTCGTGGGCTGTCGAACGGTTTGCAGCAGCTTTATGCGTAGCGTGTCACGTCTAGTCTGCCTCCAATGTACACCCTCAGACTCCAATCATATTACCTGTTGCAGACAGTAACGACCGTCGAAGTGCGCACGTTTTTGTGGATTGACATCTTACAAGAAAAGTACAGCAAAGGAATTCAGAACTGTTTGTTCTACCCATATTAGTCTCTTGTACTACACGCCACTCGTTTTGGTTGTAACAGCAACTTTCCGCGTTTATTATCACCGTTCACATATCCATAACAAAGACATTTTTACTTCAGTGTGTTCAGCTTGTGTGTGTGTGTATGTTCAGTCAATTCAGCTGTTTTTTCCTAATTTGTCAGCTGGCTGTGACCAAATTGAAATAATAGATGGTTTCACATTCCACCAGACCATTATCTTATTGCTTTTTTATCCCCGTGTAAGGAATTTATAAGGTTGCCGAAAACATAAATACGAATTTCACTAGAATGTATTTCATCAAGATAAGGTGTACTTTCATGGAGGAAGCTACTCAGAAGGTTGCTGAAAACTCTTCGTGAAAACCAAATTGATTTGCAAATGAGTGTATCTGTCGCAGTAAGGTGTACTTTCTATCAACATAAAATCTGTAAAACCCCAATCCAGCTTGGCCACCGCACAAGATAGCGGCTATGTTGCCACCGTAATCCTATCCAAGTATCACAGTAGCATTGTGATCGGACCCGAGATTTGGGACATATTGGATTATGGTGTGAACAAGCTCGTAAGCTAAAAACAACCGAATCCAGCACCCGGAAGTTGCGCTTGATAGCACAATTATCCATTGTAGCAAAAACCCGACTGTTATGATTACTTTTTCCAGTGTATACACTACTGGTTAAGCAAGATGTGATGTTTACAGGTTATTTCAACCATTTGACCCCATCTAATCACGTGTTTACCCCAGTTACCCCATCATAGAGTGCTGCTTTCATTTTGGGTTCAGGAATAGTGCTGTCACCTCGGTAGCTGAAACTAAAAATGACAACCGATTGATCTACAAGCATAGACTAGACCTTCCATAAGGCATGTTGACCTTGGTAATACGTCATACAGAAACTACAGAATGCGATGCCAGTGGCCCGTAAAATACTTCCAAAACGCATTCGACCACGACTGCCAAACACAGCACGTCACTCGGCTGTGCAAATAAATTCCACCAATTCTACGCGACTTACAAGCAACGGGAACAGATATTTACTGACCAAAGTTTTAACTACCGACCTACTTTTACGAGGATTTTTTGTGTGCACATGCATTTGTCACATAGTACTTATGTTTTGACCACCTTGCACAATGCACGTTTTATCGGAACTGGTACAATGGACAGAGCATTGCGAAACATTACTTTACCTGATGTGAGTAGTTTAAAGTGGAGGTAAAAAGTGTTAAAATCTTAGCCCCTACGGACGGAGTGAATTCCATCACAAGGACGGCCTTGAGCCAATTAAAGTGGCTCTCTTGTGGACGGTGGCTGCAGTATGCCAGCATAAATAGCTACCTGCATATCAAGTGGGACAAATCAGAAGGAAGAATCCGTTAAAATGTCTACTTAATTGGTTGATCAGGTGGCCAAGCTTGTGTACTTCCCCCTTAACCAACCAACCGTGCACTGATAATGTTTCCACAGGCAGGAAAGTTGCCAGGCTCATCGAACAGATCGGTGGCTACTTGGTCTACAACCAGTTAACGTGCCCGAGCTACCAACATTCCGATGTATTGCCGGTGGATATGTAAACAAACTGCAATACTTCGAGGTCTATGGCACTGCGTCTTTGGGTGTAGATTGTCACTAATTGTTTAGGATTTTCTGGTTAGGTACTGGACCCCACGCCTTGCTTCTCGAGCCAATCAAATGTTCCTATAGCCAAGCCACTGTCGAATACTGATCCAAGTCAGACACTTTTGTCGGCCTAAGCAGGGAGATTTTGGTCTGAGACGAAGTTCAGCACAGTATGAACCAGATATCCGTTTGATAAGTAGACTTTTTACTTCTCCGGGAAGCACTTCGATCAATCCTGCACATGAGTGTCTCAAAATTAGAAATGGAGAAATGAGAACGGAAATTAAGTTTGATACCAAGGCAACCACAGTCGAAAGGACCAACTGGATTGGGCACGAAAAAATTTCTGGGAGGAGTTTGAGTGCTAGCTACTGTTCAAAATTTATTTCCCTGGATGCCTATTATTGGCTTTTCACCGTCCGACATAGGTTCCTTCCTCTCAACTAGACGACGAATACATCTGCGGATAACCAACTTACTTGTATGATGAACCGCTCATTTTCTTGACAGAACACACTACTCATAAGGTTGACGAAAAGCCTTCGGCAGCTCACGACCGCTACCCATCAGATAGGCGTAGTCCCCGAGCCCCCGTCAATCCTATCTGAAAGCTATTTGGCGAAATGCACCTATTTGCAAATTAAGTCAGTGCTGACGGGAGACTCGACTGAATCCAGCTGAATCTCTCTTTTATGATATTCTCCTGCACCAGCTAATGAGTACCAAGCGAAAACCTTATCTTTCGGCGGTAAACAACAAAAGACGTCACCTGCCCTGAGATTTGCTTCATTTGACATAAAGAAGTTTACGAAACCTGCGTCTGATCGATATGATTCGCCTTCCATGCGGTCCATGTTGTGCCGGATGGATGAAGCAGCAAGATACGACTGCGAACTATTGCAAGTGAAATTCTTGCTATCTCTTGATATCTCTTCAGACGGACAGAAACACCTTTTAGAATCCCCTTCTCATCGAAAATATCCTCTTATTTTGGCCACAAAGTCTTATGTACTGAAATTAGCATGGTCGTACGGCAAAGAAACGCCGGTGTTTTACACTGCTTTTGCTGTTGGTGATGCGCATGTTGATCTTCATGTCTTTTTGTGCACATATTTGTCACAATGGGCATGATTTCGTAAGCAGTCCCCACATGCACAAAAAAACCCTTTGTTTACAGGGCCAGTTTTTGGAAACTACAGAGCCAAATGCTCCGTTCGCATTCTAGTGAGCAGTTTTCTCAACTTACGGGTTCATCCACTTGGGAAGAACTCATAGACGCGACTTACCCTTATACTAGCTGTCTAAAAGGTGCTGCCTAGAACCAAAGTGCTAGTTATGTCATCACTTTTGCGTCCATAGTTTCCGGTTTCCATGCGATCATAAGAGAATGCTTTCATCTTACTCTTTGTTGTAGTTTTTTGGAACGGATTCCAAAAACCCAAAGGGATGGGAACAAACTTATCAGTGCAGTCTTCGCGAGTAGACAAGCTCTGCCTTCACTTGGCATGTCGATCGAACTACAGTCGCATGTAGTGTACAAAATTGTGGCCTCACCAGTGAGACACACAGGTTACTGCACCCCACCTGTTCACGATTCGCGCTGTGGGAATAAAGACGCATGTGCTAATGATGAGCTTCAGTCACTTTGCGTACCCTCAGTATGGATGCGTTCGGCTGCTAAAGCATGCACAACAGCTTAATGGATAATTCATGCGATTAAGATAGGCTTACCTGTCACAAATCGATGGAGAACATAACTGAAGAATATATTATTTCCCTCATTTTGATCCATCTCTCGCAAATATGGACCCCCCTCCCTAAGGGTTTACATTATCCCAGTCTTGTAAATTTGTTCCCACAGGATGATTGACGATTTCGATCTTATCAGTCCCCAGCGAGAATCTTCTTTTTTCTTACATAGCACACAGGAACAATGTTTGCAGTGGTAAATGATTTCCATTGATTTAGATGTCTGGATGCACCAGCAACCTTTAAGGTCTACAGCCGAACCTACCGCAAACAATTATTGCTGCCAATTATGACAGCGCTGTTCTATTGCTTAACAACAGCTCATTCATGTAGCTATGACTCCGGCTGTAAGAACCCAGGCCCCCAGATGACTGCGTCGAGGAGAACAAGATATTTCCCTTTCTCAAAATACTAGTGTGAGCCTAAAAATGTCAAACGAGACTACCCTGGTAATACACAGCCGTATTACATAAATTGGGTTTGTCCAGATGTTGTACTTACTTCACGGAACTCAGTTAGTGATGTGTGAGGCCTCATCGCATACGTGACAAATACTGCGGCCCAAGCGAACCAAAAACAAAACAACTCACTGATGTAAAATTTGGACAAGCCGTGCGGGGTGATGAAAAAGCAAATGTGAGTTATTAGCAAATGAACTTCTTGATTTCAGACGTATTTACTTTTCAGAAGTCCTTTCATTCTTACGGATTCGAATTGGCCGGTGGGTCGATCATTTTGAAGAGAAAGGAGATCTCCAGCTACACAAATTCGCCGTTTGAACAGAGTAATCAGAAGATGAGCGTTGCGGGATAAAAATGACAAAAAAAGTACTCAAGGCCATTAGTGTCGTTAGTGTCGTTTTTCGGTGATTTTAAAGAAGCCGATAAGCAGGTATACATCTACGAGTTCGACAGGCGACCACGTAAGGGGGACGCCAATCGAACTGCAAACAAAGTGCATCCTCGAGGCCGCTTACCAGCCAGACCCATGAATTTCTTTTAAAATATAGTTGGACAAGTTCGCTAAAACTGGCACCGTCACTCGTAACACAATCCAACTGGTAATCACAAAACTCCACTAGACTTAGCTAACCGTGTTTGATTTCAACAGGCTTGTGTGTATTATGTACGATGTTGCAATTATACCCACTGAGCTGTGCTTCCAAACGTTGGCCGAATTACCAATTCGCTTTTACGTTTGATGCCCTTATTGCTCACCGGAAACTGAAGGGTAGGCATAAAATGACTTTGTCTTGCACCACTCATCTTTTGGCTGTCACACAGGACGTTCTCACAGGAACGGCACAATATCATCCCTTGGCTTTTTAAATAAGCCTATTTTAACAGGAAATACGAAATAAGTTTGCAAATATTCATTTACAACTACGTGACCATCTCCTCATGTATGAGTTCAGTGCAGCACATCTGAAGATACATGCCCTCAGTGGCCAAATGCAATCAGTCATAACCTGATCGGTACAAACCACCGGGTCATTTCTGTCATGAGTAATGAAATCATCAAAAGCCTGTTGGCTAACAACCATCCCAAACAGCCAAGACGATTGCCATTTGAATGGACAGCGTGACTCTCTTCATACGAACGGCAACACTGAAAACCGGTTTAAACTAGTTTTTGTTCGCTGTATTTGTCTGATGTGACGTTACTGAGATCAACTCCTCGCCACCTTGTTCTCTTAGTCGTTGCTCGACTGTGTCTCAATACTTGTTTATATGTTTAACTACTTATAAGTAGTCGACGTATTCGTTCTTTTTGGGACCGTCCAAGGCATTTTCTCCGAAACATGTTTTTCGTGGTCGCTCGAAAGCTCCTTCCGACATATATGGCTATAAAAACCCTTTCTCCTCGGCCTCATTCACTAAGTCCAGATTGGTGGAGTGGTACACCTGAATGCGTGAGATTAAGCCGATCAAATCCTGCCGTTATCGTTGCGTCATCTACCAATATGCCGCCAGGGGCATTCCGAATTCCGAGGTTTGTTTTTTCGACTTTCGAACAACGCCATTAAATTAATCCTCTGGCGGTCTCTTAGAGTCGCTGACCACTAGGCTTGTTTTGCCACTGCCTACATCACTAGCGGACTGCATGCCTGAGAAATGTCGGAATAGATGCAACATACGCTGTTCCTTCACACCTTAAACCTTGCCTCAGGTACAAAAATTGAGCATTTTGAGGAAGTCACGATTCGGCTCTAGAGTTCTACACTGACAAGCTTAACTTTAAGACCGTTCCTAAATTCCTCGGATGAAAGATAACTGCATAACTGCAGAATCTTTCGAAATTAGGATAAAGGGAGCGTAAATAATGAACTGATCCATAAACTGATGAAGTCAATGAGAGTAAGACGTTATCTAAAACAGCATACACTATTAGTGCCGGACAAAGCTGCTTATTTCAAGGAAGTTTCTGCCCTGCATAGATATCCCTACACTGTCCATCTCTCTCAGACGTCGCTCCTGTTTTGCATTCACCGGTGTAATTGTCATTTGCGTCACACTGGTAAGATCTACTTGGCTACACTTATGGAGAAATGATTATTTCTTTTGCTGTAAATCAGTGAGGGCCTACGGATAGGCTATGGAAGAATCGCCGTCTTATTTTGGAATGACCAAGTCTGCTATAGAGGAGAAGATTGGTAGCTCAGGTAGCATAGCTGGTCGTTGGTTTGTTCGCTCAACTGGGCATTTGATTGCGAACGTTTCAGCACCAATCAGGATGACATCATCAGTGCGTTGTTGGGTAGCGTGGTGGAGTGTAGCGATGGGTTGGTGGTTGACTTGGTAAGAGCAAAAGGCAACAGGACTTCCAAGATAAATGAAACACTCGACTTTGGGGTACGTGGGTCCACAGGCTAGATCAGTTACTTTCGAAATTAGATTAGTCGAAATTTACAATATACTGACGTCATTTTGGACAAAACATTATGAAAATTAATCTGAGGGGGTCTTCCAAGGCATTCAATACATTCAGTGGTTAGATAAAGAATAATCCCCACGGTACCAGTTTCTCTCCTCAGAGTTGTTCCCTAACCAGATTCCAGGTGCACTGCTATGATGAAAAAAAGTGTTTCCTTTGCCTGTGTTCACTACGAAAACACCCGTCCAAGAAAGAGTATGAGTAAGCGGGATACTGTCCTACTGATGTGTATAAAGAAGGCATTTCGGTAAAGACACATTTCCAGTGCACTTGGACAAACAGCAACTTGCGCGGAGTCTGAACCAAGACTTTGGCCTGAATTTTGCACCAAGACCAAATAAAATACGCTTCTAATTTGCCCAACCCACAATGTAATTAAAACCGCCCGTCTGTTTATCTCTCCTTTGATACCGCGCGTTTATCCTCCGACTGGAAGAACGGCACTGTTAGACACACGATGTCATCATGTTTCGCGAAGATCCTACCCAAGGTGATAGTCCGGCACTGTCTCGCAAGGCTCTTGAAGAGCCCCTAATTTCTTACAGGCACTTTAAGAGTTAGCTGATACAATAGGTTCTAGTAAATGCCTTGATGTAGCTCTTTCATGCTTTCATACAGAATGTGGCTTGTTCCTGACTTGATGGGTAACATTTTAAAACATTTCGGCGAGTCGCTGAAACTATAGGCTCCCGCAAATGTCAACACCCTCCGTTTTTGCGTTTTGAGTTACTGCCTGTGGGGCACATTTGCAGGGATAGCCAAATCACTCCACAGAAGGCAGATGATAAGACAAAATACACAAAGTACTGAAAGATTCGAAGGGCATGATTTGTGCCCACTGAAACCAAAACGAAAAGACACGAATAGTCGAAAGTGACACGTCTAACAGCAAATTCTTGCCACTAAAAATAGCATACTCATGGACTATGCATGTCCCTGCAACCCTTCCAGGCCCAGAAGAAAAAAATTATACAAGATGCCAAGTTCAAATATTGTATATACTTTACCCCATCAAAACGGTCCTTGCAAAAAATAGCGATCACTTATCAGACAGGTTATTGTAATCAAAATTCTTCGTACAAAAAATTAGGGTTGAACGTGATATTTACTTAGCGTGAAGAACATCGTGTGCAAGCAAAGGTCAATGAAACCTGGTGGATTCCGCCTCTATGACCAGTAGCTTGGAAGAAATGTCTGTTCTCTGGCTTTAACATACCGAGCACTGTATCCGCACCCTCCCGAAGGACCTTACAATTATTTCCGAACTCGTTTTGGGCTGTCAGAACTTGACACTACTAAACTGTGCTCTCCTAATTAAAGTCTGGTAAGGATCGGAAAATCGCATTCCTGAGTATGACAGTTTTTTGCCTCCTCCCCCCCCCAGGGATTTTCTGAATAAATAAGTCAATGTTTAATGAAAACTCTTCGACGGACCACGACCGGTTTCACCCTTCTTGGAGCTCATCACGTTGGAGCAGTCCCCGAGCTTCCGTCAACCGTTCTATTCGAACCTAAATTGCATGAAATTTTATTTGTACACTCATCTGCATACCAATTTGGTTTTGACAGAAGACTCACCTGGAATCCAGCTGAATCTCCAGTGTATGATGTTGTTCTTCAATTGAATGTGCAGCACCAGGCCGCCTCGTGTTTCGGTTGGTACGATATTAGAGATATCGCGATGCATTGCATAGACGAATATCGTACTAACTGAAACATGAGACGGTCTGGTGCAGCACATTCCGTTGAGAAAGAGCATCATGAGCAAGAGAGTGAGCTGGGTTTCAGATGGGTCTCCCGCGAAAACCAAACAGGTATGCGAATGAGTGTATAAATCGAATTTCGTGCAGTTTGGGTTCAAGTGGAATGGAAACTCGGGGACTAATCCTAGCTGATGATTCCCAAAAAAGCTGAAACCGGTCGTGGGCTGCCGAAGAGTTTTCGTAGTAGTAGGGAGAGTAGTAGAGTAGTAGCAGCAGTCTAGGGTTACCTCAGAGTACTATTCACAGACAGCTGACATAGATGTTGGATACTCTGTTCAATGCGTGAGCGTGAACTTAGGTCTAAGCAGAGGACGTTGGTAAAGCTGTACCCAGTGCAATAGGCCTAGCTGCATTTGGCGTGCGAGTCGTGTTCCCACATTCTAAAATTACCTTAGTGTGCCGGCACAACTATCCGTTTACATTAAGGATGCAAATTCCGGTTAATTTGGCTTCAACCCTATGCAGATCCAGCAGGAACGAGGAGAGTTCTTATCATGGATATTTGATAACATCGGTCAAATCGCCCTGGCTTAGGTCAGGTCATTAAGTTGCGTGGAGTTAACAGGGAATTCAGCTTCATTTTGTAGTACGAATCCCGGAATTGTCAGGTTATTGAGCAGGAGTGCGGAGAATCGTGTTGTGGAACCTGTGAGAGTGTGGTCAGCTCATTCGGGGGCTACCCCAAATATTCTCAAGACGCACAAGACCACGTAATTGGTGGAAATTTGGAGTTTCAAAGCCTCTAGGAGGGTTTAGATGTTTTATTGGATGCAATTTTTCTGCAAGGGAACGAAAAGATCGCTCCCCGGCCGGGAATCGAACCCGGGCCTTCCACGTGACAGGCGGAGATACTCACCACTATACTACCGAGGAGGCGTCTTAGGTGGTAATCTTAGACTTCTTGTAAATGTGTGCATTCGCAGAATTTTCCACCACCGTTTGGTAGTATGGCTCATCACATTAACTTTTTTCCTAACTGAACTGTAGCTGAACCACACTGCGAAAGCTGTCAAGGCCAGAAGACGGTGTCTGTCAGGCGGTCACAGCGGGGAGCACTGACTATAGGATCAGTGTCTCCGGCAAGTAAAATGTTACAAAACAGGTGCATCAGCTGTCACATGACTACCTTCCGTTGGTCAGTGGGACGGTGTATGTGGTCCCTGAAATTCTAGAACAAGGTTCCTAGAGAACTGATTTTTTGTACATAAACCCTAGTGGTACAAGCAGACTGCAACTCTCTAGCTAGCTAGATGGTGTATGAAATTATCGAAACCACTGTTCGTCAACCCGTATGTCTCCAGATACTGACTGAAAACTTGTGGTATGAAGTTGGCATTTACATACCTAACTGGGCTTTAGCAAGCTCAGTCAGGTAAAAAAAAGGTGGTTTGAAAGGGTGTCTCAGAACACTACGGTGCGAAATATTATCTCAGTGAGGTTTCACTCAGCGTTTCACTGGTAGGATGTGGTACTCTCGATAACCAGTCTTTATTTTCGTGCTAATAGGGGTGTCGGATTTTTATGGATGGTGTGCATCATTCGAATGTATTGTCCCACCACTACCAAAGCCAAATATCACGGGACATGAAGATGCGACAACTGGTTCTTTAGGGGGAGGGGACACTATTGGGGTAATCGTGATTAATTTTTCAATGAACTGATTTGCCTTCAAGGCTGTTTGTCACCGAATACTGTTGTTCCGTAGCCCAGTAGGCCGTTCTGATAGAAGTTTGTTCCTGCTCTAAAGCCGTATATATATATATATTCCTGCATATATTCCTAATTTTCTCCGTCCTTCATACCTTCTGGTCATTTCTGTTTACTTGCCGACAAAATATCCATAGTCTTTTCTGAGTATACTTTGTTTTCTAAGTGTGCTAACTGTTTGTATCCAGTAGACACCTCAAGCTGGAGAAGAATGAACGATGCAGCGAAACAGTCGTATATCAGTAAAATTATCAGTAACTGATGTTAATGAGGATTCAGGAAGACTCATAAACTGTCTTGGTATGAGCTTTTTTTCAAAACTGTTGGGTGGTTGCATAGGGGTCAGTTTTGTGTTGCATCTGAGGCCAAACTTATTGATGCATAACAATTTTCGTATTTTAATAACCTAACGGTTTCGGCTTCTTTCACCTGACGAACTTAAAAAAGAAGGTTGAATTCATGTGCAGAACCGAATGTACTGATAGCCATTCGGCTATCACACAGGGTCAGCTTGTTTAGGCACAGTCCAGTATGTGAATATTGTGAACAGAAGCCCTCCCGCGGTCACGGATGACGTTCCTCAGGCCACGCATCACATTGTTTCCTGTCGTTATCACACTCTTGAATGTGTAAAACTAGAAACTGTCCATCCTCGTGCTTATGACCTTAAACGGTTTATGAATATGCGAAATGAATTAGCATGCAACTGCTAACTTAAAGGATAATGGCCAAACGGTGTCAAACCCGTGTCCCGACAGCTTTGTCACTCCTACTCAAATTTCTCCAATATACTGTTGGGATGAGACTCGTCTAGCAGAAAGTCGTTTTCATGGGAACAGCGTGTAATTCAGTATCTCAAAATACTAGACTACTCAATGTCTAGACAAAAAGGCTAGTGGATAAGTTCAGTCAAAGATTTTGAAAATGCGCCCGTATGAAGAAGGAACCACAGCAACACCATAGTAGACTGGGAGGTTACTCTGTGTCTTAGTCTCGAGAGAGATGTGGAGAGAAAGCAGTGGGAACTCCTCCTCTGTGTTACGCGGTTCCACCTAACTAGATTGGAAAATAACGTTATCCTCAATTCCGTCAGTCGTGTTTTTCGTGGCATACTTTTTCCTGTGATTCTGGGTGGCCACCCGCATGGACTAAATGTAATCAAACAGTGAAATGACCGATTAATGGTATATATCAGCACAGCACCAAACTCGACGTAATTGAGGTAGTTCCTGGATGTCTGTTTTGTCGCCTTCTTGGATTCCCATCAAGGTATCAACTAACTCTCCGTATATTTTGAAACTAAGGATCGGAAATTACCTTCCGTAAAACTATATGCTGAGTTTTTGTGATTGTATCCACAGACTGACAAATCTTTTAAATAGGACTGCATTTTCACGGAAAACAATTCATCCAGGTAAACGATCTTCCTTTAGGTTTTGGCTACAGAGCACAAATTTTTTTGTAAAAATAGGACATCATCTGATCAATCTGTTTGCTGGGTTGGTAGGCCTAGGCAATCTCAAGGTCATCCCGTGGCATGGGGGATGGTCAAGTAACCGAACATTAGTCGCCTCGGCCATTTTCAGTGTTCATTATCTCACGGCCTTAGAACAGTCCGGTGGTACCAGTAATTCACTCTGAACGATTCTTGATCTGATCAGCTGGGCGGCTGCCGTATTCTTCTCGTGTCTGTCCCATTCATCTCCCGGATAGTCTGGTTCGGGCCCGTGAATTCTATCGGATAGATGCCGAGCCCTGCAACTCACAGTTTTCTCCACACTAGGAAACAAAGTGCACAGACGATCGTTACAGACTAATAATCTATCGTTGAGCTTGGCATTGATTGGTGAGCCACCGGTGAATTAAGAAAGAGCAATTGTCCTATAATTAGTTCTGCAGAGGTGTGTCCAACCTTGCTCATATGTGTCACCTATCGTTGGACAGAGCGCAGGCCCGCTGCAGCTCCATTTCTTTGGCGACTGATGCTGTCATTTAGTAAAAATTGAGTGGCAAAATTGCATCAAAAAAGCAACTTTTAAGCGCATCAAGTGAAATGAGGGAACTAAGTGCAATGACGATAAATTCGCTGATATAGTCAGTTTCATTAGTTGTCATTTATTCATTTGTTTACCACTCCTGGGCAATCTGTGTGCGCCGACAGATTCGATGTCTATCCACAAGAATTAGTGAGCCCGAGCGAAGCTACTTGGTCAGTGAACTTGCCTGACTTTTATAATGAACTATCCACAAGAATTAGTGAGCCCAAGCGAAGCTACTTAGTCAGTGAACTTGCCTGACTTTTATAATGAGTGCGATCGCTGCTCACTAGATGGACAGTGACTTTCGGACTTTTGGACTTTTGGACTGATTTATTGGGTGCCATTAAATCTTTCGTAGATCGCAGGTAAAAGAACACTGGAAACAGCTGAGCTAATTACTAATGTTATTTAGTCATCCTCTGTTACCAAAAAAGACGAGCGAAGAGCTTTAGACTCCCTGGGTCTACAATCATGGTCCTAAACGAACAGAGTGATCAGATACCACCCTCGTTTTAGACCATCTGTGGGCGTTCCACACCTGTACAATCTTATCCTATGCCTTATACTTGAGTGCACCAGAAGAAACACCGTCAAAAGTATTTTTCCACGAGCATTTCATCTTCCCCTCAATGAAACTCATCGAGTTCGGGGTATTTCACATTTTTCGCTTAAGAACACTTTACTGACTTCCTCAATAAAATTGGAGACACCCACACACTTCCATACAAGGGACGATAAACATTTCAACGAAATCAGGGTACTACCCTATGAGATACGGAGCCCTTTACGGGGTAAATGTTTTTTGTCACTTACTGTGTCTCGTATACCTAAAGGTTAGTCAGATCAGATCTCAGGACTTTAAGAGAGATTTAAGAACGTGATGGATTCGAAATGAGTTGGCGCATGTTTAGCACTTTGGTAAAGTTTAACCTGTCGCCTAAAGAGGCATTACTATTTGGGAGCTATAACCCTAAAATCTACTGGTTCCACTTATCCAGAAGTATATCGGTACACACCAGAGTGTGTGCAGAGTATTTTGCATACTTCCGCGTGTTCTGCACTGGAAAGTTAAACTGAGCGCTGTCCCGTGGAACAACAATAAAATGTGAGATCCTCGGTTTCAAGTTTATTGACAATACTTCACCCTGTTGACCAATAGATATATTCATATTGAGTACTTACTACACTGATGTGTCAGCTAATGAGTGTGTAGTCTGCGAACACAAATAAGATTGGTGGTTGAGGTGGGCGTTTCCGGCTAGCTGAATTCCATATCCTCGATAGTTCCTATATGGATCTGGACAGCCCGACAGTATCAAAGCCTTCATGCTCATCTTGGACTGTTTCGTCCTCGGAACTTAGTCTTACGGACGTATTTAGGGTGCAATTGTGTACCATGCAGTGAAAATTCGGTGTATCAAGACACCAAAGGAGAGAAGCTTTGTCTCAAACTGGTTCAGACACTTTCATTTCATCTAAGTTATCTTAATTGTATTTGTCCGGCTTATCATGTAATCTCTTCCAGTTGAAAGCATATAAATGAAACGATATCAAGACGACTCACTTGATTGTAGACTAATGGGATATTTGTGTAGTCGTACAAGGACAGTGTTTGGAGATGTCGCCAATAGTTGATCAACTCATTCATCAAGGATACATAGTAGGTTTCGTGGAGAAATATGCCCTCTTCGTAGGCTTTAGCAATCAGCAAGGCAGCCCAAACAAGTGGAATGATGAAAAGTCCTCGATTTCTTGACAGCCGAGTGAATAACTCTTGTTCATTTTGCGTCATAAGTCCACCCTGAACCAAGTCATCCAGTGAACCGAGCCGCCGTTTCATACTAATTGATATGTTCTGGAAAAGTAAGGCATAGGCAAGGTTGAGGTATCGGACAATCGCTCTTCGGAATAGAGTACACCGATCCTTTTCACGTTTGACGCACTCAATCCGAACATCAACTGACGCTTTTGGTTCGGTCAAACAGGCATTTAACAATGTCCAGACTCTGTCCGGTGTAGGCAGGTTACAGAACTGGTCCCACCAGCGTCCCATCACCATGCTAACAAACATACTCAGTATGAACAGCATGGGGAGAGAATTTGAAATTTTCCCCGCATATATGCACATTTTTACAAAATCAAGTTTGACCAATTGTTGTTCCAATGTATTCGAAGGGAGGCAATAATAGGTGAGAGCGATTGTTCCGTAAGCGATAAAAAATATCAAAACCATTGGCCACACTGCTTTATACACACTGCCTCGCCATCGTAAGAGTAATTTTACCATCGAAACATTTTGGACTGTGGCAATGGTTGACGCGTATCGGACGGTCATTTTGCCATGAACAAGATTCACTCGCTAGGCTGTTGTTTAATCAACCAGTTTGATGCGAATTATGCTTTCCGATTGGTCCGAGCAAACGACCAGTGAACGGGGTCACCTTCGGTCCAGCTTAGGTTGCACAAGTTTCACACGTGGTCTGCTCAGTGGGAACGATGGCGCAATAGTCCTCGCACGGCCAGGATTTGACTTCTTTAGAATGTCCACAAATTGACAGTTAAATTTTGTCTTGATATGCCGTACACACTTTGTGCCGGAAATGGAGATCAACTATATTTCGGAAAACGACGTCATCAATGCAGCAAACTCCGTTCGGAATACCAATGTGACGAAATTTCCGCCACAGTGAGCACCTCTCCCGGTAATATTAGGCTTCTTTCATATTTTATGGAAGGCTTCTCGTTCGAAAGGATGTGCACCACATACCAAATGTTTGGTTTTACCAACTTAATGAAGTGGTTTCAAAGTGGCCAAAACGCAGAAATGTATGAAAACAGGCCAGCGGAAAAGCGCATCATCACGAAACGCACATCGTTCTCACAGCAACCAGAAGGGTGTATTCTAGAGGTGGACAGGCTCTTGAAATATACTTTTAGGGCAGTCCTGGTACCCGACTGTTTGTATACGAAACATTCTGTCCCCGCAAACATGCAACCGATTCTCCTCTCCCAGAGCATCACACATTTATTTGCACCCTGTCAGGTTTTACTTATCAGCCAAAGTCGCTGTCCACTGTAGATCGAAACCTTTCCATAGGTGAGAAAGAGCAAACCCCCATAGGACTAGATCCGATTTTTCTATGATACGGTGTATTCGTAAGTAGCTACGTTCTCGAACGCGACAGCTGAGGGACGCTAAATACTTTGTACTGAGCCGCAAAAGAGTTTCGGTGTGGACCTTCTCCGCAGAGCAACAGGTGGGCCGCAAAAGAAGAGAATACCATGAAAAAAGTTATCAGAAAGAACGGATGCCATAGAAGGTCTATTGGCCCGCACAATAACCACATCAACCAAGTTGCGTCGCTTTCAGAAGAATGTATTCACCTGTTTACCACTGCAAAGAATATCAGTCACGAAAGTCAGAACCAAACGTAGTCAGCCCCACAGTTAAGACTTGCCTCGTTCTGTCTTCCCGTCCCGTATTCTATTAACCAGTTTGTTTGTGTTTGCGATGACACCTACATTGTTATGATGGTCAGATGCCTCTGACGAAGGTTCAAGTAGCCAGCTGGTTACAGCCTCACACAGTAGTGTGCGCAAAATTCTGTCTTTCCATTCTTCTGCCCCGTTCGATTTAGAACAGGCAGATTATCAACGCGTCTCTTCACTTTGTGTGATCACTTTTGGTTTGACACCTCTAAGGAGGCCGTGTTACGCGCTGACAGAATGCCAGACGTGATTGAGATCCCCTTTTTCTGTGCCCCTGTGAAGAGCAGAGGAGGGTGACGGTTGGGCGTAGAAATGTTCCGAACCCTACTGCTGTCAGCTCATGAGCCTTTGATTATCGGAATTCCCCGACCCAAGATACGGTCATAAACACGTTCATTGGTGAATCATCAGGCTTGTTGCATACCCTGATCTGCAATTACTCTTGAGCCTTTATTAGACCAGCCTTGTATGTGTCCAACGCCTTTTTGGCAGATAGCTTGCTTTTTAAGGAGTTTTTTCGTGCACCACATCGAAGGTAATGATGACAGTAGTGAACGACAGTCTTGAAGAAGAATGGTTGAATATTCGAATGTTCCAAGTTGACCAGGAGTGGAGAAAAGCAAGAATAGTTTTGCACACGTTACACGAGTAACCCCGTGGCCTCAGATGTAATCGATTGCTCAAAGTGTTATTAAAACAGTTTATCTGCTTCATCATCCCCATTATGGCGGATAGCTTGCACCCGAGACTTGGCGAAACCATACTGATCATCACTAGATGGTCGACTTGGAGGGTGCGCACCTCGGGGTTGAATTTGTCACCTTCCATAGCCAAACAATATGTCGTCCTTCCCTGTTTTCAGCTATACGCATGTCTCTTGAATTTTATTTGTTTGTTCATTGGCCTATGAAGGGTACCAAACGAAATGCTGAGGGCCTGCTCTCTTGTTGCTGCTCTAGTGAGAAGTTTAATGTGGAGGAACTCACTGAACCAAGTATAACACTTGATATGGTAACACCAATACAGGCTATGCTTACAATCCAGCTTGGAGAGCAACTGCACATAGCCAACATACCCACCTCTTCTAAAAATACACTAGTGACGAACAGACGACGAGGCTGTCAAACGATAATTATTACAGATGCGGATGGTTTTCCTGCGAAACTCAACAGAAATCAGGTTCTCCACAGACTGATATCAACTTGATGATGCAGTTGTATGAAAACCAGAAGGAAACTTGCACGAACTAAGAGACGGAACAGATAAGAAGCTGTCCGGACCATTTTTCTGGCAATTCGTACCATTTATAGGTTGTTCACATCTTGCGTTTGCCTCAGCATTTTCAATCATACTGTCAATCACGCTGAAGTAATTCGAACCGCACCAAGCCATGACAAAGTGAAGAAGGAAGTGAATCAGTAACTGGGTCTCTTGGGTCTAACTTACAGTGACAAGTGAGCAAGGTCGATACACGGTAGAGAC
Source organism: Clonorchis sinensis (assembly GCA_003604175.2). Lineage (NCBI taxonomy): Eukaryota > Metazoa > Platyhelminthes > Trematoda > Opisthorchiida > Opisthorchiidae > Clonorchis > Clonorchis sinensis. Next base: position 46,322,899 of record CM030370.1, read on the forward strand.
TTCTTGATGTGCCACACGAAACTAGTACGGTGTCATGAAACTTCGACGAGGTGTCTGCGATCAAGTGATGTTTCTTCTAGCAAGTGAAATTTATTTATGCCGAAATTCCGAGAAGCACTGTACAGGTATTCATTTAATTGGGAGTTATCAGCAGGACGCAGCTAACAAAAACCACGGAAATTAGAAGTGGCAAGCTCCCGGCTAATAGTCTGAACATTTAACCTATCGGCCGCGGCCAGCTGGTTAGCACTGATTTAATCGCACTTAGACATGATGTAACGTCACTCATCCTTCATTTACGGAAGTCAAATCACATAATGACGTGTTGACTGGTTTTCATGGGTGAACGGGTGATGCTGTATCCTGTCTAAGTGCGATTTAATCACGTTGATGATGAGCTGTCCGTAATTAGTAGCCTTTAGCTATCAGCCGGGATATCGCGAGTTCGAAACTTCCTGGAGTTTCTTGCAATGTGCACTGCTGATGATTTCCAACCAGGATAGAACAGCCATGCAGTGCTTTTCAGCATAGATTGACTTTACTTACAGGACGAAATCTCAATTAAAAATGGCGATTAAGGTAGTCATAGCTTGACTAACTTAAACAAACAAGTCGGCTGGTAAGACTCGTTGGTCGGACAGTGTGTGAAACACGAGAAATGTCATTGTGCCCATACGCAACCTCAGCGGGAGATCAAAGCATAAGTCTGTAGTTGAGAGATTCTGTTACCCTGGAAAATGAATAAACTCGTGTAAAAACGGCGGTTAACCTAATTTAACGCACCCGGGCGGTGAAATACACACTCATTTCCTCCCTGTGATTCCAACTCACCCCACATTATTGCTCGCTGGGAGTTTCTACTTAGATGGAAATATATTCAGTTTTTCTTTCAGTAATATACGTATCCGGGATTAGTATGAATATGTTAACACTAAGTGTGTCTTACTCACCATGGACTTGCAGATACCTGACAACATTTGGTAGCATTACGATCACATTTCTCAAGTGGTGAGGAGACCAGACGAACAAGTTTTATCACTGGTTGAATCGTCGCAAAATCACCGCTAGACAAGCAGCCTCTGGCTGATCATCATCTAACTGATAAACCGAATTGAGGGCGAAGATCCCCAGGTTACTTAGTTTTTTTAAGAGTTGGACATATGCGGGCCAAAACTCAAGCTCACCGTATAACCCTCTACATCCTAGTGGGAATCGGTAGACTTGAAACGAACATTGACCATCCACGGGTGTTCAAATCGCTAGTCCACAGTCTGGAGAGGTTATGCTCCAGAATATTTAGCTACTCAAATATTTTAAGTAGCTAGATGGCAGTAGGAAGTTCCCTGTGCATCTTTGACACCCGCGATGCAGAGAGAAGGTCTACACGGGGAAACACACTGAATATGGCGTAAACGCAGCAAAAACACAAGTCGCAACAGTGACTGGTCCTGTGCGAATAATCGCGGGAGTCACAGCCGTAATCCTCACTTATTGTTATAACTCCCAGGAATCGCCAAAGAGGTTCATTTCCCTTTCGCCCCTTCATGCTGAGGACACACCACGACTTACGACCGTCAAAATTCTCGTTAAATACAAGTGATTCCCTTTAGATTCACAGCGAAGGAAGCAATACCTGATATCGTAGTCCGCTAATTTTCTTGCAATGACCCATCCAAGTTGCTCTTTTCGAAGCATAAACTGACGATAACAACGATTTGACACTAATTTCCATCAAATTTTAACACATGGATCTGAAGTGACTGATCGTTCTCGATATCAAAAACTCAGGAAGGGTGGCATCGTATTCAAGGCTGTTTTGCGCAACATGCTTAAAAAACTCAGGTTGCACGTGCATGCAAGCTGAAAAGTGTAGCGTGAGAAAGGTAGCTCATGGGTTTTATTCTGCACGGGACAACGATTCAATATTTCGACTAGGTAGCTTTCATGCACGTATCCAAATCTGTTCTGTAAGCGTTACAAATCCATTATCTCAGTTGCCAGTCTGTGTACTGATGAGATAGTACAAATTGGGTACATCTATCAGCTCTCTTTCCCTACCCATGTTGTTCAAACTTCTAAGTTAAAACCCCACCAATAATCTCTCTTATTCTGTTCATCTCCATGTCTCTGGGTGAAGTTTCATCTCTATTCAACTGTTTTCCTTGAAATAAACATGCCGAAAACAAATAAGCTACTCTGCGTAAACGTCACTCTGCTGGTGGCTCGGTGATGACTTTTACTCTCGCCTTCAGTCCGCGAAGACGGCAGTGTTTTTTGTCCCTACCTTTGTAGCAGTTGTGTATTAATGGTGAATTAGGGGTCGTGCGTACCCTTTTTTGCAATGTTTAAAAGTTTGGTCTAAATGATTCCAGGTAATACACTGGTGAGTTCGGTCATGATTTTCCAGTTAAAATTATTTAGACATCACCTGAATCAGTTGCTGTAAAAAAAAATCGAAATCGGTCAGACGTCCTCGAAACTTTGAGTCTTGATTATGTTTGACGATGGCTACCGAAGCAAGCAAACAACAATTGAGATATTCTGAACGAGTCTAAAAGTACTCTGAGGCCAAACCGAAACTTCATTCAAGCAGATTGACTCATACTGCCGGGGCAGCTTGCGTAGTGAACCGAAGCTTTGCATTCTTTCGGTGTTTGCTGACCGCGCTGACGTCCCGGCTGCGTGTGCAGCGCACTGGAGGTAGTCGCCGGGTTTGGAGCTTGGATGAAGCCTGTCAGTCGCAATTGTCTGTCTTGTGGCTGTGGCTATCATGCCAGCGTGTCGTACGTTCCATTCCATAAGGCCTGCCTGCGTTACATCCCAGGGTGCAGCTGCACTGGCCCACTATCGTACCTCAGTGACGGAGAGATAAAGTTGTTGGCATATCCCTGTCTGATACACCCCTGCCAGAGAGGTGCATCATCTAAGCCAAGCCCAACAGTTGTACGTGTGCAAAACGCAATGAGTCACGTGCACAGCTTGAGGAAGTAAGATGCGTACTTGACGACAGGAAACCACTAGCCGTTCAGGCTCCGTGAGGGCGCGTAAGGGACGATGGTAGATGTGTAGGCCTGCAATCTATCCAAGCCTAGCGAACAAGCTACTCCAAAGTCGCCTTCTTACTGATGCGGTATACATATGCTGATGGCTTTACTTTTTGTTCCAGGCTAACTTTTTCCGCTTGCAGTCGTATTCGTGTTATCCTTTTTTGTTCCTCTCGGAAATCAGGTCCCCACTCATCCGCCTTAAATATGATGAGGTGATTTTTCTCATGTCACTCTGCTGTTTAGTGGAGTATGAGGGTAGAGCATCCCCCTAAATATGTATGTATTGACAAACATATTAGACGAACTCAGTTACTCGCAGTGTGCCTGATTGTTCAAACTGGAACAGGCCTCTTCTGTTATGACTAGACCAAGATAGTTTAGCTGTCCTTATGTCTTTGTGTGATGCCGATTTCTACGACATTGTGTGCATCCAGCTTCCCTTTATGTTTCGTTCACGCTGGACTTTTGTTTGTTTTTGAACGGCTCAAAAAACTACTTATACATAGAAGTCTTACAGTCGATCTCTTCCATAAGATACCTTAATATAAACGCCGAACCGTAGTATCTCGTTCCTCTAGCAAGGTTATCACTGGTACAGATGGTTACTGTGCACTCACTCTACGGATGGGTGTCCCATCCGCAGTCATGTTACCATTCATTCACAGTACTCATTATGTGTAGATTTGATGCTACTCTATAATCAGAGTCTTCATCCAAAGCTCTTCAGGCGTACATTCACATGGATAAATGAGACTTTATTTAGCAACATCTCGTCTACCGATGTTTTTCAGGGACAACTAATGCCAACTTACCCGGTCTTCAGAAGTAAGGATCATCCACGAATTCATGTACGCCCATATGGAGGGAGGGAGAATTGTTATGAACTTGCCATTGGAAACTCTACGTTGAGAACACAGTAATATTACATTTATTCGCGTGAGTTTACAGTTGTGGTTGTGTGGTTTGTAATCTTGTTGTACGAAAGGAACCGAGCGATTGGAAGGATGTAGAGGATGCAGAACTATTTCAAGTGGCCGGATTACAACTAGTTCAGCTTTGGTCAGTGTCGTATGTGCACTAGCAGACCGAGGAACGACATGAATCTGCTACGCTTCAAATTACATAAACAGCCACGGTCAAACGACTCAACACCTCCAATTGTGGGTCCATAGAACACCTGTAAAATGTACGCTTGCTATGATCATCCATGCATAAACCTCTAGAGTGATCAACCGAGGTTACGGTTCGAAGTCACCTGTTTTGCCATTGACTGCATTTCAAGCTAAAACCAACTGTCCCACTAGTAATAAAACACCCTCAGTTGAAGGCCAAAAACTGAAAAAATTACATGGTGATCTCTGAGCACGTAAGAACCTCTTAACAAGTCCCCCTCTTTGCTGAAGCAAAAGACGCATGCTGACCCATCTAGTGATGTAAATTATCTAGTTATATCGATATAGTTGGCTCCTTTTAGATAATCGTTTACCAGCCTAATTTGTGCCTCAACAACCTTGGGAAATTGCACAAAGTCCAAATGTTCGCCGATGAAGGCGTTTACGTCACCGCGTTAATTGAACTCCGACTTATCCCCTCCATCCGTAAGTTCGTTCCAAACAGCAAGATTCTAACGTTTTGAATATTTAGATGATCTCAGCTGTTTTAGTTCCATTGGCTACCATTTAAGGCTACTAGAATCATCTAAATTGCTGTTCATGAGCATCCAAACTAAATGCATTGACAGACACCTATTTTAAGAAATTTGTTCATATTGGAATAAACATGTGTTATATTACTGAGTTTTGCAGCTATCAGTATTGGAATAAACACGTGTTATATTACTGAGTTTTGCAGCTATCAACATGCTACCTAGTACACAATAAGAAGTGGGACACTCGGTAGGGTTTTTGTTTATCGGCAGTCCACCCATCCTTTACGCTTATCAGTTTTTGACCGCTGAAGGGAAAAGGTTCCCCGGTGTTTCTGGAAAGCTTGATTTGGGACAGAAGCCGACATTTCTGCACATTTTTGTAATTGAGGCGGAGGCCGTGGTAATCTCAAGTTCACTCTTTGCCCAAACTGATGCAAACAACATAAATGCATCTGTGTACTCACAAAACCTTTAGGGTACGAAGAGAAAAACAGACCCGAAGAACTAATCGAGCACAATTAGATACATTGATTCAGTGGAGAAGACAACAGTTAATCGAATAGAATGAAACGATCGTCCATTCATCGCAACCTAAGTCGGCAGGTTCATTTCTACCGTATTTGTTTCAATGGATCAAATCCATTAGAGAGTAGTGCATGCTAAAAGCAATTACTGCGAGAGCTTTAGGCACAAGGGAAGCAACTGTGAGTTGGAATGCGTAGATTGTATCACGCACAAGTTATCTGATCTACCGGTGCGTGATACGGGTAACTGGTTCCAGGAACCGACAGAAGTTGTCCACGGCAAAAGGTTGAGCAAAATGCACATCAGTGCTAAGAAATTTTTGTGTTGTTCATAGGCTAATTGCTGTAAAATCCTGCCGCTAAGTTATGTACTCAAAAACAAGGAAAGACTTACAGGGAAAGCATGGAGTATCATCTGTAAAGTCTTGGTTTCCATTACGTAATTGTTGCTTACAAAGCGGATGAAAATAGGACTCCGGAAATTTGCACGAAACTCAAGCTCTGATGATAAACTACTAAAGTTTGCAACCGATATGTCAAATAGCAGAAACGCTACCAACTTGACGCCCACATTAACTATTCTGTAAGATACAAGAGTCTTTCCACAAGGGAATCATTTTTATAGCACGGAAGTGCTGTTCTCGCCCGAAAGAAAGATTCAGCTTGGGCGAAAAAGACTGTTCCGCTCAATCTATTCACAGTAAGCTGGTGCAAAGCTTCGCAACTGGAGTGTTCGGCTGACAGAGTAACAACCAAGCACCGCATCCGAGCTACCCATATTCTGCAACGTCGCCAGGCATCATTTTTTCAGTTATCCAGGGTTGGTAACAATGCAACTGATTCCAATTTCCACGGATTCTGATGCAAACTGGGGCACACGAGTGGTTGTCATCTGTAAAATTTAACTAGACTTCTAATACGAATCAGATGGGACAGCCAATCATCCCAAACTCATACAGTGATTTCGAGACGTTTGCCGCAGGGTCACAAGCAGGGTGCGTTTTGAGTGAGGCGATCAGACATACGTGAGCATGCGGAATTTGGCAGTCAGGATGTAGTTTATCCAGTCTAACCAGTGTGCTCTCCATTGTCACAGTCGAAACCTGCTCTTTCACTAGACTATTGGAAGTGGGACTTCAAGAAAAGTTTAATAGTATATTTTTTCAAAAACTCTAAGCACTCCATTGGCTTCACTCATTTTTACTGGGTTCATTGATCAAATTTTGAAGGTCTGCTCAGTTCACATATGAACCAGTAGACAGTTCCAACAACCCCAAACGTCAAATAGGGTAAAGTCCTTTCCGAAACTCACACTATGTCTGTCTGTTTTTCTCATATCCCGTATCTCTTCCGCTCGTCCTCTCCAACCTCAGGATGGTCTTAAAATTGTTACGAAAATGTTATGACATCATATGAATAGTTAATATACTTGTAGAATTTTTATCCATGTCAGTGCTGTCCATCCTGGAACCCATTGGTTTGGTCCCACTGTTACTACGGTCCATTGACAAGAATACCCTTGGCCGTACCAGGAATCTGAACGCTAATTCTCTGAAACATGAATCAAGCGAATACTGATGCTCCCCATAGATATTCAGATGCCCAACTAATCTCTAAACAAAATACGATCTGCCTGACCATACAGTGGCTGGTTACTCAGGCTTACTCATTCATGATGTCCTCGCTAAATGCAATGTCCGATTAATGGCACGATTTATTCAATGCATATCATTCAGTTGGAATGCAAATATTCTCCGAAAAGAGAATGTGAGCGTTAAGTAAAAATTTCCTAGAGCCACATCCTTAAAAGCAGCTTGGACCTATAAATTAGGTCCACTTTCGGTTTACTCTCGAAACTGAGCGATATTCTCCAGCCGTGTTTATGTTTATCAGTTGAAACGTCGATAACGAAGGGTCAAAAGTCCGGCATGACTTGAGTATGATTACCCATTAGGAGCTGCGATCTGCTAGGAGGAATTATCCAGAAACATGACAGATCTCAGAAACCAGAGCTTAAGAAGTGTTAGGTTGCTCTGTTCCGTCATGAAGTGGACCACATGTGACTATCAGGTTTCTGTCTCCGCTTGGTGACCCAGTTGGCGGTCTGGTATTGACATTCAGCAGTGAGGGTGTGAATACGGTTAAAACGCTTGACTGTAGTTGGAACCTATCGGTGCGCAGTGAAACATCACATTTTGTTATTGTGAGTAAGCAGGGCTTCTTTCATGTACGAAGGGAGAAATTTACTGATATCGGTATTTGGCTGTTGGTTTGTTCGCTGAGCTGGGCAATTTGTCTGCGAAGCAATCAACGGCCCTCATCATACCCTGAGTTATCAATTCCTCCTCAAATATAGGTAGGCATTTTTCACTAGTCGAAGGTAAGATAGGACTGGTAGACTGTTGTGAAGTTACTGGGTCTACTGGTGAAATCCTGACTGAATCAATGTATCCCAAAGGGTTCGAAACCACCTTTACGATTTTACATATAAAACATCCGTATAGTACAGCATCAAGATCGAGAACTCCATAGTCAAACTGGCCGCGTAACCTAATAGCGTTCTCTCCATGTTGGTGGCCTTCATCCAATAGAACTATAGGCCGCAATCCGTAAGCATTATATACAGCAAGCGACGATACGGGTATGAACGGGCACACATAACTGCCAGACTCATCAACCTTCCTTACAAGACTGTTAGTATTGCGGGGATGCAAGCTCTCACAGATAAATTGTCCTTTTGTGTTCTCGTTCACCGTTTCGAACTCTGGTGCACTACACATTCCGTGTGACAATGCGTGCAGTATTTGTTCGTTTTAGAAATCTGAAAAACACTGGGACCCTTCTTGGACCCATCGAACCTATCCAAGGAGAGGACATAATTGGCAAGACGCTAACAGTTCAGCCACATGCATCAGTTGTCAGGTAACAAACGGCGTACTCCAACTCCATGTCACTGGTCACGCTCTGAACACCGAAAAGGTGTTATCTAACCGGACATGGTTACGGGAATTACACCTTGTGAGCAGTCTGTCGGTGGTGCGTTTCCACAGGGATTTTGTAACAGTTTCATACCAAAACAGTAAAGTAACAAGATGACAAAATGAGCAAAGGGTTTTCGAGGAACATCAAAAAAGTGCCACCTCCAAAGTAAACACACGCAAAATGTCCCGCTTAGGAATAACTGACGCTCTGCTGACTGCAAGGTGTCCAGCTTCGCATTGATGAGGTGGAGAGGTGGAGTCGACCACGTGATCTTTCATAAGGGATGCTTCGTTCCTACTATGGGTAGGTAACGGTTTCTTCCGTTCCGTGAGAGTCTGTTCTGTTCGACTGTTCCAAGAAAGCATTAGAGGGGAGACCAATTTGTTCTGCCAATGTATAAATCATCGCTTCCGCATCTGAGTTGGTAAACTGTATGCAAAACAAAGTAACAAGATAAAAACAGAACATCTTACTCACAAGGTTGCTGGAAAATATGACAGCCCACGATAAACCACCTTTTTTGGGAGTCACAAGGTAAGTGTAATTCTCCGGTTTACATCGGCCTCACCTTCTACTTGAACACAAATTGGACGGAATCCAGCTGAATAACAGTAGAAATTAGAGATTCAATTGTAATTCAGTTGAGCCTCCCAGTAAAACCAAATTAGCGTGAACATGAGTGTATTTCGTGAATTGCGGCCAGTTTTGCTTCAAGCAGAGTAGAATGTTGACAAGAACTCGAGAACTGCATCTATTTGATGAGCCCCAAAATATAGCAAAGCCAGCTGAAACGTTTTCAAGAAAATATGCAGCGATAAGGCAAACACTCGATTAACGAAACGTGAGGAAGCCTTTGTGCGTCACATTCATTTGAGAATACTATAAACAAAAATTCAGCTGGGATTCCCCCATTTACATCAAAGTCAGTTGCAAGTAATTTCGCTCACCCAGGCACATCTTAGGACAATAAACTGGCTCATAGCAAGTAGATGACAGGGCCTGGTTAGAACCGGTTAAATGCGGATCTCAACTATCGTCTGATGTCTTTGGTCAACTGGCCACCAGTAACCGGTAGTATGAAAGAGACCGCATTGTTTTATGTTATAGCAATTCACTTGGAACACACATTTGCTCCACTGTATACTCCCAATAAATCCTATCAATAACCATTACTAGTAGTATTATCTTCCGCTGTTCCCTATGCAGATAATGTAGCATACCTGTAAATTTCGCAAGGGAGAATGCAGTCACCAATCCACGCTTCTAAGAAATGGGGTTACAACCGTAAAAGTAAATGTATTGCTCCTTCGCGAGGCCTTACGTGCACCTGGTGAGAAATGCGTATAAAAGTGGTCGGAATTCACCAGATTCATACCTGTGAAATCTACAAAGTCTGGGACAAATATTACTCAAGATATCAGGCAATGAACCGAATTGTCTAACAGAGGCAAATGCCAAAGTATCCATGTTAATTTTACAAGGAAATACATCTTCAGCACCTAACATTGACGAAAAGGCCAGTGTTGGTCCAAGTAAAAAATCGTTCAGCGTTAGCCCCCTTTCGGTGCCTAGCTGCCATGCCACCAGAAGGAAGCACGAGGGCTGGGATATCGCCAGGTTGCCCAAGCCTAGATAGGAGAGGTCGAGAGGCAGAGGTCGGGTTCGAACCACGGACCTTCCGGTCAGTAGAATCGCGTTCTAACCACTTGAGCCATCTCGCCCCTTGGTCCAAGTAGCAATTCTGTCAATCTGTTTGTAAGCAGTTGGCTCAAAATCAGGCTGGAACTTATCAGTACGAGGCGAATTGAAGTCTACGCATCTTGCCTCAGTGGAATTTCAAATGTTTGGGGAGGCGAGAGGATAGCGTTCGGAGTTGGAGGTATAAATTACCGGAATAATTAGCGTTGTTACGGTCTATTTAAACTTTTGATCCCCACACACACATTCTCCCCAATGTTCTGTAGCTGCGTACGAGTCACAAGTACGTTTCCTACAGTAGCCGCTGTACTATTTACGGAATTCTCATTAGAAAAGGGTCAGGTATCATTTGCTTCTTGTCCTGGAAATGCATTTATTGATCAAAACAATGTCGGTGGATCAAAGAATAAACGCTCCTCGAAGTGGCAGCAAACGCTGCGCCTGCCAACAGCCTACGGAAGTATAAATTGGGATGAAAATCATTCTAGACGTCGAATATGGACCATTTATGGCTGAGGGAGTGTCCTAGCGTTCCTGCACTTTTCGCTGTATTTTGATTAAGTTTGCTCACCTATCAACTGATTTATTGGTAGACTCAATTTCAGATGATAATTTTGACCCCTGTTGTGCAATAGCTCGAATTATCAGAGGTAATCATCTGTTCATTGCTTCTACCCGTGCAGAATTCCCTTTGCAGGTCAGTTTCCCTGTATTCCTCCGTGTTTGCTAGGACTGAGGTGAAATTCTCACTGATTGTCATTACTTTCAAACTGTGCAGAACTTGCTACTGCGGTCTATTCTCCACCTGGACTGCATTCGTATAATATCACAATGTGCTGCAGATAACCTATTACTTTTATTGGCTACTTAGGTTGCCCGGAAAATTGTAGCTTAACGGACCGATGGCACGGTGCGAAACCGCCGAGGACTACTCGGAGATAATTAGTAGGGGGATTAGTTTTTTTTGAAAGTGTATGCAGAATAACTCCCTAAATGGTCAATCAGTAGAAAAATATGGAGGAATATTTACTTAAGGCACGTCAAGTCTCCATTTTCTGTTGACCAACCTACACAAGTAATTGCAGTTTAACTAGGACATACTGGAAACACCACTCTTTCCTGATTGTCATTTCACGAATTATTTTACTACGAACCAAGTAGTTAATCGGTACAAATTTGATAGGGTGTTTTCCAACCTGATTCCAAGGCTGACTGTATGAAACAAACAGTATCCACTAACGTGATTGTTGAGGTCGAAAACACCAGCTGCGTTCCTGAGCTACGCCTTCTTAGATGTCCTGATCAGGGCGAAATCTGGCCCTGGTAACACATGCAGTGAATAGCTCTATCTTTCTGACCACATACTGCAGATGCCTAGTGAAAAAATGCGAACATGGATGTTGCCAAAATATTTTGTCCCAATCAACTAACCAACAGTGACACGAATGAATTGGAAGCATCGTGATCGACGGACTGGACATTTTACGTTGGTGGTTTCCGAGTGTTCATGACCCAAATATCACCTCATCGTTGTATCATTCCAACGGGACGTACATATACTGTACTTGTACTGTATTTGCGCTTACCAAAAGACATCAGTATTTCCAGTCAATGTGGGCTGGAATATACGTGGTGGGATTTAAGAGGGAAGTAAGCTGGGTCTACCTGTAAAGATGCGGGATAGACGACGATGAATACTGGTGTTATCATATAAATAGAGACATGTGGAGAGACAACACGTATGGATAACATGGAGTTCAATAGTGAGACTACAGTTTCTGCAACCAAATGATGCTGTTTGAAATTCCATCGGTTGTTGAAACGCCACAGTTTAATGTGCAGCCTGACCCATTGGGTGCGTCTAGAGTGAAGGGTGGATTTGGGCAACATGTATTTTGGCCTTGGAGGATGATTGGGGCGTGGTTACGCACTCTATATGTGATATGGTCATAAAATGTCCGGTTCAGGCAGACAGCAAACACAGTAAGGTGGAAAAAAACGCGGGACGCAGTGGCAGTCAGCGTAACCAAACGGGGTTGGGTTAGAGGATGATACAAAGTAGTGGGTAAGATAGGGGAGCAGATGTGTCGAGTAATGCCTTGATGAATATGCTCTACAGGTTTTCAAGTGTCACTTATACATGTTGGTTCAGAAAACCAGACAATATTTTAAGGTAGGGAGGGCAAAAAGTTCGTACGGTTTCAGTTTGGTCTCAGGTGCGATCAATTATCGACACATGTTGTTAGCGGAGCACTCCGGCCGATAAAGGCTACACAACTTTGAGATATACATCATTCTTGTAAAAAAAGTATAATAAATTGTCCAGACCGGGCAAGTCCTAGCTTACCCTACAGGGGGTTGTTCCTTGTTCACAGGCCTATTTTTTATATTTCCACCAGAGTTCCGAATGCAGTCCTGCCTTATAGAGTTAAGGCTTCAAATTAGATCAATAGTTCTATCCAGTAGGGGTCACCTGTCTATTATGACAGCAAATGCGCACTATATGACGGGTTACTTTGCAGCTTCTACTGTTCGTGCATTACAGCATTATCCCTAGAGAGCCTCGCCACCATGTCTGTTCCGCCATGAACTTTTCTCAGGCTTCCGGATTCGTTACACCAATATGGCGATGTGTGTTTCTTTTGTGTTCGTATCAGTTCGTATCAGGCACCCACGGCGCCGACGCAAAAATGCTGCGCAGTGCTGTCAATGGATTTGTTCATTTCAATCCAGTAAGCTCGGTTGATGACTATCTTAGAGGAGCAGGGGAAGGAGTAGAGGAACGGTGTAGATAATTGACGCTGGAACCAAGTGATACTTACCGCTTGGTAAGGACGGAGTGTTTCAGTGAAAAGTAGAGAGGTGATATGATAGTTTAGGTTAAGATAAACGGGTTTGAACATGGTAGGATCTGACGTCGTACAAAGTTTCGGTATAGCTAACGAAAAAAGTCAGATCTACTGCTAGAAAAGGAGAAACTTGTTGTGGAATACAACTTTTCAACATTGGTCAAAAAAAACATGAATGAAAATAACAACGACAAGGCGTGAGTCAAAAATCTATCCAGTAAACGGCGTGGTAGGTTTGAACTTTGTTTCGTTTTTACTCCTGCAAATTTGTAAAAGAATTCATTCGCTCTTTATTCTTTTTTTACAGAGTTAACATATGCTATTTTCTTGACTTTTTCACTCTAAAACAACCTGTGCGCGAAAACGTCCGTCAGATGGTACTCCATTTATGTGGTGCACCCACACGAAAGCGGGACGCACACAAGCACACCACAACGTCCTCTTTAGAGTCTCAGACTCAAACCCGGCGGACAGCTACTAAATCTGCTGACCTCTCCAGTAGCACAACTCTCAGCTCCCCACCTTCTGACGCAGCTACCATAGTGTTGAAGTGCTTATCCAAAAACTGCCTCAGTCTTTTCAACAAACTTCGCGATATTAAACAGTCAGCTTGGTTTGAACAACCTTCCATAATCGCACCTACAGAGACCTGGCCCACACAAGATGTCTCTGACACGGAGATCTCGATAGACGACTACTATATTTTCCAAGCTGACTCAAAAGACGAGAGGGATGGTGGATTCACTTTATACTGTCCATCCCGATTATTCTCTCCGACACCAGTCCTGCACCTTGCTGTGATGCATTATGGGTTAAAATCCCGTTGCGCTGGACCGATTCTATTCTTCTCGGCGTGGTCTACCCTTGTTCCTCGAGTTCACCGGAAGATAACCAGTTCCTCATACAAATCCTTGAACAACTCTCCTTTAGCTAACCCTTTACACACTTATTGCTGGTAGGTGATTTAACCGCTCCAAAGGCCCCCTTGATTGAAATCCAGCGCATCGAGCCTTTGCATCGGCGCTGACCGAAGTCCTTCAACAGAATGCTTGGACTCAAGATGTCGTCGCGCCCAACAGATACTATACAGGCCAGCTGCCATCCCTGCTGAAATTGGTTATCATCAACGATAGACACTTAGTTGACAAAGCTAGTTCATATCTGCTGAAATTTAATTCTGATGTTGAGCATTATAAACAACATATGAAAAAAAGATTCAGCTGAGTCTCCCGCTAACAACAAGTTGATTTGCAACTGAGAGTATTTTGCCAAAAAAGGAATTCATGACTAAAACACCGCTAGCTCATGCCTACCATCTATCCATGTTCCCAAAAAGACCCGTGCAATCCGTGTGAGATCTAACGGCACGAAAAACTAGATTTGAGTCAAAATACCCTCTAGAGATCACGTTACTAACCAAGTGCGTCGCAAAAACAGACAACATCACGACGGAAGTATCAGATGGCTATGCCTGTTGTTGACTCCGAAAGGTATTCAGTTCAACGATAAGCGTCTTGATCCATCAGGTCATTGTGCCTCACAGGTTATCCGCAGCTGCAGTGAGAAAAAGATGTAGGCAGGACCATCTGTTGTCTGTGTAAGGGATTCCTGCCGCCGCGAACAGTTGAATCAACAGCACGAGCTGATAACGAATGAAGAAGCAACACAAATCACTCGTCTGCCCCGTCGATATCACGACACTTGAACCAGACAGGCCATAAGCCTGACCCAAATACTTCATTCACCACATCAGAAGTTATATGCACTCAGCATGTCTAGCTGTCGCTGAAACAATATTCATACAAAAAAGTGTAGTCAAATTTACAGGTCCAAAAGACAATCACTCTACTGATCAGTTTACGGTGGGCATAACCAGTGGTTAATGTACATGTCGCGGAAGGGAAGGCGTATATTTTTTCTGCACTGCGGTCACCAGCAAAACCTTGTCCAGAATTAACTACGGTCTACAGTAGTTTACCGATGTTTTTTCTGTAGTAGTAATCGGTCAGTGAGGGTCATAATTTTTCAGCCATATCATTTTATCTGTAAGCTTGTTAAACAACTCTCCACACTAACATGCATTTTCTTCACCACCCTGAACAGCCAATGTTGTTTTAAAATTAAGCGAAAAACTCAACACGGCATATGTTAACCGCACCTTTTTTAGTGGAAGCCATTCTCAGACTTGTTATGGAGTCTATGTACGCCTTGTGACTTCTGTTGTACTCGGCAATTTGCAAAACTGAACATGAAGTCTGCGTCTAACAGAATCTATCGCACTCCGAATTAAATATCTTAGATGTAATGGGCGGAAAAGTCTGAGAACAACTTGTAATTAAGCATCATAATTACTACGATTCTATTAACTTATCCAGTCGACATCTACACCCAGGCGTTAGTCTATCGTCTCTCTATTCAGGCACTGTGACCGGCGCGGAGTCGTTTGTCACTGCGACTAAGTTACTGTATTTTTCTCTGTTCTAAACCATTTGGAAGCTACTACTGTAGTTAATTTAACGTTAGCTTAGTACGTTAATCCGCTTTTGTTCTTACCGTCTCTTTAACTAACGACAATCCTATGTGCGACAATGGTCCTTCAATCAAAAAGTAGTCCATAAGTGGTGTCTGTCTTCTCTGCCACCGACTGTATGCAATTTAGTTTTGTGGAGCACACGACTGATTCTACTGGGAATACTATCCTGTTTTGTTCCACGGTAGGAACAGTCATTATTGAAATAAAAGACAGCCTACTTAGGATCTGTAACTTTGCTTTTGTCTTCAATAGGATTACGAGAGGGAGCATCAGCAGCCGTCGGGATTTACTGCCAGGATTTGATTAAAGGTGTGAACTAAGAAGACAGCTCACGGTTCAAATATTCAAGAACCTGTAGCTACTGGAGGTAAACACCAAGCTAAATACTAAGGGGCTTTTAACAGAGATTTCTTCCTGTGAGCAAAGCCAGTCTATACTGAAAAGCCGAGAAGCACAATACAGCTGCTTCATCCCTATTGGATACTGTGATTGAGATATGAGTGGCACTATGTCCTACATATTGATCAGACGCTCTCGGCCGAAAGGTTACTTTTCCAAACCCAACTAGGACAAAACAGCTGTACTATGCATCCTGACTTTTCAGCATGGGTTAGCTTCATTCACAGGACGAAATTTCGAGTGAAATTCCCAAATCTCTTCAAATAACAACAAGGCCAAAACGTCCTCACAGAAAACATGGAATGGTTTTACAGTTGGGCAACGAATAGTTGTGCTGTCCTAACAGGTCTACAGTTTGGTTGCACGAAAACCGAACTCAAATGTCCTGGAACAGGTATCCTATAAAAGCTATGGGATATTAAGGTTACGCCAAGGCTAGGCTTCCCTATGTCAGCAAAACAACCTTATAGCAAATAATCTACTGAATGACTGGGTCGGTGACGAAACAGGAACTGCTCCAAAGCGTAACGGTAACCTATAATCCAACTGAGGAAACGAGGTGGCCAGCAGGGGGTATACGGGGAAGTACGTACCAAAAAGAGTACGGGTTATACGGTCGTAAAAACAGCGCCATATCAAAAGCGGTAGTATCGCAATAGGACTGACGAGCCGAGAAGGCCTAAGTGGTTAACCGGACTAGTTAAAATAGTGACGGCGAAACGTTTCGTAATTGGCTCAAAATTAACGCGGCGAAAAAACAGACTTATGAGTCCTAGAAGTCTAGCAGCTTATCCACAACAAAAACCTTCCAAAAATGAACAGCATGGGGAAAATCCAAAAAATGACCTGAGAGCCCAAAGTTCAGACAGTTTTCAAAACTGAATCACATAACACCAACGCACTAGAAAATACCGCTAGTAAGTTAAGTTGGAGGTTGAGATAAAAAACAGGACAGAATTTTCACCTCACACAAATATACGGAAAATCTTTAGGTATGATGAAAACGATTGTCCATTTGACTGCAAACAGTGATGTACATAAGTGGAAAAAGAGGAAGACATCTCAGGATAAAAACGGAACACATCACTCGGATGTGATCAGAGTAAACGCGAATCCTGATGCCGTATTGAATGGACAAACACAAAAAGTTGAGACAAACAGTGCTATTAATCGAAGCGGAAAAGACACTAGGTTAAAAACGAAATCTAATCGATAGGTTTGACAGTAAGTGAATGCAGTGGGAACTCGGAGTGTGAGAGTCGATCAGTTCGGCTGGTCACTCGACAATAAGCGAGATTGGTAGCTCATTCACGTGACCCGTAAGCGTCGCGCGGATTGTCTTCCTATGTCGCATCTGATTTCGACGGATAAATTGTATGGAGTGGATAAAACTGCACACACCGTGATATTCCACCACGTGATTGTGTTCGAGCATTTGTTGATTGACCTTGAACAACCCACATGGGTAGGCTGCCTGTTAAATCCAAGCCTGTATGCGAGCGTATGGACACGGTTACGTGAATTGACCGAATGTGGCGAGTAAGAAGGAAAACCATGACTCGTAATTCCATTTCATAACCTAGATCACGTTGTTATCTGGTGAACTGAAGGAGGTTCCCATAGAACCATGCATTGTTTTGTTGAACGAGGTTTGATTTGGTATGTAACCTGAAAAATATGTTGACGTAGAGTCATTTCGAAAGGTGGTTGACTATGGATTCTAGAGTAGCTACGGAGTCTTGTAACAGGCAATTAGTGGTAAACCCTCTATGTGCTTACAGCATACCGGTTATACGCATACTAATGACGTCATGCGCGCCTACCAGTTTTGCAGGTAACAGCGACACTGGACCATCATTATTTCCACTATACGGGCTTCCTCTCGCTAGTCCGTAAACAGCGTGCTTGGCTCCACTCACCGCATCTGGTCGGCACATTTTTGGGCAGATTTCCAGATAGTCGGGTATGATGAAGCTTCATTGCTTTGGCCCATATCCAACAGACCAACAAGCTTCAGGAGTACTGATGATCGGATGCCCCGTGCGCGTGATTGCGGCGAACAATCACGGTGGTGAACATAGGTCACCGGGATTTATCCTCGCCGTCTAACACCAGTATAGATTATTTTTCGTCGGAGAAAATCGCCTACGACAGCATTTTCAAAGTACCAACACAGAAGACTGCTGTTCCCAAAGTCAACGAAGGCAGTTTGTTTGAAATAAGAGTTCAAAATCCACTCCGATTTTGTACACTTTAATAATTCAAGAGCCACTGCTGATTGCCGATAAAGCGAGCTGGAGATGGAGTGGGGATTGTTCTAATTTTTTGAATCAGTTTAGTCAACACGCCTGATTTGAGGATCCCAATCCCTTCAGTGAGGTTTGCTGAATTTTGTCGTAATTTCTATATGACCAACTAATTAAGGCCAAGCATTTAACAGCATCACCGCCCGTCAAACACAAAAATATCCTCCATGTGTTCTGCCACATGTGGCTACTTAATGATATGAAAATGGCTGGAAGAAAGGCATTACCATATAATGAACGCAGATAATTTTTGTTCATTCATTTATTCAACTTGTTCGCCAGCATGTAGAAAGTTGTGAATCTGTTTCACGATTGACATGTGCTAAATACAACTATCACTATGGCGCAAAACTTATTTGCTCTAATACATCAAGTGCCTAGTTATTTATGAGTATGCAAATTTCTTACAACATCAATCAATCAATCAATCAATCAATCAATCAATCAATCAATCAATCAATCAATCAATCAATCAATCAATCAATCAATCAATCAATCAATCAATCAATCAATCAATCAATCAATCAATCAATCAATCAATCAATCAATCAATCAATCAATCAATCAATCAATCAATCAATCAATCAATCAATCAATCAATCAATCAATCAATCAATCAATCAATCAATCAATCAATCAATCAATCAATCAATCAATCAATCAATCAATCAATCAATCAATCAATCAATCAATCAATCAATCAATCAATCAATCAATCAATCAATCAATCAATCAATCAATCAATCAATCAATCAATCAATCAATCAATCAATCAATCAATCAATCAATCAATCAATCAATCAATCAATCAATCAATCAATCAATCAATCAATCAATCAATCAATCAATCAATCAATCAATCAATCAATCAATCAATCAATCAATCAATCAATCAATCAATCAATCAATCAATCAATCAATCAATCAATCAATCAATCAATCAATCAATCAATCAATCAATCAATCAATCAATCAATCAATCAATCAATCAATCAATCAATCAATCAATCAATCAATCAATCAATCAATCAATCAATCAATCAATCAATCAATCAATCAATCAATCAATCAATCAATCAATCAATCAATCAATCAATCAATCAATCAATCAATCAATCAATCAATCAATCAATCAATCAATCAATCAATCAATCAATCAATCAATCAATCAATCAATCAATCAATCAATCAATCAATCAATCAATCAATCAATCAATCAATCAATCAATCAATCAATCAATCAATCAATCAATCAATCAATCAATCAATCAATCAATCAATCAATCAATCAATCAATCAATCAATCAATCAATCAATCAATCAATCAATCAATCAATCAATCAATCAATCAATCAATCAATCAATCAATCAATCAATCAATCAATCAATCAATCAATCAATCAATCAATCAATCAATCAATCAATCAATCAATCAATCAATCAATCAATCAATCAATCAATCAATCAATCAATCAATCAATCAATCAATCAATCAATCAATCAATCAATCAATCAATCAATCAATCAATCAATCAATCAATCAATCAATCAATCAATCAATCAATCAATCAATCAATCAATCAATCAATCAATCAATCAATCAATCAATCAATCAATCAATCAATCAATCAATCAATCAATCAATCAATCAATCAATCAATCAATCAATCAATCAATCAATCAATCAATCAATCAATCAATCAATCAATCAATCAATCAATCAATCAATCAATCAATCAATCAATCAATCAATCAATCAATCAATCAATCAATCAATCAATCAATCAATCAATCAATCAATCAATCAATCAATCAATCAATCAATCAATCAATCAATCAATCAATCAATCAATCAATCAATCAATCAATCAATCAATCAATCAATCAATCAATCAATCAATCAATCAATCAATCAATCAATCAATCAATCAATCAATCAATCAATCAATCAATCAATCAATCGACAGACAACATACAGACAACATACAACATACAGACACCTTCCTCCCGTATATCTGCAAATAGTTCAGAGAATCGGTAAAGTCTTAGTTATGTCATCATACGAGACTTGGAAATTACTTGGAACAGTCTAGACTTTCTTCTGTTCTGTTTTCCTGATAATTGTTTTACAGTAATCCGGCAGTACGAGGCTGCGTTGGACCAATTGAACGAATCTGAATCATTGTATTTAAGAACACTTATTCATAAAAAGGCACATCAATCAACTCAATTAGGATCAAAAACTATTCCCACTCTTGCACAGGACACCAATATTTGTCTGGTTGCTCCGTTTGCCTGGTTTAGAAACATAGTTTTTTTATCTGCTGCTGCTTGTTTCTTTGATCCCTCCATCATTCGAACGGCGTTGACACAAAAGGACTGAAATTCGCACACGCCATTTGCATTTACCTTGTGTTTTATGCGACTCCCAATCAGAGCACATGTTGAAGCCACACAACTACTGTGTTCCTGATCAGACCTAATTTGATCTCTGTCGTATTTCCGATGTTGCCGATTTCCAGAACACTTTTATATTAAGCGTGTAGTTAGGAGGGATCAGCTTGTACCACCGATCTAACGACCGAAACTGGGCGCTGCATTCAACCACCCAATAATCGCCAAACCCAAGTTGGTGACTTGGTCGTCTGATTTAACTCGAGTGCGACTGCTTCTTTCGTGTCTTAAAAGGATAGAGTTATTTAACGGCTGCTGGTTTAAGAATTTGTCGATTCTAGAAAACAAGGTGTAACAACAGATGGCGTAACAATGAGGAAAATAACGTACGTTCCCCTTTAGTTATCTCATGCAAGAAAGTTGTCGGTTGATACACCTCCCTAAAAAACGCCTTCAGTTGTCAAAATTCATTATAAAATATCTGGTTATATGATGTACGCTAGGTACTTCTCCAAAATGGGGATTTGGCCAGACAGCAGACAATGGCACCCCGTCAGGTACAGTGGTCCCAGAAAAACTTGTGCTCCAATAAAAATCTTCCTCCGTTCAGCAGATAGCAACGTGGTCTAGGTTATGAAATGGAAGTACGGTGTTTACGGACCAGTGAGATGAAGCCCGCATAGTGGAAATAATGATGGTCCAGTGTCGCTGTTACCTGCAAAACTGGTAGGCGCGCATGACGTCATTAGTATGCGTATAACCGGTATGCTGTAAGCACATAGAGGGTTTACCACTAATTGCCTGTTACAAGACTCCGTAGCTACTCTAGAATCCATAGTCAACCACCTTTCGAAATGACTCTACGTCAACATATTTTTCAGGTTACATACCAAATCAAACCTCGTTCAACAAAACAATGCATGGTTCTATGGGAACCTCCTTCAGTTCACCAGATAACAACGTGATCTAGGTTATGAAATGGAAGTACGGTGTTTACGGACCAGTGAGATGAAGCACGTATAGTGGAAATAATGATGGTCCAGTGTCGCTGTTACCTGCAAAACTGGTAGGCGCGCATGACGTCATTAGTATGCGTATAACCGGTATGCTGTAAGCACATAGAGGGTTTACCACTAATTGCCTGTTACAAGACTCCGTAGCTACTCTAGAATCCATAGTCAACCACCTTTCGAAATGACTCTACGTCAACATATTTTTCAGGTTACATACCAAATCAAACCTCGTTCAACAAAACAATGCATGGTTCTATGGGAACCTCCTTCAGTTCACCAGATAACAACGTGATCTAGGTTATGAAATGGAAGTACGGTGTTTACGGACCAGTGAGATGAAGCACGTATAGTGGAAATAATGATGGTCCAGTGTCGCTGTTACCTGCAAAACTGGTAGGCGCGCATGACGTCATTAGTATGCGTATAACCGGTATGCTGTAAGCACATAGAGGGTTTACCACTAATTGCCTGTTACAAGACTCCGTAGCTACTCTAGAATCCATAGTCAACCACCTTTCGAAATGACTCTACGTCAACATATTTTTCAGGTTACATACCAAATCAAACCTCGTTCAACAAAACAATGCATGGTTCTATGGGAACCTCCTTCAGTTCACCAGATAACAACGTGATCTAGGTTATGAAATGGAATTACGAGTCATGGTTTTCCTTCTTACTCGCCACATTCGGTCAATTCACGTAACCGTGTCCATACGCTCGCATACAGGCTTGGATTTAACAGGCAGCCTACCCATGTGGGTTGTTCAAGGTCAATCAACAAATGCTCGAACACAATCACGTGGTGGAATATCACGGTGTGTGCAGTTTTATCCACTCCATACAATTTATCCGTCGAAATCAGATGCGACATAGGAAGACAATCCGCGCGACGCTTACGGGTCACGTGAATGAGCTACCAATCTCGCTTATTGTCGAGTGACCAGCCGAACTGATCGACTCTCACACTCCGAGTTCCCACTGCATTCACTTACTGTCAAACCTATCGATTAGATTTCGTTTTTAACCTAGTGTCTTTTCCGCTTCGATTAATAGCACTGTTTGTCTCAACTTTTTGTGTTTGTCCATTCAATGCGGCTTCAGGATTCATGGAAATATTTCGGTGTACCATCGTCTTTACATCAGGACTTTGATCACATCCGAGTGATGCTGGGAGCCAAGTCTTGTTTTCAACTTGTGTGCCACTACGCGATCAACTCAAAATCTACAGAGGTGCATGCTATCTTGCTTGCGTGTTGTGAGTCTCCAGTCCTCCCAACAGCTTAAGTTCACATGGGGATTTGACAATTTCGCTCTCTGGACATGCTGAAGATGGTTTTGTTACACGTTGTAGTTAATCCTGCAGTGTTTTCGGAATAATCCCAGGACGAACTAGTGAGTATTCGGAAGAAATACTAGGCCACCTAATTGTACGTCATACTTGTATTTCCAGGATTCTGAACTAGCATTTTTAGTAGATGATATAACGGTCCTACGCAACAAAACGCCAATGAAAATGAAAACGTATTCCTGCTAATGAGAATGGAAACCACAGTAGGCGTATGCAAAACACGGGCATGTTTTTCACCAGCCTGCTAAGTGAATTGAAGTCAAGTTTCTTCCACTCATGTAATGTAGCCTGGATGACGTTATACTATATGAATCTGAAACTCCAATATCATCTTAAATAAGCTGCCATCAGGTTCAGTCCTGTACTGTTTCCTGAGTTACTAAAAGCACAGCTGCCGTTCTCAAAATTCCGTACATTTCGGAATAACAATCGGTGGCTTTTTTTAGGTATCTATGATTCTCTATTTTAGAGAAATCGGGTATGTACAGTGGCTGGATATTATCCAGCGTATGGACATTCGCTATTTTCACCGATTTAGCATCTAATATCGCTATCCTAACGCTTGTTCGTTAATCCCCCACCATATTGCGCTTTGTCGTGAAAATCCTTTTGCGGCCATCGAACTTCGGGTTAGTAGCACATTATTTCATCATCCGGACTTCACTTCTATTCACAGAATCACTTGTTTCCATACTCACCGGACAAAGTGCTGTTTCAAGCACCTCGGCCTGTTGTGAATACGTTCCGTCTAGACACTATACTTTATTCGGTTTCTTGGATTTCCAGTTTGACGAAGAGTGTGACAAGTGTCTCAACTTTATTATGCAAACTACTAGAATTTGTCTCCTTTAGAAAGGATGCATTTTTGAATTGATTGAACGCTGTTTCTGGATATTCTGAACTCACTGATAAGTTTTCATTTTATAGAAGCTATGAAGATTTCCACAGAACCGATCCCCTTGACATATAGTTTCAACCACTGGCCGGAGGTCGTGGGGTTGTAAGATTGTATCTGTCCCCTTGAGCAAATAAAAAATCACTGACCATCGAGTCTACTTGGCAGTCAAACTTAACGCGGAGAGTGAGGTATGCGAGAATAAGGAGCGACTACCTGGCCGCTTGAGCCACAGCGTACCTACAAGGCCCTTTTGGACACAAATCTAAGGCTATCGATTAGGTCATTCTGGGACTGCATAACGGTATCTATCGAATAGTTTTGAGAGCTTTTATCACCCTCCCCGATACCCTGTATCCAGCAAACTGATCAAAAAACGATTTGCACTCCTTTCTGGATTCCTTCTGGGTACTTGACAAACTGTTCGTGTGTCTATATATGTCCTTGTTCAATCAGTTTGTCTATTTCTTTGGGAGCAGGCACACTGATAAACTCACGTGGTGGGGAAGACTGTCTTTTAGTTTTGTCTTTTTATGAGATCAGTCTTGAATATGACTAGTGACATGGCCACAGAAGAGATTCCTTCAGATGCCTTGATGGGCCCTTGAATAAAGTTTCCGTCTTCTTCGGAAGGTACCTGTAAACATAAGGTTGGGCGGTACGCCCTACAGAGCCATCTTCCGAGTTATGAACTGTACTGTTCCGGAAATCCATTTGCATGCCCATGGTCTATGAAAGAATACTCACGGTGAATTAAATTTCCTCTTCTGAGCAAATCTTACTGGCTCTACCTCACAGGTTGTGCAATCTATGTTCTAAATTTCATGGACTTACGTTGGAAGAGAGTAAAAATGTCGATAGATAATTGGATGGTTCTGGTAGCTGTCCGTTCAATATAGACAGCTACATCATGCATACCCATCCAAATAAAAGCCAAGACAGTCGAAACATCAGGACTAAGTTTTTTCTGAATCTTTTGTCCCTCCCTTCTCAGAAATAATAACGTGAATGCGGTATGAACGGATGCTGTCGGTTTTCTGTTAGGCTGCACCAAATGCCGCACCGTCACATCATTCTGACAAATCCTTTGTCCCCGTATGTCACTGCGCGCATGCTGGCGCACATGTCCCAACTTCTGGAGACCAGGCTTAGACAACCCAACTGGCAAACGGTCTTGGTTATGTGACAGGGACACGCGAAAGCAGATCCAGGGCATGTGAATTCACTGACATCTGATTCATGTGCAAGGCCAGTTGACTCACGCACTGTCCAGCCGCATGTCTGGCTACGCGCGGCCGCGCGCGACGAACACAGCCGTGCGCGCATCTCGTCTGTCTACCTTTCTCCGCATATTTTCTCCCTGCAAAGCTATCGACCATTGAGACGACTATAGCGCACCAGTCCCATTTTACTCCGGTTGCGCCAAACCATTTGTCCGTTCGTTCACTTATTCGGCACAGGCAACCGGAGGACTGGCACCTGCAATCAACTACCAATTGGCTGTTTGGGAGTAATCCAGGTGTCAAATCCACGCACACCACGGACCGATTCGCTGGAGCGGTGATTTTGGAGAATTAACGGCGCGAGTGAGTAAGTGATCCGCATATTCATAGTTTGTTCGTGCGCTGCAACGCGACTAGCCGAATGACTATTCGCAGCTCTCCGATTTGTGGAAGTGAGATTGACTTAATTCAGTCCATTAACAAGCCCTGAGTAGGGGAAACCCAAATAAACATAGTTTCACCTCCATTGACATCTTTTGAATACACTTCTGTGTCTAAAATATCCAGTATTTTTGTCAACTGGTAAGCTCTAAGTTAAATCTGACTATCTATTTGTAAGTTAGGATAAGCTACGTTAGCTTCAGAAACTCCTGACAGGTTTTTGAGCTTTTTTGTCAGGTTACGTTAGCTAACACATTTATGTCGGCTGTAACACATACAAGCGTATGACGTTCTTAAGCCTGATTGCCTTGCAAATTATTGGAAACGCTACTTCAATTGCACCGGTTTATGTTACTCTGACAGCTTGTAGGTGCTTCGAAATGACGTCCATTAATGGGACTGACTCCGACCATTATGTCGCGTATGAGACAGCAGTCGGAGAGTGGTTGACTAGAACACATTATCAGTCTACACTATTGCTGGGTGGTTTGGAGTATTAGCGACTGTCCCGTTTATCCAGTCGCAACAGGATTTTGTGTGAACATCAATCCGAAACACCAATTCTGCACTGGGCCTTCCTTAAAACCCAGTTCCAGTCCGGGAGGCCTGACCAAACTCAGCCATATTCTGTAGAATAG
Source organism: Clonorchis sinensis (assembly GCA_003604175.2). Lineage (NCBI taxonomy): Eukaryota > Metazoa > Platyhelminthes > Trematoda > Opisthorchiida > Opisthorchiidae > Clonorchis > Clonorchis sinensis. The sequence goes on from CM030370.1 coordinate 46,348,837, forward strand.
CCTACCAAACTTCTTACGTGTCATCTGGACATCCTATCGCATATAAACCGGCTGTTTCGAACCTTGGTGATCATCCCAGCTGACGCCAGATACATACGCACTCACGCTCAATCGACCACGCCTGTAAGCAAATCACTCTCCCTAGGACGGTCTTGGTTAGGTCTGTTCAGGCGTTCTGCGACATCGGTGAGTGATGCTCGAGTGGCCAAACAATCATGCAATGTCAGCTGACAATGTCAAACGAACAAAATGGTCGCTCGATATTTTCGGCTGTTGCTATGTTTTTCGTGAATGAGCTGTATCGACTGGTTTGGTGAAAACTACGACGAATAGGGACCGATGGACCATAATTTATTTGGAATCGCTGGATTTATGAAATACAAAACTATGGATGAAAGCGATCCTACCAGCATACAACATTTACTATCTCTCCAGCGATATACATGTGGTGAGCGTATTCTACAGCCAACAAACGGCGCGTATCCTTCATGTTTGCATACAAGTACGCCTGATTCCTGACCCCATCAGTAAACGGAGTCCGAAAACTTGTGGAACCTAAGCGTTTCGGTTTTTCAGGAGTTCAAACCCTGTGAGATGAGGACTTAGCGGCGGGAAAGAATGGGGAGTTTGTCGGAGATTTTCAAAATAGACTGCCAGTGTTTCTGTTATCTACCCATTTTCCAGTAAAGTCCCATCTCATGGATCAAGGACGATACACTGTTTTCTTTTATGGTACAGCAGCTTTGTGGTTGTAGTCGGTCGGCGAAATCTTATCAACTCCTAGTCAATTTGTACTATTTATTTTGCAATGTTTAACGGTTTCAAAAATGTCTGTATGAAGGAATAAGTATGAGATCTAACTGATCGCCGAACTTTCGGTGAACGATTGATGACGCTTAAAGCCATTTCATTTGGCATTCCGCCTGGTGGGAGGAACACCACTCACTGACCAGGAGTGAATCATGTGAATGGAACATGTCACAGTTGCGATCTTTTTTACTGCCGGTGGCTATCGTATCACGCTCGTTAATGATCACAGTAGGGCAGTCCTGACACACTGCCAACACTCATAAAGGTAGCAGTTTAGAAGTGGATTGCCTAATTCATAGAACAATGGAAGCACTACAGAGATCTGTGTCGAAAGATCTGGGCGACGAACTACAAGCTAACTAGTCAGGGTAGATGTCTTTTGGGTAAGACAGGTCGGAATTGCTCATATTCAACGTTGTGATTCGGTTTAGCTTTGGCCCAGTTTGGTCGCTTTCATTCCGTTTCAGATGTCCTCACGGCTCGCTCACCATTCTTGCGTCCATTTTCTTGTTTTGGTATATCCATATTTTGGCTTTCCACATCCCAGTATGCCGCCAATGTGAGCTATCCGTCAGTATAAGATATTACCGACGTTTCGGATAAATTCGATCACCTTAACATGTAGTGGCAGCGGACTCGGATTAGCAGTGCTGAGGTGTTTCAGACTGTTTTAGGAAGTAGGAACTCCTCACGGTAGAATTACTCAATCTCCATAAGCTACGCTGGTTAGGACATGTACGCCGCATGCCAGAGGACCGTCCGCCTCACGGAGCTCTTTTCCTTAGCCATGTGATGAGTGGAAGCGACCGAGAGGTGGACAGTGTATGATCTGGCAACGAAGTATGTATGAAAACACTAACAGTTGCCGCCTCCCTGGATGGAAACTCCGGGCCCAACTCACCAGTGACAATGGCAGAAATGGTCCAATCGCGCAGTCATTGGCACCCGTGCATCAGAGCTATTGTCTCCAATGCGCAATTACCTAGTTCCAGAACCAACTGTAGATGCCATCGCCTCCGATGCTTGGCTTCCACACTTTCCCACTTTCCGGTAGCAGCCGGAACCAATGTATTCAAGGTACATGGTTTATGATAAACCTACTGAAGTCCCCTGTCAAACCAAACTCGTGTGTATATGAGAGTATTTAGGAGCATGTAGAACATCACTTAGAAGCATTGTTCTGTCTGGCCCATCGGGACCGTACATCATTGATAATAATGCTAGATGTGCACCTAGCACCAAAGACGATTTGAACATGCCACCGACCTGATGCGAAAACCACTATGGGTCCTCGTAAATGACATCTACCCTATTCGTTTCTGTTGCGGTCACTTCTCTCGAATCTTTTGCTGTAATTTTCCGTGGTGTTTGCCTTAATTTATCGACCTACTGTGTGAAATCTCCGGTTCCATTAATTCCGACAACATCTCAGAGTGGCTCTGTATGACCATGAGCGATCATGACGAGGTAGACACCAGCAATAAAGTAGATTCTATGTTCAACATGTGTCTACTGCTAACCCACTGTCAAACACTCACGGCTTATTCTGTGATGCAACCATTGGTTGAAACACCAAGTATGGCAGCTGAGATGCGCCGATCATCAGTATTTAACCAAACATTAGAAGGCAGCTTCAGGAAAGGAGTACAGTTTGACTAGTAGTTATATGCTGCGTTGGTTCCATTCATGAGGGAGTATGATCTCCACGATATGGACACGAGGTAGAAATTCGGTCAAAACATGCAAATCGCCTTGGGATCGACATGCACCCATCGACTCAGGGAAGCTTAACCAGTTGGTTGAAATCAGAGGGGGAGATTCCTTCCTGAAGAGTAGATACCGGGGTTCATAAGAACAATAACAAAGAATACCGTTTATCCCGACAAACTGCAGACAACCAGGACCAGACCGGACAGCAGCTGCGTTTATGAACAAGTCACAAACCATGCGACATCATGAATCGTTTAAACAAAGCGATCCGACATACAATAGTGCATGTTGGGCAAGGTTGTCCGCCGACGACCGACGTGAGCAAGTCGACATATGTAAAGAAAGATGGACGTACGCAATCAAGTCATTCGTTATCTTACTGCCATAGTCAAGTGAACTGTGAAAGCTGTCGTGCGGACCGTTCCAACCATCGCAAATCATTGGAAACTTCCCTTTTGTAGGTTGGCCCGTTCTATTCTCCCGGCTGCCACGAGCCGTGAACGAACAAACTGGATTTAATAGGTTGTGCAACTGTGTCGCAGGAAAATGCCTAGTAAAACAAACGTTCACGCGGCACCTCGCTGTGAAATTTCCAAGAGTTCTCTTGAACTTTCCTGGACGTTCTTCGACTGGTAAACAACCACAAACGAATACTGCAAAGCGATTCCATAATTCCCCTAGTAGCCTTCACCTTCCATTGGATGCGGAGGCGGAGATTGGACATCACACCACACACTACTTGCATGCTTCATCAGCAATAGACACCGTCACATCCGTAGTCAAAGCGTTCAACACTGGTGCTTCATTGTTCATTTTGGCCAAAACATTTCAAGTACCAGTAATCGAAATTTTCTTGACAAAGTCTGACTTTTGTGTGATTGACTCGTTCAACCTCCCCCTCTTTAGAAATTACCCATGAATTCACATGAGTTTTGACCAGTGTCATGTAAGATCAGGCCCGATCACTTCCGTTTTTATCGCGACTACCACGGGTATTTTCGGGTGCTTAAACTAATTCCTTATGTTACACTTAACCAATCATGTAGTTCGCTTGATCCCTTGTCAACATAGGATGTAAATTAAACTGTTAACATGACAACAGGCGTATTTCCCGCTTATGAGCTTGTCAGTCGACCAGCAGCCGAACAGCGCGACAGAGCCTTTGGCATCCGTGAATAGATAGCTCTGTTGATTGCCTTCTTTCTGAACTAGTACTTAAGGTAAACTAACACTAGCCATGTTGGTCTCAGTAAGGTAGTTGAAGTCGATTGGTACAGGTTGGGAAAACGACGTATGTCTTGTTTATACATTTTCCTCAGTTCTTTTACATTCCCCTGAGACGTCCCATGATTTTAGGGGCTAGCTGTCGGACCCAGTTTGATTGGTTTTTGTTGTCCCCTTCCATGATTTGTTTCTGGTTATTTATGCTGCTTCAACTTTGGTCCAATTGATTTGTCATTTGCAAACGTGAAAAATTAGCTGTTTGGCATTTGCTTGCACGCATCGAACGCTCCATTGTGTTTTTGGAAGTTAGACTGCCCGAAAATAAGCGCAAAATGTCACAATCTGGGTGATGTTTTTGTGGAACAAGCAACTGAGGTTTCTGCTTGAATTGACCGGAACGTATTTATACAGCATGCTTGCATTCTGTGAGTGAACAAACATACTCTCCAGAGCATGAACTTTGAACACGTTCGCCATGACTAATTTCACTTGCTGGTAGTCTTAGAATCCCAAGTTGATAAAATTTTCCCATAAACGGGAGAAGGCTTCTCTTAAAAGGCTCTGTTACCAAATGTTGCATTGTATGCAGTTATCTAACAGCAAAATGGAGCTGTAAACTCTATGGGTTAACTTTACCCGTGGCTGTGGGAATCTTCACTAAGCCCCATTGATTTTAATATGGCACTACACGGAACCACCTAAGAAACAGCTGGCCGAGCGAAACAATTTAGGTGGTTTCCAGTTTTTCACATAGAAATCAGAGCAGTTTTGGTGATCTAGATCTTCTCGCATATTGGATGGTGCCAATACCTTGCAGTCTGCTGCTGAGTTCCAAACCCACCAGCCACTGCAGACACAGAGAGCCAAGACTGGCTCGGAGGTCCAGAAATCCGGTAATGCCAATGACAAAGATTGCCACAGTATGTATCGTGTGAGCAAAGTAATACGACAACCGATAGTGCAAAAAAGACAAGATAATCTGTGGGCATCCGACGGAAGTACAGACAAGCACACATAAGCTGTTCCCATGAGGAGTGCGCTTAGAGAGGTCCATGAAACCTTTTCGAGTTTATCAAAAGAACATCCAGGAAACTACTGAAACAACCGAATAAGGGCTTAGCGAAGTCGGTAGGTATATCTGACTAGACACGGGGTGAAACATGCATTTTTGATCAACTGAAACTTAAAGGTCGTAGTCAGGTTACACGTGTGCCCGATGCATGGTCTGAGCGTTAATAGCCCTAATGGAAGTGTGAATTACAGACATTGAGTGAAGATACACGCTTCTTCAACTGGCGTGATGTTACACCCGACTGATTCATCCAGCTAAGCAATATCCCGACAGCTAAGCGAGACGTCGAACGTACAAGTTACAGCAGACAAGCTTTCAGTCACATTCAACCCACCCATTCAGTTAGCCACCATAATTAAAACCAAACGAGTGACTTTTACCCGCCAAACTGGACAGACGTCATTTTCTGAATCTGAAGCCGGCAGTAAAACCATCGTAGCGCCTCGCTTAGTTAAATCCGTTCTCTAAGTCGATAAATACCCACCGGATACAAACCAACGAGTGTTTCTGCATTGTTATGCTAGTTCTCCGCAGTTTTCCTTATAATCAGATAGGAAATGACATCCCCCCCCCCCAAATAATTGCAGTCAAAAGATGTGGCTTTTTTTGCACAACTTTAAAAAGCTGTCTACGAAGTAGGGGGTAAATTCTCTTAACAACGGATTTCTTGTCTCATTCTGTGAAATTTTCCCTGACCAAGAGTGTCCTATATTTTCCAGCTGATTTCAGTGATCTCTTCTAGGGTTTATTGCATGTTGGGCTTAGTTGATCCCTCATGCGGTTTTATGAAGTTAGGAGTTCAGTCGGATCCCGGTTTTGTCCTGGACTTGAAAAGTTTGCCCGCATTGGTGTTTGACCGTAGACCAGTTGACATGCAAGAAGGGCGTAGTCACACCAAAAAGGTTAAGCAACGAACTTGGTTCTCACTCATCTAGCGTGCCCTCCCAAGTCTCTGTAACAAATGCATTTCAACTCGTGGATTGTGCCCCAAGAATAGTCAACTGGTCGTCGACTTCCGAGGAGTTTTTCGTAGCTTTGTAAGCATCGTTCAGTTTCCCTATTACATTTTGGAACGAAATCATTGGTTTCAACCTTTATTTAAATCGGTTACAGCATGAGACTCAGCCAACGCCGCCGAGCTACTGCATTACAGGGGGCGAGATGGCTCAAGTGGTTAGAGTGCGGATTTACTGACCGGAAGGTCCGTGGTTCCAACCCGACCTCTGCCTCTCGACCTCTCCTATCTGGGCTTGGGCAACCTGGCAGTATCCCAGCCCTCGTTCTTCCCCCGGGTGGCATGGCAGCTAGGCACCGGAAGGGTGTTACAGCTGAGCAGTTAGTCAGTTAGTTAGTTAGTTAGTTATTACAAATGACAAACAAAATTTGATTTGAATACCACTGCTTGCAGCTTTCGTCCCCTACTCTCAAGTACCTCACTCTAAAAACCATCCAGCTGTAAGCGCGCATAATTATCCTATACATACGCAACTTCTTTGGGTTTTTGGTTTACCGAAGAGACGACGCGAAATGAACCTTTGGCTGTCGTAAAAGCTGCTAAGCGATACGTACGCACAGCCAGCATCCTACCTGCACAGTTTGTCCTCTGTTTTTCACCTCACAAAAGCGCTGTGCCCGTCTAGACACGACCTTCATACACCCAGTCAACATGCAGAAATATGTCGTGAGCCAAGTTAAATAACACCTCGGAATTTCGTTGACCAGGACGTGATTTGTAAAAAAATCTATTTCATAATTCAGGATATATACTGACTACCGAGGACAGACAGTGGGTAATTTCAGCATTGGTTCGGCGGGATTTGCATTCGGAATCCTAGTTGCATGCAACGAAGGCACCTGTAATCAAAGGGCACCAACCAACTTCCGAATGGGCACACAGAGTAGTGCGATGAGATGTCAGGAAACTCACCTTGTGAAGACAAATTTTAGGTTTTTTTTTAATTTGGGTTCGCCAAGGCTCGGACGATTTGATCGCACTAATTTATATCAAAGTGGGTGACTGAAATAGATTACCGACGTGTGTATCAAACATGTATGACATCGTATTGCACGGCAATAAATGTTAGATTGCAATCAATGCCGCTGCGTGTGGAAGAGCCTCGAAGGCACTATGTGTTTGACCCTCGGTGCCTCCGAAGCATTACGTGGGTCTTGTGGGAACATCAGATCAGTAATGCTGAGATACGCCAGATGGCTTTCAGGAATGTTCGATAGATCAGCTGGTCACACTCCACAAGTTGCGCTGGTTAGGCCTCCAACGCATGGCTCTCATTCTCTTATTCTGCCTATCCTCGGTGAATGAAGCTGTAACAGCTGGAACCACTGAACCTCGGTGCACGGTTTCTGAGTCGAAAAACTGAAATGTACTCAAGTTGTTCCTTTACGGCCATTACATCATAGAAGGAAAGACATCAATCGGTATAGGTGTGACGGCGTTGTGAATCCCTGAAACAACGAACTAAAGTGAGACAACTGTGTGGATCGTCCGTACACGTACGTTTTGCTTAGTCCACAACATCATACTGACGTCAGTCGTTGTCTAATAACTACATGATCGGGTGCCTTATTTGTAACCGTCCCCATCAGCTGAACGGTACAGCGATGTGCTCAAACGAAAACGTTTACGCGATATGTGGAGATCTGCCACCAAATTCGCTCAGAAGCCATTGAAGTTTATCGTGGATATTGTAGCATCAGACGTAGCATACTACTCATAAGGTTGCTGAAAACTGTTCGACAGCTCATGACCGGTTTCGTCCTTCTCGGAGCTCATCAGGTACGCGCAGTCTCCAAGGTTCCGGCAATCTTATGTTCTGGGTGGACCCGAATTGAACAGAATTCGGCAGTTACTTCCTTTTGCATACGAATCTGGTTTTGACCGGTGATTCAACTGAATCCAGGTCGTTTGTGATAGTCTTCACCTGACGATTTTCCCAGTGGTGACCAAATGATGGTTTGTACTACAAGAACTATTGACAATAGACAGAGAGAGAACATACATTACTGATAGTTAAGATCAAACTAAATCACCACCTTGCAACGGTGCCAAAGGCGCCTTACGCATTCAATTCTGGATGGATGGCTTGAAAAGTTTAAACATGACGTAGGTGAATCTCGTATATGCCTCGTCTTTTTCAGTAAAAATCAGTCCGATCAAGTTGTTACCTTTGGGTTTTTGTTTGTTTGGGCAAAATGTGACGGCCAAAGACTTAAACCTTTTTTCAATGGAATTCCACATGATTGAAGTGAATGACGTGGAAGTGGAAAGACTTATTTCTGTTTTGTCAGTGAAATCGATATTCGGTCTGCGACGGCTTGCGATCCACACAAGTGTTGTGGGTTGATGCTGTTGCTATAGTGACTGTCACTTCTACCGATGCTTACAAGGTTGATAGTTGGTTACTGATAACGATGATTCAGACCGGCAGAAGCTGGAGGTTTGTTTTTGTTGCGGAAATTTTAGCCACTAAATATTTCAAGTTACTTGTTACTAATATTTTGAATATGTTTGAAAATGTGGGGAAGCCGTAAATAATACAACAGAATGGGACGGGAAACTATTTTTGGGATTCTCAGTGCCTATGGTAAATCGGTGGACCCCAGTTACTGAACACCTGTCGTTCCTGATATGGGTCTACGCTGAATCGCGGGAAGCAAGTTCCGAGCTACAAAAACGCTACAGGTAATGTATATCGTCGAGATACTCGTAGGTCCTTAGGTGTTCATACCGCTGTGCACGCATTTCATGGTTTTAAGATTGCATTGAACTCTGCAAGGTGTCATCTGGTTAAAAAGCATATTGATGTTTTATATTACAATTTAACTCCTGAAAGCAGCTTTTTTATCTGTAAAATGTGGTGCTTCTACCTGTTTTTGACTTGTTGTGGTATCGAAATTGCTACAGTCGGTAACCGTTGTCTAGGAGACACAGGGTAAGTTTGCTGCAACCGTCCATTCAACATATATTTGACATGTAGAGAACAACTAACCAGCCACCATCACCTTACAACGCTGAATCAAGTGGAAATTTACGTCTGTTTTTAACTTCTATTGACCCAGAGTGATAGTACGTTCGTAGCACCAAGATGGCGAATCAAGCGATGCCCAGGTAACTCTGTTAACTCAGCATTGAAAAGGACAGAAATATGTGTACCTTAGCAGAGACGTAGACAAAAACGAACACTGAATTCGCACGCAGCTGAGCATTGTTAGAGCTGCTGACTGTTGCTGCTCAACCGCCCCCAGGGAAGGTATCTCAAAGCTATTGTGAATAATCATCATCGAACGAGCGCTATGCTCTCGTTTCATAACGATACTTTGCTTTGTCATTAGCCGGGGAATTCCGAAACTAGTACATAAACCGAATAACTCGAACTGGAAAATATGTTGGAAGGTGTGTGCAACGGCACATTTGATCTGTGTGTCACCTGAGAGATAACAAAAGTGCAAATATATGTCCTAGTTTGGTCCTTTTTTATCTAGGATCATTCACTTGACCCCTGAAGGCTATCCGTACGCAGCTGGGAACACAAGAAGTTGTGACTATCACTGGGCCCACTAGCAATTATACATAAATAAATAAGCTTTGACAGTAAAGTCCGCAGACATTGAAGATGCAACGCAACAATAACGGGTCATTCACCCAGACTTCGCAAGAACTCCAGACAACAGATACGCTGCCAGTGTAAAAACAAATAGAACCTTCATGACAGATTAAATCCGAGTTTCACCCAGGAAACCGAATCACAATGTCGTAAGATCGACGGACACGCACTAACGGAAGCGCTAACAACTGAGACCTCGAAGCCATCTGGCACACTCGAAGCTGAGCTGTTTATCTAACAATCTTTTGAGCATTCAAGCAAAATGGTCCGTCATACTCTTCGGTCGGTCATTCCGGTCCGGGTTGCTGTGCGCTTTCTCGTCCTGCTACCCAGCTATCTTTCCGTTTAGGGTTTTGTGGTGGTATGGTAGCACAACGCTAACCTTATAAGGTAGGAACTGAGATTTAGCCGCCAGAGCTGTCGAAAGTGGCTAGAATCGCTGTTGCACTGAGACAATGGGCCTGGAATTTTCCCAGTTTGGCATCAGTGACACGCTAAGACCCGGTACCTAGGTGAAGCAACGTTTGAGATGACGATTCGCGCATTCGTGGCCCAATGGCTGGCTAAAAAAATAAAAAGATAATCGTTCAGTTGTGGCACCCTTTCGGTGCCTAGCTGCCATGCCACCCGAAGGAAGCGCGAGGGCCGAGATACTGCCAGGTTGCCTAAGCCTAGACAGGGGAAGTCGAGAGGCAGAGGTCGGGTTCGAACCACGGACTTTCCGGTCAGTAAATTCGCGCTCTAATCACTGAGTCATCTCGCCCTCAATGGCTCTTTCAACAGAAGGGATTTTGTGCACAGTTTGCTCAGTCCACCAGGTCAGTGAGTATTAATTTCATGCTGGACAATATGGTTAGCTATATTTTATCCTACACCGCGTTGGTCTGGTGCCTTGTCACCACGTGATCTCAAACAGAAAAGTGCAGTTGGGCGGCGCGATGAAAAGGGGATCATCGTAGTTCGGTTCCGAAAGGCCGATGTGTTCCAAGACCCACAATATAGGACACACTGTCTAGTGTAGCAGAGAAGAAAAGGTTAGGTTCTCAACGTGCAGTCCATCTTTATGTGCAAACTATTTGTGTTGGAAGAATAACGGGCATTCGCAAAAGAGCTCAACTCTGGTGAAGATTGCAACCAACAATTGTTTAAGTGAAGCTTTTACTCCAAATCTTTTATGAACTAATTTAGGGGTCAGCTATTCACGTTTGCGTCTTACTATTCAAAGCATCTGGAACTTGTATTCACTCAGAGAATGACACCAAAGCTTACATCCAGAGGATGCAAGGAAATTTCGTGTGCTGTCTGGACAGGATAGTTTGTCAGATGGGACTATGCTGATTCGGACAGCTCCGCTCTTACCTTTGCAACGACCCGCTGGTTTATTCTATCCACATGCATCCAATGCTTTCAGCATGGATTTGTAGAGGTATACATCTACATATCTGCCAATTTTACTTGTTTCTTGTCATTTACGTCTCTGGCGTAGAAAACGAAAACAGTGACCGGATGTACCAGCGAATAGATTGACAGCATTTGTGTTTACAATCGATAGTTTAATCCCGTCCCCAAATAGTCCTACTTTCAACCAAATTCAAGTTTCATTAGTGCAAGTATTCTGCAAACTAGTTAATAATGAACCTCGAAATTAACATAAAATTTTCAATCTTTTCACCGGAAGGACATTGGGGTGTTTCTTTTCTGGAAGAGTTTTGTTACAGAAACCTAACTCAGACATTGTGTGTAAAATGGTGTTTATCTAGGATAGAAAATCTTGCCTCTTCCTACTGGCCGAGTTATCTTTCTCTGGGGTCTTGGTGAGATCTGGTCGCTGATTCCTCCTGCGAGGCAATGAGGAAATAAAAGCAAAAAAACTCGTTTCAAAAGTATTTTGTAAAACTTTTTTGTACCATCATGTCCGGTGACCCACCCACTTCAAATGTTACAACGTAGCCGCACCATTTCCTAATGCATATCGTCGTAGTTGGACTACTTGTTGACTCAAAGAGAACGTGGGGTCTTCCTTCTCCGGACGGGACACCAAAACTGAGTGGACAAAGGTGTTTTTGATCAGGAGGGTGGTCACGATAATTGGGAACCACAATAGCTCTGAAAATCGGTACAATAGAAAATCACATAATAATATGTTATATGATATAATAATATGATATAAGAGGTTGAGCTTGAGGTAGGTCAGTGGTAATGGTGGTAATGGTGCGGATGTACCCATCGGAAGTTCTGTCTTTCGAACCCGACCCCGGCATTTCGACTGCTCTTATCTTGGCTCGGGCAACTTGGCAGTATCCAGGTCCTCATGCTCCTGTCGGGTGGCATGGTAACTAGGCCTCGAAAAACCTTTACACCTGAACGATTATTTACTAATTTACCTTAACTGCGGCTCGATGGAGAGCAACCGCAGAGAAATAGAGCAAATGGGATCAGTTATCGAGCAGTTCCATAGCGGCCCTCGCGAACTTAGATGTGTTGGTGAATTTTAATTGAAGCAAGGTCATTGATTAGAAAACTCCGAGTCCACCTCACTGCGATCGGAAGGAATGAGATGCTGAATATAGCCAGCGATTCGGTTTTCAATTATTTCATTCATGTTTAGTGCATCTGAGTAGTGGTGACAAATTTGCCCACACAGCTACATACAACAAGTGTTGCGTTTTCACCAGACGATACGAAAAAAACAAGGATTTTTACTCACACGCCAGGCAAACGAAGCTGATGAATTTTTACGGTCTCTTCTGAGGGTGATTTCGATTAAATCGTGCCTTAAGAACTGATCGTGGTTTATTATGAGCAGTGACATTTCGGGTGTTTCTAAAAGTCGATAGGAATCGGGGGACCGAGTAAAAGTAATATCCTCTGAGGTTGTTTCTCATAGCTGGCTTTCTCAGAGGAGGATGAATGTAACCAATCAATGTCACCCATGCCAGACGAGTTTCCTACCGTTAGCTGTCCGTTTATCCAGATTCTGTCGAGTACAGAAACATGCACGTGCTCGTGTACTTCTCACCGAATATACACACATCCTCAACTTTTTCTGGTGTTTTTGAAACTCACGGAGCGAGTGACAGCACTCAGCGAAAACGCGATAAGTCATGGGATGTACGGAACGCCGTTGCCTCGTGCTTGTAATCGATTGCAATCAGAACTATATAAGTATATAAGCTGGTCTGTCCGACTGCATGATTTCTTCAGATTAAGTCAGGTTGAAAACGTCCTCACTGGGGTGCACTTGGTGAGATGGATTAGTTTGTACTGACACTGAAATCGACCAGTATGATACAGTGCGTGGGAAACTGTCTTGACTCGATGTTGAACTCCCAATGTAACAAAACTGTACACATCCGATAGACGTACCACACTACTCATAAATGTGCTGAGAACACGTCTGACTATTGGTGCCATTTTTGACTGTCAACGCGCACAGTTCCGGGGTGGTGTTACAATTGGCATCCAGCCAACTGGGTGCGTGATGTTTTTTTTTACTCTGAGTACGTCAAGACATTTGTCTGCACGAACGGTGCGCAAAACTGTGGGGTAAGTTTAGGCACAACAGTACAACCACATTAAGTTAATGTCAGGTTTCAAGTCATTATAGGGAAAATTCCACTATAACTGGGCACGGGATCATCACCATATCGATCGAATTTGTTGTCTGCTAGTATCAGCAGCCCGCGAGATTCGAACCGTTGTTGTTGTTCCTTCCGTCGGATCCTTTCATTAAACGAGACAAGTTTTCAGGGAGTCTTTTGCTTCCTTTCCAACATGGCGGAATAAGCTGCCCTCGAGTCCTGATCGGCGGACCATCGTATCCAGGCTTTTTTGTCCGTTGGTTCAATATTTCTGGTCATATCGCCGGTTTTGGTTCCTCTGTTTCAGTTCGGAACTCCAAAGACTGAAAATTTCTTGGAATCGGATTCATTCACGTCGATTTCTCCTATTTGTTAAGATTAATTTGGTATCAAGAGAATTTCCCATGTAACCATTCTCACCTCCTGTAACTGCACAGAATTGAACGAGGTTTGTAACCCAGGAAACCTCGTGTGAATACACATTAGAGGGTAGAATTGTTTGTCAAGTGCTAGAGACAATCATGACTTACGTATATCGATGACACATGAATTTTCACCGCATGATTTCACCCGTTTGGCTGATACAGGCCGACTGTCAAACGTGCCTCTAATGTGTGTTAATGTATCAGCAGTCTTTCGTGCAAGTCTTCCACGTTTATCACAAAACCATAGAGTCGTCTTATTTCTAAAAGGGTTGGCCACAAGCCATTCACTGCATCCAAGACCTGCCGACTGATTTTTGTGAAGTTTTCTCTGAATGTTATTCGGACAGTAATTCCACTGTACGCGATTCACTCAGTCAACTGCTTTGGACGATATGTTGTTGTCGCGACAATCGCCACTCAGGCTGATATGCCTGAGGATGTTGTTCATATTGGTAACATGTCGGAGTAGTTGAGGATACGGTGCCTTTATTGGTAGCTTTGATCTCTTCGCCAAGGTTTGCAATTGAATTGAAAACATCTCGTCACCATCGTTAGCGCGCATTTTGGGTTGGCACTTCGTCTCTTCGTGCTCGCGCTCATATGTATAGCAAAGACTACCCTTCAACTCTAACGCAGTTTGTTATCTGTAAGCAGTCTTACTAGGAGTTCGATTGGTTCGTTCGTGATCTGTGTTACTTCGAACGGAAGACTGGCTATCACGCAACTGGACGCTCCCAGAACACTAGAGTAGTCGCAGGAGCTAATAAGTTAGGTTGACGTGAGATGAAGTTCTGCCATCTTACAGAGTCCGCGCTGGCATCCAAGAGCGAATTAATTTGCTTCGGAGGTGACACATGAATTATCATCCACAGCGGTGATTCAAGAGTTCAAGAATTACAGTAGGGTTACAGTGAAATTTTTGGTCAGGGACATCCTTTCTCTATGAGATTCACCACGGTCGTGGCAAGAGAGAACGAACACACCAACTTTCTTATCAACTCTTCTGGAGGCATTAAAAAGTCAAAGCTTTATTGTTTGCAGTCAGCCAGGTGTACTTCGGATGGAGCAGAGTTCATCATTTCAGTCAGTCTAAATAGCCTTCAACTGAATACTACATGGCAAAAAAACAAGAGTAACTATCTCATCACAGGGGTCTGGTGTTAGTTCGAGACTCTCCTTTTACTTCATGCTTGCGTTTGGGTTGCACTGAGCAGCCTTCACTCAAAGTTGTGTTGCATTTGAAAATTCGGAATCCATCGAGCAGTCGGCTGTCTATTTTGTGGTTGATTTTTCCCGGAGCTGGATGTTTGAAATGCCGATCGTATGCCCAAGCCAGCGTAGGGTGATTATGAATGTTGGAGATGTTTGTGACAAAAACCTAACAGTGAGCAACCTGCTTATTATTACGGCCAGAGGATCAATAAGACGGATGAATAGATGCATTAGGTCGAAAACAGTTTAACTCCTGGGCGATGCAGTTTAGAGAGATCACCTGGCTGGAGTGCGTCCTGATGACTAATGAAATCGTCGAAGAGGTAAATGTAATTTTAGAATTGAGTACACTATGCAGTCTGATCTGCACTAGGGAACGGCTCAACACAAAGTCAGATCTTTTCAGGCGCAAATCGCGTTTAACTATGCTCTCAATTGTTTTTTACTCTAGTGGAAACTGCTCAACTAATCACTTTCTGTAACCATTTCTGGAGAAGTCGGTTCCTCCCTTTCTACTCAACCTCGTTTAGTTTGAACTTTTCCAGGTTCCAGTAACTTTTGAAACAGGCAAGTTTGTATATCTAATGAACCGCGCAATACTTCAATTGATCTTTGGTTGCGCCTGAACTGATTGTAGCGAGGTGTTTGGGAGGGGAGGGGGCTAGTTATGGTGTTAAGATTGTGTTGTTTATTAGGCTCCCGATAACATTCACGAAGCATCGGAGTGGTTTAGTATGCTTTAATCTTAGCTGGACACATCACTGCTCGCTGGCTCATGAACCTTCCGTCGAGTATATAATAACCAACGTCTTGCTCCATAATTCCGATAGAAGTCGATGAATTTTTCAAGTTTCACAGGCTATCCACTTTTCACTATTATGAGTGGGATGGGATAACTACTGAACTCGTAGATATCAAACCAAGTGAAACTTGGTTTGTGTGCATTTTATGAAACCCCAGTACGGGAACACATTGTGTTAGAATATTGGTAGTTTGGGTGTATTCATTGGTAGTTGATTAAGTGGCTGTTGATCTGTTCGCCAAGCATGTCAATGGAATTACAGGCGTTTTGCCCAGGGCGAGCACTAATTATGTCTCCTCAAATGGCGACAAAACGTCTGCAAGTCAACTGGCAAGCGCGGTGAACAGATCAAGAGTCATCTGATCAATTAGCCAGAATGTTTTGCATAGAAGAGGCAGTTGTTATCAACCGTCGCAAATATGCAAAAGAAAACGTTTTTTCCATGTCCATTGTTATCATGGCCTACGCAACACAGGCTTTCCACATGCGCTGGGGATCACAGCCTCCGCGTTCCGACGAAACATGTGGACAAAGTTCATTCGATATTCACCCTTAACACCTGTTGCATGGACCTACACACTCATGCTGCGTCAGGCTGTGTCAGTGCTTTTAACTGAACAATTTTTAATCTTCTCTTTGTTTGTTGTTGAGATAGGTTCACCTTGGTATTTTTTCTTCTAAGGGTCAGCTGAAGAAATACCGAAATCAAGTCTAAGCTCAGATGTTTGCTTCTACTCCGTCTGCAGAGGCTGTTCAATTAACCAGTTGGATTCTTTCGCTCTAATTTTCCGATATTTCCAACTGAAACGCTTCCGGTTGCGTGCTCTTAGGTCTCTACGGAAAAGCCATTAAAATTAGTTTGTGGTGTAATTTTAACACTGATTGTAGCGAGGTGTTTGGGAGGGGAGGGGGCTAGTTATGGTGTTAAGATTGTGTTGTTTATTAGGCTCCCGATAACATTCACGAAGCATCGGAGTGGTTTAGTATGCTTTAATCTTAGCTGGACACATCACTGCTCGCTGGCTCATGAACCTTCCGTCGAGTATATAATAACCAACGTCTTGCTCCATAATTCCGATAGAAGTCGATGAATTTTTCAAGTTTCACAGGCTATCCACTTTTCACTATTATGAGTGGGATGGGATAACTACTGAACTCGTAGACATCAAACCAAGTGAAACTTGGTTTGTGTGCATTTTATGAAACCCCAGTACGGGAACACATTGTGTTAGAATATTGGTAGTTTGGGTGCATTCATTGGTAGTTGATTAAGTGGCTGTTGATCTGTTCGCCAAGCATGTCAATGGAATTACAGGCGTTTTGCCCAGGGCGAGCACTAATTATGTCTCCTCAAATGGCGACAAAACGTCTGCAAGTCAACTGGCAAGCTTGGCGAATCGAACAACTGCCACCTGATCAACCACCAGGTAACACAAACTGTTAGGATGTCAGTACCTACACGTACAAGATCCACAACTGCTAACAAATATAATTTCGGTATTCCAGGTTCTCGCTACACGACTTCCGATTTCTTTGGTGTGAAATATTCCAGGATCGCAGCTTTCCTTTCTGAGCATCAGCGAGGAGGAAACCAAACGTCACTGAATCTTATTCTGTGTAAGATCCTATTCGTCAACCGTGGAGTGCCTAACGGATACCCGCGTTCTTTTGGAACCCGCCAGATTTAACGGTTTTGCTTGCAACGTGGAGGAGCCAAAAGATACGCCGCCATTGGTTGTTCCAGAGGGAGCTTCGTCCTCCCTGGACAGTCCGGATAATTCAGAACATGCTTCCGAGGCTGAAGTTGGTGGCACACGAACAAACGAGCTGCTTGATGAAAGTATGACTGACCCACAATTCCCGGAACCACCAGCGGAAGGAATCTATTTGGATAGAGATGAAAAGCAGGAACCAACTTCTGACTACGCCACTCAGTCAATGATAGACAGAAACGTACAGCGGAAAAGCGGTGATGAAAATGTACATTCTTCATCTCAGTTCTTCGAACAATCTGCATCGTATCCAGCAAGCTCTGACGAGCAGATGAGGGACTACTGCTTCGTGGAGCACTCGGGGTTACAGAAGAATGATGTTGTTGAAACAGGCGAAGGTCCAGTTGAAGAAGAAAACTCACCTGGATTCGAACCGCCTCATCCAGAAAATGGGCACAATAGTGAAGAAAGTTGTGGTTCCTTTCTGCTAATAAAGTCCGGAGCGGCTGTTGACCAGGAAGTAGTACAAAATCTCCAGACAAGAAGCAATGGAGCAACGGGCTCTGCAGAACTTGTTTCAGAGCCGCCAGCCTATAGCGAATTGCAGTGTGGACTCGTCGTGGAAACAGCTGAAACGAACTCAAACAGCCATCTCACACAACCTGTTGAATCGCACTCTCCAAGCGAATTTAGCTACCACTCCGAAACACGGTTTGAGCAAGGCTTACAACAACCATTTATGAGTGTGAAATCAGCTGATCTAGAGTTTGATTCACCATTACAAGCAGACGAAACTGCTCTCCAAGACACGTCGATGGACACCACGGTTGGAGTTTCTGAGCTGTTATCGGATCAAACTTGCCCGGAACCCCAAACACAGACGCTGACATGCTACGAAGATCTTACCGGTTCAATTGGCGTAGAACAAGGCTATCAGACAAGCTTCGACGGTGGCAGTAGCTATCACGATGACGTGCCGCTCGAGGAGACAGATGACTTCCAATGCAAAGAAGTTCAAAATAACGATGTTGGGCAAATGGAAATCCAAGTTCCTCATGTCCAGGAACAACCAGTCTGTATCACAGAAGACTTGACACACCTACCTAAAGGTGTTCCGGATGCAGAACTTTATGGAGTGGTTGAGGAAACGCCTAGGCCATCTTTTCAAGAGATATGTGCAGATTTAGATAGGAAAAAGTAAGTTTTTGTCTGAACCTTTTGTTATCGATTACGGAAGGACTGTTTGATGGTTTAAATGGTTTAAAAATACTAAGATCCTCATTTTAATTGGGTAAGTTATGGGATGCGTAAGTTAGCGTAGGATCGCTTGTCAGTACGTCAAACTAAGATGGATTCATAAATCTAAGATGTGTTAATATTCATTTCGATGGAATATTGCGAGGTTTCGAAATCCCATGTAAACTAGCAGCAATACATATCCAGGGTTTGGGTGACTGAGCGCTCAGTGAAGTGCCTGATGAGTATTCTTGTCGGATCATATCAGACCTACTTTGTTTGTTTCTTGTCATGTTTAAGATGCTCTCAAAACCCGTATGGAAACGTGAACGCTGCGAATCTCGAAAGTGTGTGAACTGCCGATATGTTTCATGACTCGGAAAATGAGAATAAAAACGAATGCTGCACTGACTTTGATTTCAGTCCGGTTTGTTCCGGAACACTTGGTGTTTGTCGTTCACAGAGATACGGCGCTGAAAGTTCCACAACACCTGAATATAAGTAAACCAAAGAAAAATAAATGAAATAAATATGTTGGGGACACAACAACCAGGGACCTTTAAATCTAATCTCGATCATACTGATGGTTTGCCTCGGCGAAGTCCACGAGGCTTTTCCACGGGCTTCTCCTCAGTTCACTTCAAACAAGGGTTCGCGAAAGCAAAGCCCAATTCAGAAAGCCAGACTGAAGTTATCAGGAGGTAAAAAAAACTCGACGCTTTGCCGTGCAATCGATTGGGCGTTATGGTTGGCTGTCACGTGATCGGATCATGGTAACTAGGGCTCGAATGCAAAATGGCCTTCACGCGCACGCCTCATATTGCGTGGAATCGCAACTCGCAGCCGTTCCCAGACAGCGGATCTCGGTACCTAGCACGTGATGCACTTCGGAGGCAGTGAGACAAAGTCACATTACTGTTATCGACCATATGGACAATCACTGGACTATACGATGAATTTTTTTCGGCCTCGTGTTGTCAGCCTCAAGGGTCTATTGTCTTTTACTTACCTAGACAACTTACGTGCAATTGTTTGGTTGCATTGTGCTACACAGAGATAGCTGGAATAACACTAGCCAGTACACATCTCCTTAGGCTTCTCCTCTGCACGTCTGAAAATACTGATTAACAATCAAAGCGCAAAAACCTGTTACTAACCGGAAGATGAGTTTACCAAACCCTAGCAGGTTGTGGGAGTATAGAATATTTCAATCAACCCCCACCCCAGAGCGACATTTTCGAACAAGTCTAGTGTGGTTTTCTCTTTAGTTGTTTAGGTTCGAGATGCTGTCCTCTTTCGTCAATTTTATTGAGCATTTGAACTAAACAACGGATAAGGTACACATGGATTTCATGGGTTAATTTCGATTTCAGTTTATAATTTAGGCGTCCCGTGATCTAGTTTGACTTTGCTAGCTTCCTACGTTTGGGTTATGCAAATGAATCTAGACGACTGGCTTGACGGACGCAACGATCTACAACATGACTAGATTAGCCTTAGAGGTAAATCTTATCGATTTTTTATCTGAAGCAACCACGGATTTTGCTACAAAATGATAGAAACACGACTTAGATTAAGTAGTACAAATTGTAAATTAACTTGGTGTTGGATACTCAAGTGTTATAAATATATAGCATAAATACCGTTTTGTGTTGGATTTTGAACAGTGCTGAGGATATCGAGTTATTTTCTTTCATACAGCATTATTCAGGAGGCTTATGAAAACTGTTAACAGCTCACTATCACCAACGTTGTCATAATTCCAGTTCGGTGTTGCGTCATGTTTTCTCGTAATACGATCCGATCTAGACTCGTCACACTGTCTCTGCAACACAGTTTTTTGAAACTCATCACAGTGTCAGCCAGACGCAGGAGAGGCAATCAAACGCATCTAATTTGAATAAACACCAGGATGATAGCATTTGTTGACTTTTGGCAAATGCGTCCTGTTGCTAGATCTGATTTTAATAGAATGGTCTGTGGGTTTGGTTATTTTTCCTGACTGGGAGCAGATGCCCTAAGGCTGCCTGAAATCTCTGATGTTGTGGAGGAACAGGCATTGCTGTGCTAAGGAGGATATAACTTGAGGGACGCGTGCGATGATACTAAGGACTATATCCTGAAGAGAAGACCTTAGTGATGCACTGCGGAAGGAAATGTAGAAGGCCAATTGCAACGAGCCTAGTGCTCAGATGCCTGACTGCAGTGAAACATTGAGAAGCTATAGACACTTGAGCGGTCGACGCACTGAACCATCAGCTTGAACTTTATCGACGACAAACCACGCGACTATTGGCTGGAAATTTGCGTATCTCAAAGGACCGTATTTGCAGCCCATAGGAGTCGGGTCGTTAGTCCTTATTTCATTGAAGGAACGCTGAATTTACTCAAATGTGTTCATAAATCATCTCCTCGTCCCGTTGAGAAGTGAAGAAGTGTGGGTGTAAGTCTTTCCAGAAGTGCTAATCAAACTTATTGTCAGATGCAGTATCTTTGTGGGTCTGTTCAGTGCTCAGTGGCTAATCTTACCACAGAACATGTACTATCTCGCAGGCGGATGGTGGATTGCGCTGAAAGTGTGTGGTGGAAACTTTGTCATGTATTTAAAATAAAATTTAAGAAGCATAACCATGATAAAGTCGACGAAGGTCTTCCTTGAAGAAGTCTAATAAATTCTCGTGGGGATGTGTAGGCCACTCCCATGTGCGTTCGAGTTGTAGACAAATTTATACGAGTAACGTAGTTGGTTCTTTTGGACCCCATCCAATAAACTAAACAACTGCACCTGGAGTCGTACTGAGATTTGTATTGCTTTTTCGAACAAAATTTCTTGTTCCACCCATCCATTAGTCAGGTCAGTTATCAATGTTGTCAGTGATTGATGACGGAAATGTGACCCGCCGTTGGATGCACTTTCCAAGCCCCAGTTGTAGTGTGGAGGGAAGTGAACGTGTTGATGGCCAACAGAGCCTCTAATAAAAATCACCTGTCATTTTTATCACGTGCTAGCGTCAGTACAGTTCAGTGGGACAGCTGGTTATTTCTGTTGGGAAACACTAATTTTTCGAAGTGAATGAATACAACATTTTCACTTCCAAGCGAAGCGATACAAGAGCAATACCGGATAATCAGGTTTTTGCAGAATAGCTTTCCTTCATTTTTTTTTGGAAAATTCAGTCACACACATTGATTTGCAACGTTTGGTCGTGAATTACTCCTGTTTTGAATACGATCAGCGACTACATGGATTGTACAACATACGAGTTTTGTCCAACCTAACAGAGAAACAATCTGTGAATGAACTGGCAAAATTCACCTTCACATGCTAGCAAGATCATACATTTTAGGACAGATAGGTCTGTTTACAAATTTCGTGAAAATTATGTGGAACGGCTGTGGTCATCTCCAGCAGTTTAGTTTCACTTGAGTCTCATGGAAAGACCGTCTCAGCCAATGACCAATGGATGGTCAGTTTCACACGTCTCCATTTGGATGCTCGAGCGTCAAATCTCATTGATTGAACTTCAGAGTATTGGCCTAAAGGTGTTGGTGGTGGTAGGCTGTCCGTAAACTCCATACAGTCTTGTAGGTTTACTAATTATGTTAGGAAGCTTCTTCAGCGTCCGTTCAACCCGAGGTAGTCTTGGCCTCACGCATTCGGTCTCACATTACCACTAGCTTAGTTTGGAAGCGGTTGACATGTGTTACGCAGTTCAACAGGAAATAGCCGCGCAATCTGACTGGACTAGTGATGTATATTTAGACATCATCTGGGTGGTAGAGGGACACTGGTAAGGTCAGTACCACCTATAGCAATCGTTTGGTTGCATAACCTTTGCACCACAAGCGAAGTCAAACTTCTGATGCTGTAAACATCCCAGCACCGAGGAAAAAATAGCTGTGGTTCATCCTGCAACTGAGATTAGCCTCTTTTCAGCACGAAAAAGTATATGTACTGGGAAATCGTCCGTCAACATCGGACAAGTTGATGTGAACTGCGTAACTGAAAGATGACTCGTACCTTATCCTATCTAAGTGCACATTGGTAACACAACTGATCAGCTATCCTTAGCTATGTGGTAAAATATTCGACCTCCTGATCCGTTCAGCTGTAACACCCTTTCGGTGCCTAGCTGCCATGCCACCCGAAGGAAGCACGAGGGCTGAGATACTGCCAGGTTGCCCAAGTCTAGACAGGGGAATTCGAGAGGCAGAGGTGGGGTTCGAACCACGGACCTTCCGGTCAGTAAATTCGCGCTCTAACCACTTGAGCCATCTCGCAGATTCTAGTCCCCCTGGCTAAGAGACGTATCGCTGAGCATGTCATCAAAAAAGAACGAACAGCTCAACCTTTTTCCGGTTTTCTAGTATTGAATTCAAAATTTCCTCTATGTGTCCACAATTATTATTCTGAAGATGAACGCTGATAGAATGCGTTGGACCTGTGAACAGTGCGCTTATGAAAATCCCACATGTTGTCAACAGGACACGAGTTTCATCAACTTCCCGGCCGGTGTGTGGAATCTGTTTAGAACACAGAATAAAGATTCTGTATTGTACACTGTTTTGTTACAGAATTAAGATCATAGGCTAATTTTCAAAAAGCAGTTCAACGAATTCCCGAAAGATTAAGTGTCTCATCTCAGAGAAGCTCTTTTGTAGTCAGCTGCGGTGACCAGACGAACGTTGGAACTTCCCTCACTGCCTTGTGAGGAAAACTGTAAAGGGAACGGTGTACACCCCCAAGCTGGGATTTTTTTCTAAATTTCACTTGTGCGAAACAGGAAGTTGCTTGTTTCCGACTCAGCTAGCATGCCTACAATGTGCTACGTCCATATTTTTCAGCCACTTTGAGAGCAACACGACACGTGCCGGTGTAACCTTTGCGTTTGCGCACATCACAGTGCTAACTGATGGGTTGTGATTGAAACGCCTGAGCACAAGACATCTCACGCATTGATTTTGGTTCCAGTTCATCAGAACAGATTGTGTAATCATCTGCTGCGAGTTACTCCAGAAACTGTGTGCATCTTACTAAAGGACTAGCTTGAGCAAGCTGAATTGTTTATATGTAGGTCTTAAAGACCAACTGGAGGTGCACTATAAATTATCTCAGAAAAACAAGCCATCAAGTCATGCCTTTCGGCTAGTCAAACTCATCCGTCAGATGGCTTCACGTGTTTTTTTTACTTTGGAGACATGTCTCCTGAGGAAACCGTGTTGTTCTTCAGGTTTACCAATTTCTCTAGGTCATTTGTCATTCACCACGATCAAATGCTGAACTATTTCCAGCAGTGTTTTTGATTTGACCATATCGTTGATTATACTGACGAGGATCAAGTGTCATTTACTCACTTTCCGAGTCAGTCCCATCGTCTAAGTTCACTTCAAAACATGTGGGTCAGTGAAAGTGTGGTTCAAAACCAGTATTGCGTAGCCTTGTTCTTGATTCAAGAAACAAGTAGAGTAGCTCTGCTAAGTGACGTTTCTCCAACTCATTATAGCTGTACCATTATCCAGAAGATCAACACTTATTGTGCTTTTTTTTAGCAGCTATGTCTTTCTAATAAGTTCTCTGGATTAGTTCATCTTTGGTAACATGCAACCAGAAAGTTTGAGTAAACATTACTTTCTGAGTGACTCGTTTAGGTTGTCCATAGGGTTGTGGGGACAGGTTTTCCTACATCTCGAAAATCAGAATGACATCTATGCAGCAAGCTATCGTAAAAATAGCACCTTCAAAAGAGCCGGGCAATCAGCTTTATACCTAATATACCTGTCGTGCGCTTGTTAGTTCAGCTGAGGCCATCCAGTAATGGACCGAGTCACATTTTTTTCACTACTAAGTATTTGCCCTCGCCCGTCGCAACAGACGGACGATTGACTTGTCATTAACAGATGAGCGCACAATGGATAGGAAGTTTCTGACAGCCACGGAATGGTTTGCTAACCAAAATTTTGTCGATAGTTCGTACTCTTCATGTCATTTGAAGCTTATGTTTTGCTATAGTCAGACAAGGTTCGCACTCTGGCTCTGTTGTCGTGTGTCCCCACTGCATGCAGTCAAGGCCAGTGCATTATTCCACAGGACAAAACGCTTGCCTCTCGGACGCGGTCTCCGAGAGAACTGAACTTTTGAAAAATTTGCTGTGGTTCAACAATTATTTTGGCTGTTTCACTGGTTACTCATAATCGAAGAGCGCAACTCACGGTGTAACAGAAATGCATTTATTTTGACTTTCTTCACACGTGTTTAAGTCGACTTCACATGTATCCCCTCGCCGAAGTTATGGTACAGGACAACTACATGCGACGACATACACACGGGCCACGCTGCTGTGGCCATTGCTAGTGTCACCGCCACTCTCGCCCACATGCCTTTGCTTGCGGTGGGACCTATGTTGCCTAGGTCGACAGAAGGCTTGAGGAGCTCACAAAAGTACACACGCTCAAAAAACTTCGCAAGCTGTTCGCCGACCATGGCTCAGATCCTATTGAGTCCGGGGTCAAAGCGTCATCTGCTGGGTGTACAGACGCAAAACTGAAGCCCAACTTGAGGCACACAAACTGAAGTTTATTATGACACGATTCTGATAAAATTCTGTACTTTACACTCAGAAGAACCTAATTCTGAAATTGCTGTCGTTTTACTGATCACTCGCATCCTTTCAAACCCATGTGTGAGCCGTATAGAATGCACTGCGTTTTGTCGTATCTTTTTGCGTCTTACATTTTCTGATAGTTGATTGTAACAACTGGAGTCACTCGACAACATTGTTCTGCTTACTGCAATGTTCAAACTGATTAGGGATTCTTTAAGCCTGAAACAACCTAAAGTGTGCTGAACAGATACTTATTTTGTAAACCGACTTGTCATTTTGATCATCATCCGTCTATAATTTCACTATCACTTTGTTGGGGAAAGCACAGTATCATGCACCACGCATCGCTGACCCGATAGAGAAGACTGCCATTCAAGCAAGTCGTTCCACATCCGGAAAACGCTTGTCACTTTCCACGTAGATAAACCTGGTAGCGGGGGCTATTTTGGTATTCTGGTAAACTCGTTGTTGTAAATGACAGAGTAAAAGTGATCATCAGTCTACGTCATCGTAAGCCGTTTGCTGTTATCATGCGGACGACCAGACAGCCAGTCAATCTTTATCTCCGTTGAGCGAATACTTTTATCTTGCTGTGTAAGATGCTGAATGGTGCGCTGTTCTGTTTTCGACCTCAGCATAAACACAGCTGTGTACGTGATTGTGAAAACCAACATGTCAACGATCAGTACCTGAAGCACATGAATACTTCTGTTTTCCTTGGTAGATAGACATGTTTATTGGACCATCTGTTACTGATAATTCTGCAGTAGTGAGACGCATTGAGATTTGCATGTTCAGTGTGAAAGTTGAATTCTAGGTAAAGCCGAACAACCGCAATCAGCTTTGTCAATCAAAAGGGTCTCACAATAATTTTTGTATAGTTTTTAGTAACAACTCATGTATGTAGTTTCTCATCCAACCAATGATCTGTGATCTGAAGGTTGCGGTTCAGTCAATGGAAACAATTTCTTAATTTTCATAAAGGAAACTACTCAGAAGGTTGCTTAAAACTCTTGACAGCCCACGACCGATTTTCCCCTTCTTGGGGCTCATTGGGTAAGCGCAGTCCTCGAGTTTCCGTCAACCTTGTGTTCTACCTTCGTAATTTCAGTTAGTAGTCGACTGTTTATTTGTTTCTCCTGTAGCCTTTTTGTTCTATTTTGGTTCCGAACATCGTCCAACCGCATATGATGAGTGTAAATCCAATTTGCAAATAACCAAGCGGTTATTTTTGTGAAATCTGGTCTTCCGGATCAATTCCTCCTTCCACTAGGTTGAATTCAGTTAGGAACGACCAGCGGGACCTTACTATCTGTAATTTCTCCCTTTTTGTTTATGCAACGAGGTGACTTGCACGTTTGACTCAACAAGATCTTGGCCTATTCACACCTTGTTCGTATAAACAAAAAGATATTGTTTATCATTTGGCTGTTCCAGGCTTTGTCTGTCATACTACAGGAACATGTCCGTATAAGAACGAGTCATCCCACAGTGGCAGTCTGCAGCGAGACGTTCGCTATGTGGCTGGGCTAATCATGAGACAGACTACACCTCAAAGGGTGGACCTATATTTGACTGGTTGGAATTGCTGTCACGTTAATACATAGTGTGTCATCTCTACCGAACTATCGCTGGCTCTCCTCGCGTTTCAACAGACTGCAAAGGACGAGTTTACTCAGGACATCCATCAAGTTGCAGGGATCATGCATTGGTTTTTCAGAGGAGTAACGGTTTTTCTAAACGGCGTCACTGCAGTGTTCTAGCGGTTCGTTCAAAATTATCATAGTTACGGGTCGGTTCATTTAACGTCAGAGCCAACGGAATTTCTTTTTTTGTGCGAGGATTTTTTCGCCCCGGTGGCATTTACATTTGTACTACTTTACGGGAGTTCAACCGCCGCATTGTTTTGTCTACATTAAAGGTCATGTCTTGCGCGTCACTTGCCTATTCCTCAATAGGGGAATAAACAAGTGGATGTGGGTTGTATGAAATAAACCATTAGGTTGATCTAGTCACGAAGACCCCTTTTAAACCAGCTAATGTAAACTTGTAAATTGGGATTCGTTAAAGTGAATCTGTTAGATACCTGGATCAGTTGCCCAAATCGCCTAAACTATCAACTAAAAATACAAGTAAAGTGTCGTCGGTAACGTGCCGTCGGAAATGCGAGCTGGACGTTTACATGAGTATGTTGCACTGATGGATAGGCGGCCAAGTTAGGCCTAATTGGCCTTTCAGGTTATGTGAAGTTTGGTACCACCAGACAAACTGAAGTTTACGACCCAAGGAGCTTGTGACAGTAACCTGTAGCTGGCACGTATGTCTACCTGCTATGAGTGTCTCACTCGGTTGCAAATCACAACCTACTGCAATTAAACCAGGTTGAAACGTGCAGTTCGGTGGCAGAACAAGAAAGACCACGATGATTAAGAATGACATACTGGAGCGTATGAAAGATCACTTAAAATCACATCACCCGGCTTGATAAGGTTGGATCAGCCCTTCACTGAAAAGGCTTAATAAGGCATCCAAACAGACAGGCGCACGAGATTTTATCGGAGACATGCAATCATTCATGAGTTTCCTGGTCACCCCAGTACATAGGACAGTGAAGTTGGGTATGCCGAGGTCTGAAACTGTTACCATGTGGGGTTGAGTCTGGTATCAGTCAAATCGATTTATTGCGGATAATATGCCTGGGAGGTAAGAAATGTCTTTAGAAGCTTTCTGAACAGTTTGACAATACAATCTGATAATCAGCGAATGATATTATTTTTACCAACTATGGTTAGAAGATTTACTCTGAGCATGAATTTGGTCAAATTCCTTATGGTGATAGTTCCGAATTTTATACGGAGAATTTTATTGATACGTCGATACGCGCAAACACATCTCGCTACAAAAACCCCGTGCATTTTAGATTTGGGTTAAATGGGCACCGTGAGTGGCCCGATAAATAAATAGCCTTGGTATTACATAGCTCTACCACGTTTTGATGAGGTATGATGTGTGCATCATTGCATTGGTGTTTGTTGATCTGTTCACCGAGTTTGGCAATTAATTATCTTGTAGACATTTCGTCGTCAATTGAGGTGTTATTTTCATTAAGCGGACTGATGATTTCACCTCGACAGGTGACGAAATGTTTGCAATCTAATCGCTAAGTATCTCATCAAAAGCTTTTCTTCACTGTTCATAATTGTTCCAGGACCCATATATCTGGTCGGATCATTGAGACTCCTATAGATAATTTCCGTCGTTCATTGTAGTTTATCAACAGTCATAAGGATACTCAGTCCCGGATCACTCTATGGCAGTAATAATCGTTCAGCCGTTACACCCTTCCGGTGCGTAGCTACCAGACGGAAGCACCAGGGCTGAGAGTTCGCGGTCAGTAGTTTTGCAACTTAACGGCTGAACTGTCTTGAGCTCACAACTTGGCGAGTAACCTAAGCATAAGTAATCGGTCAGAGCACATGATGGACGCACTTGATCCTGCCCAAGCTCACACAATGTTCATCAGAGTGCCATTTCTAATCTTTGTCTTTATTGTAGAGGTTGAGTGATCTTGTCCAAGAACACGTTTAAACTTAGAAGTGATCGACTCAGTTCATCATACAGCATGTCGATTGTTCACCTCGTAGACATTTTCTAGTCCCAAGTAATGAGGATCGCCAACTATGCTGCCCGGATGGCTATTTTTATCGTCTGTTTGCAACTCGTGGGTGGGTCATTCGCGACAAATTGAGTTTAGTGATTCCACATTCAAACTCGAAGATATATTCTCTACATTAATGGTCTGAGAAATTGACATGGCAAATCCAAATGTGAAAATCAGGGAAAATAGGTTTTTCTAATATCATTCTGTGTCACACGTGGTTCCACACCGCCGTTCAAACCTATCACCATCCTTCACGCGCATGGCAGCTTTGACTGGCGTAAGTGAACTCTGGCGAACACTGCTGCACCTGTAGATTTGCCTCGGAAAACACCATCAGTCACAAGAGCCTGTACTTAACACTTCCGTTAAACTTCTATCGATTTTTGAAAGTGTCACGGGGTTGGATGCGCCCTTGGTTTCTTTTAGTGCAATTAAACACTGGTCATCATACGGTGAAATTAACAATGCGGGCAACCAGCTCTAACGACATATGCCGCTTGGTGCGAGTGTGCGAACGGCGGCGTGCACGCCGTCCTGGAAAACTGTGCGAACACTGTCCAGCAGCGACTCGTGGCCAACTATGATAACTGACGCTGCCACGTAGTTGTGTCAGTGTGGCCATTCGATTCTGCGTGCTGTTGAGCGCATCCAGACACATCGTCCAATCATATTGGCGTTACCGGCACACGACTAGCGAGTCTGGTCGCACGGCTGTTTTCAAGTCGCTCGTGCGCTACGGTCCGTGGTCCACGCCCGCGCCCTAGCGCTTTCTTCAGCTGGCAACTGGCAAAGCAGACTAATCTGCACCTAGGTGCTGTGCTACCGTATTTTTTCGTAGACTCTGTTGGAAGGCCAGGTCACTCCAACGAGACAAGGCACTTCTATCGCCCTTCCCCACTGGATGTGTTCCGAGACTATTTCACAATTGCGTATTTCCTTTGTTTCTCCTTTCTAATTCAGTGTGGTTAGCCACCTGCATCAGTGCACTTCAGGACAGTTTGTGATGCATCACCATCAACAGCCCGGTAGTTTACGCCAACAGGATATTGTGGTCCTCAATTCACAAACCGGTGAAGTGCTGGGTTCCCGTACGCAGCCGGTTCAGAAAATTTCCCTCATGTCTGGTGGTCAGTCACCGAAAGTTGACATCATGCATACAAGCTCGGGTGATGGGGTGAATGGAACGACCACACAGCAACCGATCAATACTCCAGACACGCCAGCTGCACAGGGAACACAGCCCTATAGTTACCGGGTGCAACAGGACGGGGGCGGTGGTGGAGCCAGCCCACGTGGTGGAGGCGCTGGGGGAAGTGGTGGCTCAAACGGTCACATGATGCCTTATGGTTCAGTGGAGCGAGGGAGACAAGTTTACAGCATGGCTGAATGTCAGATGGCCCAATTGACCGTGTTTATGGACCGTGCACAAGTGTGTCGTCGGATTCGACCTCGCTTTAACGCGTCTGAAATCACGGAAGTACTGTTCGAACACCTTTCTCCGGCGATCGATAAGGATTCTATCCGGTAGGTTCCGCTATTAATTTTGTCTCTGGTTATAGTTAGTCGTTCTATCTTGCTATGCATTCGTTTGCTGCCGACTGTCAGAAACACCCGTACAACAATATTCGTGATTGGCAACGATGTGCTATCTTGGTACCGAATTCTTTCGCAAATGACCAACCATGGGGACTGGCATAAAACGGCGGTACCGACTGAATAAACATATGCAGGAACCACAGACTGAAAAGTTACTGACGAACCCAGAGTGCCCTGTAACTTAACTGTGGTGGCGTTGATAATAATCGTATTTTCCCGGACAAATGTGGCTTACGTTAGTCAGGCATTTTTCTCTGATCCCAAGTAACTATTTTTTTATCTCTAAAGATATGTGAACGGTGGCACCTACGATGTTCTGTACTTGGAATGAGTATCTCACTGTATGGAACAGTTTCACGGTTAGATGCTATCCGGAAACAGTTGTGTGCCCATATCCTTCGTGGATTCTGCAGATGGTAAACATGTGCACTAGACGAGTGTGCTTCCTAGACCTTTCATCCCTTTTCACTTCTGCACGAAGCGATTGACATTAGCTACGGCTTTACCGGCTGACCTGCCGCAAGTGAGTTTATGCGTCCCAACATTTGCTTAAGAATGCACCGCAAGCCTCTTGGGCCGGACACCCATGTGAAGCAATTACTGAGGTTTTACCGTTGCATAACCGAGCCAAAGCACTTGTGTGGGCACTGAACAGGGCTCCCCTGATCGATACAAACCACCGAATCCATTAACACAATGTGTCGGGTGTAACCACATCGTCTGAAGACAAAATACACTTGGAGCAGGTGGGTCGATGACTACTGGACCACACTAAGTCATCGTTTGTCACCAGATGGTTGCATGAAAGCCGTCTTGGTCGACCCACCGTTATCCTCAATTAACCGTGGTTGAGTGACTTAAATGACTCCTTTTCTATAAACAGTTGACCGCGTAACCTGCTTGTATACGAATATTTGGACCTTTTTCAACCAGTTAAGTCTAGGTCCGTTAGCCAAGACTTTATTGAACAGAGTTATCTGAAATACTCAGTGGTTTACGAGGGCAAATGGTACAAAGGTACATGCCCTAATTGCGTAAGATATCTCAGTTTGCACTTAGGAATTCACCACCCCGAAGGCGTGATTTTAAACTCCGACTATGCGCTCCATAGCCCCACACACTCACTCCGATTTTCTGTGGCATAAGACTAGTAGACAGGATCACATGTTTGCTGTTGTGCTTCTGGTTGATGTCATCCTTGATGACGAGTAGACACACAGATGGCCGTGAAAGTAGAACGAACACCGTCGCCCAGACGACACACATTGACTATGCATGAGTGAAAGATACTGTCGTGACTCCTGGAAGTGTTGAGAGCACAAGATTCCGAGATGGCTCAAGTGGTAGGAGCGCGAATTTACTGACCGGATGGTCCGTGGTTCGAACCCAACCTCTGCCTCTCGACTTTCCCTCTCTAGGCTTTGGCAACCTGGCAGTATCCCAACCCTCGTGCTTCCTTCGGGTGGCATGGCAGCTAGGCACCGAAAGGGTGTTACAGCTGAACGATCTTTATTCACCAATTGTCGTTACAAGGTCGTTTTGTAACTCATTGAAAGTGGATCAGCGATTGCCAAATTTGGATCGTGGCTAAACTCAAGACTGCCGGTTAGTCTTCACAATTGGTCAACTAGTTATAGTTGTTTGCAAGAGCTTAAAATTCTGCGATGCCTAAACTTGATACATTCCACACGGTACTTTCAATTTTGATGCTAGAGCCGTCTGCTGTGAGAATGGACCACAGTTGATCGCAATAGTACCATCTTTATTCTGTGTCTTTGCGCAATGAACGAGGATGAAATTTTGCATGCTTAGTACAGACAGTTCTGAGTAAAAAGTCAAGTCAAGTCAAGCCAGTTAGTCTGGCAACAGTGATACCAGTATCAAAATGCAGTCTAAAGTCACGTGACTGTTTCGTTGGGGTTGTTATCTTTTGGTCCAAAAGCAGAAATCTCGGGGGGGGGGGGGAATTGCACCAAGTTTGGGAACTGGGGTTCTCCGGGTTTTTTTAATTTTCAAAGCGTGTCGCCGTTGCTCCTTTTTGAGGCATGGTGTACTTTAATTGCCCTGAGAACAGTGCTCGTGTTCAGTGCGCTTACTAAAATAGGATTACTGCCGAACTCCAGATCATTTTTGAATGCTCAGCCCGCAGTTGAACGACGGCCCTGCGGTGGGGCTAGATGCTTTGTCGATAATATGCTTCATACAACCCAGGACCAGGCTTTGGGGTTTGAACAAGTTTGAACATGTTCACCTTTGCAGGTGGGTGTGTTCAGTGTGCGCTGGTAGAGTAGTGGTACAGCACTCGCCCCGCATGTCAGCTGTCCGAGGTTCACATCTACGCACGTCCAGGCCTAACGACAGCGAAACTCAAATCCAATGCTTTCGGTGTGGACTCACCAAAACACTTGCACCTGTTCGGAGAGTGATGGGAATGCAAATATGGCCATTGACACAGAAAGCTCGAGCTATGCATCTTACCCACTTGGACGCCTTCATTCCCCCGACGAGACGCGGCCCATTTGGACAGTGCCTATATGTTTGATTCACTAAAACCTGCTTGAGTTAGCTACTGTGCCGTAGAAACCAGCCGAGGACAGTCCATGAGGGTGTGCTAGACACGAGCGCACCTACCTACCCATGCATAATTATACACAATAATCAGCAGCTGGCTGCAGGGACATGTCCTAGACTGAGTTATTCTTACAGCTGGACTTTCCATTGCTGGACTGACTAAGGTCAACCAATTAATTCACGAACTGCATCGAGCTAGTTAGTTTTATAGCATACAGACCCAGTTACACCGTTGAACTAAGGTCAGTACGGTGTGTGGTTGCGTGTGTAAATCCCGCATGAGCTACCCTTTATATGCCTTCGAGCCTATAGGAAAAATAAAAACGAATAGCTTCAGATACACTGCGCTGAATTTGTTCTTTTTCCGCATGCCAAATCGAATTGTGCTGGCCATAAAACAGCGATGTAATTTTCATCCTCCAGTTTTTCATCGAGTGTCCTCCATCACTTTTTTCTGTTACGAACTACTGAGCCAACCCAATCGGGTTGATTTATCAAGAATCATCTGAGAAATTTGACGATTGGGGACCGACCTAATGGTATTAGCTGTCTGGATTCACTCTCCACAAGCAATAATTTATCAAGCAGTCCAGTCCATATCGAAATGACACATGGAATGAATCATTCGACTGATGTTTTTCCCTAGGCTGCATCGTCGAATGACTGTGTCCGAGCTGAAGGAGAACAGCTGGTGGATGATGTATAGGTTATATTGACCTGTAAACGTTTATGTCTCCCATTTCGATGTGTGAAGCACCTTTGGTCAACATGTCTGAAGAAAAGCCCGTTTACATGTTTGCTTGAGAATCTGCTCAAAGCTTACTGTTTATAAACGCCCTTAGGAAAAACCGAATAGGTTATCTACGGTTTGATCGGATGTTCACTACGGAGCACGTGAATACACTCTTTTTCGCCTGCTCTTTAGTTCAGAAGACCAGGTTGCAACGTTGGCTTTGATTCCAATGACTCCTCACCACATAACCATATTCCTTAATTTTAGTTACAGGCGACGTGTAGGTCGTACTTCATTTTCGACTAAGTTTCTGCACAGCAGTGAGGCACATTTACCCCCTCCCATACACGGTCTTCCTGAATAAAGGCCATCCCCTCATTAGAATCGTTTTCTATTAACAATTTCCTTCCGTTGAATTCGATGAGAACTCCTTTGCAAGGACCGTCTGTGAGAAAAGATCACTTCACTGTGTAGTGAGGGCTCATTTTAGAAAAGTGAGGTGCACACATGGTCGCCAGTACTCGACATTTTTTGCAATGTCCACTTTTTCGAATATTTCCACATCTCTCGACTGACGACCGCGGGTACATCGAGCAGTATTTTCAGATCAGAATCAGTTCAGTCTGCCTCAGTCATCGACTAGGCACGAATTGCTTACAACGTAAACACCTGTTTGGCTCACGATGCGACCTCTACTTCAGAGCATCACTAGACTAGATTGTTACTAGGCGGACCGGAGTGTAATCGAACCCACGCAGTCATGCGCGCGCTGACGCGCACCTTCACCCCGGATAAATCAGTCAGGTTGTAGTCTCATTGGTCGCGTGCGCTTCTTACTGGTGTGCGTTCCCATAAGCGCCGTATAATCGGCTGCCGTAGGCGTAGTGACAAGGGTCACAACAGGGGAGGAAAATCTTCACCTTTTTACAACCCTTTCCCACAGCGCTGTGACAACAAAGTGTGATCGAGAATGTTTGTTCTACACAGACTTCTTGCCGCGCGACCGACCAGACTCATTTAGCTTGCACTCCTTGAAATGGTTAGGGGTTGGCAAAGGCTATCTGTTATGCCTCAGCACGCAAAACATATGTGTTGAGGTGAATTTATCTTTCTTTGTTGGCCTCGGTACTCCCTGGGATTAGACCCTTGTGGAACGAAAAGTTTACAAGGGCTGAAGACAGAAACCGTGCCGGTTGAAGTTGTTTCCATCGGAACGACCCCAGGTTTAATGAGATGGAAGGACGCTTCTTTTTCAGAAGCTCAGTGCGAGAGTGGGTGATGGGTAGGCGGCGGTTGGGTCAGTCCTTTCGTATATTTGTTTGATGTAGTCAGCCATTATTTTTGTGCCTGCTTACGTCGCCAGTGGATGGACGAGGGGCCCGGAATCCGCGTATCATGCATCCATAGAACAAGCTAATGGAGTTTGGTCAATTACGCAGAAAGAATTCCTGATAGAGCAAACATTTAGGATCACACCTTTCTGTCACAACGCTGTGGAAAACGGGTGGCAGAAGGAGATGAGGATTTTCTTTCCTTGCCGAGACGCTTGCTATTAGGGAACTGATCATACGGCATCTTATCTCCCATTCAGGTTGGATTAAAATTTGACGCTCAACATATACCTCAACGGCCCGAATATCTGGTCAACAGGTTCCCTTTTTTATGAGTCGAACTGTGACTTTTTGTGGCAAACAGGACTCCGGTGTCTGTCATATATCTACCGCCTGGATTTTTTGGTTGTTCCACTCAACCCTGTGGCAACTGCTTCTGTGCATTTTGGTCCCTATTTTAATGTCGCAGCCACCTCTAGTGATGTGAATGTGGAATTCCTATTGAAATTACTAGATAGTGATCTTTTTACGAATGAGCTGAGGGAGTTCTCCAAAGCCAAAACAGTGTTGTTCATTGAATCTGAAAGTAGGTTTGTGTTTCACCGTCCAAGCATTTCGTCCCATGTTCGACAACAGGAGTGCCAGACACAGAATAAGACCGTTTGAAAAAGAATGGATTCCTAGAAATGTTGAACTACTCTAGACAAAGTACACTCACTTACGGATCAATTCGGTGTTGACGATAGACGTAACTGAATCTCTTGTTTCTGATGAACCCCAAAGAATAATAGTCATGGTTTTTCGGTTGGTTTTCAGCAACCCATAAGTAACACGTTGCGTCGTGAGTGATCCCTTTTGGACTGTGCGTCTTATGGCAATTAAGAAGTCTAACGGTCAGATTAGACTTTTCCCACAATTATGAACAGGCCTTTGCAAATTCATGAAGTCCTCTTCCAGTACCAGACGGCCTGTTTGCTGGACTTAATAAAGATCCCCAAAACTTTATTTCTTATAGGTATGTTTGAAGGAAGCGGTGGATCCTTGTAAAAGCCTTTTGTCTACCAAAAAACACTGGGTACTCTATCAGCACATCGGATTCCCTTTTGGGGTTAAGTGCGCACACGCGATTTTCTTACAGATTATGGACACCATTCAAGTGTTTTGCTGTTTGCTATATCATACAGGTATGATATCATCATCATCATGATCATCAACTTCACCAGGAGATACAGAACTACATTTACAACAGGATATCACATGGACACATGGTACAAATTCCGCACAAACGACATCTTGTACGACATCAGGTCCAGCGATTTATGTGATGTTCTATTAGACAAGTTTGAATTGCCACCGGTGCCTTAACGAAGTCTACTAATTGATTAGAACACGACATTTCAGGGGACCCCTGCCACCCATCAATCGGCTAAATGTGAATCCTTCACAGGAACGCACTATTGGTCATTTCTTCCATCAAGCATAAGGTGGATCAAAGGGCAATTATGTACGCACACACCCGTGCACACTCACGAGCATCCTCATTCTGTATGCCAGACGAACCAATCAAGCTCTGCTCCAATCGATCGGGCGTCTTTGTTGTTTGGCCTAGCTGAGTCCACATCCTTTGTTTATGTACTTGCACACAACAATGTATGGTGGCTTGCCCTCTCGCCTTGTGAAGTGTTTTAGCAGCTAGCCTGCATTCGGTTTTGGAAAACAGCATACGGATAGGGACCACCTGTTTCCATGGGATGACTGTGGTAAGCTTTCTGAAGCGATGGATCTAAATTCACCCTGGTCGAATTCCCCAGGAAAGACTAGACTGCCCGCACCTTTTCTAAAGTGATCACCTGCAATCCTCAAGCTATGCAGCTTCGTCCTTATTACATCCCTTGTGATGATCCTGTTCATAGCTGGTCAAGCTTTTCTAACGTATTCGAATCATTAACTAAGTCAGTTGCACATTTACATGAAAGAGAGGGAAGATGATTTTCGATTTGATCCTGAACCATACTATTATTTGTCGAAGGTCAGGCGCTGTGTACGCTTTCGGTAGCGTTTGCCAAGCAAGCCAGCATTTAGATGAATTGGTGTCACACAGTGATTACCTACTTGCCTCCGAAGCTTTCTCACCTACTTCACCTTGTGAGTTAAAGTTCCGATTCTGTATGTTTGTTTGCTTTTGTGAATGGGTGGATGTGTAATCAATAGATAAGAGCTATTTGTATGAGCGTCATTGACCACGTGACCTGCATAAATGTGACAGTCTTACCTTGATGATTCACACCGTGTTTTCTATGGTATTCCGATGAGATGTGCCATGCACATGGAAGATGAGTGGAATTCGTGTTGGCGATCGACCGCCTTGGCCGATGTCAACTCGGGGAGTTTGAATAATCGGTTTCTAAACCAACCTGAAAGTCCACTCTATACGTCACTCCTGCCAGAGGATTTCAGCGTATTGCTCAAGAGGTTTTTGATGGTTGATATCTAACCATGTTCAGAGTGTTCTCGACTTTAGAGTTATTTGAACCTGCAAATTAATATTTGCTGAAAGAAACGTGAAGCACGCTGTCTACCAGCGCGCACCTCAAGAATTTCTAGAGAGATTCGAACCCATTCGGCCGCGAGTGGTCGGTCAGATGTGATTGACATGCACCTGGTTAGGCTACAGCCCCACCGTCCTTCGATCCTTCAATTCAAGTCTCATTCTCCCGTTCATGGTGCAACGAAAATTGATGATTCAAATAGTTACGCAAGCTCTCAAGTCATGACTTCTCCAACATTTGACGAGTCGTAAATCCTACTTACTGTGTCCTCATTTTGACCAATTCAATTTTAGTTGGAGGTGGTTTCAGGATTTGCAGAATACACGTTCACCTCGTTCCCGTTTGAACAGTCCTCTATTTGTGCTGGCGCAATTAATCTAGCGAGCCTATACCAAAGGGGGGAACACTGGACTCGAGTTCTTCTCTCATTAGAGCTCATCAACAATGCATTTTCTTGACCCTGGCGGGGTTTGAATTCCGAACATTTGACATGCGGGGCGAGCGTGCTAGCACTACCTAGCCAGAGCTAGATAAATGCACTTGAATTATTTATGATCTCTGGAGAGCGCAACGTGTCCATGCTTGAGCAATGTGTCTAGTTTACCCGACTCCTCGAATGATGACCTGATAAATTCCTCGGGTCGATCGACTGACCCGCCTGTCGGGTCTTCCCGGTCAGTCAGTTCCACGGAGAAGAATGATTTGTTGTAGGTGGTTGCCGGGCTTTGTAGAATTTGCATCCACATCACAGTCCTCCGTTTGTCCCGGTGCAGTTGGTCTGGTGAGTCCACACCAAAGGGGGAAAGCACTGGACTCCTATTAGAGCTCATCAGGAGTGCATATCCTTGGCCATAACGGATTTGGAATTCCGGACGTATGACATGCGAAGCGAGTGTCTTTACAGTAATCCGTCATCCTACACTGGACGCGCCTAAATTATGACCTCTTGTCAGGCGAACGTTTTCCCGATAGAGCGCATGCCTCGAATTCATGTTCTTTCCTGTCCACACTTCCTTCCCTACATGCGACCCTGCCACCCAGATAGTGTAGCAATACGATTGACCCAACGCGAGGACTCTCCACTCCTGATTCACCGCCCGGTCATAGGCCGATATCTGTCTTTCTGTTTTTTTCAGGATTACTGTGGACCGCTATTGAACAGTTCGGTCTCACCGTGTTGCTTCCCTTGTGCGGAACGCGTTTTTGCATGCATTGGTCTAGAAAAAAAATCGATTGGCTTCTACACCACATTTTCAGGTGGTGAGAAGGGCTTAGAATCTCTAAAAACCCTACCATTTTGTTTTAGAATCTGCCCCTCCCACAAAAAGTTAGAACCCAACCGCTGAAAGATAACAGTGACATCTGTTCTCCTTAGAACTAATTATGCATTGTTCAGAAGGAATTTGGTTTGTTTGAAAACATCTAGTCGTTTTGAATAACAGCTCTCCCCCTCTAAGAAGCGCGCAACCTCCTGACCTACCGAAATCGTGCTATTCTCAGAAGTGCTCTCTCTTGAGGGGCGCACGCTTTCAGTGTATAGATGTATCATCCTTCTGTAAAGCTGTCGTAGACGCCATGTGATATGAAAGGAAATAAATTTATTTGTTCCACTTGTATATCAGAAACAAAACCGTAGTAAAGAGAGAGTAGTAGGGTGACATTCTGATGTTCTTTTCATCAGTCGTTTTGCCCAGTTAATTCGACGACTTAAGGGCAAAGGCAAAGGAACGTCTTTAACATACGCTCTCCTCCTATAGGTGTTCTTCCTCCGATAGACTGCTCTGTGCTCCTCTCTCCTGCTCCCCTCATCGTTGAGCACACAGGTTTGTCAGAGAGAACTCTGAAACCCGAAAGTAATTCAAAGTTCATATTTTCCGGAAATACACACATACACACAGGTGTTCTCTTCTGGCAGACTTCTATTTGAGCTTGATGAAATCTGCACGTTTCAAAGCAGTCCTGTGGATTTCTGAACTGCGTGCGTGCAGTGCGCTGTTGCATCAACCCAAATAGTCTTAGCCACACTTTTGTGCATGTATACTCGTCCTACAGCAGCGTCAGTTCCAAAAATCGAGTTGTGCAAGCTTTACTCTAAAGTGCACTCTCTCGTTGATTCAGTAACACTGATAGCGTTATTTACGAATGGATATGCGTCGTTTTCACCTCAACTGAGCGGCCATAGTTTTGCGTACGATATAGCGTGTGCAGCATCATCAACCTCGAAATTACCTCTTTTGGAAAACCGTCCATTTCCCGTAGTACAAGGACTAAGCTGTTACGCGTCTTTCCTGGGAGTACACTTTTTTTGGGCGCGGGGGGTGGGTGGGCGAGTGGTGGGTTAGGGTAACGCTTTAGTTCACCGTCGGCCACAGTTGCACGTTAAACCGTTCATTACTGGAACGCACACGAAAGCGGGTCGAGCAGGTGCCTGGTCGTTTACCTGATTTGAATACTTCGCGACCTACTATATTATGCGACCTTGTCAAACCAGACAGCTTGTCATTTTGCAGTGTAGGTCATGAAACACCACAGTGTTTACCATGTGTTTCGATCGATCAGCAATGCACGCCTAACTGCACTCTGTCAGTTAGGGTCATCTGAAAGCTATACACCAATTTGATGTAATACATGGAAGCTTTATTACGGCATCCTGTTGCTTGCATCAAACAACAAGCGATATATATATATATATATGTATATATATATAATAACAGGTAGAAGAGTACGCATCTTTTAATGAATGAATGCTCGCGAAACACAACATGAATTCTTGTGGCACTCGACAGGGAACGTTCGAGGTG
The DNA here is from genome assembly GCA_003604175.2 of Clonorchis sinensis. Classification (NCBI taxonomy): domain Eukaryota; kingdom Metazoa; phylum Platyhelminthes; class Trematoda; order Opisthorchiida; family Opisthorchiidae; genus Clonorchis; species Clonorchis sinensis. Next base: position 46,389,087 of record CM030370.1, read on the forward strand.
ATATGTGTGTGATCTGAGCACTAAATTTGTCTCTGGAGTTAGCCAAGGTAATTAGGTTTCCGAGTTCGGCTTATACCATTGTTTGATCGATAAACGAGTATTGTTTTCACGCTAGGTAATGCAGGTGAGGATATGTTACTTTACGCTGTATCTGTTAGATGCTCTGCCCCGACGACCACAAACGCAACAGTTCAACTAGGCACAGTGTAAAATCGTGGAAACCGGGCTTGAATAATCGATCGGAGCATATGACGGACGCACTTTGCCACACACCAAACTCCATAATTTTTAAATGAAAGCAAGACAAGATCACATAAATCATATTCTATGGCACGAAAATTCACGTTTAGACCAGCGACTGTCCGGTGGACGGTATGCACATGTTGTTAGACCATTTGACATGCAACAAAATGTATTTTTCATGTGGATACAACGCTAAGTTTCACAATCTCAGTGTCGTGGTGCCTAAGCTGAATGGTTAATTAAAAATGCGAAGCGTACTGTTTCTCTAACTTCAAAACAAGAAAAAAAATGGCATGGCTGTTGAGCTTTTCTGTTCGGATCGATCCAACGTGACACTGGAATTTGAAGAATTGCAGGAAGGAATGGAAAGCTGCCACAGTTCACAAGTTCACGTGTTATCCTTGGAAAAGATATTTGTAAGAATACGCAGAGTCAATTGTGGTTGAGCAGTGGATGACGGGCTTTCGGTATGTCACGAAGGCCGAATCGATTCTTCCTTGTGACCGCCAAAGTTTGCTCAAGTAGTGATTCCGCTTGTTTGTTTACAAACCTCTATCCAGTTAGCACCTCACCACCCTATTTCTGGCATCACGGCTGCCGTGGTTTGTTTACACCGGTCGCATTGCGTGTGCTGGTCGCGCTAGCCCGATGATTCACCGAACGTGTACGTGCTAATGGAACGGAGCTTCCTCGTCTGGTGTGTTCATTCTGCCGCATAGGTATGCGGAAAGGTACAATTGTTACGATCTATCAAACACGGTTGTGAACAAACGGATGAAAGCGCCATTTTGTCGGGTCTTATAGGCGACATTCATCTCCTTTGTTTCCATTTTTATCCTTGCTGATCCTTGTGCCTTGGTGGATTACTTGTGAAGTACGTTTGAAGCATTTAACGACGAAGTGTAAATAGGTCGAGTAGTATTCAGGTTAAAGGGTCTGGCAGTGATGTCGACAATCACGCGCTTAACGCGTTCGTTAGATAACAGCCGTTAGCATTGTGTACCCTCATCTCATTTGCCTGGCGAGCTGTCGTTGCTGCATTAGTAACGGTATCAGTGGGAGCAGGTCGCATCCATCACTGCTTGTTTTGACTAAGATCGATGTAAGTGTTCATAAGAGTTTGCTGCTCCGTTGTTCTTTGAATGTTGTAGGCGAGTTTCCCTGATGACTTATCAGAATTTGGTTTAAGATAGTGGGGAAATTCGCAATCCAGTTGTATTTTGTGACGAGTGTGGCTGCTGCTGATTTTCTTTTCAGTAGCACTACACTGATTTATGTACTGTACAGCGCAGCTTGATGATGTCACATATCGGTGTTAGCATATCGGCCCACTACGAACTGTATATCATTTTTGGAGTGTACAGTTTGCTTCCCAACAGTTGTGCTTTGGATCCTCGTGCGTAATATCCGCAAGGGTGGATGGATACAATGATCTAGCCACCTCAAAAGCATAAAGCGTAGCCATTACCACTGCTTAAGTAGCCCCTCCATGTAGGCTGCAAGTAAATCCCACATCACACGATAAGAAACCTCCACTAACAACGAACTGATCTAGTGCTTGGCACGCCTCACTGACCAACGAATAGCAAGAGGAATGATCTGAGGACTCCAACCGGAAGCTTAATTTCAAGGAATACAGTAATCCAAACCAGGCGACTACTGAACTTAAAAATCAGCCACCCATTGTTTTCAGCAGCTTGAGAAACAGGCACCACAGTTCGGCTGACACTTTTTCGCAAACGCACTGGTCTTTGAGTTAGTATAACTGATAAACCTATCGAGGGATCTTTTAAATTCCTCTAAAAGGTTGCGGGCTGCTGTCAAACAACGTTTCACCACTCAGTAGTTTGGAACCATCCTAGTCGTCGTGATGTCGTCGCACCACCATGTTCTAAACGGCTCAGTAAACAGCTGGAGATTTTATTTTATTTTATTTCGGATTTTTCGAATAAATCATTCGTTGATGTTTCCCTTGGGCTCGAGATAGCTCAGTTGTTAAGGCGCGAACTTATTGACTGGAAGGTCCGTGGTTCGAACTCGATCTCTGCATTTCGACTGCTCTAATCTTCGGCAACCTGGCAGTGTCCCGGCCGTCGTGCTTCCTACGGGTGGCATGGCAGCTAGGCGCCGAAAGGGTGTTAGAGCTGGACTATGATGTTTTCCTTCAGCTACACGAAAGGCTGCCTCAGAATTCAGGCCTGCTGATGTTCAAAATACTGGAACATTTACTTTCCATTCACAATGTGAACATAGTCTTGTGAGTAATGCACAATATGAAGGAAAATACATTCGGTTTGCCTTGATTTAATTCCCCGCCTATGAGGTTGTTTTTCACGTTTTTAACTCAAAGGTGCAATAAGTATAGATAATCTAGGGCATACAGCAAAGTCACTTTGTACACTTACGGTTTGGAGTTCATACGCTCAGCTCCAACACCAAAAACAGTTCGTTTACAGCGTAAATGGGAATAAAACAGTGGGACGAAACCAGTCACATTCTGCACCAGCTACGCGCAGTGCTTAATTTCAAGACAAGCTGATGGCTTGTGTTAGGGTCTTCTGTGTATGCAGGCTCTGCTGGTCGTGATTAATTAAGCCCGCCTCACTGAACGTCGTTGATTAATTCGTACCAACCGAGCCGGTGCACACAAAACACCTTGGCACAAGACTTCGACTTGTCGTGGGCTAAAAAACTGAAGCAAGTAACGTCATTTTTTAGATGAGGTTTCCGCATGGGCGAACACAGAAGCTGTACTCTTTGAAGAAACTCCTGATCGAGACAAATATGCAGTGCTCATAGAACCATATTACTTTGGTTTCAATCGTCGACAAAAGGCTTACTTTAGCGGGCTGAGTTGAAATTCGATGAACTTTGCAGATTATTTGAATGGCTGTAACCAAGTAAGCACTTTCGGTTAAGTGAAACCGAACGAAGCTGAAAGTCGTTTTCTTTGTACCTCGAAGAGGCGTTTTCGGGAAGGTGCTCGCAGATTTCACCTGTAACTAGTTGTGATAGGATGCGTTGGATTAAAATCGGTATCCTAAGACTCTGTGGTTTGCTCAGGGTAATGGTTGCCAGCTTTTCTCGTTGCACTACTCCTCTTTTTGTGATCGCCGTGTGTTTCGAGACCTTAGCGTTCCCAGTTAGTTCATTACCCTATTGGTTTGCCAGGCAACACTCCCTTCTACGAGATTTGTCTTTGTTCTGTTCCACTTGATGGTACACATAGACATGAGAGTTGACCAGGTTCCATTTCGGCTACTTTGCGAGCCCTCAGCGTGTGTTGTTTCCATCTTTGTAATTGTTTACCACCCCTTGGTCAGTTTGTCGCGTTCGGGCGGTCAGAAATACGGTTTCGTTAGGGCTGCCTGATGATATGCTGCTATGCATTTGGCTTGCAGCATATATGGAGGGATAACGTACCATGGTCTATTTTGTCATCTTGTTCTATTCCTTGCGTCTTGATGGCAAAACCATCATATGAATACTTTTGCTGACTGAGTAGAGCTGTATGACTGAATGACAATACTGACCATGACAAATCCAGTTAGTGACATTGTCCACAATGTCTGTTGGGCTCCTGAAATTTGACAATCACGGCAAACCGCTGCTCACGAAGTTCTCTCCACATCGAGGCTGGTAGTCGGACGGAATACGCGCACCGGAAGTTTCATACTCTGGTTTCATACTCTGGTGTGAGCAAAAAAGGAAATGTGTTTTGCGGTTTATTAACTGAACTCATCATCATTATCATCAAAACCATTGTAGACAGCAAGGCCCCGGGTTTTACAGACTGGCGCTTGACTGCATTGTGTAGCAAATGCGCTGCTCACACCAGCAGAACTAGCTTTGTTCCTTCAGTTTCTGTCCAACAAACGGGATGCATCTGGAACACAACCTTTAAAACTTGATTTCCACCACTACGCACCTTATATGTACTGTCGGGTGTTGTCGATGCGACTCGCCTTCCAGGATGGGGTCCGCATGATCCCCACTATACATTTTTGGAGACGCTGCAAGATATGGCTACTGCTCGATATTCGTTCTTTCCAAATTGTCTGAATGAGTTTCTGGTGGTGTGGGCACCTCGGAATGATTGTGATAGGCTAGCACTAAGTCCCGTTCTCATCCACTTTTAGTCTTTTCTTCACAACAAGGCTTTCAGATAAATTATTATTGTTCGGCAGGGAAGGACTGCCGTCGATGATGATGAACCTCACATGTTGCAGCCTTAAATTGCTTGTATGGCCTTGTTTTTATAGATGCTAATCTCGAAAATCCAGTATCACAGCTTGGCTGAAAAAAACTCGAAATGTGATGAGGCTGGCCGTGTTTGTTCAGCAGGATTGTAATAGCAACTTCGAATGTAGCAATTCAGTCAGTTCACTGACTGAGACAACACGGAGATAGCACAACACCCCCCTGGGACCGTGACTCCTGATTGTGATTTACTAAATTAGACCAAAACGATCTTCTGGTCCTCAGGTCAAAGGCGAAACATTTGTGGTCACAAGTGTGGTCCTTTAAGATCTGGACTCCTCTCATTAATTTCACACCGGTTACCGCTGCTTTCTAGTTAGGCGTTCGAATGTATCACCGTCGGTTGAGAATCCTAATCATCCACACGCTTAATCCTAGGTGTTTCAGCAATATCCCACCCAAGTGTCATGTTAGCATCAGTTACGTCGATAAATTACCGTAGTAGTCGCTTGATGAGATCACTCGGAACATCGTTATTATTGCACAGATTTGGGCTGTAAGCCGATGTTATTACTTTCACTGGTTTTCCAGCGACCACCTTTTGAATCCTCCACCAAATCCGTCTGATGGTTATTTGCCTGAGTGGCAGTTAAGAACCAACTAACCCTGCTTATCTCCGCTGCTTCTCCGCAACGAGAGTGAATGATGTACCGACGTTGGGAACATACCACCCACCCCATTTCTTTTTTCATTGAATCACCACTCACATTTTTGGCGCATTGACCTCACCAAAACATGTTTCATATCTGCTAAATTTTCAGATATTGTTTACCACTTCCACCTTTCCAGTATGAATACTTGAAATTTGAGAATCACGAAACATGTGTTCCTTAATTCATGAAAGTTAAGCTCCATCTTTTAAAGCTGGCTTGAAACAAGTTTCTTTTGTCACACGTTATCTCTGAAGTAGGCCAGAAGCACATTGTGCTACTGTGCTTCGCGATACCATTTTTAACACGTGCTGTTCACTGGAACCGATCTGGTCTGATCGAAAATGCCACCATTCGGCTTAGAAGATACGCACGAGTTCATAGATTTGACCCTAACCATAAAATGTCGTCACGCATCATAAATATTCCCCTGTGAAACAACCGACTATCCATGTAATCCCTCGAGTGACGAGGGGAAAGATACACAAAGTGCACACTTTGACAACCACAGCATAAGGTGTCTGTGTTTTTGCTAAAAATAGGTGCCGACAAGAATTCGCTGTTAGCACCGATTTTGCATACTCATCATCGTCCAAATTGGAGACAACTATACTGGCACATACAGTACACCAAGTGAGATTAGAGGGCAAAGAGACAGGAAATCGGCGACAGTTTTCAGAGTTTAATGTATCCACTATAGAGGAGGAGACTGACAATGGACTGACTGACTAGGTCAACCCGAATAGTTGGGTCGATCGTAATAGTATTTGGACTAGGAATTTCACGCATTTTCGGTGTTCCGAGCCACTAAAACAAAGCCGGAAACTGATTCACTGTCTGACACATAGAGCAAGGAAAATTTGCATGCCGAATACCGTAGACCAAGAAATTAGTAAAATACCGAGACGGCTATGTACGGTTGTATGCTTCGCGTAGACCAAACGGTACAGGGTTGATGGCTGAAATGACATTGCCAATAGCGGAGATATCGCAAGCAAGCTGATTGTCGGAGGTCCTCCACTATCACTTGGACAACCTACGATGCTGGTAAGCCTTGATTGGCTTTGTTCAAATCTTTTTTCCTCAGAAGGCGGGTTGACAAGGCACAATCGAGGCCATATGTTTTGCGTCGATTTTCTTTGCTCTCATTCCACACAGAACACTTCCTTCGGTTCAGCAATTCGCGGAACTTAAGGCTGATTCTGACCTGGTTTGTACGGATATGAGACGTTTCGCTTACTGGAAGTTTGAAAAGCAGCGGTGTTAGATTCAGTCAAAACTAACTAGAAAAATCAGCAGAGTTCAGGAGATGTGAAGTCAGTGATAATGCATTACTGAAAGATGGCTAATCGCGCGGAAGTCGTGTCCCCAAATTTGATCACACATCCACAATTCCTCCCCTTATCCATCCACGGTATCCTGCTCCAGTTGTATACAGGCCTCGTCATCATGATTCACGCATGTTCGTGATGGTTTGTGGCCATAGCTGTGTACAGAACAGCTGGACGATGAAACAGTTGAGCTGGGGACAAGTATTTCTTTGAATCGATATTACGCGTCGGGACGTTGCTGTTTCCAACTAACATATTTTGTTTTTGCTGTCCATGAAGAAAGAAAGGGATAATTGTTAACTGCGACCGTTCATTTGTTCTCTGAGTTAGAGAGTTCAGCTCCAAACTGTTCATCCGCAATGGAGGTGACATCGTCAGTGCGTTGTTTGAGTGCGGAGCTTAGCGCTACGTCATTGATTCGTTCCATCTCTGCGCTACGATTTCTGGTGACTAACTAATCAACGACCTTGTTCGCTATCTGAGCTACCAACATTCTTTTCGTCAGCAAATTATTAAGCGTCTGGGTCTAGTTATCGACCACAGTTTCCCCGTCTCGTTCAGTCGTGGAATACTATGTCATAAAAGACCACGGTTTCTGTGAATGAGGGGATGAGAGAATGAATGACAGACCCACAACATGGGATGCTGCTGGATACCTACAAAACTAAGGGAATCCTTGGGTGGTAGGTCGGATCTTCTCTATTGCCTCAAGTTTTCACATAAAACCTATAAAATGGCTGGTATGAGCGGGTGTCGTCATCCATAGGGAGTTAAAGGGATGCGAAGCTAAAAAGTAAAGGGTCTATTTTTACCCAACCCATCACTGATCCCTATCGGGAAGGGCCAGAATCAATACGTAACCTTACGAATGACGTCTAGCTCAATACGTCTGCAAATCACACGACAATGGGATTCCGACCCGAAAGTGGTCTTTTTTACGGAAAACGGAACGATATACACCATCGTAAATAAGACAGTTTCACAGTCTGTCCTACGTCTACTTGTAGTAAAATAGGTTGTGGAATTGGTTTTTCTATCGAAGTTCTTAGTAATTTCTTTGTCGATATAGTAGGCGCGAGAATAGTGTTCTTCTCAGTTGTTCACATTAGCAACCGTGTGTAATTCATCTTGATTGGGATCACTGGACTTAGCTTGGGATCGAGAGTGCATATAAGGGTAAAAATCGATAAAAAATGATAATAGACCATTGATTTGGAAAAGGTTATCAGATACTGCTTTATGACTGGTTACGTGAAGTCTCCGTCACGATGAGTGCTTTCAACCATTGATGAAGTGTACCTCTGATAAATCACCCTCACGAATGGCAGGCACGAACGCAGAAAAAGCCCCTTCTTATTGTGCGTTGCTTTCTGTGTTTTCATCTCATACATTGTTAATTGTGTTGTCTTTCAATGGGGACTCACAAATGGGACGCGGCGAAGTAATCCATCACTTAGCCTACGGAGCACGTGACCGGGAAAACATAGCTAGTGCAGCCGAATCAAGTCATCAAGTGGACAAGCAGTTGACTTATTGCTGCACTTGCTATTTCGATGTTCCAATGATGCGTGTACAATGCACCGGCGGTCAACGACAATCGGTTTCTTTTTGCTTTGACAACCGTGCCCTCGTGCGATAGCCCCAGAATCGCTTAAATTAAGGTAAGGTAGAATAAACCAGAACACGTTATGCGTAGATGATGTGGCCGTCTGAAGCGATGCAACTAACCAAACAAGTAAATGCACCAAGCAATAGCACTTTTAACGTGGAAAGTGTATTTCTGAGGACGTGAAGACTAGTAGATGATTACTTTCCACCAAAGAACTCTTCCACCTTCTGAAAGCCACGTAAGAATTCTGCCCATACACACGATTCGGTATGATTGAAGCAGATCAGTTTTCGCCTCCTAATTCCTGAACCTTGTTGCGTTGCGCAAATGACTTGCGATTTACTGTTAGGATGCCAGTGACCTCTAACCTATGCGATACATGCTTCACTGGACTGGCCAAACACTAAGTTCATTAGGGCCTCGATTAAGCGGCCTCCTACAATAATGGCGACGATCACCGAAAACAGAAGTATGTGGTCTCACCTGATTGTTAGCATCTCTTAACAGGGTCGGGCATTAGTTCATGTTATCCACGAAGCGCTATTTTAGGCATTATGAAGAGACTACTTTGTTGTGTGTAATCGATTTGACCGCAGCTACCTATCATTTCGCATTCGGTCAGGACAATGGAGTCGCAAAAATTGAGATTATGCGCATATGGATTGCTCAGTCCATAGAACTGTATGATCCTTGGACGATCAAAACCCTATGTTTCATCTCGCCACGGACATTCTTCGCATTTCTTTCCAAACTACTTTGACTACCTCACTGTCCAGTTTTGAAAATAGCAGGTGATTAGACTTGAACCTGACGGAATGTGACTCGATGTGAAAAACAAAGAGACGCACCGAACAACTCTGAACGCTAGCTCGGGCGGTTTCTGTCAGCGTGCACAGTGTTCCGTTACAGCAACCGTACTGGGTAGTATGGGTACCAAATCATTAGTATTCCAACAGCAAACTGAAGGTAGCACGAGGTAATTAGGTGCATGCCTCGTGCTTTCCATTCATGTGTGGTGGTTCTGTGCGTAATTCAGCGTGCGTAATGCATACGTCAGTTCCAGCCATGTATCAGGCAACCATTTGGCTGGTGGGTTCACTCATCTCTGGGTTGTGTGACCGCAACTGCACCGAGGCAATTGGCGGGGCTTGATCGTAAGTGCTGGATTCGGCTGCTCACCAACGTTTCCGTGCCTGTTATTCACTCTGCCGAGGCGCTTAACGAAACTCATTCCGTCTTGGTGCCCAGGGCAGCCAACTGCGCGTGCGCGTATCGATCGTTCGGTTGTGCCCACTGAGTTCCAGGCCCTATGTCACATCGGTTGACAGTTCGTCGGCTTTAAGCCTTGGATGGCTATTGATCATTCACAAGATCCAGTTGTTTACTCGTGCCATCATTTCACCGTATTTCACCGTAATTACTACTTGTGCGGTGTGATTTAGCGACAAGACAACGTGCGTTTTCCAAAGTATGTAGGAGAAATTCAACTTCAACCAGGATCGATGTGGAACACGATTAGTTGACGCGAAACTCAGTCGGTTCACAATACAAGTTGACGCAGAGGCTACCAACCAGTTACCATGCGATTGTGGTCGGTCGAACAGACTCCCTCTTAGCCCTTCTAGCATGTGTTTATGAATGCTTGTAATGAGTCCGAGTGGTACCATTCAGGGGTGCAACCATATTTTGCCATGATCATCCACAGCCCAATCGGATGCAGTCTTTGGTCTGAAACTGCCGGTTTGAAACCGGAGCCTACCGGTGCACTTGCGAAAATACACCTTATAGACCATAATCTTTCCACCCTGATTCAGATGGTTAATTCTGGATCCCTAAAAGGGTGATTTTGAATCACTTGTTGAAGTTCGCACCGTAGTGTTGGCCCAGGCAACCTGGCATACATTCACTCATTGATCGACCGAAAGTGTTTATTGTAAGACGGATCCATGTGTTAAATAGGCTGTTTCAAGCAGTTCTTGGCTGACTGATTGTTGTTGATGATTCACTACAAAGAAGGTAGCGTCGCCTGTTCATGTTGTCAGTTTTCCCTCTGATACACATTGTAAACGCGAGCTGTAGCGCGTTCCATTTGGTGAATTATTAGTTACCTTACTCGTGTTAGCAGCTGACTGTTGACTGCCAAAGTCATGTAGTCCAGTTGAACAAGTAAATTTGAGAATTTTTAAGGTGACCAAATGCCTAAATAAAAGACGAGACTCGGCCACCATCAGCATCAAAAAATTTGTCGGTTACGGATTCAAAACAACTTTGGAATGGTGATAAACGTACTGTCCTCTGACGTCTTTTGCGGGGCATACTCGGTTTTCAATGTGAATACATTATTGACATTAGTACATTTATGTGAATACATAAATGACAGTTCTAAATTCATGCGCCCATCACAGGGACTGTGAAAACTCCTACGTGAGTGGTCCCCATTTAAGTGCATTTTGCTCTGAATAAATAAAAAAATAGTCGTTCAGCTTTACCACCCTTTCGGTGCCTAGCTGTCATGCCAGCCGAAGAAAGCACGAGAGCCAAGATGCTGTCAGGTTGCCCAAGCGTAGCTAGGAGCGATCGAGATGTGGAGGTTGGGTTCGAACCACGGGTCTTCCGGTCAGTAAGTTTGCGCCTTAATCACCCTCCTCTGATTAATGTTTGTGAAAAATTGTCGCTATTCGTGTCGTTATGAAGGCTATCCAATCGGGCCGTATGTAAATGAAGTAGGTAGTAGTCCAACCAGCTGGTACGTTAAAGCAACTGCGTTGTTTGTTTGTATGTACGCTCAGGAGATGTTTGAAAATGGTAGTCAATGAGGGTTTTATTCACAGTGAACTAATCGTGATCTACAAGGAGAATAAGCTTAACCAGCGGTCAGTGATTCACCTCTTTGTTCAGTATTTTATGTCGACATTAGGCTAATTGTTCCGTGGAAATGTCATGGCTGATTAGCGTTGTTTTCCTTTAATCTCGTCTCATCGAGAAATCACTGAGTCGAGTATGTTATTTTCCTGGCTCTACTGGGACTTGGCATTCTTCCCGATATGAATAAGCGATTTTTTCATCCATTCGGCAATCTACAGAATAGGTCGAAACATTATCCCCACATTGATTCGTTGGTCAACAAGGGTGTGTATTCACTTGTTGCTGATGATTGCGGACGTATTATCCAGTCAAACGTTCCTCTGTTGGCTGTTGTGGCTGGGTCGATAGAGAGAAGCTTTGCTGTTTGTGTGTTGTTGGTGTACGACTGTTCAGTTGTATCACTTTTGGTCGGCAGCTGGTTGAAGATGGAGCAAACTAACGCGGGGTAGGAATTCTGTCATGACGTCGAGCGTCGGCTGCTGTATGAAACGAAGCTGTTTGACACGAGACGCTGATCGTGTGCATTCTTTGAAATTAACTGGTAGACAGCTGTTGTTTATGCCTACATAGTTTGTCTGTGTTCCCTCGATGCCTCCGTGTAAGGTGTTATTTAATACCATTCCGATGAGTGACCAGGTGTGGGCATGTATAACGCGGAGGAGAATTCTGAGGATCGAATGTCAAATGTGAGGAAAGAATCTATTTGATGTTAATGTGAGGAGATTTGTTCGGTTTCTATGCTGGTAGTTCAGAGGAAGAATACTCTCACAAGTCGATGAAAACTTCCATCTGAGAAGTTGTCACTGGGGCAACCAGTCAGCACGTGTGACAACGTGACGTATTTTCCGTAATTGAAGCATGAATGGTGCTGTATCCTATGTAAGTGCAAGTGAACGACAATACCGATCAGTCTTTTCTGGCCGAACGGTCTTAACTACTTGCCGGAGGTTGTGGTGAGATGCCCGATGCTGATGATTCCCAATAAGGGTAAGAAATATTCCCAGAATAAGTGTTTGTTGGTTTTTCAACGTACTTCATTTGAGAACTTGACTTAATATTGATACAAATTTGGCTGATGCGGTAGAGATGGGGGGGTGGATACTTAGACGAGCAATGTTCGGTACATGAACTAATTGTAGTTTACTCAGCAAGCAGATTCCGAGTACAAAGCGCAGGAAAGGGGCTGGGCAAACATGGACCGATGGTGGCGAGAGGCTTTTCCTGGCCGTGGGTACACTGGCGCCAAAACACACTTGCATGAGACCCGTGTATAGATGCACCAATCAGGTGAAGATACACAAGCGCACAAGTTAACGATTGTGCATTCACACACCTGAGTTAGCTGCTTTTGTGTACATGGCATACGTAGACAGAGATTCAAACTGGACTTAACCCGTAACTGAGATTGAGGAGAGAAGTTGTACGATCCAATCAACACGTGAAGTGCAAATCGACGAGTTGAGGCATTAGAAGTGCTGCTGAAAGCGGTAGTTTTGATAGAATTTACTCTGTGTAGATTCGAATCTGTGGTCGTTCGAGAAAGCAACTATATCAGGCACAGTCTCAGTGCGTAATCATGCAGTACAATAAGCCCAAGATACACGACGGTACCGTTGTGCTACTACGATTTGAAGCAAAACAAATTTTGTTTGGCTCCTAACTACTAACAGATAATACATTGTTGGTGCACTGTCTGCGACACGTAAACCATTTGAAAAGTTCATGGTATTGTGTGAACGCCGACACTATCAAATTGTATCAAATTGCACTCGAACACAAAAAGCTAAGAACGAAGTCGATGAGACGGAACGAATGCAGGGTGACATTTTGGAGAAAAGGACCGTGAAACAGGTGCAGAAGAGTGTAAAACTGTCGTTTTAGAAAGTACAACGAAACTGTGAGTACATTAAATGCAAAAAAGTTCGTTATCCAGTCAACTATGGCAATTTTTGCAAAAAAATCGTTCAGCTGTAGCACCCTTTCGGTGCCTAGCTGTCATGCCACCCGAAGGAAGCACGAGGTCTGGGATACTGTTAGGTTGCCCATGCCTAGACAGGAGAAGTCGAGATTTAGAGGTTGGGTTCGAACCACGGACCTTCCGGTCACTAAATTCGCGCTCCAACCACAGCCTTTTCGCCCCTGTCGATACTATATGACATAAGTATTAGCCACCTCCACATGGTTTGTCCCAAGTGGATTTTGACTGCACAATGGCAAAACAGACTTGTATCAGGTGTACACATCGAACTGAAAGATTAGCGAGCATCTTTAAACATTTGTAGCATAGCAAGAGGTCGTTGCCTCCACAGTAAAATGTGTGATTTCGTGTTTGGCAGCCGCGAAGAAATCCTATCTGGTTAGACTGATTAGATGATGTATCAACCACCGTATACCGAAAAAGCTTTGTGAATCTAGAGGGCACAAGCAGTTCGATTTCCCATACCAATAGCCCCGTCACCAAATCTGTCTGGAAACTAGTTGTGCAAAGCGCGTTGTTCGACATGGCTTGATTGCGCTCAGCGCACGCGATTGATTTCAGTATCCTCGATTACCCACAGTGTCCTTCCCTATCGTCAGCGATGTGTCGCTGTCCACCGAAATTCCGTGAACCACCCACGCGAATTCGGCAATTTTGTCTGGGACACGGGAACAATAATGAGCAGGAATTTCACACAACTGTCCAAATATGGGGTTTTAACGATGGCCTTGACAGAGGACATGCGCTTGGGAATCGATCAGTTGGCCTGTGTTGTCCGATGTGGAAAGCAGCTCCAGTTTTGCTGACGGATTTGTGATTTATGGGTAAATTAACCAAACTGGATATTGCTGGAGACCCCTGGGCGTTCAAAGCAGTTTAAACGAATCTGAAATCAGGAGGGGAATGAGTAGACTTCAAACCACAGAGTTTGTCATTGTTCTGCCGTGGGCTTATGGAGACTAGAAGAAACCAGTTGATGTGTGACCGACTTTTCATGTTTGTAGTTCTTACAAATCACAATGCCAACAAAGTTACTTCTGTCAAGTTACTCATTAATGCATAATATACTCAAGGTGTAACACACAGAACTATGGAGTGATTAATGAGCACGCAGAATATTCTGGGCCTGATTAAAGGTGAGAGTTCCGATGAACATCACTAGAATTATCGTGAAACAAACTTGATATTGCTGCACCCCAAACAACTGTATTTTGGAACTCCGCCAGACCAGTTTTTTTTCTCTCTCTCCTAAAATGGTATTTTCCTTCACCCTCTCCTTATTTCGAAGGACTTATTTTCATAGGACTGATGGGAAACAAAGTTTATTCTTTTTACAATCCTCCTCTCCTTGTATGTAGGCTCTTTTGAGAAATATCGCTAACGTTAACCAGTGCGTGGCTAACGTTTAATACTGGGCTTTGCATAACTTCAGTTGAGACGTATGAGTTCTGGATTACCTGCTATATAGCTGCTAGCCCGTGGCATTTTCACAGTTACAAAGCTTGTTAGCTGGTAGATCTTGCTCACTTCGGGTTGGACTGGTGTTTCACCGGATAGAGATATTGTTTGTTTTAGCACTCTTTTCCTTTGTAGGAGAGAGATATTTCAATTTAGTCTGGTCTCCGGGGCATTTTGGCCGAATGGAATGGGGAGAGTCTATCGGTCTTATGATTGGCAGGTTTAACAAGAAGCGTGTGTAGATTCATATTTTTATAAATCATATGACCAGTACACCATTTTGACCATATTAGTGCTTGGTTGTGAAAGTGTGTCTAAGTTATACCCTGATACAATGTGTTTTATCACTCACGAACTAAATTCTAAGTAGTCAGTAAACTGATTTGGTCAAAAGCGACAGCAGTCGAAGCCAGATAATCTCAGGGCGCTTTGTATCGAGTTTGCAGTTCAAATCAGAGATGGCGAACCAGAATTCCGGTGAGCTAATTCACTGAGCTATATCAGGTTCTCCGATCTCACTATTGTAGTTCACATATTCGCATAAGGCATGCAGCTCCGTGAATGAGACCCGACACTCTTTAGTAGTTACCACTTCAAGGCCGTCCTTCAGCAACAACTCACACGTTTTCGAAGGGGACCACTCTGTTCGCCATGTTTCACAAGTGCAAGAATGCAAAATTGCCCCAATGTGTTCTCTTGGGTGGATTTCTGGTTTTCAACCCCAAGCGTACTTCTACGAACCACCATAAAGTGTTGTTCCCCTTGCGTGTGATTTCATAACCTTTGTGTGATGATGACGATCCAAGCTTGTTGTTTCATCTATTGTAATTGTGAGAATTTCATGAACCAAGCAGCTATAGGAACCGAGGATGCC
The DNA here is from genome assembly GCA_003604175.2 of Clonorchis sinensis. Lineage (NCBI taxonomy): Eukaryota > Metazoa > Platyhelminthes > Trematoda > Opisthorchiida > Opisthorchiidae > Clonorchis > Clonorchis sinensis. The sequence continues at coordinate 46,404,355 of CM030370.1, forward strand.
CTGGGGAATCATCCAGTCAATGGCTTGGTGAAATTCGCCATACGAAGTAAAAATGGGCACCTCATATTGAGCATACCTCAGTGGTGTGCAAATTATCGTGTGCTTTGCAACAATAAATTCCTATACCGTGCTCCTCTGAGGTTGATACATGTCTATCTCTCTCCACCCAGGGTCGAAATACGCGGCGCTGCCACTATTTTGGACGTAACGTTCGTGGCGCGTTCATTGGCTGATGAAGAGGATACATGGGCGCACGCAATCAACCAGCTGACTGCTGAACTCCGCCAGTGTCACCGGCAAGCAGAAAGTCTCAGTGGTCGGTTGGCTCGTGCCAGCAAACAACGCCTGGTGCTTGATACGTTTGCCGACAATCTGATACGAAAAGACGAAGAGAATGCCACGGGAGCCAGTGCAACAGCACCAAGCCCTTTAACCAATCACGTAGGTGGAACTGCTCCAGCCCCTCCGATCCACGGATCTCCTTCACCCCTTCTTGCTGGGGAACACAAGGGATCTTTAGAAGTGAGACTTTGCGTCATTTCTTGATTTTTATCCATGATTTTTTTACCCATAATCAATAACTGGAGTTCTTGTGTGGTCTGCAGCTTCAAGCTCATTACGGAAAGCTAGCTTATATTGCTAATCCTCAGTTGATCCACCTTTCGTGAGCGAAGATGGTTTATGAAATCGATCACGAACTGGTTGTGATGTCCTTGTTCACGTACGGTTTAAATACGATAGTTTTAGCCCATCGCAGCTGTTGTGTTGAGAAAAGTAACCATCTTGGAGTGTACTCTCGAAGTTCTTTGGTTACGACAGCTATCGAGGTTTGGAATTTGGAAATAGTAAACTTTGGAATGTTCATTTACCCGTTGGGCTTATGGGATAAAGTGAGATTCAAAATTTTTTTTGATAACGTTCCACCAGCCCATGGTGACATCACAGTCAGTAGTGAAGGGTTGAAATTACCAAGGTTTTCTCTGCAGTTGTGCAAGGATGTTAAGTGTTTTTCGTACCCACGTACAAGCTGCAAGAGGTTAGCCACGGGAACCGGTTTGCCTGTCAATGGCAGAATGTGCACTGCGAGGTAACTCAGTGGTTGAGGGGTGGACTTTCTGACTGGAAGGTCCGTGGTTCGAACCTAACCTCTGCATCACGACCGCCCTTAGCAGTATCTCAGCTCTCATTCTCGTTTATGGTGGCATGGCAACTAGGCACCGAAAGGGTGTTAATCTTAGAGAAATACACTCATTTGCAAATCAATTTGGTTTTTGCGAGAGACTCACCTGGAACCCAGCTGAATCTCCCGTTTGTGATGTTTTCAGGCAACTGAATGTGCTGCACCAGGCCGCCTCATGTTAATTTTAATTTAATCATTCAGCTGTAGCACACTTTCGGTGCCTAGCTGCCATACCACCCAAAGGAAGCACGAAGGCTGGGATACTTCCAGATTGCCCAAGCCTAGACAGAGGAAGTCGAGAGGCAGAGGTGGGGTTCGAACCACAGACCTTCCGGTCAGTAAATTCGCGCTCTAACCAGTTGAGCCAGCTCACCATCACCGGAAGGGTGTTATCTCGTTGAAAAACCGCAACCAAGGCAGCATTCTGGAAATCGGTCTTTTTCGTTTGGCTTCCAGCAAGTCTTGGTCGTTGTACATTCTTGGTATGGAAACCCCCTTGGTGAAAAAGTCCACATATTTCATGACCCGTCTCCCAAATGACTTGAGCTGCTCGCTAAACACTCAGTGTTATTTGACGACGAAATCAGAAGGATACACTAGAAGTGTTCAGACATGTCATTTACGGCACGTCCGTTGTGCCCAGCTAGCATGTCGCAAATAGGATCTAACAGGCATGCGATGTGACGTATGAAACATTCTACAATTAAGGCCGGTTGATTATGCCGTTGGAGTTTTGCCCTTCTACCAAACTTGGCTAGTCCCGGTAGGACTGGGTGATCTAGACGGAGCAGAGTGGTTCGTTAGTTTATGTGATTCTCTTAGCCGTCTGTTTATGCATCTTAGATAATAGACTTCATTTATGTGTCTCTGAGATAGCAGTATTACACAGAACGATGTGGTTTGCGCCACTAGTGCCAGTCTTACTGAAAATCCTGTCGCGCGTGCATGATGGAGTTAACTGTGGTTCGCCTTCTGTCCGTCGGTTGAAGTATGATGTTTACAGGCTTCAGTCCACCGGGGCTACAAGTTGGTTCGTTAATGATCTACCGCAGAACCAAACAGTAAAGGTACCGCACGCGTTGAGTGACTTCTAGAAACAGAAATTGAAAATTTTGGGTAGACTCAATCGGAACATTCTTGGCTTGGCAAAAGAATGTTCCACATTTGTTATCTGCGCACGGCAAGCTCTGTTAAAAAGCAGAACTCGGCCGATGTGGAGGCGAAGTGCTCTACTGGATGTTTAATGCTGACAGTTTGTCTCAATATGGAGTTTACTACTACAGAATAAAAAGTGTGGATGAGAAGTCCAGTCTTCCTCGAAATTGGCGCTTGCTGTCAAAGAGTGGATGCTCGTTCTGTGAATTTGGGAACAGGAACAATAACACAGTCATTTTGACGGTAACACTCAACTAGCGTTGAACAATGCCAAGCTAAAATCAGGTAGATTTCTTAGTCTGAATAGGATGAACCCTTTGAGTATGTATGTCACGACAGACTAGTCTATATGCTTACGCCTATCCCAGTCACAACAAGTCTGCGCATTGTTGAGTCTGTTTTGTCAGTGGTTCCCGCTTCCCTGGGTTTTTGCCTTGCAAAGCGACATCGTTGGTTTATTCCAGTTTGGCTGTACTTGTGTTGTTTCCCCCTTTATTTCCTGACAGCGTTATCTATTATCCGGTCAATGGCGTAGTTGAAAAAGATTGAGGACAGGAGGCAGTCTTGCCGTACTTCGGTGTGTGGATAAAAGCCTCAAGTCTCCATGTGCTCGGACTCAAGCTCCGACAAGATTAGGTGCAGCTACATCGTGGGGGTATTGCGATCAACTAATTGGGAAGCTGCGTGGTAGTTTAATAGTTGTACGACCTTGAAGCGAAGTCGGACGGAATGTACGCTCGAACTGTGGTCATATTTAAATTTGGAAGCTGCTGGTTAGGTGGACGTCTTATTGCTAAACCTAGGTTCCAAGCAGGAGCCATGACTGGATTTAATTGCGGTCAACAGTGTACACCATCATTATATGCCCTCGACCATTCAAAGGTAGGCTTAACTTTGGCCGAGCCGGTATTTGGTTTGACCCTCTTCTTTTGCTGGCATCAGCCCCCTCGCAAGACCGATCGTTTTCAAATGAAGATGCCTTACGCGAGCAGACGAGTACGTGGTTAGTCTGGTAGGTTCTCTATTCATCACGAAAAAATAGGTCTCCTTTAGTGTTTAGTGCGGATGTTCAAAACAAACAAGCATTTGAGACCTGAAAATTACTTTGTCATACACCACCTTCGCAACGCACAGCGAAACCGAATTAACTGATCTGATGGGTGGGTAGAAGCACCCCTGTTCCCAGCTGTCACTAGAATAACGTATTTGGGATGGCGGTTGACGGCGTTTTGTAGCTGCTCACTAGATGTTCCTTTGAGTCGTGCATCGACAAAGTTTAAGCATATGCGAAGTTCACTTAGATGCAGAGGAGGTGTCCTCCGAAGCGAACAATGATGCTTATTGATGGTGTGATGGGGTTGTTGTTGACTTCTTTGTCCAAGGTAACTACAGCTTCAAACTGAACAAAACTGTACTCTGATTCATTGTAGTAAAGCCACTAAGAGGATTTCATGTCAGGGACGTTGATGCGCCTAGATCTAAGGATGAGTACGCGGACATCGAAGACGACGTAGTATTTGTGAGCAGCCTGCGTGGTAATTGACTGGCCGATAACGTTTTGGGGGTTTTTACATCCCAGCAACTGGTGCTTTACGTTATCTGCAGGTCCAGCTTACAGGCCGAATACCTCGGGCACTGAGATTACTGCAAGAATATTGCCTACCTTGGACATTGTAGCATCAGGAGAACCGTGGTTGTGAGACTTGTTCACATTCATATGGTTCGATGGCAATGATGCTTTAAACATGATGGGTTGATCAGGTCTCCGATGAAACAGTTCGACATCAGTGTCGTGACTGCGCGCATCCAATGACGCCGACTCGAATGGTTTGAGCATATACTGCGCAACTTGGACGATGATCTTGTGAAGGAGGTTCCAAACTCAAGCCCATATTTGGGTTGTTTTCATCGAGGGAAGCAGCTAAAGACCTATTATTATAATCGAATGTAGACCGTCTTTTTCCCTGGTCTGTCTACGATATCCGAGTTTTGAAATAAGACCTGAGAGTCCATTTTACAGACACTAACATGGATTATGGGCAATGTGGGGTTTTTATCGCTCCCGGTTTATCCTCCAACACGAATCGGTCTCCAAGAAGTAAGTCGAAATTAAAGTAAAAAAAACCGCGCAACCCTGTACAGGGTTGCGATCGTACCTGCAGGTAAGCCCACGGAAGGATGGACACCGAGGGTGCACCAGAAAGTCACATAACAAGTACGACGCTATTTTTAGATAACTATCAGCTACTGCGGTTGATCTCCACCAATGAAGCTATGACAATATCCGTTTACAGCTTCCTCATAAATAAGGTTACATAGAGACGCACCATCATACAAAATATGGGGAGAAAATTTGTCTTTCGGTTATCAAATGCTTCATCATCAGCAGTCTTGGCTAGGACCCATAGGTCCGAGGGACGTTTAACGCTTTAGTTGAGGATGATAGATCTGAACCTTTGAGAAATCCGGGATGAGCGGCTTTTTTCGACGCCGATCGACAGACCTCACCATCAGCGCAACAAAAAGTGCTGCGCATTTAAGTGGTTCATTTTCTCCCAGAACAATACAAAAAGGATCGTCCTGTGTGAATTCCACTATCCAGAGCCCTGTGGTTCTTTTCAAAGGCGAAACTTTCAACGTGATTTTCCGAAAACTAAAATGAGTACGTCGTCCATAAACCCAATGGTAGTAGGTTATTTATTCTTTACAACTATATATTTTGTCCAAAAACTGTGCACGACACTGATTAACTTTTGTTCTGTTTCGATGGCTATCTTCAATGAATCGTGACGAAAAAAAGACAGTGGAAACCATCCCACCATGGATTTTGTGTTTCTAATTTTCACTCGATTTTTTGCACACACCAGTGGTAGTCGGCTGAAGAAACTTTCGTCAACTTGCCTTGCCCATGATTATATTCTATACGTGACGAGGCCGGCGTGTCATAAGACATATTTCTAGGCTATTTTGTTCTCGTCTTCGTGGTTCCATCTCCCAGGTCATTAATCCTTACGACCCTCGAAGCATGGATACACTACACCGATTCCTTGGCATGTACGAAGAGCAGGCTGAACGTTTGGACGCCACCTTATTGGACACAAGTGAAGAGATGGACCAAGTGCAAGCACGAATCGAAGCAATTGAGAAAGAAATTCATGAAATCGAGCTCAAACAGGACGAACACTTGGCGCGGTTAGTTGTAGTCACATTTCGATGCGTATAAAGCATGCCCTTCTGAAAATGTGCTTGTTGCTGGTGAAGTTAATGCAACTATACTCCGATATACATATGTGCAAATTGACGGATGGCAACGTTCGGTGATGGATCCAGAAGAGATTTTTCAACTCGGTATGCAGAATGTCGTTTACACTATTCCGGCCAGATTTAATTTCGGTTGAGTTTGATCATTTTCGGTAGGTTAAAGGGTGAGATTCGCTATTGAAAACGATTTTAACGCATACTCCTGGTTTGTCAGTTGAGGGTTCATCTAAATTGGGTAATCGTCCTAACTGGGACGCGGATTTTAGCATGAGCTCGACTCTTATTAATATCTCTGGGTTTTATCCCAGTAATCCTCGTGAGGGATTTCGAACTGCCTATTGTATTCGGTCGTTTGAAATAGAGCTTTTTGATAGTTTAAAAAATTACATCGGGACTGTTTTTAGTGGAAGGTGGAACCTCTTTTTTATTTACATGGGTGAAGAACTAGTGAAAGAAGTCGCTGCCTTTTAGTTCCGAGTGTGTTTTGAATCATTGTGGAACCAGCATAAATGAACGACCGGGGCTCTCATTGAGTCTGACTGGTGGTCATATGAAGAAATACGATGGATTTCATGGACGATACCACGACCCCAGTCCAATACAGCGATGTCATTTCCGCTCAGTATTTTGCTTGTCCATCCTGAATAGCGCGAAGTAGGCCACATGATCCCGTTGCAACAACATAATCTAAAAAGGGGATTTCCGGTGTGGCGGTGGGTGATGAATAGAAAACTGCCAAAACAAAGGCGTTTGTATGACGGCGAAACCTTTTTTTGGCCTTCTGGGGGCCACGCATTCAACACTACTCGGGACATTCACCCCACGAGGGCGAAAAGTGTTTTAATGAAACCGGCGGCACTAACTGAACAGTGTGAAAGCTGAAACATACGAAATGAAAAAGTGAATTTCTTTTTACATCACCAATTTTAAGCAATATAGCTTTTACAGTAAGTTGCAACTCAGGTTGGTGTTAACTGGAGACTCAAATGAATCCCAGCTGAATCTGTCGGTTATGGTATTCTTTGACGTCCTTGTCGGCGGACCAATAGGCGTTTAGCTTGATAAGACAGAGACGATGAACTGTTTAAAGGCCTTATTGGGATGACTGAGCCAGAATTGTCCAAATTCAGGCTCACAGTCAATCAATCAATTTATCAGCTATAAACCGTGTACCATAGACACATTGGTTCCAGCTGCTACAGTTTCGATCACCGGGAAACGGGAATGTGGAACGTACAGGCTCACAGTGTCATCCGTTGGGCTGTTCCGGGAGGCGGCATTGGGTTCAGTGAAACATATCGTGGGTTAATTTAATCCGGAATGGAAAATGAACTCATCGGAATAATTGTGCCCGGGGCAGGAACAGTACCGTCCAAACGAAAGTAGTGTGAACGTGAATCCTAAAAGTCCAGCAGCCACCCACAACTAATGAGTAGTACTGAGTAGAATACTACTCTTCTGATCTGCTTCTCACAGAACCAATCGACAACGGGTTAGGTGATTTGCAAATACGCTGTAGAGTGATGAGTAGAATGTGTCGGTTACCCGTAGTTATGGAATAGGGTTTAGCTACTATCTGGACGGGTGTGGCTTCGATTGGTTGGAGGCGCACAGCCGCTAACTTCCGACAACAATGTGACAACTGTGCGGTGCCTTTCGGCATGTGCTCACTCTTATTCGGAGAGTAGAATCCATAGTTGCAAGAGAATAAGCAGATATTTTGTTATTCGATGACGAATTATGTCCAAGATTACCCTTTGTATTGTTTTACGGCAAGTGTGGGCGAATACAATCCGGACCTTCGGTGGATTTAGGACGTGCAAAGATTAGATCCGTTAGCATACCTAGGCAGGAATTTTATAGCAAATATTCTTGGCAGGATGATAACAACTGCTGTAAGCCGGTTTTGTTTTTTCCGCTGGTCTTGTGTATTTTGTTACTTAGGTGACTTGGAATTTCTGGTGTGTATGTGGGAGTATGAGGGCTTTGGATAAGAAAATCGATATGAGTTTGCTCCGGTTTTTAGACGACTTCAAGCTCACCCTTTGAAACAACGTTGGCCTTCCCTGTGATTCTGCGCACATCCCTCCGTTTGTCCGTTTATTCGTCGCTTCCTCTCTCGCACTACAATCAGACTCTCGTTGATCGTTCTCTTCCCCGTGAGCTTTTTAGCTTAGCGAAGAAAAACGGAAAAAACTGCTTATAGAGTGAATGATTTGCCAAAATATCACAGAAAAATTAGCCGTGTAATAAGCTTAAACTGAGCTGAAATGGTTACAGACATGTAAGTGACATAATGATTAATAGGCTAGCTGGTTCGACAGACGCCAGGTTACCTCCTCCCACCTCCGGCATAGAAATGGCGTTCTTTCTAGTGGACTCTGCGGGTAATATTCTCATTTTACAATGGGGAACAGTACCGGAACAGTACATATTAAGTCCACTTAATAACCGAACGTAGTGGGATGTGAGTAGACTGTTCCCAAGCAACGACAATATTTTCCATAGAAGTCTGTACATCACTAAAATGACCGTAACTTGTTTCAATTTACCATGCAATCCTGGGTGGACTGATACCTGGAGAAAATCCCACAATGGTAGCACCGCTTTTTGAACGAAGCCGCGGGAATTGTTGTTTCGTTCGGTCGGTGCGCAATAAACCCTGCGGGTTTTCAATCAATTGGAAAATATTTGGGACCGATTAGGTAGTCATCGTTTCAGAGAGGTTTGGTAAACAATCGGTGGGCTTATTGCTGGACAACGTTTCGCTTTTGACACAAAAGCTTCGTCAGGCCAAGTGAGTAAGTAAACAGGCTGACTGGGTTTTAAGGCAGTCAGGGAACCAATCCGTGAGATTTCTATGACTAGCCGAAATGATCAGTGCTGGGTGTCCGAAGTTCCTGTTTGTGGTTAGTGGGAAAAAATAATCAAAAAAATCGTTTAGCTGTAACACCCTTCCGGTGCCTAGCAGCCATACCACCCAAAGGAAGCACGAGGGCTGGGATATTGCCAGGTTGCCCAAGCCTAGACAGGGGAACTCGAGAGGCAGAGGTCGGGTTTGAACCACAGACCTTCCGGTCAGTAAATTCGCGCTCTAACCACTTGAGCCGTCCCGTGGTTAGTGGGGATGATTAACATTTACGATAGATTGGTTAGGGGGATTGTCTTCATGTTGAAACCGGATTTTGCGGCCTTGCTTTTCGGTCTAGGACACCTTAATGGAATATTCCTCTTGGGGTCGTTCACAACTTTCGTTCGCCTGTGTTCGTCGAGGGGTGCCTGGACAATTGGTTTGGGGTTGGGGGTGGTTAATTGGATCTTACTCTGCTAGGATTTCGTACTTTTAGACCCAGACCATTTTGCTGATCACAGCACACCGCCTCCTGTCATCTCGGCTGATCTAAAACCACTCTCCACGCGCTTGCCGGTTCTATGCCGTCTATTCTGTTCACCTTGTGGTTCTACTTTGGTGGACTGTCTTAGTGCTAGCTTAAGACCGGATAAGGTTTAACCTGTTATTGCCTACCGGTGCTTCTTCTGTATGGTCATCAGGTATATTATAGATCCTGATTATTGCCACGGTTTTCACTTGGAATGTAATCCCTTCACTGAAAACTCAGCCGAACGAGTTCCTAGGTTCTTATTGGGACCGATCACGCACTGGGTGACTCTCCGGTTATCCGTCTCATGCTGTTGGTCGCTAGTTAAATTCCGGTTTATTTCCAAACCACTGGCTTGATAATTGTCAGGTCCTCCGCGAAGAGGATTTGCAACATTCTGTGTATCAGCAATTGGATAGTCGGAATCTGGCAGCAGCTGAATGACATTCAATTTCACATTGAATTCCGACTGCCAAACTTTGTAAATTGGTTGGTTGGTGTAGTACTGTGAGCAAAGATCTAAAAGGTTGACTGTAGTCATGTGCCCATCCGCTCATCTCAAAACGGGAGAAGAAAGCCCTCTTGTGACTGAAATTACCGGGATGCGACCGGTCTCAGTGAGATCGGATAAATTCACGAAACTCAGGAAACCCTCCTCCACTATCCCGCATATCAAAGGACAAGGGATTATCCATTTTTCATAGCAGGTTACCTTGCCGTCCTGCAGTACTTCAGCAGACCAGAAGCAATTTATCAGATCTCTTTTGCAGAATCTTCCACAGTGCCAACAAAGCTATTCTGTGGCGTTGCATCCGTTAAGGCTTCTAGATAAATTTCACTATGTAGGTTTTTTGAATACAGGCCTCATCAGGCTTTAGTACCGCTAAGCATTTCAGAGAATAAGACACGAATATGTGTGATGGTAGCCCTCAGAAATAGATGGTTTTCCGCTGAACTCTTGCCAACTAATGGTTACACACACTCCGGCTGGGCAAAGAGTCCCCTGCTTGAGGAATCTTCAGCGTGATGAGGCTACAGATTATATCTTGTGTTCGGATTTGAGAGGCAGAGAGCAGAGATGGAGAAAGATTATACTGTGTCTCATTGAGTGTGCGATTGGTTCGTTCTGTTTGGTTGGAAATGAGGGAAGTCCTTCCGCACCTTTTCAAACCTATTATTCAAACAACGGTGATGTTTTGCCTCGGTGTTTTTCCTCAAGGAACTTCAACAGAAAGCGCATTTCGGAAGGGATAATCAAGAGGAAGTTGATGAGTCAGTCGGATTCATGCAACACACCATGTGTTCTTGAGAATAAATCTACCGATTGTACATTCAGGCCTAGGAAGTTGGTTCTGTTGCTTACAGAGTAGTTTTAAAATAGAAAAACTTCAAATTGCAATCTTTTGTTTGATTACTTTCTCTTCTAGGTTCTTGCTTTTCTTTGAGTCACAAACGGGTCTGTTCGAGTCGTTTTTTAGTATCGTTCGCTCGCAAATAATCGACAGCTTGCAAAAACTGGATGACGATTACTCAATTTGTAGCAGGGACTTCAAAGAAAACAACCTGAACGCTGGTCACATGTGGGATAAAGCTGGGGTTAATTGGTTGCATTGCACAGTTCTGATCGAATATCTCATAGTGGGACAAGAACTTGTCCAAATTGGGAAGTAGAATGGTGTATAACGGTTCACATGATCATCATTCGAGTGTGTTCCGCCCGTGATGCGTTGTTTATTGCCTGTTTTGCTTGTACCCGAGACAGGACTTGTCTGTAAAGTACACCTGTTGTTTGTTTGGCGACCAAAACGGCACAAACTTGACAATACAAACAGATACTTGGTGGGGCTGGATTTTGTGACGTTCACAAAAGCACTTTTAATTTCATTAGCAGGACTTCTGGATGATTTTGATTCACTGAAACTGTTGACTTTAGGTGAATATTCCGACCTGATCTTGTGTAGTGGTCCTCTAGGAGATAAGGTTGTGGAACACATGTGGGCAAAGCATTAAAATGCTGTCTATACTAAAGTCTCAAAGGGACTGTAGTGGATTTTAGTGGGCTTGCATGAAGTCATGAAATTCCATTCACTTGGAAGTTCCCGGCCAAACTCGACTCGGATGGATTTAAAAAGATTGAATGCCGTGAGGCGTATAATGTGAGAACTTTTAAAGTCAAAAGTACATAGTGGAATAAGATATTATAATCAGACTTTTCGGTTACCATGGGCAACCTTTTCAAGGAATCCTACAATTAAATCGTACAGATCCTCGGAAAAGGTTGCCCCGGTAACCGAAACGTTGGATTATGACATCTTATTCCGCTGCGCCGTGTTCTGACTCTAAAAGCTCCCACATTTCATCCAACTGATTTCAAATGAATTATTGACAGAAAGTCTGTTCGGTTGATGTCGCAATTGTCCTAAGATCATTCCTGTCTACTAAGAACTTGGGACCTATTGGCTGGCGTCAATCTCTCTCGAACATGACTACATATCTGGAAGATAGTTTCACTTGTCAAAGCTTGAGTCATGGTGTTTTTTGTTGGAGCACATCATTTTACTGCACATTGCTTCCTCATAGGGTGACGATCTCAACAAGTCGCTCTAGGGAGAATAGTCTCCATGATGGGGAAGAATAAATCTACTTGTATTTCAATGGTACGTTTATCATGATTTCACCCATGGTTCGAACACCCAATCATAACAGACATTTTAAAGGTTGGTTTCAATCAGTTGGTCACAAGGAAATTTCTCTTTTGAGAGCGCCGGCAAATCACACTGAGTTCGGGCAGTATTTTGTGTACGAGTGTTGTTTGGCTTTGAACGGTCTCAATTAAACACTATGTTAATCCTATTATTTTCAAGCACCCTGTCCGTATATTTTGCTGGGCATGAAATAATCGCAATACGTTTGACTAATTTGTGTCTCTCAGCAACCAGGCTTCATTTTCCTGCCTCGTCGGGCCCCATTAGTTGAATCTGACATCAGAAACATCAGGCTACGGACACAGTCGTGATCGGATCACAAGTGACTTCTGCGTTTAGCAGTACTTTAATGAAGAATAGTTCTGTGACCTTGGTGAGGGAGGATAACTCAATAGACAAGCGAAAAACTGGTTTGGTTGACATGTGGAGTGAAGTAATGTCGTTCCTATCCAATCGTGCAGTGACGCTAGCATCGAGCGAGTCGAGCGGGCGTTAAGCGTGAACAGGGTCTTTTGGTTTTCCGAAATATGGGAGCAGAGATATTGTTTACTTGGGTCCTGATGCGGCGGAATGGGAAGCCCAAACACTAAATTTAGCCTTATCGGATACTCTGGGCATACGTACTCTCTCTGCCTAATACCACAAACGAGCGCTATCATTTGAATTGTCTCGATTACATCAAGACGATGAGATTTACTTCTAAAGTGGTTCGTCAAGTTATTCCAACGAACAACATTTATCATAACATAAATGAGTTATCTAGCTTGATCAATGCGCAGCTGTGCAACTGTTGGTTCAGCTGCATTGAAAAAAGCATTCTGCGGTTCACCAGCTCATGGTAATGTTGGCGTGTAGTCCTTCGAAAGACAGAATGTGTATCGTTCAACTCAATACAATGTCTTCGTGAGATAGCCGTGCCAGTAAGAGTCACTAAGTCAGCTTTTGTGAACTTTGGGAACCAGAAAGAGGGGGGGGGATCGTGAATGACGAGCTTGCGTTCACCGGAAACGCGTGGAGCCACTGGATCCCTGTGTTGCTGTCAAGCGAAAATATGCCCATATGACCTCCGAAGTTCAGATATGCGTGTATGTACACCATAATCATATCCGTGTTAGAGGATTTGGGACAAGAGTCCTTAATATTGGCAGCGTATTGTTGTTCAAACCCCAAAGTAGCCCTCCTGTAATACAGGAACCGATGAACCAGGGTAAACAGTGAACAAAGAGTGACGACATTTCTCAAATGCTTAGAGAATCCTCCGCAACTCCGATGAAGACAGCAGCTTTACAGTAAAAATGGACTGGCCAAAACGAAGAATAGCTAATCGCAAAGGAACCAGGATGTTCGGGTCTGACGACTTGTTGGCGGACACATTCAATCATCGTATCTCAAGATGTTTGTAGAAAACTCTTTCGGCAGCAACATTACGATTATGGTTTTACCACAAAACCACTGCTCGATTTCATTTTTCAGGACAAGATGCTGGTCCACGCCCAAAGTATACTTGTGTGTGCGTGCGTTTTCTCGCTTTCGTAGAGCAGAATATGGTGGCTGCACAATACGGTAACTTGGCAAGCTAGAATCTGTCATCATGCCGGAACAACAATACACCCATTAACACGGCGAAAAGGTCGATTAATGGGACTAGTGGGTTACATGTTCAACCCAAGCGAGCAATTTCAGGCCATCTACAGTGTCCTGTAGGCTTCCGATATCGATCTAGAGACGTCGCTAGCTTACTGCGAAAGCAGTTGCAATACGGTTACGTGACCCGGCACTATGGTGTCAAAAGCCATTCGTACAAACTTTGAACTTGCCTTCGTCACTTTAGAGGCTGCAGACAACAGGGTTTTAGATCACACATTGTTTAATCAAATGAGATCATTTTTCATCAGTTGGTTGCTTATAGTGTTCCCGTTTGTTCTGATCACCTGACTGATGTTCTCTACTCATTTTGATCACCGTCATTATTCTGACCGCTGAACTGACTGCGAGATCCCAGAAACGCTTTTGTTGGTCACTTTGTTACCGCATGAAACCAGCGAATCGGTTGATCTCCACGAGTTGACCCTATTCGATGGAGGGACAAAGTCCTCGGCAGTCCGGGGCCCACACATCTCTGAGTATCACTTCAGCTCCGGACCTTGCATTGCACACCTTGCAGCTGCATAAGTGTACCTCATCGCTGCTCGCATTTTTTTGAATCTCTGCTTTTGTTTGTTTTTATTCCTAAAGTCTTCCGGGTGATGTCTCGTAACATTTTATTTTCCCACGTATATTGATGACGAAACTACACTAGAGAATCGGTATCCTTATTACCACTTCGTATACTGGCTGCATTTGTGTAGGCTGTCGAAAGTTTCATGCACCAACTATGTGCGAATCTCGCTTCAAGGTTGTTTTCAGAATTTTTATGATTACAACAAGTATGCTGCGCCTCTGTTTATTTGCTTGTCTTAACCTAAAATGTCCTTTGCACCTGTTGTGAATATTCATCATTTCTAACCGGACTCCTTGTAGAAATTCATAATATGGGTTCTGTCGCTTTCGGAGCTTTTCTGAAATTTGAGACCACTTGCAAGTGTGTGCAAACTTCTTTCAACCAATGTCGTTGGATATGGATACATTACACAGACATGCTTTTTTTGAAAATGTGTGCTGCACCTGGCACCAGCTGAGATTAGACTTTGGTAACTATTTAAGGGTGAAGGTGAGCAGCGCCGTTCAACTTTAATTTTCAATTTAAAAGAAACTTAATGGATTAATCAGTAGGAGTTTTTTTCAACTTATCCTAGAAACGACAGTCCTCAGCGTTAACTTGCATTGACAGATGAGAACACATCCTGACAATTTGTGACTTCGCTGCATACACGTGACTTTCTATTTGGCTAGGCTGTGATTAGCTGTATTTCTTACTCTGACCAGATTGTTGATGCCAGAATTAGGATACTATCCATGCTTCTAAACACTAAGTCTTCTGTTCTAAAGTGAGTGTTCTGGTTAGTCTACATCAAAAGAGGGATATCGGAATTGAATCTCACTCTTATTATAACTCGTTATTCTAAAGTGAGTGTTCTGGTTAATCTACATTAAAAGAGGGATATCGAAATTGAATCTCACTCTTATTATAACTCGTTAGTGGTACACACTTTGTTGGGCTTTGAACTTGAACCCGACTTTCGAGACTGGCGTTTGAGGATGGTCAGTCTTGGTGCATTTCTGTATGAATCCAGCTAGAGCCTAGAAACGTTTGGTGCATCATCGCTGTATTATCGATGCACGCACAGCTAAGTACACATTGGAAAAATACTCGCTTGAACACCAAGTTGGTTTTGACAGGAGACTAAACTGAATCCAACTGAATTTGTCGTTTGTAAATGGTGCGTTACGTTTAGATACGGAATGTTTTGCACAGCAAAGACGGTTGCTACCGCCTGTCACAGACCGAATTCCTGTGTACAGAAAAGTTTCGTACAGTCCCTTCTGTTATTGTGTCCAACACAGGCAGACGCTTTGCGCATTCCCAGCCCTCGCGCTATGACGAATTATGTGAACGAAATTCGGTTGGTCAATTGATCTCTGAATCGTACATCCGTGAAGGCTGTTGGCTAGGCCTCACCACAATCTCAAGGTCATACAGCATTACTTGGCTTTAATTCAACCGTTTTGTTTCAAACTATTTCTCTTGTCGGGACTGGTTTAACTCGGTGCTTACATGTGTATCACTCAGCGTTGAGAAGATTCCTTTGTTCAGGTGACTGTTTTTAGTCAACCTGCGGGAATTTTCAATCTACCTCTAGTGAAACAGAAGGTCCCGGCTGCCGTGTTTGGATACGGTGGCATATTCTTTTCTTATGTTATCCACTGTTGAAGCTAGTTATGCTAGGTAAATCCGTTGTGCCGTCACATTGCTCAAGCATGTACACGTTCGCCTGTGCGTTCAGCGTGCACTTGTAGAGTAGTGGTACCATACTCGTCTATTATGTCAGATGTCCGGAGTTAAAAAACCGGCATGGCCAAGCGTGTGAACTACTGATGCGTTCTAATCAAATTGGAACTCGAGTCCAGTGCTTCTCCCTTTGGTGTGGACTCACCAGAGTAATAGCGTCAGGATAGCAGAACTGTTCAAACGAGATTGATGTGAACGCAAATATAAAAGATGCATGATCCTACCGAAAGGATGAATTCAAAAAGTGAGGAAGTTTTAAGCAGACCTTCCATATTTCTTTCAGAAATTCTGCTTGGATTTTGAATGAGATGTAGTGGATAACCAGTTTTTATCCAAGTTATCCGAAGTCTGATAGCTGGCACATGAGGTTCGCATTTCCAATAATTTTATCACAATGCTGAATAGGTCCCATCTGTATTATGGCATTTCCTATCAGGAATAATAAGCAAAGAAAATTTCACCGCTGCTCGGTCTCACACAGAAAATAACGCACTGCAACGTTGTCTGATTCCTAACAGTTCACATATGGATCCAGGTACTTTTTGTCTAGACATGATACACTACTCATATGGTTGCTGAAAATTCTTCGACAGCCCACAGCTGGTTTCGCCCTTCTTGGGGCTCCTCAGGTGGGCGCAGTTTCCGAGTTTCCGTTAACCTTATGTTCTATTTGGACCCAAATTGCACGAAATTAGCGAAATATACTCATTTGAAAACATCATAAACGAGTGATTCAGCTGGGTTCCAGGTGAGTCCCTCGCAAAACTAAATTCGTTTGCTTAAAGTTGCTTTTCCTACCGTTTTACTGGTCGACTGTTCATGGAATCGCTGAACAGTTGCTGTCTACTCATACTAGCGTCTGCTGTCAGGCGGTCATAAACGAGATTTTGACCTGGATTCAGTCTCCTTTAAAAACCAAAGTCATGCAAGTGAGAGTATTTGTCGAAATCCAAGTAGTGTATTCGCCATCTAACAATCAACCGTATCAACTGGAATGACTAAGTTGCTAATAAAATGGATTTATTTCAAGGATTCATCTTTTGATCAACTACGATTGTTAGGCTGAAAGACTGGTGCATTCTAGTACCCTTCCTTTGACTTCATATCAAGTCCGTGAATGTATTTTTCCTTTACTTTTGCAGAGAACTGAGCGTGCTGGTCGAACCCAGGGAGACTGGACAGGTTGAAATGTTGATTTCGTACGTTGTCGGGAAGTGTTCTTGGAGGCCAGCTTATGATATTCGTATATTCAACAGTGATGGAACAATGAAGGTAAGCATTTCAGCAGTTCATTTCTATTCGTTTTTGTCATCGAAGAAGAATCGAAGTTTTCTTAGTGAATGGCTGCAATAAACTACATCGTTGGTTCCACCGCCATGTCATATGTTAGAGCAATGTCATGTGTACAGACTACCCGCAATATTCGTGTTCCTTCAGTTCAAGAGTGCGTTCGATTCTGTCGATCGGCCAATGCTCTTAACTACACTTGCGCAACAGGAGACGCCCCAGAAGATATTGAGCATAATCCGGCCTTTGTAATCATGTACCTTCGGGCGTATGAGCGTACGGGGAGCTCTCTAGAACCTTCCTTACAAAAAAGCGGTGTCCGGAAAGTATATCCACTCTCCTTGTTCATGTTCATCTTTGTCACCGATGAAGTAATGAGGTGAACGACTGAAGGTCTTCAAAACTCCGGTTTTCAAATCGTTGTTGGTGAGAGCCTTGTCGATCTGGAGTACGCAGACGACATTATCCTCGTCTTTGAAGACGAAGGCGCCGCCGCGATTAAACTGGCCACCATCATACCACTCTTGCATCTTCAAAGTGCAAAGTTATGCTTCAGGACGTACAGTCTTTGAGCGTGCGCCTTGCAATTTAAAGAGAATCACTGGAGGTTGTGGAAAGTTTTACGTGCCTCGGTAATTGTATTAGCTCTGACGGAAATGTGTCTGGTGAAGTCAGTGCAAGAATATCAAAGGACCGAATTGCGTTTGCTAACTTGCGTCACTCGTGGTGTCAAAAATGCATACCACCGGGTCATACGGGTCGCGTTTACTAGGCTGCAGTAAGGGCTGTGTTGTCGTATGGCTCCGAGACGTGACCTCTGCGGACAGATGATGTGAGGCCTCTTCAAGTTCTTGACCGCTGATGCCTCAGAAGCGTTTGCTATTTTTGGATGGCGTCAACGTATTAGTAACGAGGTGATTAGAAAACTGGTAGTTGATTGTGCAGCAGGTTCATGAATGGCGGAAAGCATCCAGCACATCGACTGCGGTGGCTCGGCCGTGTTCCACGCATGCCGAAACACCGTCTATCGAGACTAGTGTTGTTCTTTGTGCCTCTTTCCGAATGGTGGAAACCACGAACGTGTGACTTTGAATAAGGGTTTGGGGGAGAGTACGAAAAGTTTAGGTAAGGTCCGCTTTTCGTAATAGGATCCCCCTGACCCCCTCTGTGTCTGACTGAAGACATCGCAAGAAATGGTGGCTGATCGATGTCAGTTGCACTTTGGCTCTCAGTTTCCTTCCAGATTGTCTGATTGTGCGTTTGGAGGTGTGGGCACCTCAGAATGTTTGCGATGGGCTCACACCAGATCCCTCCGCGTTAATCATCATTATATCATCATCATCGTCGACAGCATGTCATCAACACTGATGCTCCGCTGACGTTGACCCTTCCGTCGTCTACTCTCCTCTTCTTTCCATTTTACGGCTTTAAATATAATTACAGTAACTTTGTGGGAGTGGAGCATCAGTGTGAATACACATGCTACTGCCTCTATTAATTATGATGATGATTTTGTTGCTCCCACCCACATGTTAAGATGACCCGGTATTTTCCGTGGGAAAGTTACGGCGGAGGTTCAGATGAAACATTCCAGGTCATCACGGTTCATTGGTTGGTTGGTTGGTTGAATAAGCCAGTAGTTGCTCCGGTCTAAGTTTCTCGTCCAACAGATTCGCCAGCTGTGGTGTAAGCAGTGACCCCGAAACTGTTAACTAAAGGACCTTCTCCATCGACCTGATCAGTCCCAATTAGAAAACGCTCTTGTGACTGTCTTTTTCGCAATCCGACCCTATCCATGCCGTTCCGTCGAAGCACCAAGATTATTGCCAGGCCGGTAGAATTTTTTCAAAAAAATCCCGGAATGTCTTAACAGGAGAAACAGTAGTCTCCATTGAACTTGTACGTTGCTACACGAAGGCACGTAGCCTGACCTGCAAAGTACATCACTGTTTACGAATGGGTACCCCTCCTCCACTCGGACTGAGTTCACAAAAACCTTCCCCACCAGCCGCAGTCTGATTTGTGATCCCTCTGAATAGGGGTAAGTTAATTCGTCGGTGCTAGTTTGTATTGTGGGGTTAGTGTGGCCTGATAACCCTCTTTCTCCATCTCGTCTTTCAGTAAAATAAAATTATCTATGCATCTATCGACTTCTCGAGGTTTGGACTAGCTTTTCCTAGGGCATACTTTGCTGTGCTCGTAGTGTTATTTTTGAAATGATAGCACCTGTGCTAATCACGGTCCATCTGCATTAATATATGTGGTCTGTCAGTTTTATCCCTCGAATAATTATGAACGCTGGTGAGCCAGCCTATCAGAAACACACACATATGGGGTATGCGTTTTGAGACCTACTGATTCTACGGCGTAAGGATGACCAGGGACCCAGGAATCACCGAGTGAGTACGTCACGTCTGATGAATAAGACAACTGGACATGCAGTGCAAATGTAGCAACTTGACTGCTAGTTTCATGGTAATGGAAATGAGTGAGTCCCAGCAAACTTCGTAGTCACTTTTATGCCCACTGACCGATGGATATCGTGACTGTGTTTATCACTCAACCGGACCACGGACTCAGGAGCGCAACTGCCCATCCTCCCTTACGGGTCACTGAAGTAGTGAAGTACAAATGGTATTCATTGTCGTTATATCTTATTTAGTACCCACACGACCCCGTAAATTTTCTTCCTTTGTTGAGGATACAACAACAACACCAAACCATATCCCGATTTTGGCGAAGTACTCTCAGTTGCAGGTTGCATTTGTGTTGACCAAACACTCAACTGAAAGCCTCGTCCGTGGTATTCTTCAACTGAATGTGCCAAACAAAAGTGGCCTCATGTTTCAGCTGGCATGATATTCGAGATGTCGAAGTATACTGTCTGAACACAACGTACCACTACTCGTCGACAGCCCGCTACCGGTTTCGCCTTTCTTAGGACTTTTTAGTTATGTACAACCCCCGAATTTCCGTCACATTTATGTTCTACTCGAACCTGTCAAGAAAAGAATCAGCTGAGTCCCTCATTTTTTTAATGTTCAAACGAATGTCCTGCACAAACTCCGCCTCTTCTTTCACTTGACACTGCACTCGAGACTTGGCGTGACACAGTTCTCATAAGGTTACTTAGGGCTCCGACGACTCACTACCAGTTTTCTTCTTCTTGTGGCCTACCTGATGAGCCTAAAGAAGGACGAAACTCGTAGTGGGCTGTTGGAGAGCAGTATGTCATGTCTAGAAAACACAACTCGATATGTTATTGCAATCACCCTGGTTTACTGAGTAAGCGACTGCGTTAGACATCTTGCTGTCCCTAAATGTATCTCGACAGTTTCGCCTTGAATTAAACAACAAACATATCCGAAACTTCAGATTGTCTACTACGGCATGGTTCAGCAAGCCACTGGTGAAAACTGGGAAACTCGATCCATGGCCTTATCTACTACCTTGCCTGGCACCGGTGGAACTGTTCCTCCATTGGGATTACAAAGAGTACACTTTAAAAAAGAGTAAGTTTACTTTTTAAGAGTTATCACTTCTTAATTTACTATACACGAAATTCGCGTGATCGTATCAGCTTGTTTCATTTTTTTCTCATTCGCAGGGGATATCCACACCTATCTCTCGATATCATTTCTCTTTTTTTAGAACACAATACATACTACAGGCTCTTGTAACTCAAACGTAGAATTTACTAATTCTGTGCTTTTTTAGGACCAAAGCATTTTTTTGAAACGACAGACAGAATGTCTACTCGTATCCTGCTTGGACCAGGCCTAATCAACGCAGTTGATAGCGTAACTAACGGACTAATGACACAGTAACATTATAGACTGATTCCATGTCAACAACTCTGTTCTGTACCTTACACAGAAATCCATGAAAAATGTCCGAATTTAGTGACTGATTTAGAGCTACAAATTTAGACAGAGTCTCACCAGTATCCGCTGATACTGGTAACTTCCAAAAAGACTTTGTAAACGAGCCAGTGACTAATTTGTCCGGGAGTTAATGGCCTTCAGCTTATCAGGCCATCAGATCAGTGCTAAACTTGAGTGGATTAGGAGAATGGTGAGTGTAAACGCAAGACGATCACAGTGAGGACGAAGAGCTAGTTGCATGTGCAATAGGCTGGGATTAGTGGACGTGGATTGGTAACCCTTGATTGGAATCGACATTTGATAATCTGGCTGTGAAATGTGTTTGAACACGAAGGTTTCAATCTCAGCGTTTCGATTATTTGAACTGTTACATCCCATTCTGTTGGTTACACGTGGTACACCTGGCGCTTTTTCAATCTTTTATGAATTTTTTTCACTTTTGTGTAGCAAAAAGCAAGGAGGGCAGCATATCGCTGATCATGAAGTTTTGTAGCTGGATCAACAACCAAGCGCACGAACTGATACAGTGTAATAGCTGCATTGTTTTACCACACCCGTGGCCTATTGTAATCGATCAAAACCTTGCACCGACCAGCACACTCACACCACTGTCTCTCACGGTGACATTTCTGTCATCCCTTTGGTGACTGGAACCAAATTGTCCTCTCTTTGACGTCTAATTCAATAAAGCGTCTACTCTGCATTCGTTCTGCATTAATCAACCATAAAACTCTTCTGTCAGACCTTCTTTCCGGTCCACTTACCCAAACATTCGATAATGACGGAAGGTGGTGTAGCATCAAACCAACGTCCTCGTCATAGCAAGACGGCTGGAATTGTTTCATCGGTGCTAGGATTTTCTTCTCTCTCGTCCAACACTGAATTTATGATAAATTTTGTTTTTGTGCGTTCAGTACCCCTAGGACTTCCTGTTAACGCTACTGAGGTCCTATCGGTAAACGTCCCTTGAGCTTCACTCGAGAAGCGCCATGTCATGAAGTCACGACGAACTGTCCTGGTTGACTTGAACGCCCATGAAATTCAGAATCATCGGCAAAAGGGCGTACATTATGGGATCATGAATGTGATGACAAAAAGTGGAATGTAAACGGTCCAAATGACTTTGTTCACCTATGACAATGCGAGAGAAAGTGGAACAGTTGTTCCATACTAGTTTATTGGATATCTTCACAATGTAACCTTGAGGTAGCCTGTGTGCTACACATTGTGCGAAAGAATATTAACGTGTCATTCACTACAAGAGACCACATCGAGCCTCCAGATTCAACAGTTCCATCGTGCGTTTGGCCTCGGGAGTGAACATTCAACCAAACTGTTTTCTAAGTCAGGGACTGATTCTCTTAGCTTCTCTCAGCCTACCTGATGAGTTGCAAACAGGGAACAAACTGTAGTGCGCTGTCTGCGGATTTTGAGCAGCCCTGTCGTACAAAAACTGGAACCCATATTATATCAAGTCGATCGGTACTTTTTATTGGCCCGGATTCCTTTTTTGTAGTTGGACCAGACGATAACATTATGACACAGTGTCAAAATTAACTGTGTATTGTTTTTTTCATTTGCAGATAGCTATGCATTACTCGTTTTCCTCGTTAAGAAGTTCCGATACACCTTTTAAGATATCCGGATTGAATTCTTAAACCTTCGCCACACATATCTCCTGACGGGATAATTTCTTCTGTCGGGTCTCACGCGATGACGATCTATTCTGGGTGATGTACTCTGGTAACTAACACATCAGTACGCCCACAGCATGCGATTGAGAAGATCATAGAGAGATGTGAGACAGGATCGCAAAGCTGGCGGGAGCACGAAAATGGCAAGACACAGAGAGGACCGTCGCTAGACACAACTGCGGCAGGCTAACTACTAATCACTTGAGCGTGTAGAAGAGTGTACTTTGATCTATGCCGCACGTTGTGGATACATTAGACAGGTATTGGAAGACCCTAAAGCAAGACAATTTCTAATAATATTGTAAAGTAAATTCGTTCGTATGGAAACTTCAAAGTTTCCTGACAGTAATCTGACTTGCTGAAAATTTAGGGTTTCAGCATAGGTTTCCATTATGGCTCATGCTTCATGCTACAGTATGGACACTCTTAGTGAATTCGGTTTTCTAGGTGTTTCAAGATTCCAATCAAATCATCTGAGAAACATCACGTTGACATTAGCACCACACGTCGACATGGAGAATTTCATAAGGAATGTTATGTTTTTACACACGACAGAATCGAATAAAGTAGATTTTTCTACATGAACTTGCGTAACCAATTGGTTGTGCACACAACCATATGGATATGGACGGCATCGCTGTTTATACATCGATCAAACTTTTGTATACTGCTGTATGCTGTGCGTGAGCCTCGATGAACAACCGTACGAATCTGAGACAAGATTATCAAGTTCGGGACAGCTCGATTTATCTGGTCGCTCACATTTTACGCCAAATAACCAAATGGCCATGTGAAACACTGCTTTCTGCTCACAGCTGTTCTAGTTGAATGGGTCGTGTACCATAGCTGACAGATATGATGGCAACTGAAATCTAAGCTTTGTTGTCGTTGAGCTCCCTTGTATGTTAGCACAAGAAATCAGCCTACTGCTTTTGACGTGGCTTTGGACAGCATCCCTCTTTGTGTCTTACCGTTCAGTCCCAAAATCATGTATCTCAGTTGAGCACCGAAGCAAAGCAACAACATATGGTTGAGCAAATTTAGATTTCTGAGGCCTGAACAATTTTGATTGCTGTTGTTAATTTTTCTCCTCAGCCATCTATAATGCCTCTCCGTTGGTTCTTGCCTCTTACTTTGTGTAGTCCTTCTCCGGCCACGCCCACTAAACCGCCACTGACGAACACGGTTGCGCAGCTACCACCACCCTCTGTTAGCTATGGCACAATGACAACTCGACCTCGAAGTACTTCAAAGGTGAGTGGATTCAGGAAGTCCGCGCGTCAGACAACCACCAGTTTCCACGAAGCAGATCGTATCCTCAGTGATCATGAGGTGAGTACGGCTGCGTCGAGTAAGCTGGGTTAGAATAAAAAAACTAGGTATCCGTACTCTTTCGGGTTGTAAAGTTTTCTGATCTCTTCTTCGATCCGCACTAGGTCTGTGACAGTTTACTACGTCTAAGCATAGTCTACGCTGGCAAACTCGCTTCTGATCGATAGCACAGTTCCCCGCGTCGTATCGAATGCTGGTACAGCAGGTACGATAATAGAATCAATCGTATTAACAACAAACAACACCCAAATGTTAAATCTTCCGCTAAGAGGCTGCTTCACCCGGAACAGCCAAAACCTTCGGTCTTATGGTGTCTTCCTCAGATTCATAATGAACAAGTTCCATATTGTGCGGTTCCAACATTTTTTCACAGGACATTGAGCTGTCTGTAGATCAAGACTTCCAGACACACCGAATCTGCACATCACAAATCTGTGATCGCTCTCAGGAATCGATTAGCTCAGTTGGTGAGACAATGTATGGAAGTCAGTGCGGAAACTCATGAGTTTGGGCAACATGTTCGACGTTCTGCTATTGAAACTTCTCGGCGAGTTGAACAGTAAGTAGCTAAAGAACGGGAAATCATTGTTTTGACCAATGTTCGCCTCTGAAACAAGACAGTCGTCGGCCAAAACTTTAGTGGAGTTTTACGATAGATGGAAAACTCAAGCTTGCTGATGTCAAGTTTTTTTCGTCATAGGTTTTATTGGTTCATATTTACAACAGACATCTAAAGGAATAGAATCACCCGTTGAACCTCTTCACAGCCACGACTTGTTCAGATCCAGCAATTTTCGGCAAATGGGCTGTCAATGCGACAGCCCGACTACGCTACTGTCAGATTTTCAGTAGGATGATTTGAATGGAATATAACGTCCCTCGGTGTCAGGACATCTGACTGTGCCATTCAATATGCTCTTTGTTTAGGCGCCGGCATCCTTACCCAGATGGGACACTTTGGAACCGCGAAACTGAATGTCAACTCATAGGGAAATTAATGAACATAGGCTCCTTGGTTTCCTTAGGTCATATCAAAGCAGTGCTTAAACGCATCACTCCCTGTCAAGCTCCAATTGCAGTTTTTAAACTCATGTAAGACTCCCTAAACATTCTCGATTTTTCTTGGTTTCAAAGAAGCGCTTCCAAAGCTTTCAGTTAATATCATCCGTCCACAGCTTTCCAGGGTATCATCAGTGAACTGATAACACAAGTCAGTTAACACACTTGCGTTATTCAGTGCATGGATCTCGGTTAAGATAATTTTGGCGTTATCGGTTTGAGTGTCTACTATGTTTCCTGTGAAATTTTTAAGTAATGTGTTTTTATCCTTTTGCTGAAATCAGCGTGACGCACCAACGCCAGCTGGTACACTTCAACGTGGACACAGTACTGAAGTCGCTCCGTCGTCATCAGCATCACGAGGCTCCGTAAGCCGAATGCATTCCCGTCGAGCTCTTGGTACTAGCATGCTGTTTCATGCCCCAAGCTCACCAACACCGCTTTGTCCACCTCGGGGAACTGGGCCAAACGCTGTGCAATCCAGTAACCCAACACAGCTAGGCAATTCAGCCAATATTCCTACAGTGCATCTGGAGGTGCCGCGTCCTCCAGGATTGGTTCGTTGTGACAATCAACCAGTTCGCGTCACCGTTGGTCTGCTCGACTTGCAGCCACGGTATGAGTACGTGACTGTGCCGAAGCGTTCTCTGCACGCCTTTTTGAAGGCCACAGCTGTCAACAGAAGTGACTTCTCTATTTTGGCCGGCGAGACAAACATTTATGCGGATAATACATTTATCGGGAAAGTGAGTAGTGCTTTGGCGTCCTTGTTTGTCACATTACAGTTCCAGTCGAGTGTTTTTCAATTTTTTGGATAAACTGTCTTTCGTTGTGAGTTGTGAGTTGTTCAGCTTATACACAATCCATATCCAGAGGGACGAGACAGACTTACCTTCGTTTATTCGAACTAGCATTGAACTGCCTGTGTGGCACAAAGGCCACTGGTCAGTAGTAGTAGTCAGTACTATCGTTGCTTTTTGCATGTGTCTGTGAAACTCTGACGTCAGCGACTTGTACCAACCGTCTACGCGTTGCCTTGGGAGGATGCATTTGTCATGCCACTGAAGGTTTAGCAGAACTTATCCAAAAATGTACTTTCTCAGGGTAAAACACGAATTCTTCGGGAGAAAATACGAAAACCCCAGCACTTTGACCTGTTTCTCCAGCCAATTTGTGGCTGCCTAACTTTTCGTCAGTCACGAGAGGAACGTAGCTAAATGCTGGTGATCTAACAGAATCATTGAGCCATCCTTTACTTGTGGGTCTGTGAGCTTCAGTCAGCTCGATTGTTAACCCAGTCCGCTTATCCAACCGTTTATTCAAACATCCGTCCTCTTGTGCTCGCGTGCCAATGTGCTTACGCCTTGTCTCATATATGATTATGTTGTTTTCTGGACAATAACTATAAAAGGAATCCCCTGGTTCATTATAATTTCCCCGTCAATCTTACCCGGCTTTTCGCGGTGAATATGTCGTTCGATACCATAAAACAACTTGTTCTGTAGAGGTTGCATGCGAACCAATGTTTTTGGCGACGGGTCTGGAGAAAACTGGCAAATGTTTTGTTGTTTGTTGTGCCTGTAAAACTAAGACAATGAGCAAAGGTCCATAACTTTGTGAGCCTGTGAGCACCGTAATTTACATCTGAACAATCTACTGATCTCTCTTGTCGTTCCAATTAGTGACACGCCAAGCTTTTTGCTATGTGTGCGAGTTGCCGGTTATTGACTAAGTGATTCAGTGTAGCATCACAACCCTTATTGAAAGGACACAGCAGTATATGCTCTCCGCACGGACACTTTAGTCTACCCAGCTGATAAAATGAAAACACCGAGTTCCAGTAGTCAGCCGAACTCTAGTCGCAGCCAGAATTCACACTGCCGTTTGTGTGAAAGTATCCGGAGTATAGGTTTTATACGAATTCCAGCACAATTATCAGAATTTGATATTAACCGGTATGGAAGAGCATGGAAAGCGTGGTTTACGAAATGAGCGAAATTATTTGGATCATAAAAAAATGCCACATGCACACCTGTAGAAAACCATTTATAGATAGAAATGTTCTGCTGGTTCGCAACTCAGAAAATCGAAAACCAGGCGTGAAAAACACGGGTCTTTGGTGATGAAGCATCTACACACGCTCCTCTTTAAACACTTTTTTGAGAGGCCGCACGAGCAACACCAAATATGTTAGAACCGGAGTGCATGGTTATTGTTATGCAAGATTGGGCGGATGTAACTACTTCGGCCTTGTTTAGTCCTATCACACTGGGAATTTCATGGGTTTTCCCTTGTACTCGACCCCCAACCTGCAAGTGGGTGTTCACGGAAGTTCTAGTTTTCAACTGAATGCGACTTAGTGAGCTTTATATGGCTAGCTGCAGACTACTGGCCGGAGAATGTGCTCCGAAGTTCACCTGTTGCTGTTTGATTGCTCATGTTAACCCAGACTACCCGTTCTCAAGCACACACTTCCTCCGAGTTGTGTGACAGCCATATGCCAACAGAGGACCAAACGGTTCGGTATATTTGCCTGACGTAACATCTCGGCGGCTTTTATAGGACTTCTTAAGCATGACGTTGAAGGAGTATCTTATTGACGAATTATCAGCTAAGACACAAACCGTACTGCGGCCTTCTTTCTAACACGCGCAATAAATCAAATCTTATTCTCCACCCAGTCCGAAATTCCGGCGGTCGCGCAAGGTGAAGAATTCAGTTGCAATTTGGGAGCAGAGCAGGGAATCAAAGTTTGCTACCGACCTCTGTTCAAATACCGCGAATCTGCTGGCTCAAACAGCAAACACGCAACATTGACGTTCAAACAACTGATTGAAGTACGCAACACGTTCGACCGTCCCATCCGCCTAATGGTCATGGATCAAGTCCCACTGAGTTGTGAAGATAAAATCAAGGTATCGTTGAATGAATTTAACAAACGAACGAATAGATAGTCGCATTTGAAATTTCTCTCCGGTTCTATTTACTATTCAGGAACTTACCATTTTTGTAATCAGAAATGAGGGCCAGGAGGGAGTCCTAACTAAATGTCATTTGGTTGGGCTATTTACAGGAGTCGGTTTGAGACCAGGACGAATTAATCCATTATTCCGTTTACCACCCGAATCATTCAGGCAGTTTGAATTGTGTGACCCCAATGTGCACACATATACTTCCTGTGTACTGAGATATGACGTTTTATCAGAGGGTTGTGTGTAATCTAACAGCACAGCTCTAAGTTCTTTCTACACAGCTCATGGGTTTACGACCACCTTTTTTCGTTATAGGGCACAGCTAGTCCAATGTTGTCATTCTTCACTCCAACTAATTCATTGATCAAGGCGCTGCAAAGCGTGAGGGAGAGACAGCCAGGTTTATCTGATGACTAACGTAGGCAGTAGGTTTCTGATGTGTTTCTTGATTACCTGTCTATTGATTTTCGCTTTGATTTTTGGTCATGACAGTGATTATCCCTAAGAATGATCCATTAATCGCAACGAACTTTTGCACTGTAGATTAATCTGTTGGAGCCAGTCATCAAACATCCCGAGAAATACGACAGGAACAAGCCAATCCGGATGAACAAGTCGAATAATGTCGAATGGGATCTTGATCTGGGTCCTGGTAAATTGAAATTGCATTCGATTATTATTCCCCTGTTTTCGGATCATAATTTTTCGCTTATTCCTATTTAATACCTCAAGTGCTTTGTGCTTGGGCGAATTCAGTGACATTTTGCAGTTGAACCGGTCTAATAAAACGAAAACCAGCCTATCTTTTACCTAAATTCTTTGCAACTAGTGTGATAGATGTGGGTTTTTGGAATAATTGACTCTGACTGTTTGCGAACAGCCAGAATAATGTCTCCATTTCTTCAACATCTTTGCGGACACTTCAGTAGGGCTGAATTCGGAGCTTGCAAGTGATAGTCACAAAATAGGCGTGACTTGGTCTGCAAAAGCGCAAACCGTAGCTGAGACCTAGCAGGCGTGTGAGAAGCCTGAGGCTCAGATTCAAAGTTCAGGGTCTGCAATCTCAGCCTTATCACCTACCACATCTGCCTCCATTAACCCAGGCGTGGGTGATGTTGGTTTTTGCCGTCCTGTCATCACAGAGCTGATGATACTGCGTTCAAAAGACGCGGAGTTTACACAGTATAGTGAAAGACAGATATGTGAACAGTCGATTTTCATAAGTTCTCCAGTTTTGTTAATACAGTTGTACACGGAAAACAAAATGGAACCACGAAGTTTCTGAGTCCTATTTGTATATCAAACTACCGCAGCTGGAGACTATAGTCAGTTTCATCGGTACGGTGCACCGCCACTGGTAAGACTGGGTGTAATATGTGCGAGTGGGGGTTGTCTAGATGTGAGTTGGGCTGACTGCACAAACTTATGACCGCAGAATTTGGTGTTTTCGTTCCTCAAAAGAAAAAAATCCTCGGCAGAAGCTACTTAGCCCACCAAGCAAATGCAAAGAATGCAGACCACAGCGAAACACAATTCGAAACGGGCCAGTGAGCTTCTGAGAAACGTTGTTCCAGTTATCCAAACTCAGCAACAGATACCAGCTACTCTTCAAGAACTGTAAACACTCAAGCAGTTAAGGAGGAATCAGCCACCCGATTGTGAGCTGATGATGTCACCTTGACGATAGCTTTTCGAGCTAACTGTTAAGCTCGACAAACAAATCAACGGCCACCTGATCAACCACCAATGAACGCACCCGAGCTAAAAATATCCTGGTGCATTTCAAAATGTGCTTGACTGACGGAACTCTGAGCGGTTACATATTGTCCACTCCCTGTCGTTTAAAAAAACACTCAGGCGTAAACGCTTTTCGTTTCGTGGTACACGACTTAGCATGAGAGAAGCTGAACATTGTCTCCAGCTGTGATATTCTGGTGAGACAGTGGAATACAATATTTAATCGAGATTTTGTCCTGTAAGTGAAGCCAATCCGTGCCAAAAATCCGAGAAGCACTGTAGAGCTGTTCTGTCCTTAGTGAGAATCAGCAGCAGTTTGCATCTTATGGATCGTCAGGGGAGGATTCGACCCCACCACCTCCCCAATAGTAGCTGAACACGAGCGGCTGATTAGTGGTGTGATTAAATCGTAATTAGTTTAAAGCGCTTCTGATCCTTCACTCACGGAATTTGCATCACGTGGTCACCTGAGGACTAGATCATTGAGTGACGACTTCTTAGATGAAAGGCTCACGCAACTCGTGAATTTTTCCTCCTTTTGAGTTACTTAGTTAATTGGTATTATGAGGAGATCTGGGAACTCCAGTCGAGATTTCGTCCTGTAAATGAAACCAAATTATTGCTGAAAAGCCGGGAAGCACTGTACAGCTGTCTCCTCCTTATTGAAATCACCGACATTGCTCACTGACGAGCCACAAAGGCTGTTGTTTGCTATGCAAAATATAGCTGTGTTAGGCAGAGTGGTGGACTTACGAAGGTGGCCTGTCGGGTAACCCTCCTTTTAATGTCTAATTTGGGCGTAGAATTCGTTGGGTGGCTATAAACTACGCTCACACTGAACTTGTCAACCCTTTCAAAGTATTTATTAGGGTATTCAGATTTCTCCTAGCAGTCAGTTGATGCTGGCGGTGTTGTGGTTATGAATAACCCGAGTATGTTGCTTGATTGTCCATCTATTTCCCGAACTTGACAAATAGATTGCAAACGCTCCACCAACAGTCGAGGAGACATCGTTGGTGAATTAGTTGTTCAGTTAACTGATGTGAAAAAACTGAAGTTCCTGGTGGATTCCATCCAGAGTGGACCGATAAGCCTAGACTGCGCTAAGAATCAGACAAACTGGTAACCCTGTCTAAAGGGTTCTCTGAGTTGGGCGGGTAACATGCTAATGGAAATCACTAGTGAACAGAGCAGTCCATTAAGCTGTTAGCATTCCGTCTGGTCAAAGTTTCATCAGAGTGCATCGCAATTTCGGCCAGTTTCGTTTTTGCTAAATGCTGATCGAACAAAGAAACTTGTGAGCCTCACAATTAGAACCAACAACTGGACGCTCAGTAAGCTCGTTCGTACTAAGTAGAACTTTATTGAAGTAGTTTGTGCCACTTTCGAACAGTAGGTTTTAGTAAGTAATTACCCAACAAAACAACCTTTTCTGATATGTGTTTATTTTCCATTCGCTGCTCCTTGTATCAATTAACCCCTCATTGACTTCCTCTCCCACAGGCGAAACAAAAGAACTGACCCTGAAATATTCGATCGAACATCCGGCGAACGAGGATCTGGATGTATCGGTTAGCGAAGCCTAAGTTTGTCGCGTTCTGGATCATTCTTGTTATCCACAATCTCCTTGTTTCGCTTAGGACTAAACATTCTTTATCAGCAGAATCTAGTCGACACAGAATGTTGTCAATACCCACAATTTTCGCATTCACCTGGTTTCATCCGATAAGCAAGCAATCAACGCGCCCATCCCGAAACTTTTTTGTGACATGTGTTAAAAGTTTGGAACTGACTTCATTTCACCTTTAGACACTAGCGGCGCTTTTGAACACAAATTCCGGCATTGCTTTCATAATAGTACAAACTTTTGACTCCACGATGTCCGCATGTCGTTCAAATTTCGATGACCTTGAATAGGTTTTTCAATTTCGACGATGTTGTTATTGTTCGAACTAGCTACTTTTACGAGAATGCACCACATCATCCGCTGGTTTATTTATCCATCCGTTTTCCTATCCCCTTTTTCCCGTATATTTCCCACTGCTTCTTCGTACGATTATCGTTATTTGCCACACGTTTTTAATCAACCAAAACCGACGATTTTTCAATGTTTGTTTTGATTTTCAAGGATTTTCTGTTTTTGTTTTTCAATTGTAAAGCTTGCTGCTGGTTGCTTTTATTTTTCGTTTCTCTTCTACCACGTACATGTCTATCCAACATTGTTGCACATGTACCCGCACTCATTATTTGATAGCCTATTTTATGCTTTTCGTCCAATGCTTGTGCTATTTGTGACCCTGTTCTACTGACTTTATCACACTACAATGGTTTTCGTTGTTTTTTTTATGCCGAAAATTCACTGGTGTTCATTAAAAACAACAATAACAACATCTTTTTGTCGACTGAACATGCGAGCTTTGTAATCATTTTTCGAAGCACTACAGTTCCTTCTTCCTGATGTATTGATTCGAAATTTTATTTGATTGCTTTCCAAAATTTAAGTGATTGTTACTCTATATTCAGCCTTTGTAATTTTAGTTCCAGTTTGGAGTGCGTGCTGATCTGTTCACAGTGTGAGGGGGAAAGGCAGGATACAGCACCTGTTGTCTCATAAGAGCAGGTGTACATATAAAGTGTTCCTGCTGAAAAACGTCCACTCTCGGGACGGGTCAAAATCCCCGCGCGTTTTTAGGCTTGAAGCTGTACTTTTGCAGCATTTTTGTGTACGATTGAGATAGAAGTTAACTGGCTATAAGTTGCTCCTCCAATTTACCAGAAATAGAACTAGTATTGCCCGCCTAGAGAACATAAAACAAGAAAACCAACAGATGTCATCGTCATCAGTTGTTTTGCGAACGAATCTGGCATAAAGATAAGAAAATAGTTGAGTTTGATCCTTGCAGCTATGAGAAAACATTCAGGGGGCATTGGCTATTGAGGAGAATTTTGGTAGCTCATGCAGGGCGATTTCATGGCAAACGTTTCATCACCAATCGATGTGACATCATCAGTGCGTTGGTAGGGGGGCGCAGTTGAGGCTAGCGATCCTTCAGTGGTTGTCAGGAGACATAGTACAAAACAGAATGCTTTCGGCGTACGATTTTGTTTGGCTGGCTTTGGTTTCGCTCTTGTGAAACAGTCTAGTCCCTTAATGGGCACGCGAACTGGTTAGTGTGTTCGGAACGACTGAAACCTGTCTGCAGTTCAAAGTCAGATACGGACTTTTCATCGATATCTTTTTGTGGTCCGGTTTTACTCCGTAGTGTTGAAGGAAACCTCAGAGTAACACCATATGGTGTTGACATGGACAGCGTCCTTTACGGCTTAGGCAGAATGTGCGTCTAATGAGCTTCAGCTTAGGTTTTCGGCTATGAAGCATGAATTGAGCGATTTTCCATCGAGTATTTATCTATGTGCGTACATAAATTTCACAGATTGTCACTTCCGTGGGCTGGGTCATTCCCGTCACCAGCAGTGTTATTGTGAATGTCTTGTTGTAGAATGAACCTTTGTATTCATTCACTGGCATTCAAGGCATCATTAGCATCCAAGTCAACGGTTTTTGAACGGATATCACTCACGGATACCCCCACCTGAAAAGTTTTAGTTTTTGCACAAAAGATGCCTTTCTGCCTTGGTGGCTAGGCTACTTTCTTCTTGGAAGTAGTTCATTTGGGAGGTAGTCTATCTCTCATGGTGCAAAATAGTTTAGCCTGAGCCACGTGGCCCCGTTCTTGACAGCATGTTGTTTTCGTGGAAGCACTTTACTAGCGAGCAGCTTCTTCAAAAGGGTCGGTGATGAGCATTCACTCATTCATTCATTTACGTAGGACTTATGGAGCCACCTCCAACCCTCCTAGATAGATAAGTAGTCCCACAAGAATCCTAATCCTCTCTCCAAGAAATCACAGTGCCCACCATCTATCGAAAGGTACATGTTTCAGCGTACCACACAGTAACTCTAAAAGTTATGAGTTCCTTAAAGAATGAACTGAGTAAAACCGTTTGAAAACTATTTAATCCAGGGAACCTGGCTGTAGGATATATAAAATCCAAAATTAGAAGGATTTTTACCACTGCTTAAACGCTGGAATTCGCTTCATGTCACACTGATCCTTCCTTCCTTCGCAAAATTAGTTTGGCTCCACTGCTCCCGTGATTCGGGCGATTTCGTGGGATCCTGACACCATTTGATACTAAGTTAGCAATACTACATCGGTTTTACCAAGGGGGATTCGAATGTGGCGAATGGTCGGCCGTGAGGAATTACGTGAAATAACGTGAACAGAAGCTATCTAGGTCATCGAGTTACCAACGTGTTCGCTGTGAAGCAGCAGCCTTGAATTCAGTTGAAAATTGTAGGAATTTATCTCGAGTTGTGGAGAAATGCAATCACAATACTGCCGAATAGCATTCGATTTTCCATATACTTTCAGATAACCTGATACACTAATTTTGGATCGAACCTTATCCGCATACACACACGCGCGACCAAGAGAGATCATTTGTTCTCCAAGAGGAACCAAATGGTCTTTTTCCCATGGCGGCTTTTTTCAGGAGATTATTGAATTAAATCTCAAGTGTGACGCGGTGTACCAGACAAATTACGGTAAAGGAATGTAGAAAAAGTTTTCCTGTTTTAAAGGACTACCGCTCAGAAGAGACCGGTTTTGGTCAGCCCGTCCAGCCAATCTGTGAAATTTAGACAAGTTTACTGGTAACTTGAGAAAACAATTTGCCTGATGCATCCTTAATTGAGACACTGTGCTGGATTTCCAGGAAAAAAAATCGTCCAGCTGTAACATCCTTTTGGTACCTAGCTGCTATGCCACCAGAAGGAAGCGTGAGGGCTGGGATACTGTCAGGTTGCCCAAGCCTAGACAGGGGAAGTCGAAAGGCAGAGGTCGGTTTTGAACCACGGACCTTCCGGTCAGTAAATTCGCGCGCTAACCACTGAGCCATCTCATCCAGGAGGGAGAGGTTACAGAGTGATAGAGCATGTTTTCACTATTGTTTGCACTTACTCACGCCATTCCCTTTGGACACTTCCCGACCTCTAACGTGCAAGACATATCTTCTTTGCTGTGTTGTTGAGCGGGAATGAAGTCCGGTATAGCACTGTGTCTGCAATACGCGACCCAGGTGCAAATGTGAGACAGCCCTGTCTGCAATCGAGATTTAGTCGTTTAAGTGAGACTAGTCGATGTCGAAAAGCCGAGAAGCACTGTACAGTTGTTCCATCCTAATTGCGAATCATCGGCAGTGTGCATCTCACGAATTGAACTTGTACTCGTCCGACCACGACCGGCTGATCAACAGTGTGAGGACTTCGTATCTAGACATGCTATTACGTCACTCGTTCTTCAATAATAATAGCCGGGCATCCTTCATTCACGCAGTTGGTGACCATTGATGTGAGTTCCGTGAGCGAAAGATGTGTGGCCCTATATCCGTCTCAGTGCGATTAGCTGCTGATCAGCTGCGCGTTGCTGAATGGCTTAGTCTTCGCCTATTGGCCTCAAGACTACGAATTCCCCGGGAGATTCGTGATTACTCTCATTAGGGATGTAACAGCTCTACGGTGTTTCTCGGCTTTTTGGCTTTTTGGCTGACTCCACTTACAGGGCGGAATCTTGGTCACAGTTTCCAAATCTCCTGATACTATCAAGAAAGCCAATTTAGTGTGGATTTCTCCACACGGAGAGTTCGATAGGATACTTTGTTGTCCTCCCTCAGTGTTTCCACCAAGGATGAGCGTCCCAACGCAGACACTGATTACCTAAGACTGTTCTTTCAGAGGCTTCCGGCGCGGAATGACTGTTCTACTGCCGCACAATGATATTATTTGTAAGGTGTAAGTATAGACACTCTTTATACTAGCTAGGGATGAATATCTTCAAAGTCCTCCATTTGTGTTTTAGGCTTGCCATTACCAGCTTAACTTTTGCGCTTCTCAGTGAGTCCCCCACCCCACGGCTAGCCCAGTGGACGAACTTATTGTCACTAATCTGTTCGCTGACCAACTTATCCACTACTTTCAGCTATTCATCTGCTGCAGTGTTGAAGGAGCATTATTCCGCCGTTGATACAGAACACTGTTTCCCGGCCGTGTACAATACATTCCGTACTGATCACCAAGTGGTTCGTCATTCTTCGTAGGCAGAGAGCATTGTGTATGGTACAAGATGTATCAACCAAGATTGAATTTACCAGCTGCACTGACCTATCGAGCCCCATAAAATACCTATTCAGTGGTATAGATTGAGCAAAAGAAGAAATGGAACGTAACTGGCTCATTGTGTCAGCAGTCTCGAATTTTGGAGAGGATCGACGGTATACTGTCTTTTATCAGACTGTTTTTTTGTGTGGAGGAGAGGTTGTGCAAAGTGATTTGCAACTTCGAGACCCCGTCCCATCGTTGTGGATAGCGTTGCTCCGCTGTTTGGAACTTGACGGTTGTTCAAAACCTTACTTGGGCCAGTGATTCAATCCACGTGGCCTCTGGAAACGAACCTGTTTCTTTCCAAGCTAACCAGACTGCCCGTGAGGAGTGTTCAAATGAGTACTGAAAGACCATTACATCTCCTATTTTAAAGATGACCTTCATTTTTGAGGGGGCTTCTGTAACTGTTAGCAGGAACGGTTCTTGTTCCGGTTCGTAGCGAGACTAGCGGACCATAAAGGGCGGTGGCAAGAAGAGTACACTGCTTCTTCATTTCAAAAGATCTTATTGCGCAATGTAGCCCACCGACCGAGATAGGGTTTGGCTGATTCATCGTAGGCTCAATCAACACCAGCTTGAGCTAAATCTTTAGTATCCGAATTTTTTTTAGTGCGTACGAAAGAAAAGAATATCTGATGCATATACGTAATGCACTACTCATAAGGTTGCTGGGTTCCAGGTGAGTCTCTCTCAAAAACCAAATTGATTTGCAAATTAGTGTATAACTCGAAAAATAGTTGATGCAGTTTGCGCTATCCAGATCTCGTCTCCATAAAACTATACTAATGTTCACTGTTTCGAAGTTCCAAACTGCTCTGTGATCAAAGCGCATCAGTATACGGGCGTGAAATCATGCAGACTTAGGTCTCAGTTGATTTTTAGGACAGCTGAGGCGCAGTTTAAAGTCTGAATCTACCGAACTGTGGTTCACCGTTTTTCGGTCCGCAAAAACCAACTCACCTGGACACTGACGATCAATCTTCGAGTGGTGACGAAATGCGTGCAAATCAAAAACCAAGTTTGGCATACGGATCAACAAAAAAATAAGTCAAAGAAAGTAGGCAAACTTGCAGAACGAAAATAGATTCGTTAGCGGTTTCTCCAAAATGTAGCACCTTACGTGCTATACGTGCAGTAATTTTGACTGCTCGCGCGCAACGTTTGCTGTACATGACATCCTGAATGATTGTCTTCATTGTTGAAATCAAATAGCGAAGAAAAGTCTTCGTTAGGTCAAATGAAGTTCCCCACCATAGTGATCAGAACATACGATCTTTATTTCTGTGATACACGCTACAGTAGTGAACTCGCTTCTTTCCAATCCTTGGTGAGTTGCACAAATTGTGCCCGCAGTTTAATGCTGGCCTCATAGCTTAGCAACATTGCTGTCTTTCTATTGGTCCTGATTGGACCTGGCCGTATCCGAGTCTACTATGCGTAGTGTCCCAGTCCGTTGATCCACAGATGTTTGCATCATCTCGTTACAGACAAGAGTGGTTTAATCAACTATCTGAGATAAGGACAACCATGGTACGGTTTACTAATTCTGTTGGAAAGTACTTGAATCTGTTATCTGCAGTATGAACTATGGACTAACTACAGTGCTATGTCGACGCTGAGTAGGATCAAGTGACATTTGCTAGAGTTTAAATCCAAAAAAAATAGGAAGTCGAAGTTAAGGGAGAGGCGAAATCAATAGATTGTGGTGGGCCAGTTACCTTTCGTGTCAGGTAATCCACAATAACTGTGATTCTACCGATAAATCACTGAGGGTTGCTCAGATCAGAAAGGTTGTTTGAGGTTGTCGGTTGCGCGAGAATACATTTCTCCCATATAGTTTATTTATGTATTAGTCCTTGACCATCTCGGTTGTAGGAAACACTACGAGGATCTTTTCTACGAGGGCTGACGTACGTTCTCACAAATCACATCGAAAAATGAAAATTCTATTTTATCGCGTAGCTGTTGAGACCGTCTTGGAGGATTATGATGCGGAGACATCATCTTTTTGTAGTTCCTTCACTTAGAACAGCGGAACAAGCAGAAGAAATGGCGGAGTGGTCATTCTGACTTCTGCTGGGCTAAATTCCAGTCACAGGAAGCGCGCGAATTTCCCTGCTAGGTCTATATGGTGGACAGCAGTTGGGCATAGACATCCATTTGAGAATTTTTCATTTGTTCCCCTTTAGTTCATTTGATTTTCCTGGATTTTTCGAAAACCTCTGAAGGATCTAATGAGCAACGGACCAGTATAACGCTTTTTTCAGGAGAAAAATATGTCGAATTGTGGCTCTTCGGGGACAGGCTGGAGGTACTGGATATCAGTCGAAATTAAAAAAGGACATTTATGGAAAAAACGGAAGACAACCTTTGATACAGCTTATACTTCTGTACTGAAAGGTTGAATGTTAGTAAAGCTACAGTAGAGTCTGAGTGGAACTATTGCGGTTTTCTTCTCGGGACAGAACCGGCTGGAAACACCACGAGAAGTTACAGGTTTTTCGTGGGGGTCAAAATGGCTGCATGAATGCAGTGCTATTCCAGAATAAGCGAAGAGTCGGTACGTAGATTCCTAATGGATACGGTCTTGTGGTCATCGCTTACTTGATGGGGGTAGTGAAGATTAGGTAATGGATGTACCCAAGAATTGTTTTAGGGCGAGGTACTAACTGACTAGTTAAGTTGGAGCAAACTGCTGAACTAAAGAAAACTCTAGTTGGAACCAGTACCTGAGAAGTTTCATCCCTAGTGTGATTTGGCGAAGCACTGAGTCCTCAATGCACTGAGGGCCGTTGACCATTTTCTTGGGCCATAAGCCCTTTAGATCACACTATCACTTACGGTATCCACTTCAGCATATAAGCACATGTCCAGGTAGCCATTGAAACGGCTTAGTCTAGGATTACATTGATTCTCCATCCAGTAGGAATTTCTTACACTATTCGTGTAGCCTGCTAAGAAGCCAGTGGAAGGCTAACGAAACAGTCTATTTCGGAATCGGTGGTAGTGAATCCTGCGGTAGGGAAGGCTTTGTATGTCACCCAGCAGTTTTTCATCCGGGTCACAGATTGTTGAGAGACCAGTCTTTTTTT
This sequence comes from Clonorchis sinensis, assembly GCA_003604175.2. Taxonomy (NCBI): domain Eukaryota; kingdom Metazoa; phylum Platyhelminthes; class Trematoda; order Opisthorchiida; family Opisthorchiidae; genus Clonorchis; species Clonorchis sinensis. The sequence goes on from CM030370.1 coordinate 46,443,265, forward strand.
ACCTTGATACAGTGCCTTGATTTAGCATCCCAGATATTGTTACGGTAGTAGTGCCACCTTTGCTTGTTTGAGATCGCTAAATCAACATAAACACGAGTTCACTCGAGTTAGTGCATGAAGACCCCAGTGACTTGACCTGATTTAACAAACTTGCTGTTATACTGCCGCTAGAGGGTAGTTGTTTAGCATCCTGTAGCTCGAGACGGTTTGCGGAAACAGCCTAATCAATCTCAAATTGAGCATTCCATATACATATTGCCATAAAATCACAAGGGTAGAAAAAAACTGTACCGGGTTAGTTACATAAACATACCCTGCATGGGATAACTTTGGGAAGTCAACAGGCTATCGCCTGATGTTTGATGGCCCAAGCAATGTGGCAAGATTAGCGTTCGTTGTAAACTGTCCGTTAGTGGCGCACTATTCCGTTATCGAGTGATCTCTATGGTGGAATAATGTTTATCGCGCTGTTATGTTGGACGCGCGTAGTACGGACTAATGCTTTTTGCTAAGCTTTCAACTGGAAGCACGTTGATGAAACAAGCCAGTGAACGTTCCTTCATAAATGTATCATTTCTGAACTACCATCCATTGTCAACCACTCATCAGCGAGCTCCGACGAAACGGCAGTGCTTCGTGCTTCTTACTGCTAGTGTAGCACTTAGTGGACATCATAGTTAAGCGATTTGTCTTTTAGGCGTAGTTCGATGACGCAGCAAATCAATCAGGATGTCCTTTGTAAAGAGGCTCAATAAGTTTCCTGCCAAAGGTTTCCGTAGCCTCATTTGCTCTTTTTCCTACCCGATGAGCGATTGCGCAATGACGGGATCAGTTGGTTTGTGTTGTAGCTGTCGATGCCTTACACACGTATCAGAATAACAGCCTGTCAGCCTGTCAGGTAGCTCCATTTTCCCGAACTACAACAGGCGAACACGAAGTAGACGTGAACTAGATAATCTGTCAAGGAACCGGATGATGAATGATGACAGGCACACCAGATGGCCATCATTCATCGATTCGATGTCACCCGACGGCCGGTTGTCTAAGAGTAATCGAGTACCTTGCCTGATGTGTCAGATACCTAGCAAGATATCCAAGCCAAGTTAACCACTTAGTTTCCCCATAAATAGCTAAGAATGTTGTTTCACGGTCTTAAAAATGTGGATTTAACTGCGTACTTTGGTCAGCCTTTTGAGAGGAGGGCTGTTCGATCGCTACCAGACTTTTTCAGTGGTCTGATACTTATTCTATTTTTAACTCTTTCAATGAGAATAATATTCTTTGTGAAGTTTCACATTTAGTTGACGCCTTCAGTGCTCTCTTTAAAACGGTCCTACAATGCTCAGGAAGCTGGAGCCAAGGTGCGACTGTTTGCAGTTCGAAGTAACAATGTGGAGTTTTTCAACCACTGCAGCCAATTCGTTATTTTTTCCATTTCCCTGGGGCGTTTTTTCACTTTTTATTGTGTTCACTGAGTGAAGAAACAGGCGGAAAACGTGGTGGTGCAGAATAGACAATTGATGAACCAAAAACATTGACGGGTCAAGTGGACACTACTATACATAGGGAAAAGCGAAATTGCAACTCGGCTACTATTTGACTAATCAGTGAGTGGCCGTGTTAACTGCACTTGAACCCGAATTATCCACGTCTCTTGATTTTGTATCCAAAGGCGCAACATGAGTGCGAGAACGGTGGTGATGCCACATTATTTCAACCGTTAGGGCGAGTAGACTTAATGTCATGGCACAGACGAGCGGTACGAAGCCTCCACCCACTGCTTCCACGTTCAGGGGACGATACGCTGCTCCTTTTGTTAATCGATCACCCATTTCCGGTAACCATTTTTCAATCCAGTGCTCGATTGTTCCTCTCTGGTATAGATCCCAAAAGCTTGGAGATGGTGAAGGAATGGGAAGATATTGTAATTTCAGTGGAAAAAGATAATGTAAATCTGGACAAGCAGAAACGATACAACCGTTCTGAGAACCGAATGGGTTAATCTGCCCGTATTTAGCAGGGATTCTTCAGTATTATTTATGTATTCTGGTGCACGTGCACCAGCGCTTTGTTTGGCATGCTGGAAAATCGAGTCACTGGGTGAACAAGCTAACAGTGAATGGTATACGGGTGACATCATCAGGATCTGCAAACCCTGTCGATAGATCATTACGCCAAACTTCACTGAGGTGGTGTGTTGATGATGGGTCAACGTGACTCTTCTCACTGATGCACTCCTTTGTTACGTAAGCTTGAACTGTTCGTCAACTGTCTAAAATTGCCCAGGAAGTAGACAAGGAATGGATGCCCGCATACTCCAGTGATAAGATAGAACTAAAACAGCAGTTACAGGAGTGACCTCTTTGAAAAATGAGCTCAGATATGTTAAGAACTAAGCTCAGAACATCTGAATCCACGATTAGATCTGATTAACACCTGCCACCTGTATTAATGAACCAATTTTTCTGGTGCTGTATCAGTTAAAAAAATGCGTCCCAGTCCTCCGTGATAGATTCGTCAAATATATGTAGTGTGAAGCGCTAATACGACCACTGTTTTTCAGTTTTCCCCGCTGATATTTGATTGCTACAACTCCCAAAACATCATGTTATGTGCTGAAAGGGTACGAACACTATCGAGTTTAGAGGTAGCTAAAATAAACAAATTAACAGATGCACGAAACCTTTTCATCTCCATCTATTCAGTCCATCCGAGGCCCAAAACTATCTATCTTAACCATCTAGGGGCACTGTACTTGCGCCTTAGATGAGTTGTACGGGTTTGTGTCCTTATCTTTGCCATGAACCATCTGTAACCTGATGTCTGGGATAACATTTGCGACCCGATGATTTTAAAGGTTTAACCTTTCGCCCACTTTATCTTGTGACCTGTGTGCAGTCAACGTGCCACTCTTACTCTGATTTCATAGATGCGGAGGACCTCAGAGTATTTTCTGGTCACGTACGATGCTCAAATCTAAGGTATACGCAGCGATAATCCTCTTGTTGGTTACGGCCTTCCTTAACTTGCGCTTCGCGAGGGTTTGCGTGGACATTTGGTTTTCTTGGTATCCTTTTGTTGGTATACTGATGATATTTTCTCTGCTTTAGGACAGTTACCAAGCATGGCGAACAGAACAACCAAATCCACCTGAGCTACCAATATACCTCAGCGTCCCCAAAGCCTCATCTTTGAGATAGATCTCATCTTGTAAGAATGTCTCAAGAGGAAAACCAATAATAACCAAGTAAGAACTTCATATCAATTTGTAGTGAACAGTAGAGTTGCTGTCCGAATAAGAAGACCAAAATCAAGTGTAAAACCTCTTGGACACAGGCGTTCCAATCAAGACCTTTGAGTTACTCCTCTGATATTCTGTTATGAACATAAACATATTTAGATTCATCTATCCGAACAATGGTTCAGATAATAAACCTAGCCTTTAATGAGTAGGCCATCTTTTAAAAGCTGATCGTCGCAGATGGCTCTCTATATCTGTCAAAAGTCAGTGCGAAATCCGGAAATCGGACCATCTCCAGGCGAGATCAAAAAGTCCTTTTTCTCGGGCAGTTCACTTTTCCAAAGAACTACCGTATTTTGAGAGTTCACAGAGTTAGAGATGAGTAGTTTTGATGAACGTGGCAAGTTAAGTCCGGTTGCAACCTTTGGTTGAGACCTGCAAGATAAGTCAGCACATGGTCAGAAAAACCGTAGGATTTTCTATGAACAAGAGCTCATGAGAGAGCAGTACCAGAAATTTGGGCCTCCGGTAGCAGTGAGCTCAATACTACTTTTTCTCCGTAGTGGGGTCGTGTCTATCTGAGGGTTGGTTTATGTATGCGGCAATCTTTTTACAGCATTCACTTCATCCACGTGAATGAATTTCGCAAGTAATTAGTCGGCGGGTGAAGACAGTGCGAACAAAGCTTGTACCGCAAAAACGGGGAAATCAAATGAAAAGTATGAAAACCGAAATGGTTAACAATAGCAAAACACTTGCAAAGATCAAACGGAACAACAACGATGTGCGTTAGGTTTTCCGTGACGAAAATACTAATGATTTCATATGAACTTACTAGTGAGTGAAGATGTCTGCGTATGGTGCATGCTTCCGGACAGCAAAACTCGCCGGTGATTCGTCAATTTTTTCGTCCAGAAGAATAAAATCACCACCACACAAAGGCATTTCAGTTTGTAGCAAATACCAGTCGTTTATAAATGCGTAATATCTGTATCTGTGAACCAGTTGGAGTCCTTGACATGTGTCATTCACACGAATGCCATCCTTCATCGCCATTTCATAGATCTTTTTGTAGACATCATTGTTTCGCGAAAGCTGAAAGGCATAAAGGATTGAGGCCTTGATGAGTTTCATGGATACATCAAAACCACATGCAGCTACAAACGCAGTACCAATTGATAAGATCTATCGTACCAGTGGCCTAAGGTGGATTTGCTTGTGGACACCGAGTACACCGGGAAGTATGTTCAAAACTTTTAAGTCTATTCAACTTCGGTTGGACAGAACAGTCTCATTAGTGACCGAAAATAGGTGTTAAAACAAGATTGGGATGGTTGGGTCCTAGTTGGGATCCGTTTTTAACCTAACTTCTAAGCTAGTTGAACAGAAGCGAGGTGCAACAGGATACCACATTGATGGGAAGCACAATCCGGAATATTTCGTGATAAGTCCTCCTCAACTTGTGAAAGGGGTTGAACTGGTTTTTGAGTACACAGGTGACGTGGACTGCAGCTTGTCGTCATAGAGGTAGTTACTTCCATCAGTGACTGACCGCCAGTGGGTTTCTACTCAGGAATCTGATTCCTACTAACGTATAAGTATGAGGATTTCAGAGCATCCTCCGTTGCCTGAGCCTCTCTCTAGAAGTGATAGACACTTCGCAGAAGGGTTTGCTTCCGTTACTTCTGAAGATACCCGGAGGCTACGTTATCTCTTAAGAGGGAATTTTCTTCCACTTTCCTGCGACAATGTTCAGCATTGGGTTCGCTTAAAGTAAACTACATTCTTCAAAGTTATGTCCTTCAAAATCTCCGTGTCATCTGCAGGTGAGTATCACCATTATTGACTAATAACATAATAGCTCGCAGCGTGGAACTGGATTAGGTCTTGGAGACTAAACCAATAAGGATATCCATAATCCATAAAATTGTATACAGAAAGTCACTTTGGTTGACATGGTCCCGGTAATTGAATGTGTTGTGTCATTTTCTGGTGTCACACAATTTAGTTCCATGCGCAGCCATCTGTGGTAGTATTACGACCCAACTCGTTTGGTGAACGGAAATTGATGTTTAAAACGAAAAGTCCTGACTCTCCGTTCCATTCGGCATGAGGCGTGTGAAGTGGAAGAGGTTGGGAAGACTTGTGGTGATGGTGACTTGAGGAATACACCCTTCATAAAGCAGAAAACATGTTAGTGACTAGTGATTATTTTGATGCATGGTCAACCTAGACACAAGTACCGACAACTTCGATGTGCCCCCCAACTGAACTCATCTTTTTGGGACTCACTGATGACCATTGTCTTCGTTGTTTTGTTTAGCGCGTTCATGACAGAGCAAGTAGTGGTTAGCGTAAAATGTCCGACTTGGCTTAAAATGTCTGGGTTGCCTGGCTTCTTGCTAAAACATAGGTATCACATGAACGGAACAATGACCACGATTTTGTGGGCTAAGGTATGCGAATTGACTAGCAGATGTAGCCCACATAAGTTTAAACGAAGCGGTATTCCCGTGCCACACGATCACATGATCAAGTGAATTAACCGTCTGCTAGCTTACTAATATTACTGAAGTAGAAATAGGGGAACAGGTTTTGGCGCCTCTCAAAGTACACTTGGCCTATTAGGCCGAGTTTTATTGGTGCTTTTGCAACTTCTCCATAGTCTTTTGCGCCAAGAAACTCCACAGCTTGGGGCTAGTAGACTGTTTTTCGTAAGTAGTTGTGTGTTTTGGGGACTTTGCATCCCCCTAATCTCGTTCGGAAGGCCATCATTCTACTCTTGAGAAGTTAGCCCGATTAGCCTTAATCAGAGATGGGACAGCCAAACTAGATCTGTGCTCTTGTTGGAGCTTACCAACGAATACTGATATCTGAATTCCGGTCGTCTGGTACAAGAGACCAAATCTGCGTGGGCAAACTTGTTCAAGTTTGTCGATATGGAAACCTTGATTGAGGAAGCAGTAATTGTTTCATTCAGATCAACGCGACAGACTGGGCGCCGATTCACTTATGCGCTTCAGTAATACGCGATTAGGTTTAACGCACACGTAGACAATATTGGAAACCTGATAACTGGTAACTGACCCTAATTTTTCAAATCTCATGGATGGTCTGATGGATAACAAACAGTGAAAAATTCAAATTAGAAGTGGTCGGTCCTTGAAAAACAGTCCGAGGGCGTCGTCTTGTTTGCGGCACATTGGGCGAGGCTACCAGGGTTCGGTTGCCCCATGCTCGGTTTTGTGGCTCGCGCTCCTAATCTCAGCTCCAGAAGACAGCTGACCTCGTTTTAGTGCGTACGGTATAGGTAATTTAGCTAGAAGATGGGGTTAGCAAGTCAACAGTTAGCATGCTGTGGGTCAAGGAAAGAAAAATTGCTGTCTTCATTTCGGTGCTCATTCATTTTTGAAGCGTTGTACATTCGGTATAAGTTTTAAGCATTCAGAGTCCGCTGTGACAGTAACAGGCGGTGGCACACATCAGTGAGACAGTGCAGACGGGAAATGCCAAATGAATCACAGCAAGATTTGCAGCTGAACCTTCTTTATGTAACTTTGGTTGGTATGTGTAAATCTGCTCAAGCTGATGCTAATATTTTATGGGACATGTTTCGATTAGGTGTGCGTTCTGAGCTATTTGGATAATGGAAACAACCATTCACAGTGTATTACGGGGAAAATTCTACACATGTTGCCCTACCTTCAGATTTCAGTCAGTTTTGTCCTAAAACTGAAGGATTATCTAGTCGGAAAAACTCAACACATTCAAATCCTGGTCACTCTCGCTTGAACAGCCGTCCTCTTGTCCTGGCGCAATTATTCTCGTGAGTCCACATCCCAAGGAGGGGGGAGACTGAGCAGTGCTGGACCTGGACGGTGCCGGCGATGTGAATCACGGACATCAGACATGTGAGGCGAGCCTGTTATCACCACTGTACCACTTGAATTACCACGTCTGAACCGGTGAACTTGAGTGATATAATTAGTTTTCTCAGCTCCTCAAACGAACACCCTGTAACTGCCATGACAGGAGGAGGACCGTTCAAAGGAGAATGCTGTGTATGTGAAGTCTGCAAACCCTGCAACCACCTACAAAATCTCTCAACATGTTTCCAATTCATCTGGATGGCAGATTGCTCTATGGACCGTTTTTTGAGCGATGTCGGATTGAATACGTATTTTGAACCTCTCATTTGGGCGGTAAATTGAGTTGAAATACAGCGGTTTATTTTAAACTGTTGGTACAATGTCTAATTAGCTAAGACGCAAATTCACCAAGAAAGATAAAAATTCTCGTTACAGGCAATAAAATTCATCAAGGACTTCTGCCGCACCTGTTTAGTTGTGTTCACAGCGCTCCAATCACATGGTTCTTACCATCCTCACGGTTTTTACCAAAGTTCTCCATGGTTCTCGCCAAGTAGCCCACCCGGAGTTGGTGTACAACATGGTGGCATGTGTAAATGAACTCAAGTTAGGTGCTGAATGAGCACATCATACAACTGGAGCTTGTTTGAAAGTGAACTACCAGTGATGTTTACGTCAAACGACGCAGGCGTTTTCTTTCATTTATTATTTGGGCATATCAAGACTTGTTGGGTCAAGGAACAAAGGTGGATCTTGCTGAAAAATGAAGCCCATGTAAGGACATTGGATAGTTCAACGTTGATAAGTCAACCAGTCGTTCGGGGTTCTCCCCACTAGCATAAAGAGACATTGTTCCGAATTTCCTGGTCACAACATTCACAACATAAGCTACAACTTCCCTATCTCATTCCTAGTGAATACGCGGGGTATGGCCAGTCACTATGCTCGGTGAGCACAGCGGACAGATAAAGTATGTGCTTCACCATAACTGAAATTACTACGATAGTATAGGGCTTCTTGCTTATCGCTCAGGTTTCCAACCTCTGTACCTTATCGTTCACCAATACCATTTTTGCGCGTCGCCTAACCGAGTCTGGGTTAGTTTCAGTAAAAACCCACAGGAGATAACTGATTCGTTATTCATGCCAATCTTGTCCAGTAGTTTAAAACAAGATTTTCATACCGGTCCTGTCTAACTAGTCTTTCGATGGTGAGTTACGTCGTAATCTGGGAGAACTTACCTCAAACAACGATTGAACACTTGTTCCGCTGAGGAAAATAGGTCTAATGAACGACTGCCTGGTAATGTCCTTCAAGTTATTCACCGGAAGGATGAATTCTTCCTTGCTGAATTGCGCAGTCATTGTAGCTTGCCAACTAGTTTGCCAGACAACGACCGTGAGCCAGAAACTTAGAATCAAGATCCGAGTTGAACAGGCCATAGGCAACGTATGGTTAGCTGTACGCGCAAGTCGAAGTACAGAACGCACGAAGTTTTGGAATTAGTTGAGTTTTGCACATCGTGTTCGGACAAAACGTGAAAAAATATCAAGAAAAAATAGTTCTGGAGGTGTTAACTCTGCAGAAGACTGCTGAAAAAATCGATCAGGTGCGGCAAAAAGACGTTCGCTTTATTTTAGTTGAAAAAGTAGCACAGAACTGATGATAGGGTGAAATGATTTGCTAACGTCCAACTGAGACTTCGTCTCATCAGTGCAGCCAATCTATACTGTCCTTATTTGGACTCATTAACGTTGCGCATCTCATGAAACTCAGAGTTTCGTATCCGCAACTTTCCGGCTAGCGGCTGAACATTTAACCGTTCGGTCACGAGTGACTGATCAGCAGTGTGATTGGTTCACTTTGACAGGAAAAAGACCCGGTCTTCTTTCATTCAGAGAAACCATATCACATGATCACGTATTGACTGACTTCTCGAGCGAGGACGTCGTATGTGGGAGTTTCATTCATTCTGTGAAAGTTTCATTCACCCTCTGGGTCACCTAATGATTGTTTATAGGTTGAGGAGACTTGGTGATTTGTAGGATTGCTTTGTCTTTTCCAATGGAAACCACCTAGTTTCCTTAGAGTTCATGCGTACGTATTTTGAGGGCTATTGAAAGTTCATCTACTTACTTATCTCTTTTGCACTCATGGTCCGGTCATGCCGCAAACAGTAAGGTTTTCAAAGTAGATGGCGTTTATATACGTAGTACACTACTCATAAGGTTGCTGAAAATTCTTCGACAGCCCACGACCGGTTTCGCCCTTCTTGGGGCTCATCAAGTAGGCGCAGTCCCCGAGTTTCCGTCAACCTTATGTTCTACTTGAACCCAAATTGCACTGTTTTCGAGAAATACACTCATTTGCAAATAACAAACGGGAGATTCAGCTGGGTTCCAGGTGAGTCTTTCGCAAAAACCAAATAGATGGCGTTTACCTTATCTGGTTTTTTGTTTGATGTACAGTAATCATAGCTTGTTTAGCTTGGGGCGAACTGGACCTGTTTTGTATCAGTCAAATTTGTTCAAATCGAGCGAAGTGGAACCGATTTGTCAGGAGGAAAGAAACTGTGGCTTATTCATTTTTAGATAAACCCGGTGGTTAAGGTACATACCGGCTAACTAGGAGTTCTTCTGTCCGAATCCAACCCTTACTTTTCGACTGCTATTGTCTCGGCATGGGCAACGTGCCCTCCTTCGGGTTGCATGAGAGCCTTGCACCATATCGGCTTCATAGAAAAGTGTTTTTATTTAATTTTGTAGAAAATTTTAGTTTGCGGTGGATATGATTCATGTTTGGGGATGGACTTTTGTTGTGACATCCTTCTGGTCTAGTTGCTTGTGTATATATTCACCTTTCCTGTTGCACACGCATCGCTGTTAATGGCATAGGTAAGCGCGTGTGGGGTCACAAAGTAGCCCAACATACTGATCGGTTGTAGTTATTGACTTAATTCCCGCCTAGATGTCGACATCTGTCATGTTCGTATAGTTATCAGCGTTAGGATGATTCGTCGATAAACGGTATGTTCCTACCGTACGGAATTCTGCCTAGCAGGCGCCTAACTAAATATTACACCCTTCCCCAGACATTGCGACCTTCATATCAAAATACGTCTAATTTTAAATCATCACCTTAGCTGTCTGAAAACAGCGATGAGTATTCAGCAAAATGAAGCCAAAAATCAATGTCCTCGGTAGAGATCTACCACTGGAGTAGATAAAACGCGATCGCTGGATTGAATAAATGAATCTAATCTCAGCTAAAAACTAGCACACCAGTCAGTGAACCGTGCATAACCTAGTGTATTTCCACACGTGCTTGTCACCTACGTCACACTCGTTTGTATGGTATCTGTGGGGCGAAAACACAACTATGCTGGGCCTGAGTAAATACCAACTTACGTTGTCCTACCATTGCTTTGATCTGTGCCCATAAATTGGCCAGATAAGACACTTCTTGCGATGCTATTTCACCGTTGTAACGATTCCATGCACTATCCGAGCTGTAGCGGTTGAACAAAACTGTTATTTGGGCCCAAAGTAACATAACCAAAGCGGTCGTGAACCAAACATGAAACCGGAAAGGTTTGTACATTTGAAACAATCTGAGGTTATCCAGAGGTTGTGCAATGGCCGTGACTACGTGGGTCTTCATAAAAGGTCCAAGAAATTGTACGACCTCGGCACGTTGTTTCGTCAGTGTGAGCAATCCAACCGCCATGTCAATTCGCTTATGGAAGAATGGGAATGAAAAAAAAGTCATGACACTTTTGTTTTGCAAATTAAGGTTTGATGTGTACCATATAGAACGGCATTATTATCTGCAAGTTTGAAAATGGTTAATAAACTTGAATTTTGATCAGTTGTTGACTTATTCAGACAAGCTTGTATTTGGAGAATAGTCAGAACGCCATCAGTCGCCTCAAGGAGTCAAAAATTACCCAGTCATGAATTTGAAACTTCATGGAGATACTAATGATGTGGGTGGATATAGAAAAACTTAACCAGAATGGGCTACTTGTCCTTGATGGGCTCGAGTTAACATCTAACTTAAAATTCTCCGACTGGTAAGCCAGTTGTTAAACACTTGATCCAAAGGGCGATTCTCTAAAAACTCTAACGAGAAGCCCAGTTTGGTTGAGCCTTTCAGGATCCGACCTAATCCTTATCCCAAAGTCGTCGTGTAACGTTGATCCCGCCGACCGATTTGAGATAAGCTCAGAGAATTTATCATATGGTAAAGAGATCACTAGATTTCACATAATTTTGTAATATTTCTTTCCGTTGCCTTTTGCTGCCATCACAATGGACTTTTCGGTCGAGGTCAAAGAATGTGAGAATAACCGAACTGAATGACCCAGATATGAGGAACCGTGCAAACAGAAGTTTCGGTTGTTCATGAAAGTACTCTGCGAATACAAAAGGCTGGTCAGGTCATCGGACAAAACAAAGGAGGCGGGGGATTCAAAATAGTAAAACGGTGCAGAAGTAAGACTCGAAGATTCCATGAATCTGCTCATTCGGATGCACATCTTCCGTTTTACTGTCGAAACGGTCACAAGCTCTGTTCAGACAAGGATATTCTTGCAATCCGCAGTCTGAAAGAAATCGATATCACTGAGACGCTTTTTCGGGCCGTTTACCGGAAAATTCCGCGTACCTCTTCTGATCCGAGCACATACACCGCTACCTTCCTGCCCTATTTATACACTTCCGTCCACATGTACATCCATATTATTAGATTTAGCTTTGAGTGATCGACAAATTGGGTGGTCTACCGTTTTCTGTAGACAAATTGGGTCAGGTGCTTTGCGCAACGTATTTAGGACCGTGAATTGATTACCATCGAAAGTTAGTTACCTTTAAACAGCCCCGGTGTATGGAAATCTTTTTGAGGCTTGAGCAAACACATCTTTGGAGTGAAAAGGGACAACTACTTTACACCAAAACCTTCAGGTCAGCCACTTCCTTTGCCACAAGCATGAGGGCATTTTGATTCGGATTCAGGCTATGCTGGTGAAAGGAGATCCAACAAACGTTTCTTTGTAACTCATTGGGATGCGGTTCTTTTAATTTGAGTGTTTCACAGTTTACGATGGAATCCACATGAGCAATACAACAGCAATACAACAGAGCAGAGGGTGAGAGAGGGTATGGAAAACTAGGCCCTCAGATGAAACTAATGTACCTATTACTTCCAACACATGCAGTTCAATTTTATTTGTTTTTTTTTCAACTCAGAAAGCATGTTGCAATACGACTGCTTGAAGAGTATTTCAACGACCTTTCTTTCTTCTGTATTGATGGCTGGTGTGTATGATCCTGCCTTCCACTGGAAACAGGACAGCGAGCTGCTGGTCATCAAAGTGGTTTATTTGCATGTATGACGCTATGTCACTTTTCAGGTATGCTACGTTTATTGATAGTGAAGTAATTAGCCAATCATATTCTAAAGTTAATGATAAAATGGATTTGCGCAAATGAAAAGTGTCATTTGGCAAGGCAATTATGTTGTTTCGAAACCTCGTTCAGTGAGGTTCCAGTGCATTCCTGTGATAAATACTGCATTCAATTTGGTGTGGGAAATAGATGGCTGAACAGGAAAGAATCAGACGAAGCGGAATTCCTTGAACGGTCGGTCCATTAGGGAATCTGTCCCTCACCTTACGCAGACCATTCTAGGACACTGAACATTTTAGAATTTCCTCAAAACTATTTCTCATAGGTGGGATAACTGTATATCCGGCTTGTTTCACTAGCATAAGTAAATAAAGTAAGGCAGTTTCATTTCATTCAACAACCTAGGTATTTTTCGGATTATTCCTTCCGGCTCGGCTTACGTTACCATAACGTACTGCAAAAATGTCTTCCCATTGGAGACCTGTGTAATCTAACATACTACTGGCGTCTTTCTGGCTAGTGCAAATTTGATTTCAAAGTAACAGAGCTTAGAAAACACTCACTATACTGAATAGGCTGTATCCTGCTTGAATATTAAACTGACTAAATGCTAATCTCTGCTATAGGCGTAAACCAACACACACTGAGCTGGTCTCGGCTTCCGGATTTGCCCCGTAGTGGAGATATAGCGATGCACCTAGTCTGAATTAGGTATAGCTGTGAGCGGATTGTGGTGAACGCATTCTGTAACCCAATATGATCTTGGAAAAATAAGGCTTGATAGATCAGGATAGCTACAAAACCGTCAACGTGCCCAAACGGGAACCAGTAGCTTTTGAATCGGACGGGTAAGATAAGAGTAAGATGAGTCTGGGGTATATTTATTTAGCCAGCTGGCATGGTCCGATCTGCGCACTCATCCGTTGGACGGTCACAGAAATTCACCTCTAACAATCTTGCGAACTTAACTGTGTGGGATGTCGGCTCTGTTTTGGCAGGCTGTTTTGAAACCCAAATAACAAACAGTTAGGCACTCGAGCTCACTGGTGCTGGCTTTGGGTAGCTTGAAGAACAGTGTTACCAATAAGCCGGAACCAGCACCTGGTATTTCACAGTGGGCCGCGGACTCATTTGATTTAGTCTATATGATTCTCACTTAAATTCATTTTCGGTACCTTACCGGATTTATATGCCGATCTGTCTAGAGCGGGAAGCATTAATAGGTTAATGGGACCCAATAGTCCCCACTTCACATAGATCGGTGACCTAGATCGGTGACACCGGATCACGGGGTAGCATAATATGACCAGCCACTGTGTGGTTTACCATCAGTTAACCATCAGTTTTCCGCTAAAGAAGCATTGCCCGTTCACTGATGGTCAGTTACCCTAACAGGCAATCGGAAAACTGGGCATGAACATGATGGCTGAATCTTCACTTTCATGGCTTAAAACCTTCGATTACTGAAATGATGGGTACGTTTTTGTACACAACAGTGCATTAGATACCGTTAAATACCTCTGTCCAATCCTTAAGATACAGCCTAAACATCTTGGTTAAAATCAGTAACCCCACGTCGATGGCAGTTTCACAATTACCATTGGCTGATTTGCTTCCCATTACCGCTCGATAGTATTTAGTTTTCGTCTTTTTGTTGGTGTCACTAACTTTAAAACTCCTCATAAGTTCTCGAATAGCATTTCATTCACAAAATCACTTTGTCCGCAAACATAGAAGACACTGCATTTCAGCTTGCAGGTAGTTCAAGTTAGCACAAATGATTGCCACATCCAAGTTTGAAGCGATAGTTGTTGATTACGGCACACTTAGCCGAGGGCTCAGCATCAGTTGGTTTATTGAAACAGCTTTCTAATCAAATTTGCATTACCTTTGGGTTAGTTGGTGAAATCAGGGCAGATTTGTGGTTCAGTCGGTTTCATCCAGAATTGGCGTGCAAGCGTCATGAAGATCAAACGTCAACACGAAGTTTCTCCACACCAAACCCGATGTAACAGTGATGAATACAGCTCGCTGTCCTTCAGAAATAACTTAGAGCAAGTCGACGAAGCTGGATCAGATGCCCGTGTTCTCGCATTTCACTGCTGAACATAAATTTGAATGTATCAAGACTGTAACGGTTACTCTCTATAGATCATTTTAGGCATCGAAAATCTCCCACACAATTACAGTAATCGGTTGAACGACATCCCATGTAGGGTGTTCCTTCCGGAGGAGATTTGTAAGTGAAAATATTGGGACCAAAAGAAATCACGTCTGCGTTTGAGGGATTCCATCTTAAGTGAAATCACGGAATCCATACAGGTCGTATAACTTCAGTAAATATATTATTGTGCCATTTACTACTCACATTGTTCATCAAGTCACCAATGAGGCCAGTCCAGTTGCCACCGTCGATAGCAACTCCATACTGGGAGTCGAAGGGCTCCATGAGTACATACCTTCGAGAAAGAAGAAAAAAATCATGTAGTTACGTACTTATTTAATTTACTCCTGGGGTACACCTGCAAACTGTTGTCCGTAAAAAAGTGAGCATCATCAGTTAAACAAAAATATACCAAAATCTCAAGAGCCTCATTTTTATACGTGTCATCCCTTACTCAAAGATGAGTTTTTTACTCTAAAAAGAATGAGGTAGCCTAGTGACTGGCAAATACGTTAAAACCTTTATTCTCGATAAGAATGAACCCATCCAGGAAACTGGAACGTTTTGATTGGATGGGAGATTGTGCTTTTGATAATATTCAGAAACCATTCTTTTGTTTAGGTTACGGAGATGTGATCCAATACTCAAATTATTTTTCACCCAAAGAATGGACAGATTTCCCCATATAGTCCACCACCGCTTGGGCCCAAGTTGAGTCACATCAGGCATACATATTCCCGAGGCTCAAGTCAAAGTTTTTTTCTGTTGGTTGTGTGACGAGATTCGGGAATTTTTCGATGGAGATTTCGCCCTGTAGGTGAAGTCGATCTATGCTGAAAAGTCGAGAAGCACTGTACAACGGTCTAAGTGTGACTTAGTGGCACTGCTGGCCAGTCGCTCGTGGCCGAATGGTTAAGCCGGAAGGTCGCGGGTTAGAAACTCTGAGTTTCGTGAGATATGCGCTGATGATGATGCCAAACAAGGATAAAGACAACTGTACAGAGCCTCTTGGTTTTTCAGCACAGATAGGCTTGAAGGAATCTCTATAGAGAAATCCCCAACCTCAAACTACCATAAAAACTTTTCTAACTTCAAAGCAAGTCAGTTCACCACTTGTTCACCAATCGCATTTTCTGTCGTATAGATATATGTAAGCATAAAAAAATCGGTGTGTGTTCCTTAAAGTGGCAAAAAACACAGTCCAGATGAACAAACTAAACCGGAAGTGTCGTGAAAAAAGATAACAAAACTGGTATCGGGCTTAAAATGATATCACACTGTAAGGAAAATTAGCATATCTAATAGTGCATTTATATATACATATATTTCTAATCAGCTAAGTTAACATGATTAGAGGCTCAAATATTGCAATGTACCGTGTAGTATGCATAGATGTGTAGTGATTCTGATGGGTTCTTGGACCTTGTGCGCGAAGGATGTGGCCTGAGATGAGACAGGGTGCGGAGGATATTGACTACCCAACAAAATTATGAAGTCAAGCCAAAGTGCCTGCCGACTTCAAAGCTGACTGATACACCCAACCGGGCTGTCTGGTTTCGGAGACGTGTTTCAATAACTTATCAATGATGCAGTAATATTTTTAAAATTAATGTCCGGAACTGTCAAGGAAATAGTCGGTCTAGGGAGGCAGAATAAATACACTCGCGACTGAGTGAACAGCGTTTGAGGGGGAAGATAAACTGCCAGCCTGAGAATACAAAAAGAGAGTGTGTGGACTTTTGTGAATACAGTCTGAATGTAGAGCCGCAAGATGAATTTATCGAACAATATGATCCCATCAGCCCACATCTCTCCAGTACTCATATAAGTGTTAACTGCAGTAGCTTCTTAGGTCAAGATATTGACGTTCACATGGAGCAAAAAGAAAGTTTGTAATGCAGGGCAGAAATAAAATTATCTTGAAAAGTTCTTATCCCATGGAGTTAGATCATGGTATACAGGATCAGTTAATTTGAACGGGTACAATGAGAGTTTTCCAGAGCACTGAAAAATTAATTTTTGTAAAAATGGAGATAAAGGCCCTTCAGGTGGATATGAATAGATTTTTAAATCGTCCTCGTTTCTTCTTTCATTGAATAATGGGTCGGTCCAGTAATGATCGGCAGAAAGAATAAAGCGTAATGACTTATTTGACGGTACCTGACACCACTGACCCTGTGCACGTTGGCGACCTAAATGGTCGCGACGCGAGAATTTGTAAGTTTTTTTGAACTGCGATGCGATGAATATTGTTAAAAAACTGTTGTTAAAAACTGCTTCTAAAAGAATGCTGTTTTCTAGGCGCAATACACTACTCGTAAGGTTGCTGAAAATTCTTCGACAGCCCACGACCGGTTTAGCTCTTTATGGGGCTCATCAGGTAGGCGCAGTCCACAAGTTTCCGTCAACCTTATGTTCTACTTGAGCCCAAATGACGCGAACTTAGCGAAATGCGCTCAGTTGCAAAGCAATTTGGTTTTGTGAAGAATTCACTTGAAACCCAGCTGAACCTCTCGTTTATAATGCTTTTAACCAACTGAATGTGCTGTACCAGGCCGTCTCCTGTTTCAGTTGGTACGATGTTCGAAATATCGCGATACATGTACAAACGTAATATACTACTCATAAGGTTGCTAAAAACGCCTCGACAACTCACGGCCAGTTTCGATCAATTTTTAGCAGCCTTATGAGTAGTGCAGTACGTCCATACATGTATCGCGATATTTCATTTGGGTTCCAGGTGAGTCCCCCGCAAAACCAAATTGGTTTGCAAATGATTGTATTTCGCTAGTCTCTTTATATTATTCTACACAGTTTCACCGGCCATAATAATTTTGAAGCAGCCTATGTACTGTACTTATTTACTTCTGAAAGCGTATACCCTTCAAGCCAAACCTGTAGCCAGATTTATGTCCTCTAGGTTGCTGCATTCATGACTTTCAGATAATGTGACTTATTTCACCTACCTTCATTATGATTGTTTGCCCATCAGATGCGGCTTTTTCTCACTTGCTTCAGTCTACATCAGACTAATGAGGTTTCCTTCACAACTACATTTCCCACTGCCTCAACATGTTCACTGTGTACTTACTACATCGGTAGATCCGGAACCTTTATCTCAGACATTATTAGGGAGCATCAAACAGCCTGAGTCACACTCAAACTTTCTGAAGTATGCCCTAACGCCATCAGTGGCTTAAATCGATACATCCTAACTTTGAAAAATGAACGGTTAATGGAGACTTTTCAGAGGTATACAAATTGTCGCTCTCAAGACAGCAGCTTCGAGGAGGCGTCTCTTTAATCCGGAAGCAGTGACGTTCAAAAGCACAGAGTTTGGCATGATTCATAAAACACTATGGATTCCATACTGTCTATTATCAGTTAACTCGTATCCACTGTTGTATCCTCCACTTGTGTCCTCCTACAAGTAAACATGTGTTTGCATGTCACCGTCTGTATAAATCCAACTTTTCTGGCGCCCCTTTCCTCAAGCCCAGCAGTTCACTCCGGTCATAGTAAAACCCATTTTTCAAACAGAAGCCGAGTTTTACCAAAGATATGATTGGCCGTTTGCCGAATTAGTGGCAGTCTTGACTGGTTTCCTATAGCTGAGGACGAACAGTTGGGGCATTTTACTCGACTTGATTCTATATGCGGCATATAAACTGAAACTCTTCTGCGGTGACTGGTGGAAAAGATCGCCGTAAGTATACCTGAATAAGATGTTTACTTTCATTCTCACGAGAGCGAAGATACTTTGTGCGGACTCACGTGAAGTTGAATCTTGCTGCCATAGCATCAAGTATTTCAACACCCAAACCGGACACATTAGTCAGTTCACAATTCACTCTTTTGATGGCATTGGTCACAAATAATCCATCCTGAAATTCGTTTGAAAAGTGGCCAGAGTAAAGCAGATGATGCTGTACAGACATAGTATATGATTCATTCTCCCTGAAAATTCAAACTTGGCAGTACGTATCAAAAATAGTCTCTTTATGGAGAATACAGATAACTGCAAGCCACTTCGTACAAAGATTCAGATCAATAATTTAGGAGGGAGTATGTACTGTTACTCTCTTGCTCTCTTTATTTGATTCCTAACAGCCAAAAGTAGCCGCCATTCTGCGAAAAAACTTCAGCACAGTAGGAAATGTCGAACTTGTTTTAATAGTTGGACACTAACGAGAGGAGACACCAGCAAAATTCACTTCAAGTTTGTTTACCATAAAAAAAAGTTGCAGATCTTGAGCAGAAAGACCTAATGGCTTTTCACGAGTCCAGCAACACTTGTCTCTTCTATTTCTTACACGGGAGCACGGTCGACAAAATTATCATTACACTGATTGATCGGTGGTCAAACTCCAGAAAATACTCAAGCATCTTACAAGAAGTCGGAGAAACCGTTTAAGTCCCAAATAGATAGAGAAATTTCAATAACCTAACATAGAATCGGGAGTCCTAGACCACATATCCCACTTCAGTCTTGAGGAGGCATGGTAGGATCAGTGTGGCGCTATGGACCAGTTTACACACGTACAAATTGTCCCAGTCAATGACACAGGAATCACAAGGACATTGTCCCCAAAACATTCACTATTGGTGAGAGACTAGACGTAATTTGCGACATAACTAATGTCAATATAGAGGGGCTGTAACCAGACTAATTAAGAGCGTTCACTATAGAAGTGCAATCGCCATAGAGGTATATATATATATATGTTAGTGAGAGGAGACTTGGGAATTTTTAATGAACATCTCGTCCTGTGAGTGAAATCAGTCTGTGGTGAAAAGTGGAGCAGCACTGTACACCTGTCTTATAATTATTGAAAATCATTAACCGTGCGCACCTCAAGAAACTGTAGGGAGCTTCAAAACCACGACCTCCCGAGTAGCAGTTTGAACACTTAACCGCTCGGCCACGAGGCGGTTGGTGAGTAGTGTGATTACTGTGGGCTTAAACAGGATGAAGTACCCATTAAATTCCCAAGACCTACTGGCACCATCAATGAAATATTTGTAGCTCAGAGGAGGAATAAAATTCACCTGACGAGTGAAATTTCTTAGAAGTATTCAGCTTAGGAACCAGTCAACATATGTTATCAAGTGATGCGGATTCCATGACTGAAGGATGAGGGAC
The DNA here is from genome assembly GCA_003604175.2 of Clonorchis sinensis. Taxonomy (NCBI): domain Eukaryota; kingdom Metazoa; phylum Platyhelminthes; class Trematoda; order Opisthorchiida; family Opisthorchiidae; genus Clonorchis; species Clonorchis sinensis. Next base: position 46,463,087 of record CM030370.1, read on the forward strand.
GCTGTGAGCTAATCACACAGCTGATCAGCTGCTTATGGCCGAAAGGTTGTGTTCAAACCACTACACAGGAGGTCACGAGTCCTAGATTCTCTGGATATTCATGAGATGCGCACTGACTATTGTTAGTTCCCAATAAGGATAAAACAGTGCTTGTATCCATCTGGAAATGCAAAATTTCTACATTATCTCGCTCCAGACCACCATACAGCTTATAAAGAGCAAAATTTCATGCATCACTGCTCACTTACTCCAAGGCCAAAGATGCCCTCACAAATGCCCTAAGATCACCGATATCACACTGGACTACGGATCGTTTTGTGATAAAGCTTCGTCCCCATTGATAAAATAATTGACCAATACTGGAAAAAACTTGGAGTAGAGGCGACCAAATAGTGAAAATGTATCAAGAAATTTCAGGCATTTATCACGACCAAAAGTGCAGGTATTCAATTTCAGTGCGAGAGAAATGTCATTCTAATTTTGTAGGCAACGATTCGTGATTTTCTGCACACTCGCACAATTACTACAGATGTAACGCTGACGATAAGACGGGCGGAAGACGGTGCGCGCATAATCCTCTTATGTACTCGAGATGACTGTTAGACGTAATTCCACACCGATACCGCTCTACCGCTCGCAGTTAGGCACTGCTACGGCCCCGCACAAGAATGGACAAAAGTTCGGGCCGCTTGCCGGTTCAGCATCAAGACGAGCTCCGGTTGTCCGGAAGTGTGGACCCAACCGACAGTCATGATTCGGTATCCACCGAATACCGGATGCGGTGACGCATCAAAAAAAACATTGCATCTTTTCCAGTAGGTTGTCACCGCTTATACTATATATGCGACGCGCCGTACATGTGTTCTTGATTAGGTTTTGGGCGTGAATATATGTGCACCTTTGGTGGTTGTTTTGACGGGAACGCCCGCTTGGGAGGCTCAGAACGAGAACTGAGCTGAGAAGAATACCGTTATTACAATACACAAGTAGTGTATATGGATAGTGATGTTCTGGGATGGAGTATCCCAGTTTAATGCCCACGATGTAGTCTTCCGGACCGAAGCCATAGACAGTTATTTGACTCGTTTGCGGCCAATGAACTTGCGGAGTTTGTGTTGAAACCCTGAAGTTCTCAAGGGGAATTCCAACCGTTAGTTGAAAGATGTAGATTACATAGGATGTTACCGAAGATGGTACAATCAGAAGATTAGTTAAACTGTTCATTCGTTTTACTAGTGAAATCTGGTTCAGCCCTAGATATAGTCAATACTTGAACTAAAAAAAGAACGTTCCACCTACTATCCTTCCACTGATGGGTCTAATCGATCGAACCTCGCAGAAATTCTATAGAGTGAACCCTATTATCAGTATTTTCCGACTGATCGAAGCCCAATATTCCTCGTCACCGTAGATAAAATAGAAAAACTTGCATCCTGACATCCTACAATGTTCATAGTTTCTCGGATTCCAACAAAGCTGTGTAGTTGGCTTTGGCTTACCATGATCACTCCAACTCTCAGCAAAGCTCCATGAAAGCTGTGAAACTGATTTGCGAATACTCCGGAGACTCCACTTGCTTGGTAGATGAAAGATCCGGTATAGGTCAGGGTGGCAGATTTGTCCGTGGGAATTCTCACAGTTGGAACAAACCCAACTTGTGCTGATTTGTACAAGGTTTGGACCGAAAAAAACCACAAGGTGCTATCCAGTTTGGAATCGGAAATGTACTGAAACGGGAGAAATGAAAATACATGTCTCGGTCATGTCGCAGTCAGACATAAGCTGTTGAAAGGCTGAGTTGACAACTGATAATGCATTGTGATGCACTTACTCGAGAAAGCGAGCAGTAAAAATCTCGTCGCTGCAGCCAGACATTTATACCTAAATGTCTGGAATAGTAGCTGTTCGGCGGCCACAAACATTCGGCAGAATATTCCTGTCTCTTGATTGAAGCTGCACGACCGGCCAGAAATAGAACGTAGGAGATCAGGACAATCGACTCCTGCAAACTCAAAGCGTCGTGTTGATTGATGACTCGTTCCAGGTAGCGAATTTACAGTAAATTAGTGAGACAAATAGGTTGTCGGGCGGTTAACCATTTGATTGCTGTAAACAGTCGGTTAACAATGTGACGTCACATTCATTGATGCTTCTTCTTTTTCCACACTGGTCGTTTTCATCTGGTTAGTGACCAAACTCCGCATATGAAGGAACGCAGAACGCCGCACAATACCATATATTGACCGCCTGTACCGTTGATTAAACCAAATCTGCCTAATGGTACCAAGTTTACCTCTAGAAGTGTCACTGCAGAAGACCAGTGGATGTAACCTAGCTGAAACAAAGGAGCAAATACTTGATTGGGTTGAGAGGTGTCGTTCAGACTAGGACACAGATTCACGCGTAACCCCATGAGATGGAATTCCACCAAATTTGTTTGTAGTCAACATATGATTAGTGTAAGTCGACTTACATTATTCTACCGAACAACTGAAACATGTTCTAACGCCAACCGGACTGTTGCACCCAGCCGGTCGAAATCCCTGTTGCACACTCAGCAAATGCGGCCTGTTCACACAGAGAACTGCAGTATGTTCAGACCGCTGCTAGTTTCATTTCTTACCCTACTCTTCCGTTAACGCCGAGTGTACATCCCGTACATCCCGTACCAAAGAACCAACACGAAATGATCAGTAGAACACAGTTGGCAAACAAACAGATCCTATTTTTCTATATCAGTTTGTCTGATTAATATATTACAAATTTAGAGGATGTCAGGTAGAAACTACATGAATGGTTGTGTACATTCACTGGTACAAATGTAAGAGGATTGGAACAGTTGCCTTCAAAGTCAAACTAGGTAGTGAAAGCAAAATAGCTTTCAGACAAGAGAACATGTGCTGAAGACAGAGTTCTACCTTGCGCAGCTGCATCCCAGTAACACTGACTGTCGAAGACAGTATGAGGTTGACCGTTCCTGACCCGATCAAAGATGTCCCGTGTAGAGTCAGGACGTGCAGTTCTGTCTGTGCCACGAGTGGTTCTGGTCAACTGTGACACAATTACACACAGTGCCCGCAAGCTTTGCATTCTCAGAGAATGTTTGGCGCTCAGCAACCGGTAAATTACGCATATAAGGAAAGTACGGACTTGTAACTTTACTTCAACTGGTAGAAATCGTATTCCCCGTACTGCTCTGGTCACACGCTAGCGAGTTATTGGTGCAAATGGGGGATGCGAGCAACATTCAAATAAACCTCTCGTTTGCGAGGTTCTCCAAATGTGTGATGCAATGGTTTTCCTAGTGTTATGTTGGACCGATATTCGCTACATCCAATTACATTTCTTTCGTAAACGACACTACTGACACGACCAGCGGGAGCCTGTATTACGAAGAATATATTGATCTTGATTTTCTTAGAGAAACTTATGTGATAACTGTTTACAGTTACCAGGTGAGGTTAAAAGTAAACGACAGCCGATTGATCAATTTTCAAAGTTATGAAAGACATCCTGAGTACCGGTTCTTGAATTCCTTTCAATGACAACCCCGTGGGTAGAGAAACAAGCAATTCGGAAAGGCAACACCCGGAGCTTGATATCCAAATTTGTTTCCACAAAGGACCTTGTCCTTTAAAAGGACTGCCATTTCGCGCTCTCCTAAAGTTTACCACTGTGTTTCTGGACAAAATAACAAACACATGTTGAAGTTGTGGTCCGAATCAAGAAATGCAAACTTTGTTTGACATAACGACTGATTTTCGTTCATTCAGCTATAGTAAGTAAAGATTTTCTCATCCAGTTTTCTTGGTTACTTACGGCACTCATTCCTAATGATGACCGTAGAACACAATGGTCCTTTGCATCATTAGCTGTAGCTCAGGTGTCGGTGCTTGATAAACTAGCTAGAAGAATACAGACATCGTGACTTACCGGTACTCGTGTCAAATCACACGCGTAGACTTGAGAAGCAAACAACCGCATCAAATAACTTGCAAATTTGGAAGTACAATGTTTCGGTTGGAAAACTGGGAAAATTCGAAAGAAACCAAAATTCGGGTCGGATCTGAACAATAGAGCAGAAGCATTTGTCATTCGTTTGAAGAGTCTGATTAAGTACTCCGGTTCCATTGCAGTCAGCTCAGCGAGTATCCAGTAGTATCGCATCTCGAATAGGCTAGCCTCTGAAATCTGAATGGAAGTGGTTCGCTAAGTAGCGTATGTGATGGCTAGATAACCGACTGATTGACGCTCAAAAATGCTCAGGTTTAAGGATTGTTAAGCATGGAATAGATGTGAACGTTTATTATCTTTTGTGATCGTAGCGTATGGTGGCAAACAATTGCAAGTAGTTTCAACCGGCACCTTCCAATAATGCTTGTCGGTTATCTTACAAGCTCCTTCAAAACTGATGAGGGACTAGTGTGGGCTACTTTGTAGCCTAAGCGTAATCGATGTCAGATGTTGTATCTATAATGTCATAACCCAGTCACAGCGAAACAACTTACAATGAATTCAAAGTGAGCAAGTGCTACCGCACAACTATGCTAAAAATAGTATCGGACAGGCAGCGGTATCAGAAAGAATAGCTGACTCTTCGAGTACAAGGTACATCGCCCAACAGTCACCAGAAACTGTCTCACACAGAGCAAAATGAAGGCGAACAAAGACATGTCACGTGAACTTGTGGGATCAATTTGTTGTTATCCTAACACACAGTACTGTCCAATTTTGATCGTACGTAACTCCTTTCACACTGGTTAAGTAGCTTCTGTTGGAGTAACCTACAACGCATTTAAGCAACCACTTGCTGGGTTTTACTGAAAAATTATCCAATAATCCCATGGAAGAAAGTTCAAACGACGGGAAGAGCGAGAGCAAAACTGCGTTGGACGCTTTCCTAACAGTCTCCGACTGAAACAGGAGGACACTTTACTAGTTCACTAAGAAATGTGGTGCCACTCAAGACCAAGAAACAGGTAGATTTCTCTTTTCTACCTGCTGCTTGCTGGCTGGCGTTTTGTTACTTTCCTGAGTCCGTGAACTCTTTCTCAGAATCTGGGTCGCGGTCGTTCCGCATTTTGAGGTTGTCTGGATTAATAGGTCCTTTTCAACATGAAAATATTATTGATACTCGTGTCTTAGGAAAAGCACGGATGTCATGTGTTGCTGTCACCAGGTAGCGCAAGCCCCGACTTCCCGTCGAAAACCCCAATTCTTTCCATGTGATTTGGAACCACCAGTGCGGACGTCTTTTTGTTCCTTCTAGTCGTATAAAGCGGCATATTACTTCATGAGTGCATCTTGACTGCTTCTTTGTATATGTCAGTACGTAATCCATGTGGTCATAGTTACAGATGCAGGGAGCAAACGTTTCTGTAAAGTGAGGTTCTGAGAAACCATACATGCCACGTTTTTAATCTGTTACGATTATGAAAGGTGTTGGGAGAGAATGGCACCCTTGAAATTTGAAGTTTGATGTGTACTATCAGATAAGTTTAACCGGTATCACTAATAGGGTAATTTAAGGTAGCAAACTTATCGAAGTTTCGTTTGATGTGTAGCAACCTGTAGCCCATGATTTGTTTGGACTTCAAGGAGGCAATTTATATAAACTGACTCACAAACCATGCCTGAAACGCAAGACTTGTCCCTCCTCCAATGTCAAAGCTTATGGGTAACCTAAATTCACCTGAATCCAGTGCACAGTATTTTTTTGAATGAGTTCTCGTAAGAAATGTTCGGTAACACAACAACAACTCTGCCTTCGAAACTGGCCACAGGCTCCTTCTGAGGGGTTGTAGCCAAATTCGCACTAAGATGACAAATGTCAAACCTGAGGTATCCGAAACTCATTAAGTATTTTGGTTAATAAGCGTTCGCAGTCTTTCTTTGCCCGTTTTTAACTGATCACCAGTTTCTGTTTAAAAACCGTGCACGAATATTTCTAACAGAATCGCCCATTCTATGAAATAACATTTACTTCATTTATCCCATAAAAAACCGTGAAAGGGTAGGAAATTACCCGATCTTAGAAAGTGTTTAAAGGGCGAAGAGCGGAATAGATGCACCTTTCTAAGTCACTCGAAAGTTGAGGGGCATTTTTTTCGTATGAATGGGATCTATTTAGAATGGTTGTGCAAATAAAAATCCCTGCACCAGCTGCTTGTTAGTTTGACAGTTCTTTTAGTCTCTTGGGTTACGTAGATATTTTCCTTGCGCTTAATGGTCAATATAATTAGCCGGTACCTTTGAAGTTCCAATCGTGCAAATTCGGGAGTTTTTAGCCAGAAGAATCGATGGAGGAGACTAAAATCTTCCGTTATGAGGCCTTAAATTGTACGAACCCAAAATATGTGACCAGCTTGTTAGAATCAGATACAACGGAATGGGACGGCTGTCAGCTGTTTAATATGACAAACTGATAAACCATAGTATTGTCGAGTGTGGTAGTTTACCGTTCTTCAGATTAATCCGCTTTCCTACTTACTCTGTGCTCAATTTTAATTACCAATTCTGAGGTCATGCAGTGCGAAAACTTTACCTCAATCAATCCCGTGAAATGAGTTCTAATCTGGTCACGACTTGCAGACTCAAAGAATAGTATCACGCTGACTAAACATGTGTCCGGAAACGGGTCTCCCGAAACGGTCGAACATCACCTTGATTGGACGGATGTGTCGGCCACAGATTGAAGGAAAGCCTTCCCTGATTAGTCAGAATAAGGGCAATACGGTGCTTTTAGTCCCATGATGAGGATCTTAGCTTGACCTTGTGAACGGTTCTGTGATCACAGCTGTTGCAATACTTTCCATGAAAGGCTGTTTGGAGTTATCATGCTTCCTGATATGCAATTATGGTTGGAAGAACAAGCCAAGTACCAAAGAAGGTGTGAATCCCAGCATGCGACGGGTGCGGTGACAGTTTAACACTACAGGGAGAGAGACTAAATATAGCGATATGGACGTGGAACTTCAACTCCCACAAAGCAGATACACAGCCAGTGTTCATCAAAAAGTCATTATAAAGTTTTAAATGATCCGGAAAAATTTCGAGCCGTCACTGGCGCGCACTGGTTTTTATAGTCTAAAACCAATCTTTGTGGAAGCTGTACCCATACAACGAACACCTAAAAATAATACCATTCTCTGAAGGTCTTCAACGTGACCAGCCTTCCTTAACCACCATTTGAGTTCAAAATCCAAAAGTTGAGATGCTTGGATTCATTGTGTCATAAGAGCATCTAAGTTTGTTGGACAAACTCAGCTAGCCTGCATCCGATAGGTCACGAAGTTATACTCTGGTTTTAAGTACTTTTTTGAATAGTCACTCACAACTTTACCATTACTATTATTAGTAGTTTGGTCATTTTACCTCACTTCAAGCTCAAAAGGTATATGCGCATTGATGTGTTTCAACACTGACGATAAATAACAGACTCATTTGGAAACCCATTGTTTAACTCACGGATCAGCATTCAGAGTAACAAGTCCATGACAAGCACCAAGCCAGATCGAAAAAATGTGCGCATTCGAGGAATTCCTATAGCAACTGGCATCCGTTTTACTTCACAGATTCTGAGAGTCTTGAAATAGTTTTTACCGAGGATTTTCATCGTGATCCGCCACTGAATTATAAAATTCCTCTGGCATAAAAGTGCTTCGGAATGACTGGGTTTTGAACAATGTTCATAAGTTTTGAAGTCTCCCGCTCATTCTGGTGACTTATGAAGAGGCAAAATGGCGGCTTTCCAAGCCCTCAGAATATGGTTGCTGAATGAGCACTACTCAATTGTTGCAGGTGTGTTGTTTACGGCAACCGGCACATACCAGTCTTATCGATGGCATTCAGATTTCAGCGCCTATTAAGACGATTCGTCCGAAACTCACGGGGTTTGCAAATCGTGTGGAATAATGAGGGTTAGGAAGTTCTATTGCGTTTTAAGAGTTAGGAGACTTTGGATACGTCATATTTGTCAGTTGAGCAAGCCACCACAGTGTTGACTAATATTCATGGCCAATGGATTGATCTTGCCAAGACGTTAGCCGATTGTCTACTAATACACACCCTCAGAGCCATCCATCAGAGTGCTGACGCAACAGCAGGGGTGATAGCTATCCCGGTCCAAGTCTTCTTGCACTAAAATCCTTCACAGCTAACACAGTGTCCTTAGCACGCAAGTTTTATTTTTACTCAAACGGAGTGCGTTGGATTCACTTTCGGTTTATTTTATTCACAGTCTTAGTCAGATAAGACAAGTAACTAGAAGCACAGCTCTGTAGTAAAAAAATTACCTAAAGTTTGGGCTTTTAGCTATGAAACATCAGTAGGAACAAATCGGTTAAAACTTACGGAACGCAATTCTTCATAAGGACTGCGTTGATCGTGAAAAAGTAGATAATGCTGATCCCTATCCAGAATATGTGCCCGTTTCCGAAAATGGGCAAGAAGTTTGGGAAATTCGTGACGAACACCATAGTTAGGAAGTGTAGATGGTGTATAGAGAAAAGTCTCGAAATGAATTTGCTTCTGTTTGTTCCGGGCATCTCGCACCACAGTGTCTTGTAATGTGGTCGCCAAATCTGTCAGTTGCAAGATGGTTAATGCAATGATTCAAAAAAGGTGACAAAGTAGCTTGCCGTTATATGAATAAGGCTTCAGTTTCAATCGAATGGCAGAAGTACTGAGTTTGATAAGCCATGTATACCCCTGTGGCGAACCTATCTGGATGCTACATTAAGGCATCGTCTTCGTTTGGTGGTTTGCAACAAGGCCACCAGGCTTAAAGAACAACTCAGTCACCAGGGTCACAACCTGAGCCGCAGCATTGCCAAGTCATAATAGGTGAGGTGAGAGTATATCCGCCCCCCAAACACAGAAAGCAGTATACTTAGGCAAATAACTGGAGGTTCAAATACGGTTTGGCACCAAGTCATTGAGAGTTGACGAATGGTCAGATGGGTCAGCTGTGTATTTTTCCGGTAATACGTGGTAACAGCTGATTCGATCAAATGTGAAACTGAGTTCACGTTGACTGATGAGCTATCAGATAACCAAGAACGCACTTGATTTTCACCTCTAGTCTTCCTGAAGAACTCAAAAGCCCGTGCTTTTTCACCACGGAAGTTTGTTTAAGGACAATTTATTTCACAAGTTGCAATTATTCGTGAGGCTCCTTTAGAATTCCTATTTCTCGGAAGAAGGGAGTTCCCGCTTGAAAAGTGCTGCGTGATTTTCCGCAAAGATATCTACTAACCCGTGCATTAGGATTTGCAAATTTGACCACGACTCGACGTCGAGGCTATAGATGAGTCCGTAAATCGTAATGGTGGAATATCTCATGACAAATATTTCCCCCAAGTCGTTCCGGCATATGTTCCTTCGTTTGCTTTGCGTGATACACCGTGACAGAACGCTCAAAATAGACCGGTCCATCCAACTGATGGAAGAAACCAGTGTGAAAACAATAGCTGCAAAAACTAAACATCTTTTGCAGGTTGGGACTGTTTTAGACTGACGATCTTCCTTATCTGCGGGATGCAAGCAGGGAGCATTTCAATGATGATTTCGTTTTACTACTGAAACCAGTTTATGCTGTAAAGCCAAGAACTGCTGTGTAGTTGCCCCACCAGTGTTGTGAAAATCTCACGAGTCCGTAGGAAGATTCGAACCTGGTCCTGAATGGTTGATTGACAGTGTAATTAACGTCAGAAGTTTACCCAAAGTGGTAGACAACACAGAAGCAGTGGAGAGCAAGAGTGTAGGACCACATCTCGGTTTGATAAGCTCGTGAAAAGGGCGAACGTCAACCTAGAATAAACACACAACAGTGGCGGACGTGACGAATTGCTCCAGTGGCCTTGATGAGTGGTATGCTTTTTGTGCATACACCAAGATAACAAAAAGATGAAAATGCAAACAGAAGGTTACCCATAGTCCGCGCTAGACTTTAAATGGAACAACCAAAGCCATGAAAAATCAATTAAAAATGAACTACCAGGAGAGGCTGGTCAGGGACACGGTTCAGCTGGCCCATGGACTGAATTGGGTAAAAAAATGAAGGGAGCTTTGGAAGCCTGTTAGGCTGACTATTCGTTTGGTATAGTCTTAACCTGAAAGCCCTCATCGAGCAACAAGAAATTAAATAGGAAAATACAACCAAGGTTAGTGCGAGTACTGTGGCCATTTACGTGGATTTACTCACTAGGAGATCGATGTATCAATAGAGTTTCCCACCAAAACTCCTGAACAGGCACCATACCATAAGTATCAACAGTAAACCTTTTCATCAACTAAAGTGTTGGAAATTTGATGCAACCTAATAACGGTAAACGTTTCTTGAGGTAAAAAGAACTTGGCATACCAGTAGGGCCGTTGGACAATAGACCTGCATAAACTGCGTGGGCCTCCAGAAGCACTTCATGGACGGCTTTTGCCATTCGATCGTCACTGACATGGATAGGCGCCGCAAACGAGGTAGTTTGAATCCGGCAATTGGAGAAAATGATGGGGACATAGGAAACAAGGAAATTCGCCGTCTGTTTAACAATCAAGTTGGTTGCAATGCAGTCGGTTAAGCTGATGATAAGTTGGACGCCCAATTTGAGTTGCTTGCTGGCTAGAGGAGGATATGCATCAATACGTCAATAAAAACTGTGATATGTGACGCAATCGTTGAAAATGGGGCATTACAACAGTAAAAGTGAGAGGCAGAGTCATTTGTACTCAGTGGTGATAGTCAGTTAACTGTTTTCAGCTTGCTTTAGCTACACCAGGGGATCATAGATGCTAATTTTGGTAAAAATGGTTCCGTACAGTTTGAGTGACTGGTGCGTTCAGATCAGAGCCAGGCTATCAGGCACAAGTTGAGAAATTGGACCCTCAATCAAGGGATATTAGGTTTAGGACTCTCGGATGCGGCCCAGTCACCAGGAAAATCCAAAGTCATCTACTTGAACTGTCTGCCATTTTGTAAAATTGGTAGTAAAGTCTTCCCAGTGAAGGTTCTCAAAAGCCTGCTCATCCTGTACTCTGTGAGCTAGTAGTCTTAAGTTTCAGCATTCACCCTACAGAAAAGGACGAAAGCGCTAACAAACCTCTTCGTGATCACTATGGAGAGACAAGTGAGTGACCTTACACCGGAACTAGTATATCACACACTGGACATTGTGAAGCCTGCTCAACGCTTTAGCAATATTCATCCGAATCTATCTGCAGCCTAAGAGGGGAAGCATGATGACTGCTTCTCATATTCGGATACGCTTACTGGACGGAGTTTTGAGAGTTCTTTTGAAAGTGGCGTTTACAAAAAGTCGGTGTGGTATAGCGAAATAATGCCTCTACTTCATAAGGACGCGAAGTGAAATCACTTGAACCATTGTCTAGCATGATTTGTGATCCAAAACGAAGCCAAATAAAACAGGATTGTGTAAACCTGATTCCCTAATTACCGGTGACAGTGCACGAAGAAGGCTTTATTCAATGACTAACGGAGATTTCGCCCTGTAATTGGGGCCAGGCCATAATGAAGAGCCGGAAAGTACTGTACAGCGGTTTCATCCTTATTAGGATTCACCAGCACAGGATTCTCTTGTGACTTCTCGTATAGCAGTTTGAATACTCAACCGTTTGGCCACAAGCGGATGAGTTAATTGCAGTTCCTCGTGCCCAAAAGTGTTCAGAATACTACACGAAGGTTACGGGTTCGGAACTCATTGGAATTTCGTGAGATACACATTGCTGATTATTTGCAATGAGGATGAAGCAGCTGTACAGTGCTCCTTATCTTTCCAACATAACTTCACTTAAAAAACGAAGTTTACATTGAAAATACTCAAGTCTTCTCACATCACCAACAATCTATTTAATTTTTTATTGCTTCTGAACCCAGTTATTATCATGTAATTGGTAGGGTTTTACTATGAACGTATGTATACGGTCAGGTTTATCATTGGTAGCACCTCGGTTAATCGCTGAACTCTATTTTTTGCTCCAAGGTTCAAAGACCCATCCACCACAACCGAATTCAGTCCACAGTCAGTCTCAATGAGGCCCCCACCTGTTTGGTAGCCTGACTGAGATTTGTCTGCACACCTTTGGAGACTGCAAAGAGAGGACTGTTCAAATGAGAGTATTTGAGTGTGATCTGAGTGTGCGCTTGTCACGATCATTCGATGCCCATGGGAGCGTGTGCACTGACGATCGTTTAATTAATGGAACACAATACCTGTCTAGATAAGTGAGGTAATCTTTTGTGACAGGCATGTAAATTGGACGAAAATCCGCATAAATTTCGGGAGTTTATGAAAAGCTTTCAAATTAACTTTACTAACGGGATTAGGGATGATATCCGGCGGCCAGTTTACTTGACCCGTTGTTGCATAGGCCGAGGTAGCTATGAAAGACAGCCTATTACTATCAGGGAACAATGGCTTGATAGATGCCATGAGTATCTTACCTAAGAGGTTCTGGAGATCTCACAACATAACTGAGAGTTTTATTAACAGTATACTAACAGGAGACAATATAGCTGCTGCGGACACTGACGCCATACGGAAACCGGTACGGGAGATGAATGGCTGTGAACTCGTTAGCACGAAGACGTGCTACATTTACCACCAAAACTGTCGAGCAAATTTGAGGCGGATCTTTATGCGGCTGCCAAAGTATTTTCAGCGGGAATGGGCGCAGGTAACTAACAAGAACAAACAGCGGGAGCCTTCCTCTTGACAGTTGATTCGGTTTCTTCAGAAGAGACTCTTGGGAGCGACAAATGTCTGTGGACAGCTAGCTAGTAGTGCTATTCATGCATGAAATGGAAGTCCAGACCAGTTTAATTAACAAGCGAAGTTTCCTAGTTCATAGGTTAAGGCTCCTACATCTGAGGTCTTAAATTTTCTACTATGTAGGGTTCACCACCCCTTATCCGTGTGTACTATATTCCAGCAAAAAAGCTTCAGGCGTCAATGGGGATATAAACTGTGCATTACTTGCTCGAGGCCCAATCATCTAGCAGACCAATGCCGAGCCCACATTGCTGCGAGGCAACTAGATTTTGGGAGCGATATCACTGCAAACTGTCAACAAGCCTGAATCCCTAGAGGAGTAGATTAAAATTAGCAGCTTGGAATTATTGGGATACGTATTACGTATGCCCAAAAACCGTCTACTCAAAAAATCCTTGTTTTGTGTTCCAAACGATTGTTGGCCAAAGAGTTTGAAGGGACAGGCCATGAAATGATTAGGTAAAATAAAAGTTGCTACAGTCAAACTGAGTGCTGTGAGGTCTTCGCATTTTCCTGGCTGGGGCTTATGATATCCTGCCTGCAGGTGGTTGGAAACCCTGTAGAATATGGCACGAAACCGTACTCGACGGTGCGTGTGCTGTCATTCCCTAGAAAGTGTGATTAGCTAAAGTTGATCTGCCGTTCTGTGTTGGACTTAGGAGGTGAGTGAGGTTCGCATAGGATTCTTGATCGATTCCGTTGATGACGCTTAAATTAAGTGTGATGTTCAGATGCGTTTGTTTTAATGCTATCTAAGGGTGTGGGCGCCTTATTCTCTTTAAGGACATAGGACTTCATGGCGGTAGTTTCCTACCATTCAGTTTTTTCTCCGTTCTTTCCTGAGGATTTTTCCCTCTTGGATATATGACAGTGAAGCAGCGGTATATTTTATTGATGCCTCCAATGATGACGTTGATGATGATGCACACCGACATTCACATGTAGTCATCTCCTACGCTGACTGCTACCGTGAACTCGAATTCTGCGGGAATCCCATCAGCCTTCATATGGTTTCTTCCAGTGTGCCTTGTTGGACCCAGTAGTACTGTACTCTCGACAATGGATTGGACACTACATTGGTGTCATTAAAAGTCGCAAATCAAACTAGGTATCCCAACAGAACTGGAGTTGAACTCGGAACACAGGAGAGAAATACAATAACTTCCAGTTCACCCATCGAATCCTTTAACAAGGATTATCAAGTAGATGCAGAAACAGCCTATGCTGCCGACCAACCAGCCCTTTTGAGACTGTCCCTTCACCCCCAATAGTTCACCGTTCGTTCTGTCTTTTTGATGTTACACTCTGTCGAATCGCGTCCAAAAAGGCATCTGTCTTAGTAGTTGTTAATGTATCAGATCGACTTTCGGGATGGAGCAACGGATTTGGACTGTGCGCATCGTGAACAGCGTTCACTTGGCTCACCTCTGGTCGATTGGGTATCGGCAGGGGTAAAGTGACCCAACTGCATAAACGCGTGAAAAGCGGCGAGTCGCTTTTGTTTGTGCATGTGCTTGATGATCAGAGGTTAAAAAAGACCCTAAATCGACTAAGGACAAGCAAATGCTAAGTCAAGCAGAGCGAGTGGTAAGGCTTTCGAACTGTTGCTATCAAGCTCGAATCTCATGGAAGCCTGACTAGCATGATATTCCGGGACAATAATGTAGCTGAAAGGCGACTGAAGTATTTTTGGGCTCCGTCTTTTCAACGTTCAGATCTCCTACGACTGTCAAATGGTATCATATCGGAGCATTAAGTCAAGGGATACCCTAGGAGAGATATAAATGACTAACTTGAGTTTCGCCAATTCCTTCTGCACCATTCTTCATTTGATTCGATCAAATTAGTGAGGGTGAGAGTAGTGTTTTTGTCTGCGGTGAAGTCCGGAAAACCACCACTAAACAGCTGTTTGTAGTAAGGATCAGTTTCGAAGAATACCATCTCTGGAATGTTGCTACGATTTCGTCTGAACGATAGTGTGATGCTGTTGAGCACGCAAAATCGTTTTTTGCAAGTTCATTTACGGCCGGAGAGACATCAACAAGCTTTCTTTGGTTCGTCGACGACAAACTACATCGGATTCCAGATGTCTACGAGCCTAATACACACCCGTCTGGAGCTACGTTCTAGCCCTTTTGTCCGACATTTGACTTGAGACAAACAGCTCACGACAACTGTGAACCGTCTGGGAAAAATACGGTTGGCATCATCGGTAATAATTTTCACAATGATGAGTGGTTTCGATCGATTTCGTTCCTGTGGCTCTTAGGTTAATCGGTTAGCTCTCCAGGTTATTGAGACAACGCGGCTTTCGCCTACATAAATCGGTAAACAACGAAAATGAAGTCTCCCTCAAGGTACCCGTGCAGGAGCGAGCTACCAACTTGGTGTTTGTGAAGTCATTCCAGCCTGACTTGCATCTCCCAGGTTATTTACACACCTGTCTCCCCTCATGAATCTATGACCCTTGACAGGTTGAACCAGTTTTCGCACTACTTGTGCACGCTTTTAAACAACTTGAGTCACCCCATGTGTCGTGAGAAGCCGACCTCAATCGGGCCTATGCAGTTTCCTCCAAACAGTAGTATGCAGAACGAAAAACTTGTGTTAAGATGCAGCACTTTCATGTATATATGCTCAAACAAAAAAGGTCCGTAATCTACCTTACTTTCGTTTAAATTTGTCCGAATTGCTCTTTTTGTTTCAACTTCAAAGAAATCGGTTGCTATACGATTTCCACCATCACAGCCTTCGAGAGGGTGTTAGACAATTATATGAATGATAAGTGTGGGGTGTTTTTGCACGCAGGTTACTCCCAAAACCAAGCGAGACTGAAGCACTCAGACGGAATTAGTAGGCTGAGTGCACTTCTTCGTGATAGACAACACACGAAGGGCCGGCTGTCTAGTCCGGTCTAGCTTATGAAGGCACAAAGACTATGTTTCAGTTACATCTTACTATTTTATTCACAATCACAAAATGACTAAATTTCTATACGACCGTCTGCCCGTAAATCGATGTATAAACGAGGAGTTGGACATGTGCAAAGCTCTGCTAAAATTCAAAGCGCCATCGTCGGAAGTGCAGCAGTTTGTAGCCAGTGATTCGCCTTTTCGCTTTTAGAGGGGTTCTCATATTCCTTGGAGCCCAATACTCAGTAAATATAATCACAATCATCCTTTACTTTGTTGAAACTGAGAACTTTTAATTCAAAGCAATGTAATAAATGCATAGAATTCCACCTCCAAAATGCGTACTTGTAAAGTGAAGTAAGTAATGGAGTCACTTGGTTATCAGCCACATCTGGTGGTTTTTGGATAAACTGTCAGTTTCTCTTTTCTTCTATTCAAGGCGTTTATATCACCGCAAAGAAGATCCACCCCGGAGTACATCACATCTTTCTCACAGAATATATGTACTCATCGAAACGCTTAGCCAAATGCAAACGCCTCATCTCGTTTCAGCTAGATTATCAACTTTTCCTAATTGAGTGGGATGAGTAAGTTGACTGT
This sequence comes from Clonorchis sinensis, assembly GCA_003604175.2. Classification (NCBI taxonomy): domain Eukaryota; kingdom Metazoa; phylum Platyhelminthes; class Trematoda; order Opisthorchiida; family Opisthorchiidae; genus Clonorchis; species Clonorchis sinensis. Next base: position 46,479,384 of record CM030370.1, read on the forward strand.
GCATCGAAGACCCGAGCACCGCATATTAGTCATGCTTGTGAACCAGATTGGTTTAGTTGAATAGCACGAGCGACGCTAGCTGCGCTTAACTAACATAAATGACCTTGAGTAATCTGAGATAAAAGTCTGAGATTTATACTCGATTCACGGTGGGGTTCAGTGGTTGGTCTCATACTTGACAGCCAACTGTATACATCTGTAACACCATTTCAGTTGGTAGCTCCTCGGTACTGACCGCAAAATACCTACGAAGTAACGTCATTTGTAAACGTTGACATTGCTTCCAGGAACTATGGCTTACTGTTTTAGGGCGTTATCAAGCAGTTTTCCAAAGAAAATTCGCCCTACGGAATTAGGTCACATACAATTTATGACAGCGTTCGGATCACTTACCGGTTAGTTGGAATCCTAGGAGTAAACTTTTATTCCTAAGACAATCAATTCATACAACTTCGTACAACTTAGCAGATGTTAGTGAGTATCTCTATTATGATAGTCACTCTGAATTAGAAGGACACATGCCTCCGCATCGGTCTGTTCAGGCAGAAGCAAGCTCAGCAAATTTATTTACAGGAGCAAGTTTCCGCAAATTTTTGCCACGGCTGTATCGTATACCATATCAACTTGTACACATTTTTTGGCTACGTGTCTACGTACAACATATTTTCATTTTAAGCTGATCACACTTTCCAGTAAGTTGAGATATTTTATTACACAATGCACTTGAAAAATCGCTCACTTAAGTAAGTTGCGTACACCAAAAAGCCGCACAAAAAGCACTAAGCTTGAATAGTTATACCTAAAAAGTGGTAGTTTCAAAAACACCATAGTTTTCGAGAAATCATTTTCATTCGCCGGCTACTGACCGGCTTCTGCGATACTTCCACCATCAAATCAAATCGATTGACCTTTTCCTTTATCTTTGCTGTTTCCACAGCGTTTTTATGACATTTTAAGTGTTTTTGGACTTGCACTAATCAGCGCAACCTTTTAGGCGAAGAATTGATGTTTCTATCTGTTTTGTTTACCTATTAATAGGTGTAGTTCCGCAAGTCACTCATTCGGAATTCCCCGAAAAGGTCAAGTATTCTGCAGAGAACGAGTGATGCACTAGAGCGTGACGGTTTAAGAAAGAGATGAACCGAGATGCTATGCTCCTGTCCTTGTAGAGCAAGTTGAATAAAGTTTGAGAAACATGTGAGAATATAATGGATTTATGCATAAGAAAAGGTGCTTTTGACAGGAATGAAACCCGCCGATAGCGGATATGAGCTCATTGCGTTAGCTGTCATGTCTTCGTAGAGTTACTTCACATCTTATCGCAAAGTAAACAGCCAGTTCCAGAATTAGTTAAACCATTCTCTCGGTAAAGAAATATCCCTGTGACAATGTACCCGATACGCAAGTCGGCTGTCACACAAGAATAGTCGTTGTCCCTAGCACTTCCTACATCATCCGGTCACACAACCGTCTCTTATGGATGGGACTTGATTTGGCTTGTCAGTAGTACAAAAAGCATTATCGAACACTTTTGAACAAAAAACCTGGATAATAAGCTATAAATACCCATAACGACTCCCATTAACCATATGCCATTCTTTCGTGATTTTAGAGTAAATCTCCATTAAGCTACTCAACGCACAGTCATTAACACACGGTTCCTTTCCGCTTCACAACAACACGCTGCTGATGTCATGTCGACTGGAAACGAAACGTCTGTATCTAAATTGCCCAGCTCAGTGAAAAACTCTACCACCAACAATGGATGGATAGCATCTTATAAGTGTCGTGCTGACGAACACTCAGTAAAAGTCGGAGTCAGTCAAGTTCGAAAGCATGTCAGTATATGGGACAAAACATCTTAGCTACACTGAAGGGTCTCTCCGCTGAATACAGTTTCGAGGATGCGGTGAGCGAAATAGCCTTTCATTCCGTAATTTATGGTAGCGTTCAAATCATTATTTTTGCAAGCGAAGTAATATTTGAACAGGAATCCTATCTCAGTCGTTTCTTAAGATTACGTGTTGGCAGCACATCACAAACTAGGAGAGCTATTATTGATTAGTTTTCCTCTCAATGACATTCTGCCCCATTAAAACGGACTTATTATGATTCATTGTAATCTCCATCGGGATCGGCATATGCAGCAGCTGCAAAACACGAATTTTCATCAACTACTTTTAAGTAGTCTCTTCTCAGTCAGAAGTGCACATCCCGCTTCTTCAGACCAATAACGGTCTTTCTGCTGTGCGAATTTCTCGCTCAGTTCAAACACTCACCCCGTTGATACTTGTGGGGATACCTCGTTGACCATTGCTTGCCTTTCTACTTCTGCTAATGATGAACGCTCAAGTTTTTAGCAACAGTAAAAGATGCACTTCCTTTGTAGTCTGCTATTTCCCCACTATCCCCACCACTGACCAAGTCGATTATACAATTTTGTCACAAACATTTTGGTGAAAATGCTGGTGACTACGTAGCGGGTATATGAAATAAGACCGTTCGACTTTTCGACCACAAAGGGTGGCCTTTATTGAGGAACAGGTGACTGGCATTGAAATTATTAGTATGGCTAGCCAGAGACTGGTCGACCCGATTGGTGTGAACAGAACATGTCTTGCCACTTTGCAAGCACCGCTCAAAGCTTATCTTAGAACTGAATTGTCGTCTCACGTGCGGTCTGTCGTTCTTGAGTAGACTAGCAGGTAACACTCTCAAGGGCATCATGAGAATAGAAACCGATTCGGTGTAGCACGTATGTGTATATACTTGGAGATTTCGCTGTAGTATATGCAACATATGTATCAGAGCGGACTCGATGGTTCTTAGCCAATGCATGTTTTAAAACTGCTCCCGTATCTTTACTGACCAAACCGTTCTATATAAGAATCAAGTACATTGTTGGTGTTATTGACATAAAGACAGCTCTGAGCTGCTGCTGCATAGTGTCACTCAAGCAGGCTACTGTGATCACCTCAGACCCTACAGCGTGTACACGAGTCTACCCAGCTGACCAAAACCTTTGCGGAGCAGGGCTGCTTTCACAACAGGTATATTCTAATTACAGTAAAGGTACATCAGCAACCAGCAGGTTTTAATCATCCCAGTTTATCCACATCCACAGATTCATTACTTTGGGCGATAAAGGATGTCTGATGCGATTGTCGGATGAACACTTACTGAATTTTATGGGTATGACAGCGTGAAACGGAAGCTTGTTGGACCGAATGCCTGCATCAATCGGACAGATGCCGCCCTCTACGCATCATCGTCCCCCCTACAGACTCCTATCACCTCCTTTTGGAGCGATATCGCCCCCTGAAAAACAGTGCTTTACAAAGCTTTTACTCATCTGAGGAGACGGATTTCGGTTGCTTAAAATACTTATACTGCCTATGATTAGCTGCTGTTTGCGGTAAATGAAAATTCTGCCGGCATTCATATAAAACACCTCACTGTACTGCAGCAGAGAGCCCCTTTATCAGCTACTGACAGTTACAGTGAAACTGACTTACTTGCATCCAAAGAAAACTCAATTGTATTGAACTGATAGGTTGGAAGGATTGTGTATTCTTCAGAAAGCAGGCTGGCATACACAGTGGCAGTCAGTTTGTCTTTGATTGCTTCAATTTCGTTTGAAATGTTCCATTTACTGAGGATGAGGCTAGGGTCGTAGATAATACCTGCAAGAAATAGGGAAAATCCGGGAAAATGAAAGTTCTACGAAAGACAACCCTGGTTCTAATCTCGTCAAGTTTATTCCAAGTTCTTTATTTAACCCATGGTTGGTTCAGGTATCCTTGGGAAAAAGGATTTTTTTACGTATTTTCAAGACGGGAGCCGGGATCGATTCGAATCCGCCCATCCTGAAAAATGACTGGGCTTTTCGGGTTCAGTGGAAAAAATGCTTTGCAATAGGTAAATAACTCTTTATTATGGTTTTACACATAAGTTTAATCATCAGCTGTATAGGCTGCCGTATCTGTTTGTATCAAAAACCATGAAATTTAGTAAAAACGACCGCCCACAGCGGATATTTAATGTTTATTTATTCCCAAGAAAACAATTCTTGTGTGAGTGAAACCTCCCTTTTTATTGGGAAACGGTAGTATCTTGAGCAATACCTATTCAAAATAATACACTACTCATAAGGTTGCTGAAAACTCTTCGACAACCCATGACCAGTTTCGCCCTTCCTGGGATTCATCGGGTAGGCGCGATTCCCAGGTTTCCATCATCCTTGTGTTCTATTTGAACCCAAATTTCACGAATATTGTCTTGTACACTCATCTGCATGCCAAATTGTTCTTGACACGGGACTCACCTGGAACTCAGCTGAATCTCTCGCTAGTGGTGTTTTTACGATGTGCTTAAGATGTGCTTACCACTGAACGCGTGGTGTTCAGTTCAACTCTTACGTGGTTGAATTCATGAAGGCCCCTCCTAACACCAGTCATAGTTGGGATATGACGAAACCCTTGGAGGTGCTTCTTTCTTGGGGTGCGAAACTGCGACCGTTTGGGAGTGCAAGTATAATACGTTCCTACGCGTTTTAAAATTGACAGAAGTACATTCAAAACGGTCCTCTTTTTATGTTTCTGTCGTGATAGTTGTTTCGGAGTGCCAGTGCATACCCACTTCGTTCCAGATAATAATGTACGTTTCACTACGAAGATAATCTTTGTCGGGAGGTGGACTTCATAGATGGCCTCGGCAACTTAAAAGTAAGAACAGACTTCAAAATAAGACGGTTTTTATTTTGCAACCTTACTAGAACGAAGACCGGGAAATTTTCCTCCCTATTCGCAACAAAGTCGATATTTTAAAATGCAACCTTACTTATGGAGTTTTGATTTTCCCATCTTGTTGAATTTATCCGCACCTGATATTCACGGACCAAAGATCAATCTGGACCGTAATCTGAATTTGAAATATTTGTGAACAACAATGGTGGTTCCAAAATTTTTCGTAAAAAGCAAATTCAGAATGTGAAATCTTAATTCGGACATGTAGTAAGATATACTCAGTGATTCTGAAACTTTAAAAAGGCGATTTTTTTCAAAATGCGCATATGTGCTGCATGCTGATGGGAAAATTTCATAAAATTTTAGGCGCACACTCATGTTGCTGCCTTTTTTTAGGCGCTACAAGTGTTTCCTCTTTAGCTTTCTCATTCTAGGCTACCTACAACCACCGATACATCACCACGCACGCTACGCTCCCCAACAACGCACTGATGATGTCGTCTCGATTGGTGACGAAACGTTTGCAATCAAATTACCCAGCTCAGCGAACAAACCAACGATCATCTGCTCTATTTGAGCTACCGAAAGTTTACTCTATAGATTACCTATAATTTAGTTGTACAACCATGCCTGCCAGATGCATCAGGAATGGGTTCCTGAGTCATACCGTAGTTTGTGGATATTCCCAAAGCTGTTTTCCTCGAAGCGGCTGATCCACAAAGACCGGTAGGACTGCCAGTTTTGAAGGATATCCTTGAGCGTAAGATTTACAAACCGAAGCATGACTTTGTCACGAAGTTGGCCGTAAAACAATTAAGTTGTACTCTTAGGATAAAGACCGAATCTATGTTATTGCAAACAAAACCTGCTCTGTTGATAAGAATACACTCTGGAGCAGGAGGAGCCGGACTGTTTCTACAACTGAGGTTTGTCTCATCAGATGCTACCATACTCCGGCGAGAAGTCACGAAAGAATCCAGACCAATTTAATTTTCCTAACAAGTTGTTTGCCTTGGGTTCCACAAATTTAGTTGAATCCTCACATATCCGATAAGCGTAAAGTACACAAAGATTTGTTTAACATTACTGGCATTTACGATACTTACCGACTTTAAGGACTTCGGTACATGAGTGGAGCTCAGGCGACACCAAAAACAGAATGACGTAGTAGAGATTCATTCTCATGCTGCAACTGAATAAATGGTTGATAGAACGTTGCGCCCTCTTAAAAAGCGGTATCACATTGTTCGCCGTACGCGCATCTTAACGACCTCTTTGAAGAACGTTCGTCTTGATTCGCTTATATAGATGTTACAGTCAAAAATACCTAATTTCCTTGACATCGCAAATTTGATGGGCCAACGGGAACGGACAGAGTCTTTCCTTTTCTCTGCATCAACTGATGATTATATCATTCGTCAAACAGATACCATCTGACGTAAAGTAGAGGGCATTTCACTTTTAGCGTGACCGTTAAAATAGGCCTAATTGATTACCTTTTTTGAACATCCATAAGATGGGGAACAAAGATAATGTAGAATGAGGCAGACGTGCTAAGTGACATCATCCGATCATACTTCTCACACAGTGTTCTAAGAAACTGTAGATAACAGGTTCAGTCCTTCAGTTTTTTTCAATCAGAACCACGTAGGGTCAAAAGTGGACTCTAGCTTCAAAAACTCAAGGATACATCGCATTTGTCGGAAAGGGAAGATAAAAGTGCCTAATAAGAGAGTACAAACCGCATTGTTCAGTGTGAGCAAAATCACCTATCCACACGGAGCTATGACCCTCTTTATTCTACCTATTGAGGACAGAAAGAGCAGTTTATCTGAAGGAGTCGCTCTGCTGGGAAGTTCACAACAGGCAGATCGTTTCTTGCGGCATTGGAATGTGAGTACCAGCGAAAGCAGGGAGGGAGCAACTTCTCCTCAGCCCAGCTCAAGGTTGCGGGGCAGCCAGGTAGTGTCTGGAACTGCAATTGTTCGTGAGGACTGATAATGTTCATGGTATCTCCTCGGAATTTGTAGTTAGCCGCGTGAATCTGGAAAGCTTCTGACAAAACCACCTTGTGCAATGGTTATCACGACCTCCATTTCTAGTAGCGGAGTGGTGGAAACCCTCACGCCTTCGGCTTTTTGTCCCTTGGTAATTCCCAATGGCGGGATTTTACCGTTTACTGAGGTCCGGATAGCTGAGGTGAAAAATCAATGATTGAACTTCCTAATGATCTGAGTACTCACAATGTTGTACGTATCATCCACATGAATGAAAAAGCAAAAGAGTTAAACAGACACCGCCGGCTGTAGGTAAGTCGGCCCATTCGGAGAGAAGCACAACTACTGACAGAGCCCTCGGATAAGTCCGACGACTGCACAACGACTGGTTCGGATTTCTTCCGCCAAGCTGCATCCTGATACGGCCCACCAGTGGGGCTACACATACGAAGCACATCAAAAGTAGTCCCACACAGCACAGGCATTACAGTGACCACGGAATCCCAAGAGAATCCCGTAGCTTGGGTAGGCCGGGAGTATAATGCCTTCCGGACAAACACAAAAAACGGAATAGTTCTCAATTGAGTAACCTTGTCCACTTCAAAAAGTGCAACTTTCACTTAGAAACAGCAACATTCGTCCTGACACCGATGCTTTACTGCTATGCAGCAAGTGCAATACTCACTAACAGGAAAGTCGCGATGCCCTGTCTTTACCAAACGGGATCAATGTCCCTTCGCTAAGTCAGATCAGATACGATCCAACAAAGGTTACTGTTTCCGCCAACTGATCAAATCAGCATATTTCGGTGACAGCGATTAAGACCGTAGTGTGACCTGAGCATACAAATACCATTTGGGCTGACGAATAATTTAGAACTGCGTTCGCACGCTTAGCTTTATAGAAGAATGCAGCAACTTTCACAAAGTTCGTCCAATTGAATCACCCAGTTGATTGTGGCAACGAGCAGACGCTAATGTTTACTCGATTCAGAAATAATTGCGTTTTACTTTGGTAATCCTCCATGCATTTTTGATGTCACTTTCGACATTTGCGGTTAAATTATTTCCCGTCAAACTTTTGTGGTTCTTAACGTCAAGTCCGTTGCGCGGTTTTGTTCAGAAGTTACTGACACTTAAAAATTTCATCTCATGCAAATGCATAAATGTAAGCTGAAGACAAATGTGGAACAGTGATGTTGTTGAGCTTATTTACACTTCGATAAAACAAACCACCCATAAAATTGTTGACCAGCTGATGCAAGGATGTATCGTATACCTCACAAGAAGGTGCTTCGGAAGGTAGCTCAGGAACTAGATCCTCCCCCCTGAGGCTAACGATACAGCTTCGAAGCAACTGGATTAGAGTGCTTACGCTACCACTCAGGACTCTGCCACCGTCCGATGCAAAGGAACTTTATGTGGTTCGCCATTCGAGGTCTCAGAGTTGGTTTGCCGTTTTTCAGGCAGCCGGAAGAACAGGTTATAGCTTTAAGAGCTGATCGATGATGGAAGGTTACCGTCTGTCTTGCGAGTCAGTGATGATATATCTATTCTGAGTAGACTTCCTGCTGAGGGGCTGCTCACATGAGCTTCCACCTTCTTCTGTGATTGCACTTTTGTAGAATAAAGAAAACCAGCTATTCATCTGAGTGGTGGGACACGCGTGGTGACGAGTCCCAAAACGGTTAGAACACTCTAGCAGTCTTATACCGGCCGTCAAGTATGTGGAATTTAGAACATTATCATTCCTTCCGTCAACGGCCGGAGGTTTTGACAGTATATTGTCTACCATGCAAGCTCGGGCTGAGTCAGTGAAATTAGCCAGACGGCACACCTGCCGTCTGTCAATGTTGTCACTCTGGGAACCATAGTTAATGCATGCAGTGGAGCCCACAAATGAAACCCTCAACCCGTTGAAGTCTCAAGTTCTTTTTACTTTTTATCTCTCTCATCCCTATCCATTTCTCATTCACTGTCTGTAATAATAAATACTGGTGTAGAGGTTATGAAACCGAGGATTGGAACGGCTACGTTTTTTCCATCCACAATTTTCAGTCTATGGATAAGAACTTTTTCCACTTAAAAGTAAGTCTAGACAAGCAAAGCTCTGAAATGGGCTGGGAGTCAAGAAAAAGCCTGAAGCTGAATAGACTAGGGTTCAGTCGTTTGCGTCTGGCAGAAGATCGTGTACAAATTGCCCCACTTAACTGAAAGTCAAGTATTTTAGAAAACGTCCACCATCACCACCATGACTCGCCCCTACCCGATTATACCGAATGAGCCGACTAAGTGATAATGGCTGTAGCTCAAGGACCACGATGAAGGAGGATTTCAATGGATTTATAGTCACAGGTTTAGCCCTTCGTGCAAAAGAGATTCACCAAGCAATTATGTCGGGACTGATACGAATTAGCACTAAAAGGGTATGCAAAGTTATGCAAAGCAAGACTTACCATTTTCAGTTATCTGTCCCATAATTTCGATAATTTTGTTTCAGGGGGTTTTACTATCAGAAACGCCCATAAAGTACCCAATGTGCTGTTCATTTCTGTTGGCTCAACCTAGATGAAGCATCTTTGTTATCGCACTTTGCGTAAGTTTTGTCACCATTGGTTGACGTTCTGAGTGAGGAAAATCAGTTTGTTTGATTCTTGCCCTTATTTGAAACTAAGATAATTATATTATCAAAAAAAACTATGAAGGTAGGTACTAAAGTAACAGAGACTTGGTTGTGAGAAAACCAACGTTGCGATGTTCGTTACTCTTGTTATCAAATGGACGTAGAAGTCTCGGAAACTATATTCTCTGCGAAAGTTACCAGACAGGTCCGGAAAAAGTGGCTAAAGCAGGATAAAGTAAGGGAAAAATGAACAAGGTAGACAGATGAAAAGCGACAATATGGTAATGGAATTTTGAAGTGAAAACGAAAGTGATGTTTGGAGCGGTAGGGTTGAAATGGCTCTTAAAACGCAGTGGAGTAAATTTGGGTTGGCGTCATCAGTGATGAACTTAAATCCTTGTTCTCATTGTAGGCAGTCAATAGAGAGGGCTGGTAAAAATTGAACATACAAACCTCTATGTGTGCTCTGGGATAAGCCATGGGCTGAGCCATGAAACATATGAGCACAGGAACACAAAGACAGGTTCAAAGGTTTATCCAAGGATTTGCAACGATGTCAAAATGGGAAATGGAATTTATTTAGCAGGGGTGGTTAACAACAAACGCTGCAGTAGTTGATGTAGGCGGCGATGATCTTTCCCCTAATGTTGTCCTATCGTACCAAGAGAAAAAAGCATTGCAGATTCGAAAAATGGGAAAAATACAACGAAATGCTTTTGACGACATTCCAATGGCCAATGCAGTTACAAATATGAGGAAAGATACACTGAAGAGCGAAAATGCCGTCTAAAGGTGTTGGAATAGGAGTTTAGTTAATTCACTTAGTTGCGGTTGGTCGGAGGGGAGTGATTGGTCTACCAAGGCAGTATCACTGCTTTCATAAGACTTTTCTGTTGACACGAGGGGGGTTGGCGTAATTTAGTAGCTATCTTTCGGCCATTGCCAGTAAGTCTTGAAGGATGACTTTCGGGCGATTGGGTGGCATTCGACAAATCACGGTAAACTATTCGATCTGGATGACATGGTGATCCGTATCGATTGACTGAGTCGCGATCGCGATCAGCACGTTTTTGATTTTGCGGGATCCACCACACAATGACAGCTGCTGTCATTCTATACAATAGGAGTCGAATAGTAAAACCACGTAGTTCGTGTCACTTTTGTAAACGAAAGAATAGATAACAAGAGCTGTGGAACAGCACCGTATTCTGGAGGCTGATCAAGCAGTCACCACCAGAGTGAACCCTAAGCTGCGAGGATATGCAACATGAGCGAACCCTAATTCATTGTCCTGCAGAAAAGGCCTATAAAATGTGACTAAAGACGAACTGACTTCTATTTTCAGGACCCTGTGATGTAACGGGTACCCAAATTAATTTGTACAGAGTCATACAAGACATTTACAACGTGATCCTCGGCGAACCAAAAACCGGAAGACCGGACTGTTCGTCGGGCCAACTCGGTATGTCTGTATCAAGTTGTTCTCTTCTATGGAGCCAGTTAAATAATAAGGAGGCAGCTGTTCAGAACTAATCCACTCAACCGCGCACTGACGATATCCTTTCTACTGAGGGCGAACCGTTTGCAATCTTATTGCTAAGCTAGGTTAACGGATCAATGGTCATCTCATAGACCACCAGTAAACACATTCGAGCTACCAATATTTCGACAGATTATTCTGAACTGCGTCTCACCACTACCCAACTAACCGTCCGAAAGAAGAACGGTGTATAGTGACTTCCTTTAAACCAGCTTCTGGTACCCTGGCCATCTTGTCAACGCCCACATGCGGCCTATCTGTTTTAGCTCCCGTACTATTGTCCTGCCCACGCCAACCCGTGTTCGACCATGAAAACCGAAGCTTATCTACCACTCAAAACCCATACTTTGGTGAGTTTTTTGGTTGAAGAACGATGACTGCAGCATAGTGCACCTTACTGACTTACTAAAATTTGGTGCTTTCAAACCATAACAATTTAGAGGAACAAAATCGATGCCCTGGCGATGAGCTTTCACAAATGTAATCACAAACTAGAGCGAACAAGCATACATTAAATCCTGGGTGTTGCGGAAAGTTAGGGAGCATCAGTCTCGTTGTCTAGCTGCATTGTTGAATACATCCGATGAGAAGTGGGAAATTAGGAAACAAGCCTTCGTTCTCCTTGAGTAGCAGGAACACATTTTGCTGAATTTGGTCCCTCGACTTTAGCTAATCGCTAGCGGTATCATCGATTCCTCCAGCTGCAGCTGACTTTGCATCAGCGTACAGAAATTCACCTTGGAAATTACGTCCTACTCCATAGACTCAAGTAGAGAACATCGGGCCAATAGTCTTTATCGACCACCAATGTACCACCCGTCAACATGTTCCAAGTCGGAAGTTGGGAGAAGATGGCGCACAATTAGCTCGGTGACACAAATGTAAAGAACAAAACAAAACAAAACAAAAACTTGAATGGTGAGGGGTGCTAGCGAGAACGGACGGGTGGCATCAGCGCAAGCCTGATTCACTTTAATAGGTCACTACTAAATGATAGCCAGTTTTACCCAGATTCCACAAAAACTCAGTGCAAATGATATGCCTAGCAGCACGTCGCATTTATTCAGTTGTTCATACTTAACAGTTGTAAGTCCGGGTTCATCCTACAATGCAACAGTAATCAGTTCTTCTAGTTGGTTTTTTGAACCTTTATACTCTATCCGACGGCACATGGTGCTGTCAAAAGTCCGTGTGCCGATTTTCACCGGGTGCGTCAAACCATATAAAGGGGACGAATAATGTAAACTCCTTGACTGTTGAAGATACGTCACGGTATACCAGTGCCAGGGACAGTGCCAGCGGTTTGAGCGGAAGGTAAATCAAACGCACATAACCCATAGTACACTTCTTTGCGGATTACAGTTGCAGCACCTTGCACTGCATTCATTGGCGTCACAGGAACACCCGTGATATATATATTTTTTAGACATTGCAGGATCCGACAATGGAGATTGTCATTTGGACTAGCGTTGGCGGTGGCTTCTGGCAGTCACTCATTAATCGGATAACTGAGTGGTGCTTGAGTCAAGAAGTTAACTTTTGAAGAAATCTTATATCTGTTTGCATTACAGGGCATTTTCTCTTTGTTCCAACTCAGTTGGAATACTGAAACCATGAGATGTTAGTTGGGTCCAAAATGCTATTTTACTCGCGAGTACCTAAAGTTTAGTGCTTTTGGTGGTTTCGGAATCGGTATGCCACCTCTTGTCGCTCACATTCTCAACTTACCTTCAGCCTTTTGAATGACCCTCTTCTACTCCAAGAATACCGTCTATTGTATATTGTTAGACAGATTGATCATGTGTTACTCCTTGTAGTTTGAAGTAATTTTATCGTGGAGGGATTTGTCTTCTTCAAGAAATTATTTATAATACCCGTGAACCACATATTTGGGATTTCCATCTGGATAGACCCGATCGGAATACTCAGCATGTTGGTGCTTTTCACATTCTGGGTGAGTGAGAACATCAAAGTGTATTTGTTGTGAGGATAAATTTACTTCATAGCTGGTCTGAAATTGAGGTTATCTTCTCAGGCCGTAACGAGATAATGCAGAATTTGTCTCAATTGACAATCATGGACCAAAGAACGTGTGCAATATCAATCCGATTTGAGTGATACCAGGAGATAGGTGGTTTTCCTATGCGTTATTCAAAAAATGCGCTTTTTCTGGCACGCATTTTACATTACATTATCCGACCAATTAAAACCGTCTCTCTAATCATCTAATTCTGTCCTAATGGGAAGCTGGCACTGGGGTGAGTTTTGGAACAACGTAGCTGCCTTCTGTCATACACATGTCCCAGTCGTACGTTCATTTTAGAGCGTGATGTAGAATACAGCACAGTGTGACGGATTCCACAGAGCCGAATTTCTCTGCTACTCGACCTCACAAAGAGCCAAAGTTAGAAAAGATATTAGTGAGGCATCTGTCCTCGGGACTTGTCCATCACACGCATCAGTATTGACACAGACAACAGGACTGTGACAGGCGGTAGGCGGGGCAGGAAGAACTGCAGGTCTCGTTCTAAAGCATAAGCATAAATACGAATATAGTATAAGTAGTAGAAAACTGTAGCCATTCAAGTGGCTTTAGGGGACGTTTATAAGTGATGGTCTCTGTGTGGCAATCGAGGTAATAAGTCAGTAGATTAAATGGGCTTACCTAATGAACAAAACGGTATTCAGAAGGAGAATGGGATGAAAAGGTCCATGAGAGCCATCAGTTTCATGCCGTGTGGTATACCGTCATACCTATAGTGCGTACGAACTACACTGTAGTCAGACACCGAGAGACAGACTAAAAGGAAACCACACGAGGAGCGGAACGAACTTTAACATGTGCGCGGACCTGGAACACACGACCAGTGGAGTGCCCTTGGTCAGGGCCGCAACACTTCGACAGTGACCTGAAATTCGCCCCGACCGTGCATGTGCGATTCCAGGCAAGACCGACTTCCCCCTACAGAGGCACTCTGCTGCGAAGGCAAACAGCAACAGTGGTAAACAGATGTACGCAGAGCCGGTAATGATGACTGCGAGACATAAGCAAGCGGTTAACCGTCCGTTCTATAAATCACCAATGGAAAATCGTATTGGATAGAAGAGGGGAAAGGCAACAGTGGCGTAATAAAAAACAAAGAATTCAGACTACTTGGCAGTAGCCTGAGAAGACGTACATTTCAGACAACTTTACTCTCGTAGGAAATCAACACGTACCGTTTGCGTTCATTGTATTTGACACCGCAGAATGGTCATGGCCCCAGTTTAATGTTACAGAGGCAAGCTACTGGATCACTTCTTTTTCACCGTTGCACAGTAATAGGAATGTGTACCAGAATCAAACTTGGGGCTATAATAATCTGGACTACAATTAGGTTAACTGCTGCGTTACGCGTTGGTGGTGTTCCTTGAATGTTGAATTAGGTAGTTTCTGTTGTGGAGGTGTAAAGCATAGGTTTCTGTAAGTTTCTGACATGCTGACCATCAGTCTAGTGATGGGGTTCCTGGGACAGGAATAAAGAGGTTGATTAGCGGACAGCACATTCAGAGGGACCAATATTTCTGCATATAAATTATCATGGCATACTGCTTCTATCGGCCTCGTTAATTTATTCTAGTGCTTGTGCACTCATGCTGTTTCCACTACATTGAATACTCCAGAGTTATTCAGCAAGCAATTCAAGTTCACCGATACGCTGGATTGGGGACTGGGTAAGTCGTTGAACTGGTTCACGCATCGGTAGGCTGTCCGTTCGAAGTGTAATCTGGCTGGTGTTAATCCTGGCAGTGGTGAAGATACTGGTAGATTTTCTCATACTGACTGCTCTCCCGACTACAGGTGAGTGAAGATGGTAAAAGTGGCCATCAGGCTGCCAGTCCAAGCCTGCCCTGATCGACAACTGTGATCAGCTTTAGCTGATGTGAAAAGTACTAGCAGAACTAAGTGCGGTCAACTCTGACCGCAATTGGCCTCACTTGAGATAGGATATCTACCAGCCTCAAGCTGTTGTAGACTGATTGCTTACCTACTGAATCTTGTAGGAATCATCTGTCGCTTTCGGTCAACCTGCTACGTTTGAAAGGCGATATTGGAGTGATGACCACATATGGGCACGCTATGAAAGTGCTGAGGTACCAGCTACCGTTTGCCGTACACGAGATGCACTTGCTGAGGATGTCGGTTGTGTGCAACGGATAATGGATCAGACTAGACACCAAGGCTAATTTACCACAAACCTCATCTTATATGCACAGGGAAGTCTACCACGTCAAATTTTAGTAACTCTTTATATGAGACTGCTTTGTTCCATCTTTTCTCCACTAAGCCCACTCTACACTGACTGCTTCTGAGACCGGTTGAAAACGATCGTTCTGTGGGAGTGGAAGTTACAAAGAGTACAACAATTTGGAGTTTATCAAATTCAAGTTGAGAACCAGTTGGTAGGCGACACGGAGACTAATTCGCCCCAAATTTTGTGAAGCGGAAGAAGATACCTCAATCCAAGTCTCTGCTTGTCTCTCTCTATCTGTTGTGTTATTTCCAGCCTTCCTTGTTCCATGGACTTTTAACCTGATCTGCGGTCTGTTTTCTTCATGCTTTAACATCTGCTGACAATGGCCTTCTCACATCCATCTGTTACAGTCGGCAGCAGTGGTGAGCTGTTCTGCTCCAAGCGTGGAGCGAGACCGGACTGCGTAGATGAACCACTACCGGAGAGAGTATGTTGACACGGGAACCGAAATCATCGAAATCACTTATTCATACATAAATAATTACATAAATCTCGGTCATAGCTGGGCAACAAAAGATCAATTAGGAGATCAAACAAATTAAGATAGGCAGGGCCAGGGAGGAAAATCAGTAACCTTGGTGACAAGCAATAATGTCAGTAGACGCGCGGCATGGAGATTCATCAAGGGGGTATGATGAATGACGTGAACCGACGCCGGACCGCGAATAGATCTGAAACACTGGACAAGGACATCTAGGCTAATAATAAGAAAGCGTTGTCATGGCGCACGCGCAGATGAGACCACGGGTCACGAATTCCAGTGAAGGGGTTCACATGCAAGATTATCAGTCCCCTGTTCAGGTATACAGCATCGTTTAGTAACGAAAACTCACCCATGATTGGGTGGATAAAGTGAGAGTCTATCATGTCTGACGCAAGGACGGCCGATTGTCATGGAAACCGAGACAACTACCGGTGGTAAATGAGATGGGCGCATTGTGAGTGACAGGATAAGCCCCGTTTAAGCCAGCCTACCATGGCGGATGGGAACAGCTAATGACGATGCACGTCGAAGTCTAGATGGCTCGTATCTTGACATTGTTTAGTATCGATTAAGTACACTATCATTTAGACTACGGTTTTTTATTCATGGACTAACCAAGGTTTACAGCCATTATCGAACATCAAAATAATTGACCCTCATCGAATCCCCCTTGGAGTTGTCCAGACGTAACACTACTTATGAAGTTGCCGAAAGACTTTCGACAGCCAATGACCGGTTTCGTTCTTCATGGAATTTACAGGTGGGCCAGACTTCGAGCTGACGTTAACCAAACTGGCGCACAAATGACAACATTTGGCGAATTCTGTCTAATCTTGGTCAGAGGAAGACGGAAGCTCAGGGATCGTGCCTGCCTGATGAGCCTCAGGAAGAGCGAAACAGGAAGTGGGCGGTAGCCCATCATTCCCCCTAAGTTATTCCCAAATTCACGTTCAGAACACTCTGTTTGAACAGTCACCCTGCTGTCCTCGCACAGTTATTTTAGTGACCACGTAAAAGAGGGGGAAGCACTACATTCTCAATAGAGCAAGTCGACCGTGCCTATACTTGACGGTGTCGGGGTTTGAACTATGGGTACCTGACACGCGAAGTGCGCGCGTTGTTACTACTCATCCAGCGCAGGTCGGACGCTTCTGAAATATCACCTCTGAATAGGCGAACGTGTTCAAGTTTGAGCGATGTGACTGGTTTATTCGACGCCTCAATTTGCAACCCACAGAGTTCGACGAGGCTCGGATCACCGTATTCTATCCTGGTTTGAATTGTTCTGAACCGGGGCGGTTCCTTCATCATCTCGAATCCCTTGTGCAAAGAAAGTTTCAGCAAAATTCACTCATGTGCATACCATTTTGGTTTTGACGGGAGATTCACCTGGAATCTTTCGATTATGATGTTTTTAAGTAACTTAAATTCAAACCGGAATTACCATACCTAGTGAGGTTGTCTTCGGAATAGTATCGCGACGCAGTGGGTTCACGGGGTTGCATAGATTCGGTGGTAAACGCGATCTTATCTTAACCAAAGTGAAACTTACCTACTATCAGTTCATACAATTACGAGAGTCGCTGAATAGGTTAGGACACGATTCCAATAAGGCCACACTGCAGGCGCCCAATAGCATGTCAAATGACCGTAGTTGAAGAGTATACACCGGTGACAACCATTGGGGAATTAATTTCGACTCCAAATAATGGTCAAATAATGAAATAATCGTTCAGCTGTAACACCCTTCTGGCGTCTAGCTACCATGCCACCCGAAGGAAGCAGGAGGGCTGACATTCTACCAGGTTGATCAAGCCTAGACAGGAGCAGTCGACCTGCTCGGTTCGAACCGTGGACCTTGCGGTTGGTAAGATCACGTCCAAATTACTGTGAACAACAGTTCCACGAATCCCGCTCCTCAAAAGTAATCACTAAGTCAGTTCATCGCCCTTGCAAGTTGCGTACTCCACAGCATGCAACCATTATAGCGCACGTTCGTTCGATCAGCTTGGTAAGCAACAAGTACTGCATACCAAAGACGCATTTTTCATCAAGCACATCCCAACAGAAAGTTCGATAAATAAATCACTCTACCATTATCTCATTCTTCCTATTTCTCCATTCCAAATTCGTATCGTCACTCTCAGACAAACGGAAAACACCATGACTGTACGGAATAGCACTGTACAAAGTAACCGAGACAACTGAAGTCAACAATCCGATGCATGCGTTTGGGCAAACAGAATGAAAAAGGAGGAAGATGAAAAGGAGGAACGCGGTTATGTGGCACATGGCTGGAAAAAAGTGTAAGTCTGCCGGTAATGTAATGAAATCTGGCGCGTTTGGGGAAGAACTAGGACCGTGCTAGAGAGCATGGATGAACTTCTTACAATGTGGACAGGGAATGAGGAGATATCCACATCTGACGGTTGGGATGCCCGAAGTTGTCAAGTCGTTCAATGGTGATATAAAAATGGAACCACTGCTCAGGAGGCGACCTGTCTACATTGAAACTGGACTTCAAAAGCAGCAGCTGCCGCAAGGGTCATCCTATTCAGGTCTGTAACAGGACCGATGTTGTCTGGCGGAAGTCATGGGTCGTACGGCTCCCAAATACCTTCCTTGTAGCCTTCATCGACATGTTCGAGCAGTACCCTTCTCCGACTCGCACAGTATCGCGCTTTATCTTGCAACTCTTGTTTCAATTCATTCAAACTGGTTGTACACAGGTCACGATCTAGCAGACCGGATAGATACTCCGTAGACAGTTCCAAGTCACTCTGGTTTCTCTCAAACAAAATTGAATGGTTGTTTTTCTTGAGAAAAAACGCAAACACATAAGTGTACATCAGTGTTCGGCGACAGCTACACAACACATCCACCACTTTACGGATAAACTTGACATCGATCCAAGATGTCCCACTATTTTGCATCGCATCCATTTTCTCCTGAACCGACTCGTAAAGGCGGGCTTCGAAGCGCAGTGATTGCAGGTGACTGAAATATCGATTGAAATAAAACAAATAACGATCCAGATTGCGTCGTGACTGTGCCTGGGCATCACGTGCCTTTTTAGCCGTGTCCTCATTATATCGATTGCATTTGTACCACCCGGCACCATGTGGTTCCCATCGATCCAAACACAGCCAACAAAACTCAAATTTACAGTCGACATTACGACATATCATGTGGTTGCAACCACCGCTCTTCTCAATGGTGGCGTGGCACTTTGGACATTCTTTGGTGTTGGCAACGATCCAATTTGATGTGCCCGAATCGTCGGAGACCCGTTTGAGCCAATTTTTTAGCTGATCACATCGAACCGGGTCATGCCATGGCTGGCTACACGCGAAACAGAAAGACTCGGAACAATTGGTGCAGTTAATTTGGCGAGGCTCCTCAGGACCCAGGCATCGTGCTGCATAGCCACAATCAGCTCCGGGACACCAGGTGAGCGAACGGTTGTGCATGACAAAGCTGTTGGATATGAGTTTTTGAAATCGTCTGCGGACATTCGGGTTGGTGATGACCCGGAAGACGGATTCGTCTTCAATTAAAACATTGCAACCATAGGAGGGACAGTAAATGTGGTCACCTTGGCTCTCCTCCATGATTTTCCACTCTAGGTTCATTCTATGTAGTTTACGTAAGCTATTCCTGCCAAGCACATTTTTTATTATTCCACCTGTTGACCTCATACATCTTATGTCGCAGGAGATATCTCCATCGTGCAACCACTTTTGCAAGTGACTTGAAATACCCTGCAAAAGATGGACGTTACCATGACACAGAAATCCTTAAAACAACATTCTTCCTTCCAAGTGCAATTCAAAGTGTTCGGTTAAACTATGAATACTAAGGTAGTAAAACACACAAGACTGTCACCCAGAGCGCTCAGCGATAAGCGGAGCAGTTCGGGAGGCTCTAAGTGGATTAACAATATTTTTTGTCCGCCAGGCTACTTCGACTATATATGCTCAGAAAGGTTGTCACTAAGTACGTCACATCGAAACTGACTAATAATCCAGTGAAAAATTTCCACAGTAGAAGTCGCATATGTTCTGTAGTTCCAACTCAGGTAGTATCGACAGCTTCTTGATCAAGCAAAGGACGAAGGGTCTTACATAGGTGCCTAATCAATATTTCAGCCTTCTTCTGTCTCACGTCATTTCCAGAATGACTATTTTCGGAAAAGTAACGTCTGTATCTACCTTATCGACCTTTTAAAGAATTGATCGTGGCACAGACACACCATGACACAGTTCACACCAGTTTGAGACCCTTTTGGCAGTCGTAGTACCTCTAAGAGTTCTGTTCAAAGGAGGGCCATTATACTGATTTTTAACTCAATATTTAGATCAACAGGTCTTTTACTCAACTAATTACTTCGTTCTCCAACTGATATGATGTGTTCTGAAATTTCGACTGTCGGACAAATTCAGTTGAAAAATTTGGTGCGTCAATCAGATGTAGCTCATTCAAGAAATTTAGCGGGCTTTACCATGGGCTGAGCTGCGTATTATGGTGCATAAATAAGTCTGTTCAGCCCTTCACCACCAAGTCAAAGGAATCACACGAAATCAACCTAATGTTGAGAATTCACAGAAGAGCCTAGGTTTGACCCCCGGTTGCACGATAGAGTACATAGCATAAGAAGGGGTTTGCTAAGATAAATGTCACCACTCTAGGCCTAGAACATGAAGAACGAAAATTCTTTGGAAAGAGACAAATCTTAAATGTGAAGCACTTGTACCTCTCAACCTAGGTCCTTGGCCATCCTTATCTAGGTGATTTGTTTCAAACGCAGAACCTGAGAAGGAGTTCTGACTTTCTTAAAATCTGTTACCTAATTCATAAGCAAGCAACGCCAAAGTCTTGAGATTTTTCATAGAAACTGAAAACCAAAAATGTTGTGCACATCGAAAACAGCAGTCCTCAGGCACGTCAATTAAAATAATTTTTGGGCTAAAAACTGAACCAGGGACTTACTGACGAATCCGAAGTTGCAGGCTAAACAAGGTACAACAGTCTACTGCCTCTCCTGTTGGCCGTGAGTTTTGAAATGTGTAGCTCACACGTCAAATAGTTTGTAAATAGCGTACACTAACTCAATAATAAATTGACATTGTCTATGGGGCTTCATTCTGAAACGCTGAATATTCTAATCCACTTGATTAGAAGAGCTAAAAGACGCATTTCGCATGGTGTTACCATTTCACCTATATCTATTTGGTCGTAACACTGGGGACAGTGAGTTTGCTTTTATACAAGAAATTAGTTTAGCCGGCTGGATACAGGAGTTAACGACCAAATTTAGAAACTAATTCACTGGCAGACCCATGGCTTATTTCAGGAACTCTTGTGTGCATACGGTTTCGGTCATCAGCCAGGCTTGGTCCAATCCAAGCTTTCCAGGTTTTTGCCAAGCAATAAGGATTTGAATGATGTTGACTGGCCAATCCGGTGCTCTGTATCTCGGATGTGCTGCTCGATCAATGAACTTGGTTTGTATGATATACTTCTGGTATATGCTCAGGAATCCGTTCACCTGGGCTTCCAATTCCTTCCAAGATAAGTATCACCATGACTGCGGGTGGGGGGTTTGACAACATGAGAGGCAATTGCATTACACGCACTAAGTCTTATATCTCCCAAACTGATCTAGCTGGTTGTCAACACCTAACTGTGACATTTATTTGTGTCCCATCAATGATATGGAAATTATTCTGTTCACTTACAATGACAATGTTCTTTCACTGACTCCAGGTGTCGGGTGCTAGTGACTGAGATAAACGGCATTGAATGTGATGTCGTTTGAGCTCACTAAACTTCTCTGTTCTCTAGTACTTTGAAGGTATTGTAGCTTTGTGAGTTTTCTGAACGTATGTGGTGGCGTTGCTGATAACAAGTGCTGATCTATTAGGTTCGATGCAGTCGCATTGGAACTAGTGGCTTTCTCAGCTTACGAAATGAGCAAATCAGTAACACTGAATGGCTGATATGAGTCCGGTACGTACACTTATACGTCGGATTGGTTGGTACTGCCTTCTGTTGTCATGACTAGAAAGGACGGTGGTGTAGATAAAAGGAGGCAACGCGGCATCTCTCGCCTCCCACAATAGTCAGGAACTCACTAATGTTCCGTCAGATGAAGGTGTTGGACTGTTCAGATGTTAGTCACTTGGGATGTTATGCCGCACTCGCATAAATTACGCCAAGTGATTTGTCAACGTTTGAGGCTTAATTGTCATGAATATATCATCATTATATATAATCTTTCTCCATCAGACAGTGTCATGGGACGGTTTTGCACTTTTTTTTCATGTCTTTCACGCTTTGATGTTTCTTTAGATCGCTTGATGAAGAAGGTATTCTTATAAAATATGAATGTGATTTCTGAGGAGATCTCTCACCTGTTGACCAAGTCTACCTACATTCTGTCAACCAGGGTTAGAATTATAGCGAGAAAAACTGAAATCACTGTAATTTTACTATGAGTTTTTAGGGAATTTTAAACCACAGTTGATCTCCGTCTGGTTGCTCAAGGGCGTCGAAGAGAATTTCAGAGCTTGTGTTGTGGAGTCGTGAAGTAGGCAAGCCATTCTGTCGCTGCACAAGCCAACTTGGTCGTGAAAACTCCAGTCTGAATAGGCGCCCACTCTCTCAATAAGTTCTTATACCGGATTCTTACAGAATACATCAAGCACATTAATGCGGATGGACATTCATCAAATCTCAGGTATCAGTTTTTGTGACATCAGCGTTTCAGTGAAGTAACCAGTGAATTTTCTGCTAACACTCGATTACTTATGTCGTCACCCCCCAATCATCATATGAATGAAACTTATGTATAAAATGCATAGAATCCGAAGCGTCGGATTACTTCTCGTTCTATTAGGCTGTTGTGACTTTAAGAAATTCCATACGTAATTAATTCATTTAGGTTAATACTTCTGTGTGTCACTGTTTTGTCTGTTCTTGTTCTTAATTCGCACGCTGATTCCCTCATTTTCGCATCTACTCACTTGGTTCACGATTAGTCAATAACTGGGCTTTTTCGAGTTTAACCGATGACCTGTAACGGAGACAC
Source organism: Clonorchis sinensis (assembly GCA_003604175.2). Classification (NCBI taxonomy): domain Eukaryota; kingdom Metazoa; phylum Platyhelminthes; class Trematoda; order Opisthorchiida; family Opisthorchiidae; genus Clonorchis; species Clonorchis sinensis. Next base: position 46,502,157 of record CM030370.1, read on the forward strand.
CAGCACAAAACATTCCGATCGATAACCACACACAAAAAAACAGATTATCAGCGGGGATGCGCAAATACTTACTTCCAAGTTTACGTTCAAGGTGCAACGATTGTTTCAGTTCTAATCGGGTTGATGTCTTTTCAGCTGTTAGTGTTCACACAAAATTGGGTTGGTAGAATTGGTCGAATATTCTGTTTGTTCACAGGTACCAGAGGTTATTGACAAGACTAAAGGTTCAAACGCGCTGGAATAATAGAAGTCCAAATTCCACTGTATCATTAAGAGTAACCTTCGTGCTAAGTGTCTGCAACGTCACCCGGATGATACACCTCGGGTTTTCAACTGGAACTGCACGGAAAAACTAACTTGAAACTAAGAAAACGTTGTTTAATGTTGGCCGGACACTCTGTAAACCTAACCAATCTAATCGAGTGTAGCGAGCCACAAATTGAAGTATACAGAAAAACCTATGCAGTAATTGACATACAGAAGAGATAAACCAGCCAGCAATTGCAAAACAGGTGCGACTCGAACTGGATCAGGGTAAAGAAACACCAAATTTTTTGTACTTGACTAAAAAGTGCCTGTCAGTTTTCCTAAGCTTCCATGTATTCTGTGATCAATTTGTTTTCGACTTATGTTCGACTACTAAAGAAACAAACAAATTAGGGGGAAACGTTGCAAGATTAAAAGTGGTTGTATTATTCTTGTAATCACATAATACACTATCTCCGAAAACCGCATCCATCTGTGATCCCATACTGCGTTGCAGTGGGATAGTAGAAATTTCTGAAAATACTCATCCAGTGCTATATTTCCGGACTACTAGTAGGGGGATAACATTTCTCAGGTTAATAAAGAAACAGTCCAGGTGGTCGAGTGAATAGGAAGGACGTGAATCGCCATTCTGATCACTTGCAAACTAAACTTTTTTTATGTTAACCGCAGGAAACAAGCTTATCTGGACCACTGCTTTTTGGTTGAATTGATAGGAGAACAAACTACCCAAACCTTGAGCGCGATTCACACTTAGAATCTTATTGGACATGAATCTTGTTATATGCAGGACTCACGATCTAGATGAAAATACCACGCTGTGAGGAACTGCAATCACCGTGAACAAGAAGTACAAAAACTTATCTGATGTACAAATGGATACCTTAACAAACATGATTGACTCTGTAATCCATCGGAGGCGCCACCGTGAATGACATCGGACCGTCTGGTTTACTGACTACTTCAGTGAACAAAGTTCCGTAGCATTTTGAATATGATCGTCAGTTTAGCTGACGGGGTTGACATGAATCTGCATCAGTTATCCGCTGGTTTCAATTTGGAGTTCAACCCAAAGTCCGTTACCAAAATTTCATGCCGGAAAGGTGCAAAATGTTATTAGAAACTTATCAGATAAATGATCAGAACAACTGAACGTTGTGGAAATGCAGTGGTCACTATTTGATGACTGTTGTTCATTTGTGCTTTGCAGACCACTGGCAAAAGTTAAACGGGGATCACATCGTCCTTACGTTAGAACCATGACTGTCTACCACATAGTAAGCTGGACCGAGGCATGGTACGCAGATCAGTGATGTTTGAGTTTGAGCAGGGTCAGACAGTAACACCCAGAGACTGAAGACTGTGCCAGCGCTTAATGCGCCCTAAAAATCCCTGAAAGTTTTTGTCCTTTCTTCAGTTGCTGGTCCTTTCTACATCGAACCTTTCATCTCGCGGATAAAACCACTGCTGATACGCCTTCATGTGGAACATCTCCCTCCCATCTTATGTTCTCTACTTTCTTCCACTTTTATGTTTTGATCATGCTTTTAAGAAAAGAAACGATAAGTGGTAAGTGGTTTCGGCAGGAGACTAAACTAAATCAAGGTATAACAGTATAACAGTAGTATTTTGATATTTGCTATAATTATTGAGAGTCGGGAAAGTGTATTTGACTGTCGTAGTATGACCAGTTGGATTATCCTTCATCGTCTACGGTGAAGCATGAGCGAATTCTAAAAACGGTAAGCACCGGCCCAAAATCAGACTGGATTCATTTACGCATGTCGGAATTCCAAATCGCCGTCGACAGTCTTTGTGTTAAAGTGTGGGTCCTATTGTTTCCATTGCAAAATCGATCGGTTGTTTTGTGGTAGACTGTCAATGAATTACCATCGTGGTGGTTTGATGTTCGTTTTCAACAGTTTTGTCCAGTCACAACATGTGTGAGTCTATCAAGACCGATTATCTCAGACGAGTCGTGGGGCTAAAATTAAAATAATAAAATACCCTCTCATTTGTGCACATTGCCATATTTTAGGCATGATGTAAGCTGTCAGCTCGATCGGTCCAAACTGACCCTACGGCGGATTTTTTCGTCCAACATAATTATGCGAACACATGCATCCAAGTCTGTCTTACTATTCAAGATAATTAATTATTTTTGACACTGTCCACCTACTATAACTTTGTGTTGCGCAAAGGTAGGAGAATACTAACTGTTTGTACATCCACACCTATTGGATATGCCGTTTTTCCTCACAATAGGAGATTGCACAACTTCGTCTTCTCCCATGACACTTCATAGGCGCATTCCATATCTATGCAACACGCTTCTTGGTCGCAACGGCCATATTTTTCTACCAAAGGGACTTATTTCAAGAAAAAAAGGATAAGGAATAGAACTTTCAAAAAGCGGTGAAGTATGTCAGAGGTGAGATTTGATGATTCAAAAGTGCCCGCCAAGTAAGCATGACTTCGTTCTTAGGAACAACAAGTTTATTACTGTAAGACGGCTGGAAATAAGTGTTTCTATGGTGTGAAGCGTTCGGTAAGCTGTGTACATTTTAGTTAAACGCTAAGTCCACCTACTGAATAGCAAAAGTCGATAGGTTGGCGTAGGCCTGGGAGATACATTGCAGTTAGCTATCAGATGGCATGTAAAGCAAGCGGTTCTAAATCCAACTATATGGGACCGGCTCAAGGGTAGGCACACTTTCTCCACAGAGCAGATCACTTGCTATCGGTACCAATATTTGTTGTCGATAAGGCTTTCGATGATCCATGTGGGGGCAAGACAAGAATCACCAAAAACACTGTATCTTCTAGTTCCACATCAAAAGCGGACATCAGTTATCAAGTCTTCGGAAACCTAGTGTTAGATGGCTTTCTATCAGCACCTGACTCTGACTGCTATCCAATTATATGCGCTGGTTTGTGTACAATGTATGATGGATCGCTGAGGTAATGCCCATTCTGTTCGAAACCTAATGGAGTTTCGTGAGGTTCGCACTACTGGTGATTTCCAATAAGACGGATAGACCCGCACCATGCTTCTCCGCGTTTCAGTATAGATTACCTTCACATACAGGAAGAAATCTCAGTTGAAAATGCTCATTTTGTCAGCAAACAGGAACCAACCAGACGTTTGTTGAGGAAGTTGTATCCACTCATTTGGATTGTACTTACTTTATTAGTAGGATTCGTTAGGCATCTGTCTACCTCTGAATTGTTAGATGATTAGTGCAGTTACTTCATACTTTTCATAAGGGGTCTGCTAATTACATAGCTATGGCCTTCGAGTTGCGTAAGTGACATTTATAAAGCAGAAGTGATGGACTCTTCGAGCAAAATCCACTGTGCGTCTTACCCCGATTGGGTCTCCTCAGGTGCATGCAGCAAAATTCGATCGCCTGATAGTCCGGGTGATAATAATCCACCTTGCAACTGATAGTTCAAACATTTCCTTTACATATGAATAGAAACTTTAACTGCAATGGCCCCAGACTCCTCTATATCCTGGTCAGTTAACCGAAAGCCCACCTGGACAGAGCAGTATCCACAATTTGCGGTTTTTCCCCATTGGGCACAACTACCCCCTGGTTCTCACTTTGCACTCTAGAGTGGAAAAACGTGTACTACGAATACACTGGATGCACAGTTCCAGTAGCTGTGGGAAGTATATCAGTAGTACATTTGCCTAGACGGATTTGACGATAAACAAAGCTTCGCTAATAACAGTACAGAAGAAAAGCGTCCGGCATCGTATACCGTACGCTATTCACTAGCTCACTAAACTTCATAAAAAACCTCGAATCTAGCCTTACAGTCCACTTCAGATTCTGATCAATCACGTGTAATTAGCCGTCAAGGACAGTGCCACTGGTTTCTATCAAAATACCCCATTCATTCGATCAAAATGTCATCTCATATAGTGTTTCATCTGCAGTTGCGATGAAGTTGATGAAGTTGACAAGACGCTTGAAAGACAAACAAAAAGCCATCTCCCGAATTTAATTCCAGAGCTGGTAGACAACTTGCATTTTCCTGCCACCGGAAGGGTTCTTAAGGCCACACCTCTCATCGTCAGACACCTAATCGAGACACGGCACATAGTTGGTCTGCAATCATTTCCCGAAATCGTCGCACGATGTATCCGATCAAAGTACCTCAATTTCCTTGTGATATTATTGCTCAGTGGGCGCAGGACTTTTGTCGCCGTCAAAAAGAACTTAAAATAATTAGCGAAATACACTCGTTTGCATACCAATTTGGTTTTGACGGCAGACCCACATGGAGTTCAGTTGAATCTCTCGTTTATGATGTTTTTAAGGATAATCCTCAGCTAACCCCGAGATTATTGGCCGAGTGACCTATAGACAAAAAAATTTCTGTAAATTTGGTTTATGTAATATTTATAATTTTTGGAATTTCTTTGCGTATTTTACGCGTCTGTCACCGTAAAAATTGTGTGCAATGATCCAAACTACCATCCACGTTTTTCTGTCCGCAAGCATCAAGGGGAAGCATCCGTGGATGTGGAGTACACAAAGGCAAACGCCCTACTGTGTCATCAGAACAGTAAAGTTGTGAATCAGGATGATAGTCAAGTACCGTATGATTGGTCTCCTTGACTTTACAGGGAAACCATCACCGAATTTCAAAATCCTCTCCGCATGACCTGTGATAGCAGGGTGAGAATGCTTGTTTGATATGCCCGGATCTACTCTCACAACACGACGACGAGAGTGACTAAACGATTTGGCTTTTTGACGACTGCATGGTGTGCAGGCTTTGGGCTAAAGGTTGCATAGGGGTAGCACCGTTGAAACGGAACTTCCTAGTATGCGAGGGTAGGTTAACGTTCAATGTGTTATTACGCCTTAATGCGAACCGTCACAGTGCGTCTGTCAATCGTCTCAAGCATAACTTCACACTGGCCATTGCCCTATAAACCTGAGCATAAAAACCGCTTCTCGCCAACCAACGAATCGACATTAACTCAGCTAATGTCCACAATGTGATGTAAGTCCCGGATATTTTAGGAGCCTTCTGTCAGGATCAACACTAGTTTTTGAATAACATATTTGGACAGCTATCGTATCGTATTCACTGTATTGGGGCATTGCTAATCGGAGGATCACAAAAACAGATGCTGGTAGGGCTCCAGTATAAAACACGGGTGTTCGAAGGCTTGTTGGAAAGTTTCACAGCACGAACTTGTTTGAAAACAGAAAATACCTGGGCGAACATAGGACGGTTACTTAAGTTACAACGCGTCAAACTAGTATGCTACATTTGATGAGCCACTGCATTGTTTTATTCTGGTTGACCAGAACGACACCGATGAAGGACGGGTTTAACCACTGTAAGGCAAAACAGATGGATAAACTAAGAATGGAATGCCACAAGATGTTTTGCAAATGGGTCATGTTCGATGTGGGTGGAACGTGCTTTTTACTATGTTTTACCTAAATGGAACAGCATTATCTTTGAATATTAGGGTGAAGACGAATCCCAGGAACATTGATGAGTACAGCATACTTTGGAGTTTATGTTCGAAAGTGTTGATTGCACTGCTGGATGCACAATTAGCTGGGTTATATTGTTTGAAGGACATGGTCTATCCTACCTGAGGTTTCTACAAGACAATCTGACTCCTTAACTGGCTACATTATCGCCCAATGAACGAATAGTGATGTGTTCCCAGTAGGGCACAGCTCTTCCCAGTTTTCGTGAAGAACATTCCGCTGCGCAATGGAATGGTCGAAACGATTCGACGCGCTGGACACCGTGTTCATCTGATTTTACCCTCCCCCCCCCGCCCCGACATATTTCTCTGGGATTATATAAAAAAGAACATACCTAAGGCCAGACCAACAAGCTTTGAACGCATGAAGGAAGTCATCAAGGATGTATTAGAACAATGTATTACATTGCAAGTTAACGAAATGTGGCCACAGAGAATACCTCTGTGCAATAGACTGACAAGGGAAATTTTCAGTAAAACGTAAGTTTTTGCTTTCGCATAAAAAAGTTCACAATTCAGCTTCTTTGTTCTTCCTCTGTGCCGGACCTGAAATATCCGACAAGATAGGAGGAATCATAATTGGTAAGAAATGGGCATAATTTTCCTCCATCTAGTGCAAAATGTCCGAGCATTTTATCGCTGTTTGTGACAGGCTGATAAATGGCTGTTATTTCCATAGATAGGCAACTTTTACCGACAAGTCCGTTTACATCCACTATATCCATGGCTTTTGAAACTCAGCAAGGCAGTTTTCAGCTTCAAAAAAGCCAACAGAAGACAGGCCAGCATCAGAAAAGTTCGTTCTACCTTTCTGGGAACTACTCATCTCTGTCGACAGCGTGATTCTGGTGTGTGGATGAAGAGTACGTTCTTGAAAGATGGAATCACGCCTGCCTTACTTCTCTAGATGGTGCCCAAACACAGTTCATGTCGTGCGTGCCTCAAGTTGGTTCACTCATCGATCAAGCAACCAAGATGTGTATGGTATGAGTTCACGACTTAACCAGTTCACCCCATCGGATATCTGTGTTCCCTCCATATTAATCGGTGCATGCGAAATGAAGGCCGAGAAACATGGTAGTGCCCTACGACTTTCGGCTGAGCAACTCTGTAGTAGGCTATGTACTGTATGTTTTAGGGTCAGAATGGCCATCACTGCTATTCAGTCAGGCTTTTGAACCACACGCTTTCATTAGTTGCTCTCATGCCTGGGCTTGGGCACCCTGGCAGTAGCTCAGTCCAAATACAGCCATGAGCTTTCCAGATAAAAGCGCCTTCGTGCCATATCGACCATCGCGTGGTAACATAAGCCTGCTCAGCTTATTCGCCACATACAACAGCGCAGACAAGCCAGAAACACAACCGCTGACGCCTTACGTCTTTTTTCATTTTTGTCTCTAAACTCCCGTTCTGTTCCACTTGCTAGTCGTTCTTATGTAGATCCCAGATCTAGGTACCTTAGTCAGGCACCTATGTAATTGACACATTGCACTTCGCCGCCCACATCTACCCCTCTTTGTCCACTATTCAGGCCTCTTCCTCCTTTTTTAATTGAATCCACCAACGTGTGAACTCTTAGGTAGGATGGCCAACAAGCTACTTATGCGCGTACTCTAGACAGTCCGCCGGTTGGTGCCTGTTGTAACCTAGAAGCTGCAAAACGGGATCTGAGCACATCTGCTGAGCCTGCCGCATCTCCCCTATCTAGACGCCACAGACTACAAACTTCGAGTGACTCTGGAGCTGCTGCATTGGGTTGAGCTGGTGTAGGTATAGCCCTAAATTATGGAGTCAAGGCTCCATTTTTCGAATGAATGCCCGTAAACAGTCGGCTATATGCTGCTTGACGTTCTACTTCGATAAAACTCGCACTTTGTTAATCCCGTCCATTTGTGCACCAATGAACCGTAGCTCCGACTCACTGAAAGTAACCCTCTTCTCTGCGGCAGGTCATCACTAAAGCCTCGGTTCGTCAGAAGCACCCCTTGATAGTATGTTTAGTCTGAACACAAAACGCAGTGATAATGGTGAACGTCTTTTGCGACTTTGTCCTGATGACCAAGCGTTTCTCAGTAGTGCTTGGTTTGGACTCAGTGAGCGCCATTGTGCTTCCTGGCTTCTTCCTACCACAGAGCAGCCTTGGAGTCACAGTGATCAAATCTCCATCAGCTAAAAATGGCGCGGTTCAATCCTTGCCTGTAAATCATTCTGGAATACGCAAATCTATTGGAACCACGTTCTCGGAACATAGTTTCGTTGAACTTTTGTGGTAAGCTCCCGAAACGCGTTTCCCATTTGGTTGTAGAAGAGCATTGTGAGCCACAAATCAGGGAGACATACCAGAACCGACTATGCAGTACGTAACAAGTAGCCTCCTCGGAGGACATTGATTTTACATGAAATAAGATAAATACGGCCATACGAGACGCCAAAACTCTGCCTGTGCTGTTTCCATCACGTATATGGATGCCACTAGATTTCAGAATTGTCCCTATAAATTTTCAATGCGAGGCGGTCTATCCCTTCTTGTTCTGTGTACAATTGAGCTGGACGATAGATTAGGTGATAGCTGAAACTGAACCTGTACGTGGACACAGAGGTGTATTGGGACCGGAGAGTTCAAGAAATGGAAGAAGCCAGTTTAGCTTGGGATGCACAAAAGCTGTCCCAGATAATAAACAAAACCGAACGTAAAAGGCTTTCCGTAATGGTGTTCATCAAACATAATATTGGAAACCTGACATGTAATAGAGATCAACGTTTAGATCACTGGACGGAATATTTTCAGCAGCAGTTTAGTTGATCATTTACCACTGTATCTATGTCTTCCATTCTACCTGCCCATTTTGATCCATGACCTGTGAGTTTAGCTCCCACCTTCAGGTTCGCCTTAAAGCGCTATCGACTTGCTGGACCAGTTGAAATGCCCAGTTATGTTTAAAGACAGGCGAGAATCTTTGTTCCACTTTGACCAAGTTGTTAGTAATTATCTGGGAACGAGAATGTGTTCCAGTGGATTAAGGTGGGGTCAATCATTGGTCGTTCCGGTGCTCATAAAATCTCCACAGATCGACTGTTCCAACAATGGGATGTCCCATGCCCGCCGCAACAAGCTACTGGATTCCCCTATACTGAGACGCCTGTCTTTGGCAGACGAGAGGACCACGTAGGATTTCGACTTGCTAGGGAGATCACTAATCACGTCTTTAGATTACGTCAAGCGTCTAGGCAGCGCCACTCATACCGCCGACTTAAAAGAAGCTCTTAACTTTTTTACGGATCAGCTCTTCTAAATAGTCTTGTCCAGACGAAATACCCTTGAAATTGGTAAATAATCTTCCTGCCCTTTATTCCCATACCTACGGTTGACTTGTGGGTACAATTAACTTCTTGACATCTAGTGGAGTTTGCCATGGATGTCCGTTGTCCCTTTTTTGTGCAAATCCGTCGTTGACATCATCATGAAACACACACTCCAGGGGACGAGGAATCGAGATATCACAATTAATTCCGGAGGGAGATTATTGGATTTTGATCATGCAGACAATAGCGTTTCATTGGTTGGAAATTAATTGTCCACCCAAAGTACTATAACCGAGATATCGAAGATGATTCCATGTTTTGGTATGAATTTCACACCTTCAAAATGTAAAGTTCTACTTCAAGATTCCCCATCCCATTGTGCCTCTTTGAAATATCAGAATGAAGAGCTTGAGTTTGTTCACATATCTTGGTAACTGCATAAGCCGTGACTGTACTGTAACAGATGAAGCTAATGTGTGGAAAATTAAGGTATGAGTAGTGTACTTCCTTTCCCTTCCTCCCCTTGTCTGAGCCTGCTGTTTACTGCGTCTATCTAATAGACTCGGTATGCATTTGTAATCCCTCATGAACTTTTAACCCTTGACTTGTAGAACCAATTTGGTCGACCGTCTTTTACGCGCACTTTTTGACCATTTTGAATTACCGCGTGTTGTGCGCAGGCGTGTGTGGCTAAATAAGATCGACTTGCCGTCTTCCCCGGGCCTTCTTTGGACTTGCACTACTTCGTGCAACAATTTAGACGGAAACCCCCATTATTTGAGTAGCGCATTTCATTGATAAATCTCAAGAATCGACAAGTTCTGGCTTGTGATTTTGCGCGTCACTCAGGTGGCCTTTCCCGAATAGGTAGAAGTATTCTACAGCTAGCGTTCGCGAACCTGCGTCATTTGTGGCATCAAAACCGAATTTCTTTGAAGCTAGATGGCCGTGCATACAAGGCAAATGTAAAAGCGGTCTTACCTTACACGTGTGAGACTTGACCACCCTAAATCTGAGGGCCCTGGGCGTCTTCAAGTGTTTTATTACCGGCGTTTCCATACCACAACGAGAGTAAGCTGGCTGCAGCTAGTTCCCAACAAGGCGCTACGTAAGCAGGTAAGAAATCCGATTTGTAGAGCGACAGATTAAATTTAGTAGGATGGGGTGCTAGAAGCATGTATTACGAATGTCCAGCCACCCCTACCGAAGGAAACATTTTCTGTTCTGAGCTATATGGCAACGTGAAATGAAAGCAACCTTCAAGCTAAGGGCTTGGAGATCCTCACGCAAACTCGGCTGGCGAACACGTGACCCTGTCTGCAGATGGTTGGAAACCCTGCAGAAGATGAACGTAGCCGATCCCGCTGGTTCGCATGCTGTCAGTTCCTAGAAAGACTGTCAAACTAAAGTCCGCCGAAGTCCCTTGGAACAATAGTGGTTAGTCGATCCAGGGCTGTACCGTGTCCTCAGCAGGATCCAAGGGTTAATCTGAGATTACCTTGGTTTTATTGATGGGTGGTCATATTTTAGTCCTGTATACCGGACACAGCTGGCCCTGTATTTCTTCCATTTCATTCCGTTTCATATGCATTGCGGCAGAAGAGGTTTTATGAAATTAGTGAATCCCACAGCATCGTAGTTAAATTTCGTGCAATTTGGGTCTAAGTGAAACATAAAGCAGATGGAAACTCAGGGACTGCGCCTAACTGAAGAGCCCCAAGAAGGGCGAAACTGATCGTGGGCTGCAGAAGAATCTTCAGAAATCCAATCAGTGGTGCGTTACATCTAACGTTGTCCCTGCTTTTTCAAACGCCTCAACTTACTGGAAATAGGATTTCCTAAAACAGCGTGCAACGAGTTCAGATATCCAACTTCAGTTTCGATAAGGCGAAATAAACAATCCTGTCTGCTCGGCTGGCCAGGCTTTTGCCACCGAAGACAATCGCTGAGGAGAATTTCTCAGGCGTAAGGAAACTAGTCTCAAACTGACGAACGTAGGTCAAGACTGAATTTGAAGTGATCCGTTGATTTCTGAAAAACTGAAGAGGAGGGTTTATTGAGTGAAAAGTCGATTGAAGCAACCACTCCATTAAGGTTCGGTAGATCCACAGACAAGTCCTCATACATACTGGCCTGGAGCAACCACGTGAGTAGTTGAGGCAGTTCTTCTGGCCATAAATTTTGGAAGCGACACCAACACCAGCACACTGTAATGCGATATATGAAGGTGGAAGGGGTAGCAACTAACGAATACTTTCCTGACAATCAGTCTAGGAGCTAGAGCTATATGGGTTGCTCAAACATGAGGAAGTCAAGATGTTAGAGTGGTTGAAATAGCCGGCAGTAATGCATAAAGAACAGTTCAGAGAATCTGGTTGGTGGATGAAGTCGCTGAATAATTTGGTGATTAAATTTACAGAACTGGGCTAGAGGGAAACTGAATAACTACTGAGTTGATTCCCGACGACCCGAACTCATTTTAAGCTTCCAGAGTCACACCACCGTTGATCCACACAGATGATCTCCTTGCGGGTACATCAGTAGTAACACAGTCACTGCGGACGATACCAAATCCTTCCAAATGGAACACATCCCTTTCAATGTCCAAATAAAGCCGTACTTGGTTAAGCATGAGTGACGTGATGTCCTTTTATTCGTCATGAACCAACAACACCCGAAATTTAGTGGACGTCCCGACTATTGATCTGAAGTCGCAAAGCGATAGTGAAGGAACGGATGCACAGTTGACATTCATTCATCCCAGTGCTTTTATCCGGCGTTCGAGACGATTCTTTACATCCTTACGTGCGCAGGTCTCTCACATCATGGCCAAAGCTCAATAGACATGCGTTTCTCACAGCAATAGGTACAGATTCGACGAAACTTCAAGTGTGGGGAAAAATCTGACTATCGGAGTAGGTCATTATAGTAGAACATCCGGTTTAGGTAATTCCAATTTAGCAATTCTGTCGAAAGTTTGAAACCAAAAATTATCACCACCATCACTTTGAAGATCCCGCTTTATGTGCAAACGGCGTCGGTTTCAGAGTCTACGAGTCTAATTAGACTTCTGTCTTACGGTGCCTGAGATTAATAGGTAAAGCCACGTGCTCATCGTCAGCAAACTTGCTCCAAAGCTATGATCAGCAGAAAGCGACAGCATCTTCCTGACCCCATCTTTCTGTCAGTCCCAGAAATCGATTACCTCCTCCTGCTGGGCAACCACAGTGTATGGGTTGGTTGTTACAACTCGCTGCGACCAGGCCTGCTCAAACGGGATTATGACTACTAATATGCAAAACCGTCATGCTATGCTCCACTTACTTGATTACCGACATCAAAAATAGATTTTGCTTCAGAGAGCAACACATCACTATAAGAACACGAGACGAAGTCAATTCAGCTTAAGTCTTCATACCTCACCGAGGCCTTCTGGAGGTTCTCCTCAAACGGGTGATGCGAAGAACCGACAGTCCTCCCCGGCTTCTCTGGGGAGGCTAAGCATTCAGTTGCGCGAGACTTACTATGTCAATTTCACCAGCATACGCACTAAGTTTGATGTCATTCATCTGGGAGACTCTAAAATCAAGATGACCCTTCAACATCTGCGGGGTTCTACGTTGTGCAACTGAGCACCACCGTTGCTAAACAGATAAGATGATGGCAACCCAGACGCTCAGCATAACAATCCGGCCGGTGACTGGGAACAACAAAGTTCATACCGCTTATCCTGCTCATCCGGATATCGAGTCAACGAAACACAGGTTAAAAATACTTAGAAGTTTCCTTACTCAGACGCCGGACGGCGTTAATGCTAGGAGAAACGAATCGAAAATATACAAGAACTTGCTGTTCCGCTACGTCACAGAAAATTTAACGATCATGTTAAAGCCATTTGTTGTCCACACATCGGGAGAAGTCAAGCGATCCAAGATGGAGGTATGACAACGAAGCTTGTATCAGCTGCAGATGTAGTGGTGGGAGCTCTTTAGAAGCGTCCTGAATTGACCCTGAAGTTTGAAGCAGGCCGCCTAACTACAACCTTAAGACAAGCTGCTTCGTGTCGTCACATACACCCAGCCGTCATCTAACGAGACATCAACGAGACAAATCAATTTCCGATTCACACCGCGTACTGTATCCAATCCTTCTGCCTCACATGTTGTGTGTCAGTTCACAAGCAACTACGGTTAAATCTGCATTGGCAAAACGGACGGGAACTTGTACGAATTTGTGCGTCTCAAGACATTTGTCACGCTGTTTGAGTCAAGTGATTAATCGATCGACATAGGGCCTGCAATTTTAGGCCCTCATCGATCGCGAAACACATTCATCCACTGGTAACAAAGTTGATCTCAAGATAGCGTTTAGCATTTCGTGCCGCGGTGTCAACTTGAACACTGCGGTCATACTGATGGTATGACCATGATGATATGGTCACAGTAATAAATCCATCCTACGTCGGATTGAAAAACTGAGTATGCACCGGCCTCACTTTCGACATTTGAACAAGTTACACAAGCGAGGTCTGAGGAGAAAACCGTGTATCAGGAGGACTAAAACAGTACCATACACAGATGTTTTCTGGTGGTGCAACGTAACAACAAAACTTGCATACACACAGTCACGTTTGCACTATGGTTCGTATCTGGCGCTGCCAAAAGAAACCAACAGCTTGTTCTCGTATGGTCCAGGGGTTTCTAGGCTACGGCTTACGGGCTGGATCAGGATTAATGCCACTTGATCTCTGAGCCGGCAAAACATGAAGTCAGCCAAATAGAACACTCGATTTCAACTCTTGACTGATGCTCGGTTTTAGTCGGCTGTTGGTCTTTTCATCGAGCTTGGTCTTTGGACTGTAACCGTTTCACCACTAACCGAGTTGATATCGTCAGTGCTGACTGAAGATGTAGCTGATGATGTCACCTCGATATGTCATGAAACGTTTGCGATCCGGCTACCAAGCTCGGTGAACGCTCGTACGCTATACTGATCTAGAAAACCATCGCTTTTATCCCGGAATTCCAACGGCAAAATTAAATTTCGACGTAATAAAAACGAAAACTCGTGGGAATTACATATGGGCGAGTCCTAGTATGATATGCCCCAAGTGTTTTGATTGCAGTGATGATAAGTCCATGTGGGGGGATTGTATGAGTAAATACTACAAGTCTAGTTAGAAAATCAATTACCAAGGGCACAGTTACTGGCGGTCTAATCAGGATACTGTGATGCAACCAAATGCACATTCTTCGTTCTCAACAAAAGAAGTAACTTGGCATCTAAATGGCTATCCGTGTTCACTGTTTTTAACTTGCTTTACAAAACTGTGGAAAGCTGGAAATCGAATAACTGGAACCAGTGAAGTTTCCGATAGATGAATCCGTGCCTCAATATGGGTATTAAAAGACCTCCAATTATACATGTATAACATATTAAGGTAGGAATAAATTAGACCACCCATCGTTTGCAACCAAGCTCCACCTTCTCAGTGAAAATCACCCCATATTGAAACCACGTCAAAACGTCGATGAAAGCTTTAGATAGTCCATTATCAGTCCCGCCTTTTTAGAGCCCGTCAGGTGATTCTGGTCCCTGATATTCCATCCACCAAATATCGTACTTGAACGCGTGTGAGTCTAACACCCACTTACAAAGTGTGCTACTGTAAACGAGCTCGGCTGAAGTCAGATAAATCCAATTTAGCTGTTGTTCTACAGAAGGACTGCTTGGTGTTTCAGTGGTGCCATATGGAGGAAAGTATTTTGATACACTAAATATCTTCAAAGCTGAAACCAGGAAATGACTTTCATGCAGTAAAGTCAGTGGAAGTACTTTATAAAGAAAGACCCACTTGAGTTTCGCTAGAGTCTCCGGTTATCTCCAACTCACTCTGCGAGTGGATATTTGTCTTCACAAATACCCCGTAAGTTTTGGTGTGGAAATGATGCTGTTTGAGAAATCACATTAAGCGTTCAATAACAATCGGTTCAAGTGCACCACAGACACTCCAATAGGGCTCATAAGGCTCCCCGATAGGCCCGCTGCATTTTGTTTTTTTTGGCTCGAATTGATAACGAGTATTCTCTGGTTTCAGATGCTCTTGCAGATGTAGGTCTCGTGCAATCAGATAAACATCTGTGGGGGTGACACAAGATGCTTTATACAAAGGTCTAACCTGGTTGAGATGCTCCTTTCACTCGGCTCAGAAGAAACAAATGCTTCTTTCGCGCAGTGTTTCCATGGTCAGATTTCTTTAGCAGTTGTTACACTCCATCGAAACAACGCAAGACAAAATCATAGGCAAAGTACAGTTGAAAAACTCAATGAACTGGAAACTGTGCAGGGTCAGTTGAAATTGACTTGCTACCATTGTACCTAAATTACCGTCTGCGAGTTGGATGAGGCAATAAAATCGGTCTTCGGAACTGCACACATGTTTGTATACATACGAGATTCTTAATTTGTGGTTTTTGTACGCTTCAGCTTATGCGTGTGCAAGTTTAGTCATGCCACAACAAGTAATGTAACTGCTGGAAAAATAATAGTTTTTTTCATAAAAGACTCATCCCGGAAGCAGGGCTGACGCAAATAAATTATGCTCATTCGAATCATGCATCGCCTTTGTTTTCAGCACGAGGTCTTGTAGGGAGGAGGTAGTCCTAAACTTTACAGTCGTAGTGAGAAAACTGACTTCACAAGTAGATGGTCTTCATACTGAGCTTTTGCAAGCCCCAGTGTTGTGTTTCACCATTACTTGACGTTTAGATATGGATCCTCTTGGTTCCCAACACTCAAGGACAGACTGTTCCCAAGCTAAGGCTACCTGGAACATTCCACGTGAGTGGCCTTCGTTTTGTCGTATATGAGTTTCGAATTTGGCAGAAGTCCTAATCCAAAACTTTAGAGAGCAGAGTTCATCTGAGTTGCTATGGTCGCGGTAAGTTTGACCATTCAAAATTGCCTAAAGTACTGAAAAAAATAACTGCACATTGGGATTTCATAATGTGTAGCATTTTTCAAATCATCTAAACATGCACTAGCTATCCGAATCATTCCCTCAAACCTTCTGCACCATGTATACACAGGTGAAGGCATGTGGACTGCGGTCCAGCAATGCTTGGAATCAACGTTCGTCCCATCCAGTTGGTCGAAGTGGGAACCTGTGTACAAATTGCCCCGGTACTCCTTACCGCTTCCAGTAAAAGACTATGTGCTGTGCAACTAAAGCATCGAGGAATCCACTTACGAAAAAAGATTCGTTCAGGTCTACCCGGCCGTAACAACGCTTTGGAAAAGGGTTGGAGCCAGCTATATTGGTTGTAATTTCGAAGAGTTACAAATTATCATTGTTTACTTTGCTAAACTGGAGGAAGACTGAGTGCGGATCTCACTAATAAACTACTGCCTTGGATTTCTTATGCCTTCTTGATACATAAATGTCCTGCGGAATTCCAGAAGTAACAGAGCTGATCGATTTATTTTACAAACTGAGGTATGTTAAAGAAAACATCGTGCAAAGTTTAATGATCAGTAAGGAAGATGGTGCCAGCTGATACAAAACCATTTTTCAAGTCTTCGAACAGTGTCACTCATGGATTTTAACTGGAAATCGCAACTAGGGACATACCCAGTGGTTTCAATTACCGTCCTCCGATGTTGTAGGGTGCTGGTGCGCCAAATGTTCTCCTTGCATAACTCAAAGTAAAGTGGTCCACTAGTTTACCTGCAGAGGTCTTTTGGGCAATTTCATAGGACCGTCAAGGACTATCCACCTTTGAGCTGCATATATATATATATAGCACTACTTTGGTCCTGCCACTTTTGATAAGTGGCTTGCATCAAGTAACTATTCGAAGTATGTTGCCGCGTAATGGAACATGATCACAGGTATTAGGCTAAAGCCTGACTAAAACCAAACTACACCAGTTAAAACGAAGTAGCCATCCAAAAAACCGAAAACACCTTGGTCATCGAAATTACTTTTTTTAAACATTAAGTTCCATTTCTTCCCTTCGTAAAAACGTCAGTAATACAAAAGTTGAGAGATGCTTGCGAATCGTTTAGAACCAATCGGCTACTACTTCATCACAGTGCAAATAACTGTGGTAAAAAGTGTATCTGGTGTTAACAGTTGAAACAAACAGAAATTGAAAGTTCGGAGGGTGACTAAATACTACCAGCTGCAAATTTCGCGTGATTCCTTGCCTTGTGATAAAACAGCGATCGATAGGCTCTGTTAAAAAGACTCACTTTTTGATGAGTTTATTAAAGAGGGGAAGAACTTTTCTCACTGCAGGCTTTGTTCGAGGCAAAAGACGTAGAGTGACGTTTCGAGAGATAACATCCCTGTGGCAGTCGCCAGGCATTTACTTGAATTTGTTCATTAGTCGTAGCCCACAAGAACTGTCAATACTCTGTTCCGTGGCACTTACCTAAATAATTCTGCTGCGCAGTGCGGTATGCACTTCTAACCTGTAAAGTGTAGAGTGTTCCTGAGATAGTGGGTGAGATCATGCTTGTAGGTCCTCATGCTTGCAGGTGAACCAGTAGATGTGGTAGATAAATTCGTTTGCGTGGACGCCGGTGGACTAGCAGAAGATGAAAGCTTTTCGCGAATTTGGAAGGCCTCCGACGCTTGTGGCGTGGACATGACATCAGCTTGACTGTCAAAAGTAGAGTATACGATGCCGTGATGCAATCTGTTCTACTGTGTAGCAGAGATGAAGCCGCTGTGTGTAAGACCTTCGAAGGCTCTCCGTACCTGACCATCGGTGCCTCGGAGGCATTGAGCGGGTCTGGTAGGGACACCGGATCCGTAATGCTGAATTATATCGGATGGCTTTCTCATTCTCCTTTAATAGATCAGCTGGTCACGCTCCACAGGTTACGCTGGTTAGGCCATGTGCTTGTTATGCTTGAAGACCATTTGCTTCGTAGAGCCCTCTTCACTCAGCCTTGAGTCGGGTGGAGATAACCCAGGATCGATCGGTCTATAACCTGGCAACAAAGCATGAAGGTTTTCACCAGTCAACTCAGTCGGATTGGCGTCCCTCTAACCGGGACCGCAGGACAAGGCAAGGCAGTTGTTAGTGGTCCTGAGAGATATGGCTATGCCACGCAGCCAATGGCAGCCTTGCTCCAAAGCTATCGTCTTTACTGCGTATTTCTTACTGCCTGCCGTACTAGACAAACAAATCCGTTTGCTGTCAGTGCATAGATTTGTCCATCGCCTTGGCTCTGATCCCCTCATTCTTTTTATCCTTTGTGAATGAAACTGTAGCATTTGTAACCACTGCACCTAGGTGCACGGTTTGAGCTGAAAAACTGAACTGAACTGAACTGATATATACATATGTATATTATATGCATACTTAAGGGTCACTGAAACCATGTCACTTACGGACCCCTTGCTACTCCAATCGGTTTGACCGGTAACCTAACGTGTCGTACACTGGGAAATTAATGAAAGGCCCTCAAATGATCCATCCATATGGAGTCTCCAGTAAATATATATGTGCTATATCAGATTAAATCTTCCTCATGCTTATTCTAACCTCGATGTTTGGTAAGAAATAAATTCTTAGAAGACACCAAGACGGCATAAAATAATAACTCATCGGGCCCATACTTCTGAAAAAACTTGCAGACGACTAAAGATTGGTTGGGTGACATTGGAAATGGATCTCATTAATCACATATCCAGAAAAAAGAATCCTTACCTGTCAGATATTCTAGCGTTCTCAAAGGTGCTTTCCAATCGAGGGTCACCTTCGAATTCGAGAGTGCAAAGTAATGAAACAAAGTGTTGAAGAACTAATGAACCTCTGATCCACTTCAGATTATTAGTACTCCCTTCGATTGTTGTCAGATGTTTTAACATCAGAGTATGGTAACATGATGCTCGGGATCAACAAAACAGCTGAAGTAGTTGAATCTCACCGGAGGACCTCTTTCGGAGGCACCTAGTCGAATTCGGTGCCAGAGTCAACAACATCAGCTGTCCGATAGATCTAACTGAGCTTTTGATGCAACACATAACATAACCCAGTCACTTATCAGAAGCGATTTACCTTCTTTATCGAAGACCAACCAAAGCTCGCAGAGTTGGAAGTGTCAGATCTGGCGTCTGCATTTGAGTCACTTGCTGGTCTACTCAATAACGCAAAATCTGGCCTTCCAACTTCGATGAACTTGATAGTTTTCCGGAAAAATTTTGCACGGCATGACCGGTGCGAAACATCCACTCACATGTGCTTATAAACTGTGTCAAGCAGACACGCACAACTGTGTCGCGAAGCGCATGTTTGCTCCGTTGCCTTGTCTGTGGTTCGCTTCAAACTTTGGTGTGTGCTGAGTAGGTGTGAGTGAATGTATCCACATTACAAAGTCGAACATATGCGCAACCGATTGTGTACTCTGGTACCATTCAATTGTCTCCACGAATGTAAGTCAAACAGAGAAAAACTCACAAATCTATTTGCGATATCTGTTTCACCCGGTAAGACTGTGCACCATGCCTCGTGATAATGACGAACACAACCGCATGTTAAACCAACGGCTATGAGAACTGACCACTTTGGAGACAATATGCATGTGATTTGACAGACACTACTCATCGTAAGGATCATCAGGAGGATATTTTCAAGATAATCGGAGATTTAAGTGAACAATATTCACCATTCCTCAATAGTATCAGTCAGGTGAACCACCACGACTCATTCGGAGTTAAGTTGAGTAAGGCTGCGAACAACTTTTGATATGTGTAGAAGTTTGTACTTTTCGCCTCAACAAAATGAATAAGGCTGTTCCTATGATCTCTGGTGCTTAGGCATATAGCTGAGACGTCATCTCTCCCAAGTGTTTTCCCTCATTTTTTCCATCCAACCTAAGATCCCTCAAAACACAAAGCCCCCGTCCTCGTACTGATTACTATCTGTGACCAAGTATACACCACCTATATAACTGGTTGTAAAAGTCAACACTTTGTTAACCACTGGACCGGATTGCAACTCTGTTCGCCCCATCTCAGAATACTGCCCAACACGCACTAATGTGATCGAATGGTTTTTGAAGGTCTGTAGAGTACATTCACAAAAACCCACTCGTTGCACCTGCTCTCTATCCTATCGGCAGCGGTGTATTAAGTTACGTCGATTAAGACTGGGTAATATGTTTTCTCTCCATTACAGTTTACTCTCTGCTTCTCCTAACTGTCCTCTCAAGATAATCATGGATATGCTATGCGTGACCGTTCCTTTGTTGTTTCGGTGCCCCAGCCACATACGCTCTTATGGTCTAAATTTCCTCACTCGCTGCACATTCATCTGGAACGAACTCCGTATCACAGTGAGTTAGTTGATAACCCTACTATTTTTAAATGCGGATTACACTCTCCTCTGTATGAAAAGGCTGAAATCCGACACTTAGATATAATGTTTTTCTCCGATATTCCTTTCAAAGACGATAATATTGACGTGTACCTCCCGTCGTTTCATCCCGTTACCTCGAACTCGCAGAGCTGAATAACCCCACCGGTCTTCTCCCTTTCCGTTCACAATAACCACATATTCCGGTTGACCAACGACATAAGGGTGAACACGCATCCCATCGTTCCTTCTATCCTGCCATAGTAATTCCCAACCAGACTAACAATACTTTGTATACCGGCCAAACTCGATACCAAGCATGGTGTACTTGACTACGTCCTATCTGTCAGCACATTTAACTGCTGGTGTAACCCATTCTAGGGACCTTCCCGTCGAAATGCCAGCTGCCAGCACGACTTGGTTCACCTGTGTTGATCGTTCAAAATATTTTCGGCTATTTCAGGCTTATGGATGCAGCGGTTAGTTAACATTTCGCGTGAAAAGTGCTCTACTGCCGGACTTTCATCGTTCACACCGTTTTTGACAGCCTGGTTAGATCTCGAATCAGTACCGATCTGGTAGGACTTCTTACTTTTAAACTGCTGACAGTCCATATGCCCACTATGTATGCACATTTACTGCATGCAAAAAAAAGTCTTTGACCGTCACCAGTACGTCTACCCAGACTTAGATGTCGCACCTTGACAGATGTTATAAATTTGGTTCAAACTTAGGTCACCCAAGCCCAGCTTCAGTTCAAAATTAAGGTCCAGGTTTCAGTTCAAGCTTCATTTCAGACGGTATTCGTTTGCCGGGGCAACTGTTTATCCCAGTGAAGCCCTCCATTAACATGACTATAACAATCTTATTCGTTGTCTATAAGCTACCGTTGCAGGCCTATCCGACTCAGGTTCCCATGGATCTTCCATTTAGAAAGATCCACCAAACTCAGTGATGCCTGTCCCGGTGAAATAAAACCAACACTTTATTGACTACGTCCGCAGGGGAGGAATAAAACATTCCTAAGCAAGAGATCAAATAGATGTTTGTGACAACGAAACTGGTCCGGTTAAGTCAAACTTCCTGTCGCCACCTGAATAACCTTATCCAAGTTAACTTTGAAAAAGTGATGCACCTCGAAGGCTCGATGAATGCTTTCTGAATGAGTGTGCGTTTGGCAGATTCATTCAGACTGTGGTACATTGGACGAAAAATAAAGAACGTTTGACAGGAGTGTTGATTCCCTCTGTGGACGGCAACCAGCGGTTATTTTTCCTATTTGTTTGACTACTCATGAGTAACATGAATTAAGCCTATTTACTACAACGCCGTCTTGCTTCGCCGCTCGTTCCCTGGGATTTTGCTTAAGGTCTGCTTACGCTCTAGTTACCAGTGTTGAGATTTTGTCGCCTATCCGTCCTTCGATTGCAATTTCGTGTCAACTCTACCCATTTTTGAGTGTCTGCTTCGGCGGAAAAGCAGGTCGCCCGAGGCACCCGTCAGATGATAGGCGAGTGAACTATTTGCTGGGTCAAGTCGACTTCTCCGGAAACCATATTTTTGTATTGCCTTCGCATTGCATCTAACGTGACAGTGTCTTTTTGAATCCTGTTTCAAACGGGTCCGAGCGATTATTTCGATTTGACACACAGCACGTGCTACTTCGTTACGCTGTCAGCTAAAGACTACAGGTATATTTAATTTGTACCAAATCCACTCGATAACCGCTTTCCAGAGATTTTCCGTTACCTACCGAACGTACTAATTGCCTTTTGCGTCGTTAACTCTGTGTATGGACTATTATTACTGTCTTATTTTCCATATCCAGAGCCTAGCTGTCTCACTGGTCCTCTGCTGATCCTGTCGATGACACTGTTGCTGACTGTACGTTCTACGTAATTCATGATATTTATTAGCCCATTTGTTCATAGAACCACTTCTCAATATAGCTTCTACTGCCCTCATCCGCCTGTTCCTGGGATCGGGATGGCTCAATGGTTGGAGGGCGAATGTACTGACCGGAATGTCCGACCCGACGTCTGCATCTCGACGTCCCCTGTCTGGGCTTGGGCGACCGGGCAGTATCCCGGCCCTCGAGCTTCCTTCGGGTAGCGTGGCAGCTAGGCACCAAGAGGGTGTTACAACCGAACGGGAAAATATAATAATCCTACTGGTTAGTGAATACGAACTGTGTATGGTCCGATAGCTCCAATCGTCCTGTAAGATCCTTAGCCGCCAGGATCCTACAAGGAGACTCAACTGAATGCAGCTGAATCTTTCGTTCCGCTTCGTGCTGCACCAGTCCGCCTCATGTTTCATTTAGTACGCCATTCGAGATATCGCAACAAGTTGTTGTCTAAACGTATTACTTACAAGGCTGTTGAAAAGTTTTCGGCAAGGCACGACGACCATGAACGTGAGATTCAACTGGATGCATTTGAGTCTTCCATCAAAACCAGGTACGTATGCAAATGAGAGTAACTGTCGAAATCTGTCCAATTTGATCTCGAGCAGAACATAAGATTGACAGGAACGTAAGGCCTGTGTCTACCTGATGAGCCCCAAGAAGGGGGAAACCAGTCGTGAATTGTTGAAGAGTTTTTAGCAACCCTATGGGTAATATGTTACGTCTAAAATATTGCTTTTCGTAACTTTCAAGAAAACCAACAAAATTTGTTGATAGCATGTAGCAGTAGTGCGTAGCCGACAGCTGTGAGTGTCGGCAATTCAAAATTCACAAATGACAGTCAACTCTACTCTCTGGTCTGCAAAATGCAGATACCATGAGAAGAATATTGAACAACGCCCGGACATTACCCAGCCTGAAGCACGACACAGAAATGACGTAGTACTGTGGATCATCCGCTACACTCTGAAGCGGAAATGCATCCTAAAAAAGAGGTCAAGTTTTATCATTCAACGGAAGACCGCCATAGGTCACCCGATTGTGCAAGGAGTATTTCTCCTGCCATCGTTCCTTCACAAACAATAGTTGCGATAGAAGTGGAAAAAAGTTACAAGGGGCAACGTTACTGATCATGCTGGTGCCCGGAGAAACGTCGGTAGAATCTTGGCAGACGTTCATGGCGATATCTTCGAGGACAGGTACTGCAACGCTAAAGATTGGTGGGGCATCCAAACACCACCAGAATTAACGAGTTTCAAGCTTTGCTCGTGATATCCATCCGACTTCCCGTCTAACTTGGAGACTTGCTGTAGTCCCGACAGATCACACTATACAAAACGCATTCTGAAGTTTAGTGCATTAGACTGCGATGCAACTTTTGAAGAATTCAAGCCGGGTGTTTTCTCGCAGATCACATAGGACTGGATGGATAACGCTGTTTTCTGGATTGATGGAATAGCAGCCTTTGTAACCAGATCAAGATACAGAATCATCTAAACTCTGTGCGAATCATACGACTGACTGTGTATATCAAGACTGTTGGGAAAGTACACCTGTAGCATCTCATTAATTCCGAGGCATCAAAATATTGCACAGTCAGAACAAAAATTATGACAAACTAAATTGATTTGATGCCGCTTACTCTTGGGATCGCGAAATTTCAGAATGGTGAAGCCGACTGTATCATGTGTGTTCGAAGTCTCAACAATGGTGACTCGATTCGAGCCATGGACATTTAAGGTCAAAATAGCTGGGGCCCATTGTGATTACATCATGAAAAAGAAGGGTAATTGACGAAACAATTGTTGGTACGGAGTCAGGGGCAGGATACACAAATCAGGTGTAACCAAACCACAATAAATTTAAAAGGAACCTGAACTCGGTGATACTAGAGTGGGGCACGCTACTAGACACCACAGGTTTGAAGCGATATGTGTACATGTGGATTTCAACTGTCAACAAGAAAATTCTCCATATAATCAAGCACTCCTATATGATGGAAAGTCCAACTAAGCCCCCTGCAAATCTTCGAAGTGCGGCAGTTCTCGAAGGTTATAGCAAGCAATCAGTGACAGCTAATCAGGTTCACTCATTGTCAGTATTTCAGTGAAGACAGTGTAAATGTATCTATCACCGTGTTTAAACAATATCATCGATCGTTAGAACCTACGAGACCAGGTGTCATATATCACTTGAACGGTAGAAGCGATCGCGGGACAGAAGTCATATGCTTTTGAAAAATCAAACAATATGGACCAATCTACTTATACAGATTGATTTCTGGCCCAAAAATAAGTCCCTTATCGTGGTAAATAAAGCCTCCATACAGAGGCCAAACATTTTAGAATATTACTCATCAGTAAGAGCTATTCCACTGATTAAGAGCGACTTATTGATGAGGCGTACCCATGCGAATCAACAGAGCTAGCTTATACAAGATGTGTGTGCTGTCTTGTCTCACAGTGAAGTCTTCGTGTTCTGGTACACTGCGTATATGGAAATAATCCAAGCGAATTTCAAAGTAGTTAAAAGATCATTATGACTATATTTTACCTCATCTAACATCCTTCAGTCTTTTTCTCGACAGCGAAATCCTAGCACTTATTGAAAATTTAGATGGCTATGGTTCGTTGGTTGGATTCGTCATTCCGCCTAGCAAACCTTACTTCCCACGAACAGAGACCATGTTGGCATTGGCTTGAAAGGTCGAAAGGATAGTACAGACCGTAGCGATCTAAATGGTACACCATGAAGTCAGTGTAATCTGTCAGCCATCGGGGTCCGTAACCTCGACACGTATTCTTAACACCTCGAGTTTTATGCTGTGAGGATCGAGAACAATGAATGAAAGGAAATCTTCCTGACGTTCACCGACAAAGTACTGATAGTCGTTATTCGATAGCTGAGCTGAACGATCGGTTGCTCAAGGGACGAAAGAACGAATGTCACTGCAACCTGAGCTATGAATATCTTCTTCAAAGACAAATCAGTGCAAACAGAGGGCGACATCAGGAGTGAGATATTTTTTTCTTGTAGGCTGAGAAAGCAAATCGAGCTAGATAGCCGAAACAATAAGACTATTTCAGGTCAACTGAGAGACGTCTTGTATCCTACCATAGAGGATAGGCTAATGGAAGAGTGAAATGGAGTCGGAATTGTGTATTTTATACAAATGTCTGCATAGGGGTAGCCTCCAGATACTCACTGTGCCGAAGCTCACGTTGTAATAAAGCAACAAGCGGTTAGATTATGCACTATGATTCTGTTGATGCGAATACATAGGTTTCATCCCCAAGATAAATGAGCGGGGTGTGTTGTTGGGAAATTTGGTCTGCTAGGAGACCATCCTTCGAAACGCGCGCATTTTGCACTAAAGTGCTTTTAGTTAAACCTGATTGTAAAACTAATTTTCGACTCAAAACTTTTCCAAACGCAGACATGGTCGTTTTCACGGCATGCGTTTGCTAGTGTAAAGTTTTATATTCAATTGCCTGTGTTATTTGGTTTGAAGTGATGCAATATGAATAACTCGGATTCCTGAACACTCAAATACACCAGTGGAGCTCTAAAGCTTGGTTCAGGATAGAAGAACTGTTGAAGTAAATTCTACTCCCATATAACAACAAGAATAATCTCAAAGTCTTTGCCCCTCGTTAGTTAAAAACATGTGAATCTTGTTCAACTTCACGTGCGTTAGCAAGGTCACACAACAGAGTAGCTAAATGCGCGAACGAATAAACGTGTTCAAATAAATAAACTATTATTAATAATAATAATAATAATAGTAATAGTAATCCAATTTCGGTGTCTAAATACCAAATGGATTAAGTTCTATCTCATTGTATATGAGGCCCGTTAGCTGGCATTTCTTCTCAGTCCTTTACGGAACCTACAAAAATAAGATGATCAGTCCAATCCAAAAACGGTAGAACCGCTAGTCAAGGTGAGAAAACACCAGGACTTCAAATATACAGTTGAAGTCCTGCAGCTTCTCGTGTAGTTCGTCATTTCTGTCCATTCCAAAACGATTGAACCTGAGAAAGTATGGAACTATGCCCTAATTACAGCCACTTAGAAACAATCATCGTGTAAAGCACCAAAAATCAGAGCTGAGGGGGTGCATTACATACTATGCTCGGGCTTGTCGTTTTATAAAACGTTTTACATTGTCCTGGTCACAGATATGCAAGCTCGAGTTTCGTTTAATTGCACTTTGTTTTAAAGAATGCGGATCGAAGGAACCTTAGCCTAAGATAACACTGTACCGTTTCGTTGGATTGGCTTGGTACCAAAAACGATATTCTCTAGTTCGTCGTTGTTACTAGCTGATAATCTGTCCCGATCACCGTTCTGGCTAGACCACGGAGGACACGAAATCCTGCTCAGTCCACTCAAAACATACATAGGCTCACGGACAAACGCATAAATGACCCTGAAATGCAATCGGTGACTATCAAGATTACGGTCTGGGTGTATGGCAGTCGCAGACGTCTCTGTTGCGTGCGCAAGTTTTGGGTATCCAAAAACTGATAAACACGCTACTTGCTAATTATTCAGTAAGTCATCTGAACAGGTATTCTGGGCCCACCCGTGTATCCAATCGGATAGCCGTAATTCTCATGTTAGCTAAATGCCAAAAACAGGACCAACGGTGGCTCCAAAAACAAATGCGTGACAGTAATGGGGCTGAGAGGTGCAACAACAAGCATATGCCTCAATATTAAGGTTTGGAACTGCGCATAAGGGCAACAAGTAACCTGCGGTGAAGGTAGTTCAGATGCGTCGCAAAACATGCATGGTGTGTATTTTAATGGACGGAAATTTTTGAATGACCGGAATCCTATATATGTAGAAACATTGGGACATAAGTTACCGTGCTCTCAACGAAGAAATACCCATTTCGAATACGGGTTATTGTAGGGTAAAGAGGTGTCAAAAGTGTGAATGCAATGACACGAAAAGTATTCGCAACATTAACAACTGTCCGCAAATCTAGTCTACCTGCGTAACAGTTGGTACTACTGATGAGGCACGAGTAGTGTGTAGTTTTTCGTAACTCCGCCTTGGTCAGATTGAAGATGGGATTTATTACTGAATTTGTGGAAAGAAAAGTAGACGAAAAAATCACTGTTTTGCTGCACAAACAGGCTTAGTTCGTTGAGTAACAATCCCGTGGTCTTTGGACGGTCTGGTTTTCATTGCAACGATGGACCGAATTGTTTGGTTTAGTAGCAACCTTGTCCTTTTAGATGAACGAACGGAGGATGATATGCTCACCTGGCTACTCTGCTGTTCACGGGTGTCTGGCTGTCAGTCCAAAGTGTTGTGCAAAAATTGCCAAATCAATGTGGCCTTGTACTTTGCTTTGTTGGTAAGACACGAATGTTTCGCAGGGCTTCTTTAACGTACGCGCTCAAAGATGTTAGGGGATAGCTATGAGGACACCGGTTGGCTGGATACGTGAGCTCAGTATGGCCTTGGCGCATTGCCTTAGTCGGTGGAAAGCTAATTCCGTGTCCAAATCCTGTAACACGTTCATGAGTGAGTTATCGTTGTCATTCATCTGGCTCAACCAAGACGATTTCTACCTCCTGGACGGATGATCCGGGTAAACTGCCTGGATGTAGCCAGAGATTCGAACTGAAATACTGCACAATTACTTGGTAACAACTATTGCTAAGCGTATTTTGTGGTACGGAAAAAAATCCAAAGGCTGCAGTGGACAGAATTTCAGCATCCCTCGTGGTTGGATGTTCCTGCAGGTTGAAGAGACACTGTATCAGTAGTCCCCGGAAGGTCGCCAGGAATGAATTACGGTCACTGGCAAGTTGAAAGACTCCACAACGTAACCAACGTGATGAACCACTTCGGATTTAGCGACAGTCTACTTTCAGAAGCGGCATGACATCAGCGAGTGTTGTTTTAATAGGATATTGACAGAAGTTACACAAGAGAAAGTGGATGATCAGCTGGCTTAAAATCCCGGCCGATGTAAGGCTTATGATGTAAATAGCTTGTCTAACATTGACGAGTAAACCCTACTGCTTAGATAAGTGAGTTTTAGTCCAGTCAGAAAACATATTTTATACGGGACAGAAGATCAAAGAGAGTTGGGCCGTAATGGTGAGGGGCTGCCACAATCAGTCGTCAGCAAAACCGAAAACCCCTTTGGGTTGCAAGAATCGTGTTAGTCTAGAAATTGACACGCGTCTTCCCAGAGGGCTTAGAATACCAGGAGTCCCTGGGCGTTCGTTAGGACGGTAGAATAACCGGCTTGCTTCCAGACAAGCAAATAACCTTACTCCTTGATAAGCGAGACGCACAGAGACGATCACCTGAGCTTTTCTTGTCCCATAACACAAAGTCAAATTTTCAGTCGTTGAATACACAGGTAGTTGAAATTATTTATCGAAATGGTCTAATGGAGCACCTCTTAAATATATGATGGATAATTGGATTGTTGGTGAAACCGCTAGAAATATGAGAAAGTATTCCCAAAATCGTATGGTTTTATTTGCGATGCAAACAGGTGGCGTTATAACACCTGTACCAACGCTTCGGAGTCGACAACGCCGTAGGATCAAACAAATTGGCCCACTACTTCAGAGGAAGATCAATGAAATGGATGGAAATCTCGAAAAATTCGTTGAAAGTGGTAAGTATCGAATTCATTCTGTGCAGTTTACAAAGCAGAAAGATCGAGGTCCCAGAGGTGGACAACCTTTTACTTCGTACGCTAGATCTAAAAATCTGAAGTGGTCGGATGACATTCGGGAATGCGTCAATACTTCTGGGCATCCATATGCACTATGCGCGCTAACTGTACAATTTGAAAACCATTCAGTGTGGAAATTTCCGTGCCTGAACAATTTCAATCACTTTTCCAGTAAGCATGTGAAATAAAGCATCTAATTTTGAATAAAAACTGAAGGACAGCATGATCAGCATACATGGGAAATTTCGAGTGATATAACATTTGTTACTACAGGACTACAGCTTTGTAATAGAGATAATGCCTCAGTTCAGTTCTCGGTCTGAGTTGAGAACAACAACCAAGGGTGCATAAAATGTCGTACTTAAAGTGCACGCAGCGGCAACGTTCTGCAAATTCGGACTTCTTTTTGGCACGACACTATCGACCGGCATTCAGGGGATACCAAATCATGACCGGCTGTTTTCGACCAATCAGAGCTCGGCTCGGCACTGGACCGGCAGAGTAGGTTAAAACAAAACGTCATCATACTCTGTATCAGACTGAAATCAACAGCAGCTTTATACTATCAACTGAACACCTCAGAATTGCATATGTAGCAACCTTGAGGATGGAACCATTTTCCTGTCTCATGAAGCAAACGACCTAACAAAGGTCGGCAAAGTCCCCGCGATCACTATTCATTTGCTTCCCGTTGAAATGAGTACACGGCCATATGGATCGAATAGTGGAATCCACATTTCCTTCCGTACCGCCCTCCTGGCTGGGTACCTGGCAGTCACCCTCGTAAGTGCTGATAAGTGAGAGCAAGCGGATTGCACCCGATCTGCAAACAGGCTCTCACCTCCACAAATAGGGTCATCCCTAGCTCCAAATATGCCACTATAATGTATCCTGAAACTCTACGAAACCGGCACTGGTCATCAAACAGCCCACAAGTGAAAGTCCCTGAGAACGGACCGTCCTGTATAATGCAGGGCAACCAGATGAGATGTCGTGCGTTGCGGTGGCATTTCTACCCGCATATAAAGCGTAGTGGTTAACCTTAAGATATAAATTCATTCTTCGGCGATTATTACTGATAATCTCTACTTTCATTTCGTGACGCTGATATCCTTTTTAATGGTTCTGAGATGGAAACCTGTCACTTTAGACGTTCCAGAAAATAGTGCACGTTCAGACTGAGAACAGAGCTGAGAAAATACACTTACTGCAACGCGTTCTTCTCGACATGTCCCCAAATTACACTAATGTAAGTCTCAATATATACGGGTTACTTTCAAACCTGGTCACGGTCCTTAATCTTCTAGGTCCGTTTGAACTAACCAGGAAAACACAAATAGCTGGGGGTGCTTGCGGGAAGTGTAGAGTTCAAGTTCACAGCACTATAGTTTAAACAGCCGTCCCGCTATCCTGGTGAGTCCAGACCAAAGGGGGGGAAACAATGGATTCGAGTATCACGATCCTTCGAGCTCCTCAGCACTGAGTTCGCATTGTCCGTACAATCACGTATCCACCAATTAGCTCCACGCAATGGATTTTAGCTGTAGTTATGGTTCACATGCAGGTTCAAACGGTTGCTGTGCTAAGCACAAAAGGATAAAATTGGCAGTCACCACCACCTAATAGGCATGTTAGTATACGACAATTTAGAGTTTCGCCGGAAAAATTCAAAGTTGAACAAAACCTGGTCGGGCGAGAGATAACAAACAACAGTGACTTTTAGTCGAAATGGTTTTGCAAGTTATCCAAACTTCCCGGTATTCGGAAACCTAGAGCCTACCGTTGATTCCTCCTGTAAATCAACGGCGATCAACAGTCACTTTCCTGTTATGATTACTCATGAGTCATGTGTTTACTATAGCGCTGCTCTGCCTCCTTGCCGCTCGTTCCCCGGATTTCCGCTCCTGCTTAGGGTCCGCTTATTCTCCAGTAACTGATGTCAATACTTTATTGCTTGCCAATCTTTGTTCGTATCACCTCTACATATTTTCGAGTGCCCGCTCTAGCGGAACGGGCCGACCGGGCACCTGATCTAAGCGTGCTATCCGCAGCACCAACTAGACCCCTCAGGTCTTATTTTTCTATTATCTTAATAACGCACCTGCCAGATAGCCTTTGTTGAGATTTCGCCGATCTAGGCGCGCACTGCGACCTGCCAAGTGACACGAGCTGCTGCCATCGACCCATCAGCCAAAAGCAGTTCCCTTATTTCCCGAAAGTACTGATTGTCTTCTGCGGCGTTAACTCTGTACGTTTGTACATCATATGGTACTTACTCGATATTGCTTCTAGAAAGCCCTGCTGCCTCACTGTCCGTTTTTCTGCTCCTACAGATTACGCTATTATTGGTCGTACATTCTACTTAATCCATTTGTCTGTAGAACCAGTTCTCAATACAGCATTACTGCCCACTGAATACGAACAGCGCGTAGTCCGATAGCTGCAGTCGTCCTGTGAGTTCCTTAGCTGCCCTGATCTTACACCTACCAAACCCCAGGACCACGCTTACGAGGCCCATTCATACAGGAAGTAAACAAACGTCTACGAGAGCATTTCGAAACCCGCAAGTTGACAAGCACCTTTTACCGGAAAGGCGCTTACAGCAATTTATTACCATTTCACTTGGTCCAATGTGCTAGACGTGGATTCTCTCCGCGCATCGTGCGGCTGAAATAGCTGTTTATGACCGTGACAGACACTCGAACAGCCAGCCATGATTGGATAGTTGCCTTATGCGGTCAAAAATGCCCCCAAACTGAAGCCTGTTGGTTGTTGCAGCTCCCATCGGTACAGCCTGAATGCGGTGAAAGGCTAGTTCCATCAAGGATGAAACGATCACTTGCGCAGTGCCCGTAAAACTAATACAATGACCCAAATGCATTTTAGGCGATGGCCGGGACGCTGGCGAAGACAGGTTCCCACGACTGTACGCAGATCGTCATCTTGTTCTGGCGCAGCTTAAGTGCAATCCCCTATGCCTTTGATTCTAAGGGCACAGAACTTGAAATGAGAACGGAGATAAACGAACGAGCGCACTGTGGTACTTCATTTGGTTAAAAACTGTCAGAAGTACCCTCATTCGACCGCGACCGTTCAAGCCTATCTCTAACGGCATCTGCTTCGTAAATCATAATTGATGTTTTCCAAACCATTCTGAAACCATAGTAAACGCGAGGCTGATCACATTCCGAGAGAATGTGCAAACGAATCAGTCTGTTCAGATGAATGCCATGGGGTTCATCGTTGCCTACTGAAATGTCGACTCTCATGAGGAGAGTGGTCGAGACAATCAAGGTTATATAAGTCGCAAGACGCTCCTTGGTAGCGCATAAGGATACTTGAACTTCGCTGCACGGCCATTCACTCAGAATGGACCAGACAACAGTTCGTCCTGAGGCGGCTGCCAGAGATGGCTCAGTGATTAGAGCGCGAATTTACTGACCGGGAGGTCCGTGGTTCGACCATAACCTCTGCCTCCCGAGTTCCCCTGTCTAGGCTTGGGTAACCTGACAGTATCCCAGCCCTCGTGCTTCTTTGTAGTGGCATGGCAGTTGGGAACCGAAAGAGTGCCACAACTGAACGATTTTTTAAATCCAAGTTGTCTAATTGATTGGTGACTGATTCGAACAAGGGACCATTTCAGTTTACAGCTTAGCCCTTGATTTCCAGTGCGAGAGACACAAGTTAGAAAAATGCCGTGCACGGTTACTCGCTCAAGGAAAATCTGAACTAGGTGTATAGCCAGAAAGATGCGAGTTCACCTAGAAATTTATTTTCAAATCACGAATCAAGCACGCTGTGCAATAGGACGTTGAACTTCCTGGCGTTGAGCAGGTTTCACCAGGGACTTTCGGATGCGACGATCAGCCCGGCTTCTGTTTCGTAGGACTTTACCATGGATTGCGCAACTGATGCAGTACTGAAGCTTCACATACAGCTTGGGGACGGCGTACGGTTCTGAAATGGAAGCAAATAAATAAACAAATGAGACTCGCTTCAACAAGGGGCCGCTTATGAAACAGACAGTAACAATCCTGAAAAGGATAGCCGAGTGGGAGGAAACAAGGGATCGATACCACAACTGCAAAGCGTCCTATCATACGAACATAACACCAAAGGCAATCATTTTTGAGAACCATCTACCACGATGACTGAGTGAGGGCTCTCAGCAACGATATCAAACATCAAATTGCGTACAAATGTTTCACATATGACGGGCAACCAGGACAGCTGCATCATACAATCATCATCATCATCGACAGCATGACATCAGTGTTGAACACCGATGCTTCGCTGCCGTACAACCATGATTTATTTGAAAGCCTTATTGTGAAGAAAAAGAATAAAGATGGATGAGGAGGGGACTTATTGCTGCCTTACTACAATCATTCCGAGGTGCCTACACCTCCAAACACTCATTCAGACAATCTGAATAGAAACTGACAACAAGATCGCCACTGACATCGGTTGGCAGCCATATCTTGCAGCGTCTCCAACCAGGCGCACTGGGGATCACGCGGTCCCCATCCTGGAAGGCGAGTAGCACCGACAGCACCCAAGCGTTTCGTAATTTCTTTCATACCCTTCTGCCAGGTCAAGGGTTGGCCACCTCTTTGCTTACGCCACTCTGAATTGGGCACGGAAAATAGCACTCTCTTCGGCAGACGATGATTAGGCATCATACAATGCACTTTCGGGGCCAAAGACTCGAATCATTTTTAACTTTACCCGAAACTACAGAGATGTCTCGAACCTTTCTGGGAGCAAACGCAAAGGCAACCAAGCTCAGACTCGGGAAAACAACTAATGAGGTGATGTTGAAGTGACGAGCAAAACACCTAACATTCAGAAAGTACAGCAGCTACCACCGGTGGCCTGTTCCAACCAGTATCATGCCTTGCTGGATCACTAAGCATCACGAGTGCAGCCTGTGGAGAAACCGTTTCTCAAAAGCAACTACTTTCAGTCAGCCGCTGAATTTTAGGACCCTAGATAGGCAAACTCTAAGCCTGGAAAAGAGACCAATTTTCTGGTAGAGTTTCGGTAAAAAATACCCCTCTAAAACAATTGGAGCCGTCCGTACGGTTGCCTAACACATAATCTAGCGGTTTTCCTGAATACTGATCAGAATTTCACCATAAGTTTTTCCTGAGTTAAACAAACCAAACACGTTTGTGTGATTGCAGGGATAAGTCTGTCTGTCTGCACTCGCATCCGGCTGATTGTTGCAATCGATGTTCTGTTTCTTCCAAACCCATTTCGCTGTCTTAGGACCTTGAAGACGATAGATTAAAAACCTAAATTGTCAGGTTCATTCAGTTCCTTGATATGGCAAGGATGGAATTGCTCACGCTAAATCACACGCTTTCACCGCAGTTACTGTTCTGCTTTAAACTTTGCTTATTTTGAACACCAGTGCCTACCTGCATTTAAGAGCGTGAAAATTGTCGACCTGTATGAAAAATTAGGCGTAGGCCGCACGGGAGGTTGAGGCGATTTTATATGATTTTTACTGATTCTTCTCCACACCTCAACAGAAGCCGCTTTTAGCCGGTCTCTCCAGAATGACCGATCAATCGCACATTCAGATGATATCACAGAACCGAAGGAAGTACAGGGTATCGATATAAAAGTTGTTGAAATTACATTTTCACAAAACCAATACTGTTAGGTATTAGGCAGTTGTCCAACAAGTCGAGGTACAAGTGTAATCATTGAACCGATTCAACCTTGATGTTTCAAAGGAAGATACTATGGAAAAAAAGTGACACGACGGACTTTAACCAAGACCGTTGGCTAACCTACTCGAAAATGATAGTGGTGACTACGGTCATGATCTTTAAACGTCGAAACGAGATTCTCAGCATGGACTTCGCCATGATGAGGTTAGCATAGCCCTGTTACCCATCGAACTGCAATGGAGGGTGTTCGCCGCTGACTTGTTCGCTGAGATGGACAATTTGGTACCCAATAGTTCACAACCAGCTCAGTGATACGATCAGCGCACCTGGATCGTTGAGAACGCTCTAAGAAACAAATGGCCGAACGAACAACTACCGTCCAACCGGATTTTTCACAGGTAAGAGAACCCGGGACAACGAACGAACAGTTTCGAAGGTATAAGAGTGCATTCCATATCTGAAACATCAGTAAATGTTGGTCCTGAAAATTTGGCGCTCACTGCTAACACATTTGCTTCTACTGAAGACTCTGCTAACCAACTGGATCAAATCGATAAGTACCCAGCGTGTGGCAATCGCAGAGGTATCGGCTTGATCCCTGTTACGTTCCTTCTGGCGTCAACCACCACCCGCTATCTAACGGTAAGACGTTGGGGTCTGATGTGAGAACACGATTCCGGAGTCGCGTGGACAAGACCTACGCACTGTCAGGAGTTAGTGCGACAGGATGTGTACAGGCGGCCTGAAAACATCATTATCATCAAAGACAGCAACATCAGTAATGAGAAAAGAAACGGCACTATAGGATCTCGAAAAATTTGGTATTTAAACCGTTACAAGCGGAAACCTTGTCGATTGGGAGTACGTGGACTAGATACTTCGTATCCAGAAGAAACACAAGCGTTCTCCGAAAGCATAACAGGGGTCAAATGATCATTCTGAGTGCTCTGCACCTGCGAGATGGCTCAGTGGTTAGAGCGCGAATTTACTGACCGGAAGGTCCGTGGTTTGAACCCGACCTCCGTCCCCCAACTTCCCCTGTCTAGGCTTGGGCAACCTGGCAGTATCTCAGCTCTCGTGCTCCATTTGGGTGGCATGGCAGCTACGTACCGAAAGGGTGTTACAGCTGAACGATCATTATCGTCTGCGAAAATCGAAGTCATGGTTCAAGATTTACGGGCTTTACACAGGCCATTTGCAATTCGAGGAAACACTACAGGGTTGTGGAGCTCTTTAGTTCTGAGAGACTGTACCAGATGTAACCACATTTCGGCGGATGGAGTCAGTGAAAAAAAATATTGACGGCCGAAATCGTGTACTCCAGTTTGCGTCTACTGTATTGTTGCTGTTGTTTACCAAGTTTAAGTTACGTACCAAGTTGCGTTGGTTACAGCTGCTCAATAGTTTCAGCTTCCGAAAAATAGAAAGGCAGAGGTGCAGTCACGAGGTGACTGAATAACAAGCCAGGTTTTGAATCCACCTAGTTGTTTGATGACGCAAGGAACTAGGCAGCTAGGCATTGTGACAGACAGTGATGCCAGTGCCAGTGACTGGGTGACTGAGCCAGGTCTGGCAGTGTTGTTAACCATAGAATAACCAAGCCCTATACACGGAGCACACACAGGTATCAGTCTGAGTGTAATCGCTGGTGTTTCCATACTTCGTTTGCAGGTTAGAGACGGTCCGTCTCTCGGCATGGGCCTGCGCAGAAGGGAACTCTGCGAACT
This sequence comes from Clonorchis sinensis, assembly GCA_003604175.2. Taxonomy (NCBI): domain Eukaryota; kingdom Metazoa; phylum Platyhelminthes; class Trematoda; order Opisthorchiida; family Opisthorchiidae; genus Clonorchis; species Clonorchis sinensis. The sequence continues at coordinate 46,538,652 of CM030370.1, forward strand.
GGACGGTCCTATGGCAAGTACATATTCTAACCAGTGTAACCTACAAAAAGCGAGTGCGTCGCTCATCATGGAGAAGACCCTTCTTCCTTAGATCACCCGGCTTACTCTAGCACTACCAAGCCCAACCAATGCTTCGGAGATATCGGTGGTCAAGCGCCCAGTTTTCGTACAGCCTCTGCGCCTACCGGCCAAGTTTCTGATCCATAAAGCAGTACGGATCTCAGTGTAATAACAAACGTTCAGCTGTAGCACCCTTTCGGCGTTTGTCAGCCCAAAAAGCACGAGGGCCGATATACTGTCAAGTTGCCGAAGTCTAGATCGGAGTAATCGAAGTGCAGAGGTCGGGTTCAAATCACTGTCGGTCATTAGGATCGCACTTTAACCATTGAGCCACTTCGCAGTGCACTCTGCCATTGACAGGCAGACTGAAGTCACATCTGCCCCACAAGTATCGAAGGTTGGCAAAAGCTACCTTGGTCTTCTCAATTCTCGTCTCTAGCCAGATCGCCAGAAGTTATAGAACTGATCAGTTAAACGAATTCATCTGCTACGCCGACTGACTGGTCTGAAAACAAGTTTTCGGCTCGGTCCTATCCAGCAATTGACACTTCGCAGATGCGAAGCTAACATCGAACCGTGCAGCAGAATTGTGGATTTTAATGGGTCTGGACATCGAAAGAACCTGAACCAAGCAGAGCAACTGCGCCTGGAGATCAACATCTCTGGGTGAACGACCCAAGAACATTCAGATCCTTTGAAGTTCCATAGGCGGTCAGAAAAGTCTCAAACAGCACATCAACAAGCTGAGCGAGTAGTGCGAGGGCATCCGTCTTACATCACCGAAATTGGAGAACTCGAGCGAAAGCTTACTGTATATTGGTGCGTGTCCACTAAATTGGGAAATGTCTCTACGGGGGATGAAAATTTGGACGAGAAAGCTTTGAATACCAGGCGTTGCAGTAGTTGCTGGCGACCGACAGTCAAAGGCAGCTTCCAGATGAAGAAAAACGTTTAACGCTATGTTCAAAAGAGTAGAGCTTTTTGGAGAACCTGTCCGCTACAAAGAGACCGGGCCCTGTTGCGGCGTGGCAGTTAGTGTACCTTGAAAACTCAGAGCTATACTGGAGGAGTGTTCGCTTCAGTACCCACTTCCCCATAACAGATTGGGCAATGGATAGTCCTCCTGGTTGGAGGCTGGAACAGGCACGATGACCTGTTCCTTAAAAACTGTACTATTGTAGTAATGTGCAGGCATTGACCCGTTGCCTTGCAATCAGACTTTCGAGCCAAAAAGACTTACTTAAAGAGCATAACCATCCTCCTGTCTAGGCGTGGTATCGCTGACGGTATGCTACACCGCGTACATCCATCTGTAACATCCTTTCGGTGTCTAGCTACCATGCCACTCGAAGGAAGCCTGAGGGTTGAGATACTGCCAGGTTGCATAAGCCTAGACAGGAGCAGTCGAGGTCCTGAGGTTGGGTTCGAACCACAGACCATCCGGTAAATAAGTTCGCAACTTAATTACTGTCAAAAACCTCCATGATACACTAGGTGCTCTTTTACAAGACGCTAAAAGCTCAGGCATCGTTGCGGCCGCGGGTGACATGGGCGCTCAGGACTAGGCACTGCTGAGGCCCAACCGGGTAGTCTGCTCCGGTTGGAAGGAAGATACACGCACAATGGACAGTGCCTTCAGATGTATGCTGATCGTAGATTGTCTTTGTAGTACCAACTCCCGAAACAGCCGAAATCGTTCGACTAAGTGGTGCCCATATACCAAACCAGCCCCGAACCCAAACGTTGCCGTCAGTTATCGGTGGTTAATATCGACCAATGCCTGTCGCTCCTTCTGAACACCTGCGTGGACTCCGACCACAATTCCGTTGTTGCGAGGTTTCGACATATCAAACAGGAGACAACAACAAAGGGACAGACAAATTCCAGATTGGAATCCTCACTAGTAAAAAATAACCGAAAAGGTCAGGAAAGCTCAACATGTCTACAGATAAGTGCGAACTGCTAACAAATTAATTTGTCAGACACCTTGGCTCTTATTTATTGGATCTGGTGATGCCGCCGCCTCCTACGACTCTCCAGAGCCACCAGGAAAGAATGGTAACGTGATAAGGACGGTGCGCCTGAGGGCGACAGGTTCATTCAGGAAGGGGTGTCAGTGCAATTTCCGGATGTTTTGACGCAATACCCTAACGTCCGGTTCCAGATATGGGTACATTCATGTAAAGAGCATACCGCAGTCACTGGACGCCCCATGCCCACGAGCAGCAGTCAAGTTAGAAAAGGTTTGAGGGCTAATAGTCGTTGGGTTCGATCAGACTTACGAACGTGATGATCAGTGCACCGAAGTTTACGGATACTGCGGCTAATATCCTCATGGGAATTTTCAGGCGGTTCAGGATTTAACAGGTACTCCTCGGGTTACTACACGATCACGCCGCGATAGCAGAACAAAAGCAGAAGCCCACGGGATTTCTACGTGCTTGATTTGGGAACTAGATAGTCCCACACTCACTCGGCGGTCCTCCAGGGTGAAACGGCCGCAAGCGAACAGATCAATTATCGCCCTCCGAGTGGTGCCTCAATTCCTTGTCGCAAGTTGGAGTCCATGCTTTACGTCCCTGATCGAGTCACGCAGACAGTGGTGAGGCAGCTTTCCGATTAATGGCGCAAAGCTTTCGAAAAGTTCAAAATGAATAGGCACCTACGGAGACATTAAGCGATAAGAGCCATCACCAAGCCCGAGGTACACTGCTGTCGCCAAGTTCTACATGCCTCGAGTAATTCTTACGAATCCTTCAACATTCAGCTGAGGTAAACGACCAATCTCTCCCTTACCTAAAAGTTGAAAGTGTGAACGCTTAAGTGCGACCTCGCATCAGACTTAAATCGTGCTCGACAGAACGCAGCAAAAACCATCTTGGCCAATATTGCCGTGAGTGGTTCCAGCCGTATGTCTGACTGCCGAAGCCTTACCGCTGGATAAGTCATGTCATCAACGGCCTTCAAGTCATGTTTTGCCTAGACCCTCGGACCATAGGGCTTTCCAGAGATCCGCACATCAATGAAGGCCCCGCACGGGGCTTAGTATGTGCCTATCAAAACACGGAGACGAAATCCCGCACTGGGCACACGTGCAATGGGAACTAGGTCATTAGAACTGGACCATTAAGAAACATATCTCACTAACAATAAACCATCAAGTGGAGAACGTAAAAATGAGGCGGGAATTTGTTCAGCTCGTATCTGTGCCAACTCCAGCAACTAAACGGACTGGCTCCGCAAAAGCTGATTGATTTTGGACAGCGTGTGGCCCATGGAAACTGCGCTCCAGAGCGCATCAACCGCCCGAAATGTTCAAAAGTGAGCGTCAAAACGGTGACTATGGAAAAAGTCAGTGTTGAGCTCACTTTCATTGTAAACAGAGGCGTCCTCCAAATCCTTCACAGCAGCGACCTCAACCATGTTCCTCGTCACCATCTTCCAAACTGCTTTGTCCTTCGGGCAGGCACGCCCACAGTTGCTACACCTGATGAAACGAACATGGCCACGACCTTTCTTGGAACGACCGTGATTTCTCCTTTTACGCGTCTACATACAGTATATTACGTAAGTAAATGTAAACCAACCATGTCGCACCGGACTAGTTCGAACCCCCGCAATGTGCCTCGACAAAACAACGGCCTGACACCACGTGCCATCACCCGGGGCACCTCAAACAGTAGGAAGGCGTGTCTCGAGACCTAAAGGGTGCCTCATTTTCAACTGCTTTTGCCCGACATATAACGAAATAATTACTGAGTTTCGTAGGACCTTTGCGCCCAGTTTGAATTAGGTGGTACAAGGCCCGACTCTCAGCTGCGCCTTCACGGATTCACGGATTCACGGATTGATACACAGGAGCGAGGCTTTTGCCCAAGTTTCCCGGGTCGGTTTTGTTCTTGTCGTTCAGCAGCTGTCGTTCACCTGAAAGGCACAAGTGAAAAA